>CM071838.1:59956820-62456820 GCA_036507285.1 Trichosanthes cucumerina
GATCTAAGCTAGTATTAAGCACACAGATACTAGAAGAGTGGATAAACGCAACTTATGCCTTCACAGAAAACTCACATTCACAAACCTCCCCTAATTCTTCCCCTTAATTAGATTAGCTCATGATGATAAAAGATAAATAACAAAGTAAACTTGCATTGAACTTGATAAACATGGCAAGGTATAACAACAAACAAATTTAGAAAGAAGAATCTAGCTCTAATTTACAACTTCAGAATGTAAAGAATGAAAGAAGAAAGAAAGATGGATAGACTGCAGCTCCCAATTGTGAGGTCAGCTTCTTTCTCAAGGCAACTTCCTTTCCCAATTGGTAGCCTCTATCCTTGCTGAATTAGGTAAGAAAATACTTATCGAAAGCAACCCCCTTCCTTTCGTCCCCCTCAAAAGGCAAGAATAGGTTGCTTAAATAACTAGCCTCAATTAGGAAAAATAAGGGATTTTGTGGCATGAGTGCTCCATCTAACTGCTGATAATTGGTCCATTCATGAATTACTGTCAGGTTCATTAATTGAGGTGGCTGCCACGTGTCCGAATGCTTGCACTTTTCCACTGAAAGCTTTAGGCATTACTGCAGCTTCAACCTTCTTGCATAATTTTGCTGCAACATTTGATATGTGACAACATCATTCCTTAATGCTCCAGCATTTAGTGCTTTGTGCCTTCCTGCATAGATGCTCCAACATTTACTCACAAGCTCCCAGCATCTGACTCATTATGCTCCAGCATTTGGTATGCTCCATCTTTGACCTAAATGTATCCAACATTATCCTTGACCAAGGTCTAATGACATCAATCAGACACCAATTTACCTGTAATTCTGCCAAAATGGATTTCATCATTACTTAGCAAAATTCAACCACTTAGAGCACAACATCCAACCAAAAGAAACACATATTCAAGCCCACATAGAACTTAATTACTCAAAGATAGTCCACTTAATAGCTCTATTTGCAGAGCTATCAAACCCCCAAACTTAAATTATTACTCGTCCCTGAGTAATAAGGACTCTACCAGACCCCAATCAGCTTTCTAAATAGTGTCACTGAACCATCAAGCAATTTCTGTCAAGGTTGAGTAACCCCTAAAAAGATTTAACTCATGCTTAACACAACAAGACATTAAGGCCCTTATTCTAATGTTGCACTAAGCTGAGTCATACTCCTACATCCCCACAGTGACATTACTGCTAAGGTCCATCATAGGCTTCACTTTGCATTCCTTAGGTTGTCCTACACAAAAAGTTTTGCCTTGCTGGATTAAGCTTCTTTATTCACTCTAAGCTACCAACATTGTGAAACCACTTCTTTTTAAAACTCAAGCTCAAAACTTCATTACTAAGCTCCCTCTTAGTTCCTAGCATTGCCATACTCGTGATGCAGCTCACCTAGGCCTCAGGAGGCTTAGCAATGGGAACCAAGAGCATTTATCAGCACCAATCTCTTTTTTTTTTTTTTCAGGAGAGTACCCTCAATGTACACAAGGCCTTCGATCCAAACAACATCATTTGTGATGAAGGTGACTGACAACGAGCCTTGTTACAAAATTGGGTTGCCATTCATTCTCATGTTCAACTTGTCTTCAGATCAAGGTCAGGCATGATGGAGATCTGATCTCCTTGAGCAGCGGAAACGTGATTGAAATCGTTAATGTGCTTGATTGTTTTAATTGAAACAAAAACCAGTGCATTGAGAAAAACATATACAGAACAAGCATGGTAATTTTAATCTAATTAGACATAGAGATATACATGCAAACATTCCTAAATTTAACTGTTAAATTAAGAAGAGAAAAGAATTACCTTTGTAGACTTTCTCCAGCAACTTGTTGCTCCAAAGGTTGTGACAAAAAAACAATCGTGCAGGGGACTTCTCTGCTTTCTTCCAAAGAAGAACACAACCACCGAGAGATCACCTCCTATATCTCTGAGTTCTACTTAGATCCTCCTTGGTGGGAAGGATTCTAACTTTTGGATAGAATTGGGAATGGGAGAGTCAGAGAGAGAATTCTTCTGTGTGAGAGCAAATCTCAATCGCAAAATTCAGCATTATCAAAATGTCTCTTCTCTCACATGGAGAAGATGACCCTTTAGAGGGCATCTCCCACTCCCTATCGATTAGGGAGTTGGGAGAGATGGAGAACGTGTCCTCCTGACACGTTCCCTATTTTTTTATAATTAATCCTATTAATTAACAAATCAATTAAATCTTATTTAATTAAATTAAATTAAATATCATATATTTAATTTAGATTAAATCACATTTAATCAATTTCCCCTCTAACCTATAGTTTTAATGCACATCTTATGTACATTAAATTATAATCTATAGTTTTCAAATATGAATCACATTCACATTTGAATTTAATATTTGAACTCTTTCAAATATTTAATTCTCTCACATATAATTTAATATGAATCATATTCACATTAAATTTATAATATATAGTTCCAAAACTATATATTATATCTTATCTAAATACATTAAATATATTCCCTAATGAATTTGAACATTTCAAATTCTAAAGATCTAAGAACCCTTTACGAGCTAGAAGGTGGACCTAATGGACAACCAGATCAGAAGCTCCAACGATACGAGATTGCTTGGTTAATCTCATTAACTGCGGGAACACTCCACTAAAGTCCCACAGCTGCACTCTTCTCACTGCAGATATATTTTTGTGTCCATGGATATTGACCAATAACAGCAAGTCAATCCTTCACGAATGTTCGTAACACCAGCTGGGTCAAATTACCGTTTTACCCCTGGGTTACATCTTACGCCTTAAGTACCAGTGCTCCTCTAATGAACAATTTGTTTGTGGTCCTACCAACAAACAGAGTCCCTCTCGGGCCAATGAGAGGGTCGGGCCCTTTGTTCAAGTCCGACACCACTTAAGGGAACATTCCTCTACTTACCCTAGTAGGCGGGAAGGAGTGAATTTCATCTTGCTAAGTTAAGTTCCCAGCCGCTCACTCGGTCTTGTCCCCAAGAAGGTAGGCATATTGAGTCGGCGAATCTGGTCACTCTCACCCATACTAGTCAAAGGACAATCCCTCGCGAACGGGAGTTCGTAACTGCTTTCGAGATTGAGATCAAGTTTCCTAGGTCATCCTAGTGAAATAGAAACCTAACTAGTCAACTGAGTTACACTTTAGAGGTTACTATTTCGTGGTCCTGATCTTATGCAATCTCATTACATAGGATATCCCCACTCACAAGTCATCTACACGAACACGTTAGGATCACAGTGTTTGTATCAAATACAAAGTGGGCCACATCCATAGTTTTACCAGGGTAAGGTACCCAAACCTTATCTCCTAACTATAGACCCTTTAGGTTGTATCTCGAACCGAGATCCTTTTTATGTACATTACATTCAGTTAAAGATTCATTTAACAGCCTTGGATGTTTAGTTTATTGGATTTAGGGTTTAAATAAAAGACAAACTCGTAGATAACAAACAATAACACTTTATTGAAATAATAACACTTTATTACATTACTTGAAACATAATTACAAACTACGAGTTTTAGGGCACAAATCCCAACAAACTCCCACTTGAACTGAAACTCTAGTGGGGTACATCATAATCTAAAACAGTGGTTACAAGAGATAGAAATCCAATAAACTAGGGCATCCATATACCCCATTACATATCTCCCACTTGCCCTAGATTAGCTTATGTACATATCTCGTAGACCCAGACTTTCCAGATGACCCTCGAACACTTTAGCCGTGAGAGTCTTTGTAAACGGATCAGCAATATTGTTCTCCGAAGCGATCTATGTGACTGTCACATCTCCTCGTTGCACTATTTCTCGTATCAGGTGATACTTCCTCTCGATGTGCTTTCCTCGCTTATGGCTGTGAGGTTCCTTCGAATTGGCTACCACCCCACTGTTGTCACAGTATAAGGTGATGGGAGATTCCATATTTGGAACAACTTCCAAATCGATGAAGGAATTTCCTTAGCCAAACAAATTCCCTCAGCCGCTTTCTTCACAAGCGGCGACATACTCGACCTCCATTGTAGAGTCGATGCATGCATCCTTGCTTGATGCTTCGCCATACTATAGCTCCCGCTCGGGGTGAAAATCGATCCCGATGTGGATTTCCGAGAATCCTTATCGGTCCGAAAAATCTAGAAATTAGTGTATCCATGAGATCGGATCCTTAGACCCATACAAAAGCATATAGTCCCTCGTTCTCCTTAGATACTTGAGGATATTTTTAATCGTTGTCCAGCTGGTCTAACCTCGATTGGGTCGGTGCCTCCGACTATTCCCATTGCATAGCAAATGTCCTACTCGTGCATAGCATAGCATACATTAAGCTACCTCATCAGAGAGGCATAGGGAATATGTCTCATATCCTCAACTTCTCGAGGTGTCTTGGGACACTGTTCCCTAGACAAATGAACTTCGTGCCTGAAGGGTAATATGCCCCTCTTGGAATTCTGCATCGAATATCTGGAAAACATTTTGTCGATATAAGATGCTTGAGACAGTGCTAGCGTTCTGTTCTTGCGATTCCTAAAGATCTGAATCCCAAGAACATACTGCGCCTCTCCCAAATCTTTCATTTGGAATTGGATCGCCAGCCAATTCTTTATGTCAGTTAGGTATCCTACATCATTCTCAATGAGTAGGATATCATCCACATAAAGTACTTGTTGGGATTTTTGTCCTAATCTCGTGTTTGTAACATATTGTTTGAAATTAATAAGAGTTATTAATTTCATCACTTTGTGTCTCGCAATATTTATAAACTTTTCCAATAAACTAAGCTCCGTGGTCATTGAATTTATGAGAGAACTGAACTTGAACGGTGTGTAGTGGACACACAGGAGGATCACGTTCGAGTTAATGACCCGAACGGTCTACGATATATGGATAGGGTTGGAGACCTAATCTCGGATACACTCAGGATGCGCCCGCTTTGTATTAGATACAAACGAGGTGATCGACTTCGTTCATGTGGTTGACATGCGAGTGGGGGCATCCTGTGCAATGAGATTGTACAAGACCGACCGTGATTTATTAGACCTCACCGATGTAACACCGCTGGTGATGAGACTAATAACTTTGTAGATGACCATTAGTGACTCGACTTTGAATCCCGAGCGTGTTACGGACTCCTCGCCCTGCGAGGTCCGCATTTCTTTGACTAGTACGCAGGTGAGGGTGGTCACGATTACTCGCCCAATATGCCTATCTTCTCGGGACGTAACCAAGTAGTAGAGCGGGAACTTAACTACGCGAGATGGAATTCACTGCTCCCGCCTTTAGGAAAACTAGAGGGGTTGTTCCCTTAAGTGTTGTCTCCAGGGCTTGGACAACGGGCGTCCACCTTCTCACTGGCCCGAGAAGGGTGTTGTAAATGGTTGGACCATCACAATATGTTGTTCATTAGAGGATCAGTGGGGACTTAAGGAACAAGAGGTAGACACAGGGGTAAAACGGTAATTTGACCCAACTGTGTCTACGAACAACCTGTGAAGGGTCGACTCATGGGAATTGGTTATATCAGTGGACACGTAATATTCTACACTGACGGGAGTGCAGCTACGGGCTATAGTGGAGTGTTACCGTAGCTAATGAATGTTGGTTACCCGTGTCAAAGAGTTTGGCAAGTTAATCTCGGATCATTGGAGCCCGTCACTGTAAGTCCATTAGGTCCCTCGGTTGGCTCCACATGGATTAAAAGAAGGGTTAATGTTTTGGTATGAAGTTGAAGTGTTCAATTTCACATTAAGGGCTTTTATGTCATTTAGATGAGATATGAATGATATAATATATAGTTTAATGTGAATGAGATTCATAATAAACTATAGGTTAGCCTAATTGTTGAATTAGGGCTAATTGGAGAAATTAAATGAGAGAAATTAAATTGGATGTGATTCAATTTAATTAATCCACAATTATTGCAAATGAGATTTGCAATATGAGATATGAGATATCTTATATTATGTGGTTATGCAAATGAGATTTGCATAACCTATGGTTGTGGTAAAGTGGTAATAATGAGGAGATATTAACTCCCTCATTCCACTATTTAAACCCTTTGCAAGAAGGGTTTGGTAATCACTTCTTTCATTTTTTTAGATTTTCACAAAAGAGAAGAAGAGAATTATCTCTACTCTCTCATTTCTCCTCCCTCTCCAAAACTCTTACAAGATCCCACCATCTTCCCTTCTCCAAAAGAGAACAACCGAGAAGGTCATTTGGTTGTGTTCGGGTTCCATTTGTGGGGAGTGTTCGTTGAGTTCGTGATTTGAAGAAGAAACTTTGAAGAAAGTCTACAACAAGTAAGTAAGAACTCATCTTGCTGTATTTTTCTTCTTCTTTGAGCATGTTTAGCCTAGGTCTAATTGTTAGATCAATTTTAATAAAATCATGTTGCATATTGATACCTCGACGATTCAATCGTCTTCCGCTGCGCGGGATTCTCATTCCCTTCAATTGGTATCAGAGCCAAGTTAATGGTTCTTCATTTATGCACTGTTTTATTAAAATTTGGTGGGTATCTTGCCATAATTCATGAGATGAATGTTTTGGTTTGCTTTATGGATGTTTACGATTTTTGGCACTAGTTTAGATTTACAATTATGTTGATGAGATCAATGTAAGGGCCCGTTGTTTTGGGGCATTTTGTTGTAAATCGAGTCTGTAAGTCCGGTCGTTAGTGGCAAGAGTTCTTTGTGAAGAAATCGGAGCGAAACAGCAAAGCGAAGTCGGTGGAAGAACAGCAAAGTGTTTGTTGTTCTGTCGATAGCGTTGAGACGCTGCCCAACGGTGTCTCAACGTTGTTCTCGCGGGCGGAGGCTTTGCTTTGCAGCGGCGTTACTGTAACGCTGGCGTAGCGTTACCAGCGCCGCCCGCGTTGAGAACGCCGCCAACGCCAGAGGCGCGACAACATTGCAACAACGCCGCCTTGCAAGCGTTACGCCGCACACGCTGAGGCGGTTCTTTGCGCTTTTTTTCGCGAGAAGTAGGAAGTTCATCAGTTTGTGGGGCGGTTATTTTCGTTTTATTTAATTAATTTTATTTTTATATTTAATTATTTTATTAAATAATATTAATATAATTGTTATACTAATGTTATTTAATTAAATAATTGCCTCTAGGTGCCAAAAATCGGTCCATATTTGCTATTTAATTATTTTATACATGAGATGTATATTTTAATTAATTTCTATGTGCATAATGTATGTCATATAGATTTAAAATCCCACCTTAGGTTAAACATTTCATGCATCATTTTTATATTATAAGAGTTATAATATATAGTATGCATAATAGGATTATATTATAAGAGTTATAATATAATGTTTGCATGATTTAATTTATTTAATATAAGTGTTATATTTTTAAATTAAAAGCATGCTCATGCATTTAATTCATGTGATGAATTATATTAAGTTATAGTATATAGTATTATTCATGTGATGGATGATCAAGCACTATAACATAGAAATGCATGCAACCTAAGTTAATTATTAGTTTTAAAGTGTTTAGAACTTGAATAATTAGACTTAGGTTTTCTAATTTTCTAATGAGATTAGAAATTTAGGAAATCAAATATAACCTTTGAATGGAGACTGATAAGTAACTCTGTCTAACGAAAGTTTTATCTAAGGCTGGGGTATTTAAGTTGACGCTTGCGAACACACCTACACGAAACCGACATGGGAGTGAATTCGGTCCGGAGATTCTTAGGTTATATTCTCGTGAGTGTCGTTAATTAAGTGTTAATTAATTTACTCACTTAGACCTAAGTTAATAATGTGATTATAAACTTAGGTTAATACCATATAAGAGTTATATTGGTAGACTTAGGTAAATTTTAGTCGGTTTATCTAGGTCAATCCCTAATAAAATTAAAGTGCTGAGTGGGAGGAAATAAAGTGTATGAGATACATTTGAATTTCCAACCACAAATCTCCTTAAAGTCCGCACCGTGAGATCTATACTCGGACTCGTGGCGCAAATGGGAGCGTCCCCCTTCAGATGGCATTTGTATAGATCAATATCATCGTGGATGGAGAGAGTACTTATAGTGAGTGGGAGCGTGACTTGTGAAAACGAGACCCACGGTCTCTTCTTTCGATTCACACCGTGAGACGCCTATGATCCGCACGTAGTTTGGCTCGACTAGACAACCCTTCGGAGGGCTTGATCATGGGAGTCTAAACACCGTGAATTCCCGAAAGGGATCTGATTTCTGGTTGGTTTTCCTTCTTGGTTCACCCTTCGGTGGCTATTGTTTGGACGGATGCTTGAAAACTTAAAGATTGAGGGTGACACTCACAGAATTCGTTAAGTGTTAATGAATTCGACCAGAACAATGGTAATTGGGCGCCTAATGGAATAAGAGTTATTCTCGGGATTAGGGTCCGATCGAGAAAAGTCTCGTCCTGAGGAGGAGGAGTGTTACATGCTCACCCTTCTGGTGGCGGTCATTCTAAACCTTTAGGGTATCATTGCAAAATTTTGAATGACCTAGGGTTCATGAAACAATTTTGCTAAAACTTGATTGGATTTCAAAAGTTTTTTGCGAGACTAATACAAAGGTTTTTCTTATTTTTTAAGCTAAAAATGTCTAGCGCAATAATAGCTTTACTCGCTTCGGATAACTTAGTGGGAGATAATTACCAAAGTTGGAAAAACAACATTAATACAATTTTGGTACAAGACGACATAAAAGTTCGTGCTATCTCGAGGAGTGTCCTCGAGATGCCGGGCTCTCGACCTCGTCGCGAAGTGTTCGCGACACGCGTTTATCATTGGATCGGGGCCAATGAAAAGGCCAAGGTCTACATAATTGCCGCATGTCCGATGTCTTGGCAAAGAAGCATGAGTGATGGTTTCCGCTAAGGAGATCATGGAGTCCTTGCAGAAATGTTTGGGCGGCCGATCCTTTCAGTCCCCATGATGACTCGCTCAAATACGCTTTCGCACGCGGATGAAAGAGGGGTCGTCTGTCCCTGAACATGTTCTAGACATGATGACCCATTTCCATCCGCCGAGATGAACGGGGCTTGATCGACGAGTCGAGCCAGTCGATTTTATTTTGGAGACTCTTCCAAGAGTTTCCTCGATTTAAGAGCAATGTCTTGTTATGAACAAAATTAGCTACACTCGACTACCCTCCTCAATGAGCTACAGAATTTCCAATCCTTGAACAGGTCAAGGAATGCGAGGCAAATGTTGCCTCACAGTGTCATATCACGAGGTTCGACCTGCGGGACGAAACTCGTTGCTCTTCACTTCACGCCCGAAGGGAAGAAGAGGATGAAGAGGATAAAATCGATCCGTCTTTGCCGCCCACACAAGGCAAGAAGGTCAAGGAGGTTGCAGAGAAAGGAAAGTCTTTCCACCGCAATGGGGCGATCACCGGAAGAGAAACTCGTCCCAAATTCTGGCCGAGAGGAAGAATCAAGGTAAATGTGATTTACTTGTGGATCAAACATGTTTAGTGGAGAGTAGTGACTCTGCGTGGATATTGGATTCGGCGCCACTAACCACATTTGTTCTTCTTTTCGTGGATTGATTCTGGCAGCAACATTGCGAGAGGGTGAGGTGACTCTACGAGTTGGATCCGGGAGCTTGTCTCTGCTGCAGCGATCGGCACGCGAAGTGAAGTTTGCACTTTGGAGGAAAGTACTTATTGTTGGACAATCATACATAGTTCCGTGGTTTACTAGAAACCTTGTTTCAATTTCTTGCTTAATTGAATAAAGGTATTTGATCTCTTTTGAATTTAATAAAGCGTTTATTTCTTTCAAAGGGAATGTTATTTGTTCACTTCACTCGAAAATAATCAGTATGTTTTGAAACCCAATTCGGTCAAAAGTGTTTTGAATCTTCGAATTGTTTAAAATCTATGAAAACACGAACTAAGAAAGCAAAAGTTTCTCCAAAAGAAAATGTCCATCTTTGGCATCTTCGGTTAGGCCACATTAATCTCAATAGGATTGAGAAACTAGTGAAGAGTGGACTTCTAAACGAGTTGGAAGAAAACTCATTGCCGGTGTGTGAGTCATGCCTTGAGGGCAAAATGACCAAACGTCCTTGTAGTGGAAAAGGAAATAGAACCAAAGAGCCTCTTGAGTTAGTACATTCTGACCTTTGTGGTCCGATGAATGTTAAAGCTCGGGGCGGTTATGAGTACTTTGTGTCTTTCATAGACGACTACTCTAGATATGGGTATATTTACCTAATGCACAAAAAGTCTGAAACTCTTGAAAAGTTCAAGGAGTATAAGACTGAGGTTGAGAACCTCTTAGGTAAGTCGCTTAAAACACTTCGATCGGATCTAGGTGGAGAGTACATGGACACAGAATTCTAGGACTATATGATAGAACACGGAATCACGTCCCAACTCTCAGCACCTTGTATGCCACAGCAGAATGGTGTATCAGAGAGGAGAAACAGAACCTTGTTGGACATGGTTCGGTCGATGATGAGTTATGCTCGTCTCCCTGATTCTATTTGGGGGTACGCAGTGGATACTGCGGTTTATATTTTGAACAATGTTCCGTCGAAGAGTGTTTGTGAAACACCTTTCGAGCTCTGGAGTGGACGTAAAGGCAGTTTACATCACTTCGTGGATTTGGGATGCCCGCCCACGTGTTGGTGTCAAACTCAAAAAAGTTGGAACCCCGTTCAAATTGTGTCTATTCGTAGGTTACCCTAAAGAGACTAGGGGTGGTCTGTTTTACGATCCTAAGGAAAATAGGGTGCTTGTGTCGACAAATGCCACTTTCCTAGAGGAAGACCACGTCAGGGATCATTTATCAAGGAGTAAAATTGTATTAAATGAAATGGACAGTACATTAGCAAGAGTTGCTGATGGGGCTAGTACGTCAACAAGTGTTGTTGATCCTAGCACGTCTAATCAAATCCATTCCCAAGAGTTGGGAATGCCTCGACGTAGTGGGAGGGCTGTGAGACAGTCTGATCGCTACATGGGTTTAGCTGAAACCTCAGTTGTCGCTCCTAATGATGACTGTGAGGATCCATTGACCTATGATCAGGCAATGGTTGATGTTGACAAAGACGAGTGGATTAAAGCTATGGACCAGGAAATGGAGTCTATGTACTTCAGTTCAGTGGGGGAGCTTGTGGATCAACCGGATGGGGTAAAACCTATTGGTTGCAAATGGATCTACAAGCGTAAACGTGGCGTAGATGGAAAGGTGCAGACCTTCAAAGTCCGACTAGTGGCAAAGGGTTTTACCCAGGTTGAAGGGGTTGACTATGAGGAGACCTTTTCACCTGTTGTCATGGTAAAGTCGATCAGGATCTTTCTGGCCATTGCCGCGTATTATGACTACGAGGTATGGCAGATGGACGTCAAGACAGCCTTTCTGAATGGCAAACTTGATGAGACCATCTACATGGACCAACCCAAAGGGTTCATTGCCCAAGGCCAAGAGCAAAAAGTTTGTCGGCTTCATAGGTCCATTTATGGACCAAAAGCGAGCCGAGGTCTTGGAATATAAGATTTGATGAGGCGATCAAATCTTATGGCGTTGATCAAAATGTCGACGAGCCTTGTGTTTACAAGAAAATCGTTGACAAAACTGTCGCATTTTTGGTGTTGTACGTGGACGATATTCTTCTCATTAGGAATGAGGTAGATTTTCTTACTGACGTTAAAAAATGGCTAGCTTCGCAATTCCAAATGAAAGATTTGGGAGAAGCTCAGTATGTTCTAGGTATCCAGATAGTTCAGAACCGGAAGAACAGAACGCTAGCCTTGTCTCAGACGTCTTATATTGACAAGATGTTGTCTAGATATAAGATGCAGAACTCCAAGAAGGGTTTACTGCCTTTCAGGCATGGGGTTCACTTGTCTAAGGATTGTGTCCTAAGACTCCTCAAGAAGTTGAGGATATGAGACGGATTCCATATGCTTCAGCTGTAGGGAGCCTGATGTATGCCATGTTGTGTACTAGGCCCGACATCATTTATGCAAAGAGGAATTGTCGGTAGATATCACCCAATCCAGATTAGATCATCGGACAGCAAATGTAAAGGCAATCCTCAAGTATCTTAGGAGAACGAGGAACTACAGCTTAGTGTATGGTAGTGGGGATTTGATCCTCACGGGATACACAGATTCTGATTTTCAGACCGATAAGGATTCTAGAAAATCTACCTCGGGGTCAGCCTTCATTCTGAATGGAGGAGTTGTAGTATGGCGATGCATCAAGCAGTGATGCATCGCTGATTCCACTATGGAAGCAGAGTACGTTGCGGCTTGTGAAGCTGCAAAGGAAGTTGTTTGGCTCAGGAAGTTCATGACAGATTTGGAAGTTGTTCCAAACATGAACTTACCGATTACACTGTTCTGTGATAACAGTGGTGCAGTAGCCAACTCACGTGAGCCTCGGAGCCATAAGAGAGGCAAACACATTGAGCGCAAGTATCATCTGATACGGGAGATTGTGCACCGCGGAGACGTAACGGTCACGCAGATAACGTCGGAGCACAACGTAGCTGATCCATTTACAAAGTCCCTCACGGCTAAGGTGTTTGATGGTCACCTAGAGAGTCTAGGTCTTCGAGAGCTTCCTGACTAGGGCAAGTGGGAGATGTGTAAACGGGTATTCAATGCTCTAGTTTATTGTATTACTTCGTTGTAATTTATGTACATTTCTGAAATGTATTTTCTCCACTAGCTTAGTCCAAGTGGGAGTTTGTTGGGATTTTTGTCCTAATCTCGTGTTTGTAACATATTGCTTGAAATTAATAAGAGTTATTAATTTCATCACTTTGTGTCTCGCAATATTTATAAACTTTTCCAATAAACTAAGCTTCATGGTCATTGAATTTATGAGAGAACTGGAACTTGAACGGTGTGTAGTGGACACATAGGGAGGATCACGTTCGAGTTAATGACCCGAACGGTCTACAGTATATGGATAGGGTTGGAGACCTAAATCTGGATACACTGTGGATGCGACACGCTTTATATAAGATACAAACGAGGTGATCTGACTCGTTCATGTGGTTGACATGCGAGTGGGGGCATCCTGTGCAATGAGATTGTACAAGACCGGACCGTGATTTATTAGACCTACTGATGTAACACCGTTGATAGTAAGGACTAATAACTTTGTAGATGACCATTAGTGACTCGACACAATCTCGAGCGTGTTACGGACTCCTCATGCTGCGAGGTCTGCATTTTTTGACTAGTCTGAGTAAGGGTGGTCACGATTACTCGCCCAATATGCCTATCTTCTCGGGGGCGAGAACCAAGTAGGGAGCCGGGAACTTAACTACGCGAGATGGAATTCACTCGTTCCCGCCTTTTGGGAAACTAGAGGGGTTGTTCCCTTAAGTGTTGTCTCCAGGGCTTGGACAACGGGCGCCCACCTTCTCACTGGCCCGAGAAGGGTGTTGTGAATGATTGGACCATCACAATATGTTGTTCATTAGAGGAGCAGTGGGGACTTAAGGAATAAGAGGTAGACACAGGGGTAAAACGGTAATTTGACCCAGTCGTGTCTACGAACAACCTGTGAAGGGTCGACTCATGGGAATTGGTTATATCAGTGGACACGTAATATTCTACACTGACGAGAGTGCAGCTACGGCTATAGTGGAGTGTTACCGTATCTAATGAATGTTGATTAACCGTGTCAAAGAGTTTGGCAGGTTAATCTCGGATCATTGGAGCCCATCACTGTAGGTCCATTAGGTCCCTCGGTTGGCTCCACCTGGATTAAAAGAAGGGTTAATGTTTTGGTATGAAGTTGAAGTGTTCAATTTCACATTAAGGGCTTTTATGTCATTAATATGAGATATGAATGATATAATATATAGTTTAATGTGAATGAGATTCATAATAAACTATAGGTTAGCCTAATTGTTGAATTAGGGCTAATTGGAGAAATTAAATGAGAGAAATTAAATTGGATGTGATTCAATTTAATTAATCCACAATTATTGCAAATGAGATTTGCAATATGAGATATGAGATATCTTATATTATGTGGTTATGCAAATGAGATTTGCATAACCTATGGTTGTGGTAAAGTGGTAATAATGAGTAGATATTAACTCCTTTATTCCACTATTTAAACCCTTTGCAAGAAGGGTTTGGTAATCACTTCTTTCATTTTTTTTAGATTTTCACAAAAGAGAATAAGAGAATTCTCTCTACTCTCTCATTTCTCCTCCCTCTCCAAAACTCTTACAAGATCCTACCATCTTTCCTTCTCCAAAAGAGAACAACCGAGAAGGCCATTTGGTTGTGTTCGGGTTCCATTTGTGGGGAGTTTTCGTTGAGTTCGAGGAGCACGAAGAGTTCGTGATTTGAAGAAGAAACTTTGAAGAAAGTCTACAACAAGTAAGTAAGAACTTATCTTGCTGTATTTTTCTTCTTCTTTGAGCATGTTTAGCCTAGGTCTAATTGTTAGATCAATTTTAATAAAATCATGTTGCATATTGATACCTCGACGATTCAATCGTCTTCCGCAGCGCGGGATTCTCATTCCCTTCAGTACTAACAAAGCTACTTTGTCGTTGACGATCCTCTTGTAAATACAAGGCTCGTCAACGTTTTGGTCAAAGCCGTAAGACTTGATCGCAGTATCAAATCTTATATTCCAAGATCTTGATGCTTGTTTCAATCCATAAATGGATCGATTAAGCTTGCAAACTTTTTGCTCCTGACCTCGTGCTATGAACCCTTCAGGCTGAGACATATAGATGCTCTCGTCAAGATTACCATTCAAAAAGACAGTCTTGACGTCCATTTGCCAAATTTCATAATCATAAAACGCAGCTATGGACAAGAGTATCCTTATAGACTTGACAGATAGCAACGGGGAAAAGTTTCTTCATATTCAACTCCTTCCCTTTGGGTAAAACCCTTTGCTACAAGTCTAGCACGAAAGGTCCATGCCTTTACTCGCGCATCTTTCTTTCTCTTATAGATCCATTTACACGCTATGGGTCTAACCCCTTCAGGTTGGTCTACAAGTTCCCATACTGAATTGAAGTCCATTGACTCCATTTCAAGGTCCATGGCTTTGATCCATTGGTCCTTGTCTACGTCATTCATTGCCTATTTATAAGACAATGGATCTTCTACGCCGTCATCAGGTATGACAACTTGAGTTTCAGCTAAACCCAAGTAGCGGTCAGGTTGGGAAACAACCCTCCCACTGCATCGAGGAATTCCCAACGATTGAGAAGGACGAGACTGACTTGAGGTGCTGACTCCTCCATCAACTCTTGATGAGGGTCCAGCTTGATCAACAACTCTTGTTGGTTCATGTGTAGCTTTATTTAGTACCAATTTACTACGCAGTTTATGGTTTCTCATGTGATCTTCCTCCAAGAACGTGGCGTTTGTCGATACAATCACCTTATTTTCTTGTGGGTCGTAGAAAAGACCACCTCTCGTTTCTTTGGGATAGCCAACAAATTGGCACAATCTTGAACGAGGTTCCAGTTTCTTTGGGTTTGTCACGAGTACGTATGTCGGACATCCCCAAATCTTGAAGTATTGTAAACTAGGTTTACGCCCCTTCCAAAGTTCAAAAGGTGTTTCTGAAATACTTTTTGACGGAACACTGTTCAAGATTTGAACTGCAGTCTCTACTACGTATCCCCAAAATGAGGCAGGCAGTTGAGCATAGCTCATCCTAGAACGAACCATGTCTAACAAGGTTCTATTTCTCCTTTCTGACACACCATTTTGTTGTGGTGTATTAGGTGCAGAGAGTTGAGATTTAATTCCATGTTCTATCATATAGTCCTGGAATCTCAATCCATATACTCTCCACCTCGATCGGATCGAAGTGTTTTAATGCTTTTCCCTAATGCATACTCTACTTCAGCCTTATACTCTTTGAACTTTTCAAGAGCTTCAGACTTGTGATGCATTAGGTATAAATAACCATACCTCGAATAATCATCTATGAAAGAGATGAAATATTCGTATCCTCCTCGAGATTTAACATTCACCGGACCACAAAGATCCGAATGTATAAGTTCTAAGGGTTCTACGGCTCTATAACCTTTTCCAGTAAAAGGTCGTTTGGTCATTTTACCTTCCAAGCAAGACTCGCAAGGCGGTAAAGAATCATCTTCTAACTTGTTTAGAAGTCCATTCTTAGAAAGTCTCTCAATCCGGTTGAGATTAATATGACCAAGTCTAAGATGCCACAGATAGGTATTATTATTTGGAGAAATTCTTTGCCTTTTATTTTTGAGTGTTAGCATTCTTAAACATCTCATGATTTAAAATTGCTTTAGTTTTATTCGGTTTGATGACGTACAAGCCATTTTTCAATTTAGCAGAACAAATATTGACACCCTCTTTCAAAATGAACGCTTCATTGATTGAAAAAGAAATACAATAATCAAGTTCTATTAAACAAGAGATAGAAATTAAGTTTCTTTTAAGCTTAGGAACTATATACAGATTTTTCATTAAAATAAATCTATCTCCAGAAAAATAACTTGGCATCTCCCACTACACGTGAGGCAGACGCGTCTCCCGCTCCGACCACTGAGCGTCATCTCACCCTCTTGAGCTCCTTGAAGGAACTAGTTTCACAAATGAAGAGCAAACGTGATTAGTGGCTCTGAATCAAGTATCCGAGTTAAATCATCATTTTTCACTAAACAAGTTTCAAGAACAAGTAAATCTAATTTACCTTTCTTCTCTTTGAGCTCAGCAAGGTATTTCGAGTAGTTTCTCTTCCAGTACCCATCCATGTTGCAGTGGAAACACTTTTCTTTATCTGCAAGCTTGGCTTTTCCTTGCTTGCTTTGTCGTCAAGTGAGCAGTGCCTTCCCTTTCCTCCTATTTTCTTCTTTTGGGTCTTCTTAAGCCCAAAAGATGAGCTCTGAGACTTAGTCCCGGAGGATGAACCCTACGGAACCTTTTGGAATGGGCAAAACAGATTTGCCTCTCCATCAACTTTGTCCCTTATTCTTCATAAGAGACTGGAAAGTCTCGTAGTTCATTAAGGAGAGTAGTCGAGTTATACTCTATCTTGTTCATCACCGCATTCTTTGTAGAATTGTAGGAAACTCTTCGGAAGAGATTCCAAGATGAACGATACGACTCGCTAGTCAATGACCGCTCCGTTCATCTCAACCACGTTGAAGTGGACCATCGGATCAAGAACGTGTTCTCTCACCGATGACCCTCCTTCATACGAGAGTTATAAACGTATTTGAGGGATTCGTGCGAATCTGTCCGGCAGGTTGTCCAAACATTTCTGCAGATGAACTCATGATCTCACGAGTGAGACCATGCCCTCGTGCTTTTGGCGAACTTGAAACACTAGCCAAAATATAGACCTTGGCCTTATCATTGGCCTTGATCCAGTGATCGTCGCCTCCTTACTTGAGGAGGCGTTACGGCGAGAATCGAGGACATTCCTCGATTAAATACGAACCAAGGTCGTAAACAACGAAATCGTATTCAAGTTGGACTTCCACGTAGTAAAATTCTCACCGCTTAAACGGTGGCGCTTTTAAGTAAGGCTATTAATGAGGACGACATGCGAAAATCCAAAATAGTTCTAATTAGTTATGCCTTTTAAACCCATTATAAAAACCAATCTAATTTAGCAAAATTATTAAAGAACCCTAGTGTTTAAATTAAAACCCATTGTATAAGTTAAACCTTCAATTTTGCAACGATACTTCAAGGGTTTAGAACAAAAGCCTCCGTCAGGCGATCGATCATTCCTCCCTTGAATTGAGACTTTCTCGGTAATTCCCACTACCAGAACATCTCATGTCCCAATGGTCCTTAGCTACCGTTTGTTTGGTCAAGGACTTGTTAACTAACTTAACTCATCCCGTAAATGTGACCCAAATCCAATAGGCCCGAGCCAACAGGCTACTATTAGAAAGACAACTGCTGGCAAACAACCTAAGAGACCCTATCCATTTCTGGAGTTCGCGGTGTTCCGATTCCTATAGTCGGGCCCTCCGTAGGGTTTGGGCTGCTCCAGACAAATTTCGCAAAGTGACTATAGAAATCTCACGGTGCGACCTAATGGAGGAGACCGTAGGATATGTTGGCACGCGTCCTGCTCCCATTTACTATGGATACTTCCCTCATTCACCTAAGTATTGAACCATGCAAACACATACCGTAGGGGGGCGCCCTATTGACGCCGCGTAGCCGAGCATGGAACTCACGGTGTGAACTCTTGAGGACGTGAGAGTAAACTCGACGCGAACATCTCGTTTTCTCCCACTGAAGTTCCTAAAATTAGGGTATGGATTTAACTTAGTCGGATTCTGGCTAAAAGAATCTATCTAAGTCTTTGCCTATTATAACTATTATAACTAGGTCTTAAAACCTTATGTCCAAGTGAATAAACATTTTAATTACCTAGAGATAAAAGCAGGCGAGGTTAATTCAACTCGGGTTAAATTCGGTTCCTCAGTAGGACGTGTTCCGTTAACCATCAGTTCCCACGAACACAACAGCTTCGTTCTTCAATTTCTTCTTCGATTCTTAATCAAAATGAATGAAACTTGTCCCGAACGACTCGTAACTCTATTACAGACTCAATTTTGCACTTTTTGCTCAAAAATGCAGGGGCCTTTACATACTAATTGATCAAAATCAAAGTAAACTAAGGTCAAAACATTCTTAAACAAGTTTTACAGCAAACCAAATGCAATTCCCACCAAAATCAATGCAATTTTGTTTCAAAACAAAACAATACAAGCATTTCTCTGATACAATTGATGGAGATCTGATCATATTCACATTAAATTTATAATATATAGTTCCAAAACTTTATATTATAATGTATCTATATACATTAACATTTATTCCCGAATGAATTTGAACATTTCAAATTCAAACAATCTAAGAACCCTTTACGAGCTAGAAGGTGGACCTAATGCACCTACAAATCAGAAGCTCCAACGATACGAGATTGCTCGGTTAATCTCATTAACCTCCCAATCAACATTCGTTAACTGCGGGAACACTCCACTAAAGTCCCACAGCTGCACTCTTCTCACTGCAGATATATTTCTGTGTCCATGGATATTGACCAATAACAGCAACTCAATCATTCACGAATGTGTCGTAACACCAGCTGGGTCAAATTACCATTTTACCCCTGGGTTACATCTTATGCCTTAAGTACCAGTGCTCCTCTAATGAACAATTTGTTTGTGGTCCTACCAACAAACAGAGTCCCTCTCGGGCCAATGAGAGGGTCGGGCCCTTTGTTCAAGTCCCGGAGACACCACCTAAGGGAACATTCCTCTACTTACCCTAGTAGGCGGGAAGGAGTGAATTTCATCTTGCTAAGTTAAGTTCCCAGCCGCTCACTCGGTCTTGTCCCCAAGAAGGTAGGCATATTGAGTCGGCGAATCTGGTCACTCTCACCCATACTAATCAAAGGACAATCCCTCGCGAACGAGAGTTCGTAACCTGCTCAGGATTGAGATCAAGTTGCCTAGGTCATCCTTGTGAAATAGAAACCTAACTAGTCAACGGAGTTACAGCTAGAGGTTACTATTTCGTGGTCCGGTCTTATGCAATCTCATTACATAGGATATCCCCACTCACATGTCATCTACACGAACACGTTAGGATCACAGTGTTTGTATCAAATACAAAGTGGGCCACATCCATAGTTTTACTAGGGTAAGGTACCCAAACCTTATCCCCTAACTATAGACCCTTTAGGCTGTATCTCGAACCGAGATCCTTTTTATGTACATTACATTCAGTTAAAGATTCATTTAACAGCCTTGGATGTTTAGTTTATTAAATTTAGGGTTTAAATAAAAGGCAAACTCGTAGATAACAAACAATAACACTTTATTGAAATAATAACACTTTATTACATTAATTGGAACATAATTACAAACTACGAGTTTTAGGGCACAAATCCCAACATAGGTGTCATGCCTTTCCCTGTTTTACTAGTCTTCACAGTGGAGTAACTATCTACAAATACTTTTTCCACCATTTTTTTTGTTGTTCGTTTTTTTTAACAAAGTAGTAACTTCACAATGTAGTGCTAATCTCAAAATTTATTGTTTAACTCCCACTAAAAGATTAGATTTCCCCCAAACTGATTATACTCATTGTCCTCAATGAGGTAAAGGCATGAATGAGCAAGAGAAGGAACAATCTTTTCACATCAAGGCTTCCCAAATTTGTGCAGAGCCTAAAGAATAAAGACTTAAGAAATAGCAGAAATAACAATGGGCTTAGACAATTTCCAGCTCAATTCAACAAAGTCTAAGCCACTGAAGATAAGTTGATCAAGCTAAGCATGACACCTCTCTAACAGGAGTTATTTCAACACAGGATAGAAAAGCTTTTTCATTCATAATGTAGTGACATCACACTTTTAACACAACCCTAAGAAAAGATAACTAAAAGTGCTAACACAAAGCAACAAAGGAACAGAAAATGACAGACAAACCTAGAAGAGACCTACAACCATAACTCATGAAAGTAGAAAACATAGTTTGCAGGGGAACAGGCAGAAAAGCATTCAAGTTGAAACACAACTCCCCTTAGACAACTCAGTCTTCATATCCAGGGAGACGTTCTTCATCATCATCTTCTTGGTTACCATCCAGGACATGAGGATTCCATTGATTGAACACCACATCTGAAAAATCGGGGAAGGGAGGATATGGACTGCTGAAGTTAGCTAACATGGCTTCCTTTACTGAAGAGTCTCTAGTTTTGGCATACGCCCAATAAGCTCTTTGTTGTCCTTCAGTGTAGTCCCATCGTTGCATAAGCTCAGACTGTTGTTCTAGCAACTTGTCAACCCCTACTGCTAGTCCTCCATGGCCTCTGCTGCCGCTTCTTGTCAGCCTTTGAATGTTGCTCAAATTAATGGTGGGTTGATCACTCACCATGTCATCGAACTAAAAAGGTACTACTGCCATTAAACACAACTTGGTTATGGTGTTAGGGAAAAACAACTTACCCACTTTCTTCCTATCAGAAGCTTGAATCTCTCTTGAATGATCCTGCCCACATCAATGTTTAAAACCTTCAATATTTCAAAAGTCAAGAGGGCTCGATCCTTTGAGATGATGTGATCATGAGAAGTAGGTAAGAGCCTGTTTTTCACAAATGCTAGCCACACATTGGCCTCATTTGTCAAGTAAGCTGCTTCCAAGCTTCTAATACCTGTTGTAGACACTCTCCACTGTGTACCTCTAACCTACCTCATCAATCATAACAGGATCCATCTCATTTGACTTTTGTTTTTGATGTCCTGCTTGACGATCCCATCAATCGTTGACTCCGTCTCCTTTCATGGTTTTCCATTTCATTAATCTTCACCATGTTCTGATTCAGGTATAATATATTAGTATATTGTTATAACATATAAATACAATGGTGTAATTAGTTTCCTAAAATCGATAATGTGAAAACATGTTGTACATATTTTTCAATAGACTTATATAACTAAAACACATGAATACAAAAATTCCAAAATTCTGAAGTATCAGACCAGTTTCAGGCGTACATTTAGTTATGCTAGAAGCCAAAGAATATTGGTTTAGGGCCCCAATTTTCAGAAGGACAGAAAAAATATGTACCATATTATACTGAAGAAATAACTTAAATCATAGTATGTATTTGTTTCTATTTCGTCTAAATACTCACTAAATCACTGTTGGGGTTTATGCCCTAAAACTCGTAGTTTGTAATTTCGTTCTAATTTTTTATGTAATAAAGAGTTATTATTTCAATAAAGAGTTATTGTTCGTTATTTATGATATTGTCCTTTGTTTTAACCCAAAATCCAATAAACTAACATCCAAGGTCAGAAATGTCTCTTGAATCAATGTAGTGTACATATAAAGGGTCTTGGTTCGAGATACTGACCTAAAGGGTCTATAGTAAGGGGATAAGGTTTGGGTACCTTGCCCTGGTAACACTATGGATGTGGCCCACTTTGTATATGATACAAACACTATGATCCTAACGTGTTCGTGTAGACCACATCTGAGTGGGGATATCCTATGTAATGAGATTACATAAGACCAGACCGCAAAATAGTAACCACTAGATGTAACTCCGTTGACTAGCTAGGTTTCTATTTCACTAGGATGACCTAGGCAACTTGATCTCAATCTCAGCAGTTTACGAACTCTGCTTTGCGAGGGATTGTCCTTTGACTAGTATGGGTGAGAGTGGCGGTTCGCCACTCTCAATATGCCTACCTTTTTTGGGACAAGACTGAGTGAGCGGCTGGGGACTTAACTTAGCAAGATGGAATTCACTCCTTCCCGCCTACTAGGGTAAGTAGATGAATGTTCCCTTAAGTGGTGTCTCCAGGACTTGAACAAAGGGCCCGACCCTCTCATTGACCCGAGAGGGATTTCTGTTTGTTGGTAGGACCACAAACAAATTGTTCATTAGAGGAGCACTGGTACTTAAGGTACAAGATGTAACCCAAGGGTGAAACGGTAATTTGACCCAGATGGTGTTACGACACATTCGTGAATGATTGACTTGCTGTTATTGGTCAATATCCATAGACACAGAAAAATATCTGTAGTGAGAAGAGTGCAGCTGCGGGACTTTAGTGGAGTATTCCCGCAGCTAACGAATGTTTATTAGGAGGTTAATGAGATTAACCAAATAATCTCGTATCGTTGGAGCTTCTGATCTGTAGGTCCATTAGGTTCACCTTCTAGCTCGTAAAAGGTTCTTAGATTGTTTGAATTTGAAATGTTCAAATTCATTCGGGAATAAATGTTAATGTATATAGATACATTATAATATAAAGTTTTGGAACTATATATTATAAATTTAATGTGAATATGATTCATATTAAATTATATGAGAGAATTAAGTATTTGAAAGAGTTCAAATATTAATTTAAATGTGAATGAGATTCATATTTGAAAACCATAGATTAGAATTTAATGTGCATAAGATGTGCATTAAAACTATAGGTTAGAGGGAAAATTGATTAAATGTGATTTAATCCAAATTAAATACATGATATTTAATTTGATTTAATTAAATGTGATTTAAATTGATAATTATATAATTAAATATGATTTAATTATATTTAATTTAATTATTTTATTAATTAAATTAAGGGAACGTGTCATCCAGACACGTTCCCACTACCCCTCTTCTTCTCCCCTATCGATAGTTATACAGGGAGAAGAGAGATCAATGATTATGATCGATGATGGTGTGCAATTTGTGAATTGCTAAAATTCTCTCTCTCAATTTCATTCTCCTTTCCAAATCAGTTGGAATCCTTCCCACCAAGGATTGGATCTAAGTAGAAACTCAGAGGATAGGAGGTTCTCCTTTGTGATGTTGTCCTGAGGAAAAGAACAGAGGAATTTTCTTGGTTGTTGTATTGTTGTGCAAAAGGAGCAAGGAGTTGCTGTTGATTCGAAGCTACAAAGGTAACTTAGAATTTCCTTATTGTTTATTTAATTTACAGCATGTTTGCATATTTAGGATCCATGCTCTAATTAGATTAGATTGTATGCTTATCTCTGTTTTATTTACCCAATGTACTGGTATTTCTAGTAAACAAAACAATCAAACAAATCGATTTCTAATCACGTTTCCGCTGCTCAAGAGGATATGATTCCCATCAATCAGTCCATGCATGATGTAGATTTAGGGACAAAACAACTATACCCCTAACACAAGGTTGCAAACTGTTATTTATTTTAGAAATACACAACGTATATTTGTAAAAACACTGTAAAAAAATGGGTGTCGATGGAGAAGAAGATGAACCTCGCCGAAAATAGAACATGCATTCAGGTTTCTATTAAAATATCAACAATACCCAAATCCCTAAAGTGAAAACAGAACATACCGAAATACACAAGGTATATTTCACAATGTAGTGTCGTAGACATAGAAGAGTTTCTTTTCTGCAAACCCCTAGCGTCGGTCGTTCGGCAAATACCACAGTCGAGATGAAGCTTAGTCGTCGTTTTGATTTTCAGAGAAGGAAATGATTTTGGCGGTTATTTGGGTGGTTTTTGCCAGTTATGAGAGTATTTTATGAATACACGACAAATAAGGGATTTCTATTTGTGTTTTCTTAAATTCATTCTTCTTTTTTTTAAAAAAAAAATGGGGTTATTTTGGTAAATAGGCCTATCTTTGAAACACGTGTATCTAATAAGGTGGACAAGAATGCAATTTCAAAACCTATTGGACACACCTACAAAAGCTCTATTATGAGAAGCCCATTTATGTAGTTAACCCTTAGGGGCCGTTTGATTTAAGGTTTTATTGGATGGGAATGGGTAATAGATGTCTGGGAATAAGATGTCTGGGAATAATAAATATCTGGGAATAAGATGACTGTGTTTGGTTTTACATGGGAATGTTATCAGATTTTTATGTAAAAAATGATATTTTATATTTATTGACGAAATTAATATATAAATCTTATGTAATATATACTTACGATCTAATAAATAATGTGTAAATTTATTTTATGATATTTATCTTATAAATTTTATATATTATTAATAAAATAATAAAAATGCATTTAAAAAATAATAATTAATTAATATTTTTTAATAAAAAATTAATTATTAATTGATCACAAATAACTCGTGAATAATTAATTATAATGATTATCCTTACCATAAATTAATAATATTTATAATTAATTAATTAATATAATATTAATTAGTGATTTAATATTTTTATAATGAATTTTATAATGAATGTGGATGCTTGTTTGATGAAATTAATCTTAAAAACATTATTTTATTAATTAATCAAAATTAATGTCAACTAATAAAAATAAATTAATTAATTATAAATTTTTTTAATTAAATAATTAATTATGATTATTAAAAATATATAAATATTAATAAAGAAGAGAAATATTAATAAAGAAGAGAGAGAAAGAGAGAGATGGATGGGTATAAAGAAAACCTATCATTCTTGAAGGGTAGAAGATTTAAAATCCTTATCCATTCTCATCCACAAAACCTTCCACCAAACGACTCCTTAATATATCACAATTACATAATATTTATATATCAATTTATTAAAAGCGGATAACAGTTTCACGTAAAAGTAAACACAATTATCTTATTTTCAAGCATTTATTACTCAAAGATATCATTTATTATCCATAGCATCCAACAAAATCTTAAGCCAAAGAGTGCCTAAATTATACACCATACCCCTAAATTTGAGACCGTTTTCAATTATGCATTTTCAGAACTTTGAAACTTTTTTGGCAAAAAAAAAAAAAATACACTTTTTAGAATTTCTAAAAAAAATCAAAAATTTATGTGAAGCAGATTACCAGAGGCAATCTCGGCGCAAAATCCGGAGCTTGTGCACCGATCAATAGTTGGAATTAATCCCACTCTAAAACCTTTTCCATAATGAAATCTGCAACTGTAACAGTAAAGATTCGAGAATTTCAACACTTCCCCAACTTGAAAATCTTCATTTTAGAGGTCAATGATCACAAGCTTTCTCGGAATCAATTTTCCCGCTCGAATCTATTCACTGCATCTCGCTCACTAGCCCATTTCCAGGTTTGATATTCTTGTTCCTCCTTCGTCATTTTTCACTTCAATGAGCTTCTCTGTTTGGCTGCTGAGAAGCTGGAGGGCAAAAAAAGAGAATGTTGACTCAAATTAGCCTTGTTCTGTTTTGAACTCTAGGTACTTTAAGAATATTGTCGGTTTAGAGTTTCTGTTTTTGATTTAGTTATCTGTGATCCTCATGGAACAAATGGAAGTCCCAACAATTGTCGTAATTTCGATTTTGTTCCTTCCGTTTTCTCTGCAATCAAACAGTGATACATGTTAAACAACCAATCAAGTTCATGTTAGTACTATGAAATTAGTAAGAATTAATTGAAATGGTAGTGGACAAACTATGGATTAGATAGGTTGCTATCATAGATTGGGCCCATGAGTCCATGACGTCAAAGATCAATCGATTCTGTCCAAAAATCATCGTGTATAGTTTTGGGCCTCAATGTCAATGGTGCATGTTATGTAAGACTTGAACAATATGTTGTGGCGGTGTCACTTTACTATGAAAATTTGTATTAGGTTTTTTTTTTTTTTTGAAGTGTTTGGTGTTAGTTTGGCTCATGAAGTTGTCAGCACAGTTAATCTTCCTTTCCATAATAGTTGTCTGAATTTTTTTTGTTCAGTGGCTTTCCTTATCATTGTTTAGAATGTATGGTTAGAAAGAATTGAGAGAATATTCAAGAATATTGAGGGATCTTAGAAGGATGTATGGAGTGTGAAACATTCAATGCTCTCATTTGGGTGTTCTTTAGATTTTTCTAATTGTCCTTTAGTTTTTACTCTCAACACAACTAGAACTATTTTTTATAATTTTTTTTTTTTTTTTTTTTGCGGGCTCCTGTGCTCGGGCCACTAATTTTCTCTAGGTCCTTTCTCTTTTTTGTGATGTTATTTCTCTTAATGAAAATTGGTTTCAATCATTCCAGTTTGCTGATGACATTAATGCATCAAGTGCTTTTGAAAAGTTCAATCACTTGAATGCATTGGTTTAGATTAATGGATGTTTGTTCACTTTCTAGTTTCTATCACATTCTTCATCTGGAGTCCTCATAAAGAAATAAGAGAAAATCATGGTTTTCAGAAGTTTGAATTTTTTTTATGTGAAACAAGAACTTGTATTAAGTACAAAAACAGCCCAAGTGCTGGGAAAGAGATAGCCCTCTGCTCAAGGAACTACATAAGAGTCCTCCAATCCATTAAAATCATGAGAAGAGTCAAGACTGTAATTACAAAGAACTTCTGGTGGTTTGAACACCACCAAGGAGATGTTTATTGTACATTATCAAAAAAATATCCTCATTTACCGACTTGTTGTCGAAGATTCACTGATTTCTTTCTTTCCATGTGAGCCATAGGACAGCTCTATTCGCACAGCTCCACGAAATCTTAGTTTTTCCTCGAAAATTACCTTCAAACATTTCATCAACCAGTCTTCTGTCTTAAGAGGTAAACAAACCTAGAGGCCAAACTCATTAAAAAAAAAAAGTGTATTCCACGCTCTAGTCATAAAAGGACAGCAAAGCAGGAGATGATCTATGTCGGGTCTCCTCAATCCTTAAGCACAAGCTTGACAACGAGGAGGAGAGAGGGCATTTGGTAATCTTCTTTGAATTCTTTCCGCCATGTTCAGACTTCTATAGCCAATGGTCCACGGAAAGAATTTTACGTTCATTGGAACTTTAAACTTCAGATCAACATAATCAGAGGTGTTATCAGACTCCCACATTTTGTGATGTGGAGGAAAGTAGATTTACTTAAGAACGAGCTTGACGTGTCAATGCTCCATCTAGTTTTATCTATATCACCTCCCATTCAAAAGGATTCAAGAATTCTGATGAGATCACTCCAAATATGAAGTTCCCAGTCAAAAATCCCTCTTCTGAGGCGTAAATTCCAAGCATGATTGGTATTATTCTAGCATTCTGCAATGTTGCCCCTTTCTTTAAGGAAACTTTGTAAATTTCTGGAAAAAGGGAGGCTAAGGGATTGTCTCCTACCCATTTATCATCCCAAAAGCGAATCTTTGGCTGCTGACAGCTTTGACAATATCAAATGAGAGAACCTTCCCTATTCTTGTCAATATCTGTTCAAGGTCTTCCGTTTGAGCTCCCTATTGCCTTTTTAGGAAGTCATCCCAAATCATCCACCTATATGACTGCAATTGTTCTTTTCCAGGGACTGTCCAATTCATTGGCAAACCTCCTAAGCCATTTGATGAGAAGAGGTTTATTTCTGTATTTAAAGCTCCTATTCCAAGGCCTCCATAACTGATGGGCAGAGAAGTTGGTATTCCAATTGACTAAAATATTACCGTTTTAGTAGTGTCCACCCCAAACAAAATCCCCTGCAAGTTTCTCCATTGATATTTTTTTAAAACGCAAAACAAAACTCTTCATTGATGTTTTCCAATCCTTAAATTAACGATGTAGGGTCTCTTTTCCTTCTAACACAAGTCTTCTATGTTTCAAGCCTGCCTCAACATATATTTTAGCATGACTGGGGAAATTGCAGTTGATGACTTGACACTACCAGTTGTTTAAAGCACAATGCTGGCCTCTAGAAAATAGTAAAGCTGCTGTCATAACTTGGAATTCCAATAATCAAAGCTTTTATTAGTTTCAATGTACGAAAATTATATGATATACAGGAAGAAATGCCATTGAAGAGGTGAAATTAAAGCTACTCATGTTCTAGAAAATATTCTGGTTTAATTCTATTTGAGGACCAGGGGCATCACTAGTAAACTGTTAACAAGAAAACAACCACTGGACATCTCTTTCTTAGAATTCAGCTGGGATTCTCCACAGGGATTGTACCATCATTTTTTCGTTGCTAACATTGTAAGGATTCAATTTGAATATCGTGTAGTGGAGTAATGGAAGAGAGAAGATTTATCTTATCCTTTCCAAAGGAAGAGAAGGGTTGAGGATTCCTTTTAAGGTTGGACCTGGATTGTCCTGGTAGAAAACTATTTTTTCATAATGGTGAAAGGAAAATCCATAGAGAGAAGAAAGTAAAAAGATACGACTGTCAGTTATTGTGTCAGTATGGCCGCTTTATGTGGTTATAGTACATGCTGTACATATTTAAGATTGAAACTGTGACTTATAGCTTAGTTGGAGAGGCATTCTTCTGAATATAGGTTCGAGGGAAATGGATGAGACAAACACAGGTTGTAGGTGGATTTTTCTGCACATTATTGACGGTTTCTTGTGCTTCAACAGAATTTGAGATAAGACTATTGCATGCTAATCAGCTAGTGAGGGGTCAGTACGTTGAACTAATATCGTTTTTAATTTTTATAAATGTCATCTGTTATCTGTTTACGTATTCAGTTCCTAAAAGTTTTGATATAAGAAATCATGCATTGCATGGTAGAAATAGACGACCATTTGGTTTATTGAATCAAAGAGATTGAGCTTTGTTGGAGTGTTGATATAATTAAATTTACCATAACGTATCAGCTTATGCCTTTGGGTTAATTGGTGATTTAAGATGGTATCAGAGCAGGAGATCCTGTATTCAAACTCTACTAATGTCTTTCCCAATTAATATTGATTTCTACTTGTTGGGTTTTTCTACAAATTTTCAAGCCCACAAATGAGGGGAAGTGTTGGAGTATTGATATAATTAAATTTACCATAACCTCTCAGCATAAGGTTTTGGGTTAATTAGTGATTTAAGATGGTGTTGATATAATCAAATTTACCCTAACTCATAAGTTTAAGTTCTTGAGTTGATTAGTGATTTAAGATGGTATTAGAGCGGGAGGTCTTGCGTTCAAACTCCACCAATGTCAATTCATTCCCCAATTAATATTGATTTCCACTTGTTGGGTCTTTCTACAAATTTTCAAGCCTGCAAGTGAGGGGAATTGTTGGAGTGTTGATATAATTAAATTTACCATAACATGATGAATGTAAAGTTATTTACAGTTTTAAAGTCCCACTAAATTTTTGGGTTTGGTTGCATCTACCAGATTTTCTCCATATTCCTGTATCCTGAATCTTTTAGATATAAATGTGACTCAATTTGGCCTGTCCTTTTCTTTTGTTAACACATATGGCTGTGTGATGGTTTCCTTCCACAGAGTCTTGTTCAGCATTCTTGTTCTTGTTGAGATTATTATGGCCATAAGGCCATTGATTGATCAAACATCCTCGGTAGTGAAAATTCTCATCAGAGAATTTGATGAGTACACGGACTAATTCGATTGATCAAATGATGAGAATCACTACAAGATATAGTAAAAGATCTTCCAAAGAACAACGAAATGATAATTTGAATATTAAGGCTTTTGTTAGTTTCTTATCCCCTCCCCCAAAAAAAAAAAAAAAAAAAAAAAGAAAAGAAACATTAAGCCTTCTGTAAACTGAACAATAAATGTCAATATCTATTATATTGCAGAAACTTCTGGGTTTTATACGTGCTAGTTTACTTCGCTTGACCAATTTTAATTCTATGTGGGTCATGACAGGTCTCAAAATCTGTGAAAAATATGTTTATTTAAGTGATTTTTTTTTCAAAATGTTTTCCCTTCCATGACAATGTTTGTTTCATGAACCAATATCCACTCCATTCCTTATTTCAATGCATTTCCAACTATCAGCCACGAATGTCAGTCATGGATTAGTACTTTTTCCACCGAGTTATATGTCACTGACTTTTATATTCCTCGGCTACTATTCTCAACTTCTCAGCTTGTTTGTGTATTTTATTATATCCAGTTAAGATGACTATTTCTTTGCTGCAATTGATATTTTTATCTGGTGCAGACAATTGTGGAATCTTTTATGAATTTTAAGAGGTGGTTGAACCAACTCCATAAATCCTAAGTGTGCTCAAGGAGATGGCAAAAGGAATAAGAATAAATATGCATCTTAATTGACCTATGCATAAAATGAAAGTCTAAAGATTGCTTTCAGAGAACTTTTATGATCACAGATGAAGGAATTCAAAGGGAAGGCTAAATAAATACCTTTTATTTTTCTAAAGTTTCGTACAACTTCAGAGGTAGGTAAAGATATCCTGGCATCTACATAAAGATTAAAGAGAAGGACCAAGATTGGCAAAGAAAAAATCAAAAACTTTGCCTCTAGCTCAGCCTTGCAAGATTGAAAACTAATACAAAGGGGATCTAAGACTCGTGCTTCAAACAGCTTTTCTGCAGGGAACCACTTGGAGGAGATCTCTTCAAGGTAAGTAAGGGTTATGGAGTTGGAAGTCTGTGAGCATTTGACGAAGTTCGGATGCTTCCTCCTTAAGCTGAGCATTCTCCTGTAGAGCCCGATCGTGACACTCAGAGACTTGGTTTAACCTATCTATTAGCTGGTGGTTTTCATTCCGGAGCCAAAGAACCTGAGACCACAGCTCATCCAAATGCTTTTGCTTGCGCATTCGTGATCGGCGTGCAGACTCTCTATTAGATATCATCCTCCTCTGTTTCCTCTCATTGATGAGGCTTAGTTGTTGGTCTTCTGCTTCATCAGAAGTTGAGTTACTGCTCAAGGATGGTGGATTCATATCTTGCACCTGAGAAGGATACTGAAATTTTGATAATGGATTACAAAACTGATTAAGCTGCATCATGTTTCTGTTGTCCTGGGACATGCTAAAATTAGAAGAATATAGAGATGGGGTGGAAGAAAGAAGATAATGGAGACTTGCAATTTCACCAGGCTGCATGGCCAATGTTTTTGAAAACTTCCGGGCAGGCTCTTGGAAGGGGGGAAAAGGATGCTTCAAGTGGAACTTGGGAAGGTTGTTGACAGAGGGCTCACATTTATAGGATTGAAAAAGCTTGAAGTGTCCCCACCACAATCAATTCAGAGGAACAAGTTTCTTAAAAATTTGGACCATGCAGATTATGTCTATGTTCTGCAATCTTCATGTATGCATAAATAAATTCAGATAGGGTTGGTTTACATGGTTATGCCATTGTTCTATGCATGTGTAATATATGCATGTTCTACATAAATACATTGAAATTCAATCTCGTTATGGATAATCCTTTTCTTATCAGGTTTTTGCTTACATCAGGCAAAGAAAGTGCACATTGTGGGAAATATAATAATTCTGATGGTAGAATGTTTGGAGGAAGAAAGCACAAGGGGAAGATTGGAGTTCAAGAAGTCAATTTTAAAGGAAGAAATTTGTGTAAGGTGGCTTCTGAAATAATAATATTTTATTTGCAGCCAATAGGACATTGTGTGGAAAGATATGAAAGGAGGAATAATCGGGTTGAGGAAGGTAAGCCTTTCTATATCCACAAGAAAGCTTTTTTTAAAAACATTTCTTATTATAATAGATGACTCAAATAGCACTCTAATAAGAGCCAGATTAGAATATTAAACTTCAAAAATTAGACTTGTCTTGAAGCATGCCTTCTTATTTTAGTATATTTAAGAAGATTCTACAGCCTGGTATGTTATGGTATTGGAAATTCAAAAAAAACAAAAAAAACACTCTCTCTCTCATGGGGTTGGGAGAGATGAAAGAAGAGCAAGTGCAAATGGAAAAGCCATTATAGGAAAGTACAGTAATCAACGAAACACTATCTTTTAAAATACTTTATGTTCTTATAAAGGGGCCACTCATTGCCATCTTTTTCACCACTCAAATTGACAACTTTATTTTATCAAATTTCATTGCTTGAACTGGAATATAAATGAGAAAGCTACTTGCTACTGAAGGAAAAAAGAAAAGAAAAGAAATTGCTACTGAAGGAAAAAAGAAAAGAAAAGAAAAAGCTCAATAACTGTTTGTTCTATGTCTCAAGTTATTCTTCATGATCTCAGAGGCAAACTGTTTCTTCCTCTATTTTTACACTTGTTTAGCAGAACAGAGACAAGTACAGGATTGTGTATATAGTAAACTTTTGCTTCCTTGTACAGTGAGTTCCATTTTGGACTGATTAAAAAAAAATGGTCACTGGTTTTCTTTTAACCACACATTGGCTAGGTCTCTTCCATTGCAAGCTATGTTTAATGGTGTCACTTTGCTCAGTGGATTCAGTAGCTATTAGTCTTTTCTCTTCTATTATGGTGTCACTTTGCACAGAGAGGGATTGCAAAATTTGAATGTTTTTAGACAATGGCAAACATTGGGATGTTTGAAACAAGCAAAAATAGGCCATTGTGGTCAAAATTTGAGCTTGGTGGGTGCATCAAAGTCGCATTGTGGTAACCCCATCAGAAGCAAGGAGAAAAATATTTGGAGGTCTTGACCACTCAACTGAGTGGAGATATCATGCTTTAGTGGTGAGAATGGATTGTAAGGGGGTTGTTCAGATATATGTTTTGGGTGAAATTTTGTTGTTGACCCTAAACTTGGCGGTTGTATCCATCTTTATCCCTAAACTTTCAATTTTATCAATTTAAAACTCAAATTTGGCATATGTATAAATTTTAACCATAAATTTTTAATTTCATCAATTTTAACCTTAAACTTGATTAAGTGTATCAATTTGCACTCTTGATTGAGTTTGCATTTCAATTTCCATTAGAAATGTGCCACTAAAACCATTGGAAGACATAACAATTTTTTTTTTTAGTAGAATGGGAGTTAAGGTAATTCGAACCATAAACCTTGTGGTTATTAACACATTCGATATGCTAATTGAGTTATACTATCTTTGGCAAACAATTAAAAGTGGTTAAAATAGGTGTGTATAATTGTAATGACCCTTACTATAGAATGTATTAAAATAATCAACAAAATAATACTAGGTCATCCAGTAATTACTGATAAACACCCCACCAATCCATTTGTAGATATCAATATATGTATTGATTGCAACATTTTAAAAGGATGTATAAGAGAGTATACACCCCACCAATCCATTTGTAGATATCAATATATGTATTGATTGCAACATTTTTAAAGGATGTATAAAAGAGTATATACCATGATTTTTGACAAATAAATTGATTATAAACCCAAAAAGGAGAGCATAGGACTCTTTCGGTGATGCTCAAATATAGTTTACAACCTTCTTTCTCCCCCTCTATGCTCCGTTTTATTGCAAAGATATATATAGCCTTCTTCAGATCATCCTTACACCAAAAAATGCACCCCTCCGAAATTCTACCTCCTTGAATGTGAACTCTTTTGTCTGTTTTTTAACTCTCCATCGATGTTATAGTCTCCACCTCCATAACTAGACAACAATTATACTACATACCTCCGTATACCCCTACAAGCATCTAAGTTATGCCCCAATCCTCAGTAAGGTCTATAATCAGCAACTTGTTATCCTAATTCCTGACAAGTGAGAGACATGAAATCATGTCAGTGACATCAGGCTTAATCTTCGTTGCAATAGATTTGGAGAGCTCAGAAAGAGCAGAAACATCTCTGGTTCTCACTGAGATTGACTCATAATCTTTGTAACCATTCTCCTTATCTCAAACACTATCAAACAAGATAGGGTTGTTGTGGGAAAGTCATTTTTTACTGATACAAATATGCAAACGTGTAAACGAGGGTAGAATATAAGGATTTCTTTTGGAACGTGCACGGTGAGACCCCCTATAGCCTTCGTGCAAACTCCATGCAGAAAATTAATACCCCTACAGAAGACGCTCAACCCTAAGTGCCCACAGAATTTGGTCAACGCAAACTGCTGCTAAAGTTAGGGAAAATCGGTTGTATAGAGTCTTTGGAATGATTTGGATTAACGATAGGTGCACATATACACTAGGGATAAAACGAGCATAATGTTTTATTCACACTCCCTCTAAAAAATAGGTAGGCAAAATCTCAAATATGAAATATTTTTATCCATAATTCATTACTAGTTATTTTTTTGTAGACACTGGCCATGATTTCCCTTTTTTCACTTCTTATCTTTTTTTTTTTTATTTTGCTAGTTTTTTTTTTTCATTTCATTAATTGAGGGGTTTTCAATTTTAAGTCATTATTCTACTCAATCTATCAACTTTTAGTACAAACAAAACTTGTTTGTTCCATATTTTTTTTAAGTAAGTAATCTCATTCTTGAATCTATCGCCAATATTGAATTTTTTTTACAAATTTCTCGTCAGTTTTGAGCTTGATTTATTCTTCCGCTTGCTGAAACAGAAGTAAGGATTTTAGAATCACCCTCGTTAGAATCTTTGTCCTCTTACTCTTCAGCATCAATGTCACTTTAATCATTCACAAAGTTGTTGATGAGATCGACAAGGTCAACTATAACCCGTTCATTGTATTCATGGTTGTCACTCTATCTACCCTTACCTTTCCTGTTCTCCCTCGCATTTTAGTCGAGTCAAACCCAGTACCACCAAAGTCAACAAAAACTGCCATGGTCATCGCCACCTTCAATGACATCACCGCTTGGATATTCGTCACATTCGTGTGGATCCTACTTTTGAGAATCGAGTTCGTGATTTCATGATAGTGGCGACCTCATTTGGAATGATTCAATTATTGTTTTGGTAATTTTTCTAAAAAATAACAAAAGTACATATCATTAGAGCAACATGTGACTTTAAACATATGTAAGAATCTTTCTAATGTTTTTCGAAATGGAAACTTAACTGAGGGGTAAATTGATATACTTATTCAAATTTGAGGTTTAAATTTATAAAATTGAAATTAGTTTAGAATTGAAATTGTCAATTTGCCAAGTTTGAGGTTTAAATTGATGAAATTGAAAGTTTGAGATTAAAATCAATTCAACTATCAAGTTTGAGGTTTAAATTAATGAAATCGAAAGTTTAAGTTAAAATTGATACAACATGTCAAGTTTATAGTCAAAATTGATTTCTTGTCTATGTTTTTTCAAAAGTAGTCTCCCCCATTAAATGGAGAATAGAAACCAAAACCCTTGCTTGAGGAAAATGCCCCTCCCCACATTTGAGGTTTTGTCAGGTTTAGTGGGTTTATAAAGTCAACAATTTCATCAGACAGATTCAGACTTCTCTTTCTTTTCTTGTCTTCTGTTTGTTCATACCCTTTTTTTTTTGGTGTTGTTTGGGATAGAAATGTATACTTTACCAGATAAAAAAAAGGTGTATCTATAGCTGAATACTTAAACTCAGTATTCTTGTCTTCTGCTCTTTTTTTTGTTGTTGTTGTTTGGAAGTACTTTTCGCATCGCAGTTTTGAGAGGAAGAAATGTGTTTGGAGTAATTTTTAGAACAAGTAATTTTAGCAATAATATTTTGATTATAAGCACTTTGGTAAAACCCAGTTTAATGAAAAGCCATGTCAATGTTTCCTTCTATACTTTAAAACAATTTTTAAGTACTTTCACAAAGATCACTTAGGTCAAAATCAATTTTAAGAGGTTGTTTGGGCAAAGAATCGTAGAGAGTAGAAGTTAGAAAATCTGAAGAGTTAGAAAGTCTATGTTTGGAGTAAGAAGTTAGAACGAGTAGGAGGCTTAAAATTTATACTTGGTGTGCAGATTTATTAAATCTAAAGGTCTCAAATCTGAGTTGATTTGAGTTTCTTTTGTACAAATTTTTGTAAAATTTTACAATTTTTCATAATTAAGAATTTGTTTTCATCCATTCTAAGATTAATATATTTTTTAATTAATTTATGTATATTTTACAAAATTATTTTAAGGAAAAAAAAGAATTTTTGAAAAAAATACCTCACATTCTTTTTTTAGTATCCCTCACATTAATTATTTATTTCCGTTTGATAATTTTTAGATAAAAGAAAATCTTATCATATTTTTTAAATCAGTACATATGATTCAGAAAGATTTTCATCCATTAATTTAAAAGAATTCAAATAAACTTCAAGTTTTTTCTGTCTTTAAAAATAATATGAAATTGTTTTCGTCAATCTTAAAATTGAGATTTTAAATTATATTATTTTATGAATATTTTACGATTTGTTAAACATTTGTTTTCATCTATTTTAAATTTTAAATTTATTTTTTTTTCTAGCTTAATAAAATAAGTTTTCTCTAAATAATTTAAGAGTTTTTTTTGGGCACTTGCATGAATAACAAAAAAAATATATAAATATTGCACCCATGTCACTCCTTAATTCAATTTTCAAAAATAGCAACAAAAAAAGGCCTAGCCCAAACGGATGGCGTGCAAAGTCAAAAATACCCTTATATCTTTCGCGCGCGTTTTTCAATCTGAAGTATATTAATAGTCTGTCAAAAACATATGGATGATGTACTTATGATATACTATTGATATACTATTGATATTGTAATGATATACCTAAAATGAAATATATTATTGATATATTACCGATATACCAAATATAAATTATATCAAATATACTGTTGATATACTATTGTATCTATCAACAATAGATCTAGTATAGCAACGATATATCTAACCAAAAAATAACTGCATAAGAATATACTACTGATTCTGTTGATTTCACTAATATTAAGTATATATCAATGTGATATACTACTGATATACTTTATTTAGTATATCAACATTATATCACAAATAGGGATTTATGTTTGATAGTGATTTATTTTGACATACTTTATTCAGTAATATTAGGTATATCAATGGAATCTCAAAATCTATTGCTAGATTTACAAATGTCTAAGTAGTTCATCAATAATAGATCTGATATACCAATGATATATCCAACAAGAAAGTAACTACATGAATGATATGATATTTGTTGATTTCACTAATATTAAGTATATATTAGTGTGATATACTAACGATATACTTTATTTAATATATCAACGACATATCACAAATGGCGATTTATGCTTGACAGTGATTTATGCTGATATATTTTATTCAATAATATTAAGTATATCAACAAGATCTCAAAAACTATTCCTAGATTTGGAAATGCCCTCCCGTGTTTTTCAATATCGAAAAAATCAGTAGTTTATTAACAATAAATCATATATATCAATGATATATCTAACCAAAAAATAACTAATAGTCATTGATTTCACTAATATTAAGTATATATCGGTGTGATATACTACCAAAATACTTTAATCAGTATATCAACGATATATCACAAATAGTGATTTATGCTTGATAATGATTTATGATGATATACTTTATTCAGTAATATTAAGTATATCAACGTGATCTCAAAACCTATTTGTAATGTCCGACATTTCAGGTAGAGTAAATTTCAAGTAGAATTCATAATTTGAAACCAAATTGGATTGTTATATCTTATTGTGTGAGATGTGTTAGTGTATAGAGTATATCACTAATATACTACTGATATATGTATATGAAGTTAATTAAGAGTATATCAGTAACTCACATATGATATATGTTCATTTCACTGATATACTAATGATATACTAAATGTTAGACATATTAGTGAAATAAACATATCTAAAATGAAGTACATTAGTGATATGCTAATATGCAACATATCTCTAATTTGCTATGGATATATAGGAAGTATATCATTCTAAATGATATACCTAAAAGAATGGTATCCGTAGTATATCAGTAATATACTATTATCATACTTCGTTTTGAGGTATATATTGATATATAAAAATAAAGTATATCAGATATACTTCTGATATACCAATATAAGTATATCAAATATACTTTTGATATACCAATATAAAGTATATCAGATATACTACTGATGTATTAAATGTAAAGTATATCAGATATACTGCTGATATACCTGCTGCTACACCAATGAGGGTAAATCTGAAATAATAAAAAAAACGGAAATTAGATTTAAAAAATTGCTAGATTTGCAAATCTAAAAAAATCATAGCTAAGTTTGCAAACATGCTAATATTTTGTGCTACCCATTATAATACCCTTTTTTTTCTATAGTTTGATTAATTTGGAAATAATATATTATTTTAAGTTTTAAATAACTAAGTAAAAAAAAACCAAATATTTATATTATTTTAAAATAAATAAGTTCAAATGAATATATATTTTTTTAACACCACTCAAAATAAAAATTATATATTTTTTTATTTATTGTATAATTTTATTTTATTAAGTTTGGAAGAAAAAGTCGTTTGTTTTTTTTAATTTGAATATGATTAATTTGAATATAAAATTTTTTTATTTTTAAATATCAATTTCTTAAATTGTAATATGAGTTAGTTAAAAATATGTTTTTCTTATCTTCAAATCATAAATATATATAGAGAGAGTGAATGGAATAAAACTCCCGCAGCGGAAACGACTTTGAATCGTCGTGGTGATCGTTGTGAAAACATTTCTTAAAATCAAATCTATCCTATAGAATTTATGCTAACCATGTTGAAAATGAAGGAAAAACAGTAAGAAATTGTGCTTACTTGTTGAAGAACGCTTCTCCAAGAATTCCTTCTCCGGTCACGAACTCTTCGTGCTCTCGATCTCTACGATCACGAACTCTCTGACAACGAACGATTTGAACACCTCCGAAAGATCTTCTCGGTTGTACTCCTTCGGTAAAGGGAGAGTGGTGAGACTCTTTTGGTTTAGGGTAGAGAGAAACTTTGAGAGAGTTGAGAGAATTTTGAGAGAGCTCTTTTGGTTTAGGGTCCAAAAAAGGAGCAATGACCTTACAAATGCCTTCTCACAAAGGAATTAATATAATGGTGATAGGTGAAGTTGAAATCCCCACCTATTTACCATTTTACCACAACCTTAGGTTATGCAAATCATATTTGCATAACCACATATAATAAGATATCTCATACCTTATAATACAAATCACATTTTTGTGGATTTTAAATTGAATCACATTCAACTTAATTTCTCTCAATTCAATTTCTCTAAATTAGCACTAATTAATCAATTAGACTAACCTATAGTTTATTATGAATCTCATTCACATTAAACTATATAATATGTCAATCATATCTCATGTAAATGACATAAATACCCTTTTAATGAATTTGAACACTTCAAATCCACACCAAACTGTAAACCCTCTATGTATCCAGTTTGAGCCAACCGAGGGACCTAAAAGACCTACAGATGACGAGATCCAATGATCCGAGACTAACCTATCAAACTCTTTGACCTGGTTACTCAACATTCATTAGCTATGGTAACACTCCACTAAAACCCGTAGCTGCACTCCCATCACTGTAGGACAAGTTGTGTCTATTGATATAGCCAATACCCGTGAGTCGACCTTTCACATGTTGTTTGTAAATTACCGTTTTACCCCTGTGTCTATTTCTTGCTCCTTAAGTCCCCACTGGTCCTCTAATGAACAACAACGTTGTATGGTCCAACCATAAACAACACCCCTCCCGGGCCAGTGAGAGGGTGGGCGCCCGTTGTCCAAACCCTGGAGACAACACTTAAGGGAACAACCCCTCTAATTTTCCTAACTCGAGAACGAGTGAATTCTATCTCGCGTAGTCAAGTTCCCAGCTCCCCACGTGGTCTTGTCCCTGAGAAAATAGGCATATTGGGCGAGTAACTGTGACCACCCTCACCCGTACTAGTCAAAGGACAGACCCCCACAGACAGTAGTCCGTAACACGCTCAGGATTAAGGTCGAGTCACTAATGGTCATCTACGAAGTTATTAGTCTTATACTGTCAACGATGTTACATCAGTAGGTCTAATAATTCACGGTCCGGTCTTGTACAATTTCATTGCACAGGATGCCCCCACTCGCATGTCAACCACATGAACGAGTTGGATCACCTCGTTTGTATCTAATACAAAGCGGGTCGCATCCACAACGTATCCAAGATTAGGTCTCCAACCCTATCCATATACTGTAGACCGTTCGGGTCATTAACTTGAACGTGATCCTTCTTGTGTGTCTACTACACACCGTTCAAGTTCTAGTTCTCTCATAATTCAATGACCCTGGAGCTTAGTTTATTGGACAAAGTTTGTAAATATGCGAGACACAAAGTGATGAAAAAATAACTCTTATTTATTTCAATAGTGAATATTACAAACAAATACGAGATTAGGACATGCATCCCAACAAAAAGAGCATAAAAAGAAAAAAAAAGATAAGATTATTATTGGTTAAGATTTATATCAATTAAAAGAAATTATTATGAAGTACTCTAATTTATAATAAGAATCTCAATTTAAATAATAGTACCATAACTAAAACATTTTATATAATTTATATTTTAAAAAATCAAATTATGGAATAAAAAGAAAAATATTTTTGTTAAAAATATATTAAAATGATAGGATACAAATAAAAATATGTGTTTAGTAAATATTTATATTTAATTAGTATTAGTAATAATGATAAAAAAAATTCTTTTAAATTAAGAAATTAAAAAATATAATGTAAGAAAATGAAAAGAAATGAGAAAAGAGAAGACAAAGACAGAAGTGAGGTGAGTGAAGAAAAAAGAAAATAGAAAAGTTTTGGGAGTGAAGAAAAAAGAAAATAGAAAAGTTTTGGGACCCACCCTAATGAGCTGGAGAATGAATTAAGAGAATTTGTAATGGGTAGCAATTATGGTTTTAGTATTTGTAAATATAGCAACATTTTAAAAGAATTGCAAATATGGCAAAAATCTTTATTTTTTTATAATTCCAATTGTACCCTTGCCTTAAACATATTCCCTTTTCAATTGGTATTTATTTTTATTCTTCGCACGCGATTTTTCTTCCTATTTTTGCGACAACATCTTCTCGATTCCAGTCCATTCTTCCCAAAATCTTCTTGATTCCAGTCCAATCTTCTGTCAATTCTCGATTCCAGTCCAATCTTCTGTCGAAAATTTGAGTATCTTCTCCAATTCGCAAGCCTTCACTTATTCGATCAGTATCTTCCAATACGATTGTTGAATTGCGGTGCATAAATTTTGCAAGTTTGTTTGAGATCGAAGTCGCAAGTTTGTTTGATTATCTTCTCCAATTCGATTGCATTGTAGTATCTTCTTATTTGATCGAAGTATCTTCCAATTCGTCGAAGTCCAAGCTTTTTTCGTGGGTATTTGAGTTTTTCAATCAACATTCCACATCTTCGGTATTTCTTCTGTTCATTTTGTTATTTTCTGCTTTGGAGTCACAAGTCTTCTTCATTTTTTGTGTTTTCTGCTTTGTTCTTCATTTTTTGATTTTTCTGTTTGAGTCCCAATCAGTATTATACGTGACATCAGTGACATCAGTGATATCAGTGATATCAGTGATATCTATCATTTGTGATATCAGTTATCAGTGATATCAATGATATCTATCATTTGTGATATCAGTGATATCAGTGATATCTATCATTTTTTTTCTAGATTTCTCAATAACTTACGTGACATTAGTGATATTAGTAATATCTCATTTTTTGTTCTATCAGTCAGTGCATTTTTTCTAGATATCAGTGATGTTGATCAATAGATATCAGTTATATCAGTCATCAATAGATAATGATATCAGTGATATCAGTGATCAATAGATATCAATGATATCACGAGTGACTATTGTGATCGGTTTTTATATTATATATTACTTAATGTTGTTATTACTTTCTGTTGCAGGATAGTATGATGAAGCTTCCAATAGTTATTTTTTATAGTGGACAATGGAATGAGAAAAAATTCTATGAGAATTACAAGACCATTGGAATTTTGGTTGATGAGATGATGTGTTTTGATGATTTTATTAATCTGATTGCGAAAGAAGTTCGAATGGATAGTTCTATTTCTTCTATAGAATTGTTGATATTATTAGGTTATGGGATGAATGGTGCTCAGGATGTGGTTAAAATTCAAGAAGATAAAGATGTTGATTGGTTTTTAACTTTAGTGAAAGATCAAAATACAAGATATCCTTTAGTTGCTCATATTAATAATGCTTGTTTTGATGGCTACCCTTGTGCAATTAGTGATGGGAATGACAAGTTGTTATCAATTACTTATTCGTCGTCATCTTCTTCTAGGATTGATGGTGATTTCGAAGTTATTACAGACATTTACAGAGATGTTGATTTGAAGGAAAATGATGTTTTTGCAAGTAAGGAAATTGTGTCAAAGTTTTTTTCATTCCTTGCTGTGAAGAAGAATTTTGAGTTTACGACGTTAAGAACAAATTCAAAGTCACTTGAATTTCAATGTGCCCAAGAGGGATGCCAATGGTTTGTTCGAGCATCGTGTTATAAGAATAGTAACCTTTGGATGCTCAGGAAGTATGTTTCTATTCACAGCTATTCTATAAATAGTATCCAGGCTCCTCATAGGCAAGCTTCTTCATATTTAATCGGTGATTATTTGACAGATGACTTTAGATTTCGCTCTTCTGATCTATCGACTCCTAAAGAAATTATGTCTGAAGCACGCACAAAACTTGGAGTTAATATTAGTTACTACAAAGCTTGGAAAGCTAAAGAACATATTTTGAAGTCACTAAATGGTGATGCAGCTGAATCATATGCCTTGGTTCCAAAGTTCTTTACAAAATTAGAAGAAATGAATCCAGGTACATACTGATGACTTATATCACTAACAATTTGATAAATTTATATCATTTGTAGAATTATATCACTAGAAGTTTTATATAGACTGATAGAATTCTATTAATTGTTACAGGTACATATACTGCACTTGAAATCGATGCAGAGGGTCATTTTAAGTATTATTTTATGGCTCTTGGTTCATCTATTGAGGGTTGGAAGCACTATAGACCTAATATATCTGTGGATGGGACATTTTTGAAGTGTAAATTTGTTGGAACTCTATTGACAGCCTCAGCTACTAATGGTAATAATCAAATTTTTCCTCTTGCTTTAAGCATTGTGGATTCAGAAAATGATGCATCATGAAAATAGTTTTTTGAAAACAAAAAGAAGAGTCTTGGAGATCGAGAAAATTTGGTTATTGTCTCTGATAGACATTTAAGTATCTCAAAAGTTGTCTTGTCTATTTTTCCAAATGTTGAGTATTGTATTTGTATGCAATATCTTTTGAGAAATCTGAAATTGTCATATAAAGATGGTTTTATAGATAAGCTTTTTAAAAATTGTGCAAGAGCTTATACAGTGGAAGAATTTGAAGACAATATGAGATTGATGGAGTCAATTTATCCTTCCATACGAGGATATCTTAGTAATGTTGGGTTTGAAAAGTGGGCACGTGTATATTCTCGAAGAAGAAGATATAGAATGATGACTACAAATAATTCAGAGTATAAATGCACGTTTTAGAGTTTTAAGAGATGTACCTGTTGCAACCTTACTTGATTCGATTAGAGATACATTGCAAAAGTGGTTTCTGAGCGAAGAAGAAAAGCGACATCAAAATTGAAGTCAATTTTGTCTACTTGGGCTGAGAGAGAGCTACGAAAAGAACATGATAAATCAAGAAGTTTCAAGGTATGAGTTTTTTTCTTTTATGTCATTTAGATATATCTTTTTTTATCATTGATAGTGTAGTGATAGAAGTTGTTTTATTGATTATTATCCTTATTATTATTGTTTTTTCTATTCAGGTTGATCCCATTAGCGACTTTGAATATAAAGTAGTTGATAATGAAAATCAATTCTTGGTAAAGTTGGATTCTAGGTCTTGTAGTTGTCGTGTTTGGGATCATGATGAAATTCCATGTTGTCATGCACTTGCTGTTCTTCGCGGGTTTAATGTGAATGTTTATTCTTTTGCGTCTAAGTATTATTTCTCAGAAACATTGTTGTCAACTTATGGAGGTGTAATCCGCCCAGTTGGTAATCATTCTGAATGGAGTTCTATAGATGTTGGCATGAATGCATTACCTCCAATTGTTAAACGTCAAGCAGGAAGACCTCGAAAGAAAAGGATTCCGTCGATTGGTGAAGCAAGAAGTTACACAAAATGTAGTCGTTGTCATCGTGTTGGTCACAATCGTAGGACATGCAAATTTCCACCGATGTAATTTTTGACAATTGTTTTTAGATATATGTTTTCAAGAACTCAATATTGTTGTTATCATACTATTCATACTATCAATACAAGGTTTGTGATTGCTTCTATTCTTGAAGTTTAATATCAACACTATTAATGAATGAATTGTGATTTAAGGAAAGTAAATAGGACCACAAACAAAGAAGCAAGAATTTATAAGAATTTGTTGATGAGAGGTACAACAACACCACAACAAGCAAATAGATAGACAACTATCACTATAGTGATAGACAACTATCACTGATAGAAGTATATCACTCCATCAGTAGAAGTCTACCACGGGAAACAACTCTTAGTGTAGACATTTATCACTGATAGAAGTAATAAGTCTGATAGAAGAAATAAGTTAATAATCATGAAGTCTAATAGGAAACTATCAAGTGATAAGTCTGATAGAAAAAAGAAGTTAATAATCATGAAAAACAAGTAACATCAAGTAGTCTAATAGAAAAGTTATTAGTTATAGACTTCTATCACTGATATCAGATGATAGAAGTCTAACACTGTAACCATTCACATTCACTAACCATTAACCATTCACATTAACTACCTATTCACAATATTGATAATCATTCACAAACCATTTGCAATCGTTCATTCACAGATTCGCTTTCATCGAGAGAGTTAAACAAATGGTAACCACTTGCTTTTATCAAGAGAGTTAAACAAATGATAACCATTCACAAATGTTTCCATTCAAATGAATAAGAATTTGAAAAATTGGTAAAAAAGAATCAACTTGTATAAGATTTCACAAAACCTTAAACAAATTAAACAAATGTAAGGTGATTCGTTGAAGCAAGATTTATCACTATTGAAGCAAGAATTGAAGCAAGAACTGATAACAATTGGTTGATAAGAAATAAGAAGTAAAACAAGACCACTAGCAAATAGTTAGACAACTATCACTATAGACAACTATCAGTGATAGAAGTCTATCACTGAGTGATATCAGTGATAGATATCAATTGGGGTTGACAGCTGTATAGACTGATAGATGTACAACTATCAGTGATAGAAGTCTATCAATTCTATCAGTGATAGATATCAATTGGGGTTGACACTGTATAGACTGATAGATACTGATAGAAGTGATAGATGTGAATTGGTTGACATGTATAGACAACTATAATAGAACTCTATCACTTCTATCAGTGATAGACTCACTAGAAAGAAGTTAATGTTTGATAGTGTGATAGAAGAATTATCATAGAAAAGAAAGAAGTTAATAATAATAATCATGAAGAAAGTTATTAGTTAAACTATCACCTGATATTTCTATCACTGATATCAAATGATAGAAGTCTATAACCATTCTCATTCAAATAACCAATCATTGCATTCACAATCCTGTGACCACATTCCCAACCATTCCTATTCATAATTCACAACCATTCTCATTCACTATTCACAAGCATTCCCATTCACAACCCTGAATACCCAATCCTGTAAACATTCAGATAACCAATCACAATCCACATACATTCACATTCACAATCCTGTAACCATTCACAACCATTCTCATTCACAATCATGTAAGCAATCACAATCCACATCCACAATCCACATAACCATTCTCATTCACAATCCTGTAACCAACCATTCAGATAACCAATCACAATCCACATTGTAACCAACCATTCAGATAACCATTCACATGCACAATCCTGTAACCACTCATAATCTTGATATCCACATTCACAAAATCAACCATTCAGATAACCAATCACAATCCACATTCACAATCATCTTGATAACCATTTACAATCCTGATAAACATTTGTTTTCATCAAGAGAGTTAAACAAATGACAGAGAGTTAAACAAATGATAACCAGTTTATCATTCACAATCCATTCAAATGAATAAAATTTAGAAATTGGTCAAAAAGTAAGATGTTACATTAGAACTCAAATCATACTCAAGGTTCTTTAACTTTTACTGTTTAAACAAGATAAATTCATTATTTTTTCTCTTGAGACAACTTTAGGTCGAAAGATGGAGCATCAATCTTGAATCGTGGAGAATGCCTTTTGCTTGGTGATTCTTTGTTTTTCTTTGGTGATTCATCCTTTTTCTTTGGTGATTCTTCCCCTTTATCAGCATTTTTCCGAACTTTTTTGGTTGGTTTTGATTGCCTCTTTGACCTTGTACGAGCAGCAACATGTTGCAAATCTTTAGCAAAGTCCACTTTTGGTTTGTATTTTCTAGTTGCTCTCCCTTCTCGAACCTGCCATGACAGATAAAGTTGTATGAGATATAGGCTTCTATGTAAGGGAAAGGAGTTCAGTAGTGATAGTGTTCTATCAGTGATAGAAGTGATTGACTTCTATCACTGATAGAAGTCAGTTGTACTTACCTTTTCTTTTTTCATATCATGTTTCTTTTTTGTTCTATACTCATCTTCTTCATTTTGTTCCTCCTCATTTTGTTCTTCATTTTGAACTTCATTTTCATTTTCTGTTGGCTCTTTCAAACCTTAATGATGCTCTTCATGCTCTTTCAAAGGATCTTCATGCTCTTTCTCTTTCAAAGGTTCATCTTTATGCTATTTCAAACATTCTTTCAAACCTTCATTTTCATTTACATGTTCTTCTTCATTTTCCTGAATTTCAACTTCAGCCTTCATGTAAAATTAGAAACATAAGAAACATATAAGTAGTTAGTGGTTGCATAACATTATAAATGTGTAAAATTTATACGTGTAGAAATTCATAACATAATAAATAGAACATAAAATAAATTTACCTCTTTCTCCATTGCATTAGTGGTTGCATATTCAACCATCTTATCAAGATTTCCAATGTTTGTGATAGATTCAATCTGCCCAAGACTAGAAGTGGGAGGTTTATTTTTTGGAATAGATTCTTGAGATGGTTTTGCTATATCATCTTTTGGCGGAAGTCTTTCATTTATAACTTCCAACAAAGAGATTAGCAAGTTTTTGATCTCTTGTTGTCCATCTCTTAATTCTTGAATTTTGTTTAATATTTTCTCCCCCGTGCTTCCTGCCTTCTCCACCTTTTCCACAATCTTTTCGCTCCCTTCTTCAACATCGATTTTTTCTTCTTCTTCAACCTTTCTTTTCTCCAACTCTTTCATTGACAACTCAACAAAGTATTGAAAATTTCTTGACTGGATTTCTTCTTCAGTTGCTATCAATGAGGTGATGGAAAACTAAAATTATAAGAAAAAATTCGTTATTAAATAAACAAACATAATTTACAGACTTCTATCAGTTCCTATCAGTGATATCACTGATAGGATTCCATCAGTGATATCTCTGATAGCTTCTATCAGAGGATTCTTTTAGTGAGCTTCTATCAGTGATATCACTGATAGGAGTCTAATATTCCAGTGATAAGCTTCTATCAGTGATAGTTCACTGATAGAAGTATATCACTAATAGAATTCTATCATCACTGATAAATAGAATTCTATCAATGATAAGAATTCTATCACTGATAGAATTTGGTAGAATCAATCAGAACTCAACTAAATAAATACACAAAAAAGAATACTTAAATCATTTGCCAAAAAATTTTATCGTTCAGCTACTCCCAGTCTTCAGGGGTATGAGATTCCCATTGAATAATTCTTGGGACTCGATCATCAATTCTTCTAGCAAATCCATACGTTGGATGAGATAGTCTTGGTATGGTTTCGAAAGCCCAATAAACCAAAGCTATTGAGAAACCTTGTAGGGAGATCAATCCCGATTTGCTACTTTTAGTAGCCTTTCTAAAATATTCTAAGGTGTGATCGAAACACAACCTACCCCATGGATATGACTGGAACATAAGGTCATTATCTAAGATTTTAGCATGTTTCCAATTTAATTTATTGTGTGCTTGTTTTGGAACTAACAAACACTATAATAAATATAAATTGGCAAATTTGACCTTAATAGTGTCATTTATCAAAGCATCTGAAGAAGAAGACAAGAGACTAAAAACAGGTGAAAGGTTCCTTCTATCAATTTTTCCTTTGTTCTTGAAAAAAAAGTTCCTAATATCATTGTTTTTTTCTTCCTCCTCATCAAGAATTTGTTCTACTGGATATTCATCACAATTTAATCCAGTGATTAAACAAAACTCTTTAATTCCAAACTCTATCATATGCCCTTCTAAGTTGGAAAGTAAGGTGTCTTTTCTACTGTTATGGCATAACCTAAGGATAAGGTGGGAAAGAAGTTGTAAGAGAACCTTTTTCATTTTCAAATCTAAAAAGTGCCCAAATGGCCCTTCCCTAAACAGTTTCAAGGAATCCACATTCAATCCTGTTGCAATATGTGAAATGATATCTAACCTAAAATAATGGGTTATTTTTGTTTGGAGGACCCAATCTTGTTTTTGTACAATTAAGTTGTCATTATCATTTCTATCATTATCATTTCTTTCCTTCCTTTCCTGTTACAACAAATATAATAAGAAATATAATAAGAAAGATAAGATAAGTCATTTATAAAATTTAAAATAATAAGAATTAAGTTGATGATGTACCTTAGTTTTGATTTTTTTCCTCGAAGAAGAGCCCTCTCCTTGAAGAGTCTCTTACCTGTTTTTGTTTTTTTTAACTTTGTCCTTTTTCTCTACAACTTCCTCCACGAGTTTCTCAGTATTCTCTACAACTTCCACTTCCATCTTGTCCATCTGTTAAAATTTTGAAGCATATGAAAATTGAACAAAGGATTGAAAAGAATTGATAAAAACAACAAGATAAACTTAAGAACAAAGAATAAAGCATATGTATCACTGATAAACTTAAAAACAACAAGACATGTATCACTGATAGAACCATCATGATAAACTTAAGAATAAAGCAAAGGAAAACAAAAGCATATGTAAGAACTTTGTCTACTTTAAAACCATACAAACAACAAGAAGCATAAAGAAGCATATGAAAATCAAGCAAGCAGAAATCTGTCAAAATCAAGTGATTCTTGCCTATCACTTATAGAAGTGATAGACAATGATAGAAGACAATTATCACTGATAGAAGTGATACACTTCTATCAGTGATTGAGAAGTGATACTTCTATCGATGACTAGTCACTTCTATTAGTGATTGATGTCACTTCTATCTCACTTTTATAGAATAAAGCAAAGAAAAACAAAAGCAACATATGTAAGAACTTTGTCTACTTTAAAACCATACAAACAACAAGAAGTATAAAGAAGCATATGAAAATCAAGCAAGCAGAAATCTGTCAAAATCAATTTTTGCTGTCAGAAATCTATCACTGATAGAAGTGATAGACAGTGATAGAAGACATCTATCACTGATAGAAGTGATACACTTCTATAAATGATTGAGAAGTGATGCTTCTATCGGTGACTAGTCATTACTATCAGTGATTGATGTCTACTTTAAAACCATACAAACAACAAGAAGTATAAAGAAACATATGAAAATCAAACAAGCAGAAATCTCTCAAAATCAAGTGATTCTTGCTATCAGAAATCTAATACTGATAGAAGTGATAGACAGTGATAGAAGACATCTATCACTGATAGAAGTGATACACTTCTATCAGTGATTGAGAAGTGATACTTCTATCCGTGACTAGTCATTTCTATCAGTGATTGATGTCACTTCTATCTCACTTCTATCACTTCACAGTGATAGATGTCTACCAGTGATAACAAACCACCAAAACCAAAACAAAACATTGTTCCAATTTTAGACCAACTTTAAAAAGTTAGATTCATTCTTAAGAATAAAGCAATATAAGAAATGTGATAGAACCATATGACAAACAAACAACAAACCAAGAACAAGCAACCAAGAATTGGCCAACAACCAAGAATTGGCCAACAACCAAGACATGTATCACTGATAGAACCATCATGATAAACTTAAGAATAAAGCAAAGGAAAACAAATACATATGTAAGAACTTTGTCTACTTTAAAACCATACAAACAACAAGAAACATATGTATCACTGATAGATAAAAATTTATCACTTCTGACTTCTATCAGTGATAGATGTCTATCACACATCTATAAAAAAAAAAGTTAATAAGTATGGATTTCTATCAGTGTCTATATACCAGTGATAACAAACAACCAAACTAACAAGAAATGGTTGATAAGAATTGGTTGATAGAAGTGATAGACATCTATCACTGATAAAATGATAGACTTCTATCATTGATAGATAAAAGTTTATCACTTCTCAATAAAAGTCTATCAATTCTATCAAGGTTGCAAGAAAATCTGAAATGCAAGATGCAAGGTAAGTGAATAAGTATGGATAAGTATGGACTTCTACCCGTGATAACAAACAACTTTAACCCATCACAAATCTGAAATGCAAGGCAAGTTAATAAGTATGGACTTCTATCAGTGATAGATGTCTATCAGTGATAACAAACAACTTCAGCCTATCACCAAGCTATCAGTGATGCAAGGAAATCTGAAATGCAAGGCAAGTCTATCTACCAGTGATAACAAACAACTTCAACCTATCGGTGATGCAAGGAAATCTAAAATGCAAGGCAAGAAGTGATAGACTTCTGGTAGAGTTCTATCACTGATAGAAGTGATAGACTTCTATCATTGATAGAAGTGATAAACTTGAATCAGTGATTGAGAAGTGATAAACTTCGATCATAAATCAAGAAAAACAAGCAACAAGCAACAAGCAAGAAACAAAGCATCCCAAAATGAAAAACAAGCAACACATTGTTATATCATCAACATCACTGATAGCATTTTTGGTTTCTATCTGTGATATCACTGATAGCATTGAAATCTAAACCTATCCATAAAATGCAAAACAAGCAACAAGCAAACAAGGCAAGAAGTGATAGACTTTTGATTGACTTTTATCACTGATAGACTTCTATCACTGATATAAGTGATAGACTTCTATCATTGATAGAAGTGATAAACTTGGATCAGTGATTGAGAAGTGATAAACTTCGATCATAAATCAAGAAAAACAAGCAACAAGCAAGAAAAACAAGCAAGAAACAAGGCATCCTAAAATGAAAAACAAGCAACACATTGTTATATCATCAACATCACTGATACATTTTTTATTTCTATCTGTGATATCACTGATAGCATTGAAATCTAAGCCTATCCATAAAATGCAAAACATGCAACAAGCAAACGTATCCTCACATTCATCACTGATAGTTTTTTTACTTCTATCACAAACAAGCATAAGAATTGATAAGAATGAGTTGAGTGATAAAATAGAAGACATCTATCACTGATAGAAGTGTAATAGAAGTGATACACTTCTATCAGTGATTAAGAAGTGATAAACTCGGATCATAAATCAAGGCAAGCAAGGCGTTCCAAAATGAAAAACAAGAAACAAGCAAGCAAGGCAAAACAAACAAGAAACAAGCAAGTAAGGCATTACAAAATGAAAAACAAGCAACATAGTGTTATATCATCAACATCACTGATAGCATTTTTGGCTTCTATCTGTGATATCACTGATAGCACTGAAATCTAAGCCTATCCATAAAATGTACAAATTTCTTTCATGTGCTGATTTCTTTCGAAAAAAATGCAAGATAAGCTTGGATACCATCACTGATAGCTTGTTTGACTTCTAAGAAGTCTATGTGAAATGCAAGGAAACTATGCCTATTTTAGGGCAAAAAATGTAAGAAAAAAATAAAAGAAATGTAAGAACAAAAATATGGATAAACAAGGAAACTATGCCTATTTTAGGGGGAAAATGTAAGAAAAAAATAAAAGAAATGTAAGAACAAAAATATGAGTATAATATTTGAGGGCAAAAAATGTAAGAACAAAAACGATAGTCTTCTATCAGATAGAAGAATCGAAAAGAACAAAAAAAAAAAAACAAAGAAATCAGAGGAATCTAGTAATCAACTGAAAAATGGTTTACCGTAGATTTTCAAGTTTGAAAGTGTTGATTGTGTCTCACTAACGCTGTTGGTTGCAGAAGGAGAAGGAAAATCGAAAGCACGTTGTCGATTATCACAGAAACGTCGTCGATTGAGAAGGAAAATGGTGAACGTGGGCACGAAAGGGATGGAGAGGAAGAAGAAGGTATGAAGTCATGAAGAAGAGGAAGAATGAGGCGTGAAGAAGAGGAAGAACTTATAGGCGTGGGTTGCGAATGGTAACAACGGGGTTTTTTTTGTAATTTCAATTCCCCTTTCAAATTTTTGCTATTTTTGCAAATAGTTTCAATTCTTTGCTATATGGGCAATTATATTGGGCATCTTTGCTACCAACCTAATTGCCCCATGAATTAATAAGTTGTGGGACCCACCCTAATGAGTTGGAGAATAAATTAATAAGTTTGTGGGATCCAGAAGAAGGAGTTAGGGTTTATGTTCGTGGGGATCCACAATAGGAATTAAGAGACTCTAGAGTCAAACAAGGAGTTGCGAGAGTCAGGGTCTTTTTGGTAGGCAATTTGAGAACAATAAATTCAATGAAAACAAAGTTGTATTTGATGTTTTTAGATATGAGTTTGGTAGCAGATGTAGAAATATGATTTCATTTCAAATCGTTGTTTAAGATGTATTTTATAATATATTTATAGATCATCAATTTAGTTGCAGTTGCAATACTAAATATTAGATTGAATATAAGTAATTATTAATTAATTATGAACCTGATTTTTATTAATTTTTAGAATTATTATTTTATAATATAATATTATATAATTTATAGTATATTATATTATAGATATTTTAATTTTAAAAAAATAAATTAAGTTTATAACATGAAATATTATATTTCTTAAGATATTTATCTTTATTGAATATAATTTTGCATTTTAAAATTTCAAATTCAAAATCTGGATACAATGAAATATAAAAATGTTGTTTTTAGAATTCTTACTATTTGGATCACAAAATCTAAAAACAGTTTTCGAAAACACATCTGCCAGACACATATTCACTGAATTCAGTGAATCTGAAAAACATAAAACATAATTCGGATGGTAGATCAAACAAACCATTATTAACTCCTCCTAACGTCATTCTCCAAACTCTCCACCTCCTAAGTGCTTTTGACTTTTTTTAAAAGCACTAATAAATCACTTCTAAATATTATGGGGTTGTTTGGGGTGTTGAGTGAATTATTAATAGTCTATGTTATAATAGTTTATGGAGTTATATCATATGTGTTTAAGATATAGAGTTATTTAGTTTGGATTATAATAATCTATGTTTGAGATACAAAGTTATTTATATACTATTATGACATAAGTTATTATAACATGTACCACAAATCGAACTTATAACTTTCAATGAAAAAGTACTTTTTCCTTGGACAAAAGTAATTTTCGCATGATGTCAAACATAATCCTAGTTAAGTGTTTCCTCTTAAAAGTACTTTAATTTTAAAGCGTTTTCAAAATTTTTATAATTTCTTTATCATAAATCAAACACAATGCTCCTAATTGGCTAAAAAAAAATACTTTTCACTCTTTGAAAAATTATAACCAACTTTTTAAGATGGCATTGTGTATTAATCACTTGAAAGATTAAATAAAAGCAACAAATTCTTTTTTAAATAAAAAAGAATATTATTCATAATTTCAAAAAAAAAAAAAAAACCATAGTTTATTCAAGTTGCTTGTAGCCATGATGCTTTATAAAACTATTTCCTAAAAATAAATTTCTTTTTGGTTTAATTACAAATTTTGCCATTATGATTTAAAGAAGTTTAGAATTTAATCTACATGATTTTAAAGTTAGGACTTCATTTTTATCATTTGATAAAATCTTATAAGTAGTTTGTATAGTTTGATAAAATACTCTTAAACGCTACCATAGAGACTATTTTTTAGAATTTTTATCAAGCAAGGCTAATTCTAACCTTTAAGATCAAGTGACTACATGTTAGCTTTTTCAAAATTATAAAAATAAAATTTGTAATTTAACTATTTATTTTATTATTATTATTATTATTATTATTTCTTTTGTACTAAAAAAATTATTATTAGCTTTTAAGGTGAGACAAGACAATGATGAACTTGACGTTTCCTCACCAAACAGAACATATCTTATCACATACTTTTTTGGTTACCAAAAATACCCTTGGGTTAAAAGTGAAATCCATAATTAAAGCAAGGGCCTTTAGGAAAAGATGTACTTGAGACACTGCCCTAGAATAACGGTCGGAGTCCCCCACGGAAAGGGTACTCTACTTGATTTAACTACCGACCCTTTTCGTACCACACACTCTCCTAGATATGAGAAAGAAAGTTTTTCAAACAAAAAAAAAAAGGTAATTTTGTAATTTTCAATTATCTTAATTTTTTAGAAAATTTGAACTAATTAATAAATTATACAAAATTCAACTAGGGTACTCATCATAGGACAAATTTTATTAATATAGCAAGTTTTTAAACTTATTAAGAAAATATAGCGGTTTTCAAATTTATTAGAAAAATAATGTTTTAATTATGCTGGCAAAGGTCTCTGCGTGCGTGGATGTAGGTCGTCTCTTCAAGAGACGACCAATGTATACGTGTTGGTGAAGGTAGACGACCTTCTCAATTTTTTTTTTTGTTATTTTAAATCAATTTGTTTTTTAATAAATCTGTTTTATAAAATATTTGCAACAAAATCCAACCAAATATTCACGAATTTCAATTCAACAAATCAAATCCAACTAAATATTTTTGAAATTCAACCAACTTTTTTTTGTTTAATATTCAATCTAACAAATCTTATAAAAAAAAATATTTCCAACTATTTTCACAGTTAACCAATGATAAATGAATAATTCAAAGGCATAATATTTCAAATTGAAGAGAAAAAATCTCATGTCTGCTATATTCAAATGGGGCTAATTTGTGTTATTCAAACTGAGATATTCCTTTTTGGGATGTTGACCAAGAACAAATGTTTTTAAAATTTAATAAATTTTAAAAATAAAATTATCAAATACTAAAATTTATTAAATAAGGTTTTTATTTATTTGAGTATTTGATAATTTTAGGGTTTAGAGTTAAATTAGGTTTTTATTTATTTCAATATTCAATAAAAAAAATTTACTAAAATTTTAAAACGTTTGTTATAAATTATGAAACTAGTTGAAAATATTTTTTATAAATTTTGTTAGATTGAATATTAAAATAATTGGTTAAATTTTGGTCGAATTTAAAAAATATTTAGTTAGATTTGATTTGTTGGATTAAATTTTGCAAATATTTGTTTGAATTTGATTGCAAATATTTTATAAAACAGACTTATTAAAAAAGAGATTGATTGAAAGTAATAAAAAATAATAATTTAGAAGGTCATCTCCCTTCACCAAGACATATACAGTGGTCGTCTCTTGAAGAGACAACCTACATCCACGCACAGAAGGTTATCTCTTCAAGAGACGACCTTTTGCCAACATAGTTAAAACTATATTATTTTTCTAATAAATTTGAAAACTGCTATATTTCTCTAAAAAGTTTGAAAACTTTCTATATTAATAAAATTTGTCCACTCATCATGTCATGGAAAGGGTCTAACATTCAATCATAAAAATACCTTTCAAATTATTAAGAGGTTTTTTGGGTACAATAATTTGGGGTTATAATAGTCTGTAGGTTATTATAATATGTGAAATCACATAATATTATTTAAAATGCAGAATAGTATAGTCTGCGATAATAATAGTCTATGTTTGGGGTACAAAGTATTTCACATTTTATAATAATTGATCTGGGCCCCAAACATGCCCTAAAAAACACACAAAATTGCTAAATTGACATGTATTCTTTGAGTACATCAACAATTGAGAGTGGGAGGATTCAAACACATAACCTCTTAGTCATGAGTCATACTTGATGTCAGTTGGGCTATGCTCTTATTGGCTAATTGACATACATCATCGACTAACAAATCAATAGTTAGAATTTCTCCACCTTTAAATATTGTTGAATGACATGCATCATCGACTAACAAATCAAAAGTTAAAAATTTTCCACCCTCAAATATTGTTGAACTAAAAACAAAAGCACACTAACTTGGTAAATATATACAAATTCATATGAAAGAGCATCCAATACAAACATATGAATTTAAGACCAATGAATAAAAGAAAAAAATCTTGTTCACTCATAATTCATAAAAGCGCTCAAAGCTAGCTACAAAGGCAAGACAAATCATACTTTTCTACATATACATGTTCGAGAATACTTGGGGATCTAGAATTCTATGTTTAAAAAGGCACAAATTTATAATTTTGGTTGCATTGATATAAAACATTTAAATTAAGTAGTATTGATTACTGAACTATAATAAATCATTTATTAAATTATAAATTTGTACCCTATAGTTTGGAGAAAGTTAAAATTTAGTCATAGGGTCTTAAAAGTTAGAATTGATTTAATAAAACTTAGGAACTATATATATGGGAGTTTTATCAAATTATAGACACTATTTATGAGGTTTTATCACACCATAAATAAAAATTATTAATATGAATTATAATTATGACTTTCTCCATAGACCAAATTTATAATTTAACCTAAGTCATTACGTATTACGTATTAGGTATGATATTAGTATGTTGAGTATAAATATTAAAAATGTATGACTTTATATATATAATTTGATATTATTTTTTTAAAAAGGAAATATGATTGAATGATCTCTATAAAATATACAAGAAAAAGAATAGAATTTAAAATATTTGGCAAAGTTTTTTTTAATATACTTAATTTTTTATAAATAACTAAAATTTCAAATATTTATATAATTTAAAGAAGAAACTAAAACTAAAACTAAATTTATTTTTATTAAATTAGTTTACTAAAAGTGAAAACATTTATATAATTAAAAGAAGAAAATTAAAACAAAATCTATAATACTAAATATCATAGGGATGAATTTGAATTCATGGAAAGAAATAGGATTTACGATGTAAACTTAGATAAAAATCTAAATTATATTTACTCAAAACATCTATGTATTTTGTTTCCAAGTGTCAACCTTCGAAACAAGGTGGAAACTAGAAGTTCACATATGAGCATAAAGCTAACAATAGAGAAACTGATAATTTCAGTATATACAGGGAAATACATACAATTATTATATATTACCCTTAAGTTTTCTTACATGGATCTGCCCTTGGCTCAAGGCACTATCAACTAATTGTCAATTTTGGTGACTTGATTTGAAACAACTCAGAAAACTAGTTTATGACTGTTGGGATTAGGACTAAAATCCGAGTTAGGAAAGAGGAAGATCATAAGTGGGGGATATTATTAATTAATGTTTTGATAATAACAAACCTTCTATTAATTACTAATAATTTTAGTATTTTGAAGGGTCCATAACATAGAGTTTGGAATAACGATTTCAACGCCTCTTGACTCACAAGATATGACCAACACAAGTTTAAACGAAAATATCCTGACACGATGACGTGACAAAGTAAGCATCATTGACCATTTAGAGGAAGACATATAGACCTACAGAGGAGTAACAATTGGTGGGTTTTGTGTGTTTTAAAATTAAAAAAAAAGTAAATAAAATTATATAATTTTTTAAATATTTAAGTTACCGCTGGTTAAAAAAAAAATCAATTTGCATTAAATGTGACAATTTTGTTAAACAAAAATCACTTTACCGTTAGTCTCACATAACATATTTATATATATATATTTATTATTATTATTATTATTATTATTATAATAGTATTATACTTCTTTTATTAATTATTTACTTTTACTTTTTAATCTCCACCACTCATTTCTCTTTTACCACAATCCAATGGTCCAAATTAAATTTTGATTTTTACTTCATTTCCCTCTCTATTTATACCTCTTCTTCTCCAAATTTTCATAACAAATTTCTACAACTTTCAATCCTCCAAAAATCTCAAAAGTCCCCATTGTTCCTCTCTCCAAGCTCTCAATTTTTTTTCTTTTCATCTTATTCTTGAGAGATATTTGTTGTAGTGTGAGAATTGATTTATGAGAGTTAAAATTGTAAATTTACTCTATCAAGAGAGTTTATTGGTGTGTTTTTCAATTTACCAAACTTTGTAACGATTCGATCCTAACCTGTGGAAAGGATCGGGTTTGCTTTTGAACCCGTAAAAATAGCAGTGTACCGCTACTACAAAAATTATATTTCTTGACGCTTATAAAATGTCGAATTTTGCTTTACTTGACGTTTTTCAAACCGTCAAAGTGTCCACCATCAAAAATAATGTACAATACTTGACACTTATAAAGTGTTATGTATAGTTTTTTTTGACGCTTATAATGTGTCATTTTTAACATGAAACCTTGACAATTTTTATTTGTCAAATGTAGTTTTATCTTGACTTTGAAAAAGTGTCAAATTTGTGTTAATACTTGACGTTTTCTCTGTGTCAAATATATTTTTATCTTGACGTTTCAAGAATGTCAAATATAAATTACTTGACGATTTAAATGAGTCAAATATAATTTTATCTTGACGTTTAAAAAATGTCAATAGGAATTAGATCTTGACACATTATACATGTCTTGTTGGTTTGTTTTTTTTTTCAATCTATTAAATATTCCCTATTATCTTGAATTCTTTGCACCGTGTTTCAATAATTTGTTATATTGAAAAATGCATAATTTCATCAACCAATCTTCCACACTTTAACAAAAAATTCACATCTTTAACAAGAACTTATCAAACCTCATGTCAACAATTCAAAAATTACAAGAACTATTGTAACGATCCTAAGTCATAAACTCAACTAACATTTAAGGAGGTTTACAAAACAAGAGAACTTTACATTCACTAGCCTAAGACACTGTAAAGGGTTTAAACATGAAACTTATTGACAACATTATGACCAAAACTTTGAAAACATCACCATAATTCTGCAACACTTTTGTCACCCGCCAAGTAGTTGAGTATTACCTGCAAAACACAACATTAAGCAACAAGGGTGAGTATAAACATACTAAGTAAGAAACTTACCTCTAATAATTCACAACTCTAAAACATGCAACGAGTGAATTTACTCAATCATGTCAAACCCTCTTAAAACACAACAATCTTGAATACTGGCTACCCATCTGCCTACTCCACTCACTCCCTCACATCTCGAATAGTGAAGGAAAGCAACCTTCACGCTAATCCTAAGAATCACACTCAAACTGCAAACTGAAGGTTCGTACTTGTTAGAACCAATGCTAGATTACTGAAATTGATTTGAGAGAGATTTAAAACATGCAAAGTGTAACAACCCTAAATTCTGGGGGTAAACCTAACTTGGGCCTAACTTAAAACACGTCGTTCACTCCAAAATTTCGGCAGCATAATGACGCTATTGGACTTTTTCAAAATTTCAATGATCTGTTTTAACATCAGAAACACTTCAAAAACAAACCATTCTTCCTAGTCACCTACTAACTTCAAATACACAAGGGCTGAGGTTCAACAATCAAATATTTCTCAACAGAACAAGACTAATTTCATAAATGCTCGAAACACGACTTATGACTTAAAACATGCCAAGAAAGTTCAGCAAAACAAGCAATCCTACAAGTGTACTTAAACCAGAAAAGTTCCAACAACTCTCAAGTGTTAAACTAGACTAAAGGGGGGGGGGGGAGGGAATGGATTAAAGGAACTTAATTGTACTTTGGGGTTAAAAGTAACTCAAAACGATCTAATAATGTCTATTTCACCCCATGAAACATACAAAGTGGCCAAAAAGAGGCTAGAAAGAGTTTAAATCTCATTTTTCATGCTCAAAGAAACTTAAAAAGGTCCTAAACTGAAACTTATACACACAACCATCCCCCAAACCTACAAAGTTGCCTTGTATTGATTAAGTCTCATGTTCACGCTAAAAGGAGTTTAAGTCTCATGTTCACGCTAAAAGAAATCTAAAGAGTTCCTAAACTAAAATATAGGCAAACAACCAACCCCTCGAATCTTCAAAAGTACCTTAATAACTCTTAAGCATGCTTTGACGCAAAAAACAACTCACTAACGATCTAAAACTACCTATGAAATGTGAATTAAATTTGTCATGGATAATTACAAGGATATTGAAAGGTTAAATTTGTACATCATCCCCTTATATTAATGAAAAATTAAATCATGTAGCCAACAAAGCACTTCAAATAGAAATCATGAGCATCAATCTAGAATCAATGGAGATTAAGTGATACTCATACCAAATATAGGTAGCTCCACAACTATAAATATTGTGTGATACTCGGACGATCAGTCTAGCATTAGCCTTCCACAACTATAAAATGAGACTTAAACTCTTTTTATACATTTTTTTTGGAACTTTGTAGGTTCCATAGGTTTAGATCGTTAGTGAGTTATTTTTGGACTCAAAGTGTTCTTAAAGACTCTTAAGCATATTTTGAGGCCTAAAATAACTCACTAATGATCTAAACCTACCTATGGAACCTACAAACTTACAAAAATAGTGAAAATATCCTTCATATGAACTATTCAAACATGAGACACTATAGATTTCCACCTTATATGTGAAAATATCCTTCAAAATGAAGGACTTTGTCAACCTATAATGACCTATTCACATGAATTGCCAACCTATAATGATCTATTCACAAGAACAAACCATTTACAAAAAAGAGTAAATGGTTCAAAATTTATACAAGATACATTTTCAAAAGTTACTCACTTAATCTATATAACAAAATAATAAGAACTTAACCAAATACAAACAAATCTTACATCATTGCATTTTGTTTATATGTTCAAAGGCTTCAACGGTGACCATGCTATTGCCCCTAATAGTCTGAAAGGAAAAATTAATTCTGAAAGCAAACAAAGATAACAAAAAATGGTGAGTGCAAAAAAGGGTGAGTGGAAAAAAAATCCGCTCGACAATCGATTGGCGGTTGCTTCGAAGAGGAGAAAAATTTTCAAGTCGAACGTGTTCTTGCTTGATTATCGAAAGAGAGAAACAAAAATGAAGAAAGATGGAAACCAAAGCTTTACCTGGAAATCGTAGGGGTTGGTGTTGGTTTGAAGGGGGTTGGAGATCGATCAAAAGAAGAGAGCTCTCTAATGGCGTTGTTTCGTTTTTCTAACGTGCGTATAACATCTAATTTTAGAAGCGGGAGTTTTACCGCCTTTTGTTTTTAGAATGACCATAAGCGCCCCTCACATTTTCTATTGCGTTTTATGCTATGACTAAATGCTACAAAAGAAACCAACCGTTAATGCTACAAAAGTGTCTTAAAGGCACTTAAGCTAACTTTGAGGAGTAAAATAACTCAAAACAACATAAAAGTGTAGTATTCGCCTATTGAAACCAACCAAGTCAACGTAAAGTGGCTAAAAAGAGCTTAAGTGTTGTTTTGACTCTTAAAGAAACTTAAAAGGTACCTAAATTGAAGGTTGACAAAAGAAACCAACCGTTGATGCTACAAAAGTGTCTTAAAGGCGCTTAAGCTAACTTTGAGGACTAAAATAACTCAAAAGAACATAAAAGTGTTGTATTCGCCTATTGAAACCTACAAAGTGAACGAAAAGTGGCTAAAAAGAGCTTAAGTGTTGTTTTGACTCTTAAAGAAACTTAAAAAGTACCTAAATTGAAGGTTAACAAAAGGAACCAACCCCTGATACTACAAAAGTATCTTAAAAGCGCTTAAGCTAACTTTGAGGACTAAAATAACTCAAAACAACATAAAAAGTGTTGTATTCGCCCATTGAAACCTACAAAGTGAACGAAAAGTGACTAAAAAGAGTGTAAGTGTTTTTTTTACTCTTAAGAAAACTTAAAAAGTACCTAAATTGAAGGTTAATAAAAGAAACCAACCCTGCAACTTGTGATAGCAATCTTCCTTGGTTGTTATCTATGGCTTTCCTTGTATATGTTTTAAACATTGGTTTACTCTTTTTCCTCTCTTGCTTATAAATAACCCAAATCGACTACAATTTTGTCATGTTTATATGTATAAACAACATCCTAATAGGGAATCATGAAAGCATAATCTCAAAAACCCCTAAAGTTAAGCATATTCAGACATTTAACAGTATAAAAACATCTAACCACTATCATTAACCAACATAAGTACACTAGAGAACTCAATAACTTGAAAGTGGCTAAAGTGAGCACACAACAAACCCTCGATGCTACAAAAGTGTCTTGTGCTTAAGCATACTTAAGGTTAAAAACTAACTCAAAACGACATAAAAGCTTCTACTTTGCCTCTTGGAACCTACAAATTAGCCAAAAAGTGGCTAAACAAAGTTTAAGTGTCATTTTGACTCTTAAAGAAACTTATAAAGTGCCTAAAATGAAACTTAAGCACATTACCAAGCTCTCAAACATTGAGATAAATAAAAAGTTCAAACGCCATAACAACACTCTACCCACCTATGATTTAACAAGACAAGAGTGAAGGAGAAGTTTCAAGTTATTAATACTGCAAAATTGTTCACTCCCTAATTTTATTTTAGTAGTCCAAGTAATAAGTAATGGACCTCATGAATCAAACTAACATCTAAAGCTTAAACAAAAGAGGCAATGTTGATTACTGCATCCATATTATCAGGAACAAAAGAAAACAAAAATCAAAAGAGAAATTAGAGAGAATATCCAGAAACAATTGAAGATTATTTTGTATGGAGACCAAACCTATTGCTCTTAGAAATGAACATTCTTGAGCTCGTTCAAACAGTACTGACAATCTATTAAAGGCACAATGAAACAATCTAAATTACAACGAAGGCAGTAATAACCAACAACCAAGCCATCAAAGGACTCCCCTGAAAATATTTACAGAAATGTATGTATTATTAACTCGAAAATGACAAAGATAACAAATAAGCAACAAACTCCATCAAATACTAAGCTTGAAATGCAACCTACAACCGAGTAACAACAAAATTCCATTTCCTGATTCTCAAAAATCATATCCGAGTTAACATGAAATTGGCAAAAATAGATTCGACAACTTTTTTCAGAGACATAAAATTGATTGGAGAGAAAGAATAGGGTAATTGGGCTCAATGCCCTTTAGAGAACCTGATCGTGAAAATAGCCTGAGCCTGAACTCATCCTAAAACAATAAACTGAGATTTTTTCTTCCCTAACTGGTGGAGAATGAAAAAGAAAATTAGAGTTTCTAAAAACAATGGATACCATCTCAGAGATATACCATTAAAAACACACACAGATCCCGCATAGAAGATCGTCAGCTGCGTCGTTGAATCCGAAATTTTTGAAGTATTCCTTAAAAGAAAAGTAAGCATCAAACTATCAAGACAATTATACTTTAACATCTTTCTCGAAAAACAAATAACTTAGCTCAGTGCTACCGACAACAGAGCTCGTGAAAGGGACAAAAATGGATGTTGCAATTGGAACCCCACCAAATGTTTGCCACACTGGTCTGCAATCGATACTCACGACTGATTCCGGAGATTACAACGACAAAACTGACCCCCACGCCGACGAACACTGGTGATAATCGAGACCCACACCTTGTTGTACTGAAACTGACGCCCAAGGTACAACAAACTCGATTTTCAACAGAGTTACCTGCTCTAGGAATGAGACCCACACTGCCGGTGATTAGTTCCGCTGACCGAAGATCAGAAAACACGCGAAGTACTCACCAAATTCGAGACCCACGTCGACAACCCCTTCCCTTTGTCTCTCTACTGTGTATATGCGGCTCATATTCTCTCTATCGGTAATCTTCAAGAAAACGAAAACCTAAAAGAAAATGAGATGAAGTTAATTTCAAAAATGTCATTGTGATTTTAATTGGCAAACAAATAATGATTAAACATGACGTTTTTTAAACGTCAAGTTTTGTAGTAGCGTGAAAAAAATCCGAAAAACATCATTAGCCTCCGTGATTTTCTATTTTTCTTGACGTTTTCCTTAAAAATTGTTATTTACTTGACGTTTTTTCTTAAAAACGTCAAGTAATTAAAAGTTGCAAATGTCAAGAAATGTAGTTTTTCTTGTAGTAGCGAATGGGCTCTAATCTGTGGAAAGAGTCGATAAAATTTTTATTCAAATTCCCAAGAGGCGCTGGAGGTTGAAGTAGATCGAGTTTGACCGAACAACTATAAAATTACGGTGTCATCTTCTCTAATTCATTCCTATTTATTTTTGCAATTTATTAGTAGTAATTTATGCATGCCTTGATTTATTTTTAATTGCTAAGTATTGAATAGAATTAATTTTTCATATTTTTTTTATCTATCTTGCTTATTACATTAATTTTTCTTAATTGCTTTTAAAAAGTTTGTTAATCAGTAGCTTTTAGCAAATTTAGCAAAAAGTTTAATTGAACCCTATTCACCCCCTCTAGAGTTACCATATCGATCCAACAATTGATATCAGTGTTGGGATGTATGTCCTAATCTCGTATTTGTTTGTAATTTTCCAATTGAAATAAATAAGAGTTTTTTCTTTCATCACTTTGTGTCTCGCAATTTTTACAAACTTTGTCCAATAAACTAAGCTCCAGGGTCATTGAATTATGAGAGAACTAGAACTTGAACGGTGTGTAGAGGCCACACAGGGAGGATCACGTTCGAGTTAATGACCCGAACGGTCTACAGTATACGGATAGGGTTGGAGACCTAATCCTGGATACGCTGTGGATGCGACTCGCTTTGTATTAGATACAAACGAGGTGATCTGACTCGTTCATGTGGTTGACATGCGAGTGGGGGCATCCTGTGCAATGAGATTATGCGAGATCGGACCGTGTGAATTATTAGACCCTCTTTGATGTAACACCGCTTATGCGATTGGACTAATAACCGTAGATGACCAATAGTGACTTGACCTTAATCCTCGAGCGTGTTCACGGACTCGCATGCTGCGAAGTGCTGTCTTTTGACTAAATACTCACGGGTGAGGGTGGTCACGATTACTCACCCAATATGCCTATCTTCTTAGGGACAAGATCACGTGGGGAGTTGGGAACTTAATTACGCAAGATGGAATTCACTCGTTCCCAACCTTAGAGAAACTAGAGGGGTTGTTCCCTTAAGTGGCGTCTCCAGGACTTAGAAAACGGGCGCCCACCCTCTCACTGGCCCGAGAGGGGTGTTGTGTATGGTTGGACCATTACAACGTTGTTGTTCATTAGAGGAGCGTGGGGGACTTAAGGAGCAAGAAGTGGACACGAGGGTAAAGCGGTAATTTGACCCAACGGTGTCTCACGAACAACTGTGAAGGGTCGACTCATGGGCATTGGTTATATCAGTGGACACAACTTGTCTTACAGTGACAGGAGTGCAACTACAGATTTTAGTGGAGTGTTACCGTAGCTAATGAATGTTGATTAACCAGGTCAAAGAGTTTGACAGGTTAGTCTCAGATCATTGGAGCTCGTCACGTGTAGGTCCATTAGGTCCCTCGGTTGGCTCAAACTTAATAAATAGAGGGTTTACAGTTTGGTGTGGATTTGAAGTGTTCAAATTCATTAAAGGGTAATTATGTCATTTATATGAGATATGATTGACATATTATATAGTTTAATGTGAATGTGATTCATAATAAACTATAGGTTAGCCTAATTGTCTAATTAAGGCTAATTTGGAGAAATTAAATTGAGAGAAATTAAATTGAATGTGATTCAATTTAAAATCCACAATTATACAAATAAGATTTGTATAATGAGATATGAGATATCTTATTATATGTGGTTATGCAAATATGATTTGCATAACCTATGGTTGTGGTTAAATGGTAAATAGGTGGAGATTTCAACTCCACCTATTACCATTATTTAAACTCTTTTGCAAGAAGGATTTCTCACTTGGTTGTTCATTTTTTTGGAATCTCACCAAAAACAACAAGAATTCTCTCTCAACCTTCTCTCAATTCTCTCATCCCATTTCACCAAAAAGGAGTCCCACTACTCTCCTTCTACCTAAAAGAGAACAACCGAGAAGCCTATCGGAGGTGTCCGATTCGTATATTCTCATGAAAAATTTATTTGCATGGGTCAACGTTGCAACGCCCGTTGTACGATCCTTCTTGCGCATCTTCTTATCGAGATAGCGTTGCAACGCTATCGCCTGGGGTCTTCAACGTATCTTGGCTGCACGTTCGGCGTTGCAACGCTCTACATGGCGTTGCAACGCCATCACCTCGGATCTTCAAGCTTGGTTTGGTCCTTTCACTTCCAATTGATGTTATTTTGAGCTCCAAATAGCCTCGTTTCGATCTCGATGATCCAATTTGTCTCTAAATGTTCTGTTTACGCTCTTAACCTGAAATTGAGTAATTTAAACGCGTAAAAGCTCTGAAATCATTATAAAACTAGCAATAATTAAGCCTAAGGATAACACATTATTTTGTGTGCTATCAAACACCCCCAAACTTAAACTTTTGCTAGTCCCGAGCAAAAACGAAATTAAACATCGGATTGTTCTTAAACATACATCGATGTATATTTAAATTAACTCGAGTTCATGTCATGCTCTCAAGTTTCAGGAGAATCACAAATATTTCAATTAAATGTCTTGCTAGGCTATCATGATCATACTTATATAAAAGATCAATCAACAATTCAGAACATACTCAGGACAATCACAACAAATAAACACATCCCACCCTCAAACTTAAACTAAACATTGCCCCCAATGTTTGCAGAATTAAGCACAAATTAAGTATAGGGTAAGAGTGAACAATACTGTCCTGGGTAATGGAGATGTTTCTGAGTTTCTTGGATAGCTAAAGCATGTGTGTTGGAGTTCCTCAGAACGGGAGCATGGATTTCAACGAAGACAGGCATCGTCACAACCTACAAAGCAAACAACACTAGCAAATAAACTAAGAATTGAAAAACAACAAACTAAAGACAAAAAAAAGAAAAAAAATGAAAAAAAATGAAAAAGCTTGGGTTGCCTCCCAAGAAGCGCTTTGCTTAACGTCTTTAGCTAGACTGTACTCCCTCAAGGTGCTTCTTTTCTTGCTTGCAGTGCCTGGAGTGATGTGTTCATTTGGCTAATCTGGGTCTCTATATTCTTTATCACAGCTCCATGACTAGTGACAATACCAGATAGATAGTGTGTGATGCATTCTCCATTTGTTTAGCCGACTCGGATTCACTATGAAGGAGTGCAATGTCTCTTCCAGAGATGGTTTCCTTTCTAATGTAGAAGCATGCCCTGTAGGAGGATTCAACACATTTTTGTTGTTAGCATAAGAGAAATTCTCATGATACCTCAAACCTGGATTGTAATGTGTTGGTAGGTTATTACAGTCCGATTTCCCCATAGGTGTTGCTTCTTTGTTCGGAGTAGTGCAATTGCTCCATAGTGGATTCTCTATTAGGCTGGGAGCATTGAGAGGACATCCCTTTTTGTGGTGATCCTACAAAATTATTCAAAACATGAGTGAGAGATGCCATATGAGATCTAAGAGAAGTTACCTCATCCAGTTGATATAATCCAGCTACTGGCTTAGATCTGTCATTGTCTGTAGGCCACTGGTAGCTGGCAGTTGACACTTCCTCGAGGAGGGCACGTGCTTCTGGCACAGTCTTTGCCATGAAAGCCCTTCCAACAGTGGCATCCAGAATGGTCCTGGTCTTACCTTCCAGTCCATTATAGAACAATTGTACCTGGAGCCATTCTGGGTAGCCATGCTGTGGGCACCTCCTGAGCATGTTCTTGTACCTTTCCCATGCCTCGAATAGCTGCTCTCCCTCTTGCTGCCTGAATGTTCCTATCTCAGTCTTTAACTTTGCAGCCTTCACAGGTGGAAAGAATTTGGTCATGAAGGCTTGGGCCAACTCCTCCCAGGAAGTGATACTACCTGAGGGAAGGGACCCTAGCCATTCTTTGGCTCTAGCCTGCAAAGAGAAAGGAAAAAGACGTAAGCAAATACTATTAGCAGAGATACCATTCATTTTAAATGTACCACAGATTTCTAAGAAATTTTAAAGATGAGAGTTAGGATCTTTTGTGGCTAAGCCTCTAAAAGCACCTTCCCTAACCATCTGTATCAACACTGCCTTATGTTCAAAATTATTAGCATTTATAGGGGCATGGACTATTCCAGCCTGCTCAGAATTAAACACAGGTTGGAAATACTCCCTAATAGGTTTAGGGTTATTGATGAGCTCCTGATCAGCTATAGTATGCATTTCTGCCTTTCCTTCCCTTAGGAGTCTCCTACAGGTCCTCTCGATCTCAGGATCAAAAGGGTGCAAGTCTGCAGCTCTCCCTTTGGGCATACACCTAGAGGAACAAAAAGAAATAAATTAGACAAAAAACACCAACAACTAGAAAATAAAACAAAAAATTTAAATACATGAAACATAAAACTTGGGTTGCCTCCCAAGAAGCGCTTTCTTTAACGTCTTTAGCTAGACTGTGACTTATCAGGGCACATAAAATTGCTCATATTTTTTTGGGCCCTTCTTTTCATGGGCACCAGAGATGAAATTATTTTTGGTATTTTCGTTTAGTGAAATGAAAGAACTGAAATTAACGCAAGACTCGTGAGTACAAGACAAACGGTTATAAAAAATAAAGGAAATTTCTGGGGATAAAAGGAAAGAAGACTTCTCAGTCTCTAACTCTATCACCTGAATCTCCCCTGTGGAACTAAGTGTATCACTAGTGTCTTCCTCACTAATCTGATTATGGTGTGCCTCGGTCTCTCCCAAACTATCCTCACTAATATATGAACAAATCCTCCTAGGTGGCATCTCCTGAGTGGTAAGGATAAGAAATTGTTCCTGTAATGCTCTAAGGGAAACTACTAGCTGGTTAAGATACTGAGCACTATCCTGTACTATGTCCCAAAGTCCTACCACCTCAGTTTCTAACCTCTCCAACCTCTCTAATTCACTATGAACCAAATTTTTAAATTTCAATTCTAAGGTGTATTCTGCCAATTGGTCCATAAGAGAAGATTTGTCTATAGGTTGGTTAAGGTACGAAAAACTTTGGTTCCAACTGCCTATATAACTACCATTACATGAATGCTTATCAATTTCAGGTACAGAATGATAAAAATTAGACAAATGAAATTTAGAGAAATCATGATGCACATACCTAGGGTCCTGAGTGGGACAATAGAATGGTGGAGAATCAAAATCATGCAAAGTCATGCTTGAAAAATTAATAATTCAGATCAAGACTTTTACACAACATCCACACAACCAAAACAGGGGACAAAGAATAAAAACACGCAAAACTAAAATAAAACAAATAAGGAAACAAACAAACACACAAAAAGAACAAATAAGGAAAAACACACAAACAAGCTTTAGTCTAAAATTTCAAATTTTCTCCTAATATTAATTAATCTAAATAATCGCCATTCCCCGACAACGGCGCCAAAAAAATTTGTTAAATAAAATTATAGATATGCAATACTGCAGATTATGCTGGTCAAGTTTTAGTATAGTGATTTATGAGTCAAAGTATCGTCCTCGGGAATGGTTTTTTAGATTAATTAATTACTAAGGTACTAATTCTCAATTTTAGCTAAAGAAACATAACATGGATAGTTTGTTGAAAGTAAAGACAAGCAAACAAAAAAACATGTGATGACGCGAATTGATAGAATTCAGGGAAGTGATTATACAAGTTAATGACTCAATTAACATATGCAATGACCCAATGAGATGAATTTATAAACAAGAAGTAAAATACTCAAGAAAATCTCTCGATTCTTAGTGAGCCTCACACATGCCATAAACTCCATATTCTCCATATGAACCTACGACATACATGGCATTAAGCTACTTTTTTATGTGTTTCCCTAGGATTTCTAAGTCATTCTCATGCCAGATTTCTAAGGGTTTTGACAATTTTGCTCTAATTCAAGCTTTATCTCTCGAGTCCACTTAAACCAACAAATTAAGAAGTAAAGAACGAATTGCCAAAAATAAGGACAAAACATGCTTCAATACATAGCAAGAAAGTCATAACAAGTAAATCAAATCCTAACTACAATGTTTAGCTACTCTAAATCACATGAAAATCAGACTAAACATGTAGAAAACGTCTTAGAACGCTATTACAATTTGAAAGAAAAGGAAATTAAAATTATGTGTCCATGCCGGTCCTTCGTCTCCGAGCTCCCGCTTTCGATCTCGAACCTCCACGGATACTTTGGCTCCCAAAAACGCTATTTTCTCTCTTCTTACAAAGTGTATTTCGAAATTATTGTTTAAAATCTACCAAATTTCACCCCCCTAGCAAGAAGAAATAATGTTGTATTTATAGGTTCAATCGGTGCAGCGCACCTTAACTTTGCACTCCTAAAGCTGGCCGCGCGATATATGAAATGTATCGATGGCGTTGCAACGCTGAGGGCAGCGTTGCAATGCCGCTACACTAACGCGCGCGCTCCTTATCGAAATGGCGTTGCAACGCTGCAAGGCAACGTTGCAACGCCCGTTGTGCGGTTCTTCTTGCGCATCTTCTTATCGAGATAGCGTTGTGATGCTGCAAAGCAGCGTTGCAACGCTATCGCCTGGGGTCTTCAACGCATCTTGGCTGCATGTTCGGCGTTGCAACGCTCTACATGGCGTTGCAACGCCATCACCTCGGGTCTTCAAGCTTGGTTTGGTCCTTTCACTTCCAATTGATGTTATTTTGAGCTCCAAATAGCCTCGTTTCGATCCCGAGTGATCCAATTTGTCTCCGAATGTTTTGTTTACCTCTTAACCTGAAATTAAGTAATTTAAACGCGTAAAAGCTCTGAAATCATTATAAAAATAGTAATAATTAAGCCTAAGGATAACACATTTTGTGTGTTATCAATTTGTTTTGGTTGAAACAAAATTGCATTGATTTGGTGGGAATTGCATTTGGTTTGCTATAAAATTGTTTAGGAATATTTGGCCTTAGTTTTCTTTTGATTTGATCAAATTAAATGTAAAGGCCCCTGGGTTTTTAGGTAATTAAGTGTATTATCGAGTCTGTAATCGAGTTAAGAGTCGTTCGGGACCAGTTTCGTGCATTTTGGTTTAGTACCGAAGGAGAATTTGAAGTTTGAAGCTGCTGTGTTCGAAGGAGAAAGCTGTTGACAAAACAACAACGTTGCAACGTTACCAGCAGCGTTGCAACGCCGTTCATCAGCGTTGCAACGCTGTGAAACGGCGTCGCAACGCCAGACCTCCTTATCGACGCGGGAGCTCAAGGGGTCAGCAGCGTTGCAATGCTACCCCTGGTTCCCCGATAGCAGGCGCGCGCGCGGACAAAGCCGGCGTTGAAACGCCCCCATCAGCATTGCAACGCATGACGCCAATTCTGCTGCTGCGGACAGGTTCAAGCGATTTGGTTTGTTTTCGGTCCAGTTTGAGCAGTTCGAGTCTGGTTCGAGGAGTTTTGGACCGGTTTTGTAATAAAATTAGCATAATTTTATTATTTTTGCACTTTAGGAGCCAAATTTTTCTGGTTTTACAGCTGTATTTCTTTATCAATGTCATTTAGAATTTTTCCCACCTTAGGGTAAGCATGTTCATGCATTTTATTTGTATAATTGTTATATTAATATGGTAGAAATGCATGATTTAATTTATTTTTCGTATGCATTTATTTATAATTATTATAATTAAATAAATGTGGAATATAAGTTGCATGGAGCATGAAATTACTTAGTTTAAAATAATTGTTATTTTATTTAAGTAATTTAATTATTCAATTAGTTGAATAGTTTTTATAATTCCAATTTGAAATTAATTGTTTGTTTTATAATATAGTTCTTTGTCATAGGTTAATTATTAAAATTTATAAGTGATATAAATTAAAAGGGATTTTAGAAACCATAACCTATAACAAAGAAATGCATGCAAACATAGGAACTTGGGTAAAATTAAATTAGTTTTAAATAGTTTAAAATTAATTTAGACCTAAGTTTAATTTCTAATAGGATTAGAAGTTAGTCTTACATATGAAGGGAATGAGAATCCCCGCGCAGCGGAAGACGATCGAATCGTCGTGGTATCGTTGTACACTTGAGTTTCATTGAAATGATTTAACAATTAAATCTAGCCTAAACATGCTTAAAAGGAAAGGAAAACAGTGTGTACTTGTTGAAGACCCTCTTCAAAAGTCCTTTCCAGATTCACGAACTCTTCGTGTGCTGCTCGATCTCTACGAACTCGAACTCTTCCCACGAGCAAGAACAAACACCACCAAAAGAGCTTCTCGGTTGTTCTTCTTTTGGAAGAATGAAGTTTGTGGGAACTTGGTGTTGTGGAGAAGAGAGGAGAAAAATTGAGAGAATTGAGAGAGAATTGTTCTCTTCTTTTTGGTGAGAATCCAAAAAATGAGAGAATAGCTTAAGTTCCTTCTAGCAAGAAGGGTTTATATAATGGAAAATGATGGAGTTAAGATCTCCACATTATTACCATTTTACCACAACCATAGGTTATGCAAATAATATTTGCATAACCATATACTATAAGATATCTCATATCTCATATCACAAATCACATTTGCAATAATGTGGATTTATTAAATTCAATCACATTCAATTAAATTTCTCTCAATTAATTTCTCCAATTAGCCCTAATTCAACAATTAGGCTAACCTATAGTTTATTATGAATCTCACTCACATTAAACTATATATTATATCATTCATATCTCATATAAATGACATAAATGCCCTTTAAGTGAAATTGAACACTTCAATTCACACCAAAATATTAACCCTTCTTTTAACCTAGATTGAGCCAACCGAGGGACCTAATGGACCTATAGTGACGAGCTCCAATGATCCGAGATTAACCTATCAAACTCTTTGACCCGGTTAATCAACCTTCATTAGCTATGGTAACACTCCACTAAATCTCGTAGCTGCACTCCCGTCAGTGCAGACTATTACATGTCCACTGATATAACCAATGCTCATGAGTCGACCCTTCACAGGTTGTTCGTAGACACGGTTGGGTCAAATTACCGTTTTACCCAAGTGTCTACCTCTTGTTCCTTAAGTCCCCACTGCTCCTCTAATGAACAACACATTGTGATGGTACAACCATACACAACACCCTTCTCGGGCCAGTGAGAAAGTGGGCGCCCGTTGTCCAAGTCCTGGAGACAACACTTAAGGGAACCACCCCTCTAGTTTCCCTAAGGCGGGAACGAGTGAATTCCATCTCGCGTAGTTAAGTTTCCAGCTCCCTACTTGGTCCTGTCCCTGAGAAGATAGACATATTGGGCGAGTAACTGTGACCACTCTCACCCGTACTAGTCAAAGGTCAGACCCTCGCAGACGGGAGTCCGTAACACGCTCAGGATTCAGGTCGAGTCACTAATGGTCATCTACAAAGTTATTAGTCCTCATCACAATCGGTGTTACATCAGTAGGTGTAATAATTCACAGTCCGGTCTTGTACAATCTCATTGTACAGATGCCCCCACTCGCATGTCAACCACATGAACGAGTTAGATCACCTCGTTTGTATCTTAATACAAAGCGGGCCGCATCCACAGTGTATCTAGGATTAGGTCTCCAACCCTATCCATATACTGTAGACCGTTCGGGTCATTAACTCGAACGTGATCCTCCCTGTGTGTCCACTACACACCGTTCAAGTTCTAATTCTCTCATGTATTCAATGACCCTGGAGCTTAGTTTATTGGTCAAAGTTGTATAAAATGCGAGACACAAAAATGATGAAATGAATAACACTTTATTTATTTCAAATGTATATTTACAAACACGAGATTAGGACAAAAATCCTAACAAACTCCCACTTGGACTAAGCTATTGGAGTAAATACATTTTTGAAATGTACATAAATTACAATGAAGTAATACAATAAACTAGGGCATTGAATACCCATTTACATATCTCCCACTTGCCCTAGTTAGGAAGTACTCGAAGACCTAGACTCTCTAGGTGACCCTCAAACACCTTAGCCGTGAAGGGCTTTGTAAATGGATCAGCTACATTGTGCTCCGATGCTATCTGCGTGACTGTCACGTCTCCGCGGCGCAAAATCTCCCGTATCAGATGATACTTTCGCTCAATCTGTTTGCCTTTCTTATGGCTCCGAGGCTCCCTGGAGTTTGCTACTGCACCACTGTTGTCACAAAATAGTGTGATCGACAAGTTTGTATTTGGATCAACTTCCAAATCTGTCATGAACTTCCTAAGCCAAACAGCTTCCTTTGCAGCTTCACAAGCCGCAATGTACTCCGCTTCCATAGTGAAATCGGCGATGCATCCCTGCTTGATGCTTCGCAATACTGCAGCTCCTCCATTCATAATGAAGGTTGACCCCGAGGTGGATTTCCTAGAATCCTTATCGGTCTGAAATTTAGAATCCGTGTATCCCATAAGGATCAAATCCCCACCACCATACACTAAGCTGTAGTTCTTCGTTCTCCTAAGATATTTGAGGATTGCCTTTACGGCTGTCCAGTGATCTAATCCTGGATTGGATTGATACCTACTGACAATCCCTACTGCATAACGGATGTCGGGCCTAGTATACAACATGGCATACATCAGGGTCCCTACAACTAAAGCATAGGGTATCCGTCTCATATCCTCAACGTCTTGAGGAGTCTTAGGACACTAATTCTTAGACAGGTGAACCCCGTGCCTGAAAGGCAGTAAGCCCTTCTTGGAGTTCTGCATCTTATATCTCAACAACATCTTGTCAATATAAGACGCTTGAGACATAGTTAGCGTTTTGTTCTTCCAGTTCCGGACTATCTGGATACCTAGAACATACTGAGCTTCTCCCAAATCTTTCCTTTGGAATTGCGAAGCTAGCCAACTTTTAACGTCAGTAAGAAATTCTACCTCATTTCCAATGAGAAGAATATCATCTACGTATAATATCCGAAATGCGATAGTTTTGTCAACGATTTTCTTGTAGACACAAGGCTCGTCAACATTCTGATCAAAGCCATAAGATTTGATTGCCTCATCAAACCTTATATTCTAAGACCTCGAGGCTTGTTTCAGTCCATAAATAGACCTATGAAGCCTACAAAAACCTTTTGCTCTTGGCCTTGGGCAATGAACCCTTTGGGCTGGTCCATGTAGATGGTCTCGTCAAGGTTTTCATTTAGAAAGGCGGTCTTGACATCCATCTGCCATACCTCGTAGTCATAATACGCGACAATGGCCAGAAGGATCCTGATCGACTTTATCATGGCAACAGGTGAAAAGGTTTTCTCATAGTCAACCCCTTCGACCTGGGTAAAACCCTTTGCCACTAGTCGTGCTTTGAAAGTTTGCACCTTCCCATCTACGCCACGTTTACACTTGTAGATCCATTTACAACCTATAGGTTTTACCCCATCAGGTTGATCCACAAGCTCCCAGACAGAATTGAAGTACATTGACTCCATTTCCTGGTCCATAGCTTTAATCCATTTGTCCTTGTCAACATCAACCATAGCCTGATCATAGGTCAAAGGATCCTCGCAGTCATCATTAGGATTGATGACTTGGGTTTTAGCTAAACCCATGTAACGTTCAGGCTGTCTCACAACCCTCCCACTACGTCGAGGCATTCCCAACTCTTGGGAACGGACTTGACATGACGTGCTAAGATCAACAACACTTGTTGACGTACTAGCCCCATCAGCAACTCTTGCTGATGTATTGTCCATTTCGTTTAACACGATTTTGCTTCTAGGTAAATGATCCCTGATATGGTCTTCCTCAAGGAAAGTGGCGTTTGTCGACACAAGCACCCTTTTATCCTTAGGATCGTAAAACAAACCACCTCTGGTCGCTTTTGGGTAACCTACGAATAGGCATAATTTTGAACGCGGTTCCAGCTTCTTCGGGTTTGACACCAACACATGGATCGGGCATCCCCAAATTGTGAAATGGTGTAACTACCTTTACGACCATTCCATAGTTCGAAAGGTTTTTCACAAACACTCTTCGACGGAACGTTGTTCAAAATGTAAACTGCAGTCTCCACTGCATAACCCCAAAAGGAATCAGGGAGACGAGCATAGCTCATCATCGACCGAACCATGTCCAACAGGGTTCTGTTTCTCCTCTCCGATACACCATTCTGCTGTGGCATACCAGGCGTTGAGAGTTGGGACGTAATTCCGTGTTCTATCATATAGTCCTAGAATTCGGTGTCCATATACTCCACACCTCGATCCGATCGAAGTGTTTTTACCTAACAGGTTATCAACCTCAGTCTTGTGCACTCCTTGAACTTTTCAAGAGTTTCATACTTCCTATGTATTAGGTAAATATACTCATATCTCGAATACTCATCAATGAAAGAAACAAAGTATTCGTTACCACCTCGTGCTTTAGCACTCATCGGACCACAGAGGTCATAATGTATAAGCTCAAGGGGCTCCTTGGCTCTATATCCTTTTCCACAAAAAGGACGTTTGGTCATTTTTCCTTCAAGGCATGACTCACACACCGGTAAAGAGTTTTTTCCAATTGACTTAGAAGTCCACTCTTCACTAGTCTCTCAATCCGGATCAAAAGGGTGCAAGTATGCAGCTCTACCCTTGATGCATCTGGAGGTACCAAAAAAAAAACTAAGAATTAGGGAAAAAAATAAGAAAGGAAAGAAAACATAAAAGAAAGAAAATCCTAAGACAGAGAATTAAAACATAGAGCTTGGGTTGCCTCCCAAGAACCTCTTTCTTTAACATCTTTAGCTAGACGGTGACTTATCAGGGTACGTAAAACTGCTCATGTTTTTTCGAGCCCTTCTTACTCGAATCGATATAGCCTTCTAAGTCTAAAAGGCTATCCTATTTCTCTTAGGCACCAGACAAATAACTATTTTTGGTATTTTTGTTTAATGAAATAAAAGAACAAAAATCAAAACAAGACTCGTGAGTATAGGACAAATGGTTATCAAGAATAAATGAAATTTCTGGAGATAAAAGGGAAGAAGACTTCTCAGCCTCGAACTCTATCACCTGAATTTCCTCTGTGGAAGTGATTGTATTACCATTGTCCACCTTACAAACCGGATCCTGGTGTGTTTCCATCCCCTCCATCCTATCCTCACTATCATATGAATAAGTCCTCCTAGGTGGCTCCTACTCAGTGGTAAGAATAAGAAATTGTTCCTGTAAGGCCTTAAGGAAAATTACTAATTGATTGAGATAATGAGCTCTATCTTGTACTATTTCCCAAAGTCTTACCACCTTAGCTTCTAACCTATCGAACCTCTCTAATTCATTATGAACCAAATTTTTAATTTTCAGTTCTAAGGTATGTTCCATTATTAGGTCCACAAGAGAAGAGTTTTCTACAAGTTAGTTGGGAGAAGAGAAATTTTGGTTCCAGGTTCCTAAATGATTACCATCAAAATAATTTTCATCAGTCATAGATTCAGAATGGTAAAGATTAGACAAATGGTATCCAGAAAAATTATGATGCACATACCTAGGATCCTGTGGGGGGCAGTACCATGGTGGAAGATCAAACTCATGAAAAGTCATACTTTAAATATCAGTAATTCAAATCAAGACGTTTGCACAATGACAACACAACAAAAAATAGGAGACATAGACTCAAAAACACACAAAACAAAAAAATAAGCCAAATAAGGAAACAAAAAACATAAACACACTTTAGTCTAAAACCTCAAATTTTCTCCTAATATTAATTAATCTAAATAATCGCCATTCCTCGGCAGCGACGCTAATAACTTGTTTGCGTATAATTATGATAATGCAATACCGCAAGTGTACGGGTCAAGTTTTAGTATAGTGATTTAAGAGTCCAAGTATCGTCCTCGAGAATGGGTTTCTAGATTAATTAATTGCCAAGATACTAATTCTCAATTTTTGCTAAAGTAACATAACATGGATAGGTGATGGAAATAAAGACAAACAACAAACAAACAAGTGGAGACACGAATTGTTAGATTTGGAGGAATTTGACTTCACAAGTTAATAACTTAATTAACACATGCAATGAACCAATGTAATGCATTTATAAACAAGAAGTAAAATACTCAAGAACATCTCTCGATTCTTAGTGAGTCTCACACATGCAATAAATTCTATAGTCTTCATATGAACCTACAACATGCAGACATTAAGCAACTTCTTTACGTGTTTTCCTCAAACTTCTAGGTCATTCTCATGCTAGACTTCAAAGGGTTTTGCAACTTTTCTCTAATCTAAGCTTTATCTTTCGAGTCCACTTAAACTAACAATATCACAGAGTTAAAGAACGAATTGCCAAAAATAAAAAACAAAACATACATTAATACATAGAAAGTAAGTCTTAACATGAAAATCAAATCCTAATCACAACATTTAACTACTCTAAATCACAATAAAATCAAGCTAAAGTTATAGGAAACGTCTTAAAATGGTGTTACAATCTGAAAGAAAAAGAAATTAAACTTATGTGTCGATGCCGGTCCTTCGTCTCCGAGTTGCCGTCTTCGATCTCAAACCTCCACGAATGCTTTGGCTCCCAAGAATGCTCTCTTGTCTCTTCTCACAAAGTGTATTTCGAAATTAGGGTGAATTCTCTATCAAATTCGACTCCCTTTGCAAGAAAACATAAGGTTCTATTTATAGGCACAATCGGTACAATGTTGCAACGCTGTACCCTAAACGCGTGGTAAATAAAGAATGTCTCGATAGCCTTGCAACGCTGAGTGCAACGTTGCAACGCCGCTACCCTAACGCACGTGTTGTTATCGATCTGGCGTTGCGACACTGCAAGGCAACGTTGCAACGCCCTCTGCACGGGTCTTCAACTTGGTTTTCTTATCGAGACAGCGTTGCGACGCTGCAAGGCAGCATTGCATTGCTATCGACAGTGTTCTTCTATGCTTCAAAGCTGCACACTTGGCGTTGCAATTCTTTGCACGGTATTGCAACGCCATCACCTCGGGTCTACTAGCGTGGATTTGTCTTTCTACTTCCAATTGATGTTATTTTTAGCTCCAAATAGCCTCGTTTCGATCTTGAATGGTCCAAAATGTCTCCAATTGTCTTTCTTATGCTCTTAACCTGAAATTGAGTGATTTAAACACATCAAAGCCCTGAAATGATCATAAAACTAGCAATAATTAAGCCTAAGGATAACACATTTTGTGTGCTATCAAAGACCCCCAAACTTAAACTTTTGCTAGTCTCGAGTAAAAGCAGAATTAAACATGAGATTGTTCTTACACATACATTTGATTCAAGCCTCAAAGATTTAAGAGAAAATTTGGCAATCAAAGGAGACAATCAAACATAATACTTCAATGAGTAATTTAGAACTTTTCCTAAGTGTTCCTACGTGTGTGTGTGTGATTAGCCTATGTTCCTTTCATTTTTACTAAGCCCGGATCAACTTTATTAGGCTCTCTATTCAACTTTCCCCTACACTAGTCATAATTACTAATCCTTGAGCCTCCCTACATTCAAGAAATAAATAACTCTACTTAGCACTTAATCACCTATTTCTCATTTTTTTCTATTTTCTCCCTTTTTTAGTGTGCAAGGATACTAGTTTTCATAGATCCACTGCAGGGACCCTTACCCAGAGCACTTGCTCAATGAGTGGCCTAACTGATCACAGTGAAGGTAGCTCTTTTTGCCCTCACAATTTTTTTCTTTAACAAACAAACAACAAAAACAAACTATTTCACATAAAACACAAATTGTACAGATCATTACTTCATATTTTCATTCACCCTATCCTGCAGTTTAACTCTCAAATCAGTTCTTAGACCTATCGAGGTGACATTAAACTTCTAAGCCTAATAACTTTGTTCTAAGCATTTCAAAACTACTGGTACACAGGCTATGTGCATAATAGTGTAGGAAAAACTCAAGAAAATTTTAAATTAACTCAAATTCATATCATGCTCTCAAGTTTCAGCAGAATCACTAAAATTTCCAATTAATTCTCATCCTAGGCTATCATAATCATACTTATGCAAAAGATCAATCAACAATTCAGCATATACTCAAGATAGTCACAACATATCAATAACATCCCACCCCCAAACTTAAACTAAAAATTACCCCCAATGTTTGCAAAAATAAGCACAAAGCAAGTATAAGGGTAAGAGTGAACAATACTGTCCTGAGTTATGAAGATCTTTCTGAGATCCTTGGATAGCCAAAACATGTGTGCTGGAGTTCCTCAGAACAGGGGCAGAGATTTTAACGAGGGAAGACATCATCACAACCTAACAAAGCAAAACAAACAAACTAGTAAGAAAATAACCAAAATAAACTAAAAAACAAACAAAAAAAAGAAATGACAAAATAGTAAAGCTTGGGTTGCCTCCCAAGAAGCGTTTTCTTTAACGTATTTAGCTAGAGTGTATTCCCTCAAGGTGTTTCTTTTCTATCCTGTAGCGCTCGGAGTGATGTGTTCATCTGACTGATCTAGGTCTCAATGTTCTTTATAGCAGCTCCATGACTAGTCACTATACCAGTTAGACTGGTGACTGCATTCTCAAGCTGGTTGGACCTACTTCTGGATTCAACTATGAAAGAGTGCACTGTCTCTTCCAGAGACGGTTTCCTCTCAGATGTAGAAGCATACCCTGTAAGAGGATTCAACACATTTTTATTGTTAGCATAACAGAAATTTTCATGATACCTCAAACCTGGATTATAATGTGATGGAAGAGTATTCTGAGTCTGGTTTCCTCCATAAGTGTTGCTTCTATTGTTCAGATAATGTAATTGCTCAAAAGTGGATTCTCCATTAGGTTGGGAGCATTGAGAGGGAATCACTGTTTGGGGTGATCCTGCAAAATTATTTCAGAGCATGAGTGAGGGATGCCATATGAGATCTAAGGGAGGTTACCTCATCCAGTTGATACAATCCAACTACTGGCTTAGATCTGTAATTGTCTGTAGGCCACTAGTAGCTGGTAGTTGACACTTCCTCGAGGAGGGTACGAGCTTCTGACACAGTCTTTTCCATGAAAGCCCCTCCAGCAGTGGTATCCAGAATGGTCGTAGTCTTACCTTCAAGTCCATTATAGAACAATTGTACCTAGAGCCAATCTGGGTAGCCATGCTGTGGGTGTTGGGATTTGTGCCCTAAACTTATGTAATTTTGATCAAATAAATAAAGAGTTATTTGTTTTGATAAAATTATATTCTTGCTTTATAAATCCAATAAACTAAGCTCCAAGGTTATAATGTATCTTGAACATCAGTGTAGTAGACACTATTTGGATTGTGTTCAAGAGTATAACCTAAATGGTCTATGGAATAAGAATAAAATTGGAAACCTTATTCTGGTAACACCATGGATGTGACTCACTTTGTAATTAGTACAAATGAGGTAATCCAACTCATTCATGTGGTTGACATGCGAGTGGGGTCATCCTGTATGAAGAGTTCATACAAGATCGGACTGCAAATTATTAGTCTAACCAGTATAACGCCGTTAATAGGATAAGACTGATAATTTATAGATGGTCATTAGTGACTCGACCTTAACCCTGAGCAAACTAAGAACTCTTGATTATAGGGGTTTGTCCTTAGACAAGTGTGGGTGAGAGTGACTTGTAGCCGACTCAATAAGCCTACCTTCTCAGGGACAGAACCTCGTAGGTAGCTGGAGATTTAACTATGCAAGATGGAATTCACTCATTCCTACACTAAGGAAGTAGATAGGTTGTCCCCTTAAGAACTGAGTCCCGATCTTGAACAATGGGGAGTCACCCTCTTAACTGACTTAAGAGGGTATGAGTCTATGGTAGGACCATAGACTTGTTGTTCATTAGAGGATCAATGGTGCTTAAGGAACAAAGAGGTAATCACAGGGGTAAAACGGTAATTTGACCCAGCTGAGATTACAAACAACCTGTGAAGGATCGACTCATGGGTAATGATTATATCAATGGACACAATATAATCTATAGTGAGGAGAGTGCAGCTACAAGTCTATAGTGGAGTGACTTGTAGTTAATGAATATTGATTAACTGGATCAAAGAGTTTGATCAGTTAATCTCACATCATTGGAGCTCATGAGTTGTAGGTCCATTTGGTCCCTCCGTTGGCTCAACATGGTAATATTGAGGCTATAAAGTTAGGAATGAAATTGAAGTGTTCAATTTCATATATGAGGTGTTATATCAGTTATATGTGATATGATTGATATAATATATAGTTTTTATGTGAATTAGATTCACATATTAACTATATACTAATGAGAGAATGAAGGAGGGATAGGATAGTAATTTACATCCTATTTCCCTATAAATAGTTGTTGCATGAGATGCAATTTTGTGACCAACCTTTTGGTAACCCTAGAGTTACATATCATTATGTTGTTGGAAAAGTTCCAAACACAACTTCTCTCAAAATCTCCACATCTCACCTTAAAGGAACCCACCTTCCTCCCTCACCTAGAGAATAACGGAGAAGATCCAGTGGTGTATCTACATACGTTCGGGTTCGAGTTGCTGAGATCGTGATCATGGGAGAAGGAGCACGTGAAGAAAGAGTTCTTCAAAGGTAATCGTCTTGCTGTCATATTTTGTGTTACATGCTTAATCTTACACATATACCTTGTGAGTGTAACCCTCTGTCTTTAGACCCCAGGGTCCCCATCCAACAAAATCCGCCTAAGGGAGGACTAGGTTGAAAAACATACTAAGGAAATGTTTATCCCTTTCGGGTGTCCATGATAGCACACAAAATGTGCTATCCTTAGGCTTTATTATTGTTAGTTTTATAATGATTTCAGAGCTTTTACGAGTCTAAATTACTCAATTTCAGGTTAAGAGCGTAAAGAGAACATTTAGAGACAAATTGAATCAGTCGGGATCGAAACGAGGCTATTTGGATCTCAAAATAACATCAATTGGAAGTGAAAGGACCAAACCAAGCTTGAATACCCGAGGCGATGGCGTTGCAACACCATGAAGAGCGTTGCAACGCCGAACGTACAACCAAGATGCGTTGAAGACCCCAGGCGATAGCGTTGCAACCAGCGTCGCAACGCTATCTCGATAAGAAGATGCGCATGAAGGACCGCACAACGGGCGTTGCAACTCTACCTCGCAGCGTCACAACACCATTTCGATAAGGAGCGCGCGCGTTAGGGTAGCGGCATTGCAACGCTGCCGACTGTTTCCTTATTTACCAGCCGCCTAGGGTACAACGTTGCAACGCTGTCCCTAGCGTTGCAACGTTGCACCGATTCCATCTATAAATATATCCTTATGATTTCATTACAAGGGAGCGGAAATTGATAGACAATCCACCCTAATTTCGAAATACACTTTGTAAGAAGAGAGAAAAGAGCGTTTTTGGATCCAAAGCATCCGTGGAGGTTCGAGATCGAAGGCGGGAGCTCGGAGACGAAGGACCGACATCGACACATAGGTTTAATTTCCTTTTCTTTCAAATTGTAATAGCGTTCTAAGACGTTTTCTACATGTTTAGTCTGATTTTCATGTGATTTAGAGTAGCTAAACATTGTAGTTCGGATTTGATTTACTTGTTATGACTTTCTTGCTATGTATTGAAGCATGTTTTGTCCTTATTTTTGGCAATTCGTTCTTTACTTCTTAATTTGTTGGTTTAAGTGGACTCGAGAGATAAAGCTTAAATTAGAGCAAAATTGTCAAAACCCTTAGAAATCTGGCATGAGAATGACTTAGAAATCTTAGGGAAACACATAAAGAAGTAGCTTAGTTCATATGGAGACTATGGAGTTTATTGCATGTGTGATGCTCATTAAGAATCGAGAGATTTTCTTGAGTATTTTACTTCTTGTTTATAAATTCATCTCATTGGTTCATTGCATATGTTAATTGAGTCATTAACTTGTATAATCACTTCCTTCAATTCTATCAATTCGTGTCTCCACTTGTTTGTTTGTTTGCTTGTCTTTACTTTCAACCAACTATCCATGTTATGTTTCTTTAGCTAAAATTGAGAATTAGTACCTTAGTAATTAATTAATCTAGAAACCCATTCCCGAGGACGATACTTGGACTCATAAATCACTATACTAAAACTTGACCCGTACACTGCGGTATTGCATATCTAAAATTTTACGCAACAGTCCACTGTGTTCGATCCCCTATGATCAAGCCCTCGAAAGGGATTGTCTGGTTTAGGCCAAACTAGCAGGCTGACCATAGTGATCTTACGGTGTGAACGGACATAAGAGACCATAGGTTTTGTTTTCACTAAACCTGCTCCCACTCACTATAAGTACCCTATCCATTCACCTTGATATTGACTCATACAAACACCATCCGAAGGGGGACGCTCCCGTTTGCGCCACAAGGCTAAGTATGAGTCTCACGGTGTAAACTTCCAGGAGAAACGTAGGTGGAATTATATGTATCATATACACTTTTTCTCCCACTAGATACTTTAGGAAATTGACCTACGTTAAACCCAACTGATTCTTTTACTTAAACTTATCAATATAACTCTTATATTGATAATCAATATAACTCTTATATTGATTTTGTCCTAAGTTTGGTAATATAACTCTTTATATTAAACCTATGATTTCTAGTTTATTATCCCCTTAATAAACCCGCCGACGCTACTATAATTTATAAATCCTCCGATTAAAATTCACTCCCAGGTCAATTTCCAGGTAGGGGTGTTCTATTTCCGTCAGCTTAAATACCCCAGCCTAGACAGAAACTTCCTTAGACAGATAACCTAAGGTCTATTAATTCCAAGTTCTAAACATTTTAAAACTAATAAGTAACCTTAGGTGACATGCATACTATGTTATATTTACTTGATCATCCATCACATGAATAATAAACATACATAGCACATTCATCTCATGAAAAATATGTATGTCAATGCTGTCCAAAAATTAATATAACACCTTATATTAATTATACATGCAAACTATATAATATAACACTTTATATTTTTAAATGATGCATGGAAATGCTTAACCTAAGGTGGTATATGTAAATAAGAGCATACATTATGCATCGCAATAATTATACAACATTTGCATGAATAAAATAGCAAAATTAGACCAATTTTGGCACCACTAAAATTAATTTTAATTAATATAATCTAATTATATTAATTAAAATTAATTGAAGGGAATGTAAATCCCCGCGCAGCGGAAGACGATCGAATCGTCAAAGGTATCGTTACGCTACTTGAAATTTGCTAAAATGATCTAACAATTAGATCTAAGTTAAACATGCAATAGAAGGAAGAAATTACAGCAAGAAGAGTATACTTACTTGTTGTAGACAATTTTTCAAAATTCTTCCTTGATCACGAACACTTCGTGCTTCTCAACGACTGTTTCTCTCGAATAAAACGAACACCACCAACGACCTTCTCAGTTGCTCTTCCTTTGGAAGAAGGAAAGTGGTGGGAATTTTTAGTTTTGGTGAGGGAGGAGAATTGAGAGAAAAGGTTGAGAGAAAACTCTTCTTTTTGGGTGAGAATCCAAAAAATGAGAGTGTTAGTGTAATTTCCTTCTTGCAAGAAGGGATTAAATAGTGGAATAACCATGGAGTTAAAATCTCCACATTATTATCATTATACCACAACCATAGGTTATGCAAATCATATTTGCATAACCATATAATAGAAGATATCTCATATCTCATATTGCAAATCACATTTGCAATAATTGTGGATTAATTAAATTGAATCACAATTAACCCTTCTTTTAACCCAGATTGAGCCAACCGAGGGACCTAATGGACCTACAGTGACGAGCTCCAATGATCTGAGATTAACCTATCAAACTCTTTGACCCAGTTAATCAACCTTCATTAGCTACGGTAACACTCCACTATAGCCCGTAGCTGCACTCTCGTTAGTGCAGAATATTACGTGTCCACTGATATAACCAATGCCGATGAGTCGACCCTTCACAGGTTGTTCGTAGACACGGTTGGGTCAAATTACCATTTTACCCCTGTGTCTACCTCTTGTTCCTTAAGTCCCACTACTTCTCTAATGAACAACACATTGTGATGGTCCAACCATACACAACACCCTTCTTGGGCCAGTGAGAAGGGCGCCCGTTGTCCAAGCCTTGGAGACACCACTTAAGGGAACAACCCCTCTAGTTTCCCTAAGGCAGGAACGAGTGAATTCCATCTCGCGTAGTTAAGTTCCCAGCTCCCTACTTGGTCCTGTCCCTGAGAAGATAGGCAAATTGGGTGAGTAACTGTGACCACCCTCACCCGTACTAGTCAAAGGACAGACCCCCACAGACAGGAGTCCGTAACACGCTCAGGATTCAGGTCGAGTTACTAATGGTCATCTGCAAAGTTATTAGTCCTTACTGTCAACGGTGTTACATCAGTAGGTCTAATAATTCATGGTCCGGTCTTGTACAATCTCATTGCACAGGATGCCCCAACTCGCATGTCAACCACATGAACGAGTCAGATCACCTCGTTTGTATCTAATACAAAGCGCGCCGCATCCACAGTGTATCCAGATTTAGGTCTCCAACCTTATCCATATACTGTAGACTGTTCGGGTCATTAACTCGAACGTGATCCTTCCTGTGTGTCCACTACACACCGTTCAAGTTCTAGTTCTCTCATAAATTCATTGACCCTGGAGCTTAGTTTATTGGAAAAGTTTGTAAATATTGTGAGACACAAAGTAATGAAATAAATAAGTCATACTAATTTCAAATAGTAATTTACAAACACGAGATTAGGACAAAAATCCCAACAAACTCCCACTTGGACTAAGTTAGTGGAGAAAATACATTTCTGAAATGTACATAAATTACAATGAAGTAATACAATAAACTAGGACATTGAATACCCGTTTACATATCTCCTACTTGCCCTAGTCAAGAAGCTCTCGAAGACCTAGACTCTCTAGGTGACCCTCAAACACCTTAGCCGTGAGGGGCTTTGTAAATGGATCAGCTACGTTGTGCTCCGACGCTATCTGCGTGACTGTCACGTCTCCGCAGTGCATAATCTCCCGTATCAAATAATACTTGCGCTCAATATGTTTGCCTCTCTTATGGCTCCGAGACTCTCTTGAGTTGGCTACTGCACCACTGTTATCACAGAACAGTGTGATCGACGAGTTCATATTTGGAACAACTTCCAAATCCGTCATGAACTTCCTAAGCCAAACAGCTTCCTTTGCAGCTTCACAAGCCGCAACATACTCCGCTTCCATAGTGGAATTGGCGATGCATCCCTGCTTGATGCTTCACCATACTACAACTCCTCCATTCAGAATGAAGGCTGACCTCGAAGTGGATTTCCTAGAATCCTTATCGGCCTGAAAGTCAGAATTCATGTATCCCGTAAGGATCAAATCCCCACTCCCATACACAAGGTTGTAGTTCCTCGTTCTCCTAAGATACTTGAGGATTGCCTTTACGGCTGTCTTGTGATCTAATCCTAGATTCGATTGATACCTACTGACAATCCCAACTACATAACAAATGTCAAGCCTAGTACACATCATGGCATACATCAGGCTCCCTACAGTTCAAGCATAGGGGATTTGTCTTATATCCTCAACCTCTTGAGGAGTCTTAGGACACTGATCCTTAGACAGGTGAACCCCATGCCTGAAAGGCAGCAAGCCCTTCTTGGAGTTCTGCATCTTATATCTAGACAACATTTTGTCAATATATGACGCCTGAGACAAGGCTAGCGTTACGTTTCTTCCGTTACGGACTATCTGGATACCTAGAACATACTGAGCTTCTCCCAAATCTTTCATTTGGAATTGCGAAGCTAGCCACTTCTTAACGTCAGTAAGAAATTCTATCTCATTCCCAATGAGAAGAATATCATCCACATAAAACACTAAAAATGCGACAGTTTTGTCAACGATTTTCTTGTATACACAAGGCTCGTCGACATTTTGATCAAAACCATAAGATTTGATCGCCTCATCAAACCTTATATTCCAAGACCTCGAAGCTTGTTTCAACCCATAAATGGACCTATGAAGCCGACAAACCTTTTACTCTTGGCCTTGGGCAATGAACCCATTGGGCTAGTCCATGTAGATGGTCTCATCAAGTTTTCCATTCAGAAAGGCTATCTTGACGTCCATCTGCCATACCTCGTAGTCATAATACGCGACAATGGCCAGAAGGATCCTGATCAACTTTACCATGGCTACAGGTGAAAAGGTCTCCTCATAATCAACCCTTTCAACCTGGGATAAACCCTTTGCCACTAGTCGGCCTTTGAAGGTCTGCACCTTCCGATCTACGCCACGTTTACGCTTGTAGATCCATTTGCAACCAATAGGTTTTACCCCATCCGGTTGATCCACAAGCTCTCATACAGAATTGAAGTACATAGACTCCATTTCCTAGTCCATAGCTTTAATCCATTCGTCTTTGTCAACATCAACCATTGCCTAATAATAGGTCAATGGATCCTCACAGTCATCATCAGGAGCGACAACTGAGGTTTCAGCTAAACCCATGTAACGATCAGGCTGTCTCACAGCCCTCACACTACGTCGAGGCATTCCCAACTCTTGGGAACGGATTTGACTAGACGTGCTAGGATCAACAACACTTGTTGACGTACTAGCCCCATCAGCAACTCTTGCTGATGTACTGTCCATTTCATTTAGCACAATTTTACTCCTTGGTAAATGATCCTTGACGTGGTCTTCCTCTAGGAAAGTGGCGTTTGTCGACACAAGCACCCTATTTTCCTTAGGATCGAAAAATAGACCACCCCTAGTCTCTTTAGGGTAACCTACGAATAGGCACAATTTCGAATGAGGTTCCAACTTTTTCGGGTTTGACACCAACACGTGGGTCGGGCATCCCCAAATCCTGAAGTGATGTAAACTGCCTTTACGTCCACTCCAGAGCTCGAAAGGTGTTTCACGAACACTCTTCGATGGAACATTGTTTAAAATATAAACCGCAGGCTCCACTGCGTAACCCCAAAAAGAATGAGGGAGACGAGCATAGCTCATCATCGACCGAACCATGTCCAAAAAGGTTCTGTTTCTCCTCTTCGATACACCATTCTGCTGTGGCATACCAGGTGCTGAGTGTTGGGACGTAATTCCGTGTTTTATCATATAGTCCTAGAATTCAGTGTCCATGTACTCTCCACCTCGATCCGATCGAAGGCTTTTAAGCGATTTACCTAAGAGGTTCTCAACCTCAGTCTTGTACTCCTTGAACTTTTCAAGAGTTTCAGACTTCTTGTGCATTAGGTAAATATACCCATACCTCGAGTAATTGTCTATGAAAGACACAAAGTATTCATAACTACCTCGAGCTTTAACATTCATCGGACCACAGAGGTCAGAATGTACTAACTCAAGGGGCTTTTTGGCTCTATATCCATTTCCACTAAAAGGACGTTTGGTCATCTTGCTGATAACTCACCATAAGTGAGTTATTTTACTAGAATTTTAGTGTTTAATCCACTTGAATTGCATTTAATTTAGTGATCCTCATGTTAGTTTATCCCTAAATTATGTGTGTTAGCTTTAAAATCTTGCATTTAAGCATTAGGTGCAAAAAGAATTAATTTTGATGTTTTTTATGCTTTAATTTAAGAAATTTGGAAAAATAAGCTAACAATAATTAAAGAGAAAAAACGAGATTTTTAATTCTAGAAAAATCCTATCATATTTATTGGGTCCATATTTTGATTAATGAATTTATTAGGATTTTTCTATGTGCAGAGAGATGTTTGAAAATTACAGAACCCTAAGGGCATTTTAGACATTTTACCCAAAGGGTAAGATGGTCTTTTTATCCTTAAGGGTATTTTTGTAATTTATGGAATTAGGGCAACACCATCTTGTATAAGGAGGCTAGGGTTTACAGCAAGAGAGGAGGGGAGTTGGAGTTGTGAAGAGGAAGAGATCGAGAGGGAGAAAAAGAACTCGTGAGATTGTTTGAAGCAAAGGGTGCGTTGGAAGGAAAAAAATCTACAACCTTTTTGCTATAGCAAATGTTGTTGCACACATCCGAGAAAAAGCCCTTTTCTTTGAAGCAAAGTGTAGTTGTGTGCTTGGCGTAGGAGTTTCTTTGTTTCTTTGAAGCAATTGGGTGAGAGAAGAACAAATCACGAGAGGGAGGTATTGCTGAAGCAAACCGTGGAGTAGAGGGTTGACCATCTGCTGGAATCGACCAAACTTTGCTGAAGCAAAACCGAGAGTAGAAGTTTGTCCACCGTGATTTACCCATCTTTCTTTGAAGCAAAATCGAGGCATCGGTGAAGTTCGGTTTTCACAGACGTCGTTTACGAAATTTGCAATTACCGGCTATCCAACCGTTGGATTTTGCTACAATTTTGTCAGCATATTAAGGACTCATAGAGCTCCGGTTTCAACGGTTGGATCGTCGTTTGGAGCTTTGTGCTGTCCGATATTGCTGTCACATTGCACGTCCACTGCAGTTCGGTTTTTCCCAGACGACAGTCACAAAGTTGTCGTTTGTGGGAGTTTGAACCGTTGGATTGTGCTGAAATTTTGGCAGCGTGTTGGAGACTCATAGACCGTAGTATTCAACGGTTGGATCATCATTCAGAGCCCTGGTTCATTAGATATTGATATCGGACAGAAGCTACAGAATACTGAAATCTGCTGCTATTGTCTGCTGCTTTCTATGGGATCTTGGCGTTTCTTTGAAAACAAAACACATGTCAATTGCCTCCAGTAAACTTCTCCTATTCCTTAATAATGTTGGCTTGTTGTTACTCCAATTTTGGGCGTTTATCGTGCTCTTTTGACTCACTGTTTTAGGCTAAATTCATGACTGTTTTTGGGCTGAAATTGTTGATTAATTTGGGTTGTTTTGTGACATTGTTACAACACATATTTGAATTTATTAAACAACACAAGCATGCATAAATTAGAGATTTGTGAGTTGATTTACATGAACTAAATTTTCTTAAGCAAGGGTTAGGTTGTTTTAATGTAATTTTGGATTAAATTTATGGTTGATGTCATTGATTGAATTTATGAAATTTTATTAAATTTAACGTTGCATGAGAATTAAAATTGGCCTTTTTAACTTCTCTATAATTTCATTCTGGGATCATTGAGTTGATTAGGGATAATTAACCCACCTAGAACCTAAAATCATGGGCATAATTTAGATCACAATTGGGAAATTGTAGGTTTTAAAACTTAGTGATTTTGGAAAGAATCATTTGAATGCATGTGTAGGTAAATTCAAGGCATCACTAAAAATTTATTCCAATTGAACATTAGAACTCTAACCTAACCCGAGCTTATTTTTCATTACAAATCTCATCTCTTGTATCTGTCTTCTTGTCTGCATTCTCCTCTCCCTGCATTTAAATTCAATTATTTTCTTTGGTCTTATCTTATCTTTCTTATCGTATCAACTTATATATTTTAAACAATAAATTGCACACTCATGCATTGTACTAAAATAAGGAAAATTTGCTAGGACACTCACTAAATTAGGTCTAACTAGTCCTCGTGGGATCGATATTTTTAACTTATCACTTGCTCGCTCTCGGCGACCAGTATACTTGCACGTCGTAAAAGTGTCGGGGTTTTATTCTAATTTGCATTAGTTTAGGGCACCCGATATTTTCGCATCACTTGCCCTCAAGGCATGACCAACACAACGATAAAGAGTTTTCTTCCAACTCGTTTAGAAGTCCACTCTTCACGAGTTTCTCGATCCTATTGAGATTAATGTGGCCTAACCATAGATGCCAAAGATGGGCATTTTCCTTAGGAGAAACGTTCGCTCTCTTAGTTCGTGTTTCTGTAGTTTTAAATAATTCAGTATTCAAAACACTTTTGACCGAATTAGGTTTCAAAACATACAGATTATGCTCAAGTGAAGCGAAGCATGCCAGTAGTTAAGAGAAATTTTATTATTTGCCCGTCATTTTTATGGCGTTATCTTCCTTTTGCTTAGGTTTTTAAGTTGAACCAAATAGAGTGTAGGATGATAAGCATTGATGGTGAATTAGCTGTGCAATGAGGCTACAAGGCTACAACATGGTGCAGCACAAAGTCGTTGTGGGGGCAATGCTGTAGCACTGTGCGACACAAAACCATAATGTTTGGCCGATGCTATAGCATTAAAACTCAAAACTGGAAGCTGTTTTCTCGCGAAAAATTTCTGCTGATGTCAGCTGTGCGTCACGCTTCATTAAAAACGAACCAATCAGAAGCTACCATGTGGATAGGGTGATTGAAAAATAACCCTAAAAGGGAAAAAGAGGAAGGAGCCATCGATTGGAGGGGGACGAGATCTCTCTTTCGGAAAACCCACATTCTTGGAGAAGAAGAAGAAGAACCCAGCTGATTGAAGAGCCATTCTTGAAGAGAAGAAGAAGATCCTTCATCCCCTACTCTCTCTCCTTGCTTTTTTATCCGTTGTTTATCTCTATTGTGTGTTGTTGTCTTTTGATTTGCCCTAACTTTTCTTAATCTTTTAGCTAAACCGTTAAACTTTTGGAACCTTTTAGTTGTAATCTTTGGTTAAACATCTCATTATGTTATTCTTGAATTCTTGTTTATTGAGGACTATTTTTACTTTTTTCACTATGGGCTAAGTGTTTAAGGGCTGGAATTTATGGTTGAATGTGGTTTGTTGAACTTGTTTTAATCCAATGCACATGTTGAAGTTGTATTTCCATTTGTGGTGTGTATTGCAAGTTCTTATTTGAGTTTGATCACCTTAAATAGGACATTTAGCTTGTTCTTAATACTGAAAGGGTTAGGAATGGGTAGATTAGCACACATGGAGCAAGTGACTTCTCATGGAGAGAAGTTGTAGGGTGTAGACATGCATTCTAAACTTGTATTTTTAGGGAATTCAATCTTTTAATGTCCGTTAGCATTGGGTTTTCATAGACATATGCTTAACTTTGTGTTAAAGGCGAGAAAATCGAGTTCGGGAAGTCTCGGGTCGATTTTAGCATAAAATTTCCTGCTATATAACAGTGTGGTGTTAATGCTGCAGCATTGGCAAGTCAAAATTTGTAAAAACAACCACTGCTTCCTAAAATTCCAGCTCTCTGTTTTAATCATTTTCTTACTTGTTTAGCATCTTAAGCCTTTGCTCTCAGCTAGTTTTTAGTCTTTTTAAGTCTCCTTTGCTTTAGTAGTTGCTTTGGTGCTTGTTTCTAAAACGTTTTGCATGTTCACTTGTGTTCTTTAATTCGCTTTTAAGCTTAGTAGTTCGTACTTAATTTCATCATTTTGGCCAACTTAGTCCTGTGGGATCGACCTTGGTCACCCAATACTACCTACGATTGCGTATGCTTTGCGTAGTGAGTTTTTGCACAACAAGTTTTTGGCGCCGTTGCCGGGGACTAATTGTTTGAGAATTTTGTGAAATTGAGTACTTTTATTTGTTATTGTTAGTTTTAGTTAACACATCCAAAATTTTGATTGGTTACCTTGGTATTGTGCTAGGTACTAATTTCCTTATATGAACGAGAAGCACGATCCTGAATTTCAACCTCTTGATCCCGAGATCGAACGTACATTTCACTGTCGAAGAAGGGAACAGAGAGGACGAGCAGAAGTTGAAGGTATGGTGAACCGCCGAGAAATTGATAATAATGGTGGTGCTAGAGCAGTGGAAGATGAGAGAGACCGGATTATTCAGGAATATGCGGTGCCAGTTCTTATTCCAGGGATTATGCCACAAGAAATAGAGGCACCACATTTTGAATTGAAGCCGGTCATGTTTTAGATGCTTCAGTATACAGGCCAGTTTGGTGGTACGGCGATGGAGGATCCTCACTTGCACCTCCAGTTATTCATGGGAGTATGCAAATCTTTTGTGATCAGAGGAGTCAGTGAGGATACCCTTAGATTGACGCTTTTCCCGTATTCATTAAGAGGGAAAGCGCTAGAGTGGTTGAATACAATACCACCTGGAGCTATCTCGAGTTGGAACGAGTTGGTGGAGCAGTTCTTGATTAAGTATTTTCCACCCACTAAGACTGCAAAACTCAGGAGTGAGATAACTTCATTTCAGCAACAGGATGATGAATCAGTGTACGAAACATGGGAGAGATTTAAAGAGTTGTTGCGCAAATGTCCGAACCATGGTATTCCCTACGGCATCCAGATGCAAACTTTCTATAATGGGTTGAATACCCATACAAGGATGGTAGTGGATGCCTCAGCTGGAGGAGCATTGTTGTCAAAGACATACAATGATGCTTATGAGATTCTAGAGAAGATTGCGAAGAATAACTACCAGTGGCCTACTTCACGCCTTAATCCGACCCGCCAGGTAGCAGTGGTGCAAGGATGCGGGTGCAGCGAGCTTGGCAGCACAGATTGCCACCCTTACCAATACACTGAAGTCAATGAATATCGGTTCAGGGAGTCAGTTTGGGCCGCCAATGTCAGTATCATGTGTTTATTGTGGGGAGGGGCACACTTTTGATGTTTGCCCATCCAATCCGGCTTCAATAAACTATGTGGGGTACAACAAGAATTTCAACCCCTATTCGAATACATACAACCCGGGTTGGAGGCATCATCCAAACTTCGCATGGAACAATCAAGGAGTTGGGCCTTCAAATCAGCAGATGAGACCTCCAGTACCTCAGGATTTCAACAACAAGGACATCCTCAGCAAATTTTGCAAAATCCTATGGCACAACCTCAAGAGTCTACATCCTCACTTGAGACTCTGTTGAAAGAGCATATGGCTAAAACTGATGCCATAGTGCAAAGCCAAGCTGCTTGAATCAGAAATTTAGAGAACCAAGTGGGTCAGTTAGCTTCAGCTTTGAATAATAGAGCCCAAGGTACCTTGCCTAGTGACACTGAGAATCCAAGAGGCAAAGGCAAGGAGACATGTACAGCAGTGCAACTCCGAAGTGGGAGAGAATTAGAGGAGCTTCCACCCAAGGTTCCTAAGGTAAAAGAGCCCACTTCAATCCAAGAGCAAGTTGAGTGCAGTAATAATCAAGCTGAATGTGGGAATAACCAGAGAAATGTTGCAGCATCACCTCAACATCAGGAAATTGATCAGAACAGTGTTGTAGCATTTCCTCTACATCAGGAGATTGATCACAACAGTGTTGCAGCTTTGCCACACCAACAGAAGCTAGGACAGAAAAATGATGCAACATTGTCACAGTCACAGCCAATCGAGCAGAAACATTCGAGACCACCACCACCTTTTCCACAACGTTTTCAGAAGAAAGAGCAAGATAAGTAGTTTGACAAGTTTTTAGAGATTCTGAAGGAGCTACACATCAATATTCCATTGGTTGAAGCTTTGAAGCAAATGCCTAACTACGCAAAGTTCATGAAGGACATTCTAACTAAAAAGAGGCGACTAGGGAATTTGAGATCGTGGCTCTAACTTCTCGAATGCTCTTCTATTGTTCATTGAAAAAATCCTAAGAAGTTGAAAGATCCAGGGAGCTTTACCATCCTATGCACCATTGGGAGCACATATTGTGGGCGAGCCTTATGTGATTTGGGGGCAAGCATCAATCTCATGCCTATGTCTATCTTTAAAAAGCTTGGTATTGGCGAGGCGAGGCCCACTACAGTCTCATTACAGTTGGCAGATCGTTCAGTGGTATATCCAGAAGGGAAGATAGAAGATGTGTTGGTAAGCGTGGACAAATTCATTTTCCCTGCAGATTTCATAATACTTGACTATGAAGCCGACAATGAAGTTCCAATCATACTTGGACGACCTTTCTTAGCCACAGGAAGGACACTTATTGATGTGCAGAAAGGGGAATTGACAATGAGAGTCAATGATCAGAGGGTAACTTTCAATCTTTTTAATTCATTACATTTCCCTAATGATGTCGAAGAGTGCTCTCTTGTGCATGTTCTAGACAGATCAGTGGTGGATAGTTGGCATGAGGAACTAGTAGCTTCTAATGAATTTGTTGAAGGTGAGAATGAAGCTAAATGTGATGATAAGGGAATGATCGCTCATGTGGATGCCAAACAATATGGTGGGGTGCATCGAAGCCAATTTGAATCATTGGGGCTTTCAGAGAGAACTATTCTTGCAGCCAAACCATCAGTTGAAGAACCACCTGCTTTGGAGCTTAAACCACTTCCCTCACATTTGAAATATGCGTACCTAGGGAAAGAGGCCACTTTGCCAGTGATCATATCATCAACTCTGAGTGGAGAATGTGAACAGAGATTGTTAGATGTGTTGAGACAACATCAGAGAGCAATTGGGTGGTCCATGGCAGACATAAAAGGTATCAGTCCATCAATATGCATGCACAAAATCTTATTGGAGGATGATAGTTTGAATTCTGTTGAGCATCAGAGGCGACTCAACCCAGTCATGAAAGAGGTAGTGCGTAAGGAGATAATCAAGTGGCTTGATGCAGGTATCATCTTTCCCATCTCTGATAGTACATGGGTAAGCCCGATCCAGTGTGTGCCAAAGAAGGGCGGGATCACAGTGGTAGAAAATCTGAATAATGAATTGATCCCGACAAGAACAATCACTGGGTGGCGTGTTTGCATGGACTATCGGAAGTTGAACAAAGCCACGAGGAAGGATCACATTCCCTTACCCTTTATTGATCAAATGCTTGACAGGCTGGATGGTAAGGAGTATTATTGCTTCCTAGATGGGTATTCTGGGTACAATCAGATTACGATAGCACCAGAGGATCAGGAAAAGACTACCTTTACTTGTCCTTATGGCACGTTTGCATTCCGGCGAATGCCCTTCGGGTTATGTAATGCTCTGCGACATTTCAAATGCATGATGATGGCAATATTCAAACATGGTGGAGAAAACCCTTGAGGTATTTATGGATGACTTCTCTACTTTTGGTGAAACTTTTGATGTGTGCTTGTTTAATCTGCAGGATATTCTTAAACGATGTGAGGAGACCAACCTAGTCTTGAACTGGGAGAAATGTCACTTCATGGTTCGTGAAGGGATAGTTTTGGGGCACAAAGTATCAAAAGTGGGGATAGAAGTCGACAGAGCAAAGATTGAGGTTATTGAGAAGATGTCTCCGCCAACCACAGTTAAAGGAGTCAGAAGTTTCTTGGTGTTGGGTTTTATGTCCTAAAACTCGTGGTTTTGTAAACTGAATGTATATTCTATATCACAATAAAGTTGTTATTGAAATTTATTCAGTAAAGGTGTTATTGACTATTGTGTATTGTGTAACCTTAATCCAATAAAGAACCCTTGGCTATAGGATGAATACTTGAACTTTATGTGTGACATAAAAGTGGATCAAGTTCAAGTTATAGCGAATTATCTATAGTATAAGGATAGGGTTGGGGACCTTATCCTCGGGGACACTATGGACGCGACCCACTTTGTAGAGAACAAACGATGTGATCCTAAATCGTTCATGTGGAGACATGTGAGTGGGGGCGCCCTATGCAAGGAGTTTCCATAAGACTGGACCGCGCAATAGTCACTTAGACTTTATAACTCCGTTTATTGTCTTAATTGACTATATTCATACGATGACCTAGGTAACTCGATCTTAATCCTGAGCATTCTATGGACTCCTGTTTATTCGGATTATCCTTAGATTTGCATGGGTGAGAGTGGCTCGAGACTGCCGACTCAATAAGCCTGCCATTTCAGGGATAAAATCGGGTAGATAGTTGGGAACATAGTTCTGCAAGATGGAATTCACTCCTACCCGCTTTAGGGATTAGTAGAGAGGTTGTTCCCTTAATCGACTCGGGTCTTGAACAATGGTCCCACCCCTCTCATTGGCCCGAGAGGATTCGGTTTCTTTGGTTGGACCACAAACCAATTGTTCATTAGAGGATCGGTGGGACTTAAGGAACAAGAGGTAATTACAGAGAGGTAAAGCGGTAATCTTGACCACCAATTGTATTTACGAACGATCTGTGAAGGATCGACTTACTAATCATGGTTATATCGAGTGGGCGAAATATATCTACGATGAGGAGAATGCACCCACCGGCTTTAGTGGAGTGTCCCTGGTTAACGAATGTTGATTAGCTAGGCTAAAGAGTTTGGCGGTTATTCTCGTATCGTTGAAGCTCATGATCTGTAGGTCCATTAGGTCATCCTTACTAGCTCTCGGACTAAGCCTTGTTACATTTTGAGAGAAAAGAATTTGAATTGTTCAAATTTGAGTTTGGAAGAAAGCGTTAATTATATGTGATATATTTAACGAATCATAGCTTAATTATGAATTAAACTATGATTAAAAAGAGGTGGATATATTTAAATATGATTTAAATATTGGATCGATTTTTATTGCATGAATAAAGATTCATGTTCAAAAAACGATCGGGATTGGACAATTTATTTAATTTAATATTTAATATTAAATTAAATTAAAAATTAATTAATTAAATTAATTTTTGAATTATTTAATTAATTAAATTAATTTTAATTTAAAATCAATTTAATATTATTTTTTGAATTCAAATTAAATGAAAATTAGAGAATTTTCTTGGATTTTCATAAAATCCAAATTACAACTTGCCCAATCCCTCTCATCTTCAAATTCACCAAAATTGGCCACCTCCGTCTCAAACCATCCTCATCACACTTGAGTTGTCACTCAAATGAAGCTTAATGAAGCTTTATTTAATGGTGATTTGAGGTGTTTTGAGAGAATTTTGCAGAAAAAAAAGAATTCACGTTTTGTGACCTTTGAGGTCTTTTCTTCCAAATTCTCTCATTCTAGGATCCCACAATCCGTTCTAAGGCCCGAGGATAGTAGGGAAGACTCTAACGGTTGTCCACGAAGTGTTCGTGTTGAAAACCATCCACCTGGTGAAGAGAATTTGATCTTCAAAGTTGAGTTTTCTATCCCTCTGTTTTTCCAGCTTTGAGCATGCATTTTATTTTACAAAATTGATCAACTTAGAGTGTTCAAGATCCAAAATTGCTTCCGCTTTCTTAATCTAGACTCTTTCACTTGGGGCACGCAGGGTTTTACAGGAGGTTTATAAAAGACTTTTCGAAGATTTCAAAACCTCTCTGCATGTTGCTTGAACAATCCAGACCCTTTGCTTTTGATGAGGGTTGTAAAGAAGCTTTTGTGAGATTGAAGAAGGCTCTGGTTTCACCTCCTGTGATTGTAGCTCCGGATTGGACCTTACCTTTCGAGATGATGTGTGATGCGAGTGATTTCGCAGTGGGAGCCGTTTTGGGGCAGCGAAGAGGCAAGGTGTTTCATTCTATTTATTACGCCAGTAGAACGCTGAATGATGCCCAAGTCAACTATACAACCACAGAGAAAGAGTTGTTGGCATTGGTTTTTGCTTTTGATAAATTCAGAGCCTACCTGATTGGTACAAAGGTGATAGTGTTCACAGATCACTCAGCAATCAAATATTTGATTTCTAAGAAAGGCTCTAAGCCCAAGTTAATCCGTTGGGTACTCTTGCTGCAAGAGTTTGACTTGAAAATCAGAGATAGGAGTGGGGCACAGAATCAAGTGGCAGATCACTTATCTCGACTTCATGTGAAGGTTAAGACACACCACCAAGAGCCCATTAAAGAGACATTTCCTGATGAGCAACTTTTTAGTGTGAACAAGTATCTCCCATGGTATGCAGATTTGGTGAATTACCTGGTGAGTGGACTCTTGCCTCCTGAGATGAATAAGCGAAAGAATCAAGAGGTTCATGCATGATGTAAGGTATTTTCTTTGGGATGAACCCTTTCTTTACAAAAAATGTGCTGATCAAGTATTGAGGCGTTGTGTCCCTGAAGAAGAGGTCCAAAATATACTGCATCATTGTCACGCGGCTCCTTATGGTGGCCATTTTGGTGGAGCCCGAACAGCAGCCAAAGTGCTACAGTCTGGGTACTTTTGGCCTTCTCTTTTCAAAGATGCTCATCAATTTGCGAAGTGTTGTGATCGTTGTCAAAGGGTGGGAAACATTTCACAGAGACATGAAATGCCCTTGAACAACATTCTCGAGGTCGAGCTCTTCGATGTGTGGGGGATAGACTTCATGGGTCCATTCCCGCAATCTCATGGGAACCTGTATATCTTGTTTGCAGTGGACTACGTGACCAAGTGGGTCGAAGCGATTGCATCACCAGTTAACGACTCCAAGGTAGTTAGCAAGTTCTTGAAGAAGAATATCTTTACACGCTTTGGTACACCTCGAGTGCTCATAAGCGATGAGGGTACTCACTTCGGGAGCAAAATGCTAGAATCAATGTTGGCCAAGTATGGGGTGAAGCATAAGGTGGCCACTGCATACCACCCTCAAACAAGTGGGCAAGCCGAAGTGTCGAATAGGGAAATAAAGCGTATTTTGGAGAAAATGGTGTGCTTGTCACGAAAGGATTGGTCCTTGAAGCTTGATGATGCTCTTTGGGCATACAGGACAGCATACAAAACCCCGATAGGCATGTCGCCATATAGGCTTGTGTTCGGTAAGGCTTGTCACTTGCCTTTGGAACTTGAGCACAAAGCCTATTGGGCTCTCAAGGAGTTGAACTTTGACCTTCAAGCCTCGGGGAATGAGAGGAAGCTGCAACTTCTTGAGCTTGAAGAGTTGAGGTGATTTTCTTATGAAAATGCAAAGATTTATAAAGAAAAGACCAAAGCATGGCATGACCGCCACATTGTTTCGCGAGAATTTCTACCGGGGCAACACGTTCTTCTTTTCAACTCTCGTTTGAAATTGTTTCCGGGCAAACTCAAGTCACGGTGGTCGGGGCCTTTCAAGATAGTAAGTGTTTTCCCTCATGGAGCTGTTGAACTTCTTGATGAAAATACAGGGGGCACTTTCAAAGTTAATGGTCAACGAATTAAGCATTTTTGGGGGAGCACCATGGACAGAGAAAAATCATGTGTGATTCTCAACGATGAATGAAAATACAGAGAGAGTCGGTCTTTGTTGTGTGTTGAGTTTATTTTTGTTTTCCGTTGGTCTTTGTTGAACCTAGTAATGTGGTAGGTTTATTTTGTTGGGCATGATGCTGCTAATGTTGTGAAATTCATGTGGTTGCAGGTGAAAAAGGGAGAAAAGGCAGTAGCTCAATTCTGGAAAATTTAAAAAAAAACTGGGCAGTGTGTACATTATTCCCTGTGAGCAAACAATGCTACAACATTGGGGAGTCAATGCCATGCCGAAATTTTGTAGCAGTCAATGCTATAGCATCGACAGCTACAAAAATACAGGGGAGTTTCGGGTGTTGTCTTCTGTATGTTGTTTCACGCCTGTCTTTTGTTAAAAAAAAAAAAGAAAAAAAGAGAAGAGTTAAATAAAAAGAAACCAAAAAGAATTAATGTTATAGCTTCTCCCTTATTCTCCCTTATTTATTACGAGAAAAGAAAAAGAGAGAGAGAAAGGGTAAAACCCTTCGTTAACCCTTGCCTCTTCATTTCTCTCATTGCTTTTCACATCCATTTCTCCCCTTTCTTCGATAGCTTCAAGGTGTTTTTTTTTTCTCAGTTTTCTTTATTTTTGCAGTAGAAGAAACCGAACAGCCCGCCCCTCCACATTTTTCTTCTTTGTTCTTCGTTGTGCATAGCAGTAGCGTGGACCCGAGAGCTCCCTCCTCTCAGCAGTACTGTGGGTTCAAGTTGAAGTGCCAATTTAAAAAAAAAGGGGGTTGCATTTCTGTGGGTTTTGAGTTGCTCTCCATGTAAGTCCCTAAACCCTAACATTCATTTCTTATTTGGTTCACTTGGGTTTGCTGCTTGAGGTGTTAGAGGAGGCAAGTTCATCGTGTTGGTTGGGTTGTGCAACTAGAAGCTTATTCTGAGGAAGCTTGTGTTGATTCAAGTTTTTGAAGAAGTTAGTTGTGTGGTGTTTGGTTTGTTAAGCTGGTTCAGAAGAAAAAAAGACAGGGGAACGAAGATGTTCTGTGTTGTGATTTGGTTGTTCAAAAAAAAAAAAAAGGGAGACAGTAGCTTAATTCAGAGAAAAGAAGCACCATTTGAGCATAATGCCACCTAAATCTCATGCTAAAGTTGCTGGTTATATGCGCTCTAAGTCAGAAAAGGCAAGTCAACGTCTTTCAGAGATAAGTACACGCGGGTTATATTGTGAAAGAGGGTTCATATTGACAAAGGACGATGATTTAGGCCTTCCGAATTATGTTTCGCGGATTCTTTTGTCGAGAGAGTGGGTTACATTTGGGGCTCAACCAAAAAGAGTCATAATGCCTCTTGTCTATGAGTTTTTAGCTAACTTTGAAGACAATGGTGCATTTCTAGTGCAAGTAAGAGGTACTACAGTGAATTTTTCAGCAACCCAAATTAATTTAACTCTTGGCTTGGAGGATTGTGAAGATGAATTCTTTGGGTGGAAGCAAAAGGTAACTGAGAAGAAGAGTGCAAGGGTGTTGAAAAAGCTCACAGAGGAAGGGGCTGAGTGGATAATTTCAAAGAAAGGTAAGAGAACCTGTTTGAGAACTTCTCTGAAACCAGAGTACCGTGTGTGGTACCACTTCATTCGCACCAAGATCTTGCCAACGACCCACGATCATATTATTTCTGAGGAGAGGATGATGCTTCTGTATGCTGTTGTGACTGGAAAGTCCATTAATGTTGGACAAATTGTTGAGCAAGAGCTTATTTCTGCAGTGAAGCGTAGCCTAGGCAAGATCTTCTTCCCATGCTTGATCACTGAACTTTGTGTTCAAGCGGGGGCGGCTTATAGTGCAGAGGAAGTGACTCACATTCATTCTCGTGAAGCTATCACTGTTTTGATGATGAAGAGATTACAACGAAATGAGCTTCGTGCTCCTAAAAGAGAAAAGATTGCAGCTGAGTCATCTATGGTTCTAGAGGAGATTCGAGAGCATCAGCGCCATATGGAGAGTTCCTTTATTGCCTTGGCCTCACATATTCGAGAGAGAGATATTGCTTTGCACAAGGCACTTGTGCGCATTGCCCATAGGCCTATCCCTCTGCTGCCATCCTTTCCGGACCAGATATTGCACCCTTTTGTGTTTCAGGCTGCTGCAAGGAACGAGGATGAGCCCATTGGCCCCAACGATGTCGACAAAGCAGACTAGAGCCACGATGCTTAGGGGAGTTTTCTGTTCCCCTTGCCCTAGTGTTGTTGTTCTATCTTTTCTTTTAGCTTCCTTAAATTAGTTGTGCTAAGCTGGTTAGTTTAGATTGTTGCGTATTTGGTGCTTTGTTTTTCTTTCTTGTGTGTTTGTTTTTTTTTCTTTAGAGTTGTGGGGCACAACTCGTTTCATGTTTGGGGGAGGTGGATGTTCTCTTTTAACTTGTTGATGCTCATTGTTGTGTTGTGAAGCATTGCTTAGTCATTATGTTTAGAACGTATGTTTGCAATTGCTTGCACTATTTTGGTTGCTGACAATGGTTTTGCTGTGCTAAGTTGATACTGCTTGTGAGATTTGTTGGGATTCTGTGCTGCTTTGAGTTGTCTTCCAATGATGAAATTTAGATTCAAGTTTCTGAACTTACAAATGGCATTTATGTTAAAAGTCATCAAAATGCATGTTCTTGTTAGGAACTTCTTTGCACTAAGATCCAAGTTACTTAGTTTATACTTATTAAAAGAGTCTTAGAGTCTTGGGGAAGATTTAGGGACTAAGAGTGCTTCTCTCATGTGTCTTCAACTTGAGTTTGAAAGTGAAGTTTAGAGTTGAGCATTAAATTCTGCACGATCTGTGTATTGTATCAAGTTTGGGGGCGGCCCTAAAAAAAAATGGAGTTTGAAAGAAAAAGAAAAGAGATGTTCCTCTATCTTTTGGGGCCTAGTAAACCAGCGCTAGACATGACACCCATGCCTATCTTTGCGTCGAACAGTGACAATAGATATGAATATGCGAAAGCAACCCACTCTTTAGTGATAGTGCTCGATTTTAAGCGTCTTCATCACCAATGTTTACGTTTAAAGCGAAGGTACAAATGACTAATTGGGTTCTCTTAAAAAAATAATAATAATAATAAAAAAAACAAAAAAAACAAAAAAAAAAAAAAGAGAAAGAAAGAAGAAAAGAAATTGTTTAAAGGCCTCCTACCCTTCTTTATGTTTCATCATTTTTGTTATGTCTTGTTATTTGGGAGAGATTAAAGATGAAGATTCTTGGGTAGACATTCTTGTAGGCTTGAACTCTCTTGATTGAACTTTTAAACTTTTGTTTGTTGATCATATGTTGGGTTGACTTGAAGCCCATCAACTAAATCTAGGGAACCGAGCTTTAAGATGACGTTAATATTGTATATCTAAGTGGCTAGGATCTTGTACACACACACTCAGGTGTTTTATTTGTGCATGAATTGAACATCTCCTTAAATGTCATTTGTAAGAGAAGAGATAAGAATCTACCTGAGGGTTAAAACATCTTTTGGTTGCATATTAGTATCAATCATTCTTATTGCAGTGTTGCTTCTTGAAGTTAGAGCGTTACTCGAGGATGAGAAACGGTTTAAGTTTGGGGGTGTGATAATCCCATGAAATGGGAGTTAATTATCACAATTCCGCTCTTAAAACTCGCTAAAAATCGAGTAAAGTGAAATTCATCATTGATTTTAGGTCTTTTTCTTGGGTTCTAGCGAAGCATGCCAGTAGTTAAGAGAAATTTTATTATTTGCCCGTCATTTTTATGGCGTTATCTTCCTTTTGCTTAGGTTTTGAAGTTGAACCAAAAAGAGTGTAGGATGATAAGCATTGATGGTGAATTAGCTGTGCAATGAGGCTACAATGCTACAACATGGTACAACACAAAGTCGTTGTGGGGGCAATGCTGTAGCACTGTGCGACACAAAACCATAATGTTTGGCCGATGCTATAGCATTAAAACTCAAAACTGGAAGCTGTTTTCTCGCGAAAATTTTCTGCTGATGTCAGCTGTGCGTCACGCTTCATTAAAAACGAACCAATCAGAAGCTGCCACGTGGATAGGGTGATTGAAAAATAACCCTAAAAGGGAAAAAGAGGAAGGAGCCATCGATTGGAGGGGGACGGGAGATCTCTCTTTCGGAAAACCCACATTCTTGGAGAAGAAGAAGAAGAACCCAGCTGATTGAAGAGCCATTCTTGAAGAGAAGAAGAAGATCCTTCATCCCCTACTCTCTCTCCTTCGTTTTACTGTTGTTTATCTGTTGTGTTGTTGTCTTTTTGATTTGCCCTAACTTTTCTTAATCTTTTAGCTAAACCGTTAAACTTTTGGAACCTTTTAGTTGTAATCTTTGGTTAAACATCTCATTATGTTACTGAATTCTTGTTTATTGAGGACTATTTTCTGCTTTTCAGCTATGGGCTAAGTGTTTAAGGGCTGGAATTTATGGTTGAATGTGGTTTGTTGAACTTGTTTTGATCCAATGCACATGTTGAAGTTATATTTCTATTTGTGGTGTGTATTGCAAGTTCTTATTTGAGTTTGATCACCTTAAATAGGACATTTAGCTTGTTCTTAATACTGAAAGGGTTAGGAATGGGTAGATTAGCACACATGGAGCAAGTGACTTCTCATGGAGAGAAGTTGTAGGGTGTAGACATGCATTCTAAACTTGTATTTTTAGGGAATTCAATCTTTTAATGTCCGTTAGCATTGGGTTTTCATAGACATATGCTTAACTTTGTATTAAAGGCGAGAAAATCGAGTTCGGGAAGTCTCGGGTCGATTTTAGCATAAAATTTCCTGCTATATAACAGTGTGGTGTTAATGCTGCAGCATTGGCAAGTCAAAATTTGTAAAAACAGCCACTGCTTCCTAAAATTCCAGCTCTCTGTTTTAATCATTTTCTTACTTGTTTAGCATCTTAAGCCTTTGCTCTCAGCTAGTTTTTAGTCTTTTTAAGTCTCATTTGCTTTAGTAGTTGCTTTGGTGCTTGTTTCTAAAACGTTTTGCATGTTCACTTGTGTTCTTTAATTCAGTTTTAAGCTTAGTAGTTCGTACTTAATTTCATCATTTTGGCCAACTTAGTCCCTGTGGGATCGACCTTGTTCACCCAATACTACCTACGATTGCGTATGCTTGCGTAGTGAGTTTTTGCACAACAAGTTTTTGGCGCCGTTGCCGGGGACTAATTGTTTGAGAATTTTGTGAAATTGAGTACTTTTATTTGTTATTGTTAGTTTTAGTTAACACATCCAAAATGGCGTAGTTAAGAGAAATTTTATTATTTGCCCGTCATTTTTATGGCGTTATCTTCCTTTTGCTTAGGTTTTTAAGTTGAACCAAATAGAGTGTAGGATGATAAGCATTGATGGTGAATTAGCTGTGCAATGAGGCTACAAGGCTACAACATGGTGCAGCACAAAGTCGTTGTGGGGGCAATCTCAGAGCAACCATGCGACACAAAAACCATAATGTTTGGCCGATGCTATAGCATTAAAACTCAAAACTGGAAGCTGTTTTCTCGCGAAAAATTTCTGCTGATGTCAGCTGTGCGTCACGCTTCATTAAAAACGAACCAATCAGAAGCTACCATGTGGATAGGGTGATTGAAAAATAACCCTAAAAGGGAAAAAGAGGAAGGAGCCATCGATTGGAGGGGGACGGGAGATCTCTCTTTCGGAAAACCCACATTCTTGGAGAAGAAGAAGAAGAACCCAGCTGATTGAAGAGCCATTCTTGAAGAGAAGAAGAAGATCCTTCATCCCCTACTCTCTCTCCTTCGTTTTACTGTTGTTTATCTGCTGTGTTGTTGTCTTTTTGATTTGCCCTAACTTTTCTTAATCTTTTAGCTAAACCGTTAAACTTTTGGAACCTTTTAGTTGTAATCTTTGGTTAAACATCTCATTATGTTGCTGAATTCTTGTTTATTGAGGACTATTTTCTGCTTTTCAGCTATGGGCTAAGTGTTTAAGGGCTGGAATTTATGGTTGAATGTGGTTTGTTGAACTTGTTTTGATCCAATGCACATGTTGAAGTTATATTTCTATTTGTGGTGTGTATTGCAAGTTCTTATTTGAGTTTGATCACCTTAAATAGGACATTTAGCTTGTTCTTAATACTGAAAGGGTTACGAATGGGTAGATTAGCACACATAGAGCAAGTGACTTCTCATGGAGAGAAGTTGTAGGGTGTAGACATGCATTCTAAACTTGTGTTTTTAGGGAATTCAATCTTTTAATGTCCGTTAGCATTGGATTTTCATAGACATATGCTTAACTTTGTGTTAAAGGCGAGAAAATCGAGTTCGGGAAGTCTCGGGTCGATTTTAGCATAAAATTTCCTGCTATATAACAGTGTGGTGTTAATGCTGCAGCATTGGCAAGTCAAAATTTGTAAAAACAGCCACTACTTCCTAAAATTCCAGCTCTCTGTTTTAATCATTTTCTTACTTGTTTATCATCTTAAGCCTTTGCTCTCAGCTAGTTTTTAGTCTTTTTAAGTATCCTTTGCTTTAGTAGTTGCTTTGGTGCTTGTTTCTAAAACGTTTTGCATGTTCACTTGTGTTCTTTAATTCAGTTTTAAGCTTAGTAGTTCGTACTTAATTTCATCATTTTCGCCAACTTAGTCCCTGTGGGATCGACCTTGTTCACCCAATACTACCTACGATTGCGTATGCTTGCGTAGTGAGTTTTTGCACAACAAACCCACATTCCTCCCTCATCTAGAGAACAATGGAGAAGATCCAGTGGTCGTGTCTTATTCTGTTCGTGGTTCGTGTTGCTGAGATCTTGATCGTGAGAGAGGAGAAGCACTTGAACAAAGGTTCTTCAAAGGTAATATTTCCTGTTGTCCATTATGTTTATATGCTTAATCTAGTCGTTTTTTTTTTCTTAAATAAAATCGTTGTAACTAAATCAAGACCGCGCAATTCACAATCGCTTCCGCTGCGGGACTCGTTTTCCTTCAATTGCAATGCTGATGAACATCGTTGCAACGCTGCACACAGTACAACAAACACCTTTTATTGTTTTTGCTCGTTTTTTATCCGTTTTTCTCAGCAACCACTTTGCCTCGACCGACACGGACTTACAGACTCGATTTACAATTAAAAATGTCCAAAACATTAGGCTCTTATATTGAACGATTCAATGAAAAATTGTAAATCTATGTGCCAAAATTGAAAACATCTAATTTTGCAAACCGATCATACATCTCATGAAATCAGTAAATCCCACCTTTGTTCTTGATAAATCCAGAACAAACAAGAATACAATTGGCGCTTTGATACCAATTGAAGGGATCGATCCCACCTTTGTTCATGATTTTGTTACATAAAACTAATACAAGAAATAGATCTAAGATTAAGCATGCTTTTAAAGATAGGACAACAAGAAATATACCTTTGAAGAATACTTTCTTCACGAGCTCCTTCTCCCACGATCACAATCTCAGCAATACGAATCCGAACGTATGAAGATTCACCACTAGATCTTCTCCGTTGTTCTCTAGGTGAGGGAGGAAGGTGGGTTCCTTTATGATGAGATGTGGAGGTTTGAAAGAAGTTTTTGTTAGGAACTCTTTCCAACACAAAATGGAACTCTAGGGTTGTGAATCAAATTCTTAGTTTCAAAGTTGAATCTTATGCAACTATTTATAGACAAATAGGATGGAAATTACCATCCTATCCCTCCTTCATTCTCTCATTAGTATATCGTTAATATGTGAATCTAATTCACATTAAAACTATATATTATATCAATTATATCACATATAATTGATATAACACCTCATATATGAAATTGAATACTTCAATCTCATTCCTAACTTTATACCCTCAATATTACCATATTGAGCCAACGGAGGGACCTAATGGACCTACAGTTCATGAGCTCTAATGATGTGAGATTAATTGATCAAACTCTTTAATCCAGTTAATCAATATTCATTAACTACAAGTCACTCCACTATAGACTTGTAATTGCACTCTCCTCACTGTAGATTATATTGTGTCCATTGATATAATCATTGCCCATGAGTCGACCCTTCACAGGTTGTTCGTAATTACAGTTGGGTCAAATTACCGTTTTACCCCTATGATTACCTCTTTGTTCCTTAAGCACCACTGATCCTCTAATGAACAACAAGTCTATGGTTCTACTATAAACTCATACCCTCTAAAGCTAGTTTAGAGGGTGCGACCCCGTTGTTCAAGACCTGGACTCAGTTCTTAATTGAAGAACCTAAATTCCTTAGTGTAGGAATAAGTGAATTACATCTTGTATAGTTAAGTCCCCAGCTACCTACAAGGTTCTGTCGCTAAGAAGGTAGGCTTATTCAGTCAGCTACAGGCACTTCTCACCCACACTAGTCTAAGGATAAAGCCCTATAAGCAGGAGTTCTTAACTTGCTCAGGATTCAGGCCGAGTCACTTATGACCATCTATAAATTATCAGTCTTATCCTGTCAACGACGTTATACTGGTCAAACTCATAATTTGCAAACCGGTCTTGTATGAACTCTTCATACAGGATGCCCCCACTCGCATGTCATCCACATGAATGAGTTGGATTACCTCATTTGTACTAATTACAAAGTGGGTCGCATCCATGGTGTTACCAGAATAAGGTTTCCAAACTTATTCTTATACCATAGACCATTTAGGTTATGTTCTTGAACACAATCCAAATAGTGTCTACTATACTGATATTCAAGATATATTATAACCTTGGAGCTTAGTTTATTGGATTTTATAAAGTGAGAATATAATTTTATCAAAACAAATAACTCTTTATTTATTTGACCAAAATTACATAAGTTTTAGGGCACATATCCCAACAATCTCCCACTTGACCTAAAGCTTGGGGAGTTCATAATTTAAACATTACAATAATGTAAAATACAATAAACAAGGGCATTTAAACCCTGTGTACAATATACTCCTACTTGCCCTAGTTGTGGAAGACTTGTAAACCTAGACCTTCTAGGTGACTCTCAAATACTTTAGCCGTGAGAACCTTTGTAAAAGGATCAACAATGTTGTGCTCTTAGGTTATCTTCGTGACGATCACGTCTCTTCGATGCACGATCTCTCGGATGAGATGATATTTTCGCTTAATATGCTTACTTCTCTTGTGACTTCGGGGTTCCCTTGAATTTGCCACGACACAACTGTTATCACAATACAGCGTGATAGGAAAACTCATATTTGGAACAACTTCCAAATCTAACATGAATTTCCTTAAGCAAACGACCTCTTAAACTGCTTCACAAGCTGCTACATATTCGACCTCCATGGTGGAATCAGTGATGCATCCCTCCTTGACGCTTCGCCATACTATAGCTCCTCCGTTAAGAGTAAATCACGACCACGATGTAGATTTACGAGAATCTTTATCGCTTGAAAGAAAGTCGAATCTGTGTATCTGTGAGGATCAAATCCTTAGCCCCATACACAAGCATGTAGTTCCTTGTTCTCCGAAGATACTTAAGGATCGTTTTAATCGTTTTCTTCAGGTCCTGGATTGGATTGATATCTACTTACCATTCCAACTGCAAAACAGATGTCTGGCCTAGTACACAACATGACGTACATCATGCTCCCAACAACTGATGCATAAGGAATCTGTCTCATGTCCTCAACTCCTTGAGGTGTCTTAGGACATTGTTCCTTAGACAAATGAACTCCATATCTAAAAGGCAATAAACCCTTTTTGGAGTCTTGCATCTTAAACCACAACAACACTTTGTTGATGTAAGATGTCTGAGACAAGGCTAGTGTTTTGTTCTTGCGGTTCCGGACAATCTGGAACCCAAGAACAAACTGCGCTTCACCCAAATCTTTCATTTGGAACTGCGCAACCATCCAATTCTTAATGTCCGTAGGATAACCTACATCATTCCTAATGAGTAGGATATCATCCACATATAGAACTAGGAATGCAACAGAACTATTGATGATTTTCTTGTAGACACAAGGTTCATCATCATTCTGATCAAAGCCAAAAGATTTGATTGCCTCATAAAACCTTATATTCAAGGACCTAGAGGCTTGTTTCAGTCCATAGATTGACCTTTTAAGCCTGCAAACCTATTGATCTTATCCGGGTTCAATGAACCCTTTGTGTTGGTCCATGTAGATGTTCTCGTCAAGATTGCCATTCAAGAATGTTGTCTTGACATCCATTTGCCATACCTCATAGTCATAATATGTGGCAATGGAAAGTAGGATACAGATAGACTTTACCATAACAACAGGCGAAAAGGTTTCCTCATAGTCAACCCCTTAAACCTTGGTATAACCCTTTGCTACTAGTCTAGCTTTAAGGGTTTCCACTTTCCATCTACACCACGCTTTCTCTTGTAGATCCACTTACAACCTATAGGTGACTCTCAAATTCTTTAGTCGTGAGAGCCTTTGTAAAAGGATCATCAATGTTGTGCTCTGAGGCTATCTTCGTGACGATCACGTCTCCTCGATGCACGATCTCCCGAATGAGATGATATTTCCACTCAATATGCTTACCCCTCTTGTGACATCGGGGTTCCCTTGAATTTGCAATGACACCCCACTGTTATCACAATACAACGTTATTGGCAACTCATATTTGAAACAACTTCCAAATCTAACATGAATTTCCGTAACCAAACGACCTCTTTGCAGCTTCCCAAGCTGCTACATATTTGACCTCCATGGTTGAATCAACAACGCATCCCTACTTGATGCTTCACCATACTACAACTCCTCCATTAAGAGTAAATCCTTAGCCCCATACACAAGCATGTAGTTCCTTGTTCTCAGAAGATACTTAAGGATCGTTTTAACCGCTGTCCAGTGTTCAGGTCCTGGATTGGATTGATACCTATTGACCATTCCAACTGCAAAATAAATGTCTGGCCTAGTACACAACATGGCGTACATCAGGCTCCCAACAGCTGATAAGAATAAGGTTAGATTGTGTTCAAAAGTATAACTTAAATGGTTATGGTATAAGAATAAGGCTGGAAACCTTATTATAGTAACACCATGGATGCGACCCACTTTGTAATTAGTACAAATGAGGTAATCCAACTCATTCATGTGGTTGACATGTGAATGGGGGCATCCTGTATGAAGAGTTCATACAAGAATGGACTGCAAATTATTAGTCTAACCAATATAACGTCGTTAACAAGATAAGACTGATAATTATAGATGGTCATTAGTGACTCGACCTGAATCGTGAGCAAGTTAAGAACTCTTGCTTATAGGGGTTAGTCCTTAGACTAGTATGGGTGAGAGTGGCCTGTAGCCGACTCAATAAGCCTACCTTCTCAGGGACAGAACCTCGTAGGTAGCTGGGGACTTAACTAACCAAGATGAAATTCACTCATTCCTACACTAAGGAATTAGATAGGTTGTTCTCTTAAGAACTGAGTCCAAGTCTTGAACAACGGGGCCCCACCCTCTAAACTGACTTAAGAGGGTATGAGTCTACGGTAGGACCATAGACTTGTTGTTCATTAGAGGATTAGTGCCGCTTAAGGAACAAAGAGGTAATGAGAGGGGTAAAACGATAATTTGACCCAACTGTGATTACGAACAACCTGTGAAGGGTCGACTCATGGGTAGTGATTATAGAAATGGACACAATATAATCTACAGTGAGAAGAGTGTAACTACAAGTCTATAGTGGAGTGACTTGTAGTTAATGAATATTGATTAACTAGATCAAAGAGTTTGATCAGTTAATCCCACATCATTGGAGCTCATGAACGGTTGGTCCATTAGGTCCCTCCGTTGGCTCAACATGGTAATATTGAGGGTATAAATTAGGAATGAAATTGAAGTGTTCAATTTCATATATGAGATGTTATATCAATTATATATAATATAATTGATATAATATATATGCTTTTAATGTGAATTAGATTCACATTTTAACTACATACTAATGAGAGAATAAAGGAGGGATATGATGGTAATTTCCATCCTATTTCCCTATAAATTGTTGCATGAGATGCAATTTTTGGTTAAGGCCTTTTGACAAAACCCTAGAATTCTCTCAAATTGTGTTGGAAAGAGTTCCAATCATAATTCCATAAGATCACCTCACCTCTTCCTAAAGAAACTCACCTTCCTCCCTCACCTAGAGAACAACGGAGAAGATCTGGTGGTGGAACTTCACAAGGTTCGAGTTGTTGCTGAGATCTTGATCTATTGAGGTGGGATTCGTGAAGAAAGAAATCTTAAAAGGTAATTTTCTTGTTGTCCTATGTAGAATTACATGCTTAATCTTGTATGTTTTGTTCTTGAATGAAATCTATGTAACAAAATAAAGGACACGCGATTATCAATCGCTTCCGCTGCGGGATACGATCCATACAGAATGAAGAGACAAAATTTTAGACGTAAAGTTTCAAGTGTTAAAGAAGACAAATTCAAAAGAAATTCCTACAGAGTCGAACAAGGAAAAAACTTCCCTAGGTTGTGGATGAAGCATCTTCATGTTGATTTCCCTCTTTTAGCCTCAACTGAGCAAGGAAGTTTGGGATTGGTGTCCCTTCTCCTTTGGATAACAAGCTGAGGTTCTGCCTCAACGCATCATCCCTATGATGAACATAGGCCCAATAGAGTTCGTTCTTTTTTTCCATCCGTTCCAACGCAAACCGTAGTTCTTGAAATTGTGAGGAAATTGCCTTCTCTTCGTGTCTAACATCTAGGGTCTTTGTGCTCATCTGATGATTGGTCGCAACCACACCCGCTGCCCTGCATAGCTTAGTGGTTAATGAGGGAAAAAAAAATTTCTCAATCGTCTTTTTGGCCCCTGACCGGATCCCGTTAGAGATTAACTATCCAATGTTCAGCTTTAGGCCTTTGTGCATGCAATAGAGTAGCATCACCCGTTCTTGTGCAATCTTTGCTCCGTGGGTGGTTGGCAAGATTTGCGGTTGCAAATGAAGTTCAACCAAATTGCAGGTTCACTCTTTAAATCACCTGACAAAAGATGTTTTTTGCCACAATGGGCAATATGCCATTGTGTTCCTTCTGGTGTGAGCATTTGCAGTTCCTCCTCGAGTTGTTCATCAGTTGGCTCCTCTATGGCTCTGTTCCCCCCTTCCTGTTTTATATGAAGGCAAGGAAAACATTTTGGAGATTGCCTTGCTTGAGAAGCTTACCTTCATCCCGTTCATAGCAACCGTATCTGCATCATCTTCAATCTTCGCGTATAACTCAATTACTAATTTGATATTTACCGGAGCGGGGTGCGGGCAAAGTTTCTCCGAGCCTTGTGCTTTGCTCATGGCTGATATGAATCTAGGGAGATTGCTTGCCTGTTCAGAGAAGCCCCACTCCCTTATAGAGTCGAGTTTGGCAATTGCCTTATTTTGCCTCTCCACTTTATCTTCAATATTGGGGTTGTTTGCCTCTCTTTCTTTTCCCTCTTTGCCACTGGTCTTTCTGCCCGCCTTTTTATGTTTTATTTGTTTTCTTTCTTCCTGCCCTTCTTCTTCAACTTCTTTCACTTTTCTATTCTCTTCATTCTCTTCTTCTTCTTGGTCCAGGATGGTGGTTTGGGTTGCTTGTTCCTGCTCTTCCTGCTCTTGGTTCTCTACTTCCATTGCTTTATCAACTGGTTCTTCTTGTGCTTGTGCCTCTTCTTCCTCCTCCTCTAATAGTGATGCTCGTTTTGGAGAAGTATGAGACTGCACATCTTCAGAGTCCCAATAATTGGCAAAATTCTCTATATTGAAAGATAGAGAACCAGATGATGCTCTCTCAGGAATCGATTTTTGCTCAAAACCCATTTCTTCCTTGTTGTTTTGCCCTCCCATCTCATTATAAGACCATCTAGAAGGTCTTCTGACAAGTTCCTTCGAGGGCTTCAATTGTTGGGTGAACTGCTCAGCTATTTTTTTGGCTTTTTCAATGGCCTCGTTCACCCTCTCATTCTCCAATCTCTTTTTTTCGTCTTCTTCCTTCTTCCTCGTCAGTTCTTCTTAAATTTTTCTTTATAATTTCTCTTCCTCCTCTCGCTGTTTTCTCACTTGCTCTTCTTCTTCCTACTTTCTCAATTCTTCTTTTACCCGTTTTCTACGCCTATCTTCCTCTTCTCTCTTTTGATTCTCTTCGTCTTCTCTTTTTCTTCTTTCTTCTGCTTCTTTTCTAATCTTCTCTACTTCGGCATCTAATTTCCTTTTCTTTCTTTGTTCTTCTCTTTCTTGTTGAATCGAAATAGGTACCTGTTGGGATGTATGTCCTAGTCTCGTATATGTTTGTAATATTCCTTATTGAAATAAATAAGAGTTATTTTTTCATCACGTTGTGTCTCGCATACTTACAAACTTTATCCAGTAAACTAAGCTCCAGGGTCATTAAATTATGAGAGAATTAGAACTTGAACGGTGTGTAGTGGACAGACAGGGAGGATTACGTTCGAGTTTACGACTCAAACGATCTACACAATATACGGATAGGGTTGGAGACCTGATCTTGGATACGCTGTGGATGCGACTCGCTTTGTATTAGATACAAACGAGGTGATCTAACTCGTTCATGTTGTTGACATGCAAGTGGGGGCATCCTATGCAATGAGATTGTACAAGACCGGACCGTGAATTATTAGACCTAATGATGTAACGACGTTAATAGTATAGGACAAATAACTTCGTAGATGGCCAATAGTGACTCGACCTTAATCCTAAGCATGTTACGGACTCCTGTCTGCGGGGGTGTGTCCTTTGACTAGTACGGGTGAGGGTGGTTACATTTACTCACCCAATATGCATATCTTCTCAGAGACAACACCACGTGGGGAGCTAGGAACTTGACTACGCGAGATGGAATTCACTCGTTCCCAAATAAGGGAAACTAGAAGGGTTGTTCTCTTAAGTGTTTTCTCCAGGGCTTGGACAACGGGCGCCCACCCTCTCACTGGCCCGAGAGGGATGTTGTTTATGGTTGGACCATGCAACGTTGTTTTTCATTAGAGGAGCAGTGGGACTTAAGGAGCAAGAGGTAGACACAGGGGTAAAACTGTAATTTGACCCAGCCGTGTCTGCAAACAACCTGTGAATGGTCGACTCATGTGCATTGGTTATATAAATGGACACAACTTGTCCTACAGTGATGGGAGTGCAGATACGAGCTTTAGTGGAATGTTACTGTAGCTAATAAATGTTTAATAACCGGGTCAAAGAGTTTAACAGGTTAGTCTCGAATCATTGGAGCTCGTCATCTGTAGATCCATTAGGTTTCTCAGTTTGCTCAAACTAGATAAATTATGGGTTTACAGTTTGGTGTGGATTTGAAGTGTTCAAATTCATGAAAAGGGTATTTATGTCATTTATATGAGATATGCTAGACATAATACATAGTTTTAATGTGAATGAGATTCATATTAAACTATAGTTAGCCTAATTGATTAATTAGTGCCAATTTAGAGAAATTGAATTAAGAGAAATTAAATTGAATATAATTCAATTTAAAATCCACAATTATACAAATGTGATTTGTATAATAAGGTATGAGATATCTTATTATATGTGTTATGCAAATATGATTTGCATAACCTAATGTTGTGGTAAAATGGTAAATAGGTGGAGATTTTTAACTCCACATATCACTATTATAAAAACACCTTTGCAAGAAGGATTGCTTAAGTGACTTCTCATTTTTTGGATTCTCACCAAAAAGCTCTCTCTCATCTCTCAAATTCTCTCTACCCCAAACCAAAGCGAGTTCCACCACTCTCCCTCAACTGATCGACAACAACCGAGAAGATCAATTTGAAGTGCCTTATTTGTTCTGGTTCGTAAGATCTTTGGAACTGTTGAGGTTTGTGCCCTAAAACTCGTAGTTTGTATTTTCGTTCTAATTATTTGTAATAAAGTGTTATTATTGCAATCAAGAATTATTGTTCGCTGTCTATGACATTGCCTTTATTAAAACTCTAAATCCAATAAACTGAACATCCAAGGTTGTTAAATGAATTTTTAACTGAATGTAGTGTACATATAATGGACCTCAATTCGAGATACAACTTAAAGGGTCTATAGTTAGGGGATAAGGTTTGGGTACCTTACCTTGGTTTAATTATGGATGTGGCCCACTTTGTATCTAATACAAACACTGTGATCCTAACGTGTTCGTGTAGATGACATGTGAGTGGGGATATCCTATGTAATGAGATTACATAAGACCTGACCACGAAATAGTAACCTCTAGCTGTAACTCCGTTAACTAGTTAGGTTTCTATTTCACTAGGATGACCTAGGCAACTTGATCTCAATCCTAAGTAGGTTATTAACTCCTGTTCGCGAGGGATTGTCCTTTAACTAATTTGGGTGAGAGTGGCCAAATTCGCCGACTCAATATGCCTACCTTCTTGGGGACAAGACCGAGTGAGCGGCTGGAAACTTAACTTAGCAAGATGGAATTCACTCCTTCCCGCCTACTAGGGTAAGTAGAGGGATGTTCCCTTAAGTGGTGTCTCCGGGACTTGAATAAAGGGCCCGACCCTCTCATTGGCCCGAGAGGGACTCTGTTTTTTGGTAGGACCGCAAACAAATTGTTCATTAGAGGAGCACTGGTACTTAAGGCACAAGATGTAAACCAGGGGTAAAACGGTAATTTGACCCAGCCGGTGTTACGAACATTCATGAAGGATTGACTTGCTATTATTAGTCAATATCCGTGGACACAGAAATATATTTGCAGTGAGAAGAGTGTAACTGCGGGACTTTAGTGGAGTGTTCCCTCAGTTAACGAATGTTGATTGGGAGGTTAATGATATTAACCGAGCAATATCGTATCGTTGGAGCTTCTGATCTGTAGGTCCATTAGGTCCACCTTCTAGCTCGTAAAGGGTTCTTAGATCATTTGAATTTGAAGTGTTCAAATTCATAAGGGAATAAACTTAATGTATATTGATACGATATAATATATAGTTTTGGAACTATATATTATAAATTTAATGTGAATATGATTCATATTAAATTACATGAGAGAATTAAATATTTGAAAGAGTTTAAATATTAAATTTAAATGTGAATGTGATTCATATTTAAACCTATAGGTTAAAATTTAATGTGCATTTCAAAGAAAGGTGTCAATATTTGTTGTGGTAAGTTAGAAAACGACTTGTATGTACTTAAACCGAATAGAACTAAAGCAATTTTAAATCATGAGATGTTTAAAAATGCTAATACTCAAAGTAAAAGGCAAACAATTTATCCAAATAATAATGCCTATCTATGGCATCTTAGACTTGGTCATATTAATCTCAACCGGATTGAGAGACTTTCTAAGAATGAACTTTTAAATAAGTTAGAAGATGATTCTTTACCTCCTTGCGAATCTTGCTTGGAAGGTAAAATGACCATGCGACCTTTTACTGGAAAAGGTTACAGAGCCATAGAGCCCTTAGAACTTGTACATTCGGATCTTTGTGGTCCGGTGAATGTTAAAGCTCGAGGAGAGTACGAATATTTCATCTCTTTCATAGATGATTATTCGAGGTATGGTTATCTATATCTAATGCATCAAAAATCTGAGGCTCTTGAAAAGTTCAAAGAGTATAAGGCTGAAGTAGAGAATGCATTAGGGAAAACCATTAAAACGCTTCGATCCGATCGAGGTGGAGAGCATATGGATTTGAGATTCCAGGACTATATGATAGAACATGGAATTAAATCTCAACTCTCAAAGACCTAATACACCACAAAGAAAAAATGGTGTGTCGAGAAAGGAGAAATAGAACCTTGTTGGACATGGTTCGTTCTATGATGAGCTATGCTCAATTGCCTGCCTCGTTTTGGGGATACGCAGTAGAGACTGCAGTTCAAATCTTGAACACTGTTCCATCAAAGAGTGTTTCAGAAACACATTTTGAGTTGTGGAGGGGCATAAACCTAGTTTACAACACTTTAGGATTTGGGGTTGTCCGGGACACGTGCTAGTGACAAACCCAAAGAAACTGGAACCTCGTTCAAGATTGTGTCAATTTGTTGGCTATCCCAAAGAAACGAGAGGTGGTCTTTTCTATGACAGACAAGAAAACAAGGTGATTGTATCGACAAACGCCACGTTCTTGGAGGAAGATCACATGAGGAACCACAAACCGCGTAGTAACTTAGTGCTAAATGAAACTACAGATGAACCAACAAGAGTTGTTGATCAAGCTTGACCTTCATTAAGAGTTGATGGAGGAGGCAACACCTCAAGTCAGTCTCGTCCTTCTCAATCGTTGGGAATGCCTCGACGCAGTGGGAGGGTTGTTTCCCAACTTGACCGCTACTTGGGTTTAGCTGAAACTCAAGTCGTCATACCTGATGACGGCGTAGAAGATCCATTATCTTATAAACAGGCAATGAATGACGTAGACAAGGATCAATGGATCAAAGCCATGGACCTTGAAATGGAGTCAATGGACTTCAATTCAGTATGGGAACTTGTAGACCAACCTGAAGGGGTTAGACCTATAGGGTGTAAAAGGATCTATAAGAGAAAGAGAGATGCAGCCGGAAAGGTACAAACCTTTAAGGCTAGACTTGTAGCAAAGGGTTTTACCCAAAGGGAAGGACTTGATTATGAAGAAACGTTTTCGTCTGTTGCTATGCTGAAGTCTATAAGGATACTCTTGTCCATAGCCGTATTTTATGATTATGAAATCTAGCAAATGGACGTGAAGACAACCTTTTTGAATAGTAATCTTGACGAGAGCATCTATATGTCTCAGCCCGAAGGGTTCATAACCCAAGGTCAGGAGCAAAACGTTTGCAAGCTCAATCGATCCATTTATGGGTTGAAACAAGCATCCAGATCATGGAATATAAGATTTGATACTTCGATCAAGTCTTATGGCTTTAACCAAAACGTTGATGAGTCTTGTGTTTACAACAGTATCATCAACGAAAAAGTAGCTTTATTAGTACTTTATGTGGCTGATATCCTACTCATTGGGAAGGATGTAGGATACTATACTGACATAAAGAATTGGCTGGCGACCCAATTCCAGATGAAAGATTTGGAAGAGGCGCAGTATGTTCTTGGGATTCAGATCTTCAGGAATCGCAAGAACAGAATGCTAGCACTGTCTCAAGCGTCTTATATCGACAAAATGTTGTCACGATATTCGATGCAAAATTCCAAGAGGGGCTTGTTGCCCTTCAGACATGGAGTTCACCTGTCTAAGGAACAGTCTCCTAAGACACCTCAAGAAGTTGAGGATATGAGGCGCATTCCCTATGCCTCTACAGTAGGTAGCTTAATGTATGCTATGCTGTGCACGAGGTCAGACATTTGTTATGCAGTGGAAATAGTCAGAGGTACAAGTCCAATCCAGGGTTAGACCACTGGACAATAGTTAAAATATCCTCAAGTATCTTAGGAGAACGAGGGACTATACGCTTGTGTATGGGACTAAGGATTTGATCTTTACTGGATCCACTGATTTTTATTTTCAGACCGATAAGGATTCTCGGAAATCCACATCGAGATCAGTTTTGACCATTAACGGGGGAGCTATAGTATGACGAAGCATCAAGCAAGGATGCATCGTTGACTCCACGATGGAGGTTTAGTATGTCGCTGCTTGTGAAGCAGCTAAGGAGTCTGTTTAACTAAGGAAATTCCTTGCTGATTTGGAAGTCGTCCCAAATATGGAATTTCCCATCACCATATACTGTGGCAACAGTGGTGCGGTAGCCAATTCGAAAGAACCTCGCAACCATAAGCGAGGAAAGCACATCAAGAGGAAGTATCACATAATACGAGAAATAGTGCAACGAGGAGATGTGACAGTCACGAAGATCGCTTCGGAGCACAATATTGCTGATCCATTTACAAAAACTCTCACGGCTAAAGTTTTCGAGGGTCATCTGGAGAGTCTAGGCCTACGAGATATGTACATAGTCTAATCTAGGGCAAGTGAGAGATATGTAATGGGGTATATGGATGCCCTAGTTTATTGTATTTCTATCTCTTGTAACCATTGTTTTAGATTATGATGTACCCGACTAGAGTTTTAGTTCAGGTGGGAGTTTGTTGGGGTTTGTGCCATAAAACTCGTAGTTTGTATTTTCGTTCTAATTATTTGTAATAAAGTGTTATTATTGCAATAAAGAGTTCTTGTTCGCTGTCTATAACATTGCCTTTATTTAAACCCTATATCCAATAAATAGAACATCCAAGGTTGTTAAATGAATCTTTAACTGAATGTAGTATACCTATAGAGCATCTCGGTTTGAGATGCAACCTAAAGGGTCTATAGTTAGGGATAAGGTTTGGGTACCTTACCATGGTAAAACTATAGATGTGGCCCACTTTGTATCTGATACAAACACTTTGATCCTAACGTGTTCGTGTAGATGACATGTGAGTGGGGATATCCTATGTAATGAGAGTACATAAGACCTGACCACGAAATAGTAACCTCTAGCTGTAACTCCGTTGACTAGTTAGGTTTCTATTTCACTAGGATGACCTAGGCAACTTGATCCCAATCCTGAAATGGTTACGAACTTCTGTTCACGAGGGATTGTCCTTTGACTAGTATGGGTGAGAGTGGCCAGATTCACCGACTGAAAATGCCTACCTTATTGTGGACAAGAACGTGTGATTGACTGGAAACTTAACTTAGCAAGATGGAATTCACTCCTTCCCGCCTACTAGGATAAGTAGAGGGATGTTCCCTTAAGTGGTATCTCCGGAACTTGAACAAAGGGCCCAACCCTCTCATTGGCGCGATAGGGACTCTGTTTGTTGGTAGGACCACAAACAAATTGTTCATTAGAAGAGCAATGGTACTTAAGACACAAGATTTAAACTAGGGGTAAAATGGTAATTTGACCTAGCTGGTGTTACGAACATTCGTGAAGGATTGTCTTGCTGTTATTGGTCAATATCCGTGGGCAAAGAAATATATCTGCAGTGAGAAGAGTGCCGCTGAGGGACTTTAGTGGAGTGTTCCCGCAGATAACGAATGTTGATTGGGAGGTTAATGAGATTAACCGAGCAATATCGTATCGTTGGAGCTTCTGATCTGTAGGTCCATTAGGTCCACCTTCTAGCTCGTAAAGGGTTCTTAGCTCGTTTGAATTTTAAGTGTTCAAATTCATGTATATTGATACGATATAATATATAGTTTTGGAACTATATATTATAAATTTAATGTGAATATGATTCATATTAAATTACATGAGAGAAATAAATATTTGAAAGAGTTCAAATATTAAATTTAAATGTGAATGTGATTCATATTTAAAACTATAGGTTAAAATTTAATGTGCATTAGATGTACATTAAAACTATAGGTTAGAGGGAAAACTGATTAAATGTAATTTAATCCAAATTAAATATATGATATTTAATTTATAATTAATCAAACTATAGGTTAGAGGGAAAACTGCTTTATAAATCAGATAAACTAAGCTCCAAGGTTATAACATATATCTTGAACATTAGTGTAGTGGACACTATTTTGATTGTGTTCAAGAATAGAACCTAAATGGTCAATGGTATAAGAATAAGGTTGGAAACCTCATTCAGGAAACACCATGGATGCGACCCATTTTGTAATTAGTACAAATGAGGTAATCCAACTCATTAATGTAGTTGACATGCGAGTGGGGACATCCTGTATGAAGAGTTCATACAAGACCGGACCATAAATTATTAGTCTAACCAAAGGTAACACCGTTAACGGTGGATAAGATCGATGAATTTATAGATGGTCATTAGTGACTCGACACAATCTCGAGCAAGTTAAGAACTCCCGCTTATAAGGGTTTGTCCTTAGACTAGTATGGGTGAGAGTGGCCTGTAGCCGACTCAATAAGCCTACCTTCTCAGGGGCAGAACCTCGTAGGTAGCTGGGAACTTAACGATGCAAGATGGAATTCACTCATTCCTACACTAAGGAATTAGATAGGTTGTTCCCTTAAGAACTGACTCCAGGTCTTGAACAACGAGGCCTCGCCCTCTATGAGGGTATGAGTCCAAGGTAGGACCTTAGACTTGTTGTTCATTAGAGGATCAGTGGTGCTTAAGGAACAAAGAAGTAATCACAGGGGTAAAACAAGAATTTGACTCAAATTGTAATTACGAAACAACTTTGTGAAGGGTCGACTCATGGGTAATGATTATATCAGTGGACACAATATAATCTACAGTGAGGAGAGTGCAACTACAAGTCTATAGTGGAGTGACTTGTAGTTAATGAATATTGATTAATTAGATCAAAGAGTTTGATCAGTCAATCTCATATCATTGGAGCTCATGAACTGTAGGTCCATTAGGTCCCTTCGTTGGCTCAACATTGTAATATTGAGGGTATAAAGTTATGAATGAAATTGAAGTGTTCAATTTCATATATGAGATGTCTTATCAATTATATGTCATATAATTGATATAATATATAGTTTTAATGTGAATTGGATTCACATATTAACTATATACTAAAGAGAGAAAGAAAGAGGGATAAGATGGTAATTTCCATCTCTATCTCCTTATATATATAGTTGCATAAGATGCAACTAGGAGAAGTGAACCTAAACCTTTGTTGTGTCGTTTGAAAGGTTCCAAGACACAATCCTCTCTCTCACAACATCTCATCTTACCTAAAGGGAACCCACATTCCTCCCTCACCTAGAGAACAACGGAGAAGATCTAGTGGTCGTGTCTTAGTTCGTTCGTGGTTCGGGTTGCTGAGATCTTGATCGTGAGAGAAGAGGAGCACTTGAAGAAAGGTTCTTCAAAGGTACAATTTCTTTCTGTCCATCTAGTTTTATATGCTTAATCTAGTTGTTTTGTTCTTGAATGAAATCTTTGTAACTAAATCAAGAGCGCGCGATTTACAATTGCTTCCGCTGCGGGACTCGATTCCCTTCAATTTGTATCAGAGCCCAATTGCGTTCTTGATTTACGTTCTGAACTTTTTAAGAACGAGGTGGGATTTACTGTTTTGCATGAGATGTATAAACGGTTTGCAAATTAGATGTTTTCGATTTTGGCACTTCGATTTACAATTTTCATTGAATCGTTCAATGTAAGGGCCTGGTGTTTTGGGTATTTTTTTTATTGTAAATCGAGTCTGTAAGTCCGTGTCGATCGAGGCAAGGTGGTTGCTGAGAAGAACGGAGCAAAAACGAGCTAAAACAGTAGAGACTGTTTGCTGTCTGTGTGCAGCGTTGCAACGCTGCGCTTGTGGAAGGAGGTGTGCATCAGAGGCAGCGTTGAGGCGCGACCTTCAACGTTGCAACGCCGAAGGCGTTTTGCAAAGTGATCCAACGGGCAGAAGCGGACAAGGCGCAGCATTGCAACGCCACATGCGTTTCACGCGAAGGAGCAACGAGATAAAATTTGATTTTATTATATATAATAATTATAAAAATATTTTATATTTAATATATTTAATTTTAATTAATATAATTATATTATATTAATTAAAATTAAATTTAGGGTGCCAAAATTGGTCTAATTTTGCTATTTAAATTATGCAATTGTTGTGTAATTATTGCCATGCATAATGTATGCTTTTATTTTAGAAATCCCACCTTAGGTTAAGCATTTTCATGCATCATTTATAATATAAGAAGTTATATTATATAGTTTGCATGATTAATTAATATAAAGTTGTTATATTAATTTATGGACACCATTGACATGCATTATATATCATGAGATGATTATACTATGAATGTCTTATTATTCATGTGATGAATGATCAAACATTATAACATAGTATGCATGTAACCTAAGGTTAATTATTAGTTTTAAAATGTTTAGAATTTTGAAATAATAGGCCTTAGGTTATCTAGTTCTAATTAGATTAGAATTAGGAACCAAGGAATTTATAAGCTATGATTAAAAGAGGAACTCTGTCTAAGGAAAGTTACATCTATGTTTGGGGTATATTTAGTCGATTTAAAACTTAACACCCTACACGAGGAACCGACACGGGAGTGAAATTTAATCTGAGAGTTTATAAATTACAGTAGCGTCAGCGGGTTTATTAAGGGATTAGTAAACTAGAAATCCTAGGTTTAATATAAAGAGTTATATTAACAAACTTAGGATAAAATCAATGTAAGATTTATATTGATTATCGATATAAGAGTTATATTGATAGAGTTAGGTAAAACCATTAGCCGGGTTTTAGCCTAAGTAACATTCCTATAACTTTAAAGTAGTCAGTGGGAGGAAAATTGTATGAGATACATATTTTCCCACCTACGCTATCTCTGGGAAGTTCACATCGTGAGACTCATACTTGGCCTCGTGGTGCAAACGGGAGCGTCCCCCTTCGGATGGTGTTTGTATGAGTCAATATCAAGGTAAATGGAGAGGGTACTTATAGTGAGTGGGAGCAGGTTTAGTGAAAACAAAACCTACGGTCTCTTTGTCGGTTTAAACCGTTAGACAGCTATGGTCAGCCTGCTAGTTTGGCCTGGACTAGACAATCCCATCGGAGAGCTTGATCATAGGAGATCAAACACAGTAGAAACCTGAAAGGGATAAAGATTTTCTTAGACTATTTTTCAATCTAGTCCTTCCTTCGGCGGATTTTATTGGATGGAGACTCTGGGATCTAAAGACAGATGGTTGTTGGGATTTGTGCCCTAACACTCGTAGTTTGTAATTATGTTCTAATTATTGTAATAAAGTGTTATTATTTCAATAAAGTGTTATTATTCGTTATCTACGAGTTTGCCTTTATTTAAACCCTAAAGCCAGGAAACTAAACAACCAAGACTGTTAAATGAATCTCTAACTGAATGTAATGTACATAAAAAGGTTCTAGGTTCGAGATACAACCTAAAGGGTCTATAGTTAGGGGATATGGTTTGGGTACCTTACCCTTGTAAAACTATGAATGTGGCCCACTTTGTATTTGATACAAACACAGTGATCCTAACGTGTTCGTGTAGATGACATGTGAGTGGGGATATCTGATGTAATGAGATTACATAAGACCGGACCACGAAATAGTAACCTCTAGCTGTAACTCCGTTGACTAGTTAGGTTTCTATTTCACTAGGATGACCTAGGCAACTTAATCTCAATCCTGAGCGGGTTACGAACTCCTATTCGCAAGGGATTGTCCTTTGACTAGTATGGGTAAGAGTGGCCTGATTCACCGACTCAATATGCCTACCTTATTGGGGACAAGACCGAGTGATCGACTGAGAACTTAACTTAACAAGATGGAATTCACTCCCTCCCGCCTAGTAGGATAAGTAGAAGGATGTTCCCTTAAGTGGTATCTCCGGGACTTGAACAAAAGGCTCGACCCTCTCATTGGCTCGAGAGGGACTCTGTTTGTTGGTAGCACCACAAACAAATTGTTCATTAGAGGAGCACTGGTACTTAAGACACAAGATGTAAACCAGGGGTAAAATTGTAATTTGACCCAGCTGGTGTTACGAACATTCGTGAATGATTGTCTTGCTGTTATTGGTCAATATCTGTGGACAAAGAAATATATATGCAGTGAGAAGAGTGCAGCTGAGGGACTTTAGTGGAGTGTTCCTGCAGATAACGAATGTTTATTGGAAGGTTAATGAGATTAACCGAGGAATATCGTATCGTTGGACCTTTTGATCTGTAGGTCCATTAGGTCCATCTTCTAGCTCGTAAATGGTTCTTAGCTCGTTTGAATTCAAAGTGTTAAAATTCATAAGGGAATAAACTTAATGTATATTGATACGATATAATATATAGTTTTGGAACTATACATTAAAAATTTCATGTGAATAGGATTCATATTAATTTACTTGAGAGAATTAAATATTTGAAAGAGTTCAAATATTAAATTCAAATCTGAATGTGATTCATATTTGAAAGCTATAGGTTAAAATTTAATGTTCACTGGACGTATATTAAAACTATAAGTTAAAGGGGTAATATGATTAAATGAAATTTAATCCAAATTAAATATATGATATTTAATTTGTATTATTTAAATTAATAATTAAATTAAATTAAATTATTATTATTATTATTTTAATAATAGACATAAAGGAACGTGTCTTCTAGACACATTCCCACTATCCCCTTTCTTCTCCCTATCGATAGCTTAACAGGGAGAAGGGGTGTGATATGATCAGGAGATCAATTTGGTGTTCACACAGAAAAAAATAGCTCCCCCTCTCTCTCTCAATCTTCTAATTCCCAAAACTTTCAAAATGTTGGAATCCTTCCCACAAACAGTTTTGTTCTAAGATCTCAGAGGATAGAAGGTTTTCCTCGTGGTGCTGTCCAATTGAAGAAAACAGAGAAGCATCTTGGAAGTTCCTGTGTTGCTGTCTTATTTGGAGCAAGGAGTTGCTGGAAGTTGAAACTACAAAGGTATTTTTCTTCCCTTTAGTTTAATCGTTAAGCTCAACATATGTTTGCATGTATGCAATTAATCCATGTCTAATAGGATTAGAATTTCAATGCTTGTTCTGTTTTATTTATCAATGTACTGGGTTTTGTTTCAATGAAAACAATCAAGCAATCTACGATCCCAAACACATTTCCGCTGCTCAAGGAGATCCGATCTCCATCAATTTCCGCTGCTCAAGTGGGAGTTTGTTGGAATTTGTGCCCTAAAACTCGTAGTTTGTAATTATTTTCTAATTATTGTAATAAAGTGTTATTATTTCAATTAAGTGTTATTGTTCGTTATCTACGAATTTACCTTTATTTAAACCCTAAATCCAGTAAACTAAACATCAAAGGCACTTAAATGAATCTCTACCTGAATGTAATGTACATAAAAAGGATCTCGGTTCGAGATACAGCCTAAAGGGTCTATAGTTAGGGGATAAGGTTTGGGTACCTTACCCTGGTTAAACTATGGATGTGGCCCACTTTGTATTTGATACAAACACAGTGATCCTAACGTGTTCGTGTAGATGACATATGAGTGGGGATATCCTATGTAATGAGATTACATAAGATCGGACCACGAAATAGTAACCTCTAGTTGTAACTCCATTGACTAGTTAGGTTTCTATTTCACTAGGATGACCTAGGAACCTTGATCTCAATCTTGAGTAGGTTACGAACTCCTGTTCGCGAGGGATTGTCCTTTGACTAGTATGGGTGAGAGTGGCGGTTCGCTGACTTAATATACCTACCTTCTTGGGGACAAGACCAGAGTGGCTAGTGAGAACTTAACTTAACAGCAAGACGAAATTCACTCCTTCCCGCCTACTAGGGTAAGTAGAGGAATGTTCCCTTAAGTGGTGTCTCCGGGACTTGAACAAAGGGTCCGACCCTCTCATTGGCCCGAGAGGGAGTCTGTTTGTTGGTAGGACCCCAAAAAATTGTTCATTAGAGGAGTACTGGTACTTAAGGCACAAGATGTAACCTAGGGGTAAAACGGTAAATTGACCCAGCTGGTGTTACGAACATTCGTGAAGGATTGACTTGCTGTTATTGGTGAATATTCATGGACACAGAAATATATCTGCAGTGAGAAGAGTGCGGTGTGGGACTTTAGTGGAGTGTTCATGATTAACGAATGTTGATTGGGAGGTTAATGAGATTAACAAGAACAATCTCGTATCGTTGGAGCTTACGATCCAGAGGTCCATTAGGTCCACCTTCTAGCTCGTAAAGTGTTCTTAGATCATTTGAATTTGAAATGTTCAAATTCATTAGGGAATAAATATAATGTATATTGATACGATATAATATATAGTTTTGGAACTATATATTATAAGTTTAATGTGAATAGGATTCATATTAAATTACTTGAGAGAATTAAATATTTGAAAGAGTTCAAATATTAAATTCAAATGTGAATGTGATTCATATTTGAAAACTATAGGTTAAAATTTAATGTGTACTGGATGTTCATTAAAACTATAGGTTAAAGGGGTAATATGATTAAATGAGATTTAATCCAAATAATTTGTATTATTTAAATTAATAATTAAATTTGATTTAATTATTATTTAACTATTATTATTATTATTATTTTAATAATAGAAATAAAGGAACGTGTCTTCTAGACACGTTCCCACTATCCCCTTCGTTCTCCCTATCGATAGCTTAACAGGGAGAAGGGGTGTGATATGATCAGGAGATCAAATTGGTGTTCACACAGAAAAAAATAGCTCTCCCTCTCTCTCTCAATCTTCTAATTCCCAAAAGTTTCCAATTGTTGGAATCCTTCCCACAAAGGGTTTTGTTCTAAGATCTCAGAGGATAGAAGGTTTTCCTCATGGTGTTGTCCAATTGAAGAAAACATAGTAGCATCTTGGAAGTTCCTGTGTTGCTGTCTTATTTGGAGCAAGGAGTTGCTGCAATTTGAAACTACAAAGGTATTTTTCTTCCCTTTAGTTTAATCATTAAACTCAACATATGTTTGCATGTATGCAATTAATCCATGTCTAATAAGATTAGAATTTCAATGCTTGTTTTGTTTTATTTATCAATGTACTGGTTTTTGTTTAAATTAAAACAATTAAGCAATCTACGATCCCAAACACGTTTTCGCTGCTCAAGGAGATCCGATCTCCATCAAGGGTTACACTCACGGGGTACATAAGTTGTGTATGTATCCTGACCGAAAAATGGTAACTAAAACCTATAGGAATAAGAATTATTCTGGTATTAGGTTTTGGTCAAGAGTGTCTTGATCCAGAGGAGGAGTGTTTTTGATTACCCTTCGGTGTCATACATTCAAAACCTTTGGAGTATCATTGCAAATTATAAATGACCTAGGAATCATTTTGATAATTAGCTAAAACATGATTGGATTAAAGTTATAGCAAGAAACTCATACAAGTTTGTTTGTAAATTTTCAAAAAAATGTCTAGCTCTATAATTTCCTTATTGGAGTGCGGAAAAGTTAACCAGGAGAAATATGATGACATGGAAAAACAAACTCAACACTATATTGGTAGTGGATGATCTGAAGTTTGTGCTAACTGAGGAGTGTCCTCAGGTGTCAGGCTCAAATGTGTCACGAAATGTTCGTGATGCATATGATCGATGGATCAAGGCCAATGATAAGGCCAAGGTCTACATCTTTGGCAAGTATGTCCGACATATTAGCCAAGAAGCATGAGGCATGATAACCGCGAAGAAATCATGGATTACTGTGCGGGGTATGTTTGGACAACGATCCACACAGGCCGACACAATGCCCTAAAATACATATTCAACTCAAGGATGCGGAGGGTACATCTGTTCGGATCATGTCACTCGATATGATGGTGCACTTCAACATCGCGAGTCGAATGGTGCTTCCATCTATGAGTCGAGCAGTCGACTTCATTATGGAAACCCTTCCGAGATAGTTTCTTGCGGTTTAGAAGTAATGTTGTTATGAACAAGCTTACTTTTAACCTTACCTCCCTTCTCGAATGAACTCCGGACCTTTCAATCTTTGATGAAAATTCGGGGATCGAAAGGTGAGGCAAATGTTGCCGATAGAGTTATCACGGAGGTTCGACCTGCAGGACAAAAAGCGATGGCTTCATCTTCTTCTAACACGAAAGGGAAGAAGAAGAACATGAAAGAAGGTTGGTAAAGGAAACAAGGTTTGACAGAGTCGCGCCGTGAAGGGCAAAGAAAGTCAAAGAAGTTCTTTGACAAAGGAAAGTGTTTCCCCTACCATGCGAAGACGGGCATTGGAAACGAAATGTCCCAAGTACATTGCATAAAAGAAGAAGGAAGGTAAATATGATTTACTTTGCCTAAAAGCTTGTTTAGTGGATAATGATAAAACTGCTTGGATACTTGATTCAAGCGCCACTAATCAAGTTTGCTCTTTTTTTCAGGGAATTGATTCCTGGCAGCAGCTACAGCAAGGAGAGATAACGCTCTGGGTTTGAAATTGAGAAGTCGTCTCAGCTGTAGCAGTAGGCACGATGAAGCTTGCACCTTAGCTCGGCGAAATAGGTTTAATGATCTTTTTCTTTGATAGGCCGGTCCTGCGCTCTACGGGGGAGGGAGAACTACGAAGCTTCGTAGACTCGAAAAATTGCTCCGCTTAGAATGCAAGCAAGGTCGCTTGCATACTCTCCGTTGGCGGCAAGAAAGGAGGCATTGGAAAGAAAGACCCCCTATTTACTCAAGAGGCATTCAGGAAGCGGACAGATTCAATAGTTGGGGATCTTGCTAACAATGAAACTCCTAACCAACAATCATATAACCGGGGATCCTCTCCTCCCTTCTGGCCATTGAAAGCATTCCTATTATTCTTAGGATTCGTTCAAAAGAGCATTTCCCTAATCTAATGCCATGCCCTGAATCTTAGGCAGATGTAGTAGGGGTTGCAAACCGGACGGTACACAACTAACGGTCCTAAGGTAGCAAAATTCCTTGTCGGGTAAGTTCCGACACGCACGAAAGGCGTAACGATCTGGGCATTGTGGACCTTCAACGTTTCACCTTTCATAGATCTGGGAAAGGCTGTTTTTGTTTGGGAAGTGTATTTTGATAAGAAATATGTATTGTTGGACAATATATTAGTGATACCAGGGTTTACTAGAAACCTTATTTCCATTTCTTGCCTCCTAGAACAGTGTATTTTTGTTTCCTTCTCAATGAATAAAGTGTTTATTTTGAAGAAAGGTATAAAAATATGTTCAGATTCATTAGAAAATGGATTGTATGTTTTAAGGCCTAATTCAGTCAAAATGGTTTTGAACACTGAATTATTTAAAACTGGAAACGCACAAACTAAGAAACGTAAAATTTCTCCTAAAGAAAATGCTCACCTTTGGCATCTTAGGCTGGGTCACATTAATCTTAATAGGATTGAGAGATTGGTAAAGAACGGACTTCTAAACAAGTTAGAAGAAAACTCTTTGCCGGTATGTGAATCCTGCCTAGAAGGCAAAATGACTAAAAGTACTTTTAGTGGAAAAAGTTATAGAGCCAAAGACCCTCTAGAGCTTATACATTCAGACCTTTGTGGTCCGATGAATGTTAAGGCCAGGGGAGGATATGAATATTTCATCTCTTTTATAGATGATTATTCTAGATTTGGGCATATATACCTAATGCACCACAAGTCTGAAGCACTTGAAAAGTTCAAGGAATTCAAAACTGAGGTTGAAAATCAATTAGGTAAAACTATTAAAACACTTCGATCGGATCGAGGTGAAGAGTACATGGATTTAAAATTCCAGAACTATATGATAGAACATAAAATTACATCCCAACTCTCAGCTCCCGGTACATCACAGCAAAACGGTGTATCGGAAAGGAGAAATAGAACCTTGTTGGAAATGGTTCGATCAATGATGAGTTATGCTCATCTCCCTAATTCTTTTTGGGGTTACGCAGTGGAGACTGCAGTTATACATTTTTAATAATGTGCCCTCAAAAAGTGTTTCTGAAACACCTTTTGAACTCTAGAAAGGACGTAAAGGTAGTTTATGTCACTTCAGGATATGGGGTTGTCCAGCACATGTGCTTGTGACAAATCCAAAGAAGTTGGATTCACGTTCAAAGTTATGCCTATTCGTAGGATACCCAAAAGAAACAAGAGGTGGTTTATTCTATTATCCTAAGGAAGATAAGGTTTTTGTGTCGACAAATGCCATTTTCTTAGAGGAGGACCACATAAGGGTCCACAAACCAAAAAGTAAAGTAGTGTTGAGTGAATTAGACGGAACAATAGCAAAGGTTGCTAAGAACACTAGTACGTCAACACGAGTTGTTGATACTAGTTTATCTAGTCAAGAGAGTCCATCTCAACAGTTGAGTATGCCTCGACGTAGTGGGAGGGTTGTAATACAGCCTGACTGTTACATGGGTTTAGCTGAAACCCAAGTTGTTATACCAGATGACAACTGCGAGAATCCATTGACTTATAATCAAGCAATGGTTGACAAAGACAAAGACAAATGGGTCATAGCCATGGACAAAGAAATGAAGTCTATGTACTTCAATTCTGTTTGGGATCTCCTAGATAAGCCTGATGGGGTAAAACCTATAGGTTCTAAGTGGAGCTACAAGAGAAAGCGTGGTGTAGATGGGAAGGTGCAAACTTTTAAAGTTAGACTAGTAGCCAAGGGTTATACCCAGGTTGAAGGGGCTGACTATGAGGAGACCTTTTCACCTGTTGCTATGGTAAAGTCTATCCATATCCTTCTTGCCATTGCCGCATATTATCACTATGAGGTATGGCAAATGGATGTCAAGACAGCCTTTTTGAATGGCAATCTTGAGGAAAACATCTACATGGACCAACCCAAAGGCTTACAGGCTTAAAAGGTCGATTTATGGACTGAAACAAGCCTCTAGGTCCTGGAATATAAGATTTGATGAAGCAATCAAATCTTATGGTTTTGACCAGAATGATGATGAACCTTGTGTATACAAGAAAATCATCAATAGTTTTGTCGCATTCCTAATTCTCTATGTGGATGATATCCTACTCATTGGGAATGATGTAGGTTATCTTACTGACATCAAGGAATGGCTAGCTACGCAGTTCCAAATGAAAGATTTGGATGATGCACAGTTTGTTCTTGGGATCCAGATTGTCCGGAACCGTAAGAATAAAACACTAGCTTTGTCTCAAACATCTTACATAGACAAAGTGTTGTCAAGGTTTAAGATGCAAGATTCTAAAAAGGGCTTGCTGCCTTTTAGACATGGAATCCATTTGTCTAAGGAACAGTGTCCTAAGACACCTCAAGGAGTTGAGGATATGAGACGGATTCCTTATGCATCGGTTGAGGGAAACCTGAAGTCATAAGAGGGGAAAGCACATTGAGCGGAAATATCATCTCATCTGGGAGATCGTGCATAGAGGAGTCGTGATTGTCACGAAGATAGCCTCAGAGCACAACATTGTTGATCCTTTTACAAAGGCTTTCACGGTTAAAGTTTTTGAGAGTCACCTAGAAGGTCTAAGTTTAGAAATCATCCCCAACTAGGACAAGTGCGAGTATTTTGTACAAAGGGGTTTAAATGCCCTAGTTCACTGTATTTACATTACTGTAATGTTTAGTACTCCACAAGCTTTAGGTCAAGTGGGAGATTGTTGGGATTTATGCTCTAAACTTGTGTAATTTTGATCAATTAAATAAAGAGTTATTTGTTTTGATAGAATTACAACCTTGGTTTATAAATCCAATAAACTAAACTCCAAGGTTATAACATATATCTTGAACATCAGTGTAGTGGACACTATTTGGATTGTGTTCAAGAATATAACCTAAATGGTCTATGGTATAAGAATAAGATTGGAAACCTCATTTTGGAAACACCATGGATGCGACCCATTTTGTAATTAGTACAAATGAGGTAATCCAACTCATTCATGTAGTTGACATGTGAGCGGGGGAATCCTGTATGAAGAGGTTATACATGACCGGACCGCAAATTATTAGTCTAACCAGTGTAACACCGTTAATAGGATAAGATTAGTAATTTATAGATGGTCATTAGTGACTCGACCTGAATTCTGAGCAAGTTAAGAACTCCTGCTTATAAGGGTTTGTCCTTAGACTAGTATGGGTGAGAGTGACCTGTAGCCGACTCAATAAGCCTACCTTCTCAGGGACAGAACTTCGTAGGTCGCTGGGAACTTAACTATGCAAGATGGAAGTCACTCATTCCTACACTAAGGAATTAGATAGGTTGTTCCCTTAAGAACTGACTCCAGGTCTTGAACAACGGGGCCCCGCCCTCTATGAGGGTATGAGTCTAAGGTAGGACCTTAGACTTGTTGTTCATTAGAGGATCAGTGGTGCTTAAGGAACAAAGAAGTAATCATAGGGATAAAACGGTAATTTGACCCATCTGTAATTACGAACAACCTGTGAAAGGTCGACTCATGGGTAATGATTATATCAGTGGACACAATATAATCTACAGTGAGGAGAGTGTAGGTACAAGTCTATAGTGGAGTGACTTGTAGTTAATGAATATTGATTAACTTGATCAAAGAGTTTGATCAGTCAATCTCATATCATTGGAGCTCATGAACTGTAGGTCCATTAGGTCCCTCCGTTGGCTAAACATGGTAATATTGAGGGTATAAAGTTAGGAATGAAATTGAAGTGTTCAATTTCATATATGAGATGTCATATCAATTATATGTGATATAATTGATATAATATATAGTTTTAATGTGAATTGGATTCACATATTAACTATATACTAAAGAGAGAAAGAAAAAGGGATAAGATTGTAATTTCCATCTCTATCTCCTTATATTTATAGTTGCATAAGATGCAACTAGGAGAAGTTAACCTAAGCCTTTGTTGTGTTGTTGGAAAGGTTCCAAGACACAATCCTCTCCCTCACAACATCTTATCTTACCTCAAGGGAACCCACATTCCTCCCACACCTAGAGAACAACGGAGAAGATCCAGAGGTCGTGTCTTAGTTCGTTCGTGGTTCGTGTTGCTGAGATCTTGATCGTGAGAGAAGAGGAGCACTTGAAGAAAGGTTCTTCAAAGGTACATTTCATGTTGTCCATCTATCGACGCGAGCGATCAAGGGGTAAGCGGCGTTGCAACGCTGCCCCTCAGCGTTGCAACACCATCCCGATAGCAGGCGCGCGCGAGGATGAAGCGGGCGTTGCAACGCTAGCATCAGTGTTGCAACGCTGTGAGGCAATTCAAGCAGCAGCAGATCGGTTCGAGCTGGTTCGTTGGTTTTGGTCCGATTCGAGCGGTTCAAGGCCGATTCTGGGTATTTTTGGACCGGTTTCATGAAATAAATTAATGTAATTTATTTTTTTTGCACTTTAGGGGCCAAATTATTCTGGTTTTATAGCTTTTTATCTATATGAATGTCATTTAGATTATTCCCACCTTAGGATAAGCATGTTCAGGCATTTTATTTATATAAATGTTATATGAACATGGTTGAATGCATGACTAATTTATTTTTTCATGAGTAATTAATTATAAGTGTTATAATTAGATTATATGGAAAATAAATTGCATGGAGCATGAAATTACTTAGTTTAAAATAAATGTTATTTTATTTAAGTAATTTTATAATTCAAATAGTTGAATTTCTTTTATAATTCCAATTTGAATATAGATTGTTGGATTTATAATATAGTTTCTTTCTCAAAGGTTAATTATTAAAATTTATAAAAGTTATAAATTAAAGGGGTTTTAGAAACCATAACCTATAATAAAGAAATGCATGCAAACATAGGAACTTGGGTTAAATTTAATTAGTTTTAAATTGTTTAAAATTAATTTAGACCTAAGTTTCTATTTCTAATAGGATTAGAAATAAGTCTTACGTAATATTTTAAATAGTTTAAAATATAGTAGGACTTTATGACTTTGGTTATAAGGGAACTCTCTACCAAGAAGTTCTGTCTAAGGTTTGAGGTACTTAAGTCGATGGTTAGCAACTAACACCTCCTACTGAACCGACCGGAACTCCGAGTTGAATTAACCTCAGTTCTGAATTATCTCTAGGTAATTAAAATGTTTATTCACCTAGACATAAGGTTTTAAGACCTAGTTATAATAGTTATAATAGGCATAGACTTAGATAGATTCTTTTAGTCAGAATCCGACTAAGTTAAATCCATACCCTAATTTTAGGAACTTCAGTGCGAGAAGACGAGATGTTTTCATCGAGTTTACTCTCACGTCCTCAAGAGTTCACACCGTGAGTTCCATGCTCGGCTACGCGACGTCAATAGGGCGTCCCCCTACGGTATGTGTTTGCATGGTTCAATACCAAGGTGAATGAGGGAAGTATCCATAGTAAATGGGAGCAGGACGCGTGTCAACGTATCCTACGGTCTCCTCCATTAGGTCGCAATGTGAGATTTCTATAGTCCGCCTGCTAGGTTGTCCGGGAACAGCCAAACCCTACGGAGGGCCTGACTATAGGGATCGGAACACCGCGAACCCCAGAAATGGATAGGGTCTCATAGGTTGTTTGCCAGCAGTTGTCTTTCATAATAGTAGCCTGTTGGCTCGGGCCTATTAGATCTGAAAATGGTAGGGTCACATTTACAGGATGAGTTAAGTTAGTTAACAAGTCCTTGACCAAACAAACGGTAGATAAGGACCATTGGGACATGAGATGTTTTGGTATTGGGAATTGGCTGAGAAAGTCTCAATTCAAGGGAGGAATGACTGACCGCCCGACGGAGGCTTTTGTTCTAAACCCTTGAAGTATCGTTGCAAAATTATAGGTTTAACTTATACAATGGGTTTTAGTTTAAACACTAGGGTTCTTTAATAATTTTGCTAAATTAGATTGGTTTTTATAATGGGTTTAAAAGGCATAACTAATTAGAACTATTTTGGATTTTCAGCATGTCGTCCTCAATAATAGCCTTACTTAAAATCGATCGTTTAACTGGTGAGAATTTTACTACGTGGAAGTCCAACTTGAATACGATTCTCGTTGTTGACGACCTTCGGTTCGTACTAACTGAGGATGTCCTCATATTCCTGCTCGTAACGCTCCTCAATTTGTTAAGGAGACGTACGACCGCTGGATCAAGGCCAATGATAAAGCCAAGGTCTACATTTTGGCTAGTGTTTCTGAAGTTCTGGTCAAAAAGCACGAGGGCATGGTCTCAGCTCGTGAGATCATGAGTTCACTGCAGGAAATGTTTGGACAACCGTTTGGACAGATTCGGCACGAATCCCTCAAATACGTTTATAACTCCCGTATGAAGGAGGGGTCATCGGTGAGAGAACACATTCTTGATCCGATGGTCCACTTCAACGTGGTCGAGATGTCTGGGCGATCATTGACGAAGCGGAGTCGTATCGTTCATCCTGGAATCTCTTTCGAAGAGTTTCCTGCAATTCCGCAGCAATGCGGTGATGAACAAGATAGAGTGTAACCTGACTACTCTCCTTAATGAACTACAGACTTTCCAGTCACTTATGAAGAATAAGGGACAACAGCCGTGATGGAGAGGCAAATCTGTTTGCCCATTCCGAGAAGGTTCCGAAGGGTTCATCCTCTGGGACTAAGTCCTGTAGCTCATCTTCTGGGCTTAAGAAGATCGAAAAGAAGATAATAGGAGGGAAAGGGAAGACACCTGCTGCTGACAAAGGCAAGGGAAAAGCCAAGCTTGCGAGATAAAGGAAAGTGTTTCCACTTTGCAACATGGATGGGCACTTTGAGAAAGCGCCCAAAATACCTTCTTTGAGCTCAAAGAGAAGAAAGGTAAATTAAATTTACTTGTTCTTGAAACTTGTTTAGTGGAAAATGATGATTTAACTCGGATACTTGATTCAGGAGCCACTAATCACGTTAGCTCTTCATTTCAGAAACTAGTTCCTTCAAGGAGCTCGAAGAGGTGAGATGACGCTCGTGGTCGAAACGGAGACGCGTCGTCACTCGGCTCGTGCAGTGGGAGATGCCAAGTTATTTTTCGGAGATAGATTTTTTTTAATGAAAAATCTTTATATAGTTCCTAAGCTTAAAAGGAACTTAATTTCTATCTCTTGTTTAATAGAACTTGGTTATTGTATTTCTTTTTCAATCAACGAGGCATTCATTTTGAAAGAGGGTGTCAATATTTGTTCTACTAAATTTAAAAATGGCTTGTACGTACTGAAACCGAATAAAACCAAAGAAATTTTAAATCATGAGATGTTTAAGAATGCTAACACTCAAAATAAAAGGCAAAGAATTTCTCCAAATAATAATACCTATCTGTGGCATCTTAGACTTGGGCATATTAATCTCAACCGGATTGAGAGACTTTCTAAGAATGGACATCTAAACAAGTTAGAAGATGATTCTTTACCGCCTTGCGAGTCTTGCTTGGAAGGTAAATTGACCAAACGACCTTTTACTGGAAAAGGTTATAGAATCGTAGAACCCTTAGAACTTATACATTCAGATCTTTGTGGTCCGGTGAATGTTAAAGCTCGATGAGGGTACGAATATTTCATCAATTTCATAGATGATTATTCGAGGTATGGTTATCTATACCTAATGCATTACAAGTCTAAAGCTCTTGAAAAGTTCAAAGAGTATAAGGCTGAAGTAGAGAATGCATTAGGGAAAAGCATTAAAACACTTCGATCCGATCGAGGTGGAGAGTATATGGATTTGAGATTCCATGACTATATGATAGAACATGGAATTAATTATCATCAACTCTCTCAGACCTTATACACCACAAAGAAAATGGTGTGTCGAAAAGGAGAAATAGAACCTTGTTAGACATGGTTCGTTCTATGATGAGCTATGCTCAATTGCACTTCCTCGTTTTGGGGATACGCAGTGAGAGACGCAATTCAAATCTTGAATAGTTGTTCCGTCAAAAAGTGTTTGAAACACCTTTTGAACTTTGGAAGGCGTAAACCTAGTTTACAACACTTCGAGATTTGGGGATGTCCTACACGTGCACTGCGTGACAAGCCCAAAGAAACTTGAACCTTGTTCAAGATTGTGCCAATTTGTTGGCTATCCCAAAGAAACGAGAGGTGGTCTTTTCTACGACCCACAAGAAAATAAGGTGATTGTATCGACAAACGCCACGTTCTTGGAGGAAGATAACATGAGAAACCATAAACCGCATAGTAAATTAGTACTAAATAAAGCTACACATGAACCAACAAGAGTTGTTGATCAAGCTGGACCCTCATCAAGAGTTGATGGAGGAGTCAGCACCTTAAATCAGTCTCGTCCTTCTCAATCGTTGGGAATGCCTCGACGCAGTGGGAGGGTTGTTTCCCAACCTGACCGCTACTTGGGTTTAGCTGAAACTCAAGTTGTCATACCTGATGACGGCATAGAAGATCCATTGTGTTATAAACAGGCAATGAATGACGTAGACAAGGACCAATGGATCAAAGCCATGGACCTTGAAATGGAGTCAATGGACTTCAATTCAGTATAGGAACTTGTAGACCAACCTGAAGGGGTTACACCCATAGGGTGTAAATGGATCTATAAGAGAAAGAGAGATGCAGCCGGAAAGGTATAGACCTTTAAGGCTAGACTTGTAGCAAAGGGTTTTACCCAAAGGGAAAGAGTTGACTATGAAGAAACTTTTTCCCCTGTTGCTATGCTGAAGTCTATAAGGATACTCTTGTCCATAGTCGCGTTTTATGATTATGAAATTTGGCAAATGGACGTCAAGACTGCCTTTTTGAATGTTAATCTTGACGAGAGCATCTATATGTCGCAGCCCGAAGGGTTCATAGCACGAGGTCAGGAGTAAAAAGTTTGCAAGCTTAATCGATCCATTTATGGATTGAAACAAGCATCAAGATCTTGGAATATAAGATTTGATACTGCGATCAAGTCTTACGGCTTTGACTAAAACGTTGACGAGCCTTGTGTTTACAAGAGGATCGTCAACGACAAAGAGTTTTGTTAGTACATTATGTGGATGATATCCTACTCATTGGGAATGATGTAGGATACCTAACTGACATAAAGAATTGGTTGGTGACCCAATTCCAAATGAAAGATTTGGGAGAGGCGCAGTATGTTCTTGGGATTGAGATCTTTAGGAATCGCAAGAAACGAAACGCTATAGCATCGTCTCAAGCATCTTATATCGACAAAATGTTGTCCAGATATTCGTTGCAGAATTCCAAGAGGGGCATATTACCCTTCAGGCATAGAGTTCATTTGTCTAGGGAACAGTGTCCCAAGACACCTCAAGAAGTTGAGGATATGAGACATATTCCCTATGCCTCTGCAGTAGGTAGCTTAATGTATGCTATGCTATGGACGAGGCCGGACATTTGCTATGCAGTGAGAATAGTCAGTAGGTACCAGTCGAATCCAGGTTTAGACCACTAGACAACAGTTAGAAATATCCTCAAGTATCTAAGGAGAACGAGGGACTATATGCTTGTGTATGGGTCTAAGGATCTGATCCTTACTGGATACACTGATTCTGATTTTCAGACCGATAAGGATTCTCAGAAATCCACATCGGGATTAGTGATTTGGAACAACTTATACTGCGACAACAGTGGTGCGGTAGCCAATTCGAAGGAACCTCGCAGCCATAAGCGAGGAAAGCACATCGAGAGGAAGTATCACCTGATACGAGAAATAGTGCAACGAGGAGATGTGACAGTCACGAAGATCGCTTCGGAGCACAATATTGTTGAAGTGTTGATGGTCATCTTGAAAGTCTTGGTCTACGAGATATGTACATAAGCTAATCTAGGGCAAGTGGGAGATATGTAATAGGGTATATGGATGCCTAGTTTATTGTATTTCTATCTTTTGTAACCACTGTTTTAGATTATGATGTGCCCCACTAGAGTTTTAGTTTAAGTGGGAGTTTGTTGGGATATGTGCCCTAAAACTCGTAGTTTGTAATTATGTTCTAATTAATGTAATAAAGTGTTATTATTTCAATGAAGTGTTATTGTGTGTTATCTACAAGTTTGCCTTTATTTAAACCCTAAATCCAATAAACTAAACATCCAAGGCTGTAAATGAATCTTTAACTGAATGTAATGTACATAAAAGGATCTCTGGTTCGAGATACTGACCTAAAAAGGTCTATAGTTGGGGATAAGGTTTGGGTACCTTACCCTGGTAAAACTATGGATTTGGCCCACTTTGTATTTGATACAAACACTGTGATCCTAACGTGTTCGTGTAGATGACATGTGAGTGAGGATATCCTATGTAATGAGATTGCATAAGACCGGACCACGAAATAGCAACCTCTAGCTATAACTCCGTTGACTAGTTAGGTTTCTATTTCACTAGGATGACCTAGGCAACTTGATCTCAATCCTGAGCAGGTTACGAACTCTCGTTCGCGAGGAATTGTCCTTTGACTAGTATGGGTGAGAGTGGCCAGATTCGCCGACTCAATATGCCTACCTTCTTGGAGAAAGGGTCGAATGAGCGGCTGGGAACTTAACTTAGCAAGATGGAATTCACTTCTTTCCGCCTACTAGGGTAAGTAGTGGAATGTTCCCTTAAGTGGTGTCTCCGGGACTTGAACAAAGGGTCTGACCCTCTCATTGGCCCGAGAGGGACTCTGTTTATTGGTAGGACCACAAACAAATTGTTCATTAGAGGAGCACTGGTACTTAAGGCATAAGATGTAACCTAGGGGTAAAACGGTAATTTGACCCAGCTGGTGTTACGAACATTCGTGAAGGATTGACTTGCTGTTATTGGTCAATATCCATGGACACAGAAATATATCTGCAGTGAGAAGAGTGCAGCTGTGGGACTTTAGTGGAGTGTTCCCGCAGTTAACGAATGTTGATTGGGAGGTTAATGAGATTAACCGAGCAATCTCGTATCGTTGGAGCTTACGATCCAGTAGGTCCATTAGGTCCACCTTCTAGCTCGTAAAGGGTTCTTAGATCTTTAGAATTTGAAATGTTCAAATTCATTAGGGAATATATTTAATGTATGTAGATACGATATAATATATAGTTTTGGAACTATATATTATAAATTTAATGTGAATATGATTCATATTAAATTATATGTGAGAGAATTAAATATTTGAAAGAGTTCAAATATTAAATTCAAATGTGAATGTGATTCATATTTGAAAACTATAGATTTTAATTTAATGTACATAAGTTGTGCATTAAAACTATAGGTTAGAGGGAAAATTGATTAAATGTGATTTAATCTAAATTAAATATATGATATTTAATTTAATTTAATTAAATAAGATTTAATTGATTTATTAATTAATACGATTAATTATAAAAAAATAGGGAACGTGTCAGGAGGACACGTTCCCCATCTCTCCCAACTCCCTAATCGATAGGAAGTGGGAGATGCCCTCTACAGGGTCTTCTTCTCCAAGTGAGAGGGAGACAATTAATGGAAGCTAGATTTTTGCGATTTAGAATTGCTCTCACACAGAAGAATTCTCTCTCTGACTCTCCCATTCCCAATTCTATCCAAAAGTTGGAATCCTTCCCACCAAGGAGGATCTAAGTAGAACTCAGAGATATAGGAGGTGATTTCTGATGGTTGTGTTCTTACTGGAAGAAAACAGAGAAGTCCTTGTACAATTGTTTTGTTGTACAACCTTTGGAGCAACAAGTTGCTGGAGAATTAGAAACTACGAAGGTAATTCTTTTCTCTTCTTTATTTAACAGTTAAATTTAGGAATGTTTGCATGTATATCTCCATGTCTAATTAGATTAGAATTACCATGCTTGTTTTGTATGTTTTTCTCAATGCACTGGTTTTTGTTTCAATTAAAACAATCAAGCTATTAACGATTCCAATCACGTTTTCGCTGCTCAAGGAGATCAGATCTCCATCACATATTACGATTCTAAATTCGTTTCCGCTGCGCAAGGGGATCCGATCTCCATCAGGAACAAAGGAGATCGAAATCGGAGAAGGAATTCATGAAGAAGTGTTCTTCAACAAGTAAGTGTTACTTTTAATTTACTGTTTTTCCTTCTTCTCAAGCATGTTTAGCCTAGAATTAAATTGTTTAGTTCAATTTTAAGAAACATTTTTGACAACGAACACCACGACAATTCATAGTCGTTTCCGCTGCGGGAGTTTCATTCCCTTCAATTAGTATCAGAGCCAATCGTTGTCTTCTTCGTTGTGCAAACTGTTTTTCTTAAAATTATGTTAGTTTTCTTTAATTCATGAGATGAATTGTGGTTTGCATGTTTGATGTTTTCGGTTTTGGCACTTGAATTTTAGATTTACGTTTCCTTGACGAGATCAATGTAAGGGCTCATTGTTTTGGGCATTTTTAATGTAAATCAAGTCTGTAAGTCTGTTTCGTTCGTGGCAAGAGTTGTTGTGAAGAAATTCGAGCGGAATCGAGCGAAAAACGGCGAAGAACAGCAAAGGAGTTTGTTGTTCTATCGACTGCATTGAGACATTGTTCTTCGGCGTCTCAACGTTGTCCGTGTGGATCCAGGTTGTGCTGCAGGTCAACATTGCAACTTTGAGGCGTTGGGCGCGCGAGGTGCAACGCTGAGCACTACAGCGTTGCAACTCTGCTGCGTAGTGGGCAGTTCCAGCGAGAAATTCACGTGTAGTGGCAGTAAGGGGACCAAGAGTGCAGCGATTAGAGTCGTGCAAACAACTTTTTTTATTTTATTTATTTTACTTAATTGTAAAATGTATTTACTTTTAATTTTATTAATTAATATTAATATAAATGTTAATTAATTTAATTCAAGTGTCTAAGGTCCCAAAACCGATCCAATATTGTTATTTAATTTATTTTATGCATGTGATGTATGAAATTTATTAATCTATGTGCATAATGTATGTTATATAGATTAAAATCTCACATTAGGTTAAACATTTCATGCATCATGTTTATATTATAAGAGTTATGATATGCATGATAGGATTATATTATAAGTGTTATAATATAATGCATGTTTTAATTTATTTAATGTAAATGTTATATTTTTAGATTAAAAGCATGGACATGCATTTATTCATGTGATGAATGTATGTAATATAGTTTATTATTCATGTGATTCATTCGTTCCCGCCTTTAGGGAAACTAGAGTGGTTGTTCCCTTAAGTGTTGTCTCTAAGGCTTGGAGAACGGGCGCCCACCTTCTCACTGGCCCGAGAAGGGTGTTGTGTATGCTTGGACCATCATAATATGTTGTTCATTAGAGGAGCAGTGGGGACTTAAGGAACAAGAAGTAGACACAGGGGTAAAACGGTAATTTTGACCCAGCCGTGTCAACGAACAACCTGTGAAGGGTCGAACCATGGTTATTGGTTATATCAGTGGACACGTAATGTTCTACACTGACGGGAGTGCAGCTACGGGCTTTAGTGGAATGTTACCGTAGTTAATGAATGTTGATTAACCGGGTCAAAGAGTTTGATAGGTTAATCTCGGATCATTGAAGCTCGTCACTGTAGGTCCATTAGGTCCCTCGGTTGGCTCAATCTGGGTTAAAAGAAGGGTTAATGTTCTGGTATGAAATTAAAGTGTTTAATTTCACTTAAAGGGCATTTATGTCATTTATATGAGATATGAATGATATAATATATATTTAATGTGAATGAGATTCATAATGAACTATAGGTTAGCCTAATTGTTGAATTAGGGCTAATTTGAGATATTAATTGAGAGAAATTAAATTGGATGTGATTCAATTTAATAAATCCACAATTATTGCTAATGTGATTTGTAATATTAGATATGAGATATCTTATAATATATGGTTATGCAAATATGATTTTCATAACCTATAGTTGTGTTAAAGTGGTAATAATGTGGAGATTTTTACTCTATCCATTTTTTAAACATTTCTTGCAAGAAGGAACTTAAGCAATTCTCTCATTTTTTGGATTCTCACCAAAAAGAAAAGAACTTTCTCTCTAAACTCTCCTCCCTCTCAAAAACAAAAAGTCCCACTAGTTTCCTTCTTCCAAAGGAATAACAACCGAGAAGACTTTTGGTTGTGTTCGCCTTTTGTTCGAGAGAAGATTTCGTAGAGATCGAGGTTACACGAAGAGTTCGTGATTCGCTGGAAAGGAGTTCTTGAAGAAGGTCTTCAATAAGTAAGTAACAATAACTTACTGTTTTTCCTTTACATTTTGCATGTTTAGCCTAAAACTATTAGATAGTTTATTTTAGTGAAATTCGAGTAGCGTAACGATACCTCGACGATTCGATCGTCTTCCGCTGCGCGAAAATTCTCATTCCCTTCAAGTTTAGCCTGGACAAGACAATCCCTTCGGAGGGCCTTGATCATGAGAGTCGGAACACCGTGAATTCCCGAAAGGGATACCATTTCATTGTTGGTTTTCCTTCGTGGTTCATCCTTTGGTGGCTATTGTTTGGACGAATACTTGGAAATTTAAAGATAGAGGGTGACACTCACAGAATTCGTTAAGAGTTAATGGATTCTGACCGAATAATGGTAACTGGATGCTTAATGGAATAAGGGTTATTCTGGTATTAGGGTCTAGTCGAGAAAGTCTCGTCCCAGAGGAGAAGTGTTTCTGTTTACCCTTCGGTGGCGGTAATTCTAAATCTTTGGGGGTACCATTTCAATTTTTAATGACCTAGGGATCATAAGATAAAATTTGTTTAAACATGATTGGATTTTCAAAGTTTTTTCGAGACTAATAAAAAGTTTTTCTTATTTTCAGCAAACAAAAATGTCTAGTTCAATAGTTGCACTCTTAGCTTCATACAAACTCGTAGGAGATAAATTTCAAACGTGGAAGAATAATATCAACACGATTTTGGTAACTGATGACCTAAAGTTCGTGCTCACTGAGGAGTGTCCTAAGGTGTCGGGCTCGACCGCATCGCGAAGTGTTTGTGATGCGTACGATCGATGGATCAGGGCTAATGAAAAGGCCAAGGTCTACATCATTGTCAGCTTATTATCTGAAGTTTTGGCAAAGAAGCATGAGGTGATGATCATCGCTAAGGAGATCATGGAGTCTTTGTACGAAATGTTTGGACAACAATCCTTACAAGTCCGATACGATTCCCTGAAACACGTCTTTAATGCTAGGACGAAAGAGGGGACGTCTGTCCGTGAACACGTTCTGGACATGATGACCCACTTCCATCTGGCAGAGATGAACTGAGTTTTGATCAACAAGTCGAGCAAGGCCAGCTTTATCTTAGAGACTCTTCCTAAGAATTTCCTTCAGGTTCGTAGCAATGTTGTTATGAAAAAAATTAGCTACACTCTGACCACCCTTCTCAACAAACTACAGAACTTCCAGTCCTTGATGAGGATCAGGACACCGGAAGCTGAGGTGAACATTTCCCTCAAGTCTTTTCACTGTGGTTCGACCTCTAGGACAAAATCTGTAGGCTCTTCAGGCCCGAAAGGGAAGAAGAAAAAGTTGAAGAAGGGCAAAGTTGACCGTGCTGCCGCCCAGAAAGGCAAGAAGGTCAAGGAAGTTACGAAGAAATGAAAGTGTTTCCACTACAACGAGGATGGTCCTTGGAAGAGAAACTGTCCTAAGTTCCTTGCCGACAGGAGGAAAGAAGGTAAATGTGATTTACTTGTAACTGAAACTTGTTTAATGGAGAGTAATGGCTCTGGCTGGATACTAGATTCAGGCGTCACTAATCATGTTTATTCTTCTTTTCAGGGAATTAGTTTCTGGCAGCAGCTGCGAGAGGCTGAGAAAATACTACGGGTTGGATCTGGGGAGGTAATCTCTATTGCAGCGGTCGACACCGTGAAGCTCTTTTTTGGCGACAAGTACTTATTATTAGATAATTTGTACATAGTGTCAAGGTTTACTAGAAACCTTGTTTCCATTTCCCGTGTTCTTGAACAATGTAATTCCGTTGAATTTTCTGGCAATAAAACATTTATTTCTAGAAATGGAAATTTGTTGTGTTAAACTTCACTTGAAAATAATCTATACGTTTTGAAACCTAATTCGGTCATAAGTGTTTTGAATACTGAATTATTTAAAACGGCTGAAACACGATCTAAAAGAGTAAAGGTTTCTCCAAAAGAAAATGTCCATTTTTGGCATCTAAGGTTAGACCACATTAATCTCAATAGGATTGAGAGACTAGTGAAGAGTGGACTTCTAGTGAAGAGTAGACACTACTCGATCAAATTACCGTTTTACCCCCGTGTCTACCTCTTGCTCCTTAAGTCCCATCGCTCCTCAAATGAACAATAATATTGCATCGTCCTACCATAAAAAACAACCCTCTCGAGCCAATGAGAGGGTGGGGCCCCGTTATTCAAGCTCTAGAGACAACACTAAGGGAACAACACCTCTAGTTTTCCTAACTCGGGAACGAGTGAATTCCATCTCGTGTAGTCAAGTTTCCAGCTCCCCACGTGGTCCTGTCCTTGAGAAGATAGACATATTGGTCGAGCAACAGTGACCACCCTCACCTGTACGAGTCAAAGGACAGACCCCCGCATACAGGAGTCCGAAACATGTAAAGATTCCGAGTCACTAATGGTCATCTACGAATTTATTAGTCCTATACTCTTAACGGTGTTACATCAGTAAGTCTAAAAATTCACAGTCAGGTCTTGTACAATCTCATTGCATAGGATGCCCCCACTCGCATGTCAACCACATGAACGAGTTAGATCACCTCGTTTGTATCTAATACAAAGCATGCCGCATCCACAACGTATCCAGGATTAGGTCTCCAACCCTATCGATATACTGTAGACCGTTCGGGTCATTAACTCGAACGTGATCCTCCCTGTGTGTCCGCTACATACCGTTCAAGTTCTTAGTTCTCTCATAATATAATGACCCTGGAGCTTAGTTTATTGGATTAAGTTTATGGAAAATGTGAGACACAAAGCATTAAAAAAATAACTCTTATTTATTTCAACTTGAAATATTACAAACTACACGAGGTGAGTACATACATCCCAACAAACTCCCACTTGGACTAAGCTAGTGGAGTACATAATACATTTCTCAAATCTACAGTATAGTAATACAATAAAAGTAATACAATAAACTATGACATTAAATACCCCTATACAATACTCCCACTTGCCCTAGTTAGGAAGCAGTTAAAGGCCTAGACTCTATAGGTGGCCCTCAAACACCTTAGCCGTGAGGGCCTATGCAAATGGATAACAACGTTGTGCTCCGAAGCTATCTGCGTGACTGTCACGTCTCTGCGTTGCACAATCTCTCGTATCAGGTGATCTTACGTTCAATCTGCTTGCCCCTTTTATGACTCCAAGGAAACGAAAGGTGGTCTGTTTTATGATCCTCAAGTGGACAAGGTGCTTGTGTCGACAAATGCCACGTTCTTAGAGGAAGACCACATGAGAGATCATCAACCTCGTAGCAGAATTGTCTTGAGCAAAATTTCCGAGGAAGCTACAGATAAATCAACAAAAGTTGTTGATCAAGCTGGTCCTTCTCAAGAGTTGAGAATGCCTCGACGTAGTGGGAGAGATGTTAGACAACCCGACCGTTACATGGGTTTAACTGAAACCCAGGTCGTCATACCTGATGATGGCATAGAGGATCCATTGACCTATAAACAGGCAATGAATGATATAGATAGAGACCAGTGGATTAAAGCCATGGACCTCGAAATGGAGTCAATGTACTTCAATTCAGTCTGGGAACTTGTAGATCAACCAGATGGTGAAAGGCCTATCGGTTGCAAGTGGATCTACAAGAGGAAACGAGATCAAGCTTCGTAAGGTGCAAACCTTTAAGGCTCGACTTGTGGCAAAGGGTTATACCAGCGGGAAGGGGTGGACTATGAAGAAACCTTCTCCCCATTGCCATGCTTAAGTCGATTAGAATACTCTTGTCCATTGCTACATTTTATGATTATGAAATTTGGCAAATGGATGTCAAGACAGCTTTTCTAAATGGCAATCTTGAAGAGAGTATCTATATGGATCAACCAAAGGGGTTCAAATTCGAAATTCGAGAGCAAAAGGTTTGCAAGCTTAAGCGGTCCATTTATGGATTGAAACAAGCATCTAGATCCTGGAATATAAGATTTGATACTGCGATCAAATCTTATGGCTTTGAAACGAGAATATTGACGAGCCTTGTGTTTACAAGAAGATAGTCAATACTACGTAGCTTTCTTAGTTCTATCGTGAGATTTATATCCCGCTCATTGGGAATGATGCAGATTCTGGACAGACGTTAAGCAATGGCTAGCGACCCAATTCCAAATAAAAGATTTGGGAGAAGCTCAGTTTGTCCTTGGAATCTAAATTGTTCGGAATCGCAAGAACAAAATGTTAATACTGCTCGGGCATCTTATATTGACAAAATGTTGATTAGATATAAGATGCGAGAATTCCAAGAAGGGTTTACTACCTTTCGGGCATGGAATTCATCCGTCTAAGGAACAATGTCCTAAGACACCTCAAGAAGTTGAGGATATGAGCGCATTCCCTATGCATCACCGCTTCGGAGTCCGATGTATGCCATGCTATGTACTCGACCCGACATATGCTATGCGGTGGGAATTGTCGGCAGTGTCGGTCCCAATCTCGGATATGATCATTGGACTGCCGTTAAAAATATCCTCAAGTACCTTAGGAGAACGAGGGACTATATGCTTGTGTATGGCGCAAAGGATTTGATCCTTGCAGGATACACTGACTCTGATTTTCAGACTGATATAGATTCGAGGAAATCCACATCAGGATCAGTCTTCACTCTTAACGGAGGAGCTATAGTATGGAGGAGTATAAAACAAGGTTGTATTGCTGACTCCACCATGGAAGCTGAGTATATCGCAGCTTGCGAAGCAGCGAAGGAGGCTGTATGGCTTAAAAAATTCTTTACTGATTTGGAAGTTGTTCCAAATATGAATTTGCCTATCACTCTTTATTGTGATAATAGTGGTGCAGTGGCAAATTCTAAAGAACCTAGAAGCCATAAGCGCGGAAAGCACATAGAGCGCAAATATCATCTCATCAGGGAAATTGTGCAACGAGGAGACGTGATCGTCACGCAGATCACTTCGGAGCACAACATTACTGATCCGTTTACAAAGCCCCTCACGGCTAAAGTGTTTGAGGGATACCTAGAGAGTCTAGGACTTCGGGTTGTACAATAGGACAGTTTTCTTGCCCAACATGTTTGACTCCACCGACGTTTTAGTCCAAGTGGGAGTTTGTTGGGTTTTATGTCCTAAAACTCGTGAGTTTGTAAATTGAATGTATATTCTATTTTGCAATAAAGTTATTATTGAGATTTATTCAGTAAAGGTGTTATTGAATAAAGTGAATTGTATATTTTGAAACCCTAATCCAATAAAGAACCCATGGCTATAAGATGTATACTTGAACTTTATGTGTGACATAAAAGTGGATCAGGTTCAAGTTATAGCCACAATGGTCTATAGTATAGGGATAGGGTTGGGTACCTTATCCTGGGGACACTATGGACGCAGCCCACTTTGTAAAGTACAAACGATGTGATCCTGAATTGTTCATGTGGAGACATGCGAGAGAGGCGTCCTCTGCAATGAGTTTGCATAAGATCGATCGAGAAATAGTCACTTAGACTTTATAACTCCGTTTACTGTCTTAACTGACTATATTCATACGATGACCTAGGTAACTCGATCTTAATCTCGAGCATGCTATGAACTCCTGTTTATTTGGATTATCCTTAGATCTCGCATGGGTGAGAGTGGCCTTAGATTGCCGACTCAATAAGCCTCCCATTTCGGGATAAGACCGGGTAGATAGTGGGAACATAGTTACTGCAAGATGGAATTCACTCTACCCGCTTTTAGGATTAGTAGAGAGGTTGTTCCCTTAAGTCTTGACTGGGGTCTTGAACAAAGGGCCCACCCTCTCATTGGCCCGAGAGGGATTCGGTTTGTTGGTTGGACCACAAACCAATTGTTCATTAGAGGATCAGTGGGACTTAAGGAACAAGAAGTAATTACAGGGTAAAATGGTAATTTTGACCCACCAGTAAAATCTGAACGACACTGTGAAGGATCGACTTACTAATCATGGTTATATCGAGTGGACGAGAAAGATATCTACAAAGTGAGAGAGTGCAACCACTAGGCTTTAGTGGATCTGTCCCGATGGTTAACGAATGTTGATTAGCTAGGCTAAAGAGTTTGGCGAGTTAATCTTGTATCGTTGGAGCTCATGATCTGTAGGTCCATTAGGTCCCCTTACTAGCTCGGATTAAGCCTTGTAACATTTTGAGAGAAAAAAATTTGAATTGTTCAAATTCGGTTTTGGGAGAAAACGTTAATTATATGTGATATACTTAACGTGTCACAGTTTAATTATGAATTAAACTATAATAAAGAAGAGGTGAAAATATTTAAATGTGATTTAAATATTTGCTCGGTTTATAACATGAATAGGGATTCATGTTTAAACGATCGATTTAAGAAATCGGGATTGGTCCAATTATTTAATTTAATATTTGATATTAAATTAAATAAATTATTTAAAATTAATTAATTAAATTATTTAATTAATTAAATTAATAAATTTATTTTAATTTAAAATTAATTTTATATTAATTTTGAATTAAAATTAAATGGAAATTCATTTTTGTTTTTGAAATTCAATTGGACCAAAGGAAAAAGCATGAGCAACCATGCTACTTTTTCAAATTCACTCAAATTGAGCACCTCCTTCTTGCTAAAATCCTTATCATCTTCTTGCTGTCATCTTCTCCTAGCTTGAAGAAGCTTTTGGATTCTTTAATTGAAGAAGAAACCATTAGTTTAAATGGAATTAATCAGTTTTTTGATAATTCATGTTTTTGAGACCTTTCTCCCATCTCTCTTCAAATTCTCTCTACCAAAGATCCCACAATCTGTTCTAAGGCTTGAGGATAGTAGGGAAGACATTAGAGGTAGTCCACAAAGTGTTTGTGACAAGAAATTCCCCACGGATTTGGAGAATTTTGAACTACAAAGGTATGTGTTCATACTCTCTGTTTTTCCAGATTTGAGCATGCTTTTTGTTTTATAAAATTGATCAACTTAGAGTATTCAAGATCCAAAATTGCTTCCGCTTTCTTAATCTACACTATTTCAAGGTTGTAGTTCCTCGTTCTCCTAAGATACTTGAGGATTGCCTTTACAGCTGTCCAGTTATCTAATCTTTGATTGGATTGATACCTACTGAAAATCTTAACTGCATAACAGATGTCGGGCCTAGTACACAACATGACATACATCAGGCTCCCAATAGCTGAAGCATAAGGGATTCGTCTCATATCCTCAACCTCTTGAGGAGTCTTAGGATATTGATCCTTAGACAGGTGAACTCCATACCTGAAAGGCAGCAAGCCCTTCTTGGAGTTCTGCATCTTATATCTAGGCAACATCTTGTCAATATAAGAAGCCTAACACATGGCTAGCGTTCTGTTCTTCCAGTTTCGGACAATCTGGATACCTATAACATATTGTGGTTCTCCCAAATACTTCATTTGGAATTGCGAAGACAACCATTTCTTTATGTCAGTAAGAAATCCTACCTAATTCCCAATGAGAAGGATATCATCCACATACAATATCAGAAATGCGACAGTGTTGTTGACGATTTTCTTGTAGACACAAGCCTCGTCAACATTCTGATCAAAGCTATAAGATTTGATCGCCTCATCAAACCTTATATTCCAAGACCTCGAGGCTTGTTTTAGTCCATAAATAGACCTTTGAAGTCGGCAAACCCTTTGCTCTTGGCCTTGGGCAATGAACCCCTTGGGCTGGTCCATGTAGATAGTCTCGTCAAGGTTTCCATTTAGAAAGGCGGTCTTGACATCCATCTGCCATACCTCATAGTCATAATATGGGGCAGTGGCTAGAAGGATTCTTATAGACTTTACCATGGCAACAGGAGAAAAGATTTCCTCATAGTCAACTCCTTCTACCTGAGTAAAGCCCTTTGCCATTAGTCTAGCTTTGAAGGTCTGCACCTTCCCATCTACACCACGTTTACGCTTATAGATCCATTTACAACCTATAGGTTTTACCCCATCCGGTTGATCCACAAGCTCCCAGACAGAATTGAAGTACATCGACTCCATTTCTTGGTCCATAGCTTTAATCCATTCGTCTTTGTCGACGTCTGCCATTGCCTGATCATAGGTCAATGGATCCTCGCAGTCATCAAGTGACGACTTGGGTTTCAGATAAACCCCTGTAAAGTTCAGGCAGTCTCACAGCCCTCCCACTACGTCGAGGCATTCCCAACTCTTGGGAACAGACTTGGCTAGACGAGCTAGTATCAACAATAGTTGTTGACATACTAGCCCCATCAACAACTCTTGTTGATGAACTGTCTATTTCGTTTAACACAATCTTACTCCTTGGTAAGTGATCCCTGATGTGGTCCTCCTCAAGGAAAGTGACGTTTTTCGACACAAGCCCCCTATTTTCCTTAGGATCGAAAAATAGACCACCCCTAGTCTCTTTTGGGTAACCTACAAATAGGAACAACTTTGAACGGGGTTCCAACTTCGTCAGGTTTGACACCAACACATGGATCGGGCATCCCCAAATTCTGAAATGACGTAAACTTGTTTTACGACCATGCCAGAGTTCGAAAGGTGTTTCACAAACACTCTTCAACGGAACTGTGTTCAAAATGTATATCACAGTCTCCACTGCGTAACCCCAAAAAGAATCAGGGAGACGAGCATAGCTCATCATCGACCGAACCATGTCCAACAGGGTTCTGTTTCTCCTCTCTGATACATCATTATGCTGTGGCATACCGAGTGATGAGAATTGGGACGTAATTGTTGCGTAAATTTTGCAATACCGCAAGTGTACGGGTCAAGTTTTAATATAGTGAATTTGAGTACGAGTATCGCCCACAGGATTGGGTATTTAATTCAATAAATTCCTATCAATAACACCACTCAATTTTATCTAGAAAATTAGATTTAAAGTGAAGTGAAAACACAAAATCAAAGAGTGAAAGTTGAGAACAATCAGGAGAGACGAATATCTTAGGGACTAGATTTCACCAATTAATTAACTATTTTATTGAGATCATATAATGGGTTATTGCACTGCTTTTATAAACCAAGAAACTAAGATAACAAATAACCTCTCTCGAGGCAAGTGAATCTTATGCAAGACATAGAATTAAACATCTCTATTCATCCTAAAAATCATACATGGCACTAAGTTCAATTCTTATGGGCTTTTAATAGCACTTCAATCATTCTCATGTCAAAGTAACTATCAGTCATGCAAAAGAGATCAAATCTAAAGTATCTTTCTCAAGAATAAATTCAGACCTAAGAACAAATAAACCGTGATCAAGAGTCTATAAGCATTAAGGATGCAAATGCATGAATAAAAGCATTACAATAAACCAAAGGCAGTCAATTCAACAAAATAACATAATTAAAAGGCTACATCTATCCCTAAGATAACAAGTTTAGCTACTCATGTCCACTATAAATCCTACTAAACTCAAATACAAAACCATAGTTCAACAGTAAAAGTGAAAAGAACGAAGAAAGAACTCTCGTGGCGTGAACAACAACGATCCCAACACCTATCACGAACCCCGAGCTCCAAAAAGTCTTCTTGTTGAAATCTCCCAAAAATCCTCTTACAATCTCTCACAATCGTGTTTAAACAATGGTGTCAAAATCTTACCAAAAAGGCCTCCTCATCCAAGATGCATATTTTCCTTTTTATATCAACATCACGGCGTTGCAACGCTGGGCATGGCGTTGCAATGCCGTGCCCTAGCGAATAAATCATAAATGGAAAATATCATGCAGCGTTGCAACGCTGAGGGAAGCGTTGCAACGCTGCTACCCTCGCGCGCGTTTGCTAATCGAAGTAGCGTTGCAACGATGAGGACAGCGTTGCAACGTTGCTACCCTCGCGCGACTTTAGCTATCGAAGTAGCGTTGCAACCCTGCTCCCCTCGCGCGCCTTTAGCTATCGAAGTAGCATTGCAACGCTACAAGGCAGCGTTGCAACGCCATCGCTACAGATCTTCATGGCATTTTTTCTGCGTGTGGAGCGTTGCAGCAACGCCATCGGTAAGTGCTTCTATAGTAGAACAGCTGCACACAGAGCGTTGCAACACCTGTTTTGACCTTGCTTCTTCCATTTAATGTCAATTTTGGCTCCTTTTTCACCCATTATTCTCCATCCATTCTCATATTGCTCTTTAACCTGAATTTCAACAAATTAAATACGTTAAAGCCCTGAAATTATCATAAAACTAACACAATTTAAGCCTAAGGATAGCACATTTTGTGTGCTATCAAACACCCCTAAACTTAAACAATTGCTAGTCCTCGAGCAAAAATAAGAAAAAGACGTATCATATCAGAGTGAGTTTCATACTACAGACTCAAACCTTAGGAATTGTATAAATTGAAGAATAAATTCATCAAAGAGTAACATTGATTAAAAACTACATAATAAGATTTTAAAATCAAATCAAATTATTCCTTGAGTGGTTGTGTGATAGCCTTTTCCAGTTTAGTCCTTATAAGACCAAAATAACCTTATTGAGTCCTCTGTTCATTTTCCCTCTACACTGGCCCTAGGCTCCAAATCTCCAGCTCATTTACATAATCAAAAATTTTTTACCTTTTATCACTGTTTTTCTTTCACCCCTAAACTTAAACTTTATTTTACTAACATCATATTTATTATTATTTTTTATTGGAGGGAATCCTTCAGTCGTCTATGCCTTCGCTCCAACATATTAACACTTTGTGGTGAAAATAGCTGACTACGAGCACAGATACCATACAGATTGTCAAAGACTACTTGCATCCTATGTTTAATCCTTCAAAAGACAAGTATTGGTCACAATACCTAGGATGTTGGAGTACCCTCTTATTTATCTTTTTTTTTTTAGTGGAAAAACTTTAAAAAAGTATAATTTTCAATTAAGCAAACTTGCTCTTTCATTAGCTCATAAGCCTATCGAGGTGACAACGATCTTCTGGACAAAATAAACTTGTCTTAAGCATTCAGGACCTTTTCGGGATTGGCTAAATGCAATTAGGTTCAAGGAATTCTCTAATCAATTTTAAACATCCTAAAATTGGAATTTAATCAAGTTCTCTTGGTTGATGAACATTATTCACAATTCTCAATTAAATTTCATTAGTGGTTATCATAGTCAAAGTAGGAAAAACTTACAATGAGCAATCCATTCCATTAACCTGAAATTGATCAAATGCATAAAAAACACATAGCAGAAAATAATATGATAGAATATGGAATGGAGTCAGATAAATCGCATGCAGTAATCAGTAATTAAAAGTCATACAATCACCGCCAAACTTGAGAACAACATTGTCCTCAATGTGCAAATACAGATAAGAAAATAACATACAAATCAACTAAAGAAACAACGGGGGAGAGAAAAGAACTGTACTGTCCTGAACATAAAAAAGTCTCATTCCTCATCAGAAGAGGCGTAAGGGGGCATAGGGCCCGGGAATGAAGGATCTGCGCCATGAATGTGTCGGAGACAGTCATAAAGATGGCGGTGAGAGGCCTCACTATACTCCAAATGTCTCATGATCCGGCGCTCCTCCCTACGACTCTGAGTCTCATGTTGGTCGAACTGCTGCTCAAGTCTAGCCATGGCCTAAACCAGATCCTGGTACTCCTGTGGGGCAGGGCGCTGTGGTAACTCATGTTTCCCCTCCTCTCCCATCACACCCTCGACTGCGTCAAGGAAAAATTCTGGCTCGTCTGCTTGCATCCTCGCAAGTACTCCTTGATCATGATCCCGAAGTCCCATGATGTAGTTTTTATCCATCACACCCTTGGGGTGAATCAGCTCCTCCTCGGATGTCAAGGTGACTCTGGCAAGACGACAGAGGGCGGTGATGAGAGAGGGATGGCCTAGTCCGCCCGTGGTCGTGCCTCGCTGCACGTGCCTGATGTGTCGACTGATGACTTTGCCTACATCAATCGTCTTGCCAGTGACAATGGCGTACAAGAGGATGGCGCGCTTCGTCTTCGCACATCACTCATGTGTGCAACCGGCCGGAATCTAGCACAGATAAAACTGTGCCACACTCTGCTGGACACGGTAAGGTCCGCTGTCCGGAGTTTGGAGACCTCGCCTCTCCTTGTAACCCATTGGGTCCCGGGCCGTGCTAACGTAGCAAGTACCTGTGCAGGGTCGAACTGTGTCCTGGCATAGATAGTGTACTCATCAGTCTCATAATCAGGTAAGTGAAAATACGTGTTAATGGACACAGCGTCAAACGGGATGTGTTTCCCTCGCACAGTGGTATGGTAAGCCTCCAGAGGCATGTTGGCATAAAATTCCCTCACGAGGGGGACCACACCCGCCTCGGGATGTTGCACCAACAACTCCCAATGTCGCTGCTGAATGGTAGTGTAGATGTCCTGGTGATGGGAGTCATCAGGAGCAATGCCCCGCTCAGGAACCAAAGCGCGATGCACTACGTAGCTCTGGTAGCGACTCACAGCTTCAGCATCCACGAACCGTTGTCTATCATATTCGGAACTACAGTCGGCGACTGTCTTTGCCCTTTTTTGTGCCATATGTGATCAGTGTAAAAGAAAGAACTAGACAAGGGCAAGTAACAAAGTTAGTGCAAAATAAAAGGGAAGAAAAGGAGATGCCCTATGGATGGTGCATGAGGTATAAAAGAAAATAAACTTTGAAGTTCTCTACCCAAGGATGATGTAAATGGGGGGAAAGATAAGAACCCAATGACGCTTGCCACCTATCAATCATGAACAAAAAGTGGAAATACAACACAAGAGGGCTATATATAAAAGTGGGCCACTTCATCATAGGCATACTAGGAGCAAGGAAAAAATAAGCATAAACCCAAAAACGATCCAAGCAAAACAATTATACATGCCCCACCCAACAATAAGAATAAGTTCCCTATTAGTAAGTGAAGACATCCAAATGACCAAATTGACATACTAATCCAACTACAAGGTCAATCAACTCATCTCATGCTCATGTAGGAAGAGTAGTCCAAAGAGAAAGCACAAACACAACTAAAGACCAAGGAAGTGTCTTACCAAGATCAAAATGTACCTAATGATCAAGAACTTGTCTTACCAAAATTAATGAGCAAAGATACAACCACACAACCAAATCATGTATTTATCAAAATGCACAACTAAGGAGAAGGGACTTATGTTACCAAAATCAATGAATTCAATACCCCAAACTTAAGATTCAAGGTTTAAAGAGTAATAATGCCTAAAGATGAGAAAAAATGGAAACTAACATCAAGACAATATGAAAACTCATCTAAGAACACAAGTGGGCACTTCCATCAATCTACCCAAATCCTCAACAATATGCTATGAAAGTTTATCTAAGGCCAAGATTTATTCTACTAAACAATAAGATAGCCAAAAAAAACAACAAATCCTAAGCCTAATCAATGAAACACAGCAAAAGATAGAAGGAAAAGGGTAGAGGAAGAGTTACCCACGGTTTGCCTTCAAATGGGTATGAATCTTGCCCCAAAATGCCCAATCTAGCACAAAATAGGAAGAAAAGTGAGTGGGGAAGAGTTAAAGTGAACAATCTTGGGAAAATATTGAGAGAGATTGAAAGAAACAAGAGAGAAAAGAGAGGAGAAGAGAGAAATTTGGGCAAAAGTGAGCCCTCATCGCGAAATCTGGAATTTTAAAATTCCAGATTTCGCGACAATAATAGTAACGTAACGTCCTCTCACGGTCGCGTGGACGTGATCTGATCGCGAAAACGTTGCAATCTTTGTGACTCGCGTTGCAACGCCAACGCAAGGGTTAAAACGCTTGGATAAGCGTTGCGTGACGCGCTGTTTTAGACTTTTTTTTTTTTTTTACTTGAAAACAGAAAATAAAACAAAAAAAATGTCAACCAACTAATAAATGATAAAATGATAAATAAAATAAAGTGAAATAAGATAAAATAATATAATGAAATTAAATTAAATTAAATTAAAAATAACTGAATTAAAATACAACGGGTTGCCTCCCGTTCAGCGCTTTCTTTAACGTCTTTCAGCTAGACCACCAATAGTTGGGTCACGTGGCATTTCCATCAGTAAGGACAATGTTCTCCAAATGTCGCTCCTCGTCACCGCAATAATGTTTCACACGCTGCCCATTGACTTTAAACAATGCTTCATCCTTGCCTTGCAATTCAATTGCCCCGTAAGGAAATACTTCTTTCACAGTGAATGGACCCGACCACCTTGATTTCAATTTACCTGGAAGCAAACAGAGTTAAAAAGGAGAACTTGCTGACCAGGAGAAAATGTTCTATTTTTGATCTGTTGATCATGCCAACGAGTTGTTCTCTTTTTATATAACTTGGCGTTCTCATAGGCTTGATTTATGAACTCCTTCATCTCATTGATTTGCAACAATCTTTGCTCGCCCGCCTTCTGAAGGTCAAAGTTAAGAGTTCTGATGGCCCAGTCGGCTTTATGTTCCAGCTCCACAGGTAAATGGCATGCCTTGCCAAACACCAATCGGTACGTTGATGCACCTATCGGTGTTTTGAAGGTCGTGTGATATGCCCATAGTGCCTCATCCAATTTGTCGGCCCAATCCTTCCTGTTGGTCTTGACTGTTTTCTCCAGAATGAGTTTAATCTCTCTATTTGAGATCTCAGATTGGCCACTTGTCTGAGGATGATATGCTAATGAGACCTTATACCTAACACCATACCTGGCTAACATAGAATCAAACAGTTTATTGCAAAAATGAGTGCCCTCATCACTAATAATAACTCGAAGGGTGCCAAATCTCGTGAAATATTTTTGGGTAAAAACTTAATGACAACACGAGCATCGTTTTTCTTAGCGGCAATGGCCTCTACCCACTTAGAAACATAATCAACTGCAACCAGGATATACAGATAACCATGTGAAGATGGAAAAGGCCCCATAAAATCTATTCCCCAGACATCAAATAATTTAACTTCAAGAATAGGGGTAAGAGGAAGTTCATACTGACGTGAAATATTACCTGTGCGTTGTCATCGATCACAAGTTCGTACAAAAGTATAACAATCTTTAAAAAGAGTAGGCCAATAAAAACCTGATTGTAATACTTTCGCAGCTGTTCGAGTGGGTCCAAAATGTCCTCCATAGGGGAGGCATGACAGTCATGTATGATTTTGCCCACTTCCTCTCGATGCACACACCTTCTGATAAGTTGATCTGCACCAACCATGAAGAGTAATGGATCATCCCATAGATAGGACTTCACATCATGTAAGAATTTCTTCTTTTGCTGATAAGTCAGATCTGGTGGCATTACTCTTCCTGCAAGATAATTCACATAATCAGCAAACCATGGTAAATTATCCTGTACCTGATTAAGTCTTTCATCAGGGAAATCTTCTGTGATAGGGAGAGAAGGTGAATTGTCCTCTTTTTCTATCCTGGATAGGTGGTCAGCTACCACATTTTCACATCCTTTCCTATCCCTGATATCAAAGTCAAACTCCTGCAACAAAAGAATCCATCTAATCAGGCGAGGTTTAGCATCTTTCTTATCAAATAAATATCTAAGTGCAGCATGATCAGTGTGTACAATTACTCTAGTCCCTAACAGATAAGGCCTAAATTTATCAAAAGAAAACACCACAACAAACATCTCTTTTTCAGTGGTAGTGTAATTTTGTTGTGCACTATCTAAAGTTTTGCTTGCATAATAAATGGCCCTGAAAATCTTTTCCCGACGTTGGCCTAAACTGCGCCTACAACGTAGTCACTAGCATCACACATGATCTCAAAGGGTTGACTCTAATCTGACACAACAATAATGGGAGCAGAAGTTAGCTTTTTCTTCAAAAGATCAAAAGCAACTAAACAGTCATCACTAAACACAAAAGGAGAATCTTTTTCTAACAAGTTACACAGGGTTTCACAATTTTTGAAAAATCTTGTATGAAACGTCTATAAAACCCTTCATGTCCTAAGAAACTGGGTACTTCCTTAACATTAATTGGAGGTGGTAGTTGTTCAATGGCTGAAATCTTAGCTTTATCCACCTCTAGTCCCTTTTCAGAGACTTTGTGCCCTAGGACTATACCTTCCTTGACCATAAAATGGCATTTTCCCAATTCAAAACAAGGTTAGTTTCCTGGCACCTCTGTAAAACACGAGTGAGATTATGCAAACAGATATAAAATGAACAACCAAAGACAGCAAAATCATCCATAAAAACCTCCATTATCTCCTTAATCATGTCATGGAATATTGTCATCATGCAACGCTGGAAAGTGGCAGGTGCATTGCACAATCTAAATGGCATTCTCCTGAAAGCATATGTTCCATACGGGCATGTGAAAGTAGTCTTCTCTTGGTCCTCAGGAGTAATAGCAATCTTGTTATAACCTGAATAACCATCAAGAAAACAATAGTAAGGATAACCAGCAAGTCTATCAAGCATCTGATCAATAAAAGGAAGGGGAAAGTGATCTTTTTGTGTAGCCTTATTCAACTTCCTATAATCGATACAAACACGCCATCCCGTGACTGTCCTGGTAGATATGAACTCATTCTTGTCATTTTTTATGACAGTCATCCTCCCTTTCTTTGGAACCACCTACACAGGGCTCACCCATGAACTGTCAGATATAGCATAAATAATTCCTGCATTTAAGAGTTTGAGTACCCCAGCTTTAACTACCTCCTTCATTGCTGGGTTAAGCCTCCTTTGGTGTTCAACTGATGGATTAAAGGTATCTTCCATTAAGATTTTATGCATGACTACAGATGGACTGATACCCTTAATATCACTAATTGACCACCCTAAAGCAGACTTATGACTTCTCAGGATGCTCAACAACTTTTCCTCCTCTTCTTTATTCAGATCAGTAGAAATAATCACAGGATAAGTAGATGAATCTCCTAAGAAAGCATAACGAAGATGTGCAGGTAATTGTTTCAATTCTAGAACAAAAGGTTTTATTTCTTCCACATTATTGACATGCAATTGTGAGAATTGTTCATATTGGAGTGTAGGCAATTGATTCAGTGATTTATTACAGTAAGTAATTTCATGGTCCAATGTCCCTAACTGATCTAACATTGAATTTGTCATGCAAGTTTCTAAGGGATCAACGGATAAAACTAACTCCTTAAATGAATCAACAACAACATCCAAAATATTAATCATGTGACAGGTACTTACCTCATTAGGGTATTTCAAGGATCGAAATATCTCAAATACAACCTTGTCCTCACTGACCCTTAGAGTTAACTTACCATCCTGTACATCTATCAATGCTCTTCCAATAGCTAGGAAAGGTCGTCCCAAAATAATTGGGACCTCAGAATCTTCCTCCATGTCCAGGACCACAAAATCTGCAGGGAAGATAAATTGTTCAACTTTTACCAACACATCTTCTACAATACCTCTGTGATATTTGATAGAACGATCAACCAACTATAGTGAGATGGTTGTAGGTTGAACCTCCCCAAGACCTAGTTTCCTGTAAACAGATAAAGGCATCAAATTAATATTGGCCCCTAGATCACATAAAGCTTTATCAACAAAAATACTACCAATATTGCAAGGAATAGTAAAACTCCCTGGATCTTTTAATTTTTGTGGTAGTTTCCTCTGAGTACAAAGATGCATTCTTGATGAGATTGACTGTCTCATATTTGTCAAACTTCTTTTTTCTGGACAGGACTTCCTTCATGAACTTTGCATATTTGGGCATTTGTTCCAAGGCATCTGCAAAAGGAATATTAATATGCAGTTTCTTAAACATATCAAGAAATTTAGCAAAGTCAGAATCAGTCTTTTTCTTTGAAAACGCTGAGGATAAGGAATAGAGTTAGGAACAATAGGAATAGAGAAATCAGAAATATTCTCTGTTTGTTTCGATGTGCTTGCTTCCTCTACCACTTTCTTTGTATCCTCCTTGGCATCAGAATTGAGCTGCTCTTCAGAATTTACTTTATCAGTTTCAACAAGCTCCTTACCACTTCTTAAGGTCACAACCTTGCACTGTTCCGTAGGGTTCACCTCAGTGTCACTAGGAAACTTACCTTTCTGCAGTGTGTTTAGGGTGGTTGCCATCTGACTAATCTGTACCTCTATGTTCTTAATGGATACTCCATGTGAGTTCACTGTGCTACTCAGACTTAGCACTACATTTTCCAACTGGTTGGTTCGTCCTGGATTCAGTGATGAATGAACTCATCATGTCTTCCAGGGATGGTTTACCCTCAGCTGTAGATGTAGATGCATAACCTGGAGGAGGCTGCAAAACATTTTTCTTATTAGCATAAGAAAAATTTTCATGATTACACAAACCTGGATGATAATGAGTGGGCAACTGATTTTGATTATGATTTCCACGGTACCCATAACCTCTGTTGTTCACATATTTAGCTCGCTTTCGGGTTTCAGTCTTCAACACTGCAAGTTTGTTAGCAATCGCAATCGCTGCGATTATGGATTCAACATTACTGCACTGCAAGTTTATTCAACGCACTAGTTAGGGAAGCCATATGGAACGTGATGGAACTTACCTCATCTATCTCGTACATCCCTGCCACAGGTTTGGCAGTTGAACTTTCAAAATGCCAATTATAACTTGTGGCAACCATCTCCTCAAGCAAAGTACGAGCATCCTCTGCTGACTTAGAAAATAGTGATCCCCCAGCAGCTGAATCCAAAAGAGATTTATTATTTCCAGATAATCCATTATAAAATAATTGAATTTGCAACCAGTCAGGATAACAATGTTGTGGTCATTTTCTAAGTAAATCATTGTATCTTTCCCAAGCCTCAAACATCTGTTCTCCATCCTGCAGTCTGAAAGTGTCAATCTTAGTGTGCAACCTCGTAGTCTTGGCAGGTGGGAAGTATTTAGCCAAGAATGCCTGAGCTAATTCCTCCCAAGTACTAATACTACCTGTGGGCAATGACTCCAACCAGAATTTTGCCTTATCATGCAGAGAAAAAGGAAACAATCGTAAGCGAATAGCATCAGCAGATACACCATTAATTTTTACCGTGCCACAAATTTCAGCAAAGGATCTCAAATGCAGATTGGGATCCTTAGTGGCATTTCCTCTGAAGGCATTTTCTCGAACCATCTGGATCAGACCCGTCTTTATCTCAAAATTATTAGCCTGAATTGGAGCTTAAATAATTCCACATTGGTTTCCAGCAAAAGTGGGTTGGAAGTGCTCCCTAATGGGTTTATACTCTCCCTGTTGCTCCTCCATGATTCTGACCTTGTCCTTAGCTTCCTTAAGCTTCCTTCTGAAGGTTCTGTTAATTTCAGGATCACAAGGAACCAGATCAGTTTCAGAGTTACTTCGCATGCAACACACAACACAAAAAAATAGAAAATTTAAAATAAAAAGTAAAATACAAAAATAAAAGAAACACAAAACTCAACACAAAATCAAAAGAAACAAAAAAACAAAAACAAAAAATAAACTCTAGATTAAGACCAAGTGACTTCTTAATAGTATCAAAAAAATTAAATAAACGCCAATCCCCGAAAACGGCGCCAAAAACTTGTTGCATAAATTTTGCAATACCGCAAGCGTACGGGTCAAGTTTTAATATAGTGAATTTGAGTACGAGTATCGTCCACAGGATTGGGTATTTAATTCAATCAATTCCTATCAATAACACCACTCAATTTTATCTAGAAAATTAGATTTAAAGTGAGGTGAAAACACAAAATCAAAGAGTGAAAGTTGAGAACAATAAGGAGAGACGAATATCTTAGGGACTAAATTTCACCAATTAATTAACTATTTTATTGAGATCATGCTAATGGGTTATTGCACTGCTTTTATAAACCAAGAAACTAAGATAACAAATAACCTCTCTCGAGGCAAGTGAATCTCATGCAAGACATAGAATTAAACATCTCTGTTTATCCTAAAAATCACACATGACACTAAGTTCAATTCTTATGGGCTTCTAATAGCACTTCAATCATTCTCATGTCAAAGTAACTATCAGTCATGCAAAAGAGATCAGATCTAAAGTATCTTTCTCAAGAATATTTTCAGACCTAAGAACAAATAAACAGTGATCAAGAGTCTATAAGCATTAAGGATGCAATTGCATGAATAAAAGCATTACAATAAACCAAAGGCAGTCAATTCAACCAAATAACATAATTAAAAGGCTACATCTATCCCTAAGATAACAAGTTTAGCTACTCATGTCCACTATAAATCCTACTAAACTCAAATATAAAACCATAGTTCAACAGTAAAAGTTAAAAGAACGAAGAAAGAACTCTCGTGGCGTGAACGGCAACGATCCCAGCAGCTATCACGAACCCCGAGCTCCACTTGAAATCTCCCAAAAATCCTCTTACAATCTCTCACAACCGTGTTTAAACAATGGTGTCAAAATCTCTCCAAAAAGGCCTCCTCATCCAAGATGCATCTTTTCCTTTTTCTATCAACAGCATGGCGTTGCAACGCCGTGCCCTAACGAATAAATCATAAATGGAAAATATCATGCAGCGTTGCAACGCTGAGGGAAGCTGTAAACCCGAGACTATTCTTTGGAATTCAAGAAAGAAAAGGTTAATGTTTTATGGTTGGTTTTGTTTTGAAAAGAAAAGAAAAGAAAAGAAAGGAAAAGGAAAAAAGAATGAAAAAGGGAAAAGGAAACTGGGTGGTGGACCCCACCTTAGTTTTCTTTTTAAAATAACTCATTCCATCGATTTCCTTCTCATTTTCAACAAAGAGCAGCAAGGGTTTCGTGGGAGAAGGAGAAAGGAAGAATAAGAAGAAGCTTTTCGTGAGTTAGAGTTGCAGAAGAAGGAAGGAGAGCTCAAAGCTTGGTTGTTTAGCAGCAAGGAGATCAACTCAACCCTGTTCTGGTTTTTTGTTCATCTCGAGCTCCACAGAAAGAGGTAAGAGTTGAGGCTTGGTTTTCATGAAAGATAATTCATTTTTGAACAATGTTCGTGAAGGATTCTTGAGCCAATTCTGACCTTAAGTTGCTGTTTTGTGAAGAGGAAGACAGAAGACAGAATTTGCTGTCAAATCCGAGAAGTCTCTGAGGTTTTAGTTGTACTGATCTGTACAGTTGGAATCAAAAGCTCTAATTTGTATGGTTCGAAAGCTTATTTAATTTCCTACAAGTTTTATGAAGAAATCGTGAGCAGAAAATATCTAGAAGATGTCTTAAATCTCAGGTTAAGTTTGTTGTGCAGCAGGAAAAACGAAACTGGAACAGCAGGAAGTTGTTTTGAGGAAAGTAGATTTCGAGGTAAATTCGAACAATTTCGTTTGGAATCTCATTTTCATGTCTTCATATGATTTTTAGAGAGTTCAAAAAAGAAGAGTTTGGTATAAATTACATTATCTTTGGATAAGTAAAGAAGAAGTTATGGCTGTCTGAAAAAAGGGCAGAAAATCTGTAAAATGCTGGAAAATTGGTTGGAGTGTTTTCTTGTAGTTTTAAGGTTAAAAACCATGAGCTCGAGGTTCTAATACATGAATTTGGTTTGTTTGACAGGCCAAGAGGAGATAGGTTGAGTGTACGGGCCAAGGTTCTAGTTTAACACTTTGAGTGACAAAACGAACTTCGAAAATAAACCAAATGCTTGAAATATGCTTGTATGCTTTAAGAAATGCAAGTTTTGCTGGAATGAATTGTTTCAAAGCTTGTGTTTTATTTTTGAACACATGTCTATGAGTATTCTTGTTTTCCTAGAAATGATTCAAGTGTTCATTGTGACCCTAAAAGTCTTTATAAAATTTATACATGAGCATATGTCCAATGGTTGCCAAAATTTATGGAAATGTTATGATTTCAAGCAAGCATGTACTAGCAAGTATGTTTTAAAGATTTCCAGTTTTATGAACAAGTTGAGTAAGCTTGAGTTTTATGAAAGAAAAGATAAGCAGGCATGTTCAAATGTTTTCATGTGATTTTCTGAGATATTGAGCCCGAGGCTTTATGGTGCCGTGTGCACACAGGTCTTATTCTGTTGTCGACGTTGAGTGTACTCCGTGACAACAGCGCTGTCGTGAGTGCTTGGCGGGCCCCATTACGACAAAGACGATGGAAGTGCTGGGCGGGCCCCACTACATCGTAGAATAAACGTTGGTTGTACTGGGCATGCCCTACACAACGTGGATTGTGACATGTTTTTAAAAGAGTTTATATCATTTACATGCCTTACGAGATTTTGATGATATACTTGTTGGTTTTCTGAAAGTCTATTATGATTCTACGTTTACTTTCAATGCTCGAATACAAATGCATATGCTCATAATTTTCAGGTCACATGTTTTACAAGTTATAGATATTAAACACAGTCACTCACTGAGCTTCATAGCTTATTCTTTCAATGTTTTCAAACTTTTCAGGTAGAGATCGAGCTCCTGGTACCTGAGTTACTGCCATAGTCTGCTAAAGCTCCATAAGTTTTAATACCTTGTACGTGGTTGGTTTTGTATAGCAAGTCTCTATGTTTTGTAGATTATTTTGAGAGGACTATGATGTTATAGTTGTTTTTACATTAGAGGTTGTATAAACAATGGTTTGTCTCATGTTGATTCTGATGCACTTGACTTTTAGTTTCCAAGAGAGACTTATGAAGGGTTTCTCCTTGTATATGTTTAATAGTTGTCCAGTTTCCGCTATGTTATGCTAAAGTGTTCCATATGCGAACATAGTATGCTTATCAGGTCAAAAGGGTCAACAGGTATTGTTAAGAGTTAAACAATGTATGTTGGCTTCACGCCGTTTTTCAGGCTAAGTAGCAGGTAGTTCGGGAGGGGGTGTGACAACTTGGTATTAGAGCAGTTAGCTCCATGGGAATGAGACAGGGAAAGTTAGCTCTGAGAATAAAGTAAAAGTCATAGCAAGTTATTGAGTTAGTTCATATTGAACTAGTAGAGTATGGTTCAAGTAAGGATAAGAGCAAGTCCAGTTAGGGCTAAAATGTGAATAGAAGTTTAGTACTGTGTACTTATGTTAAGTAACCATAGTATGTCTAATATGTTCAAATGTTATAGGAGTCCTGCCACCACGTACTAGCAGACGACGGAGGCAGGATCAGGGTGGGACGCAGGATCCTACCCAAGGCCAATCGGAGAGGGGATCTAGTGCCCCGAGAGTCTAGACTGAGGCCAGAGATGAGCAGCGTGTTGGTTCCTCACAAGAGGTAGGCAGGCCAGAGAGAGCAGGGCCTAGTGATCCAGAGAAGACGTATGGAATAAAACGTCTGAAGAAACTAGGAGCCACAGTGTTTGAGGGTTCCATAGATCCTGCTGATGCTGAGGTTTGGTTGAACAAGCTTGAGAAATGCTTTGATGTGATGAGTTGCCCTGAGGAGCGGAAGGTCAAGTTGGCCACATTTCTGCTAGAAAAGGAAGCAGAGGGTTGGTGGAAATCAATTTTAGCCAGACGGAGTGATGCACGTACTCTGGATTGGCACACATTCAGAGGCATATTTGAAGATAAATATTACCCTAGCACATACCGCGAAGCGAAGAGAGATGAATTTTTAGAATTAAAGCAAGGGTCACTATTAGTGGCTGAGGACGAGAGAAGGTATACCGAGCTATCACGGTATGCTGATGTTATTGTAGCATCTGAGAGTGATAGGTGTCGAAGATTTGAAAGAGGGTTACGACACGAGATACGTACTTCACCACACCATTGCTAAGTGGACCGACTTCTCTCACTGTGGTAGAGACGCTCTACGTGTTGAGCGAGTATATAGAGCGCGATCGATGGTGGAGCCAACTCGTGGGCCTTTAACAACGAGCAGTTTTTGGGGTCGTGAACAGCGAAGATTCATACCTGGAGTAAATGTTTCAAGTCGTCAGGACTTTAAGAATCGAGCTGGCGGCCAGACATCGAGGCAGATGAATGTTAGTGGTGCCTATCGAGGCGAGTCAAAGAGCACCTAGTCGATGCATCCGGATCTACAAAGCAAGACCACGAGACAATGCAGAGTCATTGCGGTGCAACAAGGAGAACTCCATTTGCAAATTGTGGTAAGAATCATCGAGGACAATGTCTTGTTGGTGTCGGTGTGTGTTACCAGTGTGGACAGCCAGGGCATTTCAAGAGGCATTGTCCACAACTTAGAAGCGATGCACGCAGAGGATCGGGGAGTTGGATCCCGAGGCGAGTTGAAATGGGAGTTGCGATAGGCTGCAGGAGAGCGGCACGATGATGCAAAAAGCAGAAGAAGAGTTGTAGGGAGACCTAGGCAACATGGAAAGGTCTACGCTATGACTCAAAGCAAGAAGCAGAGGATGCACGGATGTGATTCTTTGATACGATTTGTATTTGTAATGTACCGCACGTGTTTTAATAGATTCAAAGCTACGCATTCCTTTGTTTCTAGTATATTCCCGACTAAAATTTGAATAGAAAGCTAGAGCCTTTATTTGAGGGTTAGTTATATACGCACGCCAGATTGGTGATGCTTTATTAGTCGAGGCGATGTTTACGAGATTGTGAGGTCTTAGTAGAAGGTCTCAATATGTTAGTGGATCTTCTACCATTAGAGTTGCGGTGTTAGATGCAATCTTAGGGATGGATTTCTTATTCACTCATTATGCTTCCATGGATTGCCATAGAAAGGAAGTTGTTTTAGAAAACCGGGGTTGGTGAAGTGGTTTTCGGGGTGAAAAGAAGATTATTCATACGAGTTTGATTTCGGCATTCAAAGCTCGAAGTTGTTGAGAAAAGGTTGCACGGCGTTTCTTGCACACGTGAGTGGAGTGCGGGAAGAAAAAGTTAAAACCGTAAGATGTTCTTATTGTAAACGAATTTCTAGATGTTTTTCCAAAGAGATCTGTCGGGGTTGCAACCCGGAGATAGGAGGTAGAGTTCACTATTGAATTCCTACCAGAACAACACCTATTTCAAGCCTACCAGTATAGAATGGCTCCAAGTGAGCTCAAAGAGTCAAGATGCAATTACAAGAACTAGTTGATAAGGGATACATCGGACCTAGTGTATCGCCTTGGGGAGCTCGGTGTTATTTGTAAAGAAAAAAGATGGTACTCTTAGATTATGCATTTATTACGAGCGTTAAACAAAGTCACGATCGTAACAAGTATCCTTTACCCCGTATAGATGACTTGTTTATCCAGTTACGAGGAGCATCAGTGTTTTCTAAGATTGATTTGAGATCAGGATACCACCAGTTAAAGGTAAGGGAACCAGATATTCCTAAGACGACATTCGTAACTGTGTGCACGGCATTATGAGTTTTTAGTAATGTCGTTCGATTTGTGAATGCACCAATGAGCTTTCATGGACCTCATGAACAGGATTTTCCATCAGTATTTGGATCAGTTTGTGATAGTATTCATTGATGACATACTAGTTTACTCGGTTGACAGGAAAGCCCATGAGGAAAATCTAAGGATTATTCTGCAAACACTACGAGATAAACAGTTGTACGCTAAATTCACCAAATGTGAGTTTTGGTTGGATCAGGTAGTGTTTTTGGGGCATGTTGTCTCAGTAAATGGTGTTAGTGTGGATCCAAATAAAGTTAAAGTTGTAATCAACTTGGAGAGAGACCGGCCAAAGGCGACAGAGGTGCGTAGTTTCCTAGGCTTGGCGATACTACTACGAGGGTTTTGTTGAGGATTTCTCACGATTAGCATTACCCTTAACAGCTTTGACAAGGAAGAATGCTAAGTTTGAATGGTCAGATAAGTGTGAACAGAGTTTTCAGGAGCTGAAAAAGAGATTAGTTACAACACCTATTCTGACACTTCCTGTAACAGGAAAAGAGTATGTAATTTACTGTGATGCCTCGAGACAAGGTTTAGGGTGTGTTCTGATGCAAGAAGAAAAAGTAATAGCTTATGCATCAAGACAATTGAAAAGGCATGAATGTAATTACCCTACCCATGATCTTGAATTAGCAGCAGTTGTTCTAGCATTGAAGATCTGGAGACATTACTTATTTGGTGAGAGGTGTCATATTTTTACAGATCATAAGAGTCTGAAGTATATCTTTGATCAGAGGGAGTTGAATATGAGACAGAGAAGATGACTAGAACTGATTAAAGATTATGATTGTACCATAGAATACCATCCTGGTAAGGCGAATGTGGTAGCAGATGCATTGAGCAGGAAGTCAAGACTTCCTAGGGATGCCTTGTGTGGTATTCGAGCAACATTTTTAAGTACTCTAAGGGATTCTAAGGCAGCTGTGACTACAGAGAGTTCAGGGGGTCTCTTAGCTCAATTCCAAGTCAGGTCTTCACTCGTAGCAGAGATTGTGAAAAGACAGACGGAGGATAGTAACTTGCAGAAAATGTTTGGAAAGTCCAAACAAGGCCCAGAAGCAGAGTTTAAGACGAGATCAGACGGAGCCATAGAGAGGCAAGGAAGACTATGTGTTCCGAGTGTTTGTAAGCTTAAAGATGTTATTCTAGAGGAAGCTCACAGTTCAGCTTACGCTATGCATCCAGGAAGTACCAAGATGTACAAAACTTTGAAGGGAACGTATTGGTGGCCTGGGATGAAACGAGAGATAGGCGATTATGTTGATAGATGTTTGATCCGCGGCGAGTTAAACCCAGTTAGACACAGAGGCGGGAGGACTCCTTAATCCACCGCCAAGATCTTGGAGTGGAAATGGGAGCATATCACTATGAATTTTCTGTTTGGATTACCACGTACTTCGAGTGGGCATGATGGTATTTGGGTAATAGTGGATAGACTCACTAAGACAACACGGTTTATACCGATTAAAGCGACGTCTACACTTGATCAGCTTGCTAAGCTATACGTCGATAAAATTGTGAGTCAATACGGAGTGCCAGTGTCCATAGTTTCAGATCGAGATCCGAGATTTACTTCTATGTTTTGGCCTAGTTTACAGAAAGCTATGGGAACAAAGTTGAATTTTAGTATAGCGTTCCATCCTCAGACAGATGGGCAGTCAGAGAGGACCATCCAGACCTTAGAGGACATGTTGAGAGCATGTGTCCTTCAATTTAAAGGGAGTTGGGATACTCACCTATCGCTTATGAAATTTGCTTACAATAACAACTACCAGTCGAGTGTTGGTATGGCACCATTTGAGGCTCTGTATGGAAGACCATGTAGAACTCCCATATGTTGGAACGAAGTAGGAGAGCGGAAGCTTATCGGTCCTGAGTTGGTACAAGTTACTACAGACAATATTAAGGTAATCAGAGAGAATCTGAAGGTAGCACAAGACCGTCAGAAGAGTTATGCAGATAAGCGACGAAAGGACTTAGAATTCCAGGTCGGAGATCAAGTTTTCTTGAAGTTATCTCCGTGGAGAGGTGTCCTTCGTTTTGGTAAGAAAAGTAAACTAAGCCCTAGATATATTGGTCCTTATAAAGTAACGGGTCGAGTTGGGCCAGCAGCCTACAGACTAGAGTTACCAGCAGAACTAAGCAGCCTACAGACTGGAGTTACCAGCAGAACTATCTCGAGTACATGATGTATTTCATGTGTCCATGTTGAGGAAGTATATTCCAGATCCGACTCATGTGTTGCAAGCACAACCAGTTGAACTAAAAGAAGACATGAGTTACGTAGAGGATGCAGTTCAAATCCTCGACAAGAAAGAACAAGTTTTAAGAAACAAGACGATCTCACTCGTGAAGGTTCGTTGGAGACATCACAGAGTGGAGGAGGCAACCTGGGAGTTAGAGGACCTAATGAGAAGCAAGTACCCGACAATATTCACCTAAGGACTACTAAATTTCGAGGACGAAATTTCGTAAGGGGGAGGTAAGTTGTAAACCCGAGACTATTCTTTGGAATTCAAGAAAGAAAAGGTTAATGTTTTATGGTTGGTTTTGTTTTGAAAAGAAAAGAAAAGAAAAGAAAAGAAAAGAAAAGAAAAGGAAAAAAGAATGAAAAAGGGAAAAGGAAAGTGGGTGGTGGACCCCACCTTAGTTTTCTTTTTAAAATAACTCATTCCATCGATTTTCTTCTCATTTTCAACAAAGAGCAGCAAGGGTTTCGTGGGAGAAGGAGAAAGGAAGAAGAAGAAGAAGCTTTTCGTAAGTTAGAGTTGCAGAAGAAGGAAGGAGAGCTCAAAGCTTGGTTGTTTAGCGAAGAAGGAGATCAACTCAACCTGTTACAGTTTCTGTTCATCTCAAGCTGCACAGAAAGAGGTAAGAGTTGAGGCTTGGTTTTCTTGAAAGCTAATTCATTTTTTAACAATGTTCGTGAAGGATTCTTGAGCCAATTCTGACCTTAAGTTACTGTTTTGTGAAGAGGAAGACAGAAGACAAAATTTGCTGTCAAATCCGAGAAGTCTCTGATGTTTTAGTTGTACTGATCTGTACAGTTAGAATCAGAAGCTCTAATTTGTATGGTTCGAAGGCTTATTGAATTTCCTACAAGTTTTGTGAAGACATCGTGAGGAGAAAATGTCTAGAAGATGTCTTAAATCTCAGGTTAAGTTTGTTGTGCAGCAGGAAAAACGAAACTGGAACAGCAGGAAGTTGTTTTGAGGAAAGTAGCTTTCGAGGTAAATTCGAACAATTCCGTTTGGAATCTCATTTTCATGTCTTTATATGAGTTTTAGAGAGTTCAAAAAGGAAGAGTTTGGTATAAATTACATTATTTTTGGATAAGTAAAGAAGAAATTATGGCTGTCTGAAAACAGGACAGAAAATCTGTAAAATGCTGGAAAATTGATTGGAGTGTTTTCTTGTAGTTTTAAGGTTAAAAACCATGAGCTCGAGGGTCTAATACATGAATTTGGTTTGTTTGACAGGCCAAGAGGAGATAGGTCGAGTGTACGGGCCAAGGTTCTAGTTTAACACTGTGAGTGACAAAACGAACTTCGAAAATGAACCAAATGCTTGAAATATGCTTATATGCTTTGAGAAATGCATGTTTTTCTAGAATGAATTGTTTCAAAGCTTGTGTTTTATTTTTGAACACATGTCTATGAGTATTCTTGTTTTCCTAGAAATGCTTCAAGTGTTCATTGTGACCCTAAAAGTCTTTATAAATATAATACATGAGCATATGTCCAATGGTTGCCAAAATTTATGGAAATGTTATGATTTCAAGCAAGCATGTACTAGCAAGTATGTTTTAATGATTTCCAGTTTTATGAACAAGCTGAGTAACCTTGAGTTTTATGAAAGAAAAGATAAGCAGGCATGTTCAAATGTTTTCATGTGATTTTCTGAGATATTGAGCCCGAGGCTTTATGGTACCGTGTGCACACAGTCTTATTCTCATTGTCGACGTTGAGTGTACTCGTGACAACAACGCTATCGTGAGTCTTTGGCGGGCGGCCCCATTACGACAAAGACGATGGAAGTGCTGGGCGGGCCCCACTACATCGTAGAGTAAACGTTGGTTGTACTGGGCATGCCCTACACAACGTGGATTGTGACATGTTTTTAAAAGAGTTTATATAATTTACATGCCTTACGAGATTTTGATGATATACTTGTTGGTTTTCTGAAAGTCTATTTTGATTCTACGTTTACTTTCAATGCTTGAATACAAATGCATATGCTCATAATTTTCAGGTCACATGTTTTACAAGTTATAGATATTAAACACAGTCACTCACTGAGATTCATAGCTCATTCTTTCAATGTTTTCAAACTTTTCAGGTAGAGATCGAGCTCCTGGTACCTGAGTTACTGCCATAGTCTGCTAAAGCTCCATAAGTTTTAATACCTTGTACGTGGCTGGTTTTGTATAGCAAGTCTCTATGTTTTGTAGATTATTTTGAGAGGACTATGATGTTATAGTTGTTTGTACATTAGAGGTTGTATAAACAATGGTTTGTCTTGTGTTGATTCTGATGCACTTGACTTTTAGTTTCCAAGAGAGACTTATGAAGGGTTTCTTCTTGTATATGTTTAATAGTTGTCCAGTTTCCGCTATGTTATGCTAAAGTGTTCCATATGCGAACATAGTATGCTTATCAGGTCAAACAGGGTCAACAGGTATTGTTAAGAGTTAAACAATGTTTGTTGGCTTCACGCCGCCTTTCGGGCTAAGTAGCAGGTAGTTCGGGAGGGGGTGTGACAGAAGCGTTGCAACGCTGGTACCCTCGCGCGCCTTTAGCTATCGAAGTAGCGTTGCAACGCCATCGCTACGGATCTTCATGGCGTCTTTTCTGCGTGTGGAGCGTTGCAACACTGCAAAGCAGCGTTGCAACGCCATCGGTATGTTCTTCTATAGTAGAATAGCTGCACACAGAGCGTTGCAACGCCATCTCCTCAGAATTAATGGCTTGTTTTGACCTTGCTTCTTCCATTTAATGTCAATTTTGGCTCCTTTTTCACCCATAATTTTCCATCCATTCTCATATTGCTCTTTAACCTGAATTTCAACAAATCAAATACGTTAAATCCCTGAAATTATCATAAAACTAACACAATTTAAGCCTAAGAATAGCACATTTTGTGTGCTATCAGTAATTCCATGTTCTATCATATAGACTTGGAATTCTATGTCCATATACTCTTCACCTCGATCCGATTGAAGTGTTTTAATCGTTTACCTAACAGGTTCTCAACCTTAGTCTTGAACTCCTTGAACTTTTCAAGAGTTTCAGACTTCCCATGCATTAGGTAAAGCTACCCATACCTCGAATAGTCATCTATAAAAGATACAAAGTATTCGTAACCTCCTCGTGCTTTAGCATTCATCGGACCACGGAGGTCAGAATGTATAAGCTCAAGAGGCTCTTTGGCTCTATATCCTTTTCCACTAAAAGAACGTTTGGTCATTTTGCCTTCAAAGCATGACTCATAAACTGGTAAAGAGTTTTCGTCCAACTCGCTTAGAAGTTCGCTCTTCACTAGTCTCTCAATCCTATTGAGATTTATGTGACCTAAGCTTAGATGCCAAAGATGGGCAGTATCTTTTGGAGAAACTTTTACTCTCTTTGTTTGCGTTTCTGCTGTTTTAAACTATTTGGTATTCAAAACACTTTTGACCGAATTAGGCTTTAAAACATACAATTTACTCTCAAGCAAAGCAGAACAAATCAAATTTCCATTTCGAGAAATAAACGCTTTATTACTCTTGAAAGAAACGGAAATATTTTGTTCTAATAGGCAGGAAATAGAAACTAGGTTTCTAGTAAACCCTGGAACTATGTACATATTATCTAATAATAAGTACTTCCCACCAAAGAACAGCTTCACCGTGCCAATAGTTGTAGCAGGGACAACTTCTCTAGATCCAACCCTGAGTGTTATCTCACCCTCTTGGAGTCGCTGCCACAAACTTAATCCTTGAAAAGAAGAGCAAACATGGTTAGTGACGCCTAAATCCAATATCCAGACAGAGTCATTACTCTCCACTAAGCAAGTTTCTGTAACAAGTAAATCACATTAATGTTGGGATGTAGTCCTCATCTCGTGTAGTTTGTAATATTCCAAGTTGTAAATAAATAAGAGTTATTTATTTGAGCCTTGTGATATAAATAAAAGTTATTTATTTGAACTTTGTGTCTCACATATTCCATAAACTTAATCCTATAAACTAAGCTCCAGGGTAATTGTATTAATGAGAGTGCTAAAACTTGAACGGTGTGTAGTAGACACACAGGGAGGATCACGTTCGAGTTAATGACCCGAACGGTCTACAGTATATGGATAGGGTTGGAAACCTAATCCTGGATTCGCTGTGGATGCGACCCGCTTTGTATTAAAATCCAAACAAGGTGATCTGACTCGTTCATGTGGTTGACATGCGAGTGGGGGCATCCTGTGCAATGAGATTGTACAAGACCGGATCGTTAGTTATTAGACTTACTTATGTAACATCGTTAATAGTATAGGGCTAAAACTTTCGTAGATGACATTAGTGACTCGACCTTAATCTTGAGCATGTTACGGACTCCTGTCTGCGGGGTCTGTCCTTTGACTAGTACGGGTGAGGGTGGCCACTGATGCTCGCCCAATATGCCTATCTTCTAAGGGACAAGACCACGTGGGGAGCTGAGAACTTGACTACGTAAGAAGGAATTCACTTGTTCCCGACTTAGAGAAACTAGAGGGGTTGTTCCCTTAAGTGCTGTCTCTAGGGCTTAAACAACGGGGCCCCACTCTCTCATTGGCCTGAGAGGGTTGTTGTTTTTGGTTGGACCATGCAACGTAGATGTTCATTAGAGGAACAGTGGGACTTAAGGAGCAAGAGGTAGACACAGGGGTAAAATTGTAATTTTACCCAGCAGTGTCTACGAACAACAAGTGAAGGGTCGACTCACGGGTATTAGTTATTTCGATGGACACAACTTGTCCTACAGTGATGAGAGTGCAGCTACGGGCATTAGTGGAGTGTTACCGTAGCTAATGAATGTTGAATAACTGGTTCAAAGAGTTTGACAAGTTAGTCTCGGATCATTGGAGCTCGTAACGTGTAGGTCCATTAGGTCCCTCGGTTGGCTCAAATTGGACAAATTGAAGGTTTACAGTTTGGTGTGAATTTGAAGTGTTCAAATTCATTATTTGGGTATTTATGTCATTTATATGAGATGTAGATGACATAATATGTAGTTTGATGTGAATGAGATTCATAATAAACTATTGTATAGCCTAATTGATTAATTAGTGCTAATTGGAGAAATTGAATTGAGGGAAATTAAATTGAATGTGATTCAATTTAAAATTTCACATTTATGCAAATGAGATTTGTATAATAAGGTATGAGATACCTTATATTATATGATATGCAAATATGATTTGTATATCATATAGTTGTGGTAAAATAGTGAATTGGTGGAGATTTTAACTCCACCAGACCCATTATAAAAGGATGCATTCAAAGGCATCTCATATGCCATATTTCCATTTTTTGTATTTTGATCCAAAGAGAGCAAGGCAATTCTCTCTAGAACTCTCTCAATCCTCTCTAAGATTTCTCCTCACCCAAAACCAAACAGACTCTCCCTCAACCTCCCTAGAACAACCGAGAAGATGTTTTGGAAGTGTCTTGCAATACTGTTCGTGGTTCGATTCGAGGAGATCGTTGGTTCAGGAGAGATCGTGATCGGAGGAGGGAAGCTTTGAAGAAGTGTTCTTCAACAAGTAAGTACCAAGTAACCTTACAGTTTTTCCTCTTTTTAATGCATGTTTAGCCCAGAATTAAAGTTGTTTAGTTCGATTTTAAGATAGAATTACACAACGGATCAACAACGTTTCACAACGTCTTCCGCTGCGGGAATTCCAAATCCCTTCAATTGGTATATGAGTCAGGCATTGCTCTTCGTTGTGTCTTCTGTGAATCTTAAAATTAGGTGGGTAGCATTAATTTTCATGAGATGATTGTTAATGGTTTGCTTTTTTTAATGCTTTCAGTTTTTGGAACTTAGTTTAGTTTGCATTAAAGTTGATGAGATCAATGTAAATGCATGTTGTTTTGGGCCTTTTTTTAATGTAAATCAAGTTTGTAAGTCCGTGTCGTTCGTGGCATGAGATGTCGTGAAAAAATCAGAGCGAAAACGGGCAAAAATCGACGAAGAACGAGCAAAGTGTTTTCTGTTCTGTCGACAGCATTGAGACGCTGTTCATCGGCGTCTCAACGCTCTCCATGCTGAAGGAGGCGTGCTGCAGGCACAACGTTGCAACGCCAGGCGCGGCGTTGAGAACGCGCTGTGCAATGCTGAACGCAACGGCGTTGCAATGCTGGCCACAACGGCATTCTAACGCTGCCGCGTAGTGGCCGGTTTCCAGCGGTTGCGCGAGACGTGCGTGGATAGTGGCCTTCGTGGGGACTTATGAGTGCAGCGGTTCGAAACCCACTCAACGTGTTTTATTTAATTATTTTTATTTTCTTTGTAAAATGTATTTATTAAATGTATTTATTTAATTATTTTAATTAATATTAATATAATTGTTATATTAATGTTAATTAATTTAGTTTTATTCCCCTAGGGTGCCAAAAATAGGTCCAATAATGCTATTTAATTATTTTATGCATGAGATGTATGATTTAATTATTTCTATGTGCATAATGTATGTCATATAGATTTAAAATTCCACCTTAGGTTAAACATTTCATGCATCATTTATATTATAAGAGTTATAATATATAGTATGCATGATAGGATTATATTATAAGTGTTATAATATAATGTTTGCATGATTTAATTTATTTAATATAAGTGTTATATTTCTTAGATTAAAAGCATGCTCATGCATTTAATTCATGTGATGAATGCATGTTATAGTTTAGTATTATTCATTTGATGAATGATCAAGCACTATAACATAGAAATGCATGTAACCTAAGTTAATTATTAGTTTTAAAATGTTTAGAACTTGAATAATTAGACTTAGGTTTTCTAGTTCTAATAAGATTAGCATTAGGAAATCAAATATGACGTTTGAATGGAGACTGATAAGTAACTCTGTCTAGGGAAGGTTCTACCTAAGGCTGGGGTATTTAAGCTGACGCTTTCCGGAACACCCCTACCTAGGAACCGACCTTGGAGTGAATTCGGTCCGGAGATTCTTAGGTTATATTCTCGTGAGTGCCGTTATTTAAGAGCTAATTAATTTACTCACATAGACCTAAGTTAATAATGTTATTATAGACTTGGGCTAATCCAATATAAGAGTTATATTGGTAGACTTGCGATTGCAAGTTTCTTAGCACTTAGGTAAATTTTAGCCGGTTTATCTAGGTCAATCCCGTTTAATTTAAAGTGCTGAGTGGGAGGAAATAAAGTGTATGAGATACATTTAATTTTTCATCCACAAATCTCCGTTAAGTTCGCATCGTGAGATCCATACTCGGCCTCGTGGCGCAAATGGGAGTGTTCCCCTATGGGTGGCATTTGTATGAGTCAATATTCAACGTGAATGGAGAGAGTACTCATAGTGAGTGGGAGCGAGACCTGTGAAAACGGGAGCCATGGTCTCTTCTATCGATTCACACCGTGAGACACCTATGATCAGCCTGCTAGTTTGGCCTGGACCAGACAATCCCTATGGAGGGCCTTGAACATGGGAGTCGGAACACCGTGAGTTTCCGAAAGGGATATGATTTCCTTGTTGGCTTTCCTTCTTAGTCCTCCCTACGACGGCTATTGTTTGGATGGATACTCAGAGGATTCATTAAGAGTTAATGGATTCAGACCGAAAAATGGTAACTGGATGCCTAATGAAATAAGAGTTATTTTGGGATTAGGGTCTGGTCGAGAAAGTCTCGTCCCAGAGGAGGAGTGGGTTTGTCTACCCTACGGTAGCAGCCATTCTAAACCTGTGGAGTATCATTGCAAATTTTGAATGACCTAGGGATCATAGGATAAAAATTTGCTAAAACCTGATTGGATTTTCAAAAGTTTTTGCGAGACTAATACAAAGTTTTTTTTTTCATTTTTTCAGCAATAAAATGTCAAACACTTTTAACACTCCTTTAGCTTCCGTTAAGTTAGTCGACGATAACATTTCGTGGAAAAACAATATTAACACGATTTTGGTAAATGATGACCAAGAGTTCGCGCTCACTGGGGAGGGTCTTCAGGTGCTCGGTCCAACAGTCCTATTCAACGATCTACAAACCTTCCAGTTCTTGGTGCAAACTAAGAGACAGGAAGTTGAGGCAAGTGTCGCCTTAGGATCTTTTCACATGAGTATGACCTCTGGGGCAAAGTTTGTAGACTCTTCAGGCTCTAAAGGGAAGAAGGAGAAGTTGAAAGAGGATAGGGTTGACCGCGCTGCCGCCCTAAAAGGCAAAGAAATCAAGGAAGTTGCGAGAAAGTGTTTCTACTGCGACGGGGGCGGACACCTGAAAAGGAGTTGTCCCAAGTTCCTTGATGAAAAGAAGATGACAGGTAAATGTGATTTATTTGTCACAGAAACTTGTTTAGTGGAGAGTAGAGACTCTGTCTGAAATATTGGATTCATACGCCACAAATCACGTTTGCTCTTCTTTTCAAGGATTAAGTTCCTGGCAGCAGCTGCAAGAGGGTGAGATAACACTTAGGGTTGGATCTGGAGAAGTTTCTCAACAGTAGCGATAGGCACGGTGAAGCTGTTTTTTGGGGGGAAGTAGTTATTATTGGATAATATGTACATAGTTCCTGAGTTTACGAGAAACCTAATTTTTATTTCCTGCCTACTAGAACAAAATATTTTCGTTTCATTCAAGAGTAATAAAGCGTTTATTTCTCGAAATGGAAATTTGATTTGTTCTACTTCACTTGAGAGCAATTTATATGTTTTGAACCCTCATTCGGTCAAAAGTGTTTTGAATATCAAATTGTTTAGAACATCTGAAACGCGAACTAAGAGAGTAAAGGTTTCTCCAAAAGAAAGTGCCCATCTTTGGCATCTAAGGTTAGGCCACATAAATCTCAATAGGATTGAGAGACTAGTGAAGAGTGGACTTCTAAGCGAGTTGGAAGAAAACTCTTCATCGATTTGTGAGTCATGCCTTGAAGGCAAAATGACCAAACGTCCTGTTTGTGGAAAAGGATATTGAGCCAAGGAGCCCCTTGAGCTTATACATTATGGCCTCTGTGGTCCGATGAATGTTAAAGCACGAGGTGGTTACGAATACTTCGTATCTTTTATAGATGACTATTCGAGGTATGGGTACATTTATCTAATGTATAGGAAGTCTGAAACAGTTGAAAAGTTCAAGGAGTTCAAGACTAAGGTTGAGAACCTGTTAGGTAAAACGATTAAACACTTTGATCGGATCGAGGCTGAGAATATATGGACATTGAATTCCATGACTATATGATAGAACATGGAATTACGTCGCAACTCTCAGCACCTGCTATGCCACAGCAAAATGGTGTATCGGAGAGGAGAAACAGAACCCTGTTGGACATGGTTCGATCGATGATGAACTATGCTCGTCTCCCTGATTCTTTTTAGGGTTACGCAGTGGAGACTGCGGTATACATTTTGAACACAGTTCTGTCGAAAAGTGTTTGTGAAACACTGTTCAAACTCTGGCATGGTCGTAAAATCAGTTTACGTCATTTCAAAAGTTGGGGATGCCCAACACATGTGTTGGTGTAAAACCCAAAGAAGTTGGATCCCGTTCAAAGTCGTGCCTCTCTGTAGGTTACCCAAAACAGACTAGGGGTGGTTTCTTTTAGGTTCCTAAGGAAAATAGGGTGCTTGTGTCGACAAACGCCACTTTCCTTAAGGAAGACCACATCAGGGATCACTTACAAAGGAGTAAGATTGTGTTGAATGAAATGGACAGTTCATCAGCAAGAGTTGCTGATGGTGCTAGTACGTCAACAAGTGTTGTTGATCCTATCTCGTCTAGTCAAGTCCGTTCCCAAGAGTTGGGAATGCCTCAACGTAGTGGGTGGGCTGTGAGACAACCTGAATGTTACATGGGTTTAGCTGAAACTCAAGTTGTCACTCCTAATGATGACTGCGAGGATCCATTGACCTATGATCAGACAATGGCAGACGTTGACAAGGACGAATGGATTAAAGCGATGGACCAGGAAATGGAGTCGATGTACTTCAATTCAGTCTGGGAGCTTATGGACCAACCGGATGGGGTGAAACCTATTGGTTGCAAGTGGATCTACAAATGTAAACATGGCGTAGATGGAAATGTGCAAACCTTCAAAGCTCGACTAGTGGCGAAGGGTTTTACCCAGGTGGAAGGGGTTGACTATGTGGAAACCTTTTCACATGTTGCCATGGTAAAGTCGATTACAATCCTTATGGACATTGCCGCATATTATGACTATGAGGTATGGCAGATGGATTTCAAGACCGCCTTTCTGAATGGCAACCTTGACGAGACCATCTACATGGACCAGCCCAAGGGGTTCATTGCCCAAGGCCAAGAGCAAAGAGTTTGTCGGCTTAAAAGTTCTATTTATGGACTGAAACAAGCCTCGAGGTCTTGGAATATAAGGTTTGATGAGGCGATCAAATCTTATTACGTTAATCAAAATGTTGACGAGCCTTGTGTCTACAAGAAAATCGTTAACAGTACTGTCGCATTTTTAATATTGTATGTGGATGATATCCTTCTCATTGGGAATGAGGTAGGATTTCTTACTAACATTAAGAATGGTTGGCTTCGCAATTCCAAATGAAAGATTTGGGAGAGTCACAGTATGTTCTAGGTATCCAGATAGTTCGAAACCGAAAGAACAGAACGCTAGCCATGTCTCTGGCGTTTTATATTGACAAGATGTTGTCTAGATATAAGATGCAGAACTCCAAGAATGGCTTGTTGCCTTTCAGGCATGGGGTTCAGTTGTCTAAAGATCAATGTCCTAAGACTCCTCGAGAGGTTGGGGATATAAGACGAATCCCCTATGCTTCAACTGTAGGGAGCCTGATGTATGCAATGTTGTGTACTAGGCCCGACATCTGTTATGCAGTTGGGATTGTCAGTAGGTAGCAATCCAACCCAGGATTAGATCACAGGATAGCCGTAAAGGCAATCCTCAAGTATCTTAGGAGAACGAGGAACTACAACCTTGTGTATGGGAGTGGGGATTTGATCCTTACGGGATACACAGATTCTGACTTCCAGACCGATAAGGATTCTATGAAATCCACTTTGGGGTCAGCCTTCATTCTGAATGGAGGAGTTGCAGTGTGGCGAAGCATCAAGCAGGGATGCATCGCTGATTCCACGATGAAAGTCGAATATGTTGCGGCTTGTGAAGCTGCAAAGGAAGCTGTTTGGCTTAGGAAGTTCATGCTGGATTTTGATGTTGTTCCAAATATGAACTTGCCAATCACGCTGTATTGTGACAACACTGGTGCAGTAGCCAACTTGAGAGAACCTCAGAGTCATAAAAGAGGCAAACATATTGAGCGTAAGTATCACCTAATATGGGAGATTGTGCACCGCGGAGACGTGACAGTCACGCAGATAACTTTGGAGCACAACGTTGTTGATCCATTTACAAAGGCCCTCACGACTAAGGTGTTTGAGGGTCACTTAGAGAGCCTAGGTCTTCGAGTGCTTCCTGACTAGGGCAAGTGGGAGTATTGTAAAGGGGTATTCAATGCCCTAGTTTATTATATTACTTTGTTGTATTACTTTACTGTACATTTGAGAAATGTATCATGTACTCCACTAGCTTAGTCCAAGTCGGAGTTTGTTGGGATGTATGTCCTCATCTCGTGTAGTTTGAAATATTCCAAGTTGTAAATAAATAAGGGTTATTTATTTGAGACTTGTGATATAAATAAGAGTTATTTATTTGAACTTTGTGTCTCATATAATTCATAAACTTAATACAATAAACTAAGCTCTAGGGTCATTGTATTAATGAGAGAACTAGAACTTGAACGGTGTGTAGTGGACACACAGGGAGGATCACGTTCGAGTTAATGACCCGAACGGTCTACAGTATATGAATAGGGTTGGAAACCTAATCCTAGATACGCTGTGGATGCGGTCCGATTTGTATTACGATACAAACGATGTGATCTGACTCGTTCATGTGGTTGACATGCGAGTGGGGGCATCCTGTGCAATAAGATTGTACGAGATCGGACCGTGAATTATTAGACTTACTGATGTAACACCGTTAACTGTATTAGGCTAATAATTTCGTAGATGACCATTAGTGACTCGACCTTAATCCTGAGCGTGTTACGGACTCCTGTCTGCGGGGGTCTGCCCTTTGACTAGTACGGGTGAGGGTGGCCACTAATGCTCGCCCAATATGCCTATCTTCTCTGGGACAGGACCACATGGGAAGCTGAAACTTGACTACGCAAGAAAGAATTCACTCGTTCGCGACTTAGGAAAACTAGAGGGGTTGTTCCTTTAAGTGTTGTCTCCAGGGCTTGAATAACGGGGCCCCGCTCTCTCATTTGAAGGGAATAAAAATCCCCGCGCAGCAGAAGACGATCGAATCGTCATGGTATCATTACGCTACTCGATTTTGTTAAAATGATCTAACTCTTAGATCTAGGCTAAACATGCAAAAGAGGAAGAAAAAGCGATGAGGAGAAGTTTACTTACTTGTTGTAGACAAAAACTTCAAGGATTCTTCCTCGGTCACGAACACTTCGTGATTCTCGATCTCAACGAACGCTCCTCACGAACGGAACCCGAACACTACCACTTGGAGTGTCGGTTGTTCTTCCTTTGGAAAGAAGAAAGTTTGTGGGAACCTGTGATTTTGGAGAGGGAGGAGAATTGAGAGAGAGTAGAGAGAATTTTGGTTTTTTCTCTTTGATCAAAACCAAAAGTATTAGAAAAGCTTAATCAATCCCTTCTTGCAAAAGGTTGAAATAGTGGAATGATGGAGTTAAAATCTCCACATTATAACCACTTTACCACAACCATAGGTTATGCAAATCTCATTTGCATAACCACATAATATAAGATATCTCATATCTCATATTGCAAATCTCATTTGCAATAATTGTGGATTAATTAAATTGAATCACATCCAATTTAATTTCTCTAAATTAATTTCTCCAATTAGCCCTAATTAACCAATTAGTCTAACCTATAGTTTATTATGAATCTCATTCACATTAAACTATATATTATATTATCCATATCTCATATAAATGACATAAATGCCCTTAAAGTGAAATTGAACACTTCAATTTTATACCAAAACATTAACCCTTCTTTTAACCCAGATTGAGCCAACCGAGGGACCTAATGGACCTACAGTGACGGGTTTCAATGATCCGAGATTAACCTGTCAAACTCTTTGACCCGGTTAATCAACATTCATTAGCTACGGTAACACTCCACTATAGCCCGTAGCTGCACTCCTGTCAGTGTAGAATATTACGTGTCCACTGATATAACTAATGCCCATGACTCGACCCTTCACAGGTTATTCGTAGACACGGCTGGGTCAAATTACCATTTTACCCTTGTGTCTACCTCTTGTTCCTTAAGTCCCCACTGCTTCTCTAATGAACAACATATTGTGATGGTCCAACAATACACAACACCCTTCTCAGGCCAGTGAGAAGGTCGCCCGTTGTCCAAGCCCTAGAGACAGGACTTAAGGGAACAACCCCTCTAGTTTTCCTAAAGGCGAGAACGAGTGAATTCCATCTCGCGTAGTTAAGTTCCCAGCTCCCTACTTGGTCCTGTCCCTGAGAAGATAGGCATATTGGGCGAGTAACTGTGACCACCCTCACCCGTACTAGTCAAAGGATAGACCCCCGCAGATAGGAGTCCGTAACACGCTCAGGATTCAGGTCGAGTCACTAATGGTCATCTACGATATTATTAGTCCCATCACACAATCGGTGTTATATCGATGAGGTCTAATAATTCACGATCCTGTCTTGTACAATCTCATTGCACAGGATGCCCCCACTCGCATGTCAACCACATGAACGAGTCAGATCACCTCGTTTGTATCTAATACAAAGCGGGCCGCATCCACAATGTATCTAGGATTAGGTCTCCAACCCTATCCATATATTGTAGACCCTTCGGGTAATTAACTCGAATGTGATCCTCCTTGTGTGTCCACTACACACCATTCAAGTTCTAGTTCTCTCATAAATTCAATGACCCTGGAGCTTAGTTTATTGGAAAAGTTTATAAATATTGCGAGACACAAAGTGATGAAATGAATAACTCTTATTAATTTCAAACAGTAATTTACAAACACGATATTAGGACAAAAATCCCAACATCATTGGCCTGAGAGGGTTGTTGTTTATGGTTGGACCATGCAACGTAGTTTTTCATTAGAGGTGCAGTGGGACTTAAGGAGCAAGAGGTAGACACAGGGGTAAAACGGTAATTTAACCCAGCAGTGTCTACGAACGACCAGTGAAAGGTCGACTCATGGGTATTGGTTATATCGATGGACACAACTTGTCCTACAGTGATGAGAGTGTAGCTACGGGCTTTAGTGGACCGTAGCTAATGAATGTTGAATAATCGGGTCAAAGAGTTTGACAGGTTAGTCTTGGATCATTGGAGCTCGTCACGTGTAGGTCCATTAGGTCCCTCGGTTGGCTCAAATTGGACAAATTGATGGTTTACAGTTTGGTGTGAATTTGAAGTGTTCGAATTCATTATTTTGGTATTTATGTCATTTATATTTGATATAGATGACATAATATATAGTTTGATGTGAATGAGATTCACAATAAACTATTGTATAACCTAATTGATTAATTAGTGCTAATTAGAAAAATTGATTTGAGAGAAATTAAATTGAATGTGATTCAATTTAAAATTCCACATTTATGGAAATGAGATTTGTATAATAAGGTATGAGATACCTTATATTATATGATATGCAAATATGATTTGTATATTATATAGTTGTGGTAAAATGGTGAATTGGTGGAGATTTTAACTCCACCACACCCATTATTAAAGGATGCATTCAAAGGCATCTCATATGCCATTTTTCCATTTTTTGGAATTTGATCCAAAGAGAGCAAGGCAATTCTCTTTAGAACTCTCTCAATCCTCTCTAAGATTTCTCCTCACCCAAAATCAAAGGGAGTCCCACATACTCTCCCTCAACCTCCCAAGAATAACCGAGAAGATGTTTTGAAAGTGTCTTGCAATACTGTTCGAGGTTCGATTCGAGGAGATCGTTGGTTCGAGAGAGATCGTGACTGGAGGAGGGAAGCATTGAAGAAGTGTTCTTCAACAAGTAAGTATCAAGTAACCTTACTGTTTTTCCTCTTTTTAATGCATGTTTAGCCTAGAATTAAAGTTGTTTAGTTCGATTTTAAGATAGAATTACACAACGGATCAACAATGTTTCATAACGTCTGCCGCTGCGAGAATTCCAAATCCCTTCAATTTACCTGTTTTCTTCGTTTCATCAAGGAACTTGCGACAACTTCTTTTCAGGTGATCGTCCCCGTTGCAGTAGAAACACTATCTTGCAACTTCCTTGATCTCAATGCCCTTTAGGACGGCACCGCGGTCAACCATCACCACCTTCAACTTCTTCTTCTTCCCTTTCGGGCCTGAAGAATCTACAAACTTTGTCCCTGTGAAAAGATCTAAAGCCAACACTTGCCTCAGCTTCCTTTCCCTTGATTTGCACAAAAGACTTGAAGGTTTGTAGATCGTTAAATAGGACTATTGGACTGGGCACCTGAGGACCCTCCTTAGTGAGCACGAGCTCTAGGGCGTCATTTACTAAAATCGTGTCAATATTATTTTTCCACGAAAAATTATCGCCGACTAACTTATCGGAAGCTAAAGGAGCATTAAAAGGGTTTGACATTTTGTTGCTGAAAAATGAAAATTTTTGTATTAGTCTCGTAAAAAACTTTGAAAATTCAATCAGCTTTTAGCAAATTTTTATCCTATGATCCCTAGGTCATTAGGGAATTGCAATGATACCCCAAACGTTTAGAATGATCGCCACCGTAGGGTAGACAAAACCGCTCTTCCTCTAGGACGAGACTTTCTCGACCAGACCCTAATACCAGAATAACTCTTATTCCATTAGGCATCAAGTTACAATTTTTCTGTCTGAATCCATTAACTCTTAATGAATCTTTTGAGTATCACCCTTAATCTTTAAAATTCCAAGTATACGTCCAAACAATAGACGTCGTAGGGAGGACTACGAAGGAAAACCAACAAGAAAATCGTATCCCTTTCGGGAATTCACGGTGTTCCGACTTCCATGATCAAGGCCCTCCGTAGGGATTGTCTGGTCTAGGCTAAACTAGCAGGCTGATCATAGGCGTCTCACAGTGTGAATCGAAAGAAGAGACCATAGGTCCCATTTTCACAGGTCCCCCTCCCAATCACTATAAGTACTCCCTCCTTTCACGTTGAATAATCACCCATACAAATACCACCCGTAGGGGGACACTCCCATTTGCACCACGAGGCCGAGTATGGATCTCCTGGTGTGAAATTAACGGAGATTTGTGGATGGAAAATTAAATGTATCTCATACATTTTATTTCCTCTCACTCAATACTTTAAATTAAACGGGATTGACCTAGATAAACCGGCTAAAAATTACCTAAGTCTACCAATATAACTCTTATATTGGATTAGCCTAAGTCTATAATCACATTATTAACTTAGATTTATGTGAGTAAATTAATTAACTCTTAATTAACGATACTCACGTGAATATAACCTATGAATCTACGGACCAAATTCACTCCCAGGTAGGGGTGTTTCATAAGCGTCGACTTAAATACCCCACTTTTAGATGTAAACCTTCCTTAGACAGAGTTACTAATTAGTCACCATTCATAAGTCATATTGATTTCCTAATTCTAATCTTATTAGAACTAGAAAACCTAAGTCTAATTATTCAAGTTCTAAACCATTTAAAACTAATAATTAACATAGGTTACATGCATTTCTATATTATAAAGCTTGATCATTCATCACATGAACAATTAAAGTATACAATATACATACATCTCATGTATAAATGCATGTCAATGCTTTTAATCAAGAAAATATAACTCTTATATTAATTAAATTAAAAGGCATACATTATATTATAACACTTATAATATAATCCTATCATGCATACTATGTATTATAACTCTTACAATATAAATATGATACATGAAATGTTTAACCTAAGGTGGGATTTTAATCTATTTGACATACATTATGCACATAAAAAAATAATAAATCATACAACAATTGCATAATTTAATAAATAGCATAATTGGACCGATTTTTGGTACCCTAGGGACATAAAATTAGTTTATTAACATTAATATAACAATTATATTAATTTTAATTAATAAAAGTAATAAAACACATTTAATAAAATGATTTTACAAAAGAAAATAATTAAAAAATGAAATAAATACGGCAGTTGCGTCCAGTACGTCTCGAACCGCCAACCTCACGCCCCTTAATGCCACTAACCGCACGATCTGCACGCTGGAACCACCCACTACGCGACAGCGTTGCAACGTCGTGGCCAGCATTGCAACGCTGCAGCATTCAGCGTTGAACCGACGTTCTCAACGCCCACAACGCGCTTGGATCCGCATGGACAGCGTTGAGACGCTGATGAACAACGTCTCAATGTCGTCGACAGAACAACAAACACCTTTGTTGTTCTTTGTCGTTTTTTGCCCGTTTCCACTCCGATTTCTTCACAGAATCTCATGCCACGAACGACACAGTCTTACAGACTCGATTTACATTAAAAAATGCCCAAAACACTAGGCTTTTACATTGATCTCATCAACTTTAATGGAAATCTAAACTAGTGCCAAAAATAGAAAACATCAAAAATTGCAAACCATTAACAATTATCTCATGAAAATTAATGGTACCCACCTAATTATAAGATATCACAGATTACAGAACGAAGAGTAATGAATGGCTCTGATACTAATTGAAAGGATTAGGAATTCTCGCAGCGGAAGATGTTGTGAAACGTCGTTGTTTCGTTGTGTAAATCACATCTTAAAACTGAACCTAACTCATAGGTTACTAGGCTAAACATGCATAAAGAGGGGAAAAAAGTAAGGATTACGCTACTTACTTGTTGAAGAACTCTTCTTCAATGCTTTGCTCCTTCGGTCGCGATCTCGATGCCTCTCGAACGAATGATCTCCACGAACTCGATCCTCGAACCAAACAGTGAGACACCTCCAAAGGGTCTTCTCGGTTGTTCTCAGGAGGTTGAGGGAGAGTGAGTGAGACTCCCTTTGAATTTTGGGTGAGGAGAGTTTGAGAGAACTGAGAGAGAGTTGAGAGAATTGCTTTGCTCTATTTGGATCAAAATCCAAATAATGGCAAAAGTTCTACCAAAGGCTTCTTGCAAAGCCTTTAAATACTATTGTGTGGTGGAGTTAAAACCTCCACCAAATAATAATTTTACCACAACTATATGATATGCAAATCATATTTGCATATCACATAATATAAGGTATCTCATACCTTATTATACAAATCTCATTTACAAATCCCACTGCTCCTCTAATGAACAACAACGTTGCATGGTCCTACCATAAACAACAACCCCCTCGGGCCAGTGAGAGGGTGGGGCCCCGTTGTTCAAGCCTGGAGATAACACTTAAGGGAACAACCCTTCTAGTTTCCCTAACTCGGGAACGAGTGAATTCCATCTGGCGTAGTCAAGTTTCTAGCTCCCCACGTGGTCCTGTCCTTGAGAAGATAGGCATATTAGGCGAGCAACAATGGCCACCCTCACCCGCATTTTAGTCAAAGGATGCACTCCTCACGCATGCGGAGTCCGTGTAATACGCTCGTGATTAAGGTCGAGTCACTAATGGTCATCTACGAATTTATTAGTCCTATACTTATTATGGTGTTACATCGCAGGGGCTAATAATTCACGACTTGGCCTTGTACAATCTCATTGCACAGGATGCCCCCACTTGCATGTAAACCATATGAACGAGCTTGATCACCTCGTTTGTATCTAATACAAAGCGGGTCGCATCAACAACGTTTCTAGGATTAGGTTTCCAACTCTATCCATATATTGAAGACCGTTCGGGTCATTAACTCGAACGTGATCCTCCCTGTGTGTCCACTACACACCGTTCAAGTTCTTAGTTCTCTCATAATATAATGACCCTAGAGCTTAGTTTATTGGATTAAGATTATTAAAAATGCGAGACACAAAACATTGAAAAAATAACTCTTATTTATTTCAACTTGGAATATTACAAACTACACGAGATGAGGACATACATCCCAACAATTACGTCCCAACTCTCAGCACCTGGTATGCCACAGAAGAATAGTGTATCGGAGAGGAGACACAGAACCCTGTTCGACATCGTTCGGTCGGTGATGAGTTATGCTCGTCTCCCTGATTCTTTTTTAAGAGATTGTTTATGAAACACCTTTCAAACTCTGGAATGGACGTAAAGGTAGTTTACGCAATTTCAGAATTAGGGGATGCCCGACCCATGTGTTAGTGTCAAACTCGAAGAAGTTCGAACCCCATTCAAAATTGTGGCTCTTTGTAGGTTACCCAAAAGAGACTAGAGGTGGTATGTTTTACGATCCTAAGGAAAATAGGGTGCTTCTGTCGACAAACGTCACATTCCTTGAGGAGGACCACATCAGGGATCACTTACCAAGGAGTATGATTGTGTTAAATGAAATGGACAATACATCAGCAAGAGTTGTTGATGGGGCTAGTACGTCAACAAGTGTTGTTTATCCTAGTTCATCTAGTCAAGTCCGTTCTCAAGAGTTGAGAATGCCTCGACGTAGTGGGAGAATTGTGAGACAACCTGAACGTTACATGGGTTTAGTTGAAACCCAAGTCGTCACCCCTAATGATGAATGCGAGGATCCATTGACCTATGATCAGGCAATGGCAGACGTTGACAAACACGAATTGATTAAAGCCATTGACAAGGAAATGGAGTTGATGTACTTTAATTCTGTCTGGGAGCTTGTGGACCAACCAGATGGGGTAAAGCCTATTGGTTGCAAGTGGATCTACAAGCGTAAATGTGGTGTAGATGGAAAGGTGCAGACCTTCAAAGCCTGACTAGTAGAAAAGGGGTTTACCCAGGTTGAAGAGGTTGACTATGAGGAAACCTTTTCTCCTGTTGCCATGGTAAAGTCGATCATGGTCCTTCTGGCCATTGCCGCATATTATGATTATGAGGTATGACAGATGGATGTTAAGACAGCTTTTGTGAATGGTAGTCTTGATCAAACCATCTACATGGACCATCCCAAAGGGTACATTGCCCAAGGCTAAGAGCAAACGGTTTGTCAGCTTCATAGGTCTATTTATGGACTGAAACAAGCCTCGAGGTCTTGGAATATAAGGTTTGATGAGGAGATCAAATCTTATGGCTTTGATCAGAATGTTGACGAGCCTTGCGTTTACAAGAAAATCATCAGCATTTCTGATATTATATGTGGATGATATCCTTCTCATTGCGAATGAGGTAGGATTTCTTACTAACATTAAGAAATGGTTGGCTTCGCAATTCCAAATGAAAGATTTGGGAGAGTCACAGTAGGTTCTAGGTATCCAGATAGTCTTGAACCGGAAGAATAGAACGCTAGCCATATCTCAGGCGTCTTATATTGACAAGATGTTGTCTAGATATAAGATGCAAAACTCCAAGAAGGGCTTGTTGCCTTTCAGACGTGGGGTTCACTTGTCTAAGGATCAATGTCCAAAGACACCTCAAGAGGTTGAGGATGTGAGACAAATCCCCTATGCTTCAGCTGTAGGGAGCCTTATGTATGCCATTTTGTGTACTAGGCCCGACATCTGCTATGCAGTTGGGATTGTCAGTAGGTATCATTCCAATCCAGGATTAGATCACTAGACAACCATAAAGGCAATCCTCAAGTATATTAGGATAACGAGGAACTACAACCTTGGCTATGGGAGTGGGGATTTGGTCCTTACAGGATCCACAGACTCTAACTTTCAGACCGATAAGAATTCTAGGAAATCTACTTCGGGGTCAGCCTTCATTCTTAATGGAGGAGTTGTAGTGGGGCGAAGCATCAAGCAAGGATGCATCGCTGATTCCACGATGGAAGCTGAGTATGTTGCGGCTTGTGAAGCTGCAAAGGAAGCTGTATGGCTTAGGAAGTTCATGATGGATTTGGAAGTTGTTCAGAATATGAACTTGCTGATTACTGTGTTTTGTGAAAACAGTGGTGCAGTAGCAAACTCGAGAGAACCTCGATGTCATAAGAGGGGCAAGCATACTGAGCGAAAGTATCACCTGATACGGGAGATTGTGCACCGCGGATGAAGGGATCGAATCCCGCAGCGGAAGCGATTGAGGATCACGTGTTCTTAATTTCGTTTCATGAATTACAATCAAGAACAAATCTAACAAGATTAAGCATGCTATAAGACTTTGGACAACAAGTAATTACCTTTGAAGAACTCTTTCTTCAAGTGCTCCTTCTCCCACGATCACAATCTCAGCAACTCGAACCCAAACAAATGAAGACACCATCACCAGATCTTCTCCGTTGTTCTCTAGGTGAGGGAGGAATGTGGGTTCCTTTAGGATGAGGTGTGGGGTTTTGAGAGAAGGGATGTTTTGGAACTTTTCCAACAACACTATTGTATGACAATCTAGGGTTTACAAAGATTTAGTTGCACACCACAAAGTTGCATCTCATGCAACTATTTATAGGGAAATAGGATAGAAATTACCATCATATCCCTCCTTAATCCTCTCATTAGTATATAGTTTATACATGAATCTAATTCACATTAAAACTATATATTATATTAATTATATCACATATAACTTATATAACACCTCATATATGAAATTGAACACTTCAATTTCATTCATAATTTTATACCCTCAATATTACCATGATTACCAATGGAGGGACCTAATGGACCTACAGTTCATGAGCTCCAATGATGTGAGATTAATTGATCAAACTATTTGATCCAGTTAATCAATATTCATTAACTACAAATCACTCCACTGTAGACTTATAGTTGCACTCTCTTCACTGTAGATTATATCGTGACCATTGATATAATCATTACCCATGAGTCGACCGTTCACAGGTTGTTCGTAATCACGGCTAGGTCAAATTACCGTTTTACCCTTGTGATTACCTCTTTGTTCCTTAAGCACCACTGATCCTCTAATGAACAACAAGTCTAAGGTCCTACCATAGACTCATACCCTCTTAGAGGGCGAGGCCCCGTTGTTCAAGACTTGGAGTCAGTTCTTTAAGAGAACAACCTATCTAATTCCTTAGTGTAGGAATGAGTGAATTTCATCTTGCATAGTTAAGTCTGTTGGAATTTCTACGTAATTTTGATCAAATAAATAAAGAGTTGTTTGTTTTGATAAAATTATATTCTTGCTTTATAAATCCAATAAACTAAGCTACAAGGTTCTAATGTATCTTGAACATTAGTGTAGTTGACACTATTTGAATTATGTTCAAAAGTATAACCTAAATGTTCTATGGAATAAGAATAAGGTTGGAAACCTTATTCTGGTAACACCATGGATGCGGCCCACTTTTGAAGGGATTTGAAATTCCCGCAGCGGAAGACGTGAAACGTCGTTGTTTCGTTGTGTAATTCTATCTTAAAATATAACTAAACTACTTTAATTCTAGGTTAAACATGCATATAGGAGAAGAAAACCAAGGATAAACGGTAATTACTTGTTGAAGAACACTTCTTCAATGCTTTCCTCCTCCGGTCACGATCTCTCTCAATCCAACGATATCCTCGAATCGAACCCGAACAGTGTTGCATGACACTTCCAAAACGTCTTCTCGGTTTTTCTCGAGATGTTGAGGGAGAGTATGTAGGACTCCCTTTGGTTTTGGGTGAGGAGATTTTCTAGAGAGAATTGAGAGAGAATGATAGAAAAGTTAGAAGCTCTCTTTGGATGATAATCCGAAAATGGCAATTTCTTTTCTAAAAACTACTTGCAAAACCTTTATATACTATTGTGTGATGGAGTTAACATCTCCACCAAATCACAATATTACCACAACTATATGATATACAAATCATATTTCTGTATCACATAATATAAGGTATCTCATACCTTATTATACAAATCTCATTTGCATAAATCTGGAATTTTAAATTGAATCACATTCAATTTAATTTCTCTCAATTAAAATTCTCTAATTAGCACTAATTAATCAGTTAGGCTATACTATAGTTTATTATGAATCTCATTCACATCAAACTATATACTATGTCATCTACATCTCATATAAATGACATAATTACCCAAATAATGAATTTGAACACTTCAAATTCACACCAAACTGTAAACCCTCAATTTGAGCCAACCGAGGGACCTAATGGACCTACACGTGACGAGCTCCAATGATCCGAGACTAACCTGTCAAACTCTTTGACCCGGTTATTCAACATTCATTAGCTACGGTAACATTCCACTAAAGCCCGTAGCTGCACTCTCATCACTGTAGGACAAGTTGTGTCCATCGATATAACTAATACCCGTGAGTCGACCTTTCACAGGTTGTTCGTAGGCACTGTTGGGTCAAATTATCATTTTACCCCTGTGTCTACCTCTTGCTCCTTATGTCCCACTGCTCCTCTAATGAACAACTACGTTGCATGGTCCAACCATAAACAACAACTCTCTCAGGCTAGTGAGAGAGTGAGGCCCCGTTGTTCAAGCCTTGGAGGCAGCACTTAAGGGAACATCTCCTCTAGTTTTCCTAAGTCGCGAATAAGTGAATTCCTTCTTGCGTAGCCAAGTTTCCAGCTCCCCACGTAGTCCTGTCCCTGAGAAGATAGGCATATTGGGCAAAGTGGCCACCCTCACCCGTACTTGTCAAAAGATAGACCCCTGCAGACAGCAGTCCGTAACACGCTCAGAATTAAGTTTGAGCCACTAATGGAAATCTACGAAATTATTAGCCCTATATTGTTAACGGTGTTACATCAGTAAGTCTAATAATTCACGGTTCGGTCTTGTACAATCTCATTCCACAGGATGCCCCCACTCGCATGTCAACCACATGAACGAGTCAGATCACCTCGTTTGTATCTTAATACAAAGCGGGTCGCATCCACAGCGTATCCATGGTTAGGTCTCCAACCTTATCCATATGTTGTAGACCGTTCGGGTCATCAACTCGAACATGATCCTCCCTGTGTGTCCACTACACACCGTTAAAGTTCTAGTTCTCTCATTATATAATGACCTTGGAGCTTAGTTTATTGGATTAAATTTATGAAATATGCGAGACACAAAGTTCAAATAAATAACTCATATTTATTTCACAAGGCTCAAATAAATAACTCTTATTTATTTACAACTTGGAATATTACAAACTACACGAGATGAGGACATACATCACAAAAACTTTGTAATTAGTACAAATGAGGTGATTCAACTCATTTATGTGGTTGACATGCGAGTGGGGGCATCTTGTATGAAGAGCTCATACAAGACCGGACTGCAAATTATTAGTCTAACCAGTATAACGCCGTTAATGGGATAAGACTGATAATTTATAGATGGTCATTAGTGACTCGACCTGAATCCTGAGCAAGTTAAGAACTCCTGCTTATAGGGGTTTGTCCTTAGAATAGTATGGGTGAGAGTGGCTGTGAGCGACTCTCAATAAGCCTACCTTCTCGGGATGACGAACCTTGTAGGTAGTCAGGGGACTTAACTATGCAAGATGGAATTCACTCATTCCTACACTAAGGAATTAGATAGGTTGTTCCCTTAAGAACTGACTCTAGGTCTTAAACAACGGAGCCCCGCCCTCTAAGAGGGTATGAGTCTATGGTAGGACCATAGGCTTGTTGTTCATTAGAGGATCAGTGGTGCTTAAGGAACAAAGAGGTAATCACAGGAGTAAAACGGTAATTTGACCCAACCGTGATTATGAACAACCTGTGAAGGGTCGACTCATGGGTAATGATTATATCAATGGACACAATATAATCTACAGTGAGGAGAGTGCAGCTACAAGTCTATACTGGAGTGACTTGTAGTTAATGAATATTGATTAATTGGATCAAAGTGTTAGATCAGTTAATCTCACATCATTGGAGCTCATGAACTGTTGGTCCATTAGGTCCCTTCGTTGGGTCAACATGGTAATATTGAGAGTATAAAGTTGGGAATGAAATTGAAGTGTTAAATTTAATATATGAGGTGTTATATCAGTTGTATATGATATAATTGATATAATATATGGTTTTAATGTGAATTAGATTCACGTATAAACTATATACTAATGAGAGAATGAAGGAAGGATAGGATGGTAATTTTCATCCTATTTCCTTATAAAAGGTTGCATGAGATGCAATTTGAAGGTTAAGCTTCTTAAGAAACCCTAGAGCATCATATAGTTGTGTTGGAAGAGTTCCACACACTACCTCTCTCACAACTTCACACCTCATGCTAAAGGAACCCACATTCCTCCCTCACCTAGAGAACAACGGAGAAGATCCGGTGGTAGTGTCCGTGATTGTTCGGGTTAGAGTTGCTGAGATCGTGATCGTGGGTGAAAGAGCACTTGATGAAAGAGCTCTTCAAAGGTAATTTCTTGTTGTCCAATGTGTTATAATATGCTTAATCTTAGTTAGATTTGTTCTTGATTCTAATTCATTAAACAAAATTAAGAACACGCGATGAACAATCGCTTCCGCTGCGGGATTTGATCCCTTCAATTGGTATCAGAGCCCAATTGTGTTCTTAATTTTCGTTCTAGATCTATCAAGAACGGGGTGGGATTTACTGTTTTTCATGAGATGAGTAAACCGTTTGCAACTTAGATGTTTTCGTTTTTGGCACCATAGATTTATAATTTTTCATTTAATCGTTCAATGTAAGGGCCCGGTGTTTTGGGGCAAATTTAATTATAAATCGAGTCTGTAAGTCTGGGTCGATCGAGGCAAAGTGGTTGCTGAGAAAAACGGAGCGAACATGAGCAAGAAATTAAAATTCCATTGTTGTTCTGTGAATGGCGTTGCAACGTTGTTCATTGGCGTTGCAACGCTACTACGGTAGGTGCGCGACTGAGAAGACGACAGCGTTGCAATGTTGTCCTTGTCGTTGCAACGCTGGAGCTGAGGCGCGCTTCAACGGGCAGAAGAGGACAAAGAGCGCCACCGCAACGCCGTATCGCGTTACAACGCCACGCACGCTTTCACGTAAAGCTTCAACAGCGCGTAAACGTTTTTAATTTCATATAATAAATATAAAAACGTTTTATATTTAATTATATTTAATTATATTAATTCTAATTAATATAATTAGATTATATTAATTAAAATTAATTTTAGGGTGCCCAAAATGGTCTAATTTTGCTATTTAAATTATGCAATTGTTGTATAATTATTGTCATGCATAATGTATGCTTCTAATTTAGATATCTCACCTTAGGTTAAGCATTTTCATGCATCATTTATAATATAAAGTGTTATATTATATAGTTTGCATGAATAATTGATATAAAGTGTTATATTAATTTTTTGACAGCATTGACATGCATTATAATTCATGAGATGATTATGCTATGTATGTTTTATTATTCATGAGATGAACGATCAAGCACATAACATAGTATGCATGTCACCTAAGGTTAATTATTAGTTTTAAAATATTTAGAATATGGAAATAATAGACCTTGGGTTATCTAGTTCTAATTAGATTAGAATTAGGAACCAAGTAATTTATAAACAAAGATTAAAAGAGGGACTCTGTCTAAGGAATGTTCTATCTAGGCTGGGGTATTTAAGCTGATGGAAACGGAACACCCCTACCTGGAAACTGACTTGGGAGTGAATTTTAATCAGAGAGTTTATAAATTATAGTAGCGTCAGCGGGTTTATTAAGGGGTTAATAAACTAGAAATCCTAGGCTTAATATAAAGAGTTACATTAGCAAACTTAAGATAAAAAAAATATAAGAGTTATATTGATTATCAATATAAGAGTTATATTGATAAGTTTAGGTAAAACCATTAGCCGGGTTTAGCCTAAGTAAGATTCCTATAGATTTAAAGTATCCAGTGGGAGGAAAAGTGTATATGATAGATATTTTTCACCGGATCTCCGGGAAGTTCACACCGTGAGACTCATACTTCGCCTCGTGGCGCAAACGATGAAGGGAATGAAACTCCCGCACAGCGGAAGACGATCGAATCGTTGAGGTGAAGTTGTGCAATTGAATTTCGTTAAAAACATTCTAACACTTAGAACTAGGCTAAAACATCCTTCAAAATGGAAGAAAATAAAGCAAGTTAAAAGAACACTTACTTGTTGAAGACTTTCTTCAATGTTCCTTCCAACGAATCACGAACTCTTCATGCAATCTCGATCTCTTCGATCCCGAACTCTTCTCACAAACAAGAACGAACACCACCCTTTTGTTTCTCGGTTGTTTTTCGTTTTGAAAGAAGGAAGTTTGTGGGAACTTGGTGTTTTGGAGAAGATAGGAGAAATGTTGAGAGAATTGAGAGAGAATTGTTCTCTTCTTTTTGGTGAGAATTCCAAAAAATGAGAGAATAGCTTACCATCCTTCTTGCAATAAGGGTTTATATAATGGAGATAGGTGGAGTTGAAATCTCCACCTATTTACCATTTTACCACAACTATAGGTTATGCAAATCATATTTGCATAACCACATATTATAAGATATCTCATATCTCATATCACAAATCACATTTGCAATATTGTGGATTTATTAAATTGAATCACATCCAATTTAATATCTCTCAACCTAATTTCTCAAATTAGTCCTAATTCAACAATTAGGCTAACCTATAGTTTATTATGAATCTCATTCACATTAAACTATATATTATATCATTCATATCTCACATAAATGACATAAATGTCCTATTAGTGAAATTGAACACTTCAATTCACTCTAAAACATTAACCCTTCTTTTAACTCAGATTGAGCCAACCGAGGGACCTAATGGACCTACAGTGACGAGCTCCAATGATCCGAAATTAACCTATCAAACTGTTTGACCCGGTTAATCAACATTCATTACCTACGATAACACTCCACTAAAGCCCGTAGCTGCACTCCCGTCAGTGCAAGAATATTACATGTCCACTTATATAACCAATACCCATGAGTCGACCCTTCACAGGTTGTTCGTAGATAATGATGGGTGAAATTACCATTTTACGCTTGTGTCTATTTCTTGCTCCTTAAGTTCCCACTGCTCCTCTGATGAACAAAAACGTTGTAAGGGTCCGACCATACACAACAACTCTCTCGTGCCAGTGAGAGAGTGGACGCCCGTTGTCCAAGCCCTGGAGACAACACTCAAGGGAACAACCCCTCTAGTTTCCCTAAAGACGGGAACGAGTGAATTCCATCTCGCGTAGTTAAGTTCTCAACTCCCTAATTGGTCCTGTCCCTGAGAAGATAGGCATATTGGGCGAGTAACTGTGACCATCCTCACCCGTACTAGTCAAAGGACAGACCCCCGCAGACAGGAGTCCGTAACACGCTCAGGATTCAGGTCGAGTCACTAATGGTCATCTACGAAGTTATTAGTCCTTACTGTCAACGATGTTAGATCACTAGGTCTAATAATTCACGGTCCGGTCTTGTACAATCTCATTGTACAGGATGCCCCCACTCGCATGGCAACCACATGAACGAGTCAGATCACCTCGTTTGTATCTTAATACAAAGTGGGCCGCATCCACAGTGTATCCAGGATTAGGTCTCCAATCCCATCCATATACTGTAGACCATTCGGTTCATTATCTCGAACGTGATCCTCCATGTGTATCCACTACACACTGTTCAAGTTCTAGTTCTCTCATATATTCAATGACCCTGAAGCTTAGTTTATTGGTCAAAGTTGTATAATATGCGAGACACAAAGTGATGAAATGAATAACTCTTTATTAATTTCAAATAGTAATTTACAAACACGAGATTAGGACAAAAATTCCAACAAACTCTCACTTGGACTAAGCTAGTGGAGCAAATACATTTATGAAATGTACATAAATTACAATGAAGTAATACAATAAACTAGGGCATTGAATACCCGTTTACATATCTTCCACTTGCCCTAGTAAAGAAGTACTCGAAGACCTAGACTCTCTAGGTGTCCCTCAAACACCTTAGTCGTGAGGGGCTTTGTAATGGATCAGCTACGTTCTGCTCCGACGCTATCTGTGTGACTGTCACGTCGCCGTAGTGCACAATCTCCTGTATCAGGTGATACTTTCGCTCAATGTGTTTGCCTCTCTTATGGCTCTGAGGCTCCCTAGAGTTTGCTACTGCACCCTGTTACGACAATACATCGTGATCGACAAGTTCATATTTGGAACAACTTCCAAATCCGTCATGAACTTCCTTAGCCAAACAACTTCCTTTGCAGCTTCACAAGCCGCAACGTACTCCGCTTCCATTGTGGAATCAGCGATGCATCCCTGCTTGATGCTTCGCCATACTACAGCTCCTCCATTCAGAATGAAGGCTGACCCGAAGTGGATTTCCTAGAATCCTTATCGGTCTGAAAGTTAGAATATGTGTGTCCGGTAGGGATCAAATCCCCACCACCATACACTAAGTTGTAGTTCCTCGTTCTCCTAAGATACTTGAGGATTGCCTTTACGATTGTCCAGTGATCTAATCCTGGATTGGATTGATACCTACTGACTATCCCTACTGCATAACAGATGTCGGGCCTAGTACACAGCATGGCATACATCAGGCTCCCTACAGCTGAAGCATAGGGGATCCGTCTCATATCCTCAACCTCTTGAGGAGTCTTAGGACACTCATCCTTAGACAAATGAACCCCGTGCCTGAAAGGCAGCAAGCCCTTCTTAAAATTCTACATCTTATATCTAGACAACATCTTGTCAATATAAGACGCTTGAGACATGGCTAGCGTTCTGTTCTTCCGGTTCCGGACTATCTAGATACCTAGAACATACTGAGCGTCTCCCAAATCTTTCATTTGGAATTGCGAAGCTAGCCAATTTTTTACGTCAGTAAGAAATCCTACCTCATTCCCAATGAGAAGGATATCATTTACGTATAATATTAGAAATGCGACAGTTTTGTCGACGATTTTCTTGTAGACACAAGCCTCGCCAACATTCTGATCAAAGCCATAAGATTTGATTGCCTCATCAAACCTTATATTCCAAGACCTCGAGGCTTGTTGCAGTCCATAAATAGACCTATGAAGCCGGCAAACCTTTTGCTCTAGGCCTTGAGTAATGAACCCTTTGGGCTGGTCCATGTAGATAGTTTCGTCAAGGTTGCCACTCAGAAGGGCGGTCTTGACATCCATCTGCCATACCTCGTAGTCAAAATACGCGGCAATGGCCAGAAGGATTCGGATCGACTTTACCTTGGCAACAGGTGAAAAGGTTTCCTCATAGTCAACCCCTTCGACCTGGGTAAAAACCCTTTGCCACTAGTCGTGCTTTGAAGGTATGCACCTTCCCATCTATGCCACGTTTACGCTTGAAGACTTGACTTGACTTGCTAGGATCAATGGATCCTCGTAGTCATCATCAGAATTGACGACTTGGGTTTCAGCTAAACCCATGTAACGTTCAGGTTGTCTCACAACCCTCCCACTATGTCGAGGCATTCCCAACTCTTGAAAACGGACTTGACTTGACTTGCTAGGATCAATAACACTTGTTCACGCACTAGCCTCATCAGCAACCCTTGCTGATGTACTGTCCATTTCGTTTAACACAATTTTGTTCCTAGGCAAATGATCCCTGATATGGTCTTCTTCAAGGAAAGTGGCGTTTGTCGACACAAGCACCCTATTATCCTGAGGATCGTAAAATAGACCACCTCTAGTCTCTTTTGGGTAACCTACGAATAGACATAATTTTGAACGAGATTCCAATTTCTTCGGGTTAGACACCAACACGTGGGTCGGGCATCCTCAAATTCTGAAATGGTGTAAACTACCTTTACGACCATTCCAGAGTTCGAAAGGTGTTTCACAAACACTCTTTGATGGTACGGTGTTCAAAATGTAAACCGCAGTCTCTACTGCGTAACCCCAAATGGAATCAGGGAGACAAGCATAGCTCATCATCGACCGAACCATGTCCAACAAGGTTTTGTTTCTCCTCTCTGATTCACCATTCTACTGTGGCATACCTGGTGCTGAGAGTTGGGACGTAATTCCATGTTCTATCATATAATCCTGGAATTCAGTGTCCATATACTCTTCACCTAGATCCGATCGAAGTGTTTTTATCGTTTTACCTAACAGGTTCTCAACCTCAGTCTTGTACTCCTTGAACTTTTCAAGAGTTTCAGACTTCCTATGCATTAGGTAAATATACCCATACCTCGAATAATCATCAATTAAAGAAACAAAGTATTCGTAACCACCTCGTGCTTTAACACCCATTGGACCACAAAGGTCATAATGCATAAGCTCATGGGGCTCCTTGGCTCTATATCCTTTTCCACTAAAAAGATGTTTGATCATTTTGCCTTCGAGGTATGACTCACACACTGGTAAAAAGAGTTTTCTTCCAACTGACTTAGAAGTCCACTCTTCACTAGTCTCTCAATCCTATTGAGATTAATGTGGCCTAACCTTAGATGCCAAAGATGGGCATTTTCTTTTGGAGAAACCTTAACTCTCTTCGTTCGCGTTTCTGCAGTTTTAAACAATTCAGTATTCAAAACGCTTTTGACCGAATTAGGCTTTAAAACATACAAGTTAGACTCAAGTGAAGCTGAACAAATCAAATTACCTTTGAAAGAAATAAACGCTTTATTATTATCAAAGGAAATTGAAATATAATGTTCAATAAGACAGAAAATGGAAACAAGGTTTCTAGTAAACCCTGGAACTATATACATATTGTCCAACAATAAGTAATTCCTGCTAAAATAAAGCTTCACTTTGTCGATCGTTGCAGCCGAGACTATCTCCCCGGATCCAACCCATAGAGTCACCTCACCCTCTCGCAGCGGCTACCAGGATCAATTCCTTGAAAAGAAAAACAAACGTGGTTAGTGGCGCCCGAATCTAACATCTAAGCAGAGTCACTACTCTCCACTAAGCAAGTTTCCATTACCAGTAAATCACATTTACCTTAATTTTTCCTCTCGGCAAGGAACTTGGGACAGTTTCTCTTCTAGTGGTCGTCCCCATTCCAGTGGAAACACTTTCCTTTCTCTACAACTTCCTTGACCTTCTCGCCCTTTTGGGAGGTAGCTTAGTCAGCTTTACCCCTCTTCATCTTCTTCTTCCCTTTCGGGCGTGAAGGAGCAACAGGTTTAGTCGCAGAGGTCGAACCCCTGTGATAAGACCTGTAGGCAACATTTGTCTCAGCTTCTGGTGCCTTAATCCTCATCAAGGACTGGAAATTCTGTAGCTCATTGAGGAGGGTAGTCAGAATGTAGCTAATTTTGTTCATAACAGCATTGCTACGAAACTGAAGGAAACTCGTCGGAAGAGTCTCCAGAATAAAGCTGACTTGGCTCGACTCGTCGATCGAAGCCCCGTTCATCTCCGCTAGATTAAAGTGGGTCATCATGTCTAGAACATATTCACAGACTGACGACCCTTCTTTCATCCGTGCGTTGAAGACGTGTTTGAGTGAATCGTGCCTCACCTGAAAGGACTGTTGTCTAAACATGTCTTGCAATGAATCCATGATCTCCTCTGCAGTGACCATCAACTCATGCTTCTTTGCAAAGACTTCAGATAAGCTGGCAATTATATAGACCTTGGCCTTTTCATTGGCCTTGATCCATCGATCGTAAGCATCACGAACACTTTGTGATGCAGTCGAGGTCGGCAACTGAGGACACTCCTCAGTAAGCACGAACTTCAGGTCGTCAGTTACTAGAATTGTGTTAATATTATTCTTCCACGTTTTGAAGTTATCTCCCACTTGTTTGTCGGAAGCTAGTAAAGCTATAATTGAGCTAGACATATTTTTAGCTGAAAAAATCAAATAATTTTGTGTCAGTCTCGCATAAACCTTTTTAAAACCAATCAAGTTTTAGGAAAAATTAATCCTATGATCCTTAGGTCATTTAAAAAATTGCAATGATATCCTAAAGGTTTAGAATGACCGCCACCGAAGGGTGAACAGAAATACTCCTCCTCTAGGACGAGACTTTCTCGACCAGACCCTAATCCCAGTATAACTCTTATTCCATTAGGCGTCCAGTTACCATCATTCGGTCGAATTCATTAACACTTAACGAATTCTATGAGTGTCACCCTTAATCTTTAAGTTTCCAAGTATCCGGCCAAACAATAGCCACCGAAGGGTGAACCACGAAGGAAAACCAACAAGGAAACTGTATCCCTTTCGGGAATTCACGGTGTTTCGACTCCCATGATCAAGGCCCTCCAAAGGGATTGTCTTGTCAAGGACAAACTAGCAGGCGGATCATAGGGGTCTCAAAGTGTGAATCGAAAGAAGAGACTGTGGGTCCCGTTTTCACAGGTCACGCTCCCACTCACTATAAGTACTCTCTCCATCCACGTTGATATGGACTCATACAAATACCATCGAAGGGGGACGCTCCCATTTGCGCCACGAGGCCGAGTATGGATCTCACGGTGCGGACTTAACGGAGATTTGTGGTTGGAAATTAAATGTATCTTATACACTATATTTCCTCTCACTCAACACTTTATAAATTTTGGGATTGACCTTGATAAACCGGCTAAAATTTACCTAAGTCTACCAATATAACTCTTATATGTTATTTAGCCTAAGTTTATAATCACATTATTACTTAGGTCTATGTGAGTATAATAAAACACTTTTAATTAACGACACTCACGATAAGTATAATCTAAGAATCTCCAGACCGAATTCACTCCCAGGTTGGTTTCCAGGTAAGGGTGTTCCGCAAGCGTCAACTTCAATACCCCAGCCTTAGATAAAACCTTTCTTAGACAGAGTTACTAATCAGTCACCATTCATAGATTAAACTTTGATTTCCTAATTCTAATCTTATTAGAACTAGAAAACCTAAGTCTAATTATTCAAGTTCTAAACACTTTAAAACTAATAATTAACTTAGGTTACATGCATTTCTATGTTATAGTGCTTGATCATTCATCACATAAACAATTATATACTATAACAAAATAATTCATCACATGAATATAAATGCATGAGCATACTTTAATCTAAAAAATATAACACTTATATTAATTAAATTAAATCATGTATTCAATTACATTATAACTCTTATAATATAACCTATCATGCAAACTATATATTATAACTCTTATAATATAAATTATGCATGAAATGTTTAACCTATGGTGGGATTTTAAATCTATATGACATACATTATGCACATAAAAATTAATTAAATCATACATCACATGCATAAAATAATTAAATAGCAAAAATGGACCGATTTTGGCACTTAGGGGCATTTATTAAATTAAATAACATTAATATAACTTTTATATTAATATTATTTAATAAAAAAATTAAATATAATAAATAAAATACATTTTATAAAATTAAAAATACAAAAACACGTTCAAACAAACTGCCCCACGTTCCCACTCCTCGCGCGCGCGCCTCGGCCAATTGCCCACTACGTTGTAGTGTTGCAATGCTGCAGCCTCCAGCGTCACGCCCCGCGTGCTCCACGCCTCAGCGTTGCAACGCTGCTCTACAGCAAGGCCTCCGACCGCATGCGCAGCGTTGAGACGCCGATGAACAGTGTCTCAACGCTGTCGACAGAACAACAAGCTTCTCTTGCTGTTCTTAGTTGATTCATGCCCGTTTCCGCTTCGATTTCTTCACAGAAACTCTTGCCACAAACGAGTCAGACTTACAGACTCGATTTACAACAAAATGCCCAAAAACAATGGGCCTTACATTGATCAAATCAACATAAAAATTGTAAATCTATACTAAAGTGCCAAAACCGAAACATCCATCATGCAAACCAACAATTTATCACATAAATTAAGGCAATACCCACCTAATTTCAACGAAAAACATTGCACAACATCGAACCAACGTATGTCTCTGATACCAATTGAAGGGAATGAAACTCTCACGTAGCAGAAGACGATCGAATCGTCGAGGTGAAGTTGTGCAATTGAATTTCGTTAAAAACATTCTAACACTTAGAACTAGCCTAAACATGCATCAAAATGGAAGAAAATACAGGAAGTTAAAAGAACACTTACTTGTTGAAGACTTTCTTCAATGTTCCTTCCAACGAACCATGAACTCTTCGTGCAATCTCGATCTCTTTGATCTCGAACTTTTCTCACGAACAAGAACGAACACCACCCTTCGGTTTCTCAGTTGTTCTTCTTTTTGGAAGAAGGAAGTTTGTGGGAACTTGGTGTTTCAGAGAAGATAGGAGAAATGTTGAGAGAATTGAGAGAGAATTGAGAGAGAATTGTTCTCTTCTTTTTGGTGAGAATTCCAAAAAATGAGAGAATAGCTTACCATCCTTCTTGCAAGAAGGGTTTATATAATGGAGATAGGTGGAGTTGAAATATCCACCTATTTACCATTTTACCACAACTATATGTTATGCAAATTATATTTGCATAACCACATATTATAAGATACCTCATATCTCATCACAAATCACATTTGCAATATTGTGGATTTATTAAATGGAATCACATCCAATTTAATATCTCTACACCTAATTTCTCCAATTAGCCCTAATTCAACAATTAGGCTAACCTATAGTTTATTATGAATCTCATTCACATTAAACTTTATATTATATCATTCATATCTCATATAAATGACATAAATGCCCTTTTAGTGAAATTGAACATTTCAATTCACTCCAAAACATTAACCCTTCTTTTAACTCAGATTGAGACAACCGAGAGACCTAATGAACCTACAGTGACGAGCTCCAATGATCCGAGATTAACCTATCAAACTCTTTGACCCGGTAAATCAACATTCATTATCTACAATAACACTCCACTAAAGCTCGTAGCTGCACTCCCATCAGTGCAAGAATATTACGTGTCCACTGATATAACCAATACCCATGAGCGACCCTTCACAGGTTGTTCGTAGACACTGTTGGGTCAAATTACCGTTCCAACACTTTCGGGTTTGATACCAACACGTGGGTCGGACATCCCCAAATTTTGAATGTTGTAAACTACCTTTACGGCCATTCCAGAGTTCGAAAGGTGTTTCACAAACACTCTACGAAGGAACGTTGTTAAAAATATACACCACAGTCTCCACTGCGTAACCCCAAAAGGAATCAGGGAGACGAGTATTGCTCATCATCGACCGAACCATGTCCAACAGGGTTCTGTTTCTCCTCTCCGATACACCATTCTTCTATGGCATACCAGGTGCTGAGAGTTGGACTTAATTTCCTGTTCTATCATATAGTCCTGGTATTTTTTGTCCATATACTCTCAACCTCGATCTGATCGAAGTGTTTTTATGGTTTTACCTAACAGGCTCTCAACCTCAGTCTTGTACTCCTTGAACTTTTAAGAGTTTCAGACTTTATATGCATTCGGTAAAGATACCCATACCTCGAATAATCATCTATGAAAGATACGAAGTTTTCATAACCACCTCGTGCTTTTACACTCATCGGACCAGAGAGGTCAGAATGTATAAGCTCAAGGGGCTCCTTGGCTCTATACCCTTTTCCACTAAAAGGACGTTTGGTCATTTTGCCTTCAAGACATGACTCACACACCGGTAAAGAGTTTTCTTCCAACTATCTTAGAAGTCCACTCTTCACTAGTCTCTCAATCCTATTGAGATTAATGTGGTCTAACCTAAGATGCCAAAGATGTGCATTTTCTTTTGGAGAAACTTTAACTCTTTTAGTTCGCGTTTCTACAGTTTTAAATAATTTAGTATTGAAAACGCTTTTGACAGAATTAGGCTTTAAGACATAAAAATTTGACTTACGTGAAGCAGAACAAACAAGATTACCATTTCTGGAAATAAACGCTTAATTACCTTGAAAAGAAACAGAAATACACTGTTCTAATAGACAGGAAATTGAAACGAGGTTTCTAGTAAACCCTGGAATTATATACATGTTGTCTAACAAAATGTAATTCCTACCAAAGAAATGTTGGGATGTTTGTCCTAATCTCGTTCTGTTTATAAATATACATTTGAAATTAATAAAGAGTTATTTATTTAATCTTTGGTGTCTCGCATCTATTACAAACTTTGTCCAATAAACTATGCTCCAGGGTCATTGAATTTATGAGAGAAATAGAACTTGAACGGTGTGTAGTGGACACATAGGTAGGATCACGTTCGAGTTAATGACTCGAACGGTCTACAGTATATGGATGGGGTTGGAGACCTAATCCCGGATACACTGTGGATGCGACCCGCTTTGTATTAAGATACAAACGAGGTGATCTTACTCGTTCATGTGGTTGACATGCAAGTGGGGGCATCCTGTACAATGGGATTGTACAAGACCGGACGGTGAATTATTAGACCTACTGATGTAACACCATTGACAGTAAAGACTAATAACTTCGTAGATGACCATTAGTGACTCGACCTCAATCCTGAGCGTGTTACGGACTCCTGTCTGCGGGGATCTGTCCTATCACTAGTACGGGTGAGGGCGGTCACAGTTACTCGCCCAATATGCCTATCTTCTTAGGGACAAGACCAAATAGGGAGTAGGGAACTTAACTACGCGAGATGGAATTCACTCGTTCCCGCCTTTTGGGAATCTAGAGGGGTTGTTCCCTTAAGTGTTGTCTCCAGGGCTTGGACAACGGGCGCCCACTCTCTCACTGGCACGAGAGAGTTGTTGTATATGGTTGGACCATTACAACGTTGTTGTTCATTAGAAGGGCAGTGGGGACTTAAGGAGCAAGAAGTAGACACAGGGGTAAAACGGTAATTTGACCAAGCAGTGTCTACGAACAACCTGTGAAGGGTCGACTCATGGGCATTGGTTATATCACTAGACACGTAATATCTTGCATTGACGGGAGTGCAATTACGGGCTTTAGTGAAGTGTTACCGTAGCTAATTAATGTTGATTAACCGGTTCAAAGAGTTTGATAGGTTAATCTCGGATCATTGGAGCTCGTCACTGTAGGTCCATAAGGTCCCTTGGTTGGCTCAAACAGGGTTAAAAGAAGGGTGTACTATTTTGGTGTGAATCAAAGTGTTCAAGTTCACTAAAGGGCATTTATGTCATTTATATGAGATATGAATGATATAATATATAGTTTAATGTGAATGAGATTCATAATAAACTATAGGTTAGCCTAATTGTTGAATTAAGGCTAATTGGAGAAATTAGATTGAGAGATATTAAATTGAATGTGATTCAATTTAATAAATCCACAATATTGCAAATGTGATTTGTAATATGAGATATGAGATATCTTATAATATGTGGTTAAGCAAATATGATTTGCATAGCCTATAGTTGTGGTAAAATGGTAAATACGTGGAGATTTCAACTCCACCTATCTCCATTATATAAACCCCTTTGCAAGAAGGGTTCATTAAGCATTCTCTCATTTTTTGAATTCTCACCAAAAGAAGAGAACACTTTCTCTCAAATTCTCTCTCAAGAATTCTCCTCCCTTCACCAATACAAATAGAATCCCACCATTCTCCTTCTTCCTAAAGAAGAACAACTGAGAAGCCAAGTGGTGGTGTTCTTGTTCGTGAGAAGAGTTCGAGATCGTTGAGTTCGAGAAAGCACGAAGAGTTCGTGAATCTGGAAAGGAATCCTTGAATAAGGTCTTCAACAAGTAAGTAACTAGAACTTGCTGCAATTTCTTTCCTTTTATGCATGTTTAACCTAGATCTAAATGTGATAATGATTTTGACGAAATTCAATTGCACAACTTCACCGCGACGATTCGATCGTCTTCCGCTGCGTGGGAGTTTCATTCCCTTCAATTGGTATCAGATTCATTCGTTAGTTCCATGTTGTGCACTGTTTTTCGTTGAAATTAGGTGGGTATAGCCTTTAACTCATGAGATGAATGTTGGTTTGCAATTATGGATGTTTTCGGTTTTGGCACTTGTTTAGATTTACAATTTTATGTTGATTAGATAAATGTAATGGCCCTTTTTTGGGGCATTTTGTTGTAAATCGAGTCTGTAAGTCTAAGTCGTTCGTGGTAAGAGTTGCTGTGAAGAAATCGGAGCGGAAACGGGCGAGAATCGATGAAGAACAACAAGAGGAGCTTGTTGTTCTGTCAACAACGTTGAGACGCTGTTCATCTGTGTCTCAACGTTGCGCATGCGGTCGAAGGCCTAGTTGCAAGACAGCGTTGCAACGCTTCGGCGTGGAGCACGCGGGGCGTGACGCTGAATATTGCAGCGTTGCAACACTACCCACGGCATTGCAACGCAACAGCGTAGTGGGCACTTGGCTGAGGCGCGCGCGCGAGATGTGGGATCGTGGGGATGGTTTCTCAACATGTTTTCTTTATTTTAAAGTTTAAAATGTATTATTTATTTGTTTTATAATTTATTTTATTGAATAATATTATATAGAAGTTATATTAATGTTATTTAATTAAATAATTGCCCCTAAGTGCCAAAATCGGTCCATTTTTTCTATATTATTATTTTATGCATGAGATGTATGATTTAATTAATTTCTATGTGCATAATGTATGCCATATAGATTTAAAATCTCACCTTAGGTTAAACATTTCATGCATCATTTATATTATAAGAGTTATAATATATAGTTTGCATGATAAGTTATATTTTAAGAGTTATAATGTAATTAAATGCATGTTTTAATTTAATTAATATAAGTGTTATAGTTTTTAGATTAAAGTATGCTCATGCATTTTAATTTCATGTGATGAATTATTATGTTATAGTATAGTTATTCATGTGATGAATGATCAAGCACTATAACATAGAAATGCATGCAACCTAAGTTAAGTATTAGTTTTAAAGTGTTTAGAACTTGAATAATTAGACTTAGGTTTTCTAATTCTAATAAGATTAGAATTAGGAAATCAAAATGTAATCTTTGAATGGTAACTGATTAGTAACTCTTTCTAAGGAAGGTTTTGTCTAAGGCTGGGGTATTTAAGTTGACGCTTGTGGAACACCCCTACCTTGAAACCAACCTGGGAGTGAATTCGGTCCGGAGATTCTTAGATTATATTTTTCGTGAGGGTCGTTAATTAAAAGTTGATTAATTTACACACATAGACCTAAGTAATAATGTGATTATAAACTTAGGCTAAATACCATATAAGAGTAATATTGGTAGACTTAGGTAAATCTTAGCCGATTTATCTAGGTCAATCCCGAAAATATTAAAGTGTTGAGTGGAAGGAAATAAAGTGTATAAGATACATTTGATTTTTCGACCACAAATCTTTGTTAAGTCCGCAATGTGAGATCCATACTCGGCCTCGTGGCGCAAATGGTAGCGTCCCCCTTCGGATGGTATTTGTATGGGCCAATATTAACGTGGATGGAATAATGAGTGGGAGCGGGACCTATGAAAATGGGACCCACGGTCTCTTCTTTCGATTCACACCGTGAGACCCCTATGATCCACCTGCTAGTTTGGCCTTAACCAGACAATCCCTTATGAGGGCCTTGATCATGGGAGTCGGAACACCGTGAATTCTCGAAAGGGATACAGTTTCCTTGGTTGTTTTCCTTTGTGATTCACCCTTCCGTGGCTATTGTTTGGACGGATACTTGGAAACTTAAAGATTGAGGGTGACACTCACGAAATTTGTTAAGTGTTAATGAATTCGACCAAATAATGGTAACTGGTCGCCTAATGGAATAAGAGTTATTCTGGAATTAGGGTCTGGTCGAGAAAGTCTCGTCCTAGAGGAGGAGTGTTTCGGTTCACCCTTCGGTGGCGGTCATTCTAAACCTTTAGGATATCATTGCAATTTTTAAATGACCTAGGGATCATAGGATTAAATTTTGCTAAAACTTGATTGGTTTTCAAAAGCTTATACGAGACTGACACAAAATTATTTGATTTTTTCAGCTAAAAATATGTCTAGCTCAATAATAGCTTTACTTGCTTTAGACAAACTAGTGGGAGATAACTTCCAAACATGGAAGAATAATATAAACACGATTCTAGTAACTGACGACCTGAAGTTCGTGCTTACTGAGGAGTGTCCTCAGTTGTCGACGTCGACTGCATCACGAAGTGTTCGTGATGCTTATGATTGATGGATCAGGACCAATGAAAAGGTCAAGGTCTATATCATTGTCAGTTTGTCTGAAGTTCTGGCAAAGAAGCATGAGTTGATGATCACCGCTAAGGAGATAATGGAGTCGTTACAGGACATGTTTGGACAATAGTCCTTTTAGGTCAGGCATAATTCGCTGAAACACATCTTCAACGCCCGGATGAAAGAGGGACGTCTGTCCGAGAACACGTTCTAGACATGATGACCCACTTTAATCTGGCGGAGATGAATGAGCCTTCGATCGACGAGTCGAGCCAGGTCAGCTTTATTCTGGAGACTCTTCCGAAGAGTTTCCTTCGGTTTCGTAGCAACGCTGTTATGAACAAGATTACTACATTCTTACTACCCTCCTCAATGAGCTACAGAATTTTCAGTCCTTGATGAGGATCAGGGCACCGGAAGCTGAGGCAAATGTTCCCTACAGGTCTTATCACAGGGGTTCAACCTCTAGGACTAAACCTGTTGCTCCTTCTCGCCCGAAAGGGAAGAAGAAGATGAAGAGGGGTAAAGCTAACCGACCTGCTGCCCAAAAGGGCAAGAAGGTCAAGGAAGTTGCAGAGAAAGGAAAGTGTTTCCACTGCAATGGGGATGGTCACTAGAAGAGAAATTGTCCCAAGTTCCTTGCCGAGAGGAAGAATCAAGGTAAATGCGATTTACTGGTAATTGAAACTTGTTTAGTGGTGAGTAGTGACTCTGCCTGAATATTGGATTCGGGCGCCACTAACCACGTTTGTTCTTCTTTTTAGGGAATTGATCCCTGACAACAGCTACGAGAGGGTAAGGTGACTCTACGGGTTGGATCCGGGGAGATAGTCGCTTCTGAAGCGATCAACAAAGTGAAGCTCTATTTTGGCAGGAGTTAAATTTTGTTAGACAATATGTACATAGTTCCAGAGTTTACTAGAAACCTTGTTTCTATTTCCTATTTATTAGAACAATGTATTTTCGTTTCTTTTCATGGTAATAAAGCGTTTATTTTCAGAGTAATCTTATTTATTCTGCTTCACTTGAGTCTAATTTGTATGTTTTGAAACCAAATTCAGTCAAAATCGTTTTGAACACTAAATTATTTAAAACTGCAGAAACACGAACTAAGAGAGTTAAACTTTCTCCAAAGGAAAATGTCCATCTTTGGCATCTAAGGTTAGGCCACATTAATCTCAATCGGATTGAGACACTAGTGAAGAGTGGACTTCTAAGTCAGTTGGAAGAAAACTCTTTATCGGTGTGTGAGTCATGCCTCGAAGGCAAAATGCCCAAACGTCCTTTTAGTGGAAAATGATATAGAGCAAATGAGCCCCTTGAGCTTATACATTCTGACCTTTGTGGTCCGATGAGTGTTAAAGCCCGAGGTGGTTACGAATACTTTGTATCTTTCATTGATGATTATTCGAGGTATGGGTATATTTACCTAATGCATAAGAAGTCTGAAACTCTTGAAAAGTTTAAGGAGTACAAGACTGAGGTTGAGAACCTAATACGTAAAACAATAAAAAGACTTCAATCGGATCGAGGTGAAGAGTATATGGACACTGAATTCCAGGACTATATGATAGAACACGAAATTACGTCCCAACTCTCATCACCTGGCATGCCACAGCATAATGGTGTATCAGAGAGGAGAAACAGAACCCTATTGGGCATGGTTCGATCGATGATGAGCTACGCTCGTCTCCCTGATTCTTTTTGGGGTTACGCAGTGGAGACTACGATGTATATTTTGAATAACGTTCCATCGAAGAGTGTTTGTGAAACACCTTTCGAACTCTGGAATGGTCGTAAAGGTAGTTTACACCATTTCAGAATTTGGGGATGCCCGACTCACGTGTTGGTGTCAAATCCGAAGAAGTTAGAACCCCGTTCAAAATTGTGCCTATTCGTAGGTTACCCAAAAGAGACCAGAGGTGGTCTATTTTACGATCCTAAGGATAATAGGGTGCTTGTGTCGACAAACGCCACTTTTTTTTAGGAAGACCACATCAGGGATCATTTACCTAGAAGCAAAGTCGTGTTAAACGAAATGGACAGTACATCAACAAGAGTTGCTGATGGGGCTAGTACGTCAACAAGTGTTGTTGATCCTAGCACGTCAAGTCAAATCCATTCCCAAGAGTTAGGAATGCCTCAACGTAGTGGGAGGGCTGTAAGACAGCCTGAACGTTACATGGGTTTAGCTGAAACCCAAGTCGTCACTCCTGATGATGACAACGAGGATCCATTGACCTATGATCAGGCAATGGCTGATGTTGACAAGGACAAATGGATTAAAGCTATGTACCAGGAAATGGAGTCGATGTACTTCAATTTTGTCTGGGAGCTTGTGGATCAACCGGATGGGGTAAAACCTATAGGTTGTAAATGGATCCACAAGCGTAAACGTGACGTAGATGGGAAAGTGCAGACCTTCAAAGCACGACTAGTGGCAAAGGGTTTTACCTAGGTTGAAGGGGTTGACTATGAGGAAACCTTTTCACCTGTTGCCATGGTAAAGTCGATCAGGATCCTTCTAGCCATTTTTGCGTATTATGACTACGAGGTATGACAGATGGATGTCAAGACCGCCTTTCTGAATGACAACCTTGACGAAACCATCTACATGGACCAGCCCAAAGGGTTCATAACCTAGGGCCAAGAGCAAAAGGTTTGTCGGCTTCATAGGTCCATTTATGGACTGAAACAAGCCTCAAGGTCTTGAAATATAAGGTTTGATGAGGCAATCAAATCTGATGGCTTTGATCACAATGTTGACGAGCCTTGTGTCTACAAGATAATTGTCGATAAAAGTGTCGCATTTCTTATATTATACGTGGATGATATCCTTCTCATTGAGAATGGGGTAGGATTTCTTACTGACGTTAAAAATTGGCTAGCTTCACAATTTCAAATGAAAGATTTGGGAGAAGCTCAGTATGTTCTAGGTATCCAGATTGTCCGAAACCGAAAGAACAAAACGCTAGCCATGTGTCAAGCGTCTTATGATGACAAGATGTTGTCTGGATATAAGATGCAAAACTCCAAGAAGGGCTTGCTGTCTTTCAGGCACGGAGTTCACCTGTCTAAGGATCAGTATCCTAAGACTCCTCAAGAAGTTGAGGATATGAGACGGATCCCCTATGCTTTGGTTGTAGGGAGCCTAATATATGTCATGTTGTGTACTAGGCCTGACATCTGTTATGCACTAGGGATAGTCAGTAGGTATCAATCCAATCCAGGATTATATCACTGGACAACCGTAAAGGCAATCCTCAAGTATCTTAGGAGAACGAGGAACTATAGCTTAGTGTATGGCGGTGGGGATTTGATACTTACAGGATACACAGATTCTGACTTTAAGACTGATAAGGAATCTAGGAAATCCACTTCGGAGTCAACCTTCATTCTGAATGAAGGAGTTGTAGTATGGCGAAGAATCAAGCAGGGATACATCGTTGATTCCACTATGGAAGCGGCATACGTTGCGGCTTGTGAAGCTGCAAAGGAAGCTGTTTGGCTAAGGAAGTTCATGACGGATTTGGAAGTTGTTCCAAATATGAACTGGTCGATCACTCTGTTTTGTGACAACAGTGGTGCAATAGCCAACTCCAGAGAGCCTCGAAGCCATAAGAGAGGCAAAGACATTGAGCGGAAGTATCACTTGATACGGGAGATTGTGCACCGCGGCGACGTGACAGTCACGCAGATAGCGTCGGAGCACAACGTAGCTGATCCATTTACAAAGCCCCTCACGACTAAGGTGTTTGAGGGTCACCTAGAGATAGGCCTTCGAGTACTTCCTGACTAGGGTAGATATGTAAATGGGTATTTAATGCCCTAGTTTATTGTATTACTTCATTGTAATTTATGTACATTTCAGAAATGTATTTGCTCCACTAGCTTAGTCCAAGTGGGAGTTTGTTGGGATGTTTGTCCTAATCTCGTTTTGTTTGTGAATATACATTTGAAATTAATAAAGAGTTATTTATTTCATCTTTTGTGTCTCGCATCTATTACAAACTTTGTCCAATAAACTAAGCTCCAGGGTCATTGAATTTATGAGAGAACTAGAACTTGAACGGTGTGCAGTGGACACACAGGGAGGATCACGTTCGAGTTAATGACCCGAACGGTCTATAGTATATGGATGGGGTTGGAGACCTAATCCTGGATACACTGTGGATGCGGCCCGCTTTGTATTAAGATACAAACAAGGTGATTTGACTCGTTCATGTGGTTGAGATGCGAGTGGGGGCATCATGTACAATGAGATTGTGTAAGACCAGACCGTGAATTATTAGACCTACTGATGTAACATCGTTGACTAGGACAAATAAATTCGTAGATGACCATTAGTGACTCGACCTCAACCCTGAGCGTGTTACTTGCCCAATATGCCTATCTTCTCAGCGACAAGACCAAGTAGGGAGCTGGGAACTTAACTACGCGAGATGGAATTCACTCATTCCCGCCTTCAGGGAATCTAGAGGTGTTGTTCCCTTAAGTGTTGTCTCCAGGGCTTGAACAACGGGCGTCCACTCTCTCACTAGCATGAGAGAGTTATTGTATATGGTTGGACCATTGCAACGTTGTTCATTAGAGGAGCAGTGGGGACTTAAGGAGCAAGAAGTAGACATAGGGGTAAAACGGTAATTTGACCTAGCAGTGTCTACGAACAACCTATGGTGACGGTCATTCTAAACCTTTAGGGTATCATTGCAAATTTTGAATGACCTAGGGATCATAGGATAAAAATTTGCTAAAACCTGATTGGATTTTCAAAAGTTTTTGCGAGACTAATACAAAGTTTTTCATTTTTCAGCAAGAGTTCAGATGTATGTCCAAGTGGGAGTTTGTTGGGATGTATGTCCTCTTCTCGTGTAGTTTGTAATATTCCAAGTTATAAATAAATAAGAGTTATTTATTTAAACTTTGTGTCTCGCATTTTTCATAAACTTAATCCAATAAACTAAGCTCTAGGGTCATTTCATTATGAGAGAAGTAAGAACTTGAACGGTTTGTAGTGGACACACAGGGAGGATCACGTTCGAGTTAATGACTCGAATGATCTACAATATATGGATAGGGTTGGAGACCTAATCCTGGATACACTTTGGATGCGACCCGCTTTGTATTAGATACAAACGAGGTGATCTAAGGAACAATGTCCTAAGACACCTCAAGGAGTTGAGAACATGAGAGAGATTTCTTATGCATCAGCTGTTGGGAGCCTGATGTACGCCATGTTGTGTACTAGGCTAGACATCTTTTTGCAGTTGGAATGGTCAGTAGGTATCAATCCAATCCAGGATCTGAACACTGGACAGCGGTTAAAACAATCCTTAAGTATCGACGGAGAACAAGGAACTACATGCTCGTGTATGGGGCTAAGGATTTGATCCTTACAGGATACACGGATTCTAACTTTCAGTGTGATAAAGATTCTCAGAAATCTACATCAGGGTCAGTATTTACTCTTAACGGAGGAGTTGTAGTATGGCGAAGCGTCAAACAAGGATGCATCACTGATTCCACCATGGAGTGCGAATATGTAGCAGCTTATGAAGCAGCTAAAGAGGTCGTTTGGTTAAGGAAATTCATAATAAATTTGGAAGTTGTTCCAAATATGAGTTTTCCCATCACACTCTATTGCGATAACAGTGGTGCAGTGGTAAATTCAAGGGAACGCCGAAGTCACAAGAGGGGAAAGCACATAGAGCGGAAATATCATCTCATCCGGGAGATCGTGCATCGAGGAGACGTGATTGTCACGAAGATAGCCTCAGAGCACAACGTTATTGATCCTTTTACAAACGCTCTCACGACTAAAGTATTTGAGAGTCACCTAGAAGGTCTAGGTTTACAAGTCTTACCCAACTAGGGCAAGTGGGAGTATATTGTACAAAGGGTTTAAATGCCCTAATTTATTGTATTTACATTACTGTAATGTTTCAATACTCCACAAGCTTTAGGTCAAGTGGGAAATTGTTGAGATTTGTGCCATAAACTTATGTAATTTTGATCAAATAAATAAAGAGTTATTTGTTTTGATAAAATTATATTCTTGCTTTATAAATCCAATAAACTAAGCTCTAAGGTTATAATGTATCTTGAACATCAGTGTAGTAGACACTATATGGATTATGTTCAAAAGTATAACCTAAACGGTCTATGGTATAAGAATAAGGTTTGAAACCTTATTCTGGTAACAACATGGATGCGACCCACTTTGTAATTAGTACAAATGAGGTGATCCAACTCATTCATGTGGTTGACATGCGAGTGGGGGCATCCTATATGAAGAGTTCATACAAGACCAGACTGCAAATTATTAGTCTAACCAAAGATAACGCCGTTACGGATAAGACCCGATAATTTATAGATGGTCATTACTGACTCGACCTGAATCCTGAGCAAGTTAAGAACTCCTTCTTATAGGGGTTTGTCCTTAGACTAGTATGGGTGAGAGTGGCCTGTAGCCAATTCAATAAGCCTACCTTCTCAAGGACAGAACCTCGTATGTAGTTGGGGACTTAACTATGCAAGATGGAATTCACTCATTCCTACACTAAGGAATTAGATAGGTCGTTCCCTTAAGAACTGACATCAGGTCTTGAACAACGGGGCCCTGCCCTCTAAGAGGGTATGAGTCAATGGTAGAACCATAGGCTTGTTGTTCATTAGAGAATCAGTGGTGCATAAGGAACAAAGAGGTAATCACAGGGGTAAAACAGTAATTTGATCCAGCTGTGATCACGAACAACCTGTGAAGGGTCGACTCATGGGTAATGACTATATCAGTGGACACAATATAATCTACAGTGAGGAGAGTGCAGGTACAAGTCTATAGTGGAGTGACTTGTAGTTAATGAATATTGATTAACTGGATCAAAGAGTTTGACCAGTTAATCTTACATCATTGGAGCTCATGAACTGTAGGTCCATTAGGTCCCTCTGTTGGCTCAACATGGTAATATTGAGGGTATATATTTAGGAATTAAATTGAAGTATTAAATTTCATATGTTAGGTGTTATATTAGTTGTATATGATATAATTGATATAATATATGGTTTTAATGTGAATTAGATTCACATATAAACTATATACTAATGAGAGAATGAAGGAAGGATTGGATGGTAATTTTCATCTTATTTCGTTATAAAAGGTTGCATGAGATGTAATTTGAAGGTTAAGCTTCTTAAGAAACCCTACAACATCATATAGTTGTGTTGGAAGAGTTCCACACACAACCTCTCTCACAACTTCACCCCTCGTCATAAAGGAACCCACATTCCTCCCTCACCTAGAGAACAACGGAAAAGATCCAGTGGTATTGTCCATGATCGTTCGGGTTCGAGTTCCTTAGATCGTGATCGTGGGTGAAGGAGCACTTGAAGAAAGAGTTCTTCAAAGGTAATTTCTTGTTGTCCAATGTGTTATAATATGCTTAATCTTAGTTAGATTTGTTCTTGATTGCAATTCATGAAACTAAATTAAGAACACGCGATGAACAATCGCGTCCGCTTCAGGATTCGATCCCTTCAAAGTCCCCAGCTGCCTACGAGGTTCTGTCCCTGAGAAGGTAGGTTTATTGAGTCGGCTACATGTCACTCTCACCCATACTAGTCTAAAGACAAACCCCAATAAGCAGGAGTTCTTAACTTGCTCAGGATTCAGGTCTAGTCAGTAATGACCATCTATAAATTATCAGTCTTATCCCGTTAACGAAGTTATATTGGTTAGACTAATAATTTGCAGTCCGATCTTGTATGAACTCTTCAGACAAGATGCCCCCACTCGCATGTCAACCACATGAATGAGTTGGATCACCTCATTTGTACTAATTACAAAGTGGGCCGCATCCATGTTGTTACCAGAATAAGGTTTCCAACCTTATTCTTATACCATAGACCGTTTAGGTTATACTTTTGAACATAATCCAAATAGTGTCTAATACACTGATGTTCAAGATACATTATAACCTTGGAGCTTAGTTTATTGGATTTATAAAGCAAGAATATAATTTTATCAAAACAAATAACTCTTTATTTATTTGATCAAAATTACATAAGTTAATGGCACAAATCCCAACAGCAGAGACGTGACAGTCACGCAGATAGCGTCGGAGCACAACGTTACTGATCCATTTACAAAGACCCTCAGGACAAAGTTATTTGAGGGTAACTTTGAGAGTCTAGGTCTTCGAGTGCTTCCTGACTAGGGCAAGTGAGAGTATTGTAAAGGGTATTTAGTGCCCTAGTTTATTGTATTTTACTGTACATTTGAGAAATGTATCTTGTACTTCGCTAACTTAGTCCAAGTGGGAGTTTGTTGGGATGTATGTCTTAATCTCGTATATGTTTGTAATATGCCTAATTGAAATAAATAAGAGTTATTTTTTCATCACTTTGTGTCTCGAATATTTACAAACTTTATCCAATAAACTAAGTTCCAGGGTCATTGAATTATGAGAGAACTAGAACTTAAACGGTGTGTAGTGGACACACAGGGAGGATCACGTTCTAGATTATGACCCGAACAGTCTACAGTATACGGATAGGGTTGGAGACCTAATCTTGGATACGCTGTGGATGCGACCCGCTTTATATTAGATACAAACGAGGTGATCCAGCTCGTATATGTAGTTGACATGCGAGTAGGGGCATCCAGTGCAATGAGATTGTACAAGACCGCACCGTGAATTATTAGACTTACTGATGTAACACCGTTAACAGTATAGGGCTAATAACTTCGTAGATGACCAATAGTGACTCGATCTTAATCTTAAGCGTGTTACGGACTCCTGTCCGCGGGGGTCTGTCCTTTGACTAGTACGGGTGAGGGTGGTCATAGTTACTCGCCCAATATGTCAGGGACATGACCACGTGGGGAATTGAGAACATGACTACATGAGATGGAATTCACTCGTTTCCGATTGAGGAAAACTAGAGGGGTTGTTCCCTTAAGTATTGTCTGCAGGGCTTGAACAACGGGCGCCCACCCTCTCACTAGCCCGAGAGGGATGTTGTTCATGGTCGGACCATGTAATGTAGTTGTTCATTAGAGGAGCAGTGGGAGTTAAGGAACAAGAGGTAGACATAGGGGTAAAACGGTAATTTGACCCAGCTGTGACTACGAACAACCTGTGAAGGGTCGACTAACAGACATTGGTTATATCAATGGACACAACTTTTCCTACTGTGATGGGAGTGCAACTACGGGCTTAAGTAGAGTGTTACCGTAGCTAATGTATGTTGAATAACCAGGTCAAAGAGTTTGACAGGTTAATCTCGAATCATTAGAGCTCGTCATCTGTAGGTCCATTAGGTCTCTCGGTTGACTCAAACTGGATAAATTGAGGGTTTACAGTTTGGTGTGGATTTGAAATGTTCAAATTCATTAAAATGGTATTTATGTCATTTATATGAGATATGATAGACATAATATATTGTTTTAATGTGAATGAGATTCATATTAAACTATAGGTTAGCCTAATTGATTAATTAGTGCTAATTGAGAAATTGAATTGAGAGAAATTAAATTGAATATGATTCAATTTAAAATCCACAATTATACAAATGTAATTTGTATAATAAAGTATGAGATATCTTATTATATGTGTTATGCAAATATGATTTGCATAACCTAATGTTGTGGTAAAATGATAAATAGGTGGAGATTTCAACTCCACCTATCACTATTATAAAAACACCTTTGCAAGAAGAATTGCTTAAGTGACTTCTCATTTTTTGGATTCTCACCAAAAAGCTCTCTCTCATCTTTCAAATTCTCTCTATCCAATCCAAATAGAGTTCCACCACTCTCCCTCAACCGATCGAGAACAACCGAGAAGATCAATTGGAAGTGTCAAATTTGTTCTGGTTCGTGAGATCGTTAGAACGAAAGAGATCGAGATCGGAGAAGAAATTCGTGATGAAGAGTTCTTCAACAAGTAAGTGTTACTTTTAATTTACTATTTTTCCTTCTTCTCAAGCATGTTTAGCCTAGAATTAAATTGTTTAGTTCAATTTTAAGAAACGTTTTTCGCAACAAATACCACGACAATTCATAGTCGTTTCCACTACGAGAGTTTCATTCCCTTCAGTACCTTCTTCTTAGCCAAAATTTTGAACCTAGGTTTTTTAATTTCAGACCGGAGGTACCTCTTTCGATTCAGATGCCACTTCACAGACGTCGGGTTGCTTCTTCGTTTGTTCTTCGTATTTTTGTTTTTCCTCGTCTTCCTCTTCCGATGCTAGGTTTTTTCCCTTCTATTTTGTTGTGATTTTCGCCGCCCTCCTCTTTGCATGCATTGCTCAGACACCCTCTCGCCACTCAAGAGTTCCCCTCTTTAATTCCTTCACTGGTTCAGGGTCTTTCGCTGTCGGAATTGGTCGAAGGGGTGGTAGAACGATAATGGGTTTCTCCCATTATGCTCCACACTCCACGATATCGATTGAGCCAATAAATTTCAAAATGGTTGTTAAAAATGTTGAATGGTGTGATGCTATGGAAGGAGAGTTCAAAGTCTTGGTTCAAAATCAAACTTGGATTTGATACCTCCATCCCCTAATTACCTAGTTGTTCGTGGCAAATGGGTTTATAAATTGAAACTTCATCCAAGTGGTGAAATAGAAAGGTACAAATCAAGACTTGTGGCTCGTGGCTTCTATCAAACTCTTGGAATATACTATTTTGAGACCTTTAGCCCGGTAATAAAACAAGCCACTATTCGCATTGTTTTGTCTCTTGTTGTTTGTTTTCAATGGGTAATCAAGCAATTAGATGTTCATAATGTCTTTCTAAATGGGGACCTTCGTGAGGATGTTTATATGTTGCAACCACCAGTATTTGTTGACAAAGATAAACAAGAATATGTTTACAAATAAAAAAAAAAAAAACCCTTTATGGCTTGAAACAGAGTCCAAAAGAATGGTCATGTTTATGAAGCTTAGTTCATGTCTGTTGAGTTGTAACTTTGTTGCTTCAAAATCAGATACATCCATGTTTGTGTATAAAAAGGGTTATGTGTTAGTTATTATTTTTTGTTTATTATGATGACTTCTTGGTAACCAACAATGATCAATCTTCTATACAACAGTTCATAACTTCTTTGAAGGATCATTTTGCTGTTAAAGATCTTGGTGATTTATCCTACTTTTTGGGTATAGAAATCAAGAGGGATACTGATTCTTTGCATCTTTCACAAAGCAAGTATTTTTCTGATCTTCTTCAACGAGCTGAAATGCACACTTGCAAACCTATGACTACTCCTATGGCTGCTGAGACTTCCTTATCCATTCATGATGGTGATTTGTTGCTTGACCAATAACAATATCGTAGCATTGTCGGTGTTTTTCAGTATTGCACCCTCATACGACCTGATTTATATAAGCTTTGTTGTTAATAAAGTTTGTCAATTTTTACATGCTCCTACTCTTGTTCATTGGAATTCGATCAAGCGCATCCTTCGCTATTTAAAGAACACCAAGAATCTTGGGAACAGTCTTACCCGATCAGGCCCTCACTCTCTTACATGTTACACTGACGCTGATTAGGCGAACTGCCCTGATGATAGGAGGAGTACCAGTGGGTATTATCTCTTTCTGGGAAATAATTTGATTTCTTGGGCTTCTGCTAAACAAAATGTTGTTTCCAGATGGAGTGTTGAATCCGAGTACAGAGGACTATCAGATGCAGCTGCTGAGTTAGCTTGGGTTCAATCTGTTCTTAGTAAGATTGGCTTTTCTCCTTCCTCCATACCATTGTTGTTGTGTGATAACATTAGTGCAACTTATCTGGCAGCAAATCTGGTGCTACATAATCACTCCAAGCACATAGATCGACCTGCATTTCATTCGAGAGAAAGTCATGCGTAAACAAATTCTTGTTCGGTTTGTTCCTTCAGAGGATCAGCTTGCTGATTTGATGACTAAACCGCTACCTACTACTCGCTCTCTCAGCTTAAGGACAAAGCTCACTGTACAAGCTCGTCCAGATTTTCTTGCGGGGGATGATTGAATAATGCTATTTATCCTTATTTGTTTTTGGTCTATTTCTTTGTTTTCCTTAGTCTTATTGTTAGTTATGATGTGTCCTGTAGGAAGGCTCCACGTGTTCCCTTCAATTGCTCCTTTATATTCTGTGCTTGCTATGATTTTGTACAGACAGAATATTTCTTTTCATATCAATCCTTACGACTTTCTTCTTCTTCCTCTAGTATCTTTTACATAAAAAGGGGGAAAATTGAAGACTCCCGAAATTCAAAGAAGGATGAATTGAACACATTGAACATAGAGATATCATCGTAGATTCTTTGCTAGATGGAGAAGATTCATGCATAGAATATTTCCAAAGAAAGATCTCAAGATGCAGTAGGAACCTTAAGTATTAGGATAGGGCGAGGTTAAATCATTCCATCAATTGGGCCATTGTTTAAAAAAGAGGCCAAATTAACAAGTTCATACAATGATGCATAGGGGGCTTGGCTTCGGGATATCATTAAGGATGAAAGGGGTTTGGATATTTTGCACAACGAGCAAGAGAGATATACGAGACCTAAATCTGTGAAAACTGACAAACATCGAAAGATAAGAACAAAAAATGGTTCCACCATAAAGCCTTAATTAAGTAGAAAGAAAATTAATTCTATTAAGGGGAAATGTGGAGAAGTGAAAATTCTAAAATAAGCCTGATAGCAAGATATTTCTTTCAAATATCTTTACTCCAAACCAATCCCAACATGGAAGATATCAGGGGAGGTTTCAAATTGCATCACTATAAGAGTCACAGAAGAGCAAAATGCAAGAGCTTTCCAATGTTTTGAAGGACATCAATCCTACAAAAGCCCTAAGGCTAGATGAAAAACACATGATCTTCTATCAAAAGTACTCGGACATCGTTCGGATGAGACGATTAGAATGTATTTGAGCATTCTTAGCGAAGACAGAAATTTATTCAAGATTACTAAAATATCGATTGCTCTAATTCTAAACGCTAAGAGTCCGAAGCATATAAAGAACTTCAAACCTATTTATTTGTGCAACGTCATTTACAATTAGTGGCAAAAATGTTGCCTAATAGACTAAAAAAAGTATTGGACTCGTTCATTTCTTATTCTCAATTCCCAAAAACCAAAAACGAAAAACTAAATACTTATCAAACAGGGACTTAAATAGTTAAGGTAGAATGTATATTTTAATTTTTTTTTTTTTTTTCGTGTTGGAGCTCAAATTTTAATTTGATCCATGGAAACTCAAAATGACTTATTAATATCAATGGTTAAAATTACCTCATAGTTTTAGGGAAAAAAATCTTGGAAGAAGTATTTAGAGATATCCTAGAGGATGGTTTTAAAAGATGTATTTTTAATAAAAATATGTTAATCTTATGCACTTATATAAAAAACACTCAATAGCAAATTAATTTGACACATTTGTCTGTAGACTTTTAAAAAGTACTTTTAAGTACTTTCCATTCAAATGCTTGAACCAAAAACATTTTACAAGTACTTTCCCACAACATATTTTAAGTATTTTTGACTTTTTCAAAAAATACATTTAAACTACTCCCAAACAAAACGATTTTAAATGAAAAACAAAAGTATTTTTGGTCATTTCAAAAGCACTCTCAAATACCATCCAAGTTAATAAGTTTAAAAAGACGGAAAGAGACAAAAGTTAGACAGATTTGAGAAAAGAAAAAGAAAGAAAAGGAGAAAGAAAGAGAGATCTCAATGTTAGAGCAAATAATTTGACAATAAGATTTGGTGCAAAGATACACAAAAAGAATAAATTTGATATGTTTTGCATTAAAACTAATATTAATATAATAATGGGTGGGTGGGTGCGTGTGGGTTTTGTGGCTGAGATGTGCTTTACGTACTTTGAAGAAATATTGTCTTTTGTTCCACTAACCCATTTGTGGATAACAAATTAAAGCTGCTTTTGTTTTAATATTATGTTATACAAATTAATTACCCCATATTTCGCTTCCCCTTCATTTTTTTCCACTTTTAATTTTCGTCATCTATATTGTCGTTTCGATTGCCACTATCGATTTTTTGTTTCAATGGGATGTCAATGATCTCAAGATTATCCATATGTTTTTTACTTTTCTTTTTATTTTTTTTTCAACGAAATCCAACTTTTATTCATTCCAATGATATGATGGATATATTAACGATCACAAAATCTATGGTTCAAATCTCATAACCATACTAAATGAAAAAGAAAACCAACTTTTATTGAAATAAAAGAAAATAAATAAGCCAGATCATTGCTAAAAAAAACATGCAAAATGAATTCTAATATTAGCTACAACAACGAACTCTAATTTAAAAGTATGAGATTCAAGATGGTAATTATGAAAAGTGTGAATGCTTATAAAGATGCATTAAATCTAGTTAATCTTCTCAACCGAGTTTTTCATTGATTTCGTTTTTATTAGTTTGAACTGATTTGTTGGCGATGTGAGTATATATGTCTTACGTCCCTAAGAAGAAAGGAAAATTTATGGTATACAAGTAAATGACAATATAATAATCGGTATGAAAAATTTTAAATTAAAATTAAAAAGTATCATTAATCTGAGTATAGTTGAGTGGATAAGGCATGAATCACCATCCTAGAGGTTGATGAACTTTTATGTAGACTTAACTTTACCGTTGATAATATATATACTAATGAAACTATTGAAGGTTTGGTTATCTTTTAGGATGTGTTTGGCGCGCAGAGTTAAGTTGAGTTGAATTGTGCAGAGAAGAGTTGAGTTGAGTGTAGGAAATCTGTTTTTGAGGTAAAGAGTTGAGTTGAGTTGTTGTAGGAAATCTGTGTTTGGAGTGCAGAGTTGAGTTCAGTCGAGTTGTGCAGAGGTATCTAGTGCAATTTTTTTTTTTAAGATCAACTGATCAGTTTTAATCTTATTGATGGTTTTAAGATCAAATAATTAGTTTTTATCTTCCTATCATTTATGACAAAAAAATTAATGACATGTTATCAAATCTTATCTCACATGCCCCCAAAAAATTAAAGTATACAAAAAATATTATCGTTCACAAAATATATCTAACGAAATAAACATGAAGTGCGATAATCGCAAGCACTATCTCTTCTTGGATTGTGGTGTGACTTGGAAGAATCAACCCATCTTCTAGATGTCTGCGACTAAGGGGATCATCCTTGGTCAACCCTTCTATTGCATACAGTTGGTCTACAACATTTTTACGTCTAGCAGATTCCATTTCATATTTTTCATTTCTTAATCACTTCCCTGTAATCTTTCTTTTCGTTTCAGCAACGGAGCTTATGGATAATTCAACTTAAACCCCTTTTTTTTGTAACCCCCGTAAAATAAAATGCATTAATTGTATTTGATTTAAATATTATTTTTTGGATAATCAGATAAGAATTATGAATATAGAGATTTTTTAGGAAATGGTGTTTCAAAGTCTAAAAAGGATTATGATTTATGTTATAAAAAAAGGGATTAAGATTTCTTTTTTTAAAAAAAAGAGGATTAGGATTTCCTTTTTTAAAAAATAGGATTTTTTGTTGTAAAAAGTATTATGTCTTTTTGCTATCTATTTAAACTAGAGTAATTGCAACTTGATGGTGCACTTCAAAACTCTCCTCTTCTTCTCTTCTCTTCTTTTCTTCTCATCTCACTCTTCATCCCGCTAGACAATCGGGCGAAGTTTTGCCGAAAAGTCGTCGGGTCATCACGGAAAAGTCGCTAGACCACTGCCGAAAATCTTCAGACCACCGCAAGAAGTCGCCTGACCACCGTCGGAAGTTATCGGACCACCGTCGAAAAGTCGTCGAACCACCGTCAGAAGTCGCAGGACCACCGCCGGAAGTCGTCGGACCACCGGAAGGGAATCAAGGTTTAGAAAAATTGGTGGAAAGGTGTGTGAATTGATTTTGTGGGGAGATGTAAGGTGAGAAAATTGGGAGAGATATTTGGGGAAGTGGGGAGTTGAGAACTCAACCCAACTCAATGGCCCAAACACTGAGTTGGCTTTTTAAACCAACTCAACTCAACTCATACCATCCATCCAAACTCCCCCCTTAAATTTTTAGTTGGTTTCCTAAAGAGTTTTTTTACCGTGGAGTTTCTCTGTTTGGTAAAAGAAAAAAAGTCCATATATATAGGGCAAAAGGTTTGACTCTGGTTAAACTACATTTTTATAAAACTATATGTTTTCTTAATCTTACTTTTGATAGGGGTTATGTATTTCATAATGTTAATATTTGTTTCTACCATTTTATTGGAGCTTAATTAGTACACATTTGTTATAAAATTGAGAGGAAAAAATTGAGCACCAAAAACTTTACTAAATCATATAATAATAATAATAATAATAATATAATGGAAATTAGAATTTAAGATAATATATATATAATATAAACTAAATTACATAAAGAAAAGAAAAAGGAGGAAAATGAGATGAAGAGAGAAGAGAGAAAGTGGAGTCTTCTATCAATTTTTTTGTGTTTTTTATTTTCCATTCAAAGCCTCAATTTATAGACAACTTGGCAAGCATGAAGTGGTACAATTGGACACCAAACAATGGTTTATGTTGGACACATAGAAGTCACATGGGTAATGAGAGGGATGACACATGGTGAAGGGGAAAATGGGCATCTATTTTTACTAGATTTATAATACTTCCTCTTAGATGCCCATTTTATATAAAATATGCTTCAATAAAACCTTACTAGGGAAAAACCCAATGGGAAAAGAAAAAAAAACCCTAGTGAAGTAAAAAGAGTACATATTTTATATAGTTTACTATAATATATTTACTCCCCCTCATGGAGACACACATGAGATCTCTGAGACATTACATTCCAATGTTATGTACTAATTTTTCAAATGTTGTAGTTGGTAATGTCTTTGTAAATAAATCTGTCAGATTGTCCTTTGAACAAACTTGTTGTACAGTGATGTTGTCATTTTCTTCAAGACCATGAGTGAAGAAAAGATTTTGGTGAAATATGCTTCGTTTTATCTCATTTGATATGCCCTCCTTTGATTTGGGTCATACAGGTTGTGTTGTTTTCGTATAATATTGTTGGAAGATGTTTACTAGAAGACAAACCACATGTTTCACGAATGTGTTGAGACATTGATCTTAACCATACGCATTCTCAACTTGTTTCGTGAATTGCAAGAATTTCAGCATAATTTAAAAAAGTGGTTGTTATTATTTGTTTCACTGAACGACATGATATAGCGGTACCTCCACTAGTGAATAGATAACCTGTTTGAGATTTAGTTTTGTATGGATAAGATAAATATCACGAATTTGCATAACCAACTAGATCAAAATTGGATTTGTTAGAATAAAATAATCTCATATCAATCGTTCCTCGGAGATAACGGAGTACATGTTTAACTTCATTCCAATTTCTTTTTGTGAGAGAAGAACTATATTTTGTCAATAAATTTACTGAAAAGGCAATATCTAGTCTTGTATTATTCAAAAGATACATAAATGCACTAATTGCACTTAGATATGGTATTTAAGAACCAAGTAGTTTGTCATTATCATCTCGAGGTCGAAATATATCTTTTCTTACATCTAGTGAGCGAATTTCCATTAGAATGTTCAATGAGTGTGTTTTGTCCATATAGAACCTTTTTCAAAATTTTCTCTGTATAAGTTGACTGATGAATAAAATATTTCATCAGCTAAATGTTCAATTTGCAAACCAAGGAAAAATTTTGTTTTTCCAAGATATTTCATCTCGAATTCTTTCTTAAGATATTCCATTGCCTTTGATAACTCTTCAGGAGTTCCAATTATTTTTATATATAGTTATAATAGCAAATTCTGACTGTGATTTCTCTATAAAAACACACTGCCACATTGGATTATTTTGATAACCTTCTTTTAGTAAGTATTTACTCAGACGATTATACCACATTCGTCCAGATTGTTTTAATCTTGTTAAAAACGAAAGCAGTAGATAACGAAGAATCACAGAAGAAAATCAACACAGTATTTACGTGGTTCACTAACGTCGTGTTAGCTCTATCCACGGGTTGAGGGAGAGAGTAATTTTATTAACTGAGGAAAAACAAGAGAACAAAATTACATAGAAGCATATTAATTTTAGATAGGAGTTTAGGGGGTTTATATATGGCACCCCTCCTAAACCCTAATACAGAGTCGGCCCAATAGAACCAATATACGAAAATATAAACTGATTTAGGTTTCGGGGGCGTTGCCTCGAACCCCCACCAGGGTGCTTCACCCCTGCACCCTGTACTTCATCATTTGAATCGCCAGATAACATATTCAAGGCATTTCTACAAGTATTGGACTTTCGTCAATACTTTTATCAGTAGTAGATTTCTGGATTTCTTCTGGAACACCCATATCCTTCATCAGGTCATTTTGATTATCAACTACTTTTCTTTTCTGATGATTTTTATCTTTGAAATTCATTCGTCTACCACGCTTCTTGCGTGCCCACACTCATTATTGACAACTTGTTGCGTTTGGATATCAAATTTTGATGGAACATTTGTTGTTGGTATATATAATTTACTTACTCTTTTAGCATCTGTAAATGCATCTGGTAATTGATTTGTTATATTTTGTAAATTAATTATCTTTTGAACTTCAAGTTCACATTGATCTCTAGGGGGGATCTAAATGAGATAATAAAGATGCATTCTATGTAATTCTTTTTTCCAACTTCTTAATTCCTTCCCCTAATGTTGGAAAATTTGTCTCATTAAAATGACAATTAGCAAATCATGCAGTAAATACATCATCCGTCAAGGGTTCAAGATATTTAATAATTAATGGGGAATCAAATCCAACATATATTCCTAACCTCCTTTGAAGACCCATCTTAGTATGTTGTGGTGAAGCAATTTGAATATATACTGCACATCCAAACATTCTCAGATGAGATATATTTTGTTGTTGACCATAAGCCAATTGCATAGGGGAAATTTTTATTATAGGCTACTGGCCTAATGCGTGACAATGACGCAACATGCAAAATAACATGACCCCATACAAATATTGGAAGCTTCTCTCTAATAAGCATTGGTCTAGCAATTAATTGCAGACGTTTTATAAATGATTCTACTAAACTATTTTGTGTATGAACATGAGTTACAGGATGTTCTATTTTTATCCCAATGGCTATACAATAATTATTGAATCTTTGAGATGTAAATTCACCAGCATTATCAAGACGAATGGTCTTAATTGTATAATAAGGAAACTGCGCTCTTAACTTAATTATTTTAGCAAGTAGCCTTGCAAATGCAAGATTTCGACTTGATAATAAACATACATGCGACCATCTGCGAAATGCGCCAATCAGTACCATGAAATATCTAAATGACCCACTTGGTGGGTTAATAAGTCCACATATATCACCATGAATTCGTTCCAAAAAATGCAAGTGATTCAACCCCCCACTTTAGCATGTTATGGTCTAATGTTTACCTTGAGAACAAGCATCACAAGACAATTAATTAGATTGAAAAATCTTCTGGTTTCTAATGGATGTCGTTATGAATTTTCAATAATTTTCCTTATCATTATTGTCCATGGATGTCCCAATCGGTCATGCCAAACATGGAATACTTCTGGATTCATTGTTACATAGATTTTAATTACTCGTATATGAGTATAATATAAGCCAGAAGAAAAACCATACAGTGTTTCTAATATACGTTTTTTCATGTGAAACTATAGATGTAATATAAAGACATTCTATATTATTTTTGTGAACAGTTTCAAAATGATAACCATTGACACGGATATCTCTAAAACTCAATAAGTTTCTTTTCAACTTGCTTGAGAACAAAACATTATTAATTATAAATTTTTTTCCTCTAGGCAAGATAAAATTTGTTTTTCCAAGATCTTCAATCATGTTTGTAGAACCTGATATAGTATTGACATTTTCTTGAAGCATTATCAATTTGGAAAATCATTTTCTATTTTTGAGTATGGTGTGCGTTGTTGCGCTATCTGCTAAGCATAAATCTTCATGATTCATCTTTGAGTCACTCAATATATGGAAATTGTCTATATCTCTTCATTGAAGAAAAATAATTATAATAAGAGAAACACAACTCATAATATAAAAAAAACATTAGTTATATATTCTCAAAATCAAAACAAACATTTGTTATTCCACCGATTATGGTTATCTTCTCTTCAGGAGATACAAATGAGTCTGCCACATCCCAATTTTCATACTGGATGGGTTGAATATATCATTATCTTGATAAACAAGATTTCTTTCTACATTTTTCCTTGTTCCTTCAGGGAAGTTTAATAGAGATCAACAGAGTGTTTTGACGTACAACAGGTACGTGACTAACGCTTAGTCACTTCACTTTGGAAGCATTTATGTTCATCATCTCTAGAACTTTTATTTTGTTGAGCTTTTCCTTTATAATTATCATTTCATGTGGTTCTCTTTACATTTCAATGATTATAATAACCACCACGATTGTTAAAATTCATAACATTCACTTCAGGGAATAACGTTGCTCCAGTTTGCTAAGATTTATGAGTTCAGAATATTTTTAACCATCTCTTTCGATATTTCTACTGCAAAAGCATATTCAAGACAACCAATAATCTTTTCCATTTATTTTCAAGAGATGTGGATTCTAATTTTGTAAGGATTGTTATAGTAATATTTCACAAAACAAACATTGTAATGATATTAGAAATTTAATATATACGAAACATGCAAAATAACATCTAATTTATTATTAAAAAATTGGCATAGCTGTAGGACCTACCTTCGACGGTATGACAGAGCTTCGTGCTGATAACGTGTTATAAAATTGAGAGGCAAAAACTGGGCACCAAAAACTTTTCCAAATCATATAATAATAATAATGATGATGATGATAATGATATAATAGAAATTGGAATTTAAGATAATATATATAATATAAACTAAATTAAATAAAGAAAAGAAAAATGAGGAAAATGAGATGAAGGGAGAGAAGAGAGAAAGTGAAGTTTTCCATCAATTTCTTTGTGTTTTTTATTTCCATTCAAGGCCTCTATTTATTGGCAACTTGGCAAGTATGGAGTGGTACAATTGGACACCAAACAATTGTATATGTTGGACACATGGAAGCCACATGGGTCATGAGAGGGATGACACTTGGTGAAAGGGACGATGTGCATCTATTTTTACTAGATATATAATAAATATGTTTTTTTTTTGAGAAATTGTTATCAATTTTGAGAATAGTAGAAGTTGTTATAACTAATAAAGAATAATTGAAATTCAATAGACATTATCAATTTTGTACTCCAAAGTGAAATTAGTCCAAGTAAATTGTTTTTTTACTTTTCGACTTACAAAATCAGCATGCGAAAAGTATCATAAATTAGTTTTTTTGTTAGATCTGGATACCTCATTACGTTACCTATATATTTCAAACCTTCACAAATTCAATGTACCATCAACTAATAAGCTTTAACACATGAGGCACTATAGAACACTTTCACAAGAGCATTAGGACCCATTTACATAATGGTTAAAGTATATAGCCTAAAAATATGTTTCATATGGTAAACATTACACATGTAAATGCATATTCCATATGCCACTTTGATACCTATGTCAAGTGGCAAATTCTTCATAGCCTAAGTGTCTCACATGTGTCCAACAAAAGTCATAGATTGGTGTCTAAATGGACCACATCATGCTCTCCAAATTGCCTATGAATAGTGGCTTATAGTGGAAATAAAAAAACACAGTTGGGTGTGAAATTCTCCAATCCTTTTTCTCTTCCTCCATTTTCTCTCTAATTTATTCTTTATTTATTTTTCCATATAATTTCACTGTCTTTTTTTATATTATATATACATCCCATTTCAATTCTACTTTTATTATATTATATTATATTATTATATCTATATTATTATTATTATTATATGTTTTGGTAAAGTTTTGGTGCCTATTTTTGCCTCCATTTTTATAACACGTTATCAGCACGAGCCTTTGTCATTTTTCCTCCCTAAAGGTAGGTCCTCCGGATAAACTATTTTTTCAATAATAAAATTTTATTTTGCATGTTTTATTAATTTCCTAATGTAAATGCAATTTCTTTTTATATAATATTACTATGGAAAATCTTGCAAAATTAGAATTCATGTCCCTTGACATTAAAGGTAATAATTATTTGTCATGGGTGCGTGATGTCGAGATACATTTGGATGCTATGAACCTTGGAGAGACCATTAAAGAAGGGAATACGACATCCAGTCAAGAAAAGGCTAAGGTCATGATCTTCATTCTTCATCATCTCCATGAGGGATTGAAAATGGAATGTCTAACAATATAATATCCCTATGTCCTATGGAAGAACTTAAAAGAAAGGTATGATCATCAAAAAACTGTTATTCTTCTAAAAACTTTTTATGATTTGATGCAACTAAGGTTGCAAGATTTTAAATCAGTAAGTGAATATAACTCCACATTATTCAAAATTAGTTCGAAATTGAAATTATGTGGAGAAAACATTATTGGTGTGGATTTGTTAGACAAGACATTTTCTACCTTTCATGTCTCGAATATGGTTCTGCAGCAGCAATATTGAAAGAAAGACTTTAAAATGTATTCAAAACTCATTTCATGTATTCTCGTGGTTGAACAAGATAACGAGCTATTAATGAAAAATCATGAATCTCGACCAACTAGAGCAACACATCTCCCTGAAGTGAATGTTGTGAATTTTAACATTCGAGGTCGAGACGTGGTCGAGATCGTGACCGCGATAGGAGAAGAAATAATTATTTTCGTGGTGGGCATTATAATTATCCAAATTTCAAGAAACCCACATGAAATAATGATCATAATGGAAAAGCTCCATAGAATAAGAATTCAAGAAATGATGAAAATAAATGCTTTAGATGTGGAATGACTGGGCATTTGTCACACATATGTTGTATATCCAAACATTTAGTGGATCTCTATCAAGCTTCCCTGAAGAAAAAAGAAAAAAATATGGAAGCAAATCTTGCTTATCAAGATAATGATATATTCGACCTATCCAATATGAAAAATTTGGATGTGGAAGATTTTTTTGCATCTCCTGAAGAGAAGATTGAAGCAATTGATGGATTAACAAGTGCTTATTTTGATTTTCAGAATGTCTAGTACTAATGTTTATTTTTATGTTCTTTTTAGTTTTGAACTTTTTATATTATGTATCTCTTATTGTAATTATTTTTGTTTAATGAAGAAATATGCACAGTTTTCATATGTTGAATGACTAAAAAATGAGGAATGAAGATCTATGTCTGATAGACTGCGCAACTACGCACACAATACTTATAAACATAAAATATTTTTCTAAATTGACAATGTAGGAAGCAAAAGTCAATACTATATCAGGTTTTGTAGACTTGAATGAAGAAATATCCATAGTTTTGCCAAAAATTGCCCGTTTTCGCTCAGTTTTTTCACAGCAACCCTTGCCATGAACGACTCGGACTTACAGACTCAATTTACATTAAAAAAATGCCTAAAACAACGGGCCCTTACATTGATCTCATCAACGAATAATGTAAATCTAAATTTAAGTGTCAAAACTGAAACATCCAACAAGCAAACCAAAGCATTCATCTCATGATATTAACGCTACCCACCTAATTTTAAGAAATTAAAGAATGCACAACGAAGAGCAACCATTGGCTCTGATACCAATTAAAGGGAATGGATTTCACGTAGTAGAAGACGTTGTGAAACGTCGTTGTTTCGTTTTTCATAAAATCGAACATATCTCATACATCCTAGGTTAAACATGCTTAAATTGAGAAGAAAACAGTAGGTAATTGTTACTAGCTAGTTGAAGAACACTGTTTTCTCCTCCGGTCACGATCTCTCTCGATCCAATGAACTGAACCTCAAACCGAACAACAAGACACTTCCAAAGGGTCTTCTCGGTTGTTCTCGAGAGGTTTAGAAAGAGTTGTGGGACTCACTTTGGTCTTGGGTTTGGAGAGAATTCTAGAGAAATGAGAGAGAGCTTTTGAGAGAGAAGTCTTTTTCTTGGAAGCCAAAATCCAAAAAAATGAAAATGAGTCTTATGAGATGGCTTTGAATGCATCTATTTATAATGGTGTGTAGTGGAGTTAAAACCTCAACTAATTTGCCATTTTACCACAACCATATGATATGGAAATCATATTTGCATATCATATAATATAAAGTAACTCATACCTTATTATACAAACACCATTTGCATAGTTGCAGAATTTTAAATTGAATCACATTCAATTTTATTTCTCTCAATTCAATTTCAATATTTTAGCACTAATTAATCAATTAGACTATACTATAGTTTATTATGAATCTCATTCACATAAAATTATATATTAACTATATATTATGTCAACTATATCACATATAAATGACATAAATGTCCAATTAAAAAATTTGAACACTTCAAAGCCACACCAAACTGTAAACCCTCAATTTGTCCAATTTGCGCCAACCGAGGGACCTAAAGGACCTATAGAGGACGAGTTCCAATGATACGAGATTAACTGATCAAACTCTTTGACCTAGTTAATCAACATTCATTAACTACGGTAACACTCCACTAAAGCCCGTAGCTGCACTCCTATCACTGTAGGACAAGTTGTGTCCATCGATATAACCAATGCCCGTGTGTCGACCCTTCACAGGTTGTTCGTAGTCACAGCTGGGTCAAATTACCGTTTTTCCACTGTGTCTACCTCTTGCTCCTTAAGTCTCAATGTTCCTCTAATGAACAATTATGTTGCATGGTCCGACCATAAACAACAACCCTCTCGTGCCAAAGAGAGAGTGGGCCCTGTTGTTCATGTCCTGGAGACAACACTTAAGGGAACAACCCCTCTAGTTTTCTTAGCTCGGGAACAAGTGAATTCCATCTTGCGAAGTTAAGTTCCCAGCTCCCCATGAGGTCCTGCCCCCAAGAAGGTAGGCATATTGGGCGAGCAATTGTGACCACCCTCACCCGTACTAGTCAAAGGATAGACCCGTGCAGACAAGAGTCCATAACACACTCAAGATTAAGAACAAGTCACTAATGGTCATCTAAGAAGTTATTAGTCCTATATTGTTAACGGTGTTACATCAATAGATCTAATAATTCACGGTCTGGTCTTGTACAATCTCATTGCATAGGATGGCCCCACCCGCATGTCAATCACATGAACGAGCTAGATCACCTCATTTGTATCTAATACAAAGTGGGTTGCATCCACAATGTAACCAAGATAAGGTTTCCAACCCTATCCATATACTGTAGACCGTTCGGGTCATTAACTCGAACGTGATCCTCTCCGTGTGTTCACTACACACCGTTCCAGTTCTAGTTCTCTCATAAATATATGGCGCTGGAGCTTAGTTTATTGGATTAATTTTACAAAAATGTGAGACACAAAGTTTGAATAAATAACTTTTATTTACTTACAACAATAAATATTACAAACTACACGAGATTAGGGCATACACCCCAACAAACTCCCACTTGAACAAAGCTAGTGGAGTACATAATACATTTCCCAAATGTACGTAATACATAAAAGTAATACAATAAACTAGGGCATTGAATACCCTTTACAATACTCCCACTTGCCCCAGTCAGGAAGCACTCGACGACCTAGACTCTCTAGGTGACCCTCAAACACCTTATTCGTAAGGGTCTTTGTAAATGGATCAGCAACGTTGTGCTCCGACGCTATTTGCGTGACTGTCACGTCTCCGCGGTGCACAATCTCCCGTATCAGGTTGACACTTGATATTTACGCTCAATACGCTTGCCCCCCTCATGACTCCGAGGTTCTCTCGAGTTGGCTACTGCACCACTGTTGTCACAAAGCAAGGTCACTGACAAGTTCATATTTGGAACAACTTCGAAATCAAGCATGAACTTCCTAAGCCAAGCAGCTTCCTTTGCAACTTCACAAGCCGCAACATACTCGACTTCCATCATGGAATCAACTATGAATCCCTGCTTGATGCTTCGCCAGACTACAACTCCTCCGTTAAGAATGAACGTTGACCCCGATGTGGATTTCCTAGAATCCTTATCGGTCTGAAAGTCAGAATCTGTGTATCCCGTAAGTATCAAATCCCCACTTCCATACACAAGGTTGTAGTCCCTCGTTCTCCTTAGATACTTGAGGATTTCCTTAACGACTGTCTAGTGATCTAATCCTGGATTGAATTGATACCTACTGACAATCCCAACTCCATAACAGATGTCGGGCCTAGTACACAACATGACGTACATGAGGCTCCCTACAACTGAGGCATAAGGGACCTGAATCATATCCTCAAGTTCTTGAGGTGTCTTAGGACACTGATCCTTAGACAGGTGAACTCCATGCCTAAAAGGAAACAAACCCTTCTTTGATTTCTGCATCTTATACCGAGACAACATCTTGTCAATGTAAGATGCTTGAGACATGGCTAACATTCTGTTTTTCCGGTTCCGGACTATCTGGATACCTAGAACATATTGTGCTTCTCCCAAATCTTTCATTTGGAATTGTGAAGCTAGTCATTCCTTAATGTCAGTAAGAAATCCTACATCATTCCCAATTAGTAGGATATCATCCACATACAATATCATAAATGCGACAGTGTTGTGGAGGATTTTCTTGTAAACGCAAGGTTCATCAACATTCTGATTAAAGCTAGAAGATTTGATAGTCTCATCAAACCTTATATTCCAAGACCTCAAGCCTTGTTTCAGTCCATAAATAGACCTTTAAAGCTTGCAAACTCTTGCTCTTAGCCTTGGGTAATGAACCCCTTGGGCTGGTCCATGTAGATGATCTCAACAAGATTGCCATTCAGAAAGGTCGTCTTGACATCCATCTGCCATACCTCATAGTCCAAATATGCGGCGATGGCTCGAAGGATCCTGATAGACTTTACCATGGCAACAGGAGAAAAAGTTTTCTCATAGTCAACCCCTTCTCTCTGGATAAAACCCTTTGCTACTAGTCTGCCTTTGAAGATTTGCACTTTCCCATATACGCCACGTTTACACTTGTAGATCCACTTGCAACCAATAGGTTTAACCCCATCTGGTTGGTCCATAAGCTCCCAGACAGAATTGAAGTACATCGACTCCATTTCCTAGTTCATAGATTTAATCCACTCGTCTTTGTCAACGTCAGCCATTGCCTGCTCATAGGTTAATGGATCCTCGCAGTCATCATTAGGGGTGACGACTTGGGTTTCAGCCAAACTCATGTAACGTTTAGGCTATCTCACAACCCGTCCACTACGTCGAGGAATTCTCAACTCTTGAGAACGGACTTAACTAGACAAGCTAGGATCAACAACACTTGTTGATGTATTAGCACCATCAGCAACTCTTGCTGATGTACTGTCCATTTGGTTTAACATAATCTTACTCTTTGGTAAGTGATCCCTGATGGATCCTCCTCAAGGAATGTGGCGTTAGTGGACACAAGCACCCTATTTTCCTTTGGATCGTAAAACAGACCACCTCTCATCTCTTTTGGGTAGCCTACGAAGAGGCACAATTTTGAACGGGGTTCCAACTTCTTCAGGTTTGACACCAATACATGGGTCGGGCATCCCCAAATTGTGAAATGTCGTAAATTAGTTTTACGACCATACCAGAGTTTAAAAGGTGTTTCAGAAACACTCTTCGATGGAACGGTGTTCAAAATGTATATCCTAGTCTCCATTGCTTATCCCAAAAAAGAATCACGGAAACGAGCATAGATCATCATCGACCGAACCATGTCCAACTGAGTTCTGTTTCTCCTCTCTAATACACTGTTGCGTATAATTATATATTGCAATACCGCAGTGTACGGGTCAAGTTTTAGTATAATGATTTATGAGTCCAAGTATCGTCCTCGGGAATGGGTTTATAGATTAATTAATTACTAAGATACTAATTCTCAATTTTAGCTAAAGAGACATAACATGGATAGGTGATGAAAGTAAAGACAAACAACAAACTAACACGTGGAGACACAAATTAATAGATTTGAGGAAAGTGATTTTACAAGTTAATACTTAACTACACATGCAATGAACCAATGAGATGAATTTATAAACAAGAAGTAAAATACTCAATAAAACCTCTCAATTCTTAGTGAGTCTCACACATGCAATAAACTCCATAGTCTCCATATGAACCTACGGCATGCATGGCATTAAGCAAATTATTCATGTATTTCCCTTAAGTTTCTTAGTCATTCTCATGCCAGATTCCTAAGGGTTTTAGCAACTTTGCTCTAATTCAAGTTTTATCTCTCGAGTCCACTTAAACCAACAAAATTAAGATTTAAAGAACGAATTGCCAAAAATAAGAACAAATCATACTTCAATACATAACAATTAAGTCTTAACAAGAAAATCAATCCTAACTACAACATTTAGCTACTCTAAATCACATGAAAACCAAGCTAACCATGCAAGAAACGTCGTAAAAACGATATTACAATCTGAAAGAAAAGGAAATTAATCTAATGTGTCGATGTCGGTCTTTCGTCTCCGAGCACCCGTCTTCGATCTCGAACCTCCACGGATGCTTTGGCTCCCAAAAACACTCTTTTCTCTCTTCTTACAAAGTGTATTTCGAAAATAGGGGCAAAAATGTACCAAATTTGGCTCTCCTTGCAAGAAAACATAAGGTTGTATTTATAGTGTCTCTCGGTACAGCGTTGCAACGCTAGGGACAGCGTTGCAACGTTGTACCCTAACCGCGTGGTATATATGGCAACAGTCGGCAGCGTTGCAACGCTAGGGACAGCGTTGCAACGCTGCTTCCTTAACGCGCGCGCCTCCTATCGATCTGGCATTGCAACGCCGTCGCCACGGTTCCTCGTTCTTGATCCCTTATCGAGATAGCGTTGCAACGCTACCTGCATATGCCTTCAACGCATCTACAGAAGTGATACTGCCTGGGCCAACTCTTATCTCAGTCCTTAACTTTGCAGATTTCACAGGTGGAAAGGGTTTGGTCATGAAGGCTTGAGTCAACTCCTCCCAAGATGTGATACTTCCTGAGGGAAGGGACCCTAGCCATTCTTTGGATCTACCCTAAAAAGAGAAAGAAAAGAGACGTAAGCGAATATTATCAGCAGAGATACCATTTATTTTAAATCTACCACAGATTTCAAAGAAATTCTGCAAGTGTGAGTTAGGATCTTCTGTGGCTAATCCTCGAAAGCACCTTCCCTAACCATCTGTATAAGTCTTGTCTTAAGTTCAAAATTGTTAGCATTTATAGGGGGCATAGACTATTCCAGCCTGCTCAGAATCAAACACAGGTTGGAAATACTCCCTGATGGGTTTAGGGTTATTGATGAGCTCTTGTTCAGCCATTGTCTGAGGGTCTGCTCTTCCTTCCCTTAGGAGTCTCCTACAGGTCCTCTCGATCTCAAGATCAAAAGGGTGCAAGTCTGCAGTCTTCCCCTTGGGCATAGACTTGGAGGTACAAAAAGAAAGAAATTAGACAAAAACACAAAAAAACTAGAAAATAAAATAAAACATAAAAGAAGAAAAATACACAAACAAAGACATGAAACATAAAACTTGGGTTGCCTCCCAAGAAGCATTTTCTTTAACGTTTTCAGCTAGACCGTGACTTATCAGGGCACATAAAACTGCTCATATTTCTTTGGGCCCTTCTTGCTCGCATCGATATAGCCCTCTAAGTCTAAAAGGCTATCCTGTCTTTCCTCGGCACCACACAGATAATTATTTTTGGTATTTTTGTGTAATGAAATGAAAGAACTAAAATCAAAACAAGACTCGTGAGTATAGGACAAATGGTTATAAAAAATAAAGAAAATTTATGGGGATAAAAGGAAAGAGGACTTCTCAGCCTCTACCTCTATCACCTGAATCTCCCTTGTGGAAATAATTGTATCACTAATGTCTACCTCACTAACCTGATTATGGTGTGCCTCAGTCTCCCCCAAACTATCCTCACTATCATATGAATAAATCCTCCTAGGTGGCACCTCTTGAGTGGTAAGAATAAGAAATTGTTCCTGTAAGGCCTTAAGGCAAATCACTAGCTGATTAAGATACTGAGCTCTATCCTGTACTATTTTCCAAAGTCTTACCACCTCAGCTTCTAACCTATTCAACCTTTCTAATTCATTATGAACCAAATTTTTAATTTTCAATTCTAAGGTATATTTCATTAATTGGTCCACAAGAGAAGATTTTTCATTAGGTTGGTCAAGGTACGAAGAATTATTGTTCCAAGTGCCTAAATAGCTACCATCACAAGAATTTTCATCAATTTTAGGTACAAAATGGTAAAAATTAGACACATGGTATTCAGAAAAATCATGATGCACATACTTAGGGTCCTGGGAGGGACAATAGAAAGATGGAGAAAAATCATGCAAAGTCATACTTGAAAAATTAGTAATTCAGATCAAGACTTTTACACAATATCAACAAAACCAAAACAGGGGACAAAGACTCACAAATAACACACAAAACTAAAATAAAACAAATAAGGAAACAAACAACACACAAGAACAAAAAAGAAAAGACACACAAACAAGCTTCAGTCTAAAATTTCAAACTTTCTCCTAATATTAATTAATCTAAATAATCGCCATTCCCCAACAACGACGCCAAAAACTTGTTGCGTATAATTATATATTACAATACCGTAGTGTACGGGTCATGTTTTAGTATAGTGATTTATGAGTCCAAGTATCGTCCTCGGGAATGGATTTCTAGATTAATTAATTACTAAGATACTCAATTTTACCTAAAGAGATCAATTTTACCTAAAGAGACATAACATGGATAGGTGATGAAAGTAAAGACAAAGAACAGACTAACACGTGGAGACACGAATTATAGATTTGAGGAAAGTGATTTTACAAGTTAATACTTAACTACACATGCAATGAACCAATGAGATGAATTTATAAACAAGAAGTAAAATACTCAAGAAAATCTCTCGATTCTTAGTGAGCCTCACACATGCAATAAAATTCATAGTCTCCATATGAACCTACGACATGCATGGCATTAAGCAACTTCTTTATGTGTTTCCCTTAAGTTTCTTAGTCATTCTCATGCCAGATTCCTAAGCGTTTTAGCAACTTTGCTCTAATTCAAGTTTTATCTCTCGAGTCCACTTAAACCAACCAAATTAAGATTTAAAGAACGAATTGCCAAAAATAAGAACAAATCATACTTCAATACATAGCAATTAAGTCTTAACAAGCAAATCAATCCTAACTACAACATTTAACTACTTAAACACATGAAAGTCAAGCTAAACATGTAGGAAACGTCTTAAAACGATATTACAATCTGAAAGAAAAGAAAATTAAACTTATGTGTCGATGTCGGTCCTTCGTTTCCAAGCTCCCATCTTCGATCTCGAACCTCCATGGAAGTTTTGGCTCCCAAAAACACTCTTTTCTCTCTTCTTACAAAGTGTATTTCGAAAATAGGGGTAAAAATCTACCAAATTCGACTCTCCTTGAAAGAAAACATAAGGTTGTATTTATAGTGTCTCTCGGTACAGCATTGCAACGCTAGGGACAACGTTGCAACAGTGTACCCTAACCGCGTGGTATATATGGCAACAGTCGGTAGCGTTGCAACACTAGGGACAACATTGCAACGCTGCTACCTTAACGCGCGCCCTCCATCGATCTGGCATTGCAATGCTAAAAGGCAGCGTTGCAACGCCCTCGCCACGGTTCCTCGTGCTTGATCCCTTATCGAGATAGCGTTGCAACGCTACCAGCATATACCATCAACGCATCTACACAACACGTTCGGCGTTGCAACGCTATGCACAACGTTGCAACGCCATCAATTCGGGTCTTCTAGCTTGGAATGATCCTTTTACTTCTAATTGATTTTACTTTTAGCTCCAAAAAGTCTCGTTTCAATCCCGAGTGATCCAAAATGTCTCTAATTGTCTTGTTTGTGCTCTTAACCTGAAATTGAGTAATTTAAACACGTAAAAGCTCTGAAATCATTACAAAACTAGCAGTAATTAAGCCTAAGGATAGCACATTTTGTGTTCTATCATACACCATTTTGTTGTGGCATAACAGGTGCTGAGAGTTTGGTCGTAATTCCATGTTCTATATATCATGTAGTCCTGGAATTCAGTTTTCATGTACTCTCCACCTCGATCTGATCGAAGTGTTTTAATTGTTTTACCTAACAGGTTCTCAACCTCAGTCTTGTACTCCTTGAACTTTTAAAGAGTTTCAGACTTTCGATGCATTAGGTAAACGTACCCATATCTCGAATAGTCATCTATAAAAGATACAAAGTATTTGTAACCTCCTCGTGCTTGAACATTCATCGAACCATAGAGGTCAAAATGTATAAGCTCTAGAGGCTCTTTGACTCTATATCCTTTTCCATTAAAAGGACGTTTGGTCATTTTGCCTTCAAGGCATGACTCACAAACCGGTAAAGAGTTTTCCACTAACTCACTTAGAAGTCCGCTCTTGACTAGTCTCTCAATCCTATTGAGATTTATGTGGCCTAACCTTAGATGCAAAAGATGGGTGTTTTCTTTTGGAGAAACTTTTAATCTCTTAGTTCGTGTTTCTGACATTTTAAATAATTCAGTATTCAAAACACTTTTGACCGAATTAGGCTTTAAAACGTATAAATTACTCTCAAGTGAAGCAGAACATAACAAATTTCCATTTAGAGAAATAAACGCTTTATTACTCTTAAAAATGACGGAAATACATTGTTCAAGAAGACAAGAAATGTAAACAAGGTTTCTAGTAAACCCTGGAATTATGCACAAATTATCTAATAATAAGTACTTTGTTGGGCTTTATGTCCTAAAACTCGTGGTTTTGTAAACTGAATGTATATTCTATTTTGCAATAAAGTTGTTATTGAAATTTATTCAGTAAAGGTGTTATTAAATAAAGTGAATTGTGTATTGTGTAACCTTAATCGAATAAAGAACCCTTGGCTATAGGATGAATACTTGAACTTTATGTGTGACATAAAAGTGGATCAAGTTCAAGTTATAGCCAGAATTGTCTATAGTATAAGGATAGGGCGGGTACCTTATCCTGGGGACACTATGGACGCGACCCACTTTGTAGAGTACAAACGATGTGATCCTAAATCGTTCATGTGGAGACATGTGAGTGAGGGCGCCCTATGCAATGAGTTTGCATAAGAATGGACCGCGAAATAGTCACTTAGACTTTATAACTCCATTTACTGTCTTAACTGACTATATTCATATGATGACCTCGGTAACATGATCTTAATCCTGAGCGTTCTATGGACTCCTGTTTATTTGGATTATCCTTAGATTTGCATGGGTGAGAGTGGGTTGAGATTGCTGACTCAGTAAGCCTCCCATTTCAGGTATAAAACTGGGTAGATAGCTCGGAACATAGTTCTGCAAGATGGAATTCACTCCTACCCACTTTAGAGATTAGTAGAGAGGTTGTTCCCTTAAGTGCTGACTCCGAGTCTTGAACAAACAGCCCACCGCTCTCATTGGGCTGAGAGGGATTCGGTTTGATGGTTGGACCACAAACCAATTGTTCATTACAGGATCGGTGAGACTTAAGGAACAAGAGGTAATTACAGGGATAAAATGATGATTTTGACCTAGTTGTAATTACGAACGACCTGTGAAAGATCGACTTACTAATCATGGTTATATCGAGTAGACAGAAATATATCTACAGTGAGGAGAGTGCAACCACTTGCTTTAGTAGAGTGCCCCGGTGGTTAACGAATGTTGATTAGCTAGGCTAAAGAGTTTGGTCGGTTAATCTCGTATCGTTTGAGCTCATGATCTGTAGGTCCATTAGGTCCCCCATACTAGCTCAGACTTAGCCTTGTAACATTTTGAGAGAAAAGAATTTGAATTGTTCAAATATGAGTTTGGAAGAAAACGTTAATTATATGTGATATATTTAACGAATCATAGCTTAATTATGAATTAAACTATGATTAATAGGAGGTGAATATATTTAAATATTATTTAAATATTAGATCGATTTATAGCATGAATAAGAATTCATGTTCGGAAAATCGATCGGGATCGGGTAATTTATTTAATTCAATATTTGATATTAAATTAAATTAAAAATTAATTAATTTAATTAATTTTAAATTATTAAATTAATTATATTAATTTTAATTAAAAATCAATTCAATATTGATTTTAGAATTAAAATTAAATGAAAATAGTGGATTATCATGGATTTTCCATGAAATCCAAAAATCCAACTTGCCCAATCCCTCTCATTATCAAATTCACCAAAATTGGTCACCTCCTTCTCAAACCATCCTCATCATACTTGAGTTGTCACTCAAATGAAGCTTGATGAAGCTTTATTTAAAGGTATTTTTAGGTGTTTTGAGAGGATTTTGGAAAAACAAAAAGAATTCTCGAGTTAGTGACCTTTGAGGTATTTTCTTCCAAATTCTCTCAACCTAGGATCTCACAATCCGTTCCAAGGCCTGAGGATAGTAGGGAAGACTCTAACGGTTGTCCACGAAGTGTTCGTGTTGAAAAGCATCCACCGGGTGAAGAGAATTTGGTCTTCAAAGTTGAGTTTTCTATCCCTCTGTTTTTCCAACTTTGAGCATGCGTTTTATTTTACAAAATTGATCAACTTAGAGTGTTCAAGATCCAAAATTTCTTCCGTTTTCTTAATCTAGACTCTTTCATACTTCCTTCCAAAAAACAGCTTCACCGTGTCGATCGCTGCAGCCGAGACAACTTCTCCATATCCAACCCTGAGCATTATCTCTGTTGGGATATGTGCCCTAAACTTGTGTAATTTTAGTCAAATAAATAAAGAATTATTTGATTTGATGAAATTATATTCTCGCTTTATAAATCCAATAAACGAAGCTCCAAGGTTATAATAGATCTTGAACATCAATGTAGTAGACACTAATTGATATGTTATAGAGTATAACCTAAATGGTATATGGTATATGTATAAGGTTGGAAACCGTATTTTGGTACACCATGGATGCGACCTACTTTGTAGTTAGTACAAATGAGGTAATCCAACTCATTCATTTGGATGGCATGCGAGTGAGGGCATCCTTTATGATGAGTTCATACAAGACAAGACTGAAAATTATTAGTCTAACTAGTATAACACCGTTATCAGGATAAGACTAATAATTTATAGATGATCATTAGTGATTCGACTTGAATCCTGAGCAAGTTAAGAACTCCTGCTTATAGGGGTTTTTCCTTAGACTAGTATGGGTGAGAGTGGCCTATAGCCGACTCAATATTCCTTCCTTCTCAGGGACAGAATGTCGTAAGAAGCTGGGGACTTAATTCTGCAAGATGGAATTTACTCATTCCTATACTAAGGAATTAGATATGTTATTCCATTAAGAACGGAGTTCGGGTCTTGAACAACGGGGCCCTACCCTCTAAATTAGCTTAAGAGAGATTGAGTTTATGGTAGGACCATAGACTTGTTGTTGTTCATTAGAGGATCGGTAGTGCTTAAGGAGCAAGAGGTAATCACAGGGGTAAAATGGTAATTTGCCAACTGGGATTACGAACAACCTGTGAAGGTCAACTCATGTGTAATGATTATATTGATGGACACCATATAATCTACAGTGAGGAGAGTGCAACTATAAGTCTATAGTGGAGTGACTTGTAGTTAATGAATATTGATTAACTGGATCAAAGAGTTTGATTAGTTAATCTCACATCATTGGAGCTCATGAATTGTAGGTTCATTAGGTCCCTCTATTGGCCAAACATGGTAATATTGAGGGTATAAAGTTAGGAATGAAATTGAAGTATTCAATTTCATATAGGAGGTGATAGATCAATTATATGTGATATAGTTGATATAATATATAGATTTAATGTGAATTAGATTCATAAGTTATATACTTATGAGAGAATAAATTAGGGGTAGGATGGTAATTTTCATCCTATTTTCCTGTAAGTAGTTGCATGGGATGCAACTTTGAGCAATGCCATTTTGACATAACCAAAAGCTCACTTTGAGATTGTTGTTGGAAAAGTTCGAAAACACATCTCTCAAATTCTCCACACCTCATCCTAAAGGAACCTACATTCCTCCCTCACCTAGAGAACAACGGAGAAGATCTAGTGATTGATCTTTGTACTTGTCGAGTTCGGGTCGTTGAGATTGAGAGATCATTGGAGAAGGAAAACGAGAAGAAAGCGTTCTTCAAAGGTAAATTTCTTGTGGTCCTATCTAGTTATGCATGCTTAATCTTAGATTTTATGATCTTGATATGAATCTGTGTAACAAGATCAAGAACACACGATTCACAATCGCTTCCGTTGCAGGATTCAATCCCTTTAATTGGTATCAAAACCCAATTGTAGTTCTTGATCTTGTTCTAGATTTATGAAGGACAGAGGTGAGATTTACTGAATTCATGAGATGAATGTTCGGTTTGCAAATTAGATGTTTTTGTTTTTGGCACCATAGATTTACATATTTTTCGTTGAATTGTTCAATGTAAAGGCCTATTATTTTGGGCATATATTTATGTAAATCGAGTCTATAAGTCCGTGTCAATCGAAGCAAAGAAGTTGTTGAGAAGAACGAAGGAAAAACGAGAAAAAACGGAAGGAGTTTGTTGTTCTGCATACAACGTTGCAACGCCGGTGAGGTGATTTTTGAAACTGCAGGAGACGCAGCGTTGCAACGCGAGCATCAGCGTCACAACGCTGGCATGAAGAGGCATCAACATTGCAACACCAACACAGGCGTCACAACGACGAAGCAAAAACGCGCGGGCATTAAGGCATCAGCGTTGCAACCCCATCCCCGGCGTTGTAACGTCGAAGGCGTAACGTAGCTGCTATTCAACAGGCAGAAACAAAAATTTTATTATTATTTAATATATAAAACTTTTTTATATTAATTAATATTAATATAATTAGATTATATCAAGGGTAATTGTATTGGGTAGCAAATTAGAGTAAATTATTTTCAAATATAACCACTTTTAAAAAAGATTTGCAAATATAGCAAATCGTTTGAATAAAGCTTTGTTGTTCCCTTTTTACCCTTATAGTTGCATATGAGTGTGAAAAAAATTATCACCCAAATTATGTGATTTTCTTAACATCTCCAAACACTCTCGCATGAGATTTTTTTTATATTTTTTATTTTCTTTTAATTTTCTTTGCCTTCTTTTTCTCTTCCTCCTCTTTCCATATATGTCATTCTACATTTCCTTCATACACATATTTTTCCATTCTAACTTTTTATGCAGTTTAGAAATTTTATGGTCATAACGTTACTTAAATCTTCTTGAAAATTGCAATTAATAAAAAAAAAATATTACTGTACTAGATGTTATAGGTCGCGAGAGATTAAAACCTATAACAATTTTGTCGTTGATATATTAATAAAAAGATCATCAAATGGCGATGGAGAAGGAAATGAAATAAAAGGATGAGATATTAACTGAAAAACATAATTTGATAGAATTGGTCATTAAAAAACACGTTTACATTTGAACAAAGTTCTATATAAAAGATTAATTTTTAATGAAAAACTTTTGGGTTTAATCTTTAAATCTTCAAAGTTTCTAAATTATTGAATTTGGGACTTTGAAATAAGTTTCGTCCGATAATCCAAAAATTCATCTATCTCAATTGAGTCATTTAATTCTAAAAACACTCCAAAAGACGAAATTAGTCGAATATGAAAATATGGGGTGTTACACAAAAAGTCTATCAATGATAATGATAGACTTCAATAAACACAAATAAACAACAACAAACAAGAAGTCTATAAGTGATAATGATATACTTTTATCACTGATAGACTTCAATCAATACTCATAAAATACACCAAGCAAGAAGTCTATTATTGATAATGATAGACTTCAATAAATACCAATAAACAAAGAACAAACAAGAGGTTTGTCACTGTTAGTGATATACTTCAATCAACACTGATAAACAACACCAAACAATAAGTTTATCAGTTATAGTGATAGTCTTCTATCACTGATAAACTTCAATCATCACAGATAAACAATACCAAACAAGAAATCTATCGGTGAAAGTAATAGACTTCTATCACTGATAAATTTTAATAAACACAGATACACAACAACAAACAAGAAGCCTATCAGTGATAGTGATAGTGAGATTCTTCTATCATTGATAGATTTCAATCAACACAAATAAGCAATACCAAACAAGAAGTCTAACACTGATAGTGATAGGTTTATATCATAGGTTTCTATCACTGATAAACTTCAATCAATATTGAACATTGATAAACAACACCAAGCAAGAAGTCTATCAGTCACCAAACAAGAAGTCTATTAGTGAAAGAGATAGACTTCAATCAATATAGATAGACAATACCCATTAAGAAGTCTATCAGTGATAGTGATAAACTTCTATCACTAATAGACTTCAATCAACAAAGATAAACAATACCAAACATGAAGTCTAGCAGTGATAGTGATAGACTTCTGTCACAAATAGACTTCAATCAGAAGAAATAAATAATATAAATAAAAGCCTATCGGTGATAGTATTAGATTTCTATCACTGATAGACTCCAATCAAAACAGATAAATAACACATATATAATTTATAAGTCTATTAGTGATAGTGATCTGCTCCTATCACTGATAGACTCTAATTAGAAGAGATAAAAACAACACAAATAAAAGTCTACTGATGATAGTCATAGATTTCTATCACTGATCAATTTCAATCAGAACCGATAAAACAACACATATAGAATTCTATTGGTGATAGTGAAAAACTTTTATTACCGATAGACTCCAATCAGAATAGATAAAACAACACAAATAGAAATCTATCGGTGATAGTGATAGACTTCTATCATTGATAGATTTCAATCAGAATAGATAAAAATCTCAAACAATAAGTCTATCAGTGATAGTGATAGACTTCTATTGATAAACTTTAATCAGAAAAGATTAAAATCCCAATGAAAAATTTTATCAGTGATACCGATAAATTTCTATCACCGATAAACTTCAATCTGAACAGATAAAAAATCCCAAATAAGAAGTCTATCAGTGATATTGATAATGATAGTAATAGACTTCTATCATTGATTAATTTTAATCAAAATAGATAAACAATCTAACTTAGAAGTCTATCAGTGATAGACTTCTATCATTGATATGAGTTGTTGGTTTTTTTTTTTTAATTTAAATGGATTGAGCAACCAATTTTGCTATTTTGCAATATTTTTTACACTTTGCTATATGTGCTATTTTTTACCCTTATTTTGATATATGCCCAATTGTCCCTTATATTAATGAAAATTAATTTTAGGGTTCCAAAAATGGTCTAATTTTGCTATTTAATTTATGTAATTCTTGTATAATTATTGACATGCATAATGTATGCTTTTATTTACATGCATCATTTATAATATATAGTGTTATATTATATAGTTTGCATGAATAATTAGTATAAGGTGTTATATTTATTTTGGACAACATTGACATGCATATTATTCATGAGTTTAATATGTTGTGTATGTTTAATTATTCATGTGATGAATGATCAAGCACAATAACATAGAATTGCACATCACCTAAGGTTAATTCATTAGTTTTCAAATGTTTAGAACATGAAGTTAATAGACATTAGGTAATCTATTTCTAATTAGGTTAGAATTAGGAACCACGTAATTTATAAACAGTGATTAAAAGAGGAACTCTGTCTAAGGAAGGTTCTGTCTAGGCTGGGGTATTTAAGCTGACGGAAACGGAACACCCATACCTGGGAACTGACTTGGGAGTGAATTTTAATCAAAGGGTTTATAAATTATAGTAGCGTCAGCAAGTTTATTAATGTTGGGTTCTATGTCCTAAAACTCATGGTTTTGTAAACTGAATGTATAATCTATTTTGCAATAAAGATGTTATTGAGATTTATTCAGTAAATATGTTATTGAATAAAGTGAATTGTGTATTTTGTAACCTTAACCAAATAAAGAACCCTTGGCTATAGGATTAATACTTGAACTTTATGTGTAACATAAAAGTTGATCAAGTTCAAGTTATAGCCAGAACGGTCTATAGTATAAGGATAGGGTTGGGTACCTTATCCTGGGGATACTATGGTTGCGGTCTGCTTTGTAAAGTACAAACGATGTGATTCTAAATTATTCATATGAAGACATGTGAGTGGGGGAAACCTATGCAATAAGTTTGCATAAGACTGGATTGCGAAATAGTCACTTAGACTTTATAACTCCGTTTACTGTCTTAACTGACTATATTCATAGGATAACTTATGTAACTCGATCTTAATCCTAAGTTTTTAATGAACTCCTGTCTATTCGGATTATCCTTAGATTTGCATAGGTGAGAGTGGCCCGAGATTGCTGACTCGATAAACCTCCCATTTCAGGGATAAGTCGGGGTAGATAGCTGGGAACATAGTTCTGCAAGAAGGAATTCGCTCCTACCCGTTTTAGGGATTAGTGATTCCGGGTCTTGAACAAAGGGCCCACCCCTCTCATTGGCCCGAGAGGGATTCGGTTTGCTGGTTGGACCATAAACCAATTGCTCATTAGAGGATCAGTGGGACTTAAGGAACAAGAGGTAATTATAGGGGTAAAACGATAATTTTGACCCAGCTGTAATTATGAACGTCTTGTGAAGGATCCACTTACTCATCATGGTTATATCGAGTGGATAGAAATATATCTACAGTGAGAAGAGTGCAACCACTGGGCTTTAGTGGAGTGGCCCGTTGGTTAACGAATATTGATTAGACTAAAGAGTTTGACCGGTTAATCTCGTATCGTTGGAGCTCATGATCTGTAGGTCCATTAGGTTCTCCTTACTAGCTCGGACTAAGCCTTGTAACATTTTGAGAGAAAAGAATTTGAATTGTTCAAATTCGAGTTTGGGAGAAAACGTTAATTATATGTGATATATTTAACGAATCATAGCTTAATTATGAATTAAACTATGATTAAAAGAAGTTGTATATATTTCAATATGATTTAAATATTGGATCGATTTATAGCATGGATAAAGATTCATGTTCGAAAAATCGATCGAGATCGGACAATATATTTAATTTAATATTTGATATTAAATTAAATTAAAAATTAATTAATTAAATTAATTATTTAATTAAATTGATTTTAATTAAAAATCAATCTAATATTGATTTTTGAATTAAAATTAAATGATCAAGGATTTTTATGGATGGCAACTTGCCAACTTGCCCAATCTTTCTCATCTTCAAATACACCAAAATTGGCCACCTCCATCTCAAACCATCCTCATCACACTTGAGTTGTCACTCAAATGAAGTTTGATGAAGCTTTATTTAATGGTGTTTTGAGGTGTTTTGAGAGAATTTTGCAGAAATTCAAAGAAATCCCATTTTGTGACCCTTGGGAATTTTTCTTTCAAATTCTCTCAATCTAGGATCCCACAATCCGTTCCAAGGCTTGAGAGTAGGGAAGACACTAACGGTGGTGCAAGAAGTGTTCGTGTTGCCAATCGTCCATCGGATGAAAAGAATTTGATCTTCGATGATAAGTTTCTTAACTCCCAATTTTTCCAATTTGAGCATACATTTTATTTTGCGAAATTGATCAACTTAGGGTGTTCAAGATCCTAAATTACTTCCTCTTTCTTAATTTAGACTCTTTCAATTGGCATCAGAGCAATTTTGAGCACTCAATTTGATCAATTTTGTCATGTGGTGGGTGTTGTTTGAAATCTAATTTTTCTGGGTGTCTAAAGTGAAATTCTGGTTTTGGCATTTAAATTTAGCATGAATTTGTGCTTTATTTTCAAATTGCTCAAGTGTGTTTGAGCATTAATTTGTGAAGAGTAATCTGTAAAAGTTTCGGATTGATCGGAGTTCGGAAAGACCTTCAATTTGAAGAAAGAATGTAAAGTGTTCATAGAAAATCAAAACAGAGGCTATTTATTTCAATTTCTGCAAAATTAGCGACAGTGAAAATTGGTTCAGGCCCGCGTGTTTTGCAAATTTAAAAAGGATGAAGATGGTGTTGACCTTTGACTATTGACTTTGACCGATCCAGTTGACTTTGACTGGTTCAAGTAATTTTGGACCGCTTCGACTCGATTTTGGTCCGGTTTGGGTTATTTTAAACAGGTTCTGACTATTTCGAGGCCATTTTTTCATTTACGAGGTCAGTTTCACCGTTGGAGGCCTGGTTTATCCTTTTACAGCCCGAATCAACTTTTTGAACGTCCGATTCACATATTTGCAAGCTAGTTCGACCCAAATTTGAAGAGTTCGAAGTGGTTCGATGTTAATTCTAGATTATTATTGTAATAATTTAGTAGTTTGCTTGCACTAGATGCCAAAATCAACCCACTTTAGTGTGTTTAATTAATTATGCATTGTGAATGTATGTTTTAATTAAAATCCCTGATTGTATGTGCATAAAGAATGTCATATAGATTTTAAAATCCCACAATACGAAGCATGCTCCATGCATTGAAAGTATTTTATAAGTGTTATAAAATATAGTATGCATGAATTGAGGTTTCATACGAATTAATATAAGTGTTATATTAATTTATGAAACAAATATTATATGGTTTAATTATAATTAATATAAGGGTTATATTAATTAAAAATTAAACATAATTGTCATGCATTTATACATGTGATGGATTTGTTATAAATGTATGTTTACTCATGTGATGAATGATCAAACACTCTATTGATGGGGTTTGTGCCCTAAAACTCGTAGCTTGTAATTTTGTTCTAATTATTGTAATAAAGAGTTATTATTTCAATAAAGACTTATTGTTCGTTATTTATGATATTGCCCTTGTTTTAACCCTAAATCCAATAAACTAAACAACCAAGGCTGTAAAATGTCTCTTGAACTAAATGTAATGTACATATAAAGGATCTCGGTTCGAGATACAACCTAAAGGGTCTATAGTAAGGGATAAGGTTTGGGTACCTTACCTTACCCTAGTAACACTATGGATGTGGCCCATATTGTATATGATACAAATACTGTGATCCTAACGTGTTCGTGTAGATGACATGTGAGTGGGAATATCCCATGTAATGAGATTACATAAGACCGAACCGCGAAATTGTAACCACTAGATATAACTCCGTTGACTAGCTAGGTTTCTATTTCACTAGGATGACCTAGGAAACTTGATCTCAATCCTGAGCAGGTTACGAACTCCTGTTTGCGAGAGATTGTCCTTTGACTTAGGGACAAGACCGAGTGAGCGACTGGGGACTTAACTTAGCAAGAAGGAATTCACTCCTTCCCACATACTATGGTAAGTAGATGAATGCTCCCTTAAGTGGTGTCTCCGGGACTTGAACAAAGGGCACGACCCTCTCATTGGCCCGAGAGGGACTTCTGTTTTTTGGTAGGACCACAAAAAAATTGTTCATTAGAGGAGCACTGGTACTTAAGGTACAAGATGTAACATAGGGGTAAAACGGTAATTTGATCCAGCTAGTGTTACGATCATTCGTGAATGATTGACTTGCCGTTATTGGTCGATATCCGTGGACACAGAAATATATCTGCAGTGAGATGAGTGCAGCTGCGAGACTTTAGTGGAGTGTTCCCACAGTTAACGAATGGTGATTAGGAGGTTAATGATATTAACCGAATAATTTCGTATCGTTGGAGCTTTTGATCTGTAGGTCCATTAAGTCCACCTTGTAGCTCGTAAAGGATTCCTAGATCGTTTGAATTTGAAATGATCGAATTTAATTATGGAATAAATTTAATGTATATAGATACGATATAATATAAAGTTTTGGAACTTTATATTATAAATTTAATGTGAATATGATTCATATTAAATTTTGTGAGAGTATTTGAAAGAGTTCAAATATTAATTTAAGTGTGAATGAGATTCATATTAAAAACTATAGGTTAAAATGTAATGTGTATTAGATGTGCATTAAAATTATAGGTTAAGGGGTAAAATGATTAAATGAGATTTAACCATAATTAATTATATGGTATTTAATTAAATAATATTTATTTAAAATAAATATTAATATAATTAATTTGATTAATTATATTAAATATTAATTAATTAACTATTAATTAATTAATTGGGAACGTGTCACGATGACACGTTCCCATCACTCCCCAATCCCCTCTCGATAGGGAGTGGGGAGTTACCCTATCTTTTGTACTTCTTCTCTAGGTGAGAGGAGGTGATTGATCAAGGATTCCATTATGTGCATTTGTGACATTGCAAAAAGAATTCTCTCTTTCTCTAATTCTCTTCCTTCTCTTCCAACTGTTGGAATCCTTCCCACTAAGGATTGGATCGAAAGATCTCAGAGGATAGAGGGTTTACACAGTGGTTGTGTCCTGTTGGAAGAACAAAGGAATTTTGTTGTTGTTGTGTTGTTGTACACTTGGAGCGAAGAAATTGTTGTGAAACTACAAAGGTAACATATTGTTTTTCCTTATTAGTTTTAACTATTATTCATCATGTTTGCATGTTGTAGATCCATGCACAATTTAATTAGATTAAATGTTGTTCATCCTCTGTAATGTTACCAATGTATTGGTATTTGTGAGAAACCAAAACAACCAAGTAATTGATCCATAAATACGTTTTCGCTGCTTAAGGGGATCAGATCTCCATCAATTGGTATTCGAGCAATACTTGTTTTCTTTTGGTTGAAACAAATTTGCATTGAATAGGTGGGAATTGCATTTGGTTTGCTGTAAAAGTAGTTTAGGAAATTTTGGCCTTAGATTTATTTTTTATTAGATCAAATTAAATGTAAAGGCCCCTGCATTGTGGGCAATTAAGTGCATAATCGAGTTTGTAATATTGTTTTGAGTCGTTCATGACAAGTTTGAAACAATTCGGATGAGTATCGGGTGAAAAATTGGCAATTGAAACTGTTGTTTTTGAAGGATTTAGCTACTAGCAGAAGCAGTAGCATTGCAACGCCGTTCGTCGGCGTTGCAACGTTGATGAACAGCGTCACAACGCCGAAGCTCCTAACGATACGGAAGATCGAGGGGTCAGCAACGCTGCAATGTTGCCCTTCAGCGTTGCAACACTACCCCGATGTCAGGCGCGAACACAAGATGAGGAGAGCGTTGCAACGCCATGATGACAACTTGAAGGTGCAGATTGGTTCAGAAGTGGTTAGGGTCGATTTTGGTCCGGTTCGAGCGGTCTGAGCCTGGTTCAAAGAGTTTTGGATCGATTTTGTAATAAGATTAGTGTAATTTATTAATTTTGCACTTTAGGGGTCAAATTTTTCCGGTTTTACAGCTATTTTCTTCATGAATGTCATTTAAAATTTTTCCCACCTTAGGATAAGCATGTTCATGCATTTTCATTTGTATAAGTGTATATAAATGTGGTAGAAATGCATGATTTATTTTATTTTCATAAGTAATTAATTATAATTGTTATAATTAGATTATATGGAAAATAAAGTGCATGGAACATGAAATTACTTAGTTTAAAATAAATGTTATTTTGTTTAAGTAATTTTTTTTATTCAATTAGTTGAATGTTATTTATAATTCCAATTTGAAATCGTTTGTTGGGTTTATAATATAGTTCCTTGTCATAGGTTACTTATTAAAATTTATAAAAGTTATAAATAAAGGGGTTTTAGAAACCATAACCTATAACAAATAATTGCATATAAACATAGGAAGTTGGGTTAAATTAAATTAGTTTTAAATTGTTTAAAATTAATTTAGACCTAAATTTAATTTCTAATAGGATTAGAAGTTAGTCATACATAGTATTTTAAATAGTTTAAAATACAGTAGGACAATATGACATTGGTTATAAGGGAACTCTACCGGTGATGTTCTATCCAAGGTTGGGGGTACTTAAGTTGACGGTTAACGAAACACCTCCGACCTTGGAACTGACCTGGAATTTGAGTTTAATTAACCATAGTCCTATGTTATATCTAGGTAATTAAAATGTTTATTCTCATAGACATAAAGTTAAAAGACCTAGTTATAATAGTTATAATAGGCATAGACTTAGATAGATTCTATTAGCTAGAATCCGACTAAGTTAAACCTATACCCTAACCTTAGGAGCTTCAGTTAGAGAAAACAAGGTGTTCGCATCGAGTTTACTCTCACGACCTCAAGAGTTCACACCGTGAGTTCCATGCTCGGCTACGTGGCATCAATAAAGCGTCCCCCTACGGTAAGTGTTTTCATGGTTCAATAACAAGGTCAATGAGGAAAGAATCCATAGTAAATGGGAGCAGGACGCGTGTCAACGTATCCTACGGTCTCCTCCATTAGGTTGCACCATGAGATTTCTATAATTCGCCTGCTAGGTTGTCCTGGAATAGTCAATCCCTATGGAAGGCCTGACTATAGGGGTCAGAATACCGTGAACTCGAGAAATGGATAGGGTCTCTTAGGTAATTTGCCAACAGTTGTCTTTCTTAATAGACGCCTATGGGCTCGGACCTATTGGATCTGAAAATGGCAGGGTCACATTTACGAGACAAATTAAGTTAGTTAACGAGTCCTTGACCAAACAAACGGTAGCTAAGAATCATTGGGACATGAGATGTTCTGGTAGTGCGAAATAACTGAGATAGTCTCTATTTAGGGGAGGAGTGACTGACTACCCGACGATGGCTTTTGTTCTAAACCCTTGAAGTATCGTTGCAAAATTAAAGGTTTAATTTAAACACTAGGATTCTTTAATAAATTTTGCTAAAATTGATTGGTTTTTAATGGGTTAAAGGTATAACTAATTAGAACTGTTTTTGAAATTTCAGCATGTCGTCCTCTATAATAGCCTTACTCAAAAGCGAATGTTTAACTAATTATACTACGTGGAAGTCCAACCTAAATACGATTCTCGTTGTTGACGACCTTCGGTTTGTACTGACTGAGGAATGTCCTCAGGTCTCTACTCGAAACCCTCCTCAATCTGTTAAGGATTCGTACGACCGCTAGATCAAGGCCAAGGTCTACATTTTGGCCAGTGTTTATGAAGTTCTGGCCAAAAAGCACGAGGACATGGTCTCAGCTCGTGAGATCATGAGTTCGTTGTAGAATATGTTTGGACAACCGTCTGGACAACATCGACACGAATCCCTCAAGTACGTTTATAACTCCCGTATGAAGGAGGGATCGCCAGTGAGAGAACACGTTCTCGATCTGATGGTCTACTTCAACATGGCTAAAATGAACCGCGCGGTCATAGACGAGCAAAGTCAGGTGTCGTTCATCCTGGAATCTCTACCGAAGAGTTTCCTGCAATTCCTCGGCAATGCGGTGGTGAAAAGGATAAAGTACAACCTGACTACTCTCCTCAATGAACTGCAGACTTTCCAGTCTCTTATGAAGAATAAGGGACAAACTGATGGGGAGGCAAATCTGTTTGCCCATTCCTGAAGGTTCCAGAAGGGTTCATCCTCTAGAACTAAGTCTGTGATCCATCTGCTAGGCTTAAGAAGACCCAAAATAAGAAGAAATGAGGGAAAGGGAAGGCACCTGCTGCTGATAAGGGTAAGGGCAAGGCCAAGGTTGCAGACAAAGGAAAGTGTTTCTACTGCAACATGGATGGCACTGGAAGTGAACTGCCCAAAGTACCTTGCTGAGCTCAAAGAGAAGAAAGGTAAATTCGATTTACTTGTTCTTGAAACTTGCTCTGTGGAAAATGATTATTTTACCTTGATACTTGATTCAGGAGCCACTAACCATGTTTGCTCTTCGTTACCGGAAATTAGTTTCTTCAAGGAGCTCGAAGGGGGTGAGATAACGCTCAGGGTCGGAACGGGAGACGTCGTCTCAGCTCATGCAGTGGGAGATGCCAAGCTGTTTTTTAGAGATAGATTTATATTTTTAGAAAATCTGTACATAGTTCTCAAAATTAAAAGGAACTTGATTTCTTTCTCTTGCTTAATTGAACTTGGCAATTGTATTACCTTTTTAATTAGTGAAGTGTTAATTTCAAAGAAAGGTGTCAATATTTATTCTGCTAAGTTAGAAAACGGTTTGTATGTACTTAAACCGAATCAAACTAAGGTAATTTTAAATCGTGAGATGTTTAAAACTGCAAATACTCAAAGTAAAAGGAAGACTTTCTCCAAATAATAATATCTATCTTTGGCATCTTAGACTTGGTCATATAAATCTCAACCGAATTGAGAGACTATCAAAGAATGGACTTCTAAATAAGTTAGAAGATGATTCTCTACCTCCTTACGAATCATGCTTGGAAGGTAAAATGACTAAGCCGCCTTTTTCTGTAAAAGGTTATAGAGCCAAAGAACCATGTAGCTTATACATTCGGATCTTTGTGGGCTGGTGAATGTTAAACCTCGTGGAGGGTACGAATATTTCATCTCTTTCATAGATGATTATTCGAGGTATGGTTATCTATACCTAATGCATCATAAGTCTGAAGCTCTTGAAAAATTCAAAGAGTATAAGGCTGAAGTAGAGAATGCATTAGGGAAAACCATTATGACACTTCGGTCTGATCGAGGTAGAGAGTATATGGATCTAAGATTCCATGACTATTTGATAGAACATGGAATTCAATCTCAACTCTCGGAACCTAATGCACCTCAACAGAATTGTGTATCTGAAAGGAGAAATAGAACCTTATTAGACATGGTTCGATCTATGATGAGCTATACTCAATTACCTGCCTCGTTTTGGGGTTACGCAATAGAGACTGCAGTTCAAATCTTGAACACTGTTCCATCAAAGAGTGTTCAGAAACACCTTTTGAGTTTTGGAAGGGGCGTAAACCTAGTTTACAACACTTCAAGATTTGGGGTTGTCTGACACACGTGTTGGTAACAAACACAAAGAAATTGGAACCTCGTTCAAAATTATGCCAATTTGTTGGCTATCCCAAAGAAACGAGAGGTGGTCTTTTCTACGACCCACAAGAAAACAAGGTGATTGTATCGACAAATGCCACTTTCTTGGTGGAAGATCATATGAGGAACAACAAATCTCGTAGTAAGTTAGTATTAAATGAAGCTACAAATGAGTCAACAAGAGTTGTTAATCAAGCTGGACCTTCATCAAGGATTGATAAAGAAGCTGACACATCGAGTCAGTCTTGTCCTTCTCAATCATTGGGAATGCCTCAATGCAGTGGGAGGGTTGTTTCCCAACCTGACCGCTACTTGGTTTAACTCAAGTTGTCATACCTGATGACGGTGTAGAGGATCTATTGTCCTATAAACAGGCAATGAATGACGTAGATAAGGACCAATGGATCAAAGCCATGGACCTAGAAATGGAGTCAATGTACTTCAATTCAGTTTGGGAACTTGTAGACCAACCTGAAGGGGTAAGACCAATAGGGTGCAAGTAGATCTATAAGAGAAAGAGAGATGCAGCCGGAAAGGTACAGACCTTTAAGACCAGACTTGTAGCAAAAGGTTTTACCCAAAGGGAAGGAGTTGACTATAAGAAAACTTTTTCCCCTGTTGCTATGCTTAAATCTATAAGGATACTCTTGTCCATAGCCGCTTTTTATGATTATGAAATTTGGCAAATGAACGTCAAGACTGCCTTTTTGAATGGTAATCTTGATAAGAGCATCTATGTCTCAGCCCGAAGGGTTCATAACTCAAGGTCAGGAGCAAAACGTTTTCAAGCTCAATCAATCCATTTATGGGTTGAAACAAGCATCTAGATCTTGGAAAATAAGATTTGATACTGCGATCAAGTCTTATGGCTTTGACCAAAACGTTGATGAGTCTTGTGTTTACAAGAGGATCATCAACGACAAAGTAGTTTTCTTAGTAATTTATGTGGATGATATCCTACTCATTGGGAATGATGTAGGATACCTAACTGACATAGAGAAATGGCTGGTGACCCAATTCCAAATGAAAGATTTGGGAGAGGCGCAATATGTTCTTGGGATTCAAATTTTTAGGGATCGCAAGAACAGAACGCGAACTCTATCTCAAGCATCTTATATCGATAAAATGTTGGCCCAATATTCGATGCAGAATTCCAAGAGGGGCTTATGACCCTTCAGGCATGGAATTCATTGGTCTAAGGAACAGTCTCCTAAGACACCTCAAGAAGTTGAGGATATGAGACGTATTCCCTATGCCTCTACAATAGGTAGCTTAATGTATGTTATGTTGTGCACGAGGCCACGCATTTGTTATGCAATAGGAATAGTCAATAGGTACCAATCCAATTCGGGGTCAGATCATTGGATCGCAGTTAAAAATATCCTCAAGTATCTTAGGAGAACGAGGGACTATACGCTTGTGTATGAGACTAAGGATTTGATCCTTTATGGATACACTGATTCTGATTTTCAAACAGATAAGAATTCTAGGAAATCCACATCGGTATCAGTTTTATCTGGAGAGCTATAGTATGGCGAAGCATCAAGCAAGGATGCATTGCTGACTCCACGATGGAGGCTAAGTATGTCGCTGCTTGTGAAGTGGCCAAAGAGGTTGTTTGACTAAGGAAATTCCTTACTGATTTGGAAGTTGTTCCAAATATGAAATTTCCCATCACCTTATACTGTGACAACAGTGGTGCGGTAACCAATTCGATGGAACCTCGCAACCATAAGCGAGGCAAGCACATCGAGAGGACATATCACCGGATAAGAGAAATAGTGCAATGAGGAGATGTGACAGTCACGAAGATCGCTTCAGAGCACAACATTGTTGATTCGTTTACAAAGACTCTCACGACTAAAGTGTTCGAGGGTCATCTGGAAAGTCTAGGTCTACGAGATATGTACATAGGCTAATTTAGGGCAAGTGGGAGATATGTAATGGTTATATGGATGCCCTAGTTTATTGTATTTGTATCTCTGTAACTACTGTTTCAGATACAACCTAAAGGGTCTATAGTAAGAAGACAAGGTTTGGGTACCTTACCTTACCCTGGTAACACTATGGATGTGGCCCACTTTGTATATGATACAAACACTGTGATCCTAACGTGTTCATGTAGATGACATGTGAGTGGGGATATCCTATGTAATGAGATTACATAAGGCCGAACCGGAAAATAGTAACCACTAGATCTAACTCCGTTGACTAGCTAGGTTTCTATTTCAGTAGGATCTCAATCCTGAGCAGGTTACGAACTCCTGTTTGCGAGGGATTGTCCTTTGACTAGTATGGGTGAGAGTGGCCAGATTCGCCTACTCAATATGTCTACCTTCTTGGGGACAAGACCGAGTGAGCGTCTTGAGACTTAACTTAGCAAGATGGAATTCACTCCTTCCCACCTACTAGGGTAAGTAGATGAATGCTTACTTAAGTGGTGTCTCTGGGACTTGAACAAAGGGTCCGACCCTCTCATTGGCCCGAGAGGGACTTCTGTTTGTTGGTAGAACCACAAAAAAATTGTTCATTAGAGGAGCACTGGTACTTAAGGTACAAGATGTAACCCAGGGGTAAAACGGTAATTTGACCCAGCTGGTGTTACGAACATTCGTGAAGGATTGACTTGCCGTTATTGGTCGATATCCGTGGACCCAGAAATATATTTGCAGTGACAGAGTGCAGCTACGGGACTTTAGTGGAGTATTCCCGCAGTTAACGAATGGTGATTAGGAGGTTAATGAGATTAACCGAATAATTTCGTATCGTTGGAGCTTCTGATCTGTAGGTCCATTAGATCCACCTTTTAGCTGGTAAAGAGTTCTAAGATCATTTGAATTTGAAATGTTCAAATTCAATTAGGGAATAAATTTAATGTATATAGATACGATATAATATAATGTTTTGGAATTTTATATTATAAATTTAATGTGAATATGATTCATATTAAATTTTTTGAAAGAATTAAATATTTGAAAGAGTTCAAATATTAATTTATGTGTGAATGAGATTCATATTAAAAACTATAGGTTAGAATTTAATGTGCATTAGATGTGCATTAAAACTATAGGTTAAGGGTCAAATGATTAAATGAGATTTAATCATAATTAATTATATGGTATTTAATTAAATATGATATAATTAAAATAATTATTAATATAGTTAATTTGATTAATTATATTAAATATTAATTAATTAATTATTAATTAATTAATTGAAAACGTGTCACGATGATACGTTCGCATCACTCCCCAATCCCCTCTCGATAGGGAGTGGGGAGTTACCTTTCTTTTGTACTTCTTCTCCTGGTGAGAGGAGGTGATTGATCAAGGCTTCCATTCTGTGCATTGTGAAATTGCAAAAAGAATTCTCTCTCTCTAATTTCCTTCCTTCTCTTCCAACTGTTGGAATCCTTCCCACCAAGGATTGGATCGAAAGAAGTCAGAAGATAGAGGGTTGAAAACTTTTGTTGCTGTTGTGTTGATGTACACTGGAGCAAAAAAGTTGTTGTGAAACTACAAAGGTAACATATTGTTTTTCCTTATTAGTTTTTACTATTATTCATCATGTTTGCATGTTGTAGATCCATTCTCAAATTTATTAGATTAAATGTCTCTCATCCTCTGTAATGTTACCAATGTATTGGTATTTGTGTTAAACAAAAACAACAAAGTAATTGATCCATAAAATACGTTTCTGCTGCTCAAGAGGATTAGATCTCCATCATCTATAACATAGAAATGCATGTAACTTAAGGTTAATTAATTAGTTTTAAAATGGTTTTAGAACTGGAAATTAATTAGACCTTAGATTATCTAGTTATAATAAGATTAGAATTCGGAAACCAATCATTTATAAACTATGATTAAAAAGGGACTCTGTCTAAGGAAGGTTCTGGCTAGGCTGTGGTACTTAAGCTGACGAAAACGGAACACCCCTACCTGGGAACTAACCTGGGAGTGAATTTAATCTAGAGGTTTATAAATTATTATTCGTGAGTTACGTTTGTTAAAAGTTAATAAATTAAACTCATAAACCTAGGTTTATTAAAACGTTAATAGACTTAGGTAATTCCAGTATAATAGTTATATTGGTCGACTTAGGTCATATTGTTTTAGCCGAAATATGTCGAAGTAAAAGTATACTCAAACTGTTTAAAATACTTAGTGGGAGTGAAAAGGTATATATGATATATCAATTTCCTCTTACGCTCTTCGCAATGTTCACACCGTGAGATTTATGCTTAGCCTCGTGATGTCAATAGGGCATCCCCAATAAGATGGTGTTTGCATAAATCAAGAGCAAAGTGGATGGAGAAAGTATTTATAGTAAGTGGGAGAAGGAAGTGTGTCAACACATCCTACGGTCTCTTCCATTAGGTTGGACCGTGAGATTCCCATGTAGCGCCTGCAGGTTGCCCGTAGTAGCACCATCCATTCGGAGGGATGTAACATGGGATTCAGAACAACTCAAACTCCAGTGATGGATAGGGTCTCCTAGGTCCATTCCCAGCTTTGACTTTCCAATTTGGTAGCATTGTTGGGGTCGACCTCTGAGGTCTGAAAATGGCGGGTCACACTTACAAGAATTGCTAAGTGCTAGTAAATTCTTGACCAAAGTAGCGTAACTAGAATGCTAAAGGAATAAGAGTTATTCCGGTATTAGCATTTAGTCAAGTATGTCTTGGTTCAGTGAAGGAGTGATTGACTGCCCCTCGGTAGCAGTTGCTTTGACTCACTGAAGTATCGTTGCAAAAAACAATATTGAGTTTATGGGTACATTATTACTTTTGCTAAATTCTTAAATTGGATAGGTTACAAACAATTCACTAATGGAATTTATTCTTTTTCAGCATGTCGAGTTCTTTTATTCAGTTACTCGCCTTCAATAAACTTAACGACGATAACTACGGAACCTGGAAATCAAACTTGAATACAATTCTTGTTGTTGATGATCTGAGGTTCGTCTTAATGGAGGAATGTCCTCCCCTCCCAGCTAGACTGCAAACCGAATTGTTCGGGATGCATATGAAAGATGGATTAGGGCTAATGAGAAGGCCCGAGTCTACATCTTAGCCAACATATCTGATGTGTTGTCTAAGAAGCATGAGAGCATGGTCACCGTGAAGGAGATTTTGGGATCATTGCAAGCGATGTTTGAACAACCATCCTCATCGGTCCGCCATGATGCTCTCAAGTACGTTTACAACTCCCGTATGAATGATGGAGCTTCTGTTAGGGAACATGTCCTTAACATAATGGTCCACTTCAACGTATGAATGAGGGAGCTTCTGTTAGGAAACATGTCCTTAACATGATGGTCCACTTCAACGTGGCAGAAGTAAATGGTGGATTAGAGCTAATGAGAAGTCCTGTATGAAGGAGGGAGCCTCCCATTTCAGGGATATGTCTTGGTAGATAGCTGGGAACATAGTTCTGCAGGATGAAATTCACTCATACCCGCTTTAGGGATTAGTATAGAGGTTGTTCCCTTAAATGTTGACTCCGGGTCTTGAACAAACAACCCACCCCTCTCATTGGCCCGAGAGGGATTCGGTTTGCTGGTTAGACCACAAACTAATTGTTCATTAGAGGATCAATGGGACTTAAGGAACAAGAGGGAATTATAACGGTAAAACGGTAATTTTGACCCAGCTGTAATTACGAACGACCTATGAAGGATTGACTTACTAATCATGGTTATATCGAGTGGACAAAAATATAGAGACTGCAACCACTGGGCTTTAGTGGAGTGTCCCGGTGGTAAACGAATGTTGATTAGCTAGGCTAAAGAGTTTGGCCGGTTAATCTTGTATCATTGGAGCTCATGATCTTGAAAGGATCGAATTCCGCAGCGAAAACGATTGTGAATCGCATGTTCTTTACTTTGTTACATAGATTTCAATCAAGAACATTAGATATACGATTAAGCATGTAATACAACATCGGACAACAAGAAAATTATCTTTGAAGATTACTTTCTTCACGAATCTCTCCTCAATAGATCACAATCTCAGCAAAAACTCGAACCTTATGATGTTCCACCACCATATCCTCTCCGTTGTTCTCTAGGTGAGGGAGGAAGGTGGGTTCCTTTAGGATGAGGTGAGGTGATCTTATGGAATTGTGTTTTGAAACACTTTCCAACACAATTTGAGAGAGTTCTAGGGTTTTGTCAAAAAGCCTTAACCTCAAAAGTTGCATCTTATACAACTACTTATAGGGAAATAGGATGGAAATTAACATCCTATCCCACCTTCATTCTCTCATTAGTATATAGTTAATATGTGAATCTAATTCACATTAAAACTATATATTATATCAATTATATCACATATAATTGATTTAACACCTCATATATGAAATTGAAAACTTCATTTTCATTCCTAACGTTATACCCTCAATATTACCATATTGAGCCAACGGAGGGACCTAATGGACATACAGTTCATGAGCTCCAATAATGTAAGATTAACTGATCAAACTCTTTGATCCAGTTAATCAATATTCATTAACTACAAGTCACTCCACTATAGACTTGTAGTTGCACTCTCATCATTGTAGATTATATTGTGTCCATTGATATAATCATTACCCATGAGTCGACCCTTCACAGGTTGTTCGTAATCACAGTTGAGTCAAATTACCATTTTACCCATGTGATTACATTTTTGTTCCTTAAGCACCACTGATCCTCTAATGAACAACAAGTTTATGGTCCTACCATAGACTCATACCCTCTTAAGCTAGTTTAGAGGGCGGGGCCCCGTTGTTCAAGACCTGGATTCAGTTCTTAAGGGAAGAACCTATCTAATTCCTTAGTATAGGAATGAGTGAATTCCATATTGCATAGTTAAGTCCCCAGCTACCTACGAGGTATGTCCCTGAGAAGGACAAACCTTTATAAGCAGGAGTTCTTAACTTGCTCACGATTCAGGTCGAGTCACTAATGACCATCTATAAATTATAAGTCTTATCCTTTTAACGACGTTATACTGGTTAGACTAATAATTTGCAGTCCGGTCTTGTATGAACTCTTCATACAGGATGCCCCCACTCGGATGTCAACCACATGAGTGAGTTGGATTACCTCAATTGTACAAAGAGGGTCGTTTTCATGGTGTTACTAGAATAAGGTTTCCAACCTTATTCTTATACCATAGACCATTTAGGTTATACTCTTGAACATAATCCAAATAATGTCTACTACACTGATGTTCAAGATACATTATAACCTTGGAGCTTAGGTTATTGGATTTATAAATCAAGAATATAATTTTACCAAAACAAATATCTCTTTTGTTGGGATGTATGTCCTAATCTCATTTTGTTTGTAATATTACTATTTGAAATAAATAAAAGTTATTTCTTTCATTGCTTTGTGTCTCGCAATATTACAAAATTTGTCCAATAAACTAAGCTCTAGGATCATTGAATTTATGAGAGAACTAGAACATGAACGGTGTGTAGTAGACACACAAGGAGGATCACGTTCGAGTTAATGACCCGAACGGTCTACAGTATATGGATAGGATTGGAGACCTAATCCTGGATATGTTGTGGATGTAGCCCGCTTTGAATTAGATACAAATGAGGTGATCTGACTCGTTCATGTGGTTGACATACGAGTGGGAGCATCCTGTGTAATGAGATTGTACAAGACCGTAAATTATTAGACCTACTGATATAACACCGTTAACAGTATGAGACTAATAACTTCCTAGATGACCATTAGTGACTCGACCTGAATCCTAAGCGTGTTACGGACTCCTGTCTGCGGGGGTCTGTCCTTTGACTAGTACGGGTGAGGGTGGTCACAGTTACTCACCCAATATGTCATCTTCTCAAGGACAGGACCATGTAGGGAGCTGAGAACTTAACTACGCGAGATGGAATTCACTCGTTCTCGCCTTTAGGGAAACTAGAGGGGTTGTTCCCTTAAGTGTTGTCTCCAGGGCTTGGACAACGGGCGCCCACCCTCTCACTTTCCTGAGAGGGGTGTTGTGCATGGTTGGACGATTACAACGTTGTTGTTCATTAGAGGAGCAGTGGGGACTTAAGGAGCAAGAAGTAGACACATGGGTAAAACGATAATTTGACCCAACAGTGTCTACGAACAACCTGTGAAGGGTCGACTCAAGGGTATTGGTTATATCAGTGGAAATCACTTGTCTTACACTGACGGGGGTGCAGCTACGGGTTTTAGTGGAGTGTTACCGTAGCTAATAAATGTTGATTAATCGGGTCAATGAGTTTGACAGGTTAGTCTCGGATCATTGGAGCTCGTCACTGTAGGTCCATTAGGTCCCTCGGTTGGCTCAAACTGGATTAATAGAAGGTTTACAGTTTTGGTGTGAATTTGAAGTGTTCAAGTACACTAAAGGGTCGTTATGTTATTTGTATTAGATATGTATGACATATTATATAGTTTAATGTGAATGAGCATCATAATAAACTATAGGTTAGCCTAATTGTCTAATTAGGGCTAATTTGGAGAAATTAGATTGAGAGAAATTGAATTGAATGTGATTAAATTTAAAAATCCACAATAATACAAATGTGATTTGTATGAGATATCTTATTATATGTGGTTATGCAAATATGATTTGCATAACGTGTGGTTGTGGTAAAATGGTAAATACGTGGAGGTTCAACTCCACCTATCACCATTATATAAACCCTTTGCAAGAAGAGTTTGATGAGCTTGTTGTTCATTCTTTGGATTCTCACCAAAAACAACAATCAAAATTCTCTCTCAAAATCCTCTCTCAATCTTTCATTCCCTCACCAAAAGGAGATCCACTTCTCTCCTTCTACCAAACGTAGAACAACCGAGGAATCGTGTGGAAGTGTCCGGTTACTTACTGTTTGAGGAGATCGAAGACGTTGATATCGTGATCATGAAGGGTTCGTGAACAGGAGAAGGAAAACTTGAAGACGGTTCTTCAACAAGTAAGTGTTGCTTGTTGTTTTTCCTCTTTCTTGCATGTTTAATCTAGTTTCTATGTGATAGAAATAGTTTTAAGAAAACGGTTTTCGCAACGATACCATGGTGATTCAATCACCCTGCCGCTGCACGGGATTTCATTCCTTTCATCTTTATTTATTTGATCAAAATTACATAAGTTTAGGGCACAAATCCAAACAGATCTGTACGTCCATTAGGTCCTCATTACTAGCTTGGACAAAGCCTTGTAACATTTTGAGAGAAAAGAATTTGAATTGTTCAAATTCGGGTTTGGGAGAAAGCGTTAATTATATGTGATATATTTAACGAATCATAGCTCGATTATGAATTAAACTATGATTAAAATGAGGTGTATATATTTAAATATGATTTAAATATTAGATCGGTTTATAGCATGAATAAAGATTAATGTTCGAAAAATCGATCGGGATCGGTCAATTTATTAATTTAATATTTGATATTAAATTTAATTAAAAATTAATTAATTAAATTAAGGGGAATTATAATGGGTAGCAAGAAATAGGATATTTGTAAATTTAGCTATGGTTTTTGGAGATTTACAAATATAACTAAATGTTTTTAAACTGATTACTCGTTTTTTTTATTAGTCCAGTTTTACCCTTATTGGTGTATTAATTCTATATTAGTAGTGTATCTGATATACTTTATATTTAGTGTATCAATAGTATATCCGTAGTACATTTGGTATACCAGTCAAGTGATATATACCTAAGTGAAGTATATTAGTAGTATATTACTTACTAGCCTACATTTCTATTTAGATATATTAGTTAAATGATAAAATTTATATGAAGTATATTAGTAAAATTAAGGATATTTTGCATATTTTGGTGTATCATTGATATACCTAACACTAAGTATATCAGTAGTATATCCGTGATATACTTCATTTAGTGATATGATTGATCATTTCAAGTGATAAATATTATATCATTCATTCATTAACGATATAATGTATCAACAAAAATAATTGTATCAACAAAAATGTAGTGACAAAAAATAATTAAATAAAGTGGAAAACTAAAATAAGGTATATCAATAGTATATAACACTAATATATTTTATATTACGTATATCTCTTTCTATTTTTGGTATATTAAATAATGTATATCAGTAGTATATCACTGATATATTTGATATTATAATATTTGATAGATTGAGTATGAATCACTATTATACTCTTGATATAATTCATATTAGTTATTTTTAATATACTATTGATATACTAAATATTAGAATTTTTATTCAATATTTGATTTACATAAATAAGGTATATCAGTAGTATATTGTTCATATACATGATATTAGATATATGTGATATACCGAAATTGAATCATTATTATATTATTGATATATATTTGCATTAACTATTTTTGACATATCGTTGATATATTAACTATTTGAACTTCGATTTCATTGATAAACTAAATAAAGTATATCAATAGTATATCATTGTTATATGTTAGGTATATTAAATATATCCATAGTATATCAATGATATATGTACTTGATATTACAAATATGCGGGATTACACAATAAGGGTATTATGGACTTTTCACGAATTTATAATGGGTTGGGCCAAAATTTTTGCTATGCTTGCAAAATAAGAAAATATAAGACACCCTTGCAATTATCCACTACTTTTTTGTCATTTTTGCACTTGCCCCTTAAATTAATTATTAAATTAATTTAATTAATTTTAATTAAAAAACAATTTAATATTGATTTTTGAATTTAAATTAAATGAAAAATAGTGGATTTTCATGGTTTTTTCATGAAATCCAAGTTACCAACTTGCCCATGATGATTCAGCTCAAAATTGGGCAAAATTGGTCACCTCCTTCTACAATTGTCCTCATCACTGTTGAGATGTCATTCTAATGAAGCTTAATGAAGCTTTATATAATGGTGATTTGAGGTATTTTGATAGAATTTTGCATAAATTAAAAGAATTCCCGTTTTGTGACATTTGAGGTATTTTCTTCCAAATTCTCTCAATCTAGGATCTCACAATTCGTTCCAAGGCCTGAGGATAGTAGGGAAGACGCTTGAGGTGGTCCAAAAAGTGTTCGTGTTGAAAATCATCCACTGGGTGAAGAGAATTTGATATTAAAAGGTGAGTTTCTTAACTCCCAGTTTTTCCAGTTTTAAGCATGCATTTTATTTTACAAAATTGATTAACTTAGAGTGTTCAAGATCCAAGATTGCTTCCGCTTTCTTAATTGAAACTCATTCAATTGGTATCTGCGCAATTTTGAGCACTCAATTTGATCTATTTTGTTTTGTGGTGGGTGCTTTTTTAAATCTATTTTTTCTGGCGTCTAAAGTGTTCTTCTGGTTTTGACATTTAAATTGAGCATCAATTTGTGCTTTATTTTCAAAATGCTCAAGTGTGTTTGAGTATAAATGTGTGTAGAAGAGTCTGTAAAAGTTTCGGGTCGAACGGAGTTCGGAAAGACCATCAATTTGACATTTGAAGCTAAAAAGGTCACTAAACTGAAAAACAAAGCAAGTTGCTGTGTTTTTTTTTAAATTTATGCAACAGGCCCGTGTTTTTCATTTGTTAAAGAAGAAGAAGTGGACTTTGACTTTGACTTTGACCGGTCTAGTTGACTTTGACCGCTTCAAGTCATTTTGGATCAGTTCGGCTCGTTTTTTATCGGGTTCGGGTGATCTTAGACCGGTTCTGATTATTTCGAGGCCGGTTTTTCCGTTATGGAGGTCTGTTTCACCAATTGGAGGCCCAATTCACCCTTTTACAACAAACTTCAACCTTTTGAAGGTCCGGTTCACACATTTACAAGCTGGTTCGACCCAAATTCGAAGAGTTTGAAGTGGTTCGATTTTAATTCTAGATTATTATTGTAATAATTTAGTTGTTTCCTTGCATTAGATGCTGAAACCAGTCCACTTTAGTGTGTTTAATTAATTATGCATTGTGAATGTATGTTTTAATTAAAACCCCTGATTATATGTGCATAAAGTATGTCATATAGATTTTAAAATCCCACCATAGGAAGCACGCTCCATGCATTGAAAGTATGTTATAATATATTGTATGCATGTTTATTGGGTTTAATAAGAATTAATATAAGAGTTATATTAATTTATGAAACAAATATTATATGTTTTAATTATAATTAATATAAGGGTTATATTAATTAAAAATTAAACATATAATTGCTATGCATTTATTCATTTGATGGATTTGTTATAAATATATGTTTATTCATGTGATGAATGATCAAACAATTTATAACATAGAAATGCATGTAACCCTGTTAATTAATTAGTTTTAAAATGGTTTTAGAACTAGAATTAATTAGACCTAAGGTTATCTAGTTCTAATAAGATTAGAATTAAGAAACCAATAATTTATAAACTTTGATTAAAGAGGGACTCTGACTAAGGAAGGTTCCGGCTAGGTTTGGTACTTAAGTCACTTTGGAAGCGGAACACCCTACCTACTGAACCGACCTTAGAGTGAATTTAATCCAGAGATTTATAAATTATCTTTCGTGAGTGGCGTTTATTAAAAGTTAATAAATTGAACTCATAGACCTAGGTTTATTAAATGGTTAATAGACTTAGGTAATTTCAGTATAATTGTTATATTGGTAGACTTAGGTCATATTGTTTTAGCTGCAATATGCCTAAGTAAAAGTATACCCAAACTGTTTAAAATACTTAGTGGGAGTGAAAAGGTATATATGATATATCAATTTCCTCTTACGCTCTCCGCAAAGTTTACACCGTGAGATTTATGCTCGACCTCGTGATGTCCATAAGGCATCCCCATTCGGATGGCGTTTGCATAAATCAAGAGCAAGGTGAATGGAGAAAGTATTTATAGTAAGTGGGAGAAGAAAGTGTGTCAACATATCCTACGGTCTCTTCCATTAGGTTAGACCGTGAGATTCCCATGTTGCGCTTGCAGGTTGCCCGAAGAAGCACCATCCATTCGAAGGGATGTAACATGGGATTCAAAACAATTCAAACTCCAGAAATGGATAGAGTCTCTTAGGTCCATTCCCAGCTTTGTCTCTCAAATTCGGTACCATTGTTGGAGCTGACCTCTAAGGACTGAAAATGATGGGTCACACTTACAAGAATTGTCAAGTGTTAGTAAATTCTTGACCAAAGTAGCAATAACTAGAATTCTATAGGAATAAGAGTTATTCCAGTATTAGCATTTAGTCAAGAATATCTTGGTTCAGTGAAAGAGTGATTGACTTCCCCTCGGTAGCGGTTGCTCTGACTCACTGAAGTATTGTTGCAAAAACAATAATGAGTTTATGGGTACATTATTAGTTTTGCTAAATTCTTAATTGGATAGGTTACAAGCTATTCACTAATAAAATTCATTATTTTTCAGCATGTCGAGCTCTTTTATCCAGTTACTCGCCTTCGACAAACTTAACGACGATAACTACAGAACCTGAAAAATCAAAATTGAATACGATTCTTTTTGTTGATGATCTAAGGTTCGTCTTAACGGAGGAATGTCCTCTCCTCCCAGCTCGACTGCGAACCGAATTGTTCGGGATGCATATGAAAGATGGATTAACATATTTGATGTGTTGTCTAAGAAGCATGAGAGCATGGTCACCGCGAAGGAGACCATGGGATCATTGCAGGCGATGTTTAGACAACCGTCCTCATCGGTCTGCCATGATGCTCTCAAGTTAATTTACAACTCTCGTATGAAGGAGGGAGCTTCTGTTAGGGAACATGTCCTTAACATGATGGTCCACTTCAACGTGGCAGAAGTAAATGACGCTGTCATAGATGAGAAAAGTAAGGTTAGCTTCATTATGGAATCTCTTTTGAAGAGTTTCCTACAATTCCGCACCAATGTGGTGATGAATAAATAGAGTATAACCTGACCACTTTACTCAACGAGCTTTAGATTTTTGAGTCCCTGATGAAATCAAAGGGAAAAAGGAAGGAGGAAAACGTTGTCACTTCAAAGAAGTTCCTAAAAGGATCATCCTCAGGGACCGAGTCTGGTCCTTCTTTTACCAAGAATAAGGGTATTCAGAAGAAGAAGATGGACAAAGGGAAGGGACAACCTCCCACCACAAGGCTAAGGCCACAGGAAAATGTTTTCATTGTGGTGGTGACGGGCACTGGAAGAGGAACTGCCCGAAGTACCTTGCAGAAAAGAAAGCTGAGAAGGAAAAACAAGGTAATGATTTACTTGTTGTTCAAACATGTTTAGTGGAACATGATGATTCCGCCGAGATATTAGATTCAGGAAGCACTAACCATGTTTGTTCTTCTTTTAAAGAAACTAGTTCCTGGCAGCAGCTCGCTGATGGGGAGATAACTCTCATGGTTGGAACGGGAGAGGTTGTCTCGGCCAAAGTAGTGGGAGTTGTGAAGTTGTTGTTTAGAGATAGATTTATTTTATTAGAAAATGTACTTTTGGTTCCTGGAATCAAAAGAAATCTTGTATCTATCTCTTGTTTACTTGAACATATGTATAAACTTTTGATCATAATGAAGCGTTCATTTGCAAAAGAGGTGTACGGATATCTTCTGCTAAACTTGAAAACAACTTATACGTGTTAAGACCAACAGAAGTAAAAGCTATTTTGAACACCGAGATGTTTAAAATAAATGATACTCAAAATAAAAGACAGAAGCCTTCACCTAGTACCTATCTTTGGCACTTAAGACTAGGCCACATTAAACTCAATAGGATTGGAAGATTGGTCAATAATGGTCTCCTAAGTCAGTTAGAGGACAACTCTTTACACCATGTGAGTCATGTCACGAAGGAAAAATGATTAAAAGACCTTTTTCCGAAAAGGGTTATAGAGCCAAAGAACCAATGGAACTCGTGCATTCGGATCTCTGTGGTCCTATGAATGTCAAGGCACAGGAAGGGTATGAATATTTCATCAGTTTCATTGATGATTATTCAAGGTATGGTTATATTTACCTAATCCATCATAAGTTCGAACTCGTGGTTTTGTAAAGTGAATGTATATTCTATTTTGCAATAAAAATGTTATTGAGATTTATTCAGTAAAGATGTTTTTGAATAAAGTGAATTGTGTATTGTGTAACCTTAATCCAATAAAGAACCCTTGGCTATAGGATGAATACTTGAACTTTATGTGTGACATAAAAGTGGATCAAGTTCAAGTTATAGCAAGAATGGTATATAATATAAGGATAGAGTTGGGTACCTTATCCTGGGGACACTATGGACGCGACCCACTTTGTAGAGTACAAACGATGTGATCCTAAATCATTCATGTGGATACATGCTAGTGCGACCGTCTTATGCAATGAGTTTGCATAAGACTGGACCGCGAAATAGTCACTTAGACTTTATAACTCCGTTTACTGTCTTAACTGACTATATTCATACGGTGACCTAGGTAACTCGATCTTAATCCTGAGTGTTCTATGAACTCCTGTTTATTCGGATTATCCTTAGATTTGCATGGGTGAGAGTGGCTCGAGATTGCCGACTCAATAAGCCTCATATTTCAGGGATAAGTCTTGGTAGATAGCTGGGAACGTAGTTCTGCAAGATGGAATTCGCTCCTACCCGCTTTAGGGATGAGTAGAAAGGTTGTTCTCTTAAGTGCTATCTTCGGGTCTTGAACAAAGGGCCCACCCCTCTCATTGGCCCGAGAGGAATTCGGTTTGTTGATTGGACCACAAACCAATTATTCATTAGAGGATCACTGAGACTTAAGGAACAAGAGGTAATTATAGGGGTAAAATGGTAATTTTGACCCAGCTGTAATTATGAACGGCTTGTGAAGGATCGACTTACTAATCATGGTTATATCGAGTGGACAGAAATATATATACAGTGAGGAGTGTGCAACCACTGAGCTTTAGTGGAGTGTCCTAGGGGTTAACGAATGTTGATTAGCTAGGCTAAATAGTTTGGTCGGTTAATCTCGTATCGTTGGAGCTCATGATCTGCAAGTCCATTAAGTTCTCCTTACTAGCTCGGACTAAGCCTTGTAACATTTTTAGAGAAAAGAATTTGAATTGTTCAAATTCGAGTTTGGGAGAAAGCGTTAATTATATGTGATATATTTAACGAATCATAGCTTAATTATGAATTAAACTATGATTAAAAGGAGGTGTATATATTTAAATATGATTTAAATATTTGATCGATTTATAGCATGAATAAAGATTCATATTCGGAAAATCGATCGGGATCGGGCAATTTATTTAATGTAATATTTGATATTAAATTAAATTAAAAATTAATTTAATATTGATTTTTGAATTAAAATTAAATGAAAAATAGTGGATTTTCATGGATTTTCCATGAAATCCAAGTTGCCAACTTGCCCATGATGATTCAACTCAAAATTGACCAAAATTGGCCACCTCCTTTTTCAATTGTCCTCATCGCTGTTGAGATGTCACTCTAATGAAGCTTAATGAAGCTTTATATAATGGTGATTTGAGGTATTTTGATAGAATTTTGCAGAAGTTAAAAAAATTCCCGTTTTGTGACCTTTGAGGTATTTTCTTCCAAATTCTCTCAATCTAGGATCCCACAATCCGTTCCAAGGCCTGAGGATAGTAGGGAAGACGATAGAGGTGGTCCACAAAGTGTTCGTGTTGAAATCATCTACCGGGTGAAGAGAATTTGATCTTCAAAGGTGAGTTTTTAACTCCCAGTTTTTCTAGCTTCGAGCATGCATTTTATTTTACAAAATTGATCAACTTAGAGTGTTCAAGATCCAAGATTGTTTCTGCTTTCTTAATCTAGACTGTTACAAATGGGAGTGTCCCCCTTCGGATGATGTTTGTATTGGTCAAAAGCATGGTGAATTGAGAGAGTGTGTATAGTGAGTGGGAGCGTGACTTGTGCAAACGGGTCCCACGATCTCTTCTAATGATTTGCGCCGTGAGATTCTTATGATCCGCCTGCTAGTTTGGCATGGACTAGACAATCCCTTCGGAGGGCCTTTTTCATAGGAGTCGGAACATAGTGAACTCCCGAAAGGGATAGGGTTGCCTTACTTTGTTTTCCAACTTAATCTCCCCTTCGACAGATTTTGTTGGATCGGGATTCTGGGATCTAAAGTTAGAGGGTGACACTCACGGGATACATTAAAATTTAATGGATCCAGACAAAAATGGTAGCTAGAACTTATAGGGAATAAGTGTTGTTCCGATAATAGGGTCTGGTTGAGATTGTCTCGTCCCAAAGGAGAAGTGATTCGACTACCCTTCTGTGGCGGTCATTCTAACCCTGTGGGGTATCATTGCAAATTAATTGACCTAGGGATCATAGATTATTTTTGCTAAAACATGATTGGATTATACATAGATTTATGCGAGAAAATAATACAAGGATTTTTCTTATATTTCAGCAAAAATGTCGAGTTCGATTATTCTCTTTTGGTTTCCGAAAAACTCATTGGAAACAATTACCAAACATGAAAAAACAACATTAATATGATATTAGTTGTCGAAGACTTGAAGTTTGTACTCAATGAGGACCGTCCTCAAGTGTAAGGCCCGACTGCAGCACGAAGTGTTCGTGACGCATTCGATAGATGGATCAAGGCCAATTATAAGGCAAAGGTCTATATCTTAGCTGGTATATATGATATATATTGGTTAAGAAGAATGAAAACATGGTCACCGCCAAGGAGATCATGGCATCGCTGCAAGACATGTTTGGACAACAACCTTTTTAGGTCAAACACGATGCGCTCAAGCACATTTTCAATGACAGAATGAAGGAGGGGACGTGTGTCAGGCAACATATTCTCGACATGATGGTCCACTTCAACATGGCAGAGATGAATGGAGCATCTATCGATGAGTCGAGTCAGGTCAGCTTCATTTTGGAGACTCTACCTGATAGTTTTTGTAATTCTGTAGCAACGCTGTTATGAACAAGTTGAGCTAGACCTTAACCTCCCTACTCAATGAGCTACAAACCTTTCAGTCTCTGATGAATGTCAGGCGACAGGAGGGTGAGGCAAATGTTGTCCAACGGTCTTTTCACAGAGGTTCGTCCTTGGGGACCAAATCTGTAGCCTCGTCTTTTAAGGCCCGAAAGGGAAGAAGAAGAATACGAAAAAGATGGCCAAAGGGATACGAGCTGATCGCGTTGCCGCCCAGAAAGGCAAGGAGGTCAAGGACGCTCTAGAAAAAGGAAAATGTTTCCACTGCAATGTAGATGGTCATTGGAAGCGTTGTTGCCCAAGTACCTGGCCGAGAAGAAGAAAGAAGGTAAATTTGATTTGCTTTTCATTGAAACATGCTTAGTGGAGAGTGACAACTCTACCTGGATACTAGATTCACGGGCCATTAACCACGTTTGCTCTTCTTTTTAAGAAACTAGTTCCTGACAGCAACTGCAGGAAGGTGAGATAACACTCAGAGTTGGTAATGGAGATGTTGTCTCAACTGTAATAGTGGGCACGGTGGAGCTGCTCTTTGGTAAGAAAATATTGTTATTAGATAACGTGTATATAGTTTCAGGGTTTACTAGAAACGTTATTTATGATTCTTGTCTTATTAATCAATGTATTTCAATTTCGTTTCAATTTAATAAAACGTTTATTTCATTGAAAGGTTTGGAATTGTGTACAACTCTATTTGAAAATAATTTGTTGTTTTAAGAAATAGTTCAGTTAAAATGGTTTTAAACACTGAATTATTTAAAACAACAAATACGCGAACTAATAAAAAGAAAAAGGTTTCTCCTAAACAAAATGCCTTTCTTTGACATCAAATATTAGGCCATATAAACCTCAATAGGATTGAGGGATTAGTGAAGAACGGACTTTTGAACGAGTTAGAAGAAAGTTCTTTACTGAATCATGCCTTGAAGGCAAAATGACCAAACAACCTTTTAGTGGAAAAGGTTATAGAGCCAAGGAAACCTTGGAGCTTGTACACTCAGACCTTTGTGGTTCGATGAGTGTTAAAGCTCAAGGTGGGTATGAATACTTCATCTCTTTTATAGATGATTATTTAATGTATGGATACATTTACCTAATTCATCAGAAATCTGAGGCAGTTGAAAAGTTCAAGGAATATAAAACCGAGGTTGAGAACCTTTTAGGTAAATCCATCAAGACACTTCGATCTGATCGAGGTGGAGAGTATATGGATCATGAATTCCAGGACTATATAATAGAACATGGAATAACATCCCAACTCTCAGCCCCTGGTATGCTGCAACAAAATGGTGTATCGAAAAGGAGAAACAGAACCCTGTTAGACATGATTCGGTCGATGATGAGTTATGCTCATCTCCTTGACTCATTTTGGGGTTATGTAGTGGAGACTGCAGTGTACATTTTGAACAACGGTCCTTCGAAAAGTGTTTATGAAATACCTTACTAACTCTGGAAAGGACGTAAAGGTAGTTTATGTCATTTTAGAATTTGGGGATGTCCAACCCATGTGCTAGTGACAAATTCGAAGAAATTGGAATCTCGTTAAAAATTGTGCCTATTTGTGGGCTACCCTAAAGTAACGAGAGGTGGTTTATTTTTTTATCCTAAGGAAAATAAGGTGCTTGTGTCGACAAATGCCACTTTTCTTGAGGAAGACTACATCAGGGATCACAAACTAAAAGTAAAATCGTGTTAAAAGAGTTAGATAGTATGACAGTAAAAGTTACTGACAATGCTAAGAAACCAACAAAAGTTTTTGACCCAAGCTCGTCTAGTCAAAGTTGTCGATCCCAACAGTTGAGAGAGCCTCGACGTAGTGGGAGGCTTATTACACAGCCTGACCATTACATGGATTTAACTGAAACCCAGTTGTCACATCTAGTGACTGCGAGGACCCATTGTCATATGATCAAGCAATGGATGACATTGACAAAGACGAATGGATAAAAGGCATGAACCACGAAATGGAGTCTATGTACTTCAATTCTGTTTGGGATCTTGTGGATCAACCTGATGGGATTAAGCCCATAGGTTGTAAATGGATATAAAAGAGAAAACGTAGTGTAGATGGGAAGGTACAGACCTTCAAAGCTAGACTCGTGGCAAAGGGTTATACCCAACGAGAAGGGGTTGACTATGAGGAAACATTTTCTCCTGTTGCGATGATCAAGTCTATTCGAATCCTTCTTGTCATTGCTACATATTATGACTATGAAGTATGACAAATGAATGTCAAGACGATCTTTCTGAACGACAATCGTGACGAAAACATCTACATGAATCAACCCAAAGGGTTCATTGAACAAGGCCACGAGCAAAAGATTTGGAGGCTTAAACGATCTATTTATGGGTTGAAACAGGCCTCTAGGTCTGGGAATATAAGGTTTGATGAGGCTATCAAATCCTATGGCTTTTATCAAAGTGTTGATGAATCTTGTGTATACAAGAAGATAATCAACAATATTGTCTCTTTTCTAGTGTTGTATGTAGATGATATCCTAGTCATTGGGAATGATGTAGGATTCCTCACTGACATTAAAAACTGGCAGGCTATGCAATTCCAAATGAAAGATTTGGGAGAAGCGCAGTTTGTTCTCGGGATCCATATTGTACGGAACCGCAAGAACAAAACACTAGCCCTGTCTCAAGCATCTTACATCAACAAAATGTTGTTTCGATATAAGATGCAGAACTCCAAGAAAGGTTTACTGCCTTTCAGGCATGGGGTTCGTTTGTTTAAGGAACAGTGTCTTAAGACACCTCAAGAAGTTGATGATATGAGATGAGTCCCTTATGTATCAGTTGTAGGTAGCCTCATGTATGCCATGTTGTGTACTCGGCCTGACATCTATTATGTAGTTGAGATTGTCAGTAGGTACCAATCCAATCCATGATTAGATAACTGGGCTGCGGTAAAAGCAATCCTCAAGTATCTTAGGAGAACGAGGTACAATATGCTCGTGTATGGGGCTAAGGATCTGATCCTTACAAGATATACAGACTATGACTTCCAAATCGATAAGGATTCTAGGAAATCCACATCGGGGTCAGTGTTTACTCTTAATGGAGGAGCAGTAGTCTGGCGAAGCATCAAATAAGGATGCATTGTTGAGTCCACTGTGGACGTTGAGTATGTAGCAGCTTGTGAAGCTGCTAAAGAAGTAGTATGGCTCAAGAAGTTCATGACGGATTTGAAAGTCGTTCCAAATATGAACCTCCCGATTACCCTTTATTGTGATAATAGCGGTGCAGTGACCAACTTGAGAGAACCTCGAAGTCACAAGAGGGGAAAACACATCAAATGAAAGTATCACTTGATACGGGAAATTGTGCACCAAGGAGACGTGATTGTCACGAAGATAGCAACGGAGCACAACACTGCTGATCCATTTACAAAAACTCTCACCGCTAAGGTGTTCGAGGGTCACCTAGAAACTCTAGGTTTACACATTAGTACTTAACTAGGGCAAGTGGGATTATTGTATCAAAGGGGTATTCAATGCTCTAGTTTATTGTATTTGCATTATTGTAATGTTCTATGTTCTTCACTAGCTTTAGTACAAGTGGGAGTTTGTTGGGATTTATGCCCTAAACTCGTGTATTTGTAATTATTTGAGGAAATGAAAAAAGTTGTTATTTTTCCATCAAACTTGTATTCTCGCAATTACAAACTTAAATCCAATAAACTAACCTCCAGGGTCACATTAAGAAAACTTTGAGTTGAGTACTTGACACATATCTCGGATCAAGTTCAATTTTGTGACCCGAATGGTCTATAGTAGATGAATTAGGTTGGAAAACTCATCCTACTAACACTATGGATGCGACCCATTTTGTATTTGATACAAACGAGGCAATCCAACTCGTTCATGTAGTTGACATGCGAGTGGGGGCATCCTGGGCAAAGAGTTTATACAAGACTAGACCAAGAATTGTTAGACCAATCTAGTAACACCGTTAATAGGTTAGGGCTAATTATTCAAACGATGACCAATACTTACTCAACCTGAATCCTGAGCGAGTTGTGAACTCCTGTATGTGGGGGATTATCCTTTGATCAGTACGGGTGAGAGTGGCCAGAGTCGCCGACTCAATATACCTACCTTCTCAGGGATGAAACGTCGTAGGGAGTTGGGGACTAAACTTCGCAATAAGGAATTCACACGTTCCCGAACTAGGGTAACTAGATAGATTGTTCCCTTAAGAGATGAATCCAGGTCTTGAACAATGGGGCCCCTCTCTCTTGCTGGCCCAAGAGAGATAATGTTTATGGTCAGACCATAAACTTGTTGTTCATTAGAGGATCAGGGGTGCTTAAGGTGCAAGAAGTAGTCAGAGTGGTAAAATGGTAATTTGACCCAAATTGACTACTAACAACCTGTGAAGGGTTGATTCACGGGCATTGGTTAAATCAATGGACACAACTTGTCCTACAGTGAGGAGAGTGAAGCTATGAGTCTTTAGTAGAGTGACTCGTAGTTAACGAATGTTGATTGACGGGATCAATGAGTTTGATTAGTCAATCTCGTATCGTTGGAGCTCATTATCTATAGGTCTATTAGGTCCCTCGGTTTGCTCAACATGGAATTAATAGAGGGTATAAAGTTTTGGAATGAATTTGAAATGTTCAAGTTCAATTTAGGGATTATATCAATTATATATGATATGATTGATATAATATATAGTTCAATGTGAACATGATTCATATTGAACTTAATTGTGTCTAATTATGGAATTAGGACATAACTTATGGTAGAATTTTGGGAGAGATGAAATTAGATTTAATTAAATCTACTTTCCCCACATTATGTGAATATGATTCATATAATAAGGTGTTTGACACCTTATATTATGCATTTATGCATAATATGTGGAGTTAGTGGCAAAATGGGTGGAGGATTCGTCTCCACCCACATTGCCTATAAAAGCATCCTTTTGAATGCATTTTTTGACACTTGAACCATTTGTGTGATTTTGCATCTAAGTCAAACACAAGTGTTCTCTCCAAATCTCTCTACAACCATCCCTAATCCAAAAGGAGATCCCACCTCCCTCCCTCTCCTAGAGAACAACCGAGAAGGTCTCTTGGCGGTGTTCGAGGATTTGATCATAGAGAAGAGGAGTTCATAGACGACGAGGAACTACTTGAACAATTGGTCTTCAAAGGTAACTAACTAATCCTTTTATGCTTTCAAGATGGATGCTTAGCTTAGATTTTCTGTTTTTTGAGTATTTTTATGTCACACAATTGAGAGCAAAGGCAATCATTTGCTTCCGCACGGGATTCAATTCCCTTCACAGTTAACACAAACTTAAGATCGTCCACTACCAAGATAGTCTTAAGTTGTTCTTCCAAGTCATTATGTTCTTTCCCGTTAACTTTTCCGCACCGAATAAGGAAATAATCGAGCTAGACATATTGCTGAAATAAACAATTACTTGTATTAGTTTCTCGCTAAAAACTATCTAATCCAATCAAGTTTTAGCTCATTATCTAATGATTCCTAGGTCATTAATAATTTGCAATGATACTCCAAAGGTTTAGAGTGTATGACACCGAAGTGTAATAAAATGTTGGGATTTGTGCCCTAAAACTCGTAGTTCGTAATTTTGTTCTAATTATTGTAATAAAGTGTTATTATTTCAATAAAGAGTTATTGTTCGATATTGCTTTTATTTAAACCCTAAATCCAATAAACTAAACATCCGAGGTTGTAATATGAATCTTTAACTGAATGTAGTGTACATATAAAGGATCTCAGTTAGAGATATAACCTAAAGGGTCTATAGGTAGGGGATAAGGTTTGGGTACCTTACCCTAGTAAAACTATGAATGTGGCCCACTTTGTATATGATACAAACACTGTGATCCTAACGTGTTCGTGTATATGACATGTGAGTGGGGATATCCTATGTAATGAGATTACATAAGACCGGACCACGAAATAGTAACCACTAGATGTAACTCTGTTGACTAGTTAGGTTTTTATTTCACTAGGATGACCTAGGCAACTTGATCTCAATCCTGAGCAGGTTACGAACTCCTGTTCGCGAGGGATTGTCCTTTGACTAGTAGTATGTGTGAGAGTGGTCAGATTCACCGACTAAATACGCCTACTTTCTTGGGGACAAGACCGAGTGAGCGGCTGGGAACTTAACTTAGCAAGATGGAACTTAACTTCCCGCCTATTAGGGTAAGTAGAGGAATGTTCCCTTAAGTGGTGTCTCCAGGACTTGAACAAAGAGCCCGACCCTCTAATTGGCCCGAGAGAGACTCTGTTTGTTGGTAGGACCACAAACAAATTGTTCATTAGAGGAGCACTGGTACTTAAGGTACAAGATGTAACCCAAGGGTAGAATGGTAATTTTACCCATCTGGTGTTACGAACATTCGTAAAGGATTGACTTGATGTTATTTGTCAATATCCGTGGACACAGAAATATATCTGCAGTGAGAAGAGTGCAGTTGCGGGACTTTAGTGGAGTGTTCCTCCAGTTAACGAATGTTGATTGGGAGATTAATAAGATTAACCGAGGAATCTCGTATCATTGGAGTTTCTGATCTGTAGGTCCATTAGGTCCACCTTTTAGCTCGTAAAGGGTTCTTTGATCATTTGAATTTGAAATGTTCAAATTTATAAGGGAATAAATTTAATGTATATAGATACGATATAATATATAGTTTTGGAACTAAATTTAATGTGGATATGATCCATATTAAATTTTGTGAGAGAATTAAATATTTGAAATGAGTTCAAATATTAGATTCAAATGTGAATATGATTCATAATTGAAAACTATAGGTTAAAATTTAATGTGCATTAGATGTGCATTAAAACTATAGGTTAGAGGAAAAATTGATTAAATGTGATTTAATCTAAATTAAATATATGATATTTAATTTAATTTAATTAAATAAGATTGAATTGATTTATTAACTAATACGAATAATTATTGAATAAAAATAAAAAAAGAGGAGAACGTGTGACACGTTCCCCACTTCCCTCAAACTCCCCATCGATAGGGAGTGAGGGAAGTTTTCCCTCTGTATGGTTTTTCTTCTCCTGGTGAGAAGAAATTAATCGATTGATGTTTTTTGAACTAATAGAAAGAATTCTCTCGCTCACTCTCTGCATTTCAAAAATAAATTGTTCCAATTGTTAGAATTCCTTCCCACAAAGGAATTGGTCTAAACACTCAGAGAATAGAAGGTTCTCCTGTTGGTAGTGTTCTACTGGAAAATACAGAGGTGTTCTTGGGTTGTTGTACTGCTGAATTCTCTAGGAGCAAAGAGTTGTTGTTCGAGGAAAAACTACAAAGGTAATCCCTTTTCTCCCTTTTAGTTTAATGGTTAAACAAAGTATGTTTGCATGATTATCCTCTATGCCTAATTAGATTAGAAATTGCATGTTTGTTCTGTTTTTATCAATGTATGGGTTTTTGCATTTCAATCAAAACAATTAAGCAATTACGATTCTAAACTCGTTTCCGCTGCTCAAGGGGATCAAATCTCCATCATAAAAAACACTTCTCCTCTAGATCAAGACATTCTTGACCAAAACCTAATCCAAGAATAACTCTTATTCCTATAGGTTTTAGTTACCATTATTTGGTCAGGATACATACACTCCTTATGTACCTTATGAGTGTAACCCACTGTCTTTAGACGTCAGAGTCCCCATCCAACAAAATCCGCCCAAGGGAAGACTAGGTTGAAAAATAGACTAAGGAAATCTTTATCCCTTTCGGGTGTCCATTATGTTCCGATCCACTATGATGAAGCCCTCCGAAGGGATTGTATGGTTCAGGCCAAACTAGCAAACTGACCATAGTGATCTCACGGTGTGAACCGACAGAAGAGACCATATCGGTTTTGTTTTCACTAAACCTACTCCCACTCACTATAAGTATAATCTTCATTCACCTTGATATTGACTCATACAAACACAAGTCCGAAGGGGGACGTTTCGTTTGCACCACGAGGCCAAGTATAAGTCTCACGGTGTGAACTTCCCCGGAGAGATGTGGAGGAAAATATATGTATCATATACACTTTTTCCTCCCACTAGATACTTTAACTCTATAAGAAATTGACCTAGGTTAAACCCGGCTAATGGTTTTACCTAAACTTTATCAATATAACTCTTATATTAATCTTATCATAAGATTATTAATATAACTCTTTATATTATACCTAGGATTTCTAGCTTATTAACCCCTTAATTGAAAGAGTCTAAATTAAGAAAGCAGAAGCAACTTAGGATCTTGAACACTCTAAATTGATCAATTTTGCAAAATAACATGCATGCTCAAAGCTGGAAAAACTGGGAGTTAAAAAACTCACATTTGAAGATCAAATTCTCTTCACCTGATGGACGATTTGCAACAAGAACACTTCTTTGACCACCGTTAGTGTCTTCCATACTATCCTCAGGCCTTGGAACAGATTGTGGGATCCGAGATTGAGAGAATTTGGAAGAAAAATCCCCAAGGGTCACAAAATGGGATTTCTTTGAATTTCTGCAAAATTCTCTCAAAACACCTCAAAACACCATTAAATAAAGCTTCATCAAGTTTGATTTGAGTGACAACTCAAGTCTGATGGGGATGGTTTGAGATGAAGGTTACCAATTTGGTGAATTTGAAGATGAGAAGGATTGGGCAAGTTGGCAAGTTGCCATCCATGAAAATCCTTGATTTTTAATTTTATTTTAATTCAAAAATCAGTATTAAATTGATTTTTAATTAATTCATTTTAATTTAATTTAATATCAAATATTAAATTAAATAAATTGCCCGATCCCGATTGATTTTCCGAACATGAATCTTTATCCATCTTATAAACCGATCCAATATTTAAATCATATTTAAATATATACACCTCCTTTTAATCATAGTTTAATTCATAACTAAGCTATGATTCGTTAAATATATCACATATAATTAACGTTTTCTCCCAAACTTGAATTTGAACAATTCAAATTCTTTTCTCTCCAAATGTTACAAGGCTTAGTCCGAGCTAGTAACGAGGACCAAATGGACCTACATATCATGAGCTCCAACGATACGAGATTAACCGACCAAACTCTTTAGCCTAACTAATCAACATTCGTTAACCACCGGGACACTCCACTAAAGCCCAGTGGTTGCACTCTCCTCACGGTAGATATATTTCTGTCCACTCGATATAACAATGATTAGTAAGTCGATCCTTCCCAAGTCGTTCATAATTATGACTGGGTCAAAATTATCGTCTTACCCTTGTAATTACCTCTTGTTCGTTAAGTCCCACTGATCCTCTAATGAACAATTGGTTTGTGGTCCAACCATCAAACCGAATTCCTCTCGAGACAATGAGAGGGGTCATCTCTTTGTTCAAGACCCAGAGTCAGCACTTAAAGGAACAACCTCTCTACTATTCCCTAAAGCGAGTAGGGGAGAATTTAATCTTGCAGAACTATGTTCCCATCTATCTACCCAGACTTATCCATGAAATGGAAAGCTTATCAAGTTGGTAATCTCGGGCCACTCACACCCATGCAAATCTAAGGATAATCCGAATAAACAGGAGTTCATAGAACGTTCAGGATTAAGATCGAGTTGCCTAGGTTATCGTATGACTATAGTCAGTTAAGACAGTAAATAGAGTTATAAAATCTAATTGACTGTTTCGCGATCCAGTGTTATGCAAACTCATTGCATAGGATGCCCCCACTCACATGTCTTCACATGAACGATTTAGGATCACATCGTTTGTACTTTACAAAACGGGTCACATCCATAGTGTCCCAAGGATGAGGTACCCAACCCTATCCTTATATATAGACCGTTCTGGCTATAACTTGAACTTGATCCACTTTTATGTCACACATAAAGTTCAAGTATTCATCCATAGTGTCACAATGTTGGGCTCCGAAGTGATCTGTGTGACGATTATGTCTCCTCGTTGCACAATCTCCCTGATGAGATGATATTTGCAGTATATGTGCTTTCCGCGCTTATGGCTTTTAGGTTCTTTAGAATTTGCCACTGCACCACTATTATCACAATAAAGAGTGATAGGTAAATTCATATTTGGAACAACTTCCAAGTCAGTCAAGAACTTCCTAAGTCATAATGCCACCTTCGCTGCTTCGCAAGCTGCGACGTACATAGCCTCCATGGTGGAGTCAGTAATACAACCTTGCTTTATACTCATCTATACTATAGCTCCTCCGTTAAGAGTGAACACTGATCCTGATGTGGATTTCCTAGAATCAACATCAGTCTGAAAATCAGAGTCAGTGTATCCTGCAAGGATCAAATCCTTCGCGCCATACACAAGCATATAGTCTCTCGTTTTCCTTAGATACTTGAGGATATTCTTAACGACAGTCCAATGATCATATCCTAGATTGGACTGATACCTGCTGACAATTCCCACTACATAGCATATGTCGGGTCGAGTACATAACATGACATACATCAGACTACCGACAGCTGATACATAGGGAATGTGTCTCATATCCTCAACTTCTTGAGGTGTCTTAGGACATTGTTCCTTCGACAAATGAATTCCATGCCTGAAAGCTAATAAACCCTTCTTGGAATTCTGCATCTTATATCTAATCAACTGTTGGGATTTATGCCTTAAACAAGTGTAGTTTTGTAATAATCATATTTTAATAAATAAAGTTGTTATTTATTATATTCTCGCATATAAATGTAAATCCAATAAACTAAGTTCCAAGGTTATAGTGATAGATCTTGAACATTTATGTAGTAGACATAAGTTGGATTAAGTTCTTCAAGTATAACCTAAAAGGTCTATGGTATATGCATAGGGTTGGGAACCTTGTACTAGTAACACCATGGATGCGACCCGCTTTGGATTTGGTACAAACGAGGTAATCCAACTTGTTCATGTGTTAGACATGCGAGTGGGGGCATCCCGTATAATGAGATTATACAAGACCGGACCGTGAATTATTAACCTACTAGAGTAACACCATTATCAAGATAGGTATAATAATTCGTATATGATCATTAGTGACTTGACCTGAATTCTGAGCAAGCTACGAACTCCTGCTTATGAGGTTTGTCCTTAGACTAGTATGGGTGAGAGTGGCTTGTAGCCGACTCAATAAGCCTACCTTCTTAGGGACATAACTTTGTAAGTAGTTGGGAACTTAACTATACAAGAAGGAATTCACTCATTCCGAAATTAGTCAGATAGGTTGTTCTCTTAGGAACTGAATCCAGGTCTTGAACAATGGGGCCCCGCCTTCTTACTGGCTTAAGAAGGATCAAGTTTATGGTGGGACCATAGACTGATTGTTCATTAGAAGATCAGTAGAGCATAAGGAACAAGATGTATTCACATGGGTAAAATGGTAATTTGACCCAGCTGTGATTACGAACAACGTGTGAAGGGTTGACTAACAAGTATTGATTATATCAGTGGATACAACATAGTCTACAATGAGGAGAGTGCAATTATGAGTCTATAGTGGAATTACTTATAATTAATGAATGTTGATTAATTGAATCAAAGAGTTTGATCGATTAATCTTGTATCATTGGAGCTCATGATCTGTAGATCCATTAAGTCCCTTCGTTGGCTCAATAAGAAGGGTTTATAGTTTAGAGTGAAATTGAAATGTTCAATTTCATGTTTAAGGGGTATATCAATTATATATGATATAATTGATATAACATATGGTTTAATCCATGGGAAATATATCATAAAAGCACTATAGGGGTAAAATGGTCATTTCTATCATATTTCCCTATAAATATGTGTGAATGAGATGCACATTGTTTAACCTAATTCGAAAAAGATAAACTTAGTGCTCCTTTTGACAAGTGTTTTGTTGGAAGAGTTCCAAAAACACTTGTCTTCCTCAAAATCCCTGCCAACTCCAAAAAAGGTTCCACCACCTTCCCTCTCATAGAGATACAACGGAGAAGATCTAGCGGGCGGATCAACACTACGTCGTAGTTTGTGGAGAACATGAGATCGTTGAGATCGTCAGTACGAGAGGATCAAGAAGAGCACATCCTATTTCTATCTACAAAGGTAATATATTTGATGTCCAAATTCACATAAGCATGCTTAATCGCTTTTGTTATATGTTTTTTATTAGATCTGTGTAACATCTTACAAGAACACGCGATCAAAATCGCTTCTGCTACGGGATTCAATCCCATCATCAACATCTTGTCAATATAAGATGCTTGAGACAACGCTAGCTTTTTGTTTTTGCGATTCCGAACAATTTGGATTCCAAGAACAAATTGAGTCTCTCCCAAATCTTTCATTTGGAATTGGGTCGCTAGCCATTGCTTAACGCTAGCCAGGAATCCTGCATAGTTCCTAATGAGCAAGATATCATCTACATATAGAACTAAGAAAGCTATAGTAGTATTGACTATCTTCTTGTAGACACAAGACTCGTCAATATTCTGTTCAAAGCCATAAGATTTGATCGCAGTATCAAATCTTATATTCAAGGATCTAGATGCTTGTTTCAATCCATAAATGGATCGTTTAAGCTTGCAAACCTTTTGCTCTTGACCTTTAACTATGAACCCTTATGATTGATCCAAATAGATACTCTCTTCAAGATTGCCATTCAGAAAGGTTGTCTTGACATCCACTTGCCAAATTTCATAGTCATAAAACGTGGCAAGGGACAGGAGTATTATAAAGGACTTAAGAATGGCAACAAGGGAGAAGGTTTCTTCATAGTCCACCCCTTCCCTTTGGGTATAACCCTTTGCCACAAGTCGAGCCTTAAAGGTTTGCACCCTACCGGCTTGATCTAGTTTTCTCTTGCAGATCCACTTGCAACCGATAGATCTTTCACCATTTTGTTGATCTACAAGTTCCCAGACAGAATTGAAGTACATTGACTCCATTTCAAGGTTCATGGCTTTAATCCACCGGTCGCTATCTATATCATTCATTGCTTGTTTATAGGTCAATTGATCCTAAATGCCATCATCAGGTATGACGACCTGGGTTTCTGTCAAGCCCATGTAACGGTCAGGTTGTCTAACATCCTTCCCACAATGTCGAGGCATTCTGAACTCTTGAGAAGGAGCAACTTGATCAACAACTTTTGTTGATTTCTCTATAGCTTCCCTGGAAATTTCACTCAAGACAATTCTGCTACGAGGCTAATGATCTCTCATGTGGTCTTCCTCTAAGAACGTGGCGTTTGTCGACACAAGCACCTTGTCCTCTTGAGGACCATAAAACAAACCACCTTTCGTTTCTTTGGAGTATACTACAAATAGGCATAATTTTGAACGATGTTCTAATTTCTTTTGATTGGACACCAACACATGTGTCGGACATCCCCAAATCCTGAAGTGACGTAAACTACCTTTACGCCTTTTCCATAACTAATAGGGTGTTTCTGAAACACTCTTAGAGGGAACCATGTTCAAAATATATACAGCAGCTTCTACTGCATATCCCCAAAACGAACTAGGCAGTTGAGCATAGCTCATCATGGATCGAACCATGTCTAACAAGATTCTATTTCTCCTCTCAGATATACCATTTTGATGAGGTACTGTACCAGGCGCTGAGAGTTGGGATACAATTCCATGTTCTATCATATAGTCTTGGAATCTCAAATCCATATACTCTCCATCTCCATCTGATCAAAGTATTTTAATCGTTTTACCTAATGTGTTCTCAACCTCTGGCTTATACTCCTTGAACTTTTCAAGGGTTTCAAACTTATGATGCATTATGTAAAGATAGCAATACCTTGAATAATCATCAATGAAACTGATGAAATATTCATAACCTCGTGCCTTGACATTCATAGGACCACAGAGATCCAATGCACGAGTTCCAAGGGTTCTTTGGCTCTATAACCCTTTTCAGAAAAAGGTCTTTTAGTCATTTTTCCTTCAAGACATGACTCACATGGTGGTAAAGAGTTGTCCTCTAACTGACTTAGGAGACCACGCTTGACCAATCTTCCAATCCTATTGAGATTAATGTGGCCTAGTCTCAAGTGCCAAGATAGGTACTAGGAGAAAGTTTTTGTCTTTTATTTTCAGTATCAGCTGTTTTAAACATCTTGGTGTTCAAAATAGCTTTTACTTCTGTTGGTCTTAACACGTATAAGTTGTTTTCAAGTTTAGCAGAACATATTCGTACACCTCTTTTGCAAATGAACACTTCATTATGATCAAAAGATACTTTATACATATGTTCAAGCAAACAAGAGATAGATACAAGATTTCTTTTGATTCTAGGAAGCAAAAGTACATTTTCTAATAAAATGAATCTATCTCTAAACAACAACTTCACCGCTCCCACTACTTTGGCTTAGACAACCTTTCACGTTCAACCCTGAGAGTTATCACCCCTTCAGCAAGCTGCTGCCATAAACTAGTTTCCTGAAAAGAAGAACAAACATGGTTAGTGGCTCCTGAATCTAATATCCAAGGGGAATCATTATGTTCCACTAAACATGTTTCAACAACAAGTAAATCACATTTACCTTGTTTCCTTCTCAGCTTTCTTTTCTGCAAGATACTTCGAGTAGTTCCTCTTCCAGTGCCCGTCACCACCACAATGGAAACATTTTCCTATGGCTTTAGCCTTACGTGTGGGAGCTTGTCCCTTCGCTTTGTCCTTCTTCTTCTTCTTCTGAATACCTTTATTCTTTGAAAAAGAAGGACAAGACTTGGTCTATGTGGACGATCCTCTTAGGAACTTCTTCGAAGTGACACCATTTGCTTCCTTCTTTTTTCCCTTTGATTTCATCAGAGACTTAAAAGTCTGAAGCTCGTTGAGTAAAGTGTCAGGTTATACTCTATTTTATTCATCACTGCATTGGTGCGGAATTGTAGGAAACTCTTCGGAAGAGATTCCATAATGAAGCTAACCTGACTTTTCTCATCTATGACAACGTCATTTACTTCTGCTATGTTGAAGTGGATCATCATGTTAAGGACATGTTCCCTAACAGAAGCTCCCTCGTTCATACGGGAGTTGTAAACGAACTTGAGAGCATCATGGCGGACCGATGAGGACGGTTGTCCAAACATCGCCTCCAATGATCCCATGATCTCCTTCGCAGTGACCATGCTCTCATGCTTCTTAGATAACACATCAGATATGTTGGCTAAGATGTAGACTCATGCCTTCTCATTAGCCCTAATCCATCAGTCATATGCATCCCGAACAATTCGGTTTGCAGTCGAGCTGGGAGGGGGAGGACATTCCTCCGTTAAGATGAACCTTAGATCATCAACAACAAGAATCGTATTCAAGTTTGATTTCTAGGTTCCGTAGTTATCGTCATTAAGTTTGTCGAAGGCGAGTAACTGGATAAAAGAGCTCGACATGCTGAAAAAGAATGAATTCTATTAGTGAATAGCTTGTAACTTATCCAATTAAGAATTTAACAAAAGAAATAATGTACCCATAAACTCATTATTGTTTTTGCAATGATACTCAGTGTGTCAGAGCAACCGCTACCGAGGGGAAGTCAATCACTCTTTCACTAAACCAAGACATTCTTCACTAAATGCTAATACCGGAATAACTCTTATTCCTATAGCATTCTAGTTATCACTACTTTGGTCAAGAATTTACTAACACTTAGCAATTCTTGTAAGTGTGACCCGCCATTTCATACCTCAGAGGTCGGTCCCAACAATGCTACCGAATTGGAGAGACAAAGCTGGGAATGGACCTAAGAGACCCTATTCATTTCTGGAGTTTGAGTTGTTCTGAATCTCATGTTACATCCCTCCGAATGGATGGTGCTACTTCGGGCAACCTGGAGGCACAACATGGGAATTTCACGATCCAACCTAATGGAGGAGATCATAGTATGTGTTGACACACTTCCTTCTCCCACTTACTATAAATACTTTCTGCATTCACCTTGCTCTTGATTTATGCAAACACCATCCGAATGGGGATGCCCTATTGACATCACGAGGCCGAGCATAAATCTCACGATGTGAACTTTGGGGAGAGCGTAAGAGGAAATTGATATATCATATATACCTTTTCACTCCTACTATGTATATTAAGCAGTTTGGGTATACTTTTACTTAGGCATATTCCAGCTAAAACAATATGACCTAAGTCTACCAATATAACAATTATACTGGAATTACCTAAGTCTATTAACCATTTAATAAACCTAGGTCTATGAGTTCAATTTATTAACTTTTAATAAACGCCACTCACGAAAGATAATTTATAAGTCTCTGGATTAAATTCACTCCCAGGTCAGTTCCCAGGTAGGGGTGTTCCGTTTCCGTCAGCTTAAGTACCCTAGCCTGACCAGAACCTTCTTTAGTTAGAGTCCCTCTGTAATCAAAGTTTTTAAATTATCGGTTTCCTAATTCTAATCTTATTAGAACTAGATAACCTTAGGTCTAATTAATTCCAGTTCTAAAACCATTTTAAAACTAATTAATTAACCTTAGGTTACATGCATTTCTATGTTATAAATTACTTGATCATTCATCACATGAATAAACATACATTTATAACAAATCCATCACATGAATAAGTGTATAACAATTATATGTTTAATTTTTAATTAATATAACCCTTATATTAATTATAATTAAAACATATAATATTTGTTTCAGAAATTAATATAACTCTTATATTAATTCTTATGAAACCCAATAAACATGTACACAATATATTATAATAGTTATAACATACTTTCAATGCATGGAGCATGTTTCCTATGGTGGGATTTTAAAATCTATGTGACATACTTTATGCACATACAATTAAGGATTTTAATTCAAACATACATTCACAATGCATAATTAATTAAACAGACTAAAGTAGACTTGTTTTTGCATATAATGCAAGCAAACAACTAAATTATTACAATAGTAATCTTGAATTAAAATCGAACCACTTCGAACTCTTCGAATTTGGGTCGAACTAGCTTGCAAATGTGTGAACCGAACCTTAAAAAGGTTGAACCGGGTTGTAAAGGCTGAATCGGGCCTCTAATTGATGAAACGAACCTCTAAAACAGAAAAACCGACTTCAAAATAGTTAGAACCGGTCGAATATCACCTAAATCGGACCAAAAATGAGACGAACCGGTCTAAAATGACTTGACCTGGTCAAAGTCAACTAGTTCGATCAAAGTCAAAGTCAAAGTCCACTTCTTCTTCTTTAACAAATGAAAAACACGGGCCTGTTGCAGAAATTTAAAAAAACACAACAGCTTGGTCTGTTTTTCGGTTTATTGACCTCTTCAGCTTCAAACGTCAAATTGATAGCCTTCCCGAACTCCGTTCGACTCGAAACTTTTATAGACTCTTCTACACACATTAATGCTCAAACACACTTGAGAAATTTGAAAAGAAAGCACAAATTGATGCTCAATTTAAATTCCAAATCTAGAAGAACACTTTAGACGCCCATAAAAAATAGATTTAAAAAATACCCACCATAGAACAAAATAGATCAAATTGAATGCTCAAAATTGCTTTGATATCAATTGAAAGAGTCTAGATTAAGAAAGCGGAAGCAATCTTGGATCTTGAACACTCTAAGTTTATCAATTTTGTAAAATAAAATGCATGCTCAAAGCTGGAAAAACTAGGAGTTAAGAAACTCGACTTTGAAGATGAAATTCTCTTCACCCGGTGGATGATTTTAAACACGAACACTTCGTGGACCACCTCTAGCATCTTCCCTACTATCTTCAGGCCTTATGGGATCCTAGATTGAGAGAATTTGGAAGAAAATGCCTCAAAGGTCACAAAACGGAAATTCTTTTAATTTATACAAAATTCTATCAAAATACCTCACATCACCATTATATAAAGCTTCATTCAGCTTCATTAGAGTGACATCTCAACAGTGATGAGGACAATTGAAAAAGGAGGTGGCCAATTTTGAGTTGAATAATCATGGGCAAGTTGGCAAATTGGATTTCATGGAAAACCCATGAAAATCCACAATTTTCATTTAATTTTAATTCAAAAATCAATATTAAATTGATTTTTAATTAAAATTAATATAATTAATTAATTTTTAATTTAATTTAATATCAAATATTAAATTAAATTAATTGCCCGATCCAGATCGATTTTCCGAACATGAATCTTTATTCATGCTATAAACCGATCCAATATTTAAATCATATTTAAATATATACACATCCTTTTAATCATAGTTTAATTGATAATCAAGCTATGATTCATTAAATATATCACATATAATTAACGCTTTCTCCCAAACTCGAATTTGAACAATTCAAATTCTTTTCTCTCAAAATGTTACAAGGTTTAGTCCGAGCTAGTAAGGAGGACCTAATGGACCTATAGATCATGAGCTCCAATGATACAAGATTAACCGACCAAACTCTTTAGCCTAACTAATCAAAATTGTTAACCACCGGGACACTCCACTAAAGCTCAATGATTGCACTCTCCTCACTGTAGATATATTTTTATCCACTCGATATAACCATGATTAGTAAGTCGATCCTTCACAGGTCGTTCGTAATTACAGCTGGGTCAAAATTATCGTTTTACCCTTGTAATTACCTCTTGTTCCTTAAGTCTCACTGATCCTTTAATGAACAATTGGTGTGTGGTCCAACCAGCAAACCGAATCCCTTTCAGCCAATGAGAGGGGTGGGTCCTTTGTTCAAGACACGAAGTCAACATTTAAGGGAACAAGCTCTCTACTAATCCCTAAAGCGGGTATGAGTGAATTTCATATTGCAGAACTACGTTCCCAACTAGGTACCAAGACTTATCCCTGAAACGGGAAGCTTATAGAGTCGGCACTCTCGTGCCACTTTCACCCATGCAAATCTAAGGATAATCCGAATAAAAAGGAGTTCATAGAACGCTCAAGAGTAAGATCGAGTTACCTAGGTCATCGTATGAATATAGTCAGTTAAGACAGTAAACGGAGTTATAAAGTGTAGGTGACTATTTCGAGGTCCAGTTTTATGCAAACTCATTGCATATGACACCCCCACTCGCATGTCTCCACATGAACGATTTAGCATCACATCGTTTGTACTCTACAAAGTGGGTCGCGTCCATAGTGTCCCCAGGATAAGGTACCCAACCTTATCCTTATACTATAGACCGTTCTGGCTATAACTTGAACTTGATCCACTTTTATGTCATAGATAAAGTTCAAGTATTCATCCTATAGCCAAGGGGTTCTTTATTGGATTAAGGTTACACAATACACAATTTACTTTATTCAAAAACATCTTTATTGAATAAATCTCAATAACATCTTTATTGTAGAATAGAATATACATTCAGTTTACAAAACCACGAGTTTTAGGACATAAAACCCAACACCATTTGCGCCATGGGGCCAAGTATGGATCTCACGGTGTGAACTTAACGGAGATGCGTAGGTGAAAATTAATGTATCACATACACTCATTTCCTCCCACTAAGTACTTTAGAATTAACGAGATGACCTAGATAACTCCGGTTATAATTTACCTAAGTCTACCAATATAACATTTATATTGGAACTACCTAAGTCTATAAATCCTTTATTAAAACTTAGGTCTATAGTTTATTAATATTTTAATAAATATCGCTCACGAGGAATACGACTTATGAATCTCCAAACTAAATTCACTCCCAGGTCAGTTCAAAGGTAGGGGTGTTCCGTTTCCGTCAGCTTAAATACCTCAGCCTAACCAGAACATTCCTTAGACAGAGCTACTTATCGGTCACCATTTATAAATCATATTTAGATTGCCTAATTCTAATCTTATTAGAACTAGATAACCTATGTCTAATTAATAACCGGTTCTAAAAAAATTTTAAAACTAGTTCATTAATACCTAGGTTACATGCATTTCTATGTTATAGTGCTTGATCATTTATCACATGAATAAATTAAAACATATAACATAAATCATCACATGAAATAAATGTTTGGCAATGCTTTCAATATAATTAACATAACTCCTACATTAACTAAGCATGCATATTATATAATATAACAACTTATATTATAAAATGATGCATGAATATAGTTGCTTAAAATTATACTGCAATTCCGTAAGTGTAAGGATCAAGTTTTAATATAGTGATTTGAGTACAGAGTATCGTCCTCAGGAATGAGTTTTCTAGATTAATTAATTACCAAGATACTTATTCTTAATTTTAGCTAAAACAACAAAACTTTGATGGATAGTGAAAACAAAGATAGAAAATAAATGTACAATTGGAGACACGAATATGATAGAATTGAAGGAAGATGACTGCACAAGTTAATTCCTTATTCAACACATGTAATGAACTAATATTATGAATTTATAAACAAGAAGTGAAAATACACAAGAGAATCTCTTAATCTGTAGTGAGCCTCGCACACACGATAAATTCTAAAGTTTTCTTATGAATTTTAAAAGCATGCACAACATTAAGAAACTTCTTTATGTGTTTCCCAAAGAACTCTAGGTCATTCTCATGCCAGATTTCTAAGGATTTTAACAACTATTCTCTAATATAAGTTTCTTTCTCTCGAGTCCACTTAAACCAACAAGATTTGTGAAATTAAGAACGAATGTCCAAAAATACATAACATAACAAAGTTCAATACATAATCAAAACAATCTAAAACATGCTAATCAAATTCCAACTACAAAGTTTAGCTACTCAAATTAACATAAAAACAAGCTAAAGTCATAGGAAAAGTCTTTAAACTCAATTACAAACTAAAAGAAAGAGAAATAAACTTATGTGTCGATGTCGGTCCCTCATTCCCGAGCTCCCATCATGATCGTGAGCCTCCACAAACGCTTGGCTCCCAAGGAATGCTCTTCTTTCTCTTCTTAGAGTGTGTATTCTGAAATTAGGGCTAAAAACTATCAAATTCGGCTCCTTTTGCTAATTGGAAATCATGTTCTATTTATAAGGATTCTTGGCACAACGTTGAAACGTTAGGGACAACGTTGCAATGTTAAGGACAGCGTTGCAACGCTTGCCACAACATTGCAACGTCGCATTTCTTTAACGCCCGCTTTGGCGTCTTCCGCGAGCGGCGGCGTTACCACGCCCCTCGCAACAAGCCTTCAAACAAGCGTCGTCGGCGTTGCAACGCTGATGAACAACATTGCAACGCTATCATCTGTACAGCAACAACAACTTCTGTTTTTCGCCCAATTTCGCTTCATTTCTTCACAACAAAACTTTGCGACGATGACACAGACTTACAAACTCGGTTTACAATACATTTTTCCCAAAATACCGGGCCCTTACATTGAAATTTTCAATTGAATTGTAAATCTAAATGTCAAATCATGTAAACATCCATTTTTTCAAACACATGCAATTTCTCTAAATTGAATGTTGCACCTACCTAATTTTGAGAAATTTCTAACACAATTAAGAGCATAACCTGGCTCTGATACCAATTGATGGGAATTGAATCCCGTGCGGAAGCGAATGATCGCCTTTGCTCTCAATTGTGTAACATAGAAATACTCAAAAAACAGAAAATCTAAGCTAAGCATGCATCTTGAAAGCATAAAAGGATTAGTAGGTTACCTTTGAAAACCAATTCTTCAAGTAGTTCCTCGTCGTCTACGAACTCCTCTAATCTACGATGAAATCCTCGAACACCGCCAAAAGACATTCTCGGTTGTTCTCTAGGAGAAGGAAAGAGGTTTGATCTCCTTTGGGATTAGGGATGATTGTAGAGAGATTTGGGGAGAACTCTTGTGTTTGACTTACATGCAATACCACACAAATGGTTCAAGTGTCAAAAAATGCATCCAAAAGAATGCTTTTATAGACAATGTGGGTGGAGACAAATTGTTCACCTATTTTGCCACTAACTCCATATATTATGCATAAATGCATAATATATGGTGTCAAACACCTTATTATATGAATCAATTCACACAATGTGGAGAAATTGGATTTAATTAGACAAAATTAAGTTCAATATGAATCATGTTCACATTGAACTATATATTATATCAATCATATCATATATAATAGATATAATCCCTAAATTGAACTTGAACATTTCAAATTCATTCTCAAACTTTATACCCTCTATTAATTCAATGTTGAGCCAACCGAGGGACCTAATGGACCTATAAATCATGAGCTCTAACGATACGAGATTGACTAATCAAAGTCATTGATCCCGTCAATTAACATTCGTTAACTACGAGTCACTCTACTAAAGACTCGTAGTTGCACTCTCCTCACTGTAGGACAAGTTGTGTTCATTGATTTAACCAATGCTCGTGAATCTACCTTTCACAGGTCGTTCGTAGTCATAGCTGGGTCAAATTACCGTTTTACCCTATGACTAATTCTTGCACCTTAAGCACCAATGATCCTCTAATGAACAACAAGTTTATTGTCCGATCATAAATATTATCCCTCTCGGCCCAGCAAGAGGGAGGGGCCCCGTTGTTCAAGATCTAGATTCAGCTCTTGAGGGAACAACCTATCTAGTTACCCTAGTTTGAGAACGAGTGAATTCGTTCTTGCGAAGTTGAGTCCCCAGCTCCCTACGGGGTTTCGCCCCTGAGAAGGTAGACATATTGAGTCGGCGACTCTGGCCACTCTCACCCATACTAGTCAAACGATAATCCCCCGCAGACAGGAGTTCGCAACTCGCTCAAGATTCAGGTTGAGTCACTATTGGTCATCGTTTGAATTATTAGCCATAACCTATCAACGGTGTTACTGGATTGGTCTAACAATTCTTCGTCCAGTCTTGTACAAATTCTTTGCCCAGGATGCCCCCACTCGCATGTCAACTACATGAACGAGCTGGATCGCCTCGTTTGTATCAAATACAAAGTGGGTCGCATCCATAGTGTTAGCAAGATGAGGTTCCCAACCTAATCCATCTACTATATACCATTCGGGTCACAAAATTGAACTTGATCCTAGATATGTGTCAAGTACACAGTTCAAAGTTGTCTAAATGTGACTCTGGAGCTAAGTTTATTGGATTTAAGTTTGAAATTGCGAGAATACAAGTTTGAAGGAAAAATAACAACTTTTCATTTCCTCAAATAATTACAAATACACGAGTTTAGGGCATAAATTCCAACAAAATGAGGAGTGTCCTCAGGTGCCAGCCTCGAATGTAGCACGTGAAAGTGTCTAAATTAAGAAAACGGAAACAATTTAGGATTTTGAACACTCTAAGTTGATCAATTTTACAAAATAAAATGCATGCTAAAAGCTGGAAAAACTAGGAGTTATGAAACTCACCTTTGAAGATCAAATTCTCTTCACCTGGTGGACGATTTGCAACAATACTTCATGGACCACCGTTAGTGTCTTCCCTACTATCCTCAAGCCTTGGAACGGATTGTGAGATCCTAGATTGAGAGAATTTGGATGAAAATTCCCCAAGGGTCATAAAACGGGATTTTCTTTGAATTTCTGCAAAATTCTTCCAAATCACCTCAAATCACAATTAAATAAAGCTTCAATAAGCTCTACCAACGTGACAACTCAAGAGTGATGAGGATGGATTGAGGTGGAGGTGGCCAATTTCGGTCAATTTTGAAGATGAGGAGGATTGGGCAAGTTGGCAACTTGCTTTTTATGAAAATCCTTCATTTTTCATTTAATTTTAATTAACAAATCAATGTTAAATTGATTTTAAATTAAAATTAATTTACTTAATTAATTTTTAATTTAATTTAATATCAAATATCAAATTAAATAAATAGTTCGAACCTGATCGATTTTTTGAACATGAATCCTTATTCATGTTATAAATCGATCAAATGTTTAAATCATATTGAAATATATACACCTCCTTTTAATCATAGTTTAATTCATAATAAAACTATGATTCATTAAATATATCACATATAATTAACGATTTCTCCCAAAATTGAATTTGAACAGTTCAAATTCTTTTCTCTCAAAATGTTAAAAAGCTTAGTCCGAGCTAGTAAGGGGACCTTATGGACCTACAGATCATGAGCTCCATCGATACAAAATTAATCGATCGAACTCTTTAACCTAGTTAATCAACATTCGTTAACCACCAGGGGACTCCCCTAAAGCCTAGTGGTTGCACTCTCCTCTCTGTAGATATATTTATGTCCACTCGATATAACCATGATTAGTAAGTCGATCCTTCACAGGTCGTTCGTAATTACAGCTGGGTCAAAAAATATCATTTTACCTCTATAATTACCTCTTGTTCCTTAAGTCCCATTGATCCTTTAATGAACAAGTGGTTTGTGGTCCAACTAGCAAACTAAATCCCTCTCAGGCCAATAAGAGGGGTGGGCCCTTTGTTCAAGACCCGGAGTCAGCACTTAAGTGAACAATCTCTCTGCTAATCCCTAATGTGGGTAGGAGTGAATTCCATCTTGCAGAACTATGTTCCCAGCTATCTACCCATACTTATCCTTGATATGGGAGGCTTATTGAGTCGACAATCTCGGGTCACTCTCACCCATGCAAATCTAAGGATAATCCGAATAAACAGGAGTTCATAGAACGCTCAGGATTAAGATCGAGTTACCTAGGTCATCATATGAATATAGTCAGTTAAGATAGTAAACGAAGTTATAAAGTCTATGTGACTATTTCGCGGTCTAGTCTTATGACAACTCATTGCATTGGATGCCCCCACTCACATGTCTCCACATGAACGATTTAGGATCACATCGTTTGTACTTTACAAAATGGGTCGCGTCCATAGTGTCCCCAAGATAAGGTACCCATCCCTATCTTTATACTATAGATCGTTCTTGCTATAACTTGAACTTGATCAACTTTTATGTCACACATAAAGTCCAGGTATTCATCCTATACCCAAGGGTTCTTTATTGGGTTAGGGTTACTAAATACACAATTCACTTTATTCAATAACACCTTTACTGAATAAATCTCAATAACAACTTTATTCCAAAATATAATATATATTCAGTTTACAAAACCACGAGTTTTAGGACATAAAACCCAACAACACGAAATGTTCGTGATGCATATGATCGATGGATCAAGGTCAACGATAAGGCCACGGTCTATATGTTGGAAAGTATGTCTCACATACTTGCCAAGAAGCATGAAGACATGATGAGCGCTGCGGAAATACAAGATTCATTTCCGGACATGTTTGGACAACAGTCTACACAGGCCCAACACAATGCCCTCGAGTATATATTCAACTCAAGGATGCCGAAGGGTTCATCTGTTCGGGATCATGTCCTGGACATGATGGTGCACTTCAACATCGCATCATCGAATGGTGTTTCGATCGATGAATCGAGCCAGGTGAGCTTCATTCTGGAAACTCTTCCAGATTGTTTCCTACAATTTAGAAGTAATGTTGTTATGAACAAGCTTACTTTTAACCTTACCTCTCTTCTGAATGAACTACAGACCTTTCAGTCTTTGATGAAAATTCAGGGACCGAAAGGTGAGGAAAATGTTGCCAGTAGGAGTTATCACAGAGGTTCAACCTCTGGAACAAAACTAGTGACTTTATCTTTTTCTAACCTGAAAGGGAAGAAGAACATGAAGAAGGTTGGTAAAGGGAAACGGGCTGACAAAGTTGCAGCCCAAAAGGACAAGAAGGTCAAGGAGGTTGCTGACAAAGGAAAATGTTTCCACTGCAACGAGGACGGACACTGGAAACTGAACTGTCCAAAATACCTGACCAAGAAGAAGAAATAAGGTGAATATGATTTACTTTGCATAAAAGCTTTTGTAGTGGATAATGATAAAACTGCTTGGATATTGGATTTAGGCGCCACTAATCATGTTTGTTCTTTTTTTCAGGGAGTTGATACTTGGCAGTAGCTACATAAAGGAGAAAATAACACTACGGTTTGGAACTGGACATATCTTCTCAGCTGTAGCGATTGGCACGATGAAGCTTTTGTTCGACAAGAAATATATGTTGTTTGACAATGTATTAGTGATACCAGGGTTTACTAGAAACCTTATTTCAATTTCTTGCCTAATATAACAATGTATTTCTATTTCCCTTTCTTTCAATAAAGTGTTTATTTAAAAGAAAGATGTTGAAATATGTACAGCTTCATTAGAGAATGGTTTGTATGTTTTGAGACCGAATTAAATCAAAATTGTTTCGAACACTGAACTATTTAAAACAGCAAACACAAACTAAGAAACGTAAAATTTCTCCTAAAGAAAATGCTCATCTTTGACATCTTAGGTTAGGCCACATTAATCTCAATAGAATTGAGAGATTGGTAAGAAATGAACTTCTAAATGAGTTAGAATAAAATGTCTTTCCTGTAGGTGAATCCTGCCTAGAAGGCAAAATGACTGAAAGACCTTTTAGTGGAAAAGGTTATATAGAGCCAAAGAACCTCTTTAGCTTATACATTCAGACCTTTGCGGTCCGATGAATGTTAAAGCCAGAGGAGGTTAGGAATATTTCATCCCTTTCATAGATGATTATTCAAGATTTGGGCATGTTTACCTAATGCATCATAAGTCTGAAGCACTTGAAAAGTTCAAGGAATTCAAGGCTGAAGTTGAGAATCAATTAGGTAAAACAATTAAAACACTTCGATCAGATCGAGGTGGAGAGTACATGGATTCAAAACTCCAAGGCTATATGATAGACATGGAATTACATCCCAACTCTCAGCACCCGGTATGCCTCAGTAGAATGGTGTATCGGAAAGGAGAAATAGAACCTTGTTGGACATGGTTCGATCGATGATGAATTATGTTCATCTCCCTGACTCTTTTTGGAGTTATGCAGTAGAGTCTACGATATACATTTTGAACAACGTACCATCAAAAAGTGTTTCTGAAAGGCTGGAGTTTGTGTCATTTCAGAATTTGGGTTGTCCAGCACATGTGCTTGTGAAGAACCCAAAGAAATTAGATTCACGTTCAAAATTATGCCTATTTGTAGGCTACCCAAAAGAGACAAGAGGTGGATTATTCTATAATCCTAAGGAAGATAAGGTACTTGTGTCGACAAATGCAACTTTCTTAGAGGAGGACAACATCAGGGACCACAAACAAAGAAGTAAAATTGTGTTAAGTGAGTTAGACGTAACAACAACAAAGGTTGCTAATGGTGTTAGTATGTAAACAAGAGTTGTTGATACTAGATTGTCTAGTCAAGAGTGTCCATCTCAAGAGTTGAGAGTGCCTCAACGTAGTGGGAGAGTTATAACACAACCTGACCGTTACATGAGTTTATTTGAAACCCAAGTTGTCATACTAGATGACGATTGTAAGGATCCATTCACTTATAATAAAGCAATGGTGGATAAAGACAATGCAAGTGGGTCACAACTATGGACCAAGAAATTGAGTCCATGCGCTTCAATTCAGTTTGGGTTCTTGTAGATAAACCTGATGGGGTAAAACCTATAGGTTGTAAGTGGATGTACAAGAGAAAACGTGGTGTAGATGGAAAGGTGCAAACCTTTAAAGCTAGACTAGTAGCAAAGGATTATAACTAGGTAGAAGGGGTGGACTATGAGGAAACCTTTTCACCTGTTGCTATGGTAAAGTCTATAAGAATTCTACTTTTCATTGCTGCATATTATGACTATGAGGTATGACAAATGGATGTTATGACAACATTCTTAAATGGCAATTTTGACGAGAACATCTACATGGACCAACCCAAAGGGTTCATTGAGCCAGGACAAAAGCAAAAGGTTTGCAGGCTTAAAGGGTCGATCTATGGACTGAAACAAACCTCTAAGTCCTGAAATATAAGATTTAATGAGGCAATCAAATCTTTTGGCTTTGACCAGAATGATGATGAACCTTGTGTCTACAAGAAGATCATTAATAGTTCTGTTGCATTCCTAGTTCTATATGTGGATGATTTCTTAATCATTGGGAATGATGTAAGTTATCTTATTGACATTAAGAATTGGCTAGCTACGCAATTCCAAATGAAAGATTTGGGAGAAGTGCAGTTTGTTCTTGGGATCCAGATTGTCTCGAACTGTAAGAATAACACTAGCATTGTCTCAGACTTCTTACATTGATTAAGTGTTGTTGAGGTTTAAGATGCAAGACTCCAAGAAAGGTTTATTACCTTTTAGATATGGAGTTCATTTGTCTAAGGAACAGTGTCCTAAGACACCTCAAGAAGCAAAGGACATGAGTCGAATTCCTTATGCATCAGCTGTTGGAAGCCTCATGTACGCCATGTTGTGTACTAGGCCAAACATCTATTTTGCAGTAGGAATGGTCAGTAGGTATCAATCCAATCCAGGACTTGAATACTTGACAGCGGTTAAAACAATCCTTAAGTATCTTCAGAGAACGAGAAATTACATGCTTGTGTATGGGGCTAGGGATTTGACCCTTACAGGATACACAGATTATGACATTCAAACTGATGAAGATTCTAGGAAATCTACGTCATGGTCAGTATTTACTCTTAACAGAGGAGTTGTTGTTTGGTGAAACATCAACCAAGGATGCATCGTTGATTCCACCATGGAGGTCGAATGTCGCAGCCTGTGAAGCAGCTAAAGAGGTCGTTTGGTTAAGAAAATTCATGTTAGATTTGGAAGTTGTTCCAAATATGAGTTTGTCTATCACACTTTACTGTGATAATAGTGGTGTTGTGGCAAATTCAAGAGAACCCCGAAGTCATAAGATGGGTAAACACATTGAGCGGAAATATCAATCTCATCCGAGAGATAGTTCATCGAGGAGACGTGATCGTCACGAAGATAGCTTCGGAACACAACATTGTTGATTGATGTAAAAATATCGAGTGCCCTAAACTAATGTAAATTAGAATAAGACTCCGACACTTTTATAACGTGCAAGTATACACGATCGAGAGCAGCAAGTGATAAGTTAAAGTATCGATCCCACGAGGGCTAGCTAGACCTAAGTGAATGAGTGTTCTAGCAAATTTTTCTTATTTTAGTGTAATGCATGAGTGTGCAAATTACTGTTGTAAATAAATAAATTGATGTGATAAGTGAGCAAAGACAAGACTAGACTCAAGAAAATAACTAAATTTAAATGAGGGGAGAGGAGAATGCAAACAAGAGGGAAGATGCAAGAGACGAGATTTTTAATAAAAAATAGGCTTGGGTTAGGTTGGAGTTCTCATGCTTTAATTGGAATAAAGATGTGATTGATTCCTTTAATTCACCTACACATGTATTCAAATGGATTTCTTTCAAAATCACTCAGTTTTAAAACCTACAACTTCTCAATTGAGATCTAAATTATGCTCATGATTTTAGGTTCTAGGTGGGTTAATTATCTCTAATCAACTCAATAATCCTATAATGAAATTTTAGTTTTCTAATTCACTAGCTCTCTCAAGTTCATGAATTCTAGAGAAATTAAAGTGGCAAATTTTAATTCTCATGCAACGTTAAATTCAATAAAATTTCATAAATCCAACAATGACATTAATCATAAATTCACTCCAAAATCTACATTGAAAACGACCTAACTTTTGCCTAAGACAATTTAGTTCATGATGGAAATCAACTAACAAATTTCTAATTGATGCATGTTTTTATCGATAAAAGAATTCAAGAAAATAACCCAATGATATTCACAAATTTAGCATAAATCAGTAACAATTCTAGCCTAAAAACAGTCACAAATTCGGTCTAAAACAGTGAGCAAAAATAGTCTTAAATATGTGTCCAATGGCAGAAAAAAAATATTAACAATTAGAGATTAGGAGAGTTAATGGCACGTGTTTTGCTTCAGCAAAACACCAAGAGATACCACCAAAGACAGCAGGTAATAGCAGCAGATTTTTAGTTTTTGCAGGTTCTGTGCGACAACAATATCTGATAAATCGAAGCTCAGAATGAAGATCCAACCGTTCACTATGAGCCATGTGAGTTGCGAACAAGCGGACAAAATTTCAGCAAAATCCAACGGTTGAAACTCTGGAAAACGACAACTTTGTGAGCGCCGCCTGTGAAAAATCGAACTTCACTAATCTCCAACGCGACAAAAATATTTTACGACCCAAAGCTCAGAACGACGATCCTGTTGGGATGTATGTCCTCATCTCGTGTAGTTTGTAATATTCCAAGTTGTAAATGAATAAGAGTTATTTATTTCAACATTTTCTAATAAATAAGAGTTATTTATTTCAACTTTGTGTCTCGCATTTTTCATAAACTTAATCCAATAAACTAAGCTCCAGGGTCATTGTATTAATGAGAGAACTAAGAACTTGAACGGTGTGTAGTGGACACAAAGGGAGGATCACGTTCGAGTTAATGACCCGAACAGTCAACAGTATACGGATAGGGTTGGAGACCTAATCCTGGATACACTGTGGATGTGACCCGCTTTGTATTAGATACAAACGAGGTGATCTGACTCGTTCATGTGGTTGACATGCGAGTGGGGGCATCCTGTGCAATGAGATTGTACAAGACCGGACCGTGAATTATTAGACTTCATCGATGTAACACCGCTAATGCAGATATAGAGCTAATAAATTCGTAGATGAACATTAGTGACTCGACCTTAATCCTGAGCGTGTTACGGACTCCTATCTGCGGGGGTCTGTCCTTTGACTAGTACGGGTGAGGGTGACCACTATTGCTCGCCCAATATGCCTATCTTCTCAGGGGCAGGACCACGTGGGGAGCTGGGAACTTGACTACGTAAGAAGGAATTCACTCGTTCCTGAGTTAGGGAAACTAGAGGGGTTGTTCCCTTAAGTGTTGTCTCCAGGGCTTGAACAACGGGGCCCCACTCTCTCATTGGACTAAGAAGGTTGTTGTTTATGGTTGGACCATGCAACGTAGTTGTTCATTAGAGGAGAAGTGGGACTTAAGGAGCAAGAGGTAGACACAGGGGTAAAACGGTAATTTGACCCAGCTGTGACTACGAACAACCTGTGAAGGGTCGACTCATGGGTATTGGTTATATCAATGGACACAACTTGTCCTACAGTGATGAGAGTGCAGCTACGAGCTTTAGTGGAGTGTTACCATAGCTAATGATTGTTGAATAACCAAGTCAAAGAGTTTGACAGGTTAGTCTCAGATCATTGGAGCTCGTCACGTGTAGGTCCATTAGGTCCCTCGGTTGGCTCAAATTGGACAAATTGAGGGTTTACAGTTTGGTGTGAATTTGAAGTGTTCAAATTCATTATTTGGGTATTTATGTCATTTATATGAGATATAGATGACATAATATATAGTTTGATGTGAATGAGATTCATAATAAACTATAGTATAGCCTAATTGATTAATTAGTGCTAATTGGAGAAATTGAATTGGGAGAAATTAAATTGAATGTGATTCAATTTATAATTCCACATTTATGCAAATGAGATTTGTATAATAAGGTATGAGATATCTTATATTATATAATATACAAATGTGATTTGTATATTATATGGTTGTGGTAAAATTGTGATTTGGTGGAGGTTTTAACTCCATCACACAATAGTATTTAAAGGCTTTGCAAGAAGCCTTTGGTATGCCATTTGCCATTTTTTGGATTTCCATCCAAAGAGAGCAAGTGATTCTCTCTCAAATCCTCTCTCAATTCTCTATCATTCTCTCCTCACCCAAAACCAAAGGGAGCCCCACCTACTCTCCCTCAACCTCCCGAGAACAACCGAGAAGACCCTTTGGAAGTGTCTCCCTGTTGGGATCGAGGTTCGTGTTCGAGGAGAACGCTCGGATCGAGAGAGATCGTGGACCTGGAGAAGAGAAAACGTTGAAGAAGAGTTCTTCAAGAGGTTAGTATCTATTACTTACTGTTTACTTCTTCTTCTTTGCATGTTTAGCCTAGGATCTATGAGATAGATTCAATTTTAAGATAGAAATTACACAACGGATCAACAACGTTTCACAACGTCTTCCGCTGCGGGAATTCAAAATCCCTTCAATTGGTATCAGAGCCAATCGTTGCTCTTCGTTTTGTATTCTGTGAATTCTTAAAATTAGGTGGGTAGCATTAATTTTCATGAGATGAATGTTAATGGTTTGCAATTTTGGATGTTTTTTGTTTTTGGCACTTTTTAGATTTACATTAAAGTTGATGAGATCAATGTAAGGGCCCGTTGTTTTTGGACATTTTTTAATGTAAATCGAGTCTGTAAGTCCGTGTCGTTCGTGACAAGAGTTGTCGTGAAGAAAACGGAGCAAAAACGGGCGATTTCGGTGAAAAACAGCAAAAGTGGTGTTGCTGGAAGTTCATCAGCGTTGCGACGCCATCCTTGCTGCTGGAGGCTGCTGCAGTGCAGCGTTGCAACGCCACAGCGGTGAGAACGCTGGGCGCGACGCTATAGATTTTAGCGTTGCAACGCAAAACAATGTTTCAACGCCGTGGCGTAGTGCTGCATGGAGCGCGGAAATTGCGGAGGCGTGCATCGTGTTCGTCGGTTCGAGCCGGCGGTTGTGCAACTGCCAATTATTTTCGGTCGGAATCGTACGACACTATACCTATTAGCGTTGAAAAGATGTTTCAATGTTGACGCCTGGCGTAGTGGTTCTTGTAGCCGCTGTTTATTCGGGAATTGCGGTCATGTGCAGCTGTTCGATCCCCGGCTGGTGCAACTTCCGTTTTTAATTTTTAATTATTTATTTATTTGTAAAATTTGGTTTTTTAATTGTATTTTATTTAATTATTTTAATTAATATTAATATAAATGTTATATTAATGTTAATTAATTTATTTTTGTGTCCCTAGGGTGCCAAAAATCGGTCCAATATTGCTATTTAATTATTTTATGCATGAAATGTATGATTTAATTATTTCTATGTGCATAGAGTATGTCATATAGATTTAAAATCCCACCTTAGGTTAAACATTTCATGCATCATATTTATATTATAAGAGTTATAATATATAGTATGCCTGATAGAATTATATTATAAGAGTTATAATATAATGTTTGCATGATTTAATTTATTTAATATAAGTGTTATATTTTTAAATTAAAAGCATGCTCATGCATTTAATTCATGTGATGAATGCATGCTATAGTATAGTATTATTCATGTGATGAATGATCAAGCACTATAACATAGAAATGCATGTAACCTAAGTTAATTATTAGTTTTAAATGGTTTAGAACTTGAATAATTAGACTTAGGTTTTCTAATTCTAATAAGATTAGAATTAGGAAATCAAATATAACCTTTGAATGGAGGAGATAAGTAAGTAACTCGTCTAAGGAAGGTTTTGTCTAAGGTTGGGTATTTAAGTTGACGCTTGCGAACACCCCACAGGAAAAACCGACAGGAGTGAATTCGGTCCAGAGATTCTTAGGTTATATTCTCGTGAGTCTTGATTAATTAAGAGTTAATTAATTTACTCACATGTACTCTAAGTTAATAATGTGATTATAGACTTAGGCTAACCCAATATAAAAGTTATATTGGTAGACTTAGGTAAATTTTAGCCGGTTTATCTAGGTCAATCCCGATTATTTTAAAGTCTTGAGTGGGAGGAAATAAAGTGTATGAGATACATTTAATTTTCCATCCACAAATCTCTTAAGTTCGCACCGTGAGATCCATGCTCGGCCTCGTGGCGCAAATGGGAGTGTCCCTCTACGGGGTGGCATTTGTATGAGTCAATATCAACGTGAATGGAGAGAGTACTTATAGTGAGTGGGAGCGGGACTGTGAAAACGGGACCCACGGTCTCTTCTTTTCGATTCACACCGTGAGACGCCTATGATCCGCCTCGCTAGTTTGGCTGGACTGCACAATCCTCTACGGAGGGCCTTGATCATGGGAGTCGGAACACCGTGAATTCCCGAAGGGATACGATTTCCTTGTTGGTTTTCCTTCTTAGTCCTCCCTACTACGCTATTGTTTGGACGGATACTTGGAAATTTAAAGATTGAGGTGACACTCACGAGATTCATTAAGAGTTAATGGATTCTCGAATTAAAAAATGGTAATCGGATACCTAATGGAATAAGAGTTATTCTGGTATTAGGGTCTGGTCGAGAGAGTCTCGTCCTAGAGGAGGAGTGGGTTTGTCTACCCTACGGTGGCGGTTATTCTAAACCTTTAGGGTATCATTGCAAATTTTTGAATGACCTAGGGATCATAAGATAAAATTTGCTAAAACCCGATTGGATTTTCAAAAGTTTTTGCGAGACTAATACAAAGTTTTTCATTTTATTTCAGCAACAAAATGTCAAACGCTTTTTACGCCCCTTTAGCTTCCGTTAAGTTAGTCGGCGATAGTATTTCGTGGAAAAATAATATAGACAGGATTTTGGTAAATGACAACCAAGAGTTCGTGCTCACTGAGGAGGATCCTCAGGTGCCCGGATCAACATTCCTATTCAACAATCTACAAACCTTTCAGTCCTTGGTGCAAACTAGGGGACAGGAAGCTGAGGCAAGTGTTGCCTTAAGACCTTTTCACAGGGATATGACCTCTGGGATAAAGTTTGTAGACTCTTCAGGCCCTAAGGGGAAGAAGGAGAAGTTGAAGGAAGTTATGGTTGACCGCGCTGCCACCCTAAAAGGCAAAGAAATCAAGGATGTTGCCAGAAAGTGTTTCTACTGCAACGGGGATGGACACCTGAAAAGGAGTTGTCCCAAGTTCCTTGATGAAAAGAAGATGACAGGTAAATGTGATTTACTTGTCACAGAAACTTGTTTAGTGGAGAGTAATGACTCAGCTTTGATATTGGATTCAGGCGCCACTAACCATGTTTGCTCTTCTTTTCAAGGATTAAGTTTGGCAGCGGCTGCAAGAAGGTGAGATAACACTCAGGGTTGGATCCGGAGAAGTTGTCTCAGCTGCAGCAATAGGCACGGTGAAACTGTTCTTTGGCGGGAAGTACTTATTATTGGATAATATGTACATAGTTCTTGGGTTTACGAGAAACCTAGTTTCTATTTCCTGCCTATTAGAACAAAATATTTCTGTTTCATTCAAGAGTAATAAAGCGTTTATTTCTCGAAATGGAAATTTGATTTGTTCTGCTTCGCTTTAGAGCAATTTATATGTTTTGAACCCAAATTCGGTCAAAAGTGTTTTGAACACCAAATTGTTTAAAACAGCTGAAACGCGAACTAAGAGATTAAAAGTTTCTCCAAAAGAAAGTGCCCATCTTTGGCATCTTCGGTTAGGCCACATTAATCTCAATAGGATTGAGAGACTAGTGAAGAGTGGACTTCTAAGCGAGTTGGAAGAAAACTCTTTGCCGGTGTGTGAGTCATGCCTTGAAGGCAAGATGACCAAACGTCTTTTTAGTGGAAAAGGATATAGAGCCAAAGAGCCTCTTGAGTTAGGACATTCTGACCTCTGTGGTCCGATGAATGTTAAAGCTCGGGGTGGTTATGAGTATTTCGTGTCCTTCATAGACGATTACTCCAGATATGGGTATATTTACCTAATGCACAAGAAGTCTGAAACTCTTGAAAAGTTCAAGGAGTACAAGACTGAGGTTGAGAACCTCTTAGGTAAATTGCTTAAAACACTTCGATCGGATCGAGGTGGAGAGTATATGGACACTGAATTCCAGGACTATTTGATAGAACATGGAATTACGTCCCAACTCTCAGCACCTGGTATGCCACAACAGAATGGTGTATCAGTGAGGAGAAACAGAACCTTGTTGGACATGGTTCGGTCGATGATGAGCTATGCTCGTCTCCCTGATTCTTTTTGGGGTTACGCAGTAGAGACTGCGGTTTACATTTTGAACACCGTTCCGTCGAAGAGTGTTTGTGAAACACCTTTCGAACTCTGGCATGGTCGTAAAACCAGTTTACGTCATTTCAGAATTTGGGGATGCCCGACCCATGTGTTGGTGTCAAATCCAAAGAAGTTGGAACGCCGTTCAAAGTTGTGCCTCTTTGTAGGTTACCCAAAAGAGACTAGAGGTGGTTACTTTTACGATCCTAAGGATAATAGGGTGCTTGTGTCGACAAACGCCACTTTCCTTGAGGAAAACCACATCAGGGATCACTTACCAAGGAGTAAAATTGTGTTGAATGAAATGGACAGTTCATCAGCAAGAGTTGCTGATGGTGCTAGTATGTCAACAAGTGTTGTTGATCCTAGCTCGTCTAGTCAAATCCGTTCCCAAGAGTTGGGAATGCCTCGACGTAGAGGAGGGTCGTGAGACACCGAACGTTACATGGGTTTAGCCGAAAACCCAAGTCGCCACCCCGATGATGATCAGTGAGGATCCATTGACCTATGATCAGGCAATGGTTGACGTTGACAAAGACGAATGAATTAAAGCTATGGACCAGGAAATGGAGTCGATGTACTTCAATTCCGTCTGGGAGCTTGTGGACCAATCGGATGGGGTCAAACCTATTGGTTGCAAGTGGATCTACAAGCGTAAACGTGGTGTAGATGGGAAGGTGCAGACCTTCAAAGCTCGACTAGTGGCAAAGGGTTCTACCCAGGTGGAAGGGGTTGACTATGAGGAAACCTTTTCACCTGTTGCCATGGTAAAGTCGATTAGAATCCTTCTGGCCATTGCCGCATATTATGACTATGAGGTATGACAGATGAATGTCAAGACCGCCTTTTCGAATGGCAACCTTGACGAGATCATCTACATGGACCACCCCCGGGTTCATTGCCCAAGGCCAAGAGCAAAGAGTTTGCCGGCTTAAAAGGTCTATTTATGGACCAAACAAGCCTCGAGGACTTGGAATATAAGGTTTGATGAGGCGATCAAATCTTATGGCTTTAATCAAAATGTTGACGAGCCTTGTGTCTACAAGAAAATCGTCGACAAAAAGCTGTCGCATTTCTTATATTGTATGTGGATGATATCCTTCTCATTGGGAATGAGGTAGGATTTCTTCTTGACATTAAGGAATGGTCAAGCTTCATAATTCCAAATGAAAGATTTGGGAGAGGCACAGTATGTTCTAGGTATCCGATAGTCCTAACCTAAGAACAAAATGCTAGCCATGTCTCGAGCATCTTATATTGATAAGATGTTGTCTAGATATAAGATGCGTAACTCCAAGAAGGGCTTGCCGCTTTCGGGCATGGGGGGTCACCTGTCTAAGGATCAATGTCCTAAGACGCCTCAAGAGGTTGAGGATATGAGACGAATCCCCTATGCTTCAGCTGTAGGGAGCCTGATGTATGCCATGTTGTGTACTAGGCCCGACATTTGTTATGCAGTTGGGATTGTCAGTAGGTATCAATCCAATCCAGGATTAGATCACTGGACAGCCGTAAAGGCAATCCTCAAGTATCTTAGGAGAACGAGGAACTACAGCCTTGTGTATGGGAGTGGGGATTTGATCCTTACGGGATACACAGATTCTGACTTTCAGACCGATAAGGATTCTAGGAAATCCACTTCGGGGTCAGTCTTCATTCTAAATGGAGGAGCTGTAGTGTGGCGAAGTATCAAGCAGGGATGCATCGCTGATTCCACGATGGAAGCCGAGTATGTTGCGGCTTGTGAAGCTGCAAAGGAAGTCGCTTGGCTCGGGAAGTTCATGACGGATTTGGAAGTTGTTCCAAATATGAACTTTTCCGATCACACCGCATTTTGTGACAACAAGTGGTGCGATGAGCCAACTCGAGAGAACCTCGAGTCATAAAAGGGCAAGCATATAGAGCGTAAGTATCACGACACGGAGATTGTGCACCGCGAGAGACGTGATATCCACGCAGATAGCTTCGAGCACAACGTTGCTGATCCATTTACAAAGGCCCTCACGGCTAACGTGTTTGAGGGTCACCTAGAGTGTTTAGGTCTTCGAGTGCTTCCTAACTAGGGCAAGTGGGAGTATTGTAAAGGGGTATTCAATGCCCTAGTTTATTGTATTACTTTATTGTATTACTTTACTGTACATTTGAGAAATGTATCATGTACTCCACTAGCTTAGTCCAAGTGGGAGTTGTTGGGATGTATGTCCTCATCTCGTGTAGTTTGTAATATTCCAAGTTGTAAATGAATAAGAGTTATTTATTTCAACATTGTGTAATAAATAAGAGTTATTTATTTCAACTTTGTGTCTCGCATTTTTCATAAACTTAATCCAATAAACTAAGCTCCAGGGTCATTGTATTAATGAGAGAACTAAGAACTTGAACGGTGTGTAGTGGACACAAAGGGAGGATCACGTTCGAGTTAATGACCCGAACGGTCAACAGTATACGGATAGGGTTGGAGACCTAATCCTAGATACACTGTGAATGCGACCCGCTTTGTATTAGATACAAACGAGGTGATCTGACTCGTTCATGTGGTTGACATGCGAGTGGGGGCATCCTGTGCAATGAGATTGTACAAGACCGGACCGTGAATTATTAGACTTACTGATGTAACACCGTTAACAGTATAGAGCTAATAAATTCGTAGATGACCATTAGTGACTCGACCTTAATCCTGAGCGTGTTACGGACTCCTGTCTGCGGCGGTCTATCCTTTGACTAGTACAGGTGAGGGTGGTCACTGTTGCTCGCCCAATATGCCTATCTTCTCAGGGGCAGGACCACGTGGGGAGCTGGGAACTTGACTACGCAAGAAGGAATTCACTCGTTCCTGACTTAGGGAAACTAGAGGGGTTGTTCCCTTAAGTGTTGTCTCCAGGGCTTGAACAATGGGGCCCCACTCTCTCATTGGCCTAAGAGGGTTGTTGTTTATGGTTGGACAATGCAACGTAGTTGTTCATTAGAGGAGCAGTGGGACTTAAGGAGCAAGAGGTACATACAGGGGTAAAAAGATAATTTCACCCAGCTGTGACTACGAACAACCTGTGAAGGGTCGACTCATGGGTATTGGTTATATCAATGGACACAACTTGTCCTACAGTGATGAGAGTGCAGCTACGGGCTTTAGTGGAGTGTTACCGTAGCTAATGAATGTTGAATAACCGAGTCAAACAGTTTGACAGGTTAGTCTCGGATCATTGGAGCTCGTCACGTGTAGGTCCATTAAGTCCCTCGGTTGCCGCAACGTACTCCGCTTCCATAGTGGAATTAGCGATGCATACCTGCTTGATGTTTCGCCATACTACAACTCCTCCATTCAGAATGAAGGTTGACCCCGAAAGTAGATTTCCTAGAATCCTTATCGGACTGAAAGTCATAATTTGTGTATCCCGTAAGGATCAAATCCCCACTGCCATACACTAAATTGTAGTTACTCGTTCTTCGAAGATACTTGAGGATTTCCTTTACGGTTGTCCAGTGATCTAATCCTGGATTCGATTGTACCTACTAACAATCCCTACTGCATAACAGATGTCGGGCCTAGTACACAACATGTCATACATCAGGCTCCCTACAGCTGAAACATAGGGGATCCGTCTCATATCCTCAACCTCTTAAGGAGTCTTAGGACATTGATCCTTAGATAGGTGAACCCCGTGCCTGAAAGGAAGCTAGCCCTTCTTGGAGTTCTGCATCTTATATCTAGACAACATCTTGTCAATATAAGACGCTTGAGACATGGTCAACGTTCTATTCTTCTGGTTTCGGACAATGGATATCTAGAACATACTGAGCTTCTCCCAAATCTTTCATTTGGAATTGCGAAGCTAGCCATTTCTTTACGTCAGTAAGAAATCCTACCTCATTCCCAATGAGAAGGATATCATCCACGTACAATATAAAAAATGCGACAGTTTTGTCGATGATTTTCTTGTAGACACAAGGCTCGTCGACATTCTGATCAAAGCCATAAGATTTAATTGCCTCATTAAACCTTATAACCCAAGACCTCGAGACTTGTTTCAGTCCATAAATGGACCTATGAAACCGACAAACCTTTTGCTCTTGCCCTTGGGTTATTAACCCTTTGGGCTTGTCCATGTAGATGGTTTCGTCAAGGTTGCTATTCAGAAAGGTCGTCTTGACATCCATCTGCCATAGGTCATAGTCATAATATGCGACAATGGCCAGAAGGATCCTGATCGACTTTACCATGGCAACAGGAGAAAAGGTTGTTGGATCGGTATGGCAACCCTAGAGGGGGATGAATAGGGTTTAATTAAACTTTTTGCTAAATATGCCCAATTTATCTAATTAACAAACTTTTTAAGAAATAATTAAAAAAATAATTAAGAGAAATTAATCCAATATGCAAAATAGATAAAAAGAATAACACAAATTAATTCTATCCAATACTTAGCAATTAATTAAGGAACAAATTAAAACATGCATAAATAACTACTAGTAATTGCAAAAATAAATTGGAAAGCATAAGAGAAGAGGACACCGTAATTTTATAGTGGTTCGGTCAAACTCGACCTACTCCGCTCCTCAAGCGCCTCTTGGAAATTTGAATAAAAAAATTTGCACCTACTCTTTCCACGGATTAGAGCCCAACTGCTACACCACTCTTTTTACCGGTTCAAGAGCAAACCCGATCCTTTCCATGGCTTAGGATCAAACCGTTACAAAGTTTGGTAAATATTTTAAAAACACACTAATACACTCTCTTGATAGAGTAGATTCACAAATTTTAACTCTCACAAATCATCCTCACAATACAACAAAACTCTCTCAAGAAAAAGATGAAAAGAAAAAAAATTGAGAGCTTGGAGAAAGCAACAATAGAGGCTTTTGATTTTTGGGAGGATTGTAAAATGCCAAAACTTGTTGTGAAATTTTAGAGAAGAAGATGGTATAAAAAGAAAGGGAAATGAGGTAAAAACCAAAATTTAATTTGGACCATTGGATTGTGGTAAAAGAGAAATAGATGGTGGAGATTAAAAGTAAAAAGAAAATAATTATTAAAAGAATTAATAATAATAATAATAATAATATAATATTATTATATATGTGAGTAACCGTTAAATGAAAAAAAGTTTTGATTTTTTTTTAACCCCAACGGTCAGAAGCATTTATTGCTTCTGATTTTTTTTTATTTATTAAGAAGTAACTAACGGTAATGTATATATAATAAAAAATATAATTTTTATTTTCTTTTCTTTTTATTTTAAAACAAACAAAACTCCACCAAATGTTACTCTCCCATATGTCCACATGTCACACTTTAATTGGTCTAAAAATGATAATTTTGTTGCCACGTCATCGCGTCGGGAAATTTCCGTTCAAACTTGTTTTGGTCATATCTTCTTCGTTTTAGCTCCAATTTGAGTGATTCAAGAGGCGTTGGAATCGTTATTCTGAGCTCTATGCAATAGATACTTCAAAACAATTAAACTATTAGTAACTAATAGCAGGTTTGTTATCATCAAAATATTAATTAATTTTAGATTAAGGGTCAAAAAGCCAACAATCTCCCCATTTTTTATGATGACAAACCATTAAAGAAAAATAACTTGAAGTTCATAAAATAAATAAGATAAGTCAAGTATTCAAGTAATAATTTCAATATAAAGTCCAATATGCCACCATAAAGCTCATACTTGAACAATCACTCAAATAAATATAATATATCATTCTCCCCCTAAATTAATGCAAAACTAAAACATGATACAAAATTTTGAACCAATTTTTCTTAAACTTCTCCCCCTTTAGAATCATCAAAAAGAGACAATTATGAAAGATTAAGGACATGAATACATATTTAACATAACTCCCCCTATCAATATGCCATAGAAAACTAAAATTATAGATTCAAGAGGCATCACAACGAATAATACCAAGCTCAAGCCTATTTTTGCAAAAATTTTCTTCATTCAAAGGCTTGGTGAAAATATCCTCTAATTGATCATTAGAGCTCACATAATCAAGAGTAATATGACCATTTTTCACATGTTCTCTAATAAAATGATGTCTAATATCAATATGCTTAGTTCTAGAATGATGAATAGGATTTTTAGTCAAATTAATAGCACTAGTATTATCACAAAATATAGGCACATTATCAAACTTTAATCCAAAATCACAAAGAGTTTGTTTCATCCAAAGAATTTGAGCACAACAACTAGCAACTGCAATATATTCCGCTTCGGTAGTGGATAAGGCAACCGAATTTTTCTTTTTACTAAACCAAGTTACTAAAGAGCTACCAAGAAATTGACAAGTTCCACTAGTACTTTTACGGTCAAGTAAGCTTCTGGCAAAATCCGCATCGAAATATCCTATCAAATTAAGCTCAACATTTCTACGATACCATAAACCTAAATCAATAGTCCCAAACAAATATTTAAATATTCTCTTAACGGCATGCAAATGGGATTCCTTAGGACAAGATTGAAATCTAGCACAAAGACATACACTAAACATGATATCGGGTCTACTAGCGGTTAAATAAAGTAGAGATCCTATCATACCTCGATAAGTTTTTATGTCCACACATTTACCTTTTTCATCCTTGTCAAGCTTAGTGGATGTGCTCATAGGAGTTTTTGCAATTTTACCTTCATTGAACTTGAACCTTTTGAGCAAATCTTTTGTGTATTTCTCTTGACTTATGAAGATACCATCCTTTAGTTGTTTGATTTGAAGTCCAAGGAAGAAACTAAGTTCTCCCATCATACTCATCTCAAACTCACTATGCATACATTTAGAAAATTCTTCACACAAGGAAGGGTTAGTAGAACCAAAGATAATATCATCTACATAGATTTGTACTAAAAGCATATCATTTTCCTTAGTCTTAATAAAAAGAGTAGTGTCAAATTTACCCATTTTAAAACCATTTTCAAGTAGAAAATTACTAAGCCTATCATACCAAGCTCTTGGAGCTTGTTTTAAGCCATAAAGAGTCTTTTTCAACTTATAGACATGATTAGGTAAATCAAAACTTTCAAAACCCGGAGGTTGTTCTACATAAACTTCCTCCATAATATAACCATTTAAAAAGGCACTTTTCACATCCATTTGATAATTTTTATAGGAAGCAAAAGCAAGTAACATTCTAATAGCTTCTAATCTAGCAACGGGTGCAAAAGTCTCTTCATAATCTATACCTTCCTCTTGACAATAACCTTGAGCTACAAGTCTAGCTTTATTTCTAATGATATTTCCATTTTCATCCATTTTATTTCTAAAGACCCATTCAGTCCCAATAATAGAAGCATTAGAAGGCCTAGGGACTAATTCCCAAACTTTGTTCCTTTCAAATTGATTAATTCTTCTTGCATAGCTAAAATCCAAAATTCATCATTTTCCGCATCTTTAAATCTTTTAGGTTCAATTTGAGAAACAAAAGCAAGATTATTAAACAAATTAAGAGAGAAACGAGTTTTCACACCTTGTTCGGGATCACCAAGAATCAAGTCTTTGGGATGGGATGTAGCATACCTCCATTCTTTAGATATAGATGAAGAACCATTTTCCTTCTTTTCATTGAAGTTCACTTCTTGCTTACTTGAGTCAATTTCCCCGCCTTTGTCACTAACAAGTAAATCTCCAAAATTCCTTTCTAAATCATCACTACAAATAGACTCATTAGAAACATTATTGCAAGATTCATCAAATACAACATGCATAGATTCCTCAATAATTAAAGTTCTCTTATTGAAAACTCTATAGGCTTTACTAGTAGATGAATAACCTAGAAAAATACCAACATCCGTCTTAGAATCAAATTTTCCAAGTTTTTCTTTGTTGTTCAAAATAAAACATTTGCAACCAAAAACTTTGAAATACCCAATATTTGGAATTTTGTTATGCCAAAGCTCATAAGGAGGTTTATCTAAAGAAGGTCTAATTAAAACTCTATTTAAAACATAACAAGCGGTGTTAACGGCTTCCGCCCAAAAGTATTTAGGTAAATCATACTCATGCAACATTGACCTAGAAAATTCTTGCAAAGTACGATTTTTCCTTTCAACCACGCCGTTTTGTTGAGGAGTTCTTGGAGCGGAGAAATTATGAGAAAAACCATTTTCTTCACAAAAATTTTCAGAAGCAATACTATCAAATTCTCCTCCATGATCACTCCTAATTTTAGAAATAAAAAATCCCTTTTCATTTTGAACTCTTTTTGCAAAACTAGAAAAACTTTTCAAAGCATCACCTTTATGTTTTAACATCAAAACCCAAGTAAATCTTGAAAAATCATCAACTATCACAAAAGCATAATAATTCCCTCCAAAACTAGCAATTCTAGAAGGGCCAAATAAGTCCATATGTAATAGTTGAAGGGGTCTAGATGTAGAAATCACATTTTTAGATTTGAAAGAGGACTTGGTTTGCTTACCCATTTGACAAACATCACAAATTTTATCCTTTTCAATTTTAAATTTAGGTAGACCTCTAACTAAAGAATTCTTGGAAATATTTGAAATTAAGTGCATGCTAGCATGTCCTAGTCTTCTATGCCATAACCAAGAATCATCATGCAAAGCCGAAAGACATTTATCACTAATAGGGCAATCATTCAAATCAATAGTATACACATTTTCATCCCTATTACCAACAAACTAGACTTTTCTATCACTAGCATTTTCAATGATACAATTCTTTTTATCAAACACAACTCTAAAACCTTTATCACATAATTGACTAATACTAAGTAAATCATGCTTTAGACCATCAACTAAAAGTACATTTTCAATCAAAGTAGAAGAACTATTACCTACACTACCCTTACCAATAATTTTACCTTTCTTGTTGTCACCAAAAGTTACTAAACCTCCATCCTTTTTAGAAAGATTGACAAACTTAGATTGGTCTCCCGTCATATGCCTCGAGCAACCACTATCCAAGTACCATTTGTTTTTCTTGGAGACTTTCAAACATACCTACAAACAAAATTATTCAAGATTGATCTTTTGGTACCCATACTTGTTTGGGTCTTAGAAGGTTAGCATTTACTAACTTGGGAACCCATATTTTTGCATTCACATATAAAGCATTGGATTTAGACAAGTAACAAAAATAAGCTTTATGTCCATACTTGCCACATGAGAAACAAACAATATTATGCAAAGAATTATCTCTTACGAAAAATTTATGCATTCTACTTTTCTTTGAGAAATTCTTTCTTGGAGCATTGTGAAACTTTGTTCTTTGAGAAAAGTTTCTTCTTGAAGAAATAGTGTGACCATATTTTAATTTGAAGCAATTTGGTCTAATATGACCTTCAACACCACAATGATGACATATAGGCACAAAACTAGATTTATCATGCTTAGACCCAATCTTAGGCATATTATGATTAGGCACAATGGGAGATACTTTAACAGAGATGGTTTTAGAACTTAAAGGAGTAGAACATTCATCAATATAGCTTAAACCTCTTTTATCACCATAAGGTTTGCCAACTTCAATTATTTTGTCCAATATTTGAGCACCTATTGTCAACTTTTTAATGGACTTTTTTACCTTACCAAGTTCTTGCAAAACATTTAATTCATTTTCCTTTAGCAATTTAATCAAATTATCTTTTTCATAACTATCATGCTCAAGAAATCTAACTTTATCAAGCAAGGCATTTTTCTCATCACAATCAAAAACATGCTTATCACAAGAGATATTCATTTCATCAATTTTCACAACATTATGCTCATTTTCTTTTAAGCAAGCAATTTCATCAAGTAAAAACTTATTTTCACTAGTTAGAGCATTGTATTTCTTCTTAAGCACAACATATTTAGAACCGAGTTTTTCTATGTCATTTTGCATATTTTCAAAAGCTTCAAATAATTCATCATAAGAAAGGGGCTCTAGAGTTACCTCATCATCTTGTTCATCACCCTTGTCACTATGAGCCATGAAGCAAAAGTTTGCTACTTCTTCATTGTCACTTCCACTTCCACTTTCATCACTATCATCCCAAGTGGCTTTCATTGTTTTCTTCTTGGATTTCTTGGATGATTTGAGGAGAGGGCAATCTGTTCTTATGTGACCTGGTTTCTTGCATTCATAGCATATTACCTCATCCTTTTTACTCTTTTCACCCTTTGACTCTTTTTGGTTGGAAATGTGTTTATTGAATTGTTTCTTCCTCTTAATGAACTTTTTATACTTACGTGAAAAATATGCAATATCTTCTTCATCAAGAACACCCTCATCTTCGAACTCAACTTCCAAGGATAAAGTCTTTAAAGCAATGCATTTCTTCTTTTTGGACTCATTGTAACGCCCCTACTTTTCTATGACCAACTCCTAGGGACATTACTACACATGCATGCATTTATAGGCCAAGAGATAAAAGATCTTAAAAGTAATATCCAACCAACATAAATAATTTCAGGGATCCCAACAACAAAACATTAAAAACAGATAAAAGCGTCGATTTAGCATGACCTATTAAAACTGTAAGTAATTTTAAACTCCAAATAAAACATAGAGACAACATCAGTTTAAAACAGGAATATGCGGAAAACATGTCGGTCCCCATGGTTTTAGTAACGCTCCCCCGTCACTCGCCCTGCACGTCCTTTCCTTTACCTGAAAAACATTTTTAAAAGAAAGGGTGAGTATTGCAAAACAATACCCAGTAAGTAACCTCGCTACCGAGGTTTGGGATATGCATACACATACAATCATGACCTTTAAACTCATTCGTAATATACATATGCGGGACCTAAGACTTTCTCATATTGTCAGGTCTTTAATCCATGACTTCCTTTTTAATTGTGTATTGTCAGGTCTTTAATCCATGACTGCTTTTTCATTTGTGTATTGCCAGGTCTTTAATCCATGACTGCTTATTTAATTGTCAGGTCTTTAATCCATGACTTCCTTTTTAATTGTGTATTGTCAGGTCTTTAATCCATGACTGCTTTTTCATTTGTGTATTGCCAGGTCTTTAATCCATGACTGCTTATTTAATTGTCAGGTCTTTAATCCATGACTTCCTTTTTACTTGTGTGGCCGACTGGTCATCCTGAGTCATTTCGTTTTGAGTCCCTCACGCACTCCATGACTTGACCCATAGGGTCTCTATTGCATGTTTGACCATGCACATAATGATCTCAGGATACCAATGTCCACACTATTCATTAATTCATTTCGTGGCATACAAAACATGCATGAGGTCCCATCATTCACATAATAATAGTGCACATGTCACAAACATCATCGTCGATATGCAAATCATACTTTTCTCATAGACAGTTTGAAGATCATACTTTTGTAAGAAAACATGAAATATTCTCATGCAAATTATCATCATATTCTCACATGAAATCTCGAATCCTTTTACATAGCATACGAGAATAATCTCACATAAAATAATCGTTTATTTCCACATGATGCATCGAAATATTTGCACATAAAATATTAAGTATTCTCACGATAATATCTCAGATATTTTCATATGAAAATATAAACTAATTTCGCATGAAATCATGAAAATCATTTTCATTTAATCCCATTAAAAGTTCGGCACAAGGTCCCTTACCTCGAGGTTTGATCTCACTATTTCCTTCTAACCCTTGATTTAACGGTCTCTTCCAAATAACCTGAAACCAAGAATTCCTTTATTTCGTTACCCTCCTACGCAACTCATCCAATACAACAAGTCTAAGTACCAAAGGTGTCTAAATTCTCATTTTGTTCCAATTACCTCAACTCCGAAGAACAAACTGAATGTTGGTTTATTTGCTCCGAAACTACTTGGAAATCTTGATCCTGAAATTCAGTTCGTTCCTGCAATAATCTCATAAGCATATTTTCATACAAATCCGATCCGAATAACCCTATAATCCAAAATCGAAGAGGGTTTCGCGTGGCTCACCTATTCCACAAACTTGACCTCGAGTACCTCGGTTTGCGGCGAACGACGAACAACGGCCGCTGGTCGGACTCCGGCGTGGCTGCACTCGGCGCGATCTCTGGACGTGGAGGCGAACGGTGCTGCAGACGTGAACAACTTGTTGAAGCTTCGACGTTTTTCCCTCGGCGGCGAATGAAACTCTCGGATCGTGGGTCTTCGCCGGCGAGGTCTTGCGGTCGGCTGGACAGAGTCAATCCACGAGCGGCGGTGACCCTTAACGACTGTAGTTGGACGTGGAGTCCGTCGAAGTCTTGCGGACGGCTGGCTCGCGCGTAGGAGCTCGACGCTGCAGGGCTCGTCGGCGGCAACTCCGCGCTAGGGCGTTCGCGGATCGGAAGAGAACCTGCTCGTGGCCTGGAGGCGTCTCCGTCCGAGGCTTCGGGTGGCTTCGACGGGAGCTACTGGTCGGCCTTCAGTCGCGGCTTGCTGGTCCGAGCGGCTGCACGGCTTACTTCCGTTCGTGAGTTCGCCGGCGTGAGGGATTGGAGGGTTCGTCCGTTCGTGATTCCGGCCGGCGGTAGTAGCACAATAATAGTATACTTCCGCTAGGTTAAAACGAGAAGAGAGGGGGCTAGGGTTAGGGTTTTGGATTAGGTTAGAGATGAGATGAAGGAGATGATGATGGGCTAGGGTTTTCTTATGGTTAAATACTAAGGAGGCTTAGGGGTTAGGGTTTTAGGTCAAATTTTATACAACCCTCATTTAAGTAATAATCACCAAAACGCCCTTGAAATTGCCTTTTCCTTTAATTTCATAATTAATCTCATCTTAAAAGGAACAATTCATATAAGCTAAACGAAATTACGGCCTCCCTCTCGCCGAGCTTGAATAAAATCACTAATCCAGCTAAACACGGCGGTTACTAGAGCGTTAAATAAAATAAATAATAGTACCTGTGATGATGGTCGTCACACTCATCCTCCATGTGTTCCTTCATAGTGATCTCATGTGTCATGAGAGAGCCAATAAATTCCTCCAAAGGAAGTTTGGTGAGATCCTTTGCTTCTTCAATTGCCGTCACCTTAGCTTCCCAAATCTTAGGTAGAGATCTAAGAATTTTTCTAACATTTTTCGAGTTAGTATAAACTTTACCAAGACCTTTCAAAGTATTTGTAATGTTAGTAAATCTAGTAAACATCTCGGTAATAGATTCATTAGCATCCATCTTAGACAATTCATAATTATGAACTAGCATGCTAATTTTTTATTCTTTAACTTGATTAGTTCCCTCATGAGTCACTTCAAGAATATTCCTTATTTCTTTAGCCGAAGAGCACATAGATATTTTTTTAAATTCATCCTTACTCAAAGCACAATAAAAACAATTTATAGCTCTAGCATTAAGACCACACTTTTTCAAATCAATTTCATCATATTCATTCTCTAATTTTGGCACATTGTTTTCATTAACAATTTTCATGGGAATATAAGGACCATTAACCACATTTAACCATAAATTATAGTCAACAGATTGCAAATAAAATTTCATTCTAGCCTTCCAATAAGAATAATTTGACCTATCAAAATAAGGAGGCCTAGAGGTGGATTGTCCTTCAATAACACCATTTACTACTAGGTTTGCCATAAAGCTCAAACAATAAAGTTTATAAACAAAATTTTAAAAGAGCAACCTCGCTCTGATACCAATTGTTGGATCGATATGGCAACCCTAGAGGGGGGTGAATAGGGTTTAATTAAACTTTTTGCTAAATATGCCCAATTTATCTAATTAACAAACGTTTTAAGAAACAATTAAAAAAATAATTAAGAGAAATTAATCCAATATGCAAAATAGATAAAAAGTATAACAAAATTTAATTCTATCCAATACTTAGAATTTAATTAAGGAACAAATTAAAACATGCATAAATAACTACTAGTAATTGCAAAAATAAATTAGAAAGAGTTAGAGAAGAGGACACCGTAATTTTATAGTGGTTCGGTCAAACTCGACCTACTCCACTCCCCAAGCGCCTCTTGGGAATTTGAATAAAAAAATTTGCACCGACTCTTTCCATGGATTAGAGCCCAACCGCTACACCATTCTTTTTACGAGTTCAAGAGCAAACCCGATCCTTTCCACGGCTTAGGATCAAACCGTTACAAAGTTTGGTAAATATTTGAAAAACACACTAATACACTCTCTTGATAGAGTAGATTCACAAATTTTAACTCTCACAAATTAATCCACACAATACAACAAAACTCTCTCAACAAAAAGATGAAAAGAAAAAAAATTGAGAGCTTGGAGAAAGCAACAATGGAGGCTTTTGATTTTTTGGAGGATTGTAAAATTCCAAAACTTGTTGTCAAATTTTAGAGAAGAAGATGGTATAAAAAGAGAGGAAAATGAGGTAAAAACAAAATTTTAATTTGGACCATTGGATTGTGGTAAAAGAGAAATAGATAGTGGAGATTAAAAGTAAAAAGAAAATAATTATTAAAAGAATTAATAATAATAATAATATAATATTATTATATATGTGAGTAACGGTTAAATGAAAAAAAGTTTTGATTTTTTTTTTTAACCCCAACGGTCAGAAGCATTTATTGCTTCTAATTTTTTTTTTTTATATTTAGAAGTAACTAACGGTAATGTATATATAATAAAAAAATATAATTTTTATTTTATTTTCTTTTTATTTTAAAACAAACAAAACTCCACCAAATGTTACTCTCCCATATGTCCACATGTCACACTTTAATTGGTCTAAAAATGATAATTTGGTCGCCATGTCATCGCGTCGGGAAATTTTCGTTCAAACTTGTTTTGGTCATATCTTCTTCGTTTTAGCTCCGTTTTGAGTGATTCAAGAGGTGTTGGAATCGTTATTCCGAGCTCTATGCAATAGACACTTCAAAATAATTAAACTATTAGTAATTAATTACAGGTTTGTTATCATCAAAATATTAATTAATTAATAATTAAAATTAATTAATTTTAGATTAAGGGTCAAAAAGCCAACAAAGATTTCCTCATAATCAACCCCTTCGACCTGGGTAAAACCCTTTGCCACTAGTCGTGCTTTGAAGGTTTGCACCTTCCCATCTACGCCACGTTTACGCTTGTAGATCCATTTACAACCTATAGGTTTTACCCCATCCGGTTGATCCACAAGCTCCCAGACAGAATTGAAGTACATCGTCTCCATGTTCTGGTCCATAACTTTGATCTATTTGTCCTTGTTAACGTCTGCCATTGCTTTATCGTAGGTTAATGGATCCTCGTAGTCATCATCAGGAGTGACGACTTGGGTTTCAGCTAAACCCATGTAACGTTCAGGCTGTCTCACAGACCTCCCACTACGTCGAGACATTCCCAACTCTTGGGAACGAACTTGACTTGACGTGCTAGGATCAACAACACTTGTTGACGTACTAGCCCCATCAACAACTCTTGCTGATGTACTGTCCATTTCGTATAACACGATTTTGCTCCTAGGAAAATGATCTATGATGTTGTCTTCCTCAAGGAAAGTGGCGTTTGTCGACACAAACACCCTATTTTCCTTAGGATCGTAAAATAGACCACCCCTAGTCTCTTTTGGGTAACCTACGAATAGGCATAATTTTGAACGGGGTTCCAACTTTCTCGAGTTTGACACCAACACATGGGTTGGGCATCCCCAAATTCTGAAATGTTGTAAACTACCTTTACGTCCATTCTAGAGTTCAAAAGGTGTTTCACAAACACTCTTCGATGGAACATTGTTCAAAAGACAAACCGCAGTCTCCACTGCGTAACTCCAAAAAGAATCAAGAAGACGAGCATAGCTCATCATCGACCGAACCATGTCCAACAAGGTTTTGTTTCTCCTCTCCGATACACCATTCTGTTGTGGCATACCAAGTGCTGAGAGTTGGGACGTAATTCTGTGTTCTATCATATAGTCCTGGAATTCGGTGTCCATGTACTCTCCACCTCGATTCGATCGAAGTATTTTAATGGTTTTACCTAACAGGTTCTCAACCTCAGTCTTGTACTCCTTGAACTTTTCAAGAGTTTTAGACTTCCTATGCATTAGGTAAATACACCCATATCTCGAATAGTCATCTATGAAAGATACGAAGTATTCGTAACCTCCTCGTGCTTTAACATTCATCAGACCATAGAGGTCAGAATGTATAAGCTCCAGGGGCTCTTTGGCTCTATATCCTTTTCCACTAAAAGGGTGTTTGGTTATTTTGCCTTCGAGGCATGACTCACATACCGATAAAGAGTTTTCTTCCAACTGACTTAGAAGTCCACTCTTCACTAGTCTCTCAATCCTATTGAGATTAATGTGGTATAACCTTAGATGCCAAAGAAGAGCATTTTCTTTTGGAGAAACTTTAACTCTTTTAGTTCGTGTTTCTGCAATTTTAAATAATTTAGTGTTCAAAATGCTTTTGACCGAATTAGGTTTCAAAACATACAAATTTGACTTGAGTGAAGCATAACAAATGAAGTTACCATTTCTAGAAATAAACGCTTTATTGCCATTGAAAGAAATGAAAATACAATGTTCCAAAAGACAGGAAATAGAAACGAGGTTTCTAGTAAACCGTGGAACTCCATACAAATTATCTAATAAAATGTAATTCCTACCAAAAAAGAGCTTCACTTTGTCAATCGTTGCAGCAGAGATTATCTCCCCGGATCCAACCCGTAGAGTCACCTCACCCTCTCGCAGTTGCTGCCAGGAATCAATTCCCTTAAAAGAAGAACAATCGTGGTTAGTGGCGCCCGAATCAAATATCCAGGCAGAGTCACTACTCTCCACTAAACATGTTTCAGTTACTAGTAAATCACATTTACCTTGATTCTTCCTCTCGGCAAGGAACTTGGGACAGTTACGCTTCGAGTGGCCGTCCCCATTGCAGTGGAAACACTTTCCTTTCTCTACAACTTCGTTGACCTTTTTTCCCTTTTCGACGGCAGCTCAGTCAGCTTTACCCTTTTTCATCTTCTTCTTCCCTTTCGGGCGAGAATGAGCAACATATTTGGTCTTAGAGGTCGAACCCCTGTGATATGATCTGTAGGCAACATTTGCCTCAGCTTCCAGTGTCCTGATCCTCATCAAGGACTGGAAGTTCTGTAGCTCATTGAGAAGGGTGGTTAGAGGGTAACTTATCTTGTTCATAACAACATTGCTACGAAACTGAAGGAAACTCCTCGGAAGAGTCTCCAAGATAAAGCTGACCTGGCTCGACTCATCGATCGAACCCCCCGTTCATCTCCGCCAAATTAATGTTGGTCATAATTCCAGAACATGTTCACGGACATGCATCTCTTCTTTCATTCGAGCGTTGAAGACGTGTCTAAGTGAATCGTGCCTGACCTGAAAGGACTGTTATCCAAACCTGTCTTACAGCGACTCCATGATCTCCTTAGCGGTGATCATCAACTCGTGCTTTTTTGCCAAGACTTCAGATAAGCTGGCAATGATGTAGACCTTGGCCTTTTCATTGGCCCTGATCCATCGATCAAATGCATCACAAACACTTCGTGATGTAGTCGAGGTGGGCAACTGAGGACACTCCTCAGTAAGCACGAACTTTAGGTCGTCGGTTACAAGAATCGTGTTTATATTGTTCTTCCACGTTTGGAAGTTATCTCCCATTAACTTATCTGAAGCGCATAAAGTTATTATCGAGCTAGTCATTTTGCTGAAAAATCAAATTAAAAATCTTGTCAGTCTCGCAAAAAACTTTTTGAAAACCAATCAAGTTTTAGAAAAATTTAATCCTATGATCCCTAGGTCATTTAAAATTTGCAATGATATCCTAAAAGTTTAGAATGACCGCCACCGAAGGGTGAACATAAACACTCCTCTTCCCTGACGAGACTTTCTCGGCCAGACCCTAATCCCAGAATTACTCTTATTCCATTAGGCGTCCAGTTACCATTCTTTAGTCGAATTCATTAGCACTTAATGAATCCCATGAGTGTCACCCACAATCCTTAAGTTTCCAAGTATCCGTCTAAACAATAGCCACCGAAGGGTGAACCACGAAGGAAAACCAACAAGGAAACTGTATCCCTTTCGAGAATTCACGGTGTTCTGACTCCCATGATCAAGGCCCTCCGAAGGGATTGTCTGGTCCAAGCCAAACTAGCAGGCGGATCATAGGGGTATCACGGTGTGAATCGAAAGAAGAGACCGTGGGTCTCTTTTCACAAGTCCCGTTCCCACTCACTATAAGTACTCTCTCCATCCACTATGATATTGATCCATACAAATACCATCCGAAGGGAGACGCTCCCATTTGCGCCACGAGGCCGAGTATGGATCTCACGGTGCAGAGTTAACGGAGATTTGTGGTCGAAAATTAAATGTTTCTTATACACTTTATTTTCTCCCACTCAACACTTTTTATTTTTCAGGATTGACCTAGATAAACCGACTAAAATTTACCTAAGTCTACCAAGATTACTCTTATATTGTATTAGGCCTAAGTTTATAATTAAATTATTACTTAGGTCTATGTGAGTAAACTAATTAACTTTTAATTAACGACACTCACGATAAATATAACCTAAGAAACTCCGGACCGAATTCACTCCCAGGTCGGTTTCCAAGTAGGGGTGTTCCGCAAGCGTCAACTTAAATACCCAAGCCTTAGATAAAACCTTCCTTAGACAGAGTTACTTATCAGTCACCATTCAAAGATTATATTTAGATTTCCTAATTCTAATCTTATTAGAACTAGAAAACCTAAGTCTAATTATTCATGTTCTAAACACTTTAAAACTAATAATTAACTTAGGTTACATGCATTTCTATGTTATAGTGCTTGATCATTCATCACATGAATAACTATACTATAACATAATATTCATCACATGAAATTAAATGCATGAGCATACTTTAATCTAAAAAATATAATACTTATATTTAATTAAATCAAAACATGCATTTAATTATATTATCACACTTATAATATAACCTATCATGCAAACTATATATTATAACACTTATAATATAAATGATGCATGAAATGTTTAACCTAAGGTGAGATTTTAAATCTATATGACATACACTATGCACAAAAAATTTAATTAAATCATACATCTCATGCATAAAATAATTAAATAGTAAAAATGGACCGGTTTTGGCACTTAGGGGCATTTATTTAATTAATTAACATTAATATAACAATTATGTTAATATTAATTAATAAAATAAATTTAATTAATTAATTTTACAAAATGAAATTTAAAATAAATAAAAAAAATAAGCCCCACGTTTCTTCAAAACGACTTCATGCCCACGTTGTCGCGCGCGCTACCGCAAATCGCCTCAACGCACGTAATGCGCGTTGCAACGCGTTAACGCCGCAGCGGCGTCGGCGTCACGTCCCGCGTGCTCCATGCCTCGGCGTTGCAACGCTACGCCTAGCGTTCCAACGTTACTCTGCAGCCAAGCCTCCGTCCGCGATTGCAACGTTGAGACGCCGATGAACAGCGTCTCAACGCCGTCGATAGAACAACAAGCTCCTCTTGCTGTTCTTCGTCGTTTCTCACCCGTTTCTACTTCGATTTCTTCACAGGATCTCATGCCACGAACGACACGGACTTACAGACTCAATTTACATCAAAAATACCCAAAAAGACGGGTCCTTACATTGATCACATCAACATAAATGTAAATCTAATAAAAGTGCCAAAACCGAAAACATTCATTTCCCAAACAAAAATTCATCTCATGAATCAAAGCATAAACCCACCTAATTTTAACAAAATTAAATGCACAACAATAAGCCAACGATTGGCTCTAATAGCGGTTGAAGGGAATGAGAATCCCCGCGCAGCGTAAGACAATCAAATCGCCGTGGTATCGTTGTGCAATTCAATTTCTTAAAATTAAACTATCTAATAGAATTAGGCTACAAATGGTTTCTAACAAGGAAAAACCAGCAAGTTATAGTTACTTACTTGTTGAAGACTATCTTCAAAATCCTTCTTCCGATCACGAACTCTTCGTGCTCTCCTCGTGCTCAACGATCTCAATCTACTCACATGAACAACGATTCGGACACCACCACTTGGTTACACGGTTGTACTACTTTAGGTAGAATGAGGATTATGGGATCCTTTTTGGTTTTGGGAGGAGAATTTGAGAGAGCTTTTTGAGAGAGCATTCTTGCTTCTTTTGGTGAGATTTCCAAAAATGAGCAAATGATCACCTTTCCCCTCTTGCAAAGGGGTTTAAATAATGGTGATAGGTGGAGTTGAAACTGTTGGGTTTTATGTCCTAAAACTCGTGGTTTTGTAAACTGAATGTATATTCTATTTCGCAATAAAGTTGTTATTGAAATTTATTCAGTAAAGGTGTTATTGAATATTGTGTATTGTGTAACCTTAATCCAATAAAGAACCCTTGGCTATAGGATGAATACTTGAACTTTATGTGTGACATAAAAGTGGATCAAGTTCAAGTTATAGCCAGAACAGTCTATAGTATAAGGATAGGGTTAGGTACCTTATCCTGGGGACACTATGGACGCGGCCCACTTTGTAAAATACAAACGATGTGATCCTGAATCGTTCATGTGGAAACATGCTAGTGGGGGCGTCCTATGCAATGAGTTTGCATAAGACTAGACCGAGAAATAGTCACTTATACTTTATAACTTCGTTTACTGTCTTAACTGACTATATTCATACAATGACCTAGGTAACTCGATCTTAATCCTGAGCATGCCATGAACTCCTGTTTATTCGAATTATCCTTAGATTTGCATGGGTGAGAGTGGCCTGAGATTGCTGACTCAATAAGCCTCCCATGTAAGGGATAAGACCGGGTAGATAGCTGGGAACATAGTTCTCCAAGATGGAATTCACTCCGACCCACTTAAGGGATTAGTAGAGAGGTTGTTCTCTTAAGTGCTGACTCCAGGTCTTGAACAAAGAGCTCACCCCTCTCATTGGCCCGAGAGGGATTCGGTTTGCTGGTTGGACCACAAACCAATTGTTCATTAGAGGATCAGTGGGACTTAAGGAACAAGAGGTAATTACAGGGGTAAAACGGTAATTTTGACCCAGCTGTAATCACGAACAACCTAGGAAGGATCGACTTACTAATAATGGTTATATCGAGTGGACAGAAATATATCTACAGTGAGGAGAGTGCAACCACTGGGCTTTAGTGGAGTGTCCCGGTGGTTAACGAATGTTGATTAGCTAGGCTAAAAAGTTTAGCCGATTAATCTCGTATCGTTGGAGCTCATGATCTGTAGGTCCATTAGGTGCTCCTTACTAGCTCGGACTAAGCCTTGTAACATTTTGAGAGAAAAGAATTTGAATTGTTCAAATTCGAGTTTTGAAGAAAGCGTTAATTATATGTGATATATTTAACGAATCATAGCTTAATTATGAATTAAACTATGTTTAAAAAGAGGTGGATATATTTAAATATGATTTAAATATTGGATCAGTTTATTGCATGAATAAAGATTCATGTCTGAAAAAACGATCGGGATTGGACAATTTATTTAATTTAATATTTAATATTAAATTAAATTAAAAATTAATTAATTAAATTAATTTTTTGAATTATTTAATTAATTAAATTAATTTTAATTTAAAATCAATTTAATATTGATTTTTGAATTAAAATTAAATAAAAATTAGAGAATTTTCATGGATTTTCATAAAATCCAAATTGCAATTTGCCCAATCCCTCTCATCTTCAAATTCACCAAAATTGGCCACCTCCATCTGATAGCACACAAAATGTGCTATCCTTAGACTTAATTATTGCTAGTTTTATGATGATTTCAGGGCTTTTACGTGGTTAATTTATTCAATTTCAGGTTAAGAGCTTAAACGGAGCTATTGGAGACAATTTAGATCACTCGGGATCAAAACGGGGTTATTTGGAGCTAAAGATAACATCAATTGGAAGAAAAAGAACCAATCCAAACATGATGACCCGAGGTGATGGCGTTGCAACGCCATGCAGAGCGTTGCAACGCCATGCTTGCTGTTTAAAGGCTTTAAAGGCTACAGGCGATGGCGTTGCAACGCTGCCTTTTGGCGTTGCAACGCCATCTCGATAAGAAGACGCTTATGAATACCGTGCAGGTAGCGTTGCAACGCTGCCTTGTAGCGTCGCAACGCTACTTCGATAAGGAGCGCGCGCGTTAAGGTAGCAGTGTTGCAACGCTGTCCCTGGCGTTGCAACGCCATCGATAGTTTCCATATTTGATACGCGCCTAGGGTATAGCGTTGCAACGCTGCCCCATTGATGCCTATAAATACAACCTTATTATTCTTGCAAAAGGGAGCACAATTTGGTAGACTTTTGCCCTAAGTTCGAAATACACCTTGTAAGATGAGAGAAAAGAGTGATTTTGGGAGCCAAAGCATTCGTGGAGGTTCGAGATCGAAGACGGGAGCTCGGAGACGAAGGACCGACATCGACACCTAAGTTTATTTCTCTTTCGTTCAATTTGTAATAGCGTTCTAAGACGTTTTCTACTTGTTTAGTTTGTTTTTCATGTGATTTAGAGTAGCTAAACATTGTAGTAGGATTTGATTTATTTGTTATGACTTTATTACAATATATTGAAGCATGTTTTGTTCTTATTTTTGGCCATTCGCTCTGCACTCCTTAATTCGTTGATTCAAGTGAACTCGATAGATAAAGCTTCAATTAGAGCAAAATTGTCAAAACCCTTAGTAGTATGGCATGAGAGTGACCTAGAATTCTTAGGGAAACACTTAAAGAAGTTACTTAATGCCATGTATGTTGTAGGTTCGTATGGAGACTATGAATTCTATTGCATGTGTGAGGCTCACTAAGAACCGAGAGGTTTTCTTGAGTAATTTACTTCTTGTTTATAAATTCATCTCATGAGGTCAATGCATGTGTAGTTAGGTTATTAACTTGTAAAATCACTTCCTTTAATTCTATCAATTCGTGTCTCCACATGTTTGTTTGTTTGGTTATCTTATTCGTCAACACCTATCCATGTTTTGATGCTTTAGCTAAATTTGAGAATTAGTATCTTAGTACTTAATTAATCTAGAAACCCATTCCCGAGGACGATACTTGGACTCATAAATCACTATACTAAAACTTGGCCCGTACACTGCGATATTGCAATATAATTTTACGCAACAAGTTTTTGGCGTCGTTGCCGGGAAATGGCGGTTATTTAGATTAATTAATATTAGGAGAAAATTTAAAATTTTAGACTAAAGTTTGTTTGTATGTTTTTCCTTATTTGTTTGATTGTTGTTTCCTTGTTTGCTTTATTTTAGCTTTATGTGTTGTTTGTTGTCTTTGTCCCCTGCATTTGGTTGTGTTGCTATTGTGTGAAGTCTTGTTGAGAAATTACTGATTTTAAAAGCATGACTTTGCATGATTTCAATTTTCCACCATTCTATTGTCCATCTCGGGACCCTAGGTATGTGCACCCTAATTTCTCTGAATCTCATCTGTCTAATTTTTACCATTTTGTACCTGAAATTGATGAGCATTCATGTAATGGTAGTTATCTAGGCAGTTGGAACCATAGTTCTTCGTACCTTGACCAACCCATAGAAAAATCTTCTCTTGTGGACCAATTGAGGGAATATACTCTAGAATTGAAAATTAAAAATTTGGTTCATGAAGAGTTCGAAAGGTTGAATAGGTTAGAAGCTAAAGTGGTAGATTTGTGGGAAATAGTACAGGATAGAACCCAATATCTTAACCAGCTAGTAATTTCCCTTAAGGTTTTACAGGAACAATTTATTATCCTTACCACTGAGAGGGTGCCACCTAGGAGGGTTTGTTCACATGATAGTGAGGATAGTTTGGGGGAGATTGAGACACATCATAATCAGGTTAGTGAGGTAGACATCGGTATTATAATCGCTTCCACAGAGGAAACCCAGGTGATAGGGTTAGAGGCTGAGAAGTATTCTCCCCTTTATTCTCCAGAAATTTCCTTTGATAACCAATTGTCATACACTCACGAGTCATGTTTTGATTTCAGTTCTTTCATTTTATTAAACAAAAATACAAAAAATAATTATGTCTCTGGTGCCCATGAAAAGCAAGATAGTCTTTTAGACTTAGAGGGCTACATCGATTCGAGCAAGAAGGGCCCGAAGAAATATGAGCAATTTTATGTGCCTTGATAAGTCACCGTCTAGCTAAAAGACGTTAAAGAAAGCGCTTCTTGGGAGGCAACCCAAGTTTTATGTCTTGCATCTTTAATTTTTGTTTGTGTGGGTCTGTTTTTTCTAATTTCTTTCTTTTGTACCTCCGTGTGTATGCCCAAAGGTAGAGTCACAGACTTGCACCCTTTTGATCCCGAGATCGAGAGGACTGTAGGGAGACTCTAAGGGAAGGAAAAGTAGAAGCTCGGACTATGGCTGATCAGGAGATCATCAATAATCCTAAACCTATCAGGGAGTACTTCCAACCTGTGTTTAACTCTGAGCAGGCTGGAATAGTCATGCCCCTATAAATGCTAATAACTTTGAACTAAAAACAGGGTTGATACAAATGGTTAGGGAAGGTGCTTTCAGAGGCCTAGCCACAGAAGATCCTAACTCTCATCTTCAAAATTTTTGGAAATCATGGTACATTTAAAATGAATGGTATCTTTCTTTGATAGTATTCGCTTACGTCTCTTTCCTTTTTCTTTGCGGGGTAGAGCCAAAAATGGCTAGGGTCCTTTCCTCGGGAGTATCACTTCACAGGAGGAGTTGGCCCAAGCCTTCATGACCAAATTCTTTCCACCTGTTAAAGCTGCAAAGTTAAGGACTGAGATAGGAACATTCAGGCAGCAAGAGGGAGAGCAGTTATTTGAGGCCTGGGAAAGGTACAAGGACATGCTCAGGAGGTGCCCACAACATGGCTACCCAGACTGGCTCCAGGTACAATTGTTCTATAATGGACTGGAAGGTAAAACAAGGACCATTCTGGATGCTACTGCTGGAGGGGCTTTCATGGCGAAGACTGTGCCAGAAGCACGTGCCCTCCTTGAGGAAGTGTCAACTGCCAGCTACCAGTGGCCTACAGATAATGACAGATCTAAGCCAGTAGCTGGATTGTATCAACTGGACGAGGTAACCTCTCTTAGATCTCATATGGCATCTCTCACTCATGCCCTGAATAATTTTGCAGGATCACCACAGCATGGGGATGTCCTCTCAATGCTCCCGGCCAATTGGAGAATCCACTATGGAGCAATTGCACTATCCCGAACAATGTAAAACAACACCTATGGAGGCAATCGGACTCGAACAACCTCCCAACACATTACAATCCAGGTTTGAGGTATCATGAAAATTTTTCTTATGCTAACAACAAAAATGTGTTGAATCCCCCTACAGGGCATGCTTCTACATCAGAGAGGAAACCATCTCTGGAAGACTGATGCGAAAATATCGAGTGCCCTAAACTAATGTAAATTAGAATAAAAATCCAACACTTCTACAACGTGCAAGTATACACGGTCGAGAGCAGCAAGTGATAAGTTAAAGTATCGATCCCACAAGGACTAGCTAAACCTAAATGAATGAGTGTCCTAGCAATTTTTCCTTATTTTAGTGCAATGTATGAGTGTGCAAATTACTATTGTAAATAAATAAATTGATGTGATAAGTGTGCAAAGACAAGACTAGACTCAAGAAAATAACTAAATTTAAATGAGGGGAGAGGAGAATGCAAACAAGAGGGGAGATGCAAGAGATGAGATTTTTAATGAAAAATAGGCTCGGGTAGAGTTCTAATGTTTAATTGGAATAAATTTTGAGTGATGCCTTGAATTTACCTACACATGCATTCAAATGATTCTTTCCAAAATCACTAAGTTTTAAAACCTACAATTTCCCAATTGTGATCTAAATTATGCTCATGATTTTAGGTTCTAGGTGGGTTAATTATCCCTAATCAACTCAATAATCCTAGAATGAAATTTTAGTTTTCTAATTCATTAGCTTTCCCAAGTTTATGAATTATAGAGAAGTTAAAAAGGCCAATTTTAATTCTCATGCAACGTTAAATTCAAGAAAATTTCATAAATTCAATCAATGGCATCAACCATAAATTTAATCGAAAATTACATTAAAACAACCTAACCTTTGCCTAAGAAAATTTAGTTCATGATTAAAATCGAGTCACATATCTCTAGTTTAAGCATGCTTTTATTGATCAAGGAGTTCATGCAAAACAACCAACAATGTTCACTAAATAATCACAATTCTAGCCTAAAACAGTCACGAGTTATGCTTAAAACAGTGAGCAAAAGTAGTCTAAATCAGTACGTAAACAACCCAAAAATTCAGTATTAAATTGGTGGTTGACAACAAGCAATAACACTTAGAGATAGGGAAAACGTTACATAGCAGGTGGCCTTATTTTTCAAGTTCAGTTCGATAGCAATATCTCATCAACGGAAGCTCGAAACAACGATCCAACCGTTCACAACGAAGCACTCTGAGTCTCGAACAGGCTGTAAAAATTACAGCACAATCCAACGGTTAAAACTACAGGAATCGACAACTTTGTGAGCACCGTTGGTGAAAAACTGAACTGCACTGATCTCCCAACGTGACAGCAATATCTGACACAGCGAAGCTCAGAACGACGATCCAACCGTTCAAAGTAGAGCCCTATGAGTCTCGAACAAGCTGTCAAAATTGCAGCACAATCCAACGGTGGAAACTTTAGAAAACGACAATTTTGTGAGCGTCGTCTGTGAAAAACCAAACTGCACGATTTTTGCTACAACAATGGCACCTTGAAGCTTCGATTTTTTCCTCAATCGCACTATTGCTACAACAATGACACTTTCATGATTCTTCTCTTCAATACACACCTTTGTTGTAGCAATCGCCCCTTCTCACTCTCGCTCTCTTCCCCTTTTGTGGCAACTTCTTCTCCCCTCTGTCACTTGTGAACCCTAGCCTCCTTATATAAGATAGTGTTGCCCTAACTCCACAAATTACAAAAATACCCTTAGGGTCAGAAAGACCATCTTACCCTTCGGGTAAAATGCCTAAAATGCCCTTAGGGACTCCTATAATTTTCAAACATCTCCTACACAAAGAAGAAGTCCAATAAATTCATCAATTAAATTATGAATCATCTAAATATGAGAAGATTTTTCTGAAGTTAAAATTTTATCTTTCGGTCTTTAATTACTTGTTAGCTTATTTTTTCCAAATTTCTTAAATTAAAGCATAAAAACATCGAAATTAATTCTTTTCGAACATAATGCTTAAATTCAAGATTTTTTAGCTAACATACACAATTTAGGGATAAAATAACATGAGACTCAATAAATTTTATGCAATTCAAGTGCATTAAGCTCTAAATTATAGTAAAATAACTCTCTTTTGGCGAGTTATCAAAGACACATTGCACTCCTTCATAGCTGAATCCAGAAGTCGGTCCAACCAGCTGGAGAATGCAGTCACCAGTCTATCTGGTATTGTGACCAGTCATGGAGCTGCAATAAAGAATATAGAGACCCAGATTGGCCAAATGAACACATCACTCCAAGCACTGCAAGCAAGGAAGGAAACACCTTGAGGGAGTACAGTCTAGCTAAAAGACATTAAAGAAAGCGCTTCTTGGGAGGCAACCCAAACTTTACTTACTTTTGTTTTCCTGTCTTTAGGTTGCTTTAGTTTGTTTTTGTTCTTTTTCAATTCTTAGTTAATTGTTGTTTTGCTTTGTAGGTTGTGGAGATACCCTTCTTCGTTGAAATCCATGCTCCCGTTCTGAGGAACTCCAACACACATGCTTTGGCTATCCAAGAATCTCAGAAAGATCTCCATTACCCAGGACAGTATTGTTCACTCTTACCCTTATACTTAATTTATGCTTATTTCTACAAATATTAGGGGCAATGTTTAGTTTAAGTTTGGGGGTGGGATGTTGTTTAATTATTATAACTGTCCTGAGTATCTGCTGAATTGGTGATTGTTCCTTTACATGAGTATGATCATGATAGCCTAGGATGAGATGTATTTGAAGATTTCTGTGATTCTGCTGAAACCTGAGAGCATGACATGAATTTGAGTTAGTTTAAAAATTTTTCTTGAGGTTTTCCTGCACCATTATGCACATAGTATGTGTTCCTGTAGTTTTGAAATGCTTAGAACAAAGTTATTAGGCTTAGAAGTTTGATGTCACCTCGATAGGTCTGAAAACTGATTTGAGAGTTAAACTGCAAGATAGGGTGAATGACAATATAAAGTGCATGATCTGTATAATATGTGCATTATGTGAAAAAGTTTTTTTTTGTTGTTATGTTTGTTAAAGAAAAAAAATTGTGAGGACAAAAATAGCTACCTTCACTGTGATCAGTTAGGCCACTCATTGAGCGAGTGCTCTGGGTAAGGGTCCCTGCAGTGGATGTGTGAAAGCTAGTGTCCTTGCACAAAAAAAAAAGAAGAAAATAGAAAAAGTGGCATTAAAATAGTGATTAAATGCTGAGTAAAGTTATTTATTTCTTGAATGTGGAGAGGCTCAAAGATTAGTAATTAAGACCAGTGTAGGGGGAAGTTGAATGGAGAACCTAATAAAGTTGATCCGGGCTTAGTAAAAATGAAGGGAACATAGGCTAATCACACACACAGGTAGGAACACTTAGGAAAAGTTTTAAATTACTTGTTGAAGTGTTATGTTTAAGTGTTTCCTGTGATTGCAAAATATTCTCTTAAATCTTTGAGGCTTGAATCACATGTATGTTTAAGAACAATCTAATGTTTAACTCTGTTTTTGCTCGGGACTAGCAAAAGTCTAAGTTTGGGGGTGTTTGATAGCACACAAAATGTGTTATCCTTAGGCTTAATTATTGCTAGTTTTATGATGATTTTAGGGCTTTTACGTGGTTAATTTATTCAATTTCAGGTTAAGAGCTTAAACGGAGCTATTGGAGACAATTTGGATCACTCGGGATCAAAATGAGGTTATTTGGAGCTAAAGATAACATCAATTGAAAGAAAAAGAACCAATCCAAGCATGATGACCCGAGGTGATGGCGTTGCAACGCCATGCTTGCTGTTTAAAGGCTTTGAAGGCTACAGGCGATGGTGTTGCAACGCTGCCTTTTGGCGTTGCAATGCCATCTCGATAAGAAGACGCTTATGAAGACCATGCAGGGAGCGTTGCAACGCTGCCTTGCAGCGTCGCAACGCTACTTCGATAAGGAGCGCGCGCGTTAAGGTAGCAGCTTTGCAACGCTGCGTGCGGCGCGTTACAACGCCGTGCGTCGATAGTTTCCATATTTGATACGAGCCTAGGTGCAGCGCGTTGCAACGCCGTCCCCTAGCGTTACAACGCCGCCCCCATTGATGCCTATAAATACAACCTTATGATTCTTGCAAAGGGAGCACAATTTGGTAGAGTTTTGCCTAAGTTCGAATACACCTTGTAAGAAGAGAGAAAAAGTGATTTTGGGAGCCAAAGCATTCGTGGAGGTTCGAGATCGAAGACGGGAGCTCGGAGACGAAGGACCGGCATTGACACCTAAGTTTATTTCTCTTTCTTTCAATTTGTAATAGCGTTCTAAGACGTTTTCTACTTGTTTAGTTTATTTTTCATGTGATTTAGAGTAGCTAAAAATTGTAGTAGGATTTGATTTATTTGTTATGACTTTATTACAATATATTGAAGCATGTTTTGTTCTTATTTTTGGGCATTCGCTCTGCACTCCTTAATTCGTTGATTCAAGTGGACTCGAGAGATAAAGCTTGAATTAGAGCAAAATTGTCAAAACCCTTAGTAGTCTGGCACGAGAGTGACCTAGAATTCTTAGGGAAACACTTAAAGAAGTTACTTAATGCCATGTATGTTGTAGGTTCGTATGGAGACTATGAATTCTATTGCATGTGTGAGGCTCACTAAGAACCGAGAGGTTTTCTTGAGTAATTTACTTCTTGTTTATAAATTCATCTCATGAGGTCAATGCATGTGTAGTTAGGTTATTAACTTGTAAATTCACTTCCTTTAATTCTATCAATTCATGTCTTCACATGTTTGTTTGTTTGGTTATCTTATTCGTCAACACCTATCCATGTTTTGTTGCTTTAGCTAAATTTGAGAATTAGTATCTTAGTACTTAATTAATCTAGAAACCCATTCCCGAGGACGATACTTGGACTCATAAATCACTATACTAAAACTTGACCCGTACACTGCGATATTGCAATATAATTTTACGCAACACCATCTCAAACCATCCTCATCACACTTGAGTTGTCACTCAAATGAAGCTTGATGATGCTTTATTTAATGGTGCTTTGAGGTGTTTTGAGAGAATTTTGCAGAAAATTCTAAATTCCCGAATTAGTGACCTTTGAGGTCTTTTCTTTCAAATTCTCCCAACCTAGGATCCCACAATCCGTCCTAAGGCCTGAGGATAGTAGGGAAGACTCTAACGGTTGTCCACGAAGTGTTCGTGTTGAAAACCATCCACCGGGTGAAGAGAATTTTATCTTCAAAGTTGAGTTGTCTATCCCTCTGTTTTTCCATCTTTGAGCATGCATTTTATTTTACAAAATTGATCAACTTAGAGTGTTCAAGATCCAAAATTTCTTCCGCTTTATTAATCTAGACTCTTTCAATTGGTATCAAAGCAATTTTGAGCACTCGATTTGATCTATTTTATTCAGTGGTGGGTATTTTTTGAAATCTATTTTTTTCTGGGCGTCTAAAGTGTTCTTCTGGATTTGGCATTAAATTGAGCATCAATTTGTGCTTTATTTTTAAATTTCTCAAGTGTGTTTGAGCATTAATGTGTGTAGAATAAGCTGTAAAAATTTCAAGTCATTTGGAGTTCGGGAAGACCCTCAATTTGAATAGAGAAGCTCTAAAGGTCAAGAAAAATGAAAATAGGAGCTGCTGGATTTTTTCTTCTTCTTCTGCTACAGTAATTACGTTCAGCCCGCGTGTTTTTTCATTTTGAAGAAGGAAGTGTGACGTCAGCATCATGTCATCATGCCCAATTCGTTGACTTTGACCTTCATTTGTTTGACTTTGACCGGTTCAATTAATTTTGGACCGATTCGGCTCGATTTTTGTCCGGTCCAGGTATGTTTAGACCGGTTCTGACTATTTCGAGGCCGGTTTTTCCATTTTGGAGGTCTGTTTCATCAATTGGAGGTCTGGTTCAACCTTTTACAGCCCGGTTCAACCTTTTGAAGGTTCCGTTCACACATTTGCAAGCCGGTTCGACCCAAATTCGAATTGTTCGAAGTGGTTCGATATTAATCCTAGATTATTATTGTAATAATTTAGTAGTTTACTTGCATTAGTTGCCAAAACCAGTCCACTTTAGTGTGTTTAATTAATTATGCATTGTGAATGTATGTTTTAATTAAAATCCCTGATTATATGAGCATAAAGTATGCCATATAGATTTTAAAATCCCACCATAGGAAGCATGCTCCATGCATTAAAAGTATGTTATAAGTGTTATAATATATTGTATGCATGTTTTTTAGGTTTCATAAGAATTAATATAAGAGTTATATTAATTTATGAAACAAATATTATATGTTTAATTATAATTAATATAAGGGTTATATTAATTAAAAATTAAATATATATCGCTATGCATTTATTCATGTGATGGATTTGTTATAAATGTATGTTTATTCATGTGATGAATGATGAAACAATTTATAACATAGAAATGCATGTAACCTAAGGTTAATTAATTAGTTTTAAAATGGTTTTAGAACTGGAATTAATTAGACCTTAGGTTATCTAGTTCTAATAAGATTAGAATTAGGAAACCAATAATTTATAAACTTTGATTAAAGAGGACTCGACTAAGGAAGGTTACTCTGCTAGGTTGGGTACTTAAGTCGATTTGAAACGGATACCCTACCGGAACCGGCACTGAGAGTGAATTTAATCCATAGGTTTATAAATTATCTTTCGTGAGTGGCGTTTATTAAATGTTAATAAATTGAACTCATAGACCTAGGTTTATTGAAGGGTTAATAGACTTAGGTAATTCCAGTATAATTGTTATATTGGTAGACTTAGGTCATATTGTTTTAGCCGAAATATGCCTAAGTAAAAGTATACCCAAACTATTTAAAATACTTAGTGGGAGTGAAAAGGTATATATGATATATCAATTTCCTCTTACGCTCTCCGCGAAGTTCACACCGTGAGATTTATGCTCGGCCTCGTGATGTCAATATGACATCCCCATTCGGATGGTGTTTACATAAATCAAGAGTAAGGTGAATGGAGAAAGTATTTATAGTAAGTGAGAGAAGGAAATGTGTTAACACATCCTACGGTCTCCTCCATTAGGTTGGACCGTGAGATTCCCATGTTGCGCCTGCAGGTTGCCCGAAGTAGCACCATCCATTCGGAGGGATGTAACATGGGATTCAGAAGAACTGAAACTCCAGAAATGGATAGGGTCTCTTAGATCCATTCTCCGTTTTGTCTCTTCAGTTTGGTAGCATTGTTGGGGCCGACCTCTGAGGTCTGAAAATGGCGGGTCACACTTACAAGAATTGCTAAGTGTTAGTAAGTTCTTGACCAAAGTAGCGATAACTAGAATGTTATAGGAATAAGAGTTATTCCTATTAGCATTTAGTCAAGAATGTCTTGGTTCGATGAAGGAGTGATTGATTGCCTCGGTGAGCGGTTGCTCGACTCATCAAGTATCGTTTCAAAAACAATAATGAGTTTATGAGTACATTATTACTTTTGCTAAATTTTTAAATTGGATAGGTTACAAACAATTCACTAATAGAATTCATTCTTTTTCAGCATGTCGAACTCTTTTATCCAGTTACTCGTCTTCAATAAACTTAGCGGCGATAATTATGGAACCTGAAAATCAAACTTGAATACGATTCTTGTTCTTGATGATCTCGAGGTTCGTCTTAACGGAGGAGGAATGTCCTCCCCTCCCAACTCATCTCGATCAAAAACCGAATTGTTCGGGATGCTTATGACAGATGGATTAGGGCTAATGTGAAGGCCCGAGTCTATATCTTAGTCAGCATATCTGATGTGTTGTCTAAGAAACATGAGACCATGGTTACCGCAAAGGAGATCATGAGATCATTACAGGCGATGTTTGGACAACCATCCTCATCGGTCCATTATGATGTTGTCAAATACGCTTACAACTCCCGTATGAAGGAGGGAGCCTCATTAGGAACATGTCCTTGACATGATGACCCACTTCAACGTGGCTGAAGTAAATGGGGCAGTCATAGATGAGAAAAATCAGGTAACCTTTATCATGGAATCTCTTCCGAAGAGTTTCCTGCCATTCCGCACAAATGCGGTGATGAATAAAATAGAGTATAACCTGACTACTCTCTTCAACGAGCTACAGACTTTTGAGTCCCTCATGAAATCAAAAGGAAAAGAGAAGGAGGCAAATGTTGTCACTTCGAAGAAATTCCTAAGAGGATCGTCCTCTGGGACCAAGTCTGGTCCTTCTTTTTCTAAGAATAAGGGTATTCAGAAAAAGAAGAAGAAGGACAAAGGGAAGGGACAGGCTCCCACACATAAGGTCAAAGCCACAGGAAAATGTTTCCACTGTGGAGTAGACGGGCACTGAAAGAGGAACTGCCCGAAATACCTTGCACAAAAGAAAGCTGAGAAAGAAAAACAAGGTAAGTATGATTTACTCGTTATTGAAACATGTTAAGTGGAACATGATGATTCCGCCTGGATATTAGATTCAAGAGCCACTAACCATGTTTGTTCTTCTTTTCAGAAACTAGTTCTGGCAAAGAATTTAGCGATGGGAGAGATATCTCTCGGGGTTGGAACGGGAGAGGTTGTCTCAACTAAGCAAAGGGAAACTGTGAAGTTGTTGTTTAGAGATAGATTTATTTTATTAGAAAATGTATTTTTGGTTCCTGGAATCAAAAGAAATCTTGTATCTATCTCTTGTTTACTTGAAAATATGTATAAAGTATCTTTTGATCATAATGAAGCTTTCAAAAGAGGTGTACGAATATGTTCTGCTAAACTTGAAAACAACTTATATATGTTAAGACCAACATAAGTAAAAGCTATTTTGAACAGCGAGATGTTTAAAACAGCTGATACTCAAAATAAAAGGCAGAAACTTTCTCCTAGTACCTATCTTTGGCACTTGAGACTAGGCCACATTAATCTCAATAGGATTGGGAGATTGGTTAAGTGTGGTCTCCTAAGTCAGTTAGAGGACAACTCTTTACCACCATGTGAGTCCTGTCTCGAAGGAAAAATGACTAAAAGACTTTTTTCTAAAAAAGGTTATAGAGCCAAAGAGCCTTTGGAACTCGTGCATTCGGATCTCTATGGTCCTATGAATGTCAAGGCACGAGGAGGGTATGAATATTTCATCAGTTTCATTGATGATTATTCTAGGTATGGCTATCTTTACCTAATGCATCATAAGTCTGAAACCCTCTGTTTTCCAGCTTTGAGCATGCATTTTATTTTACAAAATTGATCAACTTAGAGTGTTCAAGATCCAAAATTGCTTCCGCTTTATTAATCTAGACTCTTTCAGAAACCTCACCCTATTTACCATTTTACCACAACCATAGGTTATGCAAATCATATTTGCATAACCACATATTATAAGATATCTCATATCTCATTTTACAACTCACATTTGTATTATTGTGGATTTATAAATTGAATCACATTCAATTTAATTTCTCTCAATCTATTTTCTCCAAGTTAGCCCTAATCCAACAATTAGGCTAACCTATAGTTTATTATGAATCTCATTCACATTAAACTATATAATATATCATTCATATCTCATCTAAATGACATAATTACCCTTTAGTGAACTTGAACACTTCAAATTCACACCAAAATTGTAAGCCTTTTATTAATCCAGTTTGAGCCTACCGAGTGACCTAATGGACCTATAGTGATGAGTTCCAATGATCCGAGATTAACCAATCAAACTCTTTGATCCGGTTAATCAACATTCCTTAGCTACGGTAACACTTCAATAAAGCCCGTAGTTGTACTCCCGTCAGTGTAAGACAAGATGTGTCCACTGATATAACCAATGCCTATGAGTCGACCCTTCACAGGTTCTTCGTAGACACTGCTTGGTCAAATTACCATTTTACCTCTATGTCTACTTCTTGCTCCTTAAGTTCCCACTGCTCCTCTAATGAACAACAACGTTGTAATGGTCCAACCATACACAACAACCCTCTCGTGCTAGTGAGAGGGTGGGTGCCCGTTGTCCAAGCCCTAGAGACAACACTTAAGGGAACAACCCCTCTAGTTTTCCGAAAGAAGGGAACGAGTGAATTCCATCTTGCGTAGTTAAGTTTCCAGCTCTCTACTTGGTCTTGTCCCTAAGAAGATAGGCATGTTGGGCGAGTAACTGTGACCACCCTCACCCGTACTAGTCAAAGGACAAACCCTCGCAGACAGGAGTCCGTAACACGCTTAGGATTCAAGTCGAGTCACTAATGGTCATCTACGAAGTTATTAGTCCATACTCTTAATGGTGTTACATCAGTAGGTCCAATAATTCACGGTCGGGTCTTGTACAATCTCATTGTATAGGATGCCCCCACTCGCATGTCAACCACATGAACGAGTCAGATCACCTCGTTTGTATCTTAACACAAAGCGGGTCGCATCCACAGCGTATCCAGGATTAGGTCTCCAACCCTATCCATATACTGTAGACCGTTCGGGTCATTAACTCGAACGTGATCCTCCCTGTGTGTCCACTACACACCGTTCAAGTTCTAGTTCTCTCATATATTAAATGAATAACTTTTATTAATTTCAAATGTTAATTTACAAACAAAATGAGATTAGGACAAACATCCCAACAACTCTTTTGTCCTCACGATGATTTTTCTTTAACAAACTAAACAATAGAAACAAAACAAACTTTTTCACATGATGCACAAATTTTACAGATCATGTACTTCATATTGTCATTCACCCTATTCTGCTATTTAACTCTCAAATCAGTTCCCATTCCTATTGAGGTGACATCAAACTTCTAAACCTAATATCTTTATTCTAAGCATGTCAAAACTACAGGAACACAGGCTATGTGCATAATAGTGCGGGAAAAACTCAAGAAAATTTTTAAATTAACTCGAATTCATATCATGCTCTCAAGTTTCAGAAGAATCACAAGAATTTTCCAATTAAATCTCATCCTAAGCCATCCTAATCATACTTATGCATAAAATCAATCAACAATTCAGCACATACTCAGGACAGTCACAACAGATAAACAACATCCCACCCCCAAACTTAAACTAAATATTGTCCCCAATGTTTGCAAAATACGCTCAAAGAAGGTATGAAGGGTAAGAGTGAACAATACTATCCTGAGTCATGGAGATTTTTATTTTTTTTCTGAATTACTTGGATGAGCAAATCATGTGAGATGAAGTACTGCAGAACAGGAGCATGGGTTTCACGAGGGAAGACATCAGCCACAACCTAACAAAACAGAACAAAACAAAGCAACCCAAGAACTGAACAAACAAACAAACAAAACAAACTAAAAACAAAAAACAAAAATAAAAGAAATGTAAAGCTTGGGTTGCCTCCGAAGAATCGCTTTCTTTAATGCCTTTAGCTAGATTGCACCCATGATTGGTATCAAGGCACATAAAATTGCTCATATTTCTTCGGACCTTTCTTCCTTGGGTCAATATAGCCTCTAAGTCTAAAAGGCTATCTTGTTTTTCTTGGGCACCTGAAAAATAAATATTTTTGTCTTTTTTGTTTATCGAAATAAAAGAAAAAAATTCAGAACAACACTCGTGAGTATAGGAAAATGGTTATCAAGATCAAAAGAAACTTTTGGACATAAAGGGAAGGGAAGTTTTTCAGTTTCGAACGCTATCACCTAGATTTCTTCTGTGGAAGTGATTGCATTACCATGCTCGACCTCACAAGGCTGTTTTTGGTGTGTTTCAGTCTCCTCCAACTTATCCTCACTATCATATGCATAAGTCCTCCTAGGTTGCTCTTCCTCAGTGGCAAGAATTAGAATTTGCTCCTGTAGGGCCTGAAGGGATTCTACCAGTTGATTAAAATGATGACTTTTTTCATGTATTATTTCTCCAAGTTCTACTACTTTAGCTTCTAACATATCTAACCTTTGTAATTCAGCATGACACAACTTTTTATCCCCCAACTCCAAAGTATATTCCATTAATAAATCGACAAGAGAAGAGTTTTCTATAGATTGGTTGGGGTAGGAAAAATTTTGGTTCAAAGTGCCTATATGATTACCATTAAAAGAATTTTCATAAATCATAGATTCAGAATGGTAAGGATTAGACATTTGGTATCCAGAGAAATCATGATTCACATACATAGGGTCCTGAGAAGGATAGTACATTGGTAAGGAATTAAAATCATGACAAGTCATACTAAATCACAACAATTCAAATCTAAACTTTTACATAAAATCAACACAACCAAAACAGAAGACAAAAACTCGAAAACACACGCAAGACTAAATTAGAAAGCAAAAAGAAAAAACACAAAAAAAAGAAAAAAAGGAAAAAGGAAAGAATCAAAAAAAGAAAAGAAAACACAAAAGGAAAAAATAAATAAGAAAAAATAAATAATAAGGAAAGAAACAAATAAGGGAAAAATAAAAGAGAAAAAAAAAGAAAAACAACAAATAAGAAAAAAAGAAATAAGGAAAAAAACAAGGAAACGCAACAAATAAGGAAAAAAATAAAAAAGAAAAAAAAATAAGGAAAAAACAAAAAAGAAAAAAAAGAAAAACAACAAACAAGGAAAAAACAAATAAGAAAAAAAAAAGTAAGAAAAAAACAACTTTAGTCTAAAATTTCGAATTTTCTCCTAATATTAATCAATCTAAATAATCGTCATTCCCCAGCAACGACGCCAAAAACTTGTTGCGTAAAATGATATTGCAATACCGCAAATGTACGGGTCAAGTTTTAATATAGTGATTTGAGTATAGAGTATCGTCTTCAGGAATGGGTTTCTAGATTGATTAATTACCAAGATACTTATTCTAAATTTTATTTAAAGCAACAAAATTTTGTTAGGAAGAAAACAAAGATAGACAAATACATGTACAAGTGGAGACACGAATATGAAAGAATTGTAGGGAAATTGATGTCACAAATGAATTCTTTATTTAACACATGCAATGAACTATGGTTGTAAATTTATAAACAAGAAGTAAAATACCCAAAAGAATCTCTCGACCCATGGTGTGAAGGGAATTAAACTCCCGCAGCGGAAAAGACGATGGAATCGTCGTAGTTTCGTTGTGAAAAATGTTTTCTTAAAACCATTTCTATCATATAGAAACTATGTTAAACATGCAATTAGAAGGGAAAACAACAAGAGAATACACATACTCGTTGAAGAACCGTTCTTCGCGATTTCCTTCTCCGGTCACGAACTCTTCGCGGTCTCGATCTCAACGAACTCGATCTCACCGAATCTCAAGCAAATCGAACACCTCCGAAAGGGCTTATTGGTTGTTCTCCTTAGGTAGAAGGAGAGTGGTGGGACTCCTTTTGGTGAAAAGTGAGGAGAGGATTGAGAGAAGGTTGAGAGAATTTGAGTTTCCTTTTTGGTGAGAAATCCAAAAAATGAAACTTATGCTTACAAAATCCTTCTTGCAAAGGGTTTATATAATGGTGATAGGTGGAGTTGAAAACATATTTGCATAACCACATATAATAAGATATCTCATATCTCATTATACAAATCACATTTGTATAATTGTGGATTTTGAATTGAATCACATTCAACTTATTTTCTCTCAATCCAATTTCTCCAAATTATCCCAAATGAAACAATTAGGCTAACCTATAGTTTATTATGAATCTCATTCACATTAAATTATATCATATGTCAATCATATCTCATATAAATGACATAATTACCCTTTTAATGAATTTGAACACTTCAAATCCACACCAAACATTAAACCCTCTATATATCAAATTTGAGCCAACCGAGGGACCTAATGGACCTACACGTGACGAGCTCCAATGATCCGAGACTAACCTGTCAAACTCTTTGACCCGGTTAATCAACATTCATTAGCTACGGTAACACTCCACTAAATCTCGTAGCTGCACTCCCGTCATTGTAAGACAAGTTGTGTCCCCTTATATAACCAATGCCCGTGAGTCGACCCTTCACAGGTTGTTCGTAGACACTGCTGGGTCAAAATATCGTTTTACCCCTGTGTCTACTTCTTGCTCCTTAAGTCCCCACTGCTTCTCTAATGAACAACAACGTTGTATGGTCCAACCCTAAACAACACCCCTCTCGGGCTAGTGAGAGGGTGGGCGCCCGTTGTCCAAGCCCTGGGGACAACACTTAAGGGAACAACCCCTCTATTTTTTCTAAAGTCGAGAACGAGTGAATTCGATCTCGCGTAGTCAAGTTCTCCGCTCCCCACATGGTCCTGTCCCTGAGAAGATAGGCATATTGGGGGAGTATCTGTGACCACCCTCACCCGTACTAGTCAGAGGGCAGACCCCTGCAGACAGGAGTCCGTAACACGCTCAGGATTAAGGTCAAGTCATTATTGGTCATTTATAAAGTTATTAGTCCTATACTGTCAACGGTGTTACATCAGTAGGTCTAATAATTCACGGTCTGATCTTGTACAATCTCATTGCACAGGATGCCCCCACTCGCATGTCAACCACATGAACGAGTCAGATCACCTCGTTTGTATCTAATACAAAGCGCGCCGCAACCACATCGTATCTAGGATTAGGTCTCCAATCCCATCCGTATCCTATAGACCGTTCGGGTCATTAACTCGAACGTGATCCTCCCTGTGTGTTCACTACACACTGTTCAAGTTTTGGTACTCTCATAGATCAATGACCCTGGAGCTTAGTTTATTGGACAAAGGATGTAAAAATGCGAGACACAAAGTGATGAAAAAATAATTCTTATTTATTTCAAATAGGTATATTACAAACAAATACGAGATTAGGACATACATCCCAACAAATTCCCACTTGGACTAAGCTAGTGGAGTAAATAATATATTTCTCAAATGTACAATAAATTACAATAAACTAGGGCATTGAATACCCTTTACAATACTCCATTTGCCCTAGTGAGGAAGCACTCGAAGACCTAGACTCTCTAGGTGATCGTACACCTTACGTTGATTCTTCCTGTTGGCAAGGAACTTGGGACAGTTACGCTTCTAGTTGTCGTCCCCATTGTAGTGGAAACACTTTCCTTTCTCTACAACTTTCTTGACCTTTTTTCCCTTTTGGGCAGCAGCACGGTTAGCTTTGCCCTTCTTAGCTTTGCCCTTCTTCATCTTCTTCCTCTTCCCTTTCGGGTGAGTAGGAGCTACAGATTTAGTCCCAGAGGTTGAACACCTGGGAAAAGACCTGAAGGTAACATTTGCCTCATCTTTCGGTGTCCTAATCCTCATCATGGACTGGAAGTTCTGTAGTTCATTGAGAAGGATGGTCAGAGTGTAGCTAATTTTGTTTCTAACAGCATTGCTACGAAACTGAAGGAAACTCTTCGAAAGAGTCTCCATAATAAAGCTGACCTGGCTCGACTCATCGATCGAAGGTCCGTTCATCTCCGCCAGATTAAAGTGGGTCATCATGTCCCGAACGTGTTCACGGACAGACGTCTCTTCTTTCATCCGCGCGTTGAAGACATGTTTGAGCGAATCATGTCGGACCTGAAAGGACTGTTGTCCAAACATTTCCTGCAAGCATTCCATGATCTCCTTAGTGGTGACCATCAACTCATGCTTCTTTGCCAAGACTACAGATAAGTTGGCAATGATGTAGACCTTGGCCTTTTCATTAGCCCTGATCTATCGATCGTATGCATCACGAATACTTCGTGACGCAGTCTAGCCCGACACCTGAGGACAGTCCTCAGTGAATGCGAACATTAGGTCGTCAGTTACTAGAATCGTGTTTATATTATTTTTCCACGTTTGGTAATTATCTCTCACTAATTTGTCAGAAGCAAGTAAAGCTATTATTGAGCTAGACATTTTGTTGAAAAACAAGTAAAAACTTTGTGTCAGTCTCGCAACAACTTTTTCAAATCCAATCAAGTTTTAGAAAAAATTTATCTTATGATCCCTAGGTCATTAAAAATTTGCAATGATATCCCAAAGGTTTAAAATGATCGCCACCGAAGGGTGAACAGAAACACTCATCCTCTGGGACGAGGCTTTCTCGATTAGACCCTAATACCAGAATAACTCTTATTCCATTAGGCGTCAAGTTACCATTTTTCGGTCTGAATCCGTTAACTCTTAATGAATCCTGTGAGTGTCTGTAACGACCCTACTTTTCAAGACTCTTTTCCTAGAGTCGTTACTAACCATGCATTCATTTGAGGGCAAAACAAAGAGTCAAGAAGTAAAACAGAGAACGAAATACTTTCTTTATTAGGATCCCAAGGAAACAATCATTTAAAACAAGGGTCACTCGAACTAAAATAAAGAAAACTGAAATCTGGCCTCTATTCAAATGAAGTTCAACACTTGACAAAAGAATTTTTAATAAGAACAAACTTAAAACATGAAACAAAGTTTAAAATATTCTGAAGACATGACTTCAATTCTCATGGCCTTCGCAACGCATTCCCATCATTCGCCCTGTAAGTTCTTGCTTTACCTAAAAACATTTTTAAAAGAAAGGGTGAGTATTATGAAATAATACTCAGTAAGTGTCCCCCATTGTCGAGATTGAAAAACAAGCTGTCAAAGCAAACCATGGCCTTATGTGGGACCCATACATAAATAAAAGCATATTTCATGACTTTTTCTCTTCGGCTATCAGTGGGAAACTAAGGCTTCCTAATTCATGGCCTCTTAGTTTAGGTCGACTCTAAGTCTTTCGTGACTTACATAGCATCAAATACGTATACATATTGTTGGGATGTATGTCCTCATCTCGTGTAGTTTGTAATATTCCAAGTTGTAAATGAATAAGAGTTATTTATTTCAACATTGTGTAATAAATAAGAGTTATTTATTTAAACTTTGTGTCTCGCATTTTTCATAAACTTAATCCAATAAACTAAGCTCCATGGTCATTGTATTATGAGAGAACTAAGAACTTGAATGGTGTGTAGTGGACACATAGGGAGGATCACGTTCGAGTTAATGACCCAAACGGTCTACAGTATATGGATAGGGTTTGAGACCTAATCCTGGATACACTGTGGATGTGGCCCGCTTTGTATTAGATACAGACGAAGTGATCTGACTTGTTCATGTGGTTGACATGCGAAAGTGAGGGCATCCTGTGCAATGAGATTGTACAAGACCGAACCGTGAATTATTAGACTTACTGATGTAACACCGTTAACAGTATAGAGCTAATAAATTCGTAGATGACCATTAGTGACTCGACCTTAATCCTGAGTGTGTCACGGACTCCTCATCATGGTCCGTCCTTTGACTAGTACGAGTGAGGGTGGCCACTGTTGCTCACCTAATATGCCTATCTTCTCAGGGGCAGGACCACGTGGGGAGCTGGGAACTTGACTACGCAAGAAGGAATTCACTCGTTCCCCACTCAGGGAAACTAGAGGGGTTGTTCCCTTAAGTGTTGTCTCCATGGCTTGAACAACAGGGCCCCACTCTCTCATTAGCCTGAGAGGGTTGTTGTTTTGGTTGGACCATGCAACGTAGTTGTTCATTAGAGGAGCAATGGGACTTAAGGAGCAAGAGGTAGACACAGGGGTAAAACGGTAATTTGACCCAATTGTGACTACGAACAACCTGTGAAGGGTCGACTCATGGGTATTGGTTATATCGATGGACACAACTTTTCCTATAGTGATTAGAGTGCAGTCATGGGCTTTAGTGGAGTGTTACCGTAGCTTATGAATGTTGAATAACCGGGTCAAAGAGTTTGACAGGTTAGTCTCGGATCATTGGAGCTCGTCACGTGTAGGTCCATTAGGTCCCTCGGTTGGCTCAAATTGGACAAATTGAGGGTTTACATTTTGGTGTGAATTTGAAGTGTTCAAATTCATTATTTGGGTATTTATGTCATTTATATGAGATATAGATGACATAATATATAGTTTGATGTGAATGAGATTCATAATAAACTATAGTATAGCCTAATTGATTAATTAGTATTATTTGGAGAAATTGAATGGAGAGAAATTAAATTGAATGTGATTCAATTTATAATTCTACATTTATGCAAATGAGATTTTTATAATAAGGTATGAGATACCTTATATTATATAATATGCAAATGTGATTTGTATATTATATGGTTGTGGTAAAATTATGATTTGGCGGAGGTTTTAACTTCATCACACAATAGTATTTAAAGGCTTTGCAGGAAGCCTTTGGTATGCCATTTTTGCCATTTTTTGGATTTTCATCAAAAGAGAGCAAAGCAATTCTCTCTAGAAGTCTCTCATCTCTCTAACATTTCTCCTCACCCAAAATAAAAGAGAGTCCCACTCACTCTCCCGCAACCTCCCGAACAACCGAGAAGACCCTTTGGAGGTGTCTCCCTGTTCGGATCGAGGATCGAGTTCGAGGAGTTCGTTGGTACGAGAGAGATCGTGACCGGAGAAGGAGAAAACGTTGAAGAAATGTTCTTCAAGAGGTTAGTATCCATTATACTTACTGTTTTCTCTATTGCATGTTTAGCCTAGGATCTATGAGATAGATTAAATTTTAAGAAACGTTTTACACAACGGATCAACGACGTTTCACAACGTCTTCCGCTGCGGGAATTCAAAATCCCTTCAATTGGTATCAGAGCCAATCGTTGCTCTTCGTTGTGTATTCTGTGGATTCTTAAAATTAGGTGGGTAGCATTAATTTTCATGAGATGAATGTTAATGGTTTGCAATTTTGGATGTTTTCGATTTTTGGCACTAGTTTAGATTTACATTAAAGTTGATGAGATCAATGTAAGGGCCCGTTGTTTTGGGCATTTTTTAATGTAAATCGAGTCTGTAAGTCAGTGTCGTTCGTGGCAAGAGTTGTCGTTAAGAAAACGGAGCAAAAACGGGCGATTTCGGTGAAAAACAGCAAAAGTTTTTTGCTGGAAGTTCATCAGCGTTGTGACGTTGTTCTTCAGCATTGCGACGCCATCCTTGCTGTTGGAGGCTGCTGCAGTGCAGCGTTGCAACGCCACAACGTTGAGAACGCTAGGCGCGACGCTATACATTACAGCGTTGCAAGTGCGTGGATCGCGAAAATTTCGGTGACGTGGTATGTGTGTAACGGTTCGAGTCCGGGCTGGTGCAACTGTTGTTTTTAATTTTTGTTTTTTTATTTATTTTTTTGTTTTTTATTTATTTGTAAAATTTGATTTTATAAATGTATTTTATTTAATTATTTTAATTAATATTAATATAAATGTTATATTAATGTTAATTAATTTTATTTTATGTCCCTAGGGTGCCAAAAAAAGGTCCAATAATGCTATTTAATTATTTTATGCATGAGATGTATGATTTAATTAATTCTATGTGCATAATGTATGTCATATAGATTTAAAATCTCACCTTAGGTTAAACATTTCATGCATCATAATTATATTATAAGAGTTATAATATATAGTATGCATGATAGGATTATATTATAAGAGTTATAATATAATGTTTGCATGATTTAATTTATTTAATATAAGTGTTATATTTTTAAATTAAAAGCATGCTCATGCATTTAATTCATGTGATGAATGTATGTTATAGTATAGTATTACTCATGTGATGAATGATCAAGCACTATAACATAGAAATGTATGTAACCTAAGTTAATTATTAGTTTTAAATTGTTTAGAACTTGAATAATTAGACTTAGGTTTTCTAGTTCTAATAAGATTAGAATTGGGAAATCAAATATAACCTTTGAATGGAGACTAATAAGTAACTCTGTCTAAGGAAGGTTTTATCTAAGGCTGGGGTATTTAAGTTGACGCTTGTGGAATACCCCTACCTGGAAACCGACCTGGGAGTGAATTCGGTCCGGTGATTCTTAAGTTATATTCTCGTGAGTGCCGTTAATTAAGAGTTAATTAATTTACTCACATAGACCTAAGTTAATAATGTGATTATAGACTTAGGCTAATCCAATATAAGAGTTATATTGGTAGATTAGGTAAATTTTAGCCGGTTTATCTAGGTCAATCTGGATTATTTTAAAGTGCTGAGTGGGAGGAAATAAAGTGTATGAGATACATTTAATTTTCCATCCAACAAATCTTCGTTAAGTTCGCACTGTGAGATCCATGCTCGGCCTCGTGGCGCAAATGGGAGCGTCCTCCTACGGGTGGTATTTGTATGGGTCAATATCAACGGGAATGGAGAGAGTACTTATAGTGAGTGGGAGCGGGATTTGTGAAAACGAGACCCACGGTCTCTTCTTTCGATTCACACCGTGAGACGCCTATGATCCGCCTGCTAGTTTGGCCTGGACCAGACAATCCCTATGGAGGGCCTTGATCATGGGAGTCGGAACACCGTGAATTCCCGAAAGGGATACGATTTCTTTGTTGGTTTTCCTTCTTAGTCCTCCCTACGGCGGCTATTGTTTGGACGGATACTTGAAAATTTAAAGATTGATGGTGACACTCACAGGATTCGTTAAGGGTTAATGAATTCAGACCGAAAAATGGTAAATGGATGGCTAATGGAATAAGAGTTATTCTGGTATTAGGGTCTGGTCGAGAAAGTCTCGTCCTAAAGGAGGAGTGGGTTTATCTACCCTACGGTGGCGGTCATTCTAAACCTTTAGGGTATCATTGCAAATTTTGAATGACCTAGGGATCATAGGATGAAAATTTGCTAAAACCCGATTGGATTTTCAAAAGTTTTTGCGAGACTAATACAAAGTTTTTCATTTTATTTCACCAACAAAAATGTCAAACGCTTTTAACGCTCCTTTAGCTTCCGTTAAGTTAGTCAGCGATAGTATTTCGTGGAAAAACAATATAGACACGATTTTGGTAAATGGCGACCAAGAGTTCGCACTCACTGAGGAGGGTCCTCAGGTGCTCGGTTCAACAGTCCTATTCGACAATCTACAAACCTTCCAGTCCTTGGTGCAAACTAGGGGACAGAAAGTTGAGGCAAGTGTTGCCTTAAGACCTTTTCACAAGGGTTCGACCTCTGGGATAAAGTTTGTAGACTCTAAGGGGAAGAAGGAGAAGTTGAAGGAAGTTAAGGTTAACCGCATTGCCGTCCTTAAAGGCAAAGAAATCAAGGATGTTGCCAGAAAGTGTTTCTACTGCAACGGGGACGAACACCTGAAAAGGAGTTGTCCCAAGTTCCTTGATGAAAAGAAGATGACAGGTAAATGTGATTTACTTGTCACATAAACTTGTTTAGTGGAGAGTAATGACTCAGCTTGGATATTGGATTCAGGCGCCACTAACCATGTTTGCTCTTCTTTTCAAGGATTAAGTTCTTAGCAATGCACGCAAGAGGGTGAGATAACACTCGTGGGTTGGATCCTAGAAGTTGTCTCAAATTGCAAGAATAGGCATGGTGAACTGTTCTTTGGGCGGAAGTACTTATTATTTGGATAATATGTACATAGTTCCTAGGTTTACGAGAAACCTAGTTTCTATATCCTGCCTATTAGAACAAAATATTTCTGTTTCTTTCAAGAGCAATAAAGCGTTTATTTCTCGAAATGAAAATTTGATTTGTTCTGCTTCACTTGAGAACAATTTATATGTTTTGAACCCTAATTTGGTCAAAAGTGTTTTGAACACCGAATTGTTTAAAACAGCTGAAACGCGAACTAAGAGATTGAAAGTTTCTCCAAAAGAAAGTGCTCATCTTTGGCATCTTCGGTTAGGCCACATTAATCTCAATAGGATTGAGAGACTAGTGAAGAGTGGACTTCTAAGCGAGTTGGAAGAAAACTCTCTACCGGTATGTGAGTCATGCCTTGAAGGCAAAATGACCAAACGTCCTTTTAGTGGAAAAGGATATAGAGTCAAGGAGCCCCTTGAGCTTATACATTTTGACCTCTTTGGTCCAATGAATGTTAAAGCACGAGGTGGTTACGAATACTTCGTATCTTTCATAGATGACTATTCGAGGTATGGGTACATTTACCTAATGCATAGGAAGTCTGAAACACTTGAAAAGTTCAAGGAGTTCAAGACTGAGGTTGAGAACCTGTTAGGTAAAATAATTAAAACACATCGATCGGATCGAGGTGGAGAGTATATGGACACTGAATTCCAGGACTATATGATAGAACATGGAATTACGTCTCAACTCTCAGCACCTGGTATGACACAGCAGAATGGTGTATCGGAGAGGAGAAATAGAACCTTGTTGGACATGGTTCGGTCGATGATGAGCTATGCTCATCTCCCTGATTCCTTTTGGGGTTACGCAGTGGAGACTGCGGTTTACATTTTGAACACGATTCAAAGTCGAAAAGTGTTTATGAAACACCTTTCGAACTCGCATGGTCGTAAATCGCCACGTCATTTCGAATTTGGGGATGCCCACCCATGTGTTGGTGTGTCAAACCCAAGAAGTTTTGAACCCCGTTCAAAGTTGTGCCTCTTTGTAGGTTACCCAAAAGAGACTAGAGGTGGTTACTTTTATGATCCTAAGAATAATAGGGTGCTTGTGTCGACAAACGCCACTTTCCTTGAGGAAGACCACATTAGGGATCACTTACCAAGGAGTAAGATTGTGTTAAATGAATTGGGCAGTATATCAGCCAGAGTTGTTGATGGTGCTAGTACGTCAACAAGTGTTGTTGATCCTAGCTCGTCTAGTCAAGTCCGTTCCCAAGAGTTGGGAATGCCTCGACGTAGTGAGAGGGTTGTGAGACAGCCTGAACGTTACATGGGTTTAGCTGAAACCCAAGTCGTCACCGTTGATGATGACTGCGAGGATCCATTGACCTATGATCAGGTAATGGTTGACGTTGACAAAGACGAATGAAATAAAGCTATGGACCAGGAAATGGAGTTGATGTACTTCAATTCCTTCTGAGAGCTTGTGGACCAACCGGATGGGGTAAAACCTATTGGTTGCAAGTGGATCTACAAGCGTAAACGTGGTGTAGATGGGAAGGTGCAGACCTTCAAAGCTCGACTAGTGGCAAAGGGTTTTACCTAGGTGGAAGGGGTTGACTATGAGGAAACCTTTTCACCTATTTCCATGGTAAAGTTGATTAGAATCCTTTTGGCCATTGCCGCATATTATGACTATGAGGTATGGAAGATGGATGTCAAGACTGCCTTTCTGAATGGCAACCTTGACGAGATCATCTACATGGACCAGCCCAAGGGGTTCATTGCCCAAGGCCAAGAGCAAAGAGTTTGCCGGCTTAAAAGGTCTATTTATGGACTGAAACAAGCCTCGAGGTCTTGGAATATAAGGTTTGATGAGGCGATCAAAACTTATGGCTTTGATCAAAATGTTGACAAGCCTTGTGTTTACAAGGAAATCGTTAACAGTACTGTCGCGTTTCTTATATTGTATGTGGATGATATCCTTCTCATTGGGAATGAGGTAGAATTTCTTACTGGCATTAAGGAATGGTTGGCTTCGCAATTCTAAATGAAAGATTTGGGAGAGGCACAGTATGTTCTAGGTATCCAGATTGTCCGGAACCGGAAGAACAGAATGCTAGCCATGTCTCAAGCCTCTTATATTGACAAGATGTTGTCTAGATATAAGATGCAGAACTCCAAGAAGGGCTTGCTGCCTTTCAGGCATGGGGTTCACCTGTCTAAGGATCAATGTCCTAAGACGTCTCAAGAGGTTGAGGATATGAGACGAATCCCCTATGCTTCAGCTGTAGGGAGCCTGATGTATGCCATGTTGTGTACTAGGCCCGACATCTCATTATGCAGCTTGGGATTGTCGGTGAGGTATCAATCCAATCCAGATTAGATCACCGACAGCCGTAAAGGCAATCCTCAAGTATCTTAGGAGAACGAGGAACTACAACCTTGTGTATGGGAGTGGGGATTTGATCCTTACGGGATACACAGATTTTGACTTTCAGACCGATAAGGATTCTAGGAAATCCACTTCGGGGTCACCCTTCATTCTGAATGGAGGAGCTGTAGTCTGGTGAAGCATCAAGCAGGGATGCATCGCTCATTCCATGATGGAAGCCGAGTATGTTGCGGCTTGTGAAGCTGCAAAGGAAGCTGTTTGGATCAGGAAGTTCATGACGGATTTAGAAGTTATTCCAAATATGAACTTGCTGATCACGCTGTTCTGTGACAACAGTGGTGCAGTAGCCAACTCGAGAGAACCTCGGAGTCATAAAAGGGGCAAGCATATAGAGCGTAAGTATCACCTGATACGGGAGATCGTGCACCGCGGAGACGTGACAGTCACGCAGATAGCCTCGGAGCACAATGTTGTTGATCCATTTACAAAGGCCCTCACGGCTAAGGTGTTTGAGGGTCACCTAGAGAGTCTAGGTCTTCGAGTGCTTCCTAACTAGGGCAAATGTATCATGTACTCCACTAGCTTAGTCCAAGTGGGAGTTTGTTGGGATGTATGTCCTCATCTCGTGTAGTTTGTAATATTCAAAGTTGTAAATGAATAAGAGTTATTTATTTCAACATTGTGTAATAAATAAGAGTTATTTATTTAAACTTTGTGTCTCGCATGTTTCATAAACTTAATCCAATAAACTAAGCTCCAGGGTCATTGTATTATGAGAGAACTAAGAACTTGAACGGTGTGTAGTGGACACACAGGGAGGATCACGTTCGAGTTAATGACCCAAACGGTCTACAGTATATGAATAGGGTTGGAGACCTAATCCTGGACACACTGTGGATGCAGGCCCACTTTGTATTAGATACAGACGAGGTGATCTGACTCGTTCATGTGGTTGACATACGAGTGGGGGCATCATGTTCAATGAGATTGTACAAGACTGAACCATGAATTATTAGACTTACTGATGTAACACCGTTAACAGTACAGAGCTAATAAATTCGTAGATGACCATTTGTGACTCGACCTTAATCCTGAGTGTGGCACGGACCCCTTTCTGCGGGGTCTGTCCCTTGACTAGTACGGGTGAGGGTGGCCACTGTTGCTCGCCTAATATGCCTATCTTCTTAGGGGCAGGACCACGTGGGGAGCTGGGAACTTGACTACGTAAGAAGGAATTCACTCGTTCCCGACTCAGGGAAACTAGAGGGGTTGTTCCCTTAAGTGTTGTCTCCATGGCTTGAACAACAGGGCCCCACTCTCTCATTGGTCTGAGAGGGTTGTTGTTTATGGTTGGACCATGCAACGTAGTTGTTCATAAGAGGAGCAATGAGACTTATGGAGCAAGAGGTAGACACAGGGGTAAAACGGTAATTTGACCCAATTGTGACTACGAACAACCTGTGAAGGGTCGACTCATGGGTATTGGTTATATCGATGGACACAACTTTTCCTATAGTGATGAGAGTGCAGCTAGGGGCTTTAGTAGAGTGTTACCGTAGCTAATGAATGTTGAATAACCGGGTCAATGAGTTTGTCAGGTTAGTCTCGGATCATTGGAGCTCGTCACGTGTAGGTCCATTAGGTCCCTCGGTTGGCTCAAATTGGACAAATTGAGGGTTTACATTTTGGTGTGAATTTGAAGTGTTCAAATTCATTATTTGGGTATTTATGTCATTTATATGAGATATAGATGACATAATATATAGTTTGATGTGAATGAGATTCATAATAAACTATAGTATAGCCTAATTGATTAATTAGTGCTATTTGGAGAAATTGAATTGAGAGAAATTAAATTGAATGTGATTCAATTTATAATTCCACATTTATGCAAATGAGATTTGTATAATAAGGTATGAGATACCTTATATTATATAATATGCAAATGTGATTTGTATATTATATGGTTGTGGTAAAATTGTGATTTGGTGAAGGTTTTAACTCCATCTCACAATAGTATTTAAAGGCTTTGCAAGAAGCCTTTGGTATGCCATTTTTGCCATTTTTTGGATTTTCATCCAAAGAGAACAAAGCAGTTCTCTCTAGAATTCTCTCATTTCTCTAACATTTCTCCTCACCCAAAACCAAAGGGAGTCTCACTCACTCTCCCTCAACCTCTCGAGAACAACCGAGAAGACTCTTTGGAGGTGTCTCCCTGTTCGAATTGATGATCGAGTTCGAGGAGTTCGTTGGTACGAGAGAGATCGTGACTGGAGAAGGAGAAAACGTTGAAGAAGTGTTCTTCAAGAGGTTAGTATCCATTATACTTACTGTTTTCTCTATTATTTTGCATGTTTAGCCTAGGATCTATGAGATAGATTCAATTTTAAGACACGTTTTACACAACGGATCAACGACGTTTCACAACGTCTTCCGCTGCGGGAATTCAAAATTCCTTCACATATATATATTGTATGTTTAACTGCCACGACCTTCGTAAGAATTTTCATTTATAAAATTTCTCTTCGGCCTTTAGTGGACAATTAAATTCTCCCGTATCTTGGCCTTTAGTTCGAGTCGACTCTAACACATACATAACTTATATAATGAATATTATCAGGAAGATTTCACCACAGCCTTCACAACATTTTCAAGTAATACATGCCCAGTGTCCCAAATGAAATAGTATTAACATTTGTACAAAAAAAAAGGTTTTGTGGCATGAACATATCAAAAATCAAAATGCTCAGTTTTAAACCTACCACAACATGACTTTCATGGCCTTTGAGATAAACATCAAATCAAACATATCATGTCATTTAGAACAGACCTCTCAAATATATCATGCCATTTATAAAGGATTTTTCAAACATATCCTTACATTTATAAAGAACATTTCAAACATATCCTAGCATTTATAAACAAACTTTTCAAACATATCATGGCATTTTTCGAGCAAAGCCCTTAAATTCTGAATTTTTGAGTTTGGCGTGGGTTCCCTTACCTCAAACTTTAGCTCCAAAGGGCCTACATTCCCTTTTTGCTTAAATCCTTGGAGATATGACCTCCTCGAACCTTATTCTAGCTTCCTAAACTTTCCAAGTCCTTGTTCTACTCAAATTTCCTTTGAACCTTGACTTTACTCTTTAGTAATTCGAGATTGAATGTTCTCACGATCCCAAATTGTTTCAATTTCCTGATAATAAGACAAACTGACTAATTAAAGTGTCCATATATGAATTTCTTGAAATAACTTGTCATAATTATTTGAATTACCACAACAGAGACCCAAGGCGTGCTCGAAAGACGAAACTGATTGGACTGACCCAACTCTGGCGAATGGCAGCGCGTGGCCAGTCGGCGTCGGTGCGCGGTGGCAGGCGACACGTGCTTCTCAGATCCGAGATGCTCGTTCACCAATCTAGCAAGGCAAATTTACGACAGTGACTCCAACGACTAGATCTGGCGAATGAGCCACCATAACTAAGTTGTGCAGTTTTGGGTCTTGTTGGGAGTGTTCGACTGCAATAGATCGAATGTTCAAGCAACCGGCGTCTCGCGTGCGAAGTAAACGACGTGTAGGGAGGATCGGCGGTCGGTGACTCTTCTTCGGCGAGGCTGCAGACAGGGAACCACGTGAACAGAATCGCTTGGTTGGAGGATTGACGCGTTCATCTTCAATCGGCGAGCTACAAACGGTTGTCTGGATGGCGTGGCGGCTTGAGCAAGCCAGACGAAGTGGTGGCGACGTGTGCACGGCTGAAACTCGGCTCGACAGAAGCAAACCGTCGGTGCCTGAACGGAAGAAGATGGGTTGGTTGGGGGTCTCTTTTCATGGACTGAAGAAAGAAAGGGAGGTAGAAGATGAAACCCTCGTTTTTTGTGCTTCTAATAAGACAAAAAGGGGTATTCTCAAATATTTTTTTACCTTTTTATCCTTTATCTCTTCAAACAATTATAAATAATCCATTAACCCACTTTTCTAAATATTGAAAATAACTCAAATATCAAATTTAAATTCCAACCAAAATCCAATTCAATTTTTTTTTCTAGAAATTAAACTAAGCACTTACAACTATCAAAGCCTGAGGTGGCAAACGTTACAATCTTCCCTCTTTAAGAACTTTCGTCCCCGAAAGTCCCAAATCTTGAAATAACTCGGGATGTATGGTGTGAATTTCTTCCAATCGCTTCCTAGTAGCGTTCTCTGTCTAGTGGTTCTGTGACAACGCCTTAGTTAGACTGATTTCTCGATTACACAAGGTCTTCTAGTCTCTTGCAAGAATTTGCATAGATCCTCTCTCACAACTCAAGTTCTCATTTAACTTTAAGGGCTCGTAATCAATGACTGTCTTATCATAGAGACATGGAACACATTCTGAACTGCAGAGAGGTGGCGGTAACTCCAATCCATAAGCCTCAGGGCTATTCGCTCTACAAGTTTAAATAGACGTGCAAATCGTAGACTTAACTCTCCTTTCTTGTCAAATCTCAAAACTTCCTTCAGCGCATGACTCAATCGTTCTATCTAAACATCGATTCAACACCTTCACTACTTTCCAGAGACATGACCTCATTAAGGATAGAGTAAGCAACCCTGTTAGACGGCTCAGGATTTTCTAAATCATTGGATAGCCTTTCACGGTCATTGGTAGCCTAGTAAACTGATGGATATCTAATCTCCTTGAGCAGCGGAAACGTGTTTGGGATCGTTAATGTGCTTGATTGTTTTAATTGAAACAAAAACCAATACATTGACCAAAAATACAGAACAAGCATGGAAATTCTAATCCTATTAGACATGGATTAATTGCATACATGCAAACATATGTTAAGTTTAACAATTAAACTAAAGGGAAGAAGAATACCTTTGTAGATTCGCAGAACAGCAACTCCTTACTCCTAGAGAAATCAACAAAGCATCAATACAGGCACTCATCTGTATTTCCAAGCAGGACACCACCAACAGAGAAAACCTTCTATATCTCTAAGTTCTTAGAACAAAATCCTTTGTGGGAAGGATTCCAACAATTGGAAGGTTTTGGGAATTCTAGAATTGAGAGAGAGAGAGAGAATTCTTCAGTCTTTTAACAAATTGATCGATTGATCATACCTAATGGACAACCCCCTTCTCCCTGTTAAACTGACGATAGGGAGAAGGGGAGGGGTAGTGGGGAACGTGTCTGGATGACACGTTCCCTCATCTATTATTAAAATAATAATATAATTAAATCAAATTTAATTATTCATTTAAATCATATTTAAATAATACAAATTAAATATCATATATTTAATTTGGATTAAATCTCATTTAATCACATTACCCCTTTAACCTATAGTTTTAATGTACAACCAGTGCACATTAAATTTTATCCTATAGTTTGCAAATGTGAATCACATTCACATTGAATATAATATTTGAACTCTTTCAAATATTCGATTCTCTCATATAATTTAATATGAATCATATTCACATTAAATTTATAATATATAGTTCCAAAACTATATATTATATCGTATCTAAATACATTAAATATATTCCCTAATGAATTTGAACATTTCAAATTCAAATGATCTGAGAACCCTTTACGAGCTAGAAGGTGGACCTAATGGACCTACTGGATCGGAAGCTCCAACGATACGAGATTGCTCGGTTAATCTCATTAACCTCCCAATCAACATTCGTTAATCAAGCGGAACACTCCACTAAAGTCCCACAGCTGCACTCTTCTCACTGCTGATATATTTATGTGTCCATGGATATTGACCAATAACAGCAAGTCAATCCTTCACGAATGTTCGTAACACCAGTTGGGTCAAATTATAGTTTTACCCCCGGGTTACATCTTGTGCCTTACGTACCAGTGCTCCTCTAATGAACAATTTGTTTGTGGTCCTACCAACAAACAGAGTCCCTCTCGGGCCAATGAGAGGGTCGGGCCCTTTGTTCAAGTCCTGGAGACACCACTTAAGGGAACATTCCTCTACTTACCCTAGTAGGCGGGAAGGAGTGAATTCCATCTTGCTAAGTTAAGTTCCCAGCCGCTCACTCGGTCTTGTCCCCAAGAAGGTAGGCATATTGAGTCGTGAATCAATCGCCACTCTCATCCATACTAGTCAAAGGACAATCCCTCGCGAACAAGAGTTCATAACTTTGCGCTCGAGATTTGAGATCAAGTTGCATAGGTCATCCTAGTGAAATAGAAACCTAACTAGTCAACGCAGAGTTCTGACTAGAGGTTACTATTTCGTGGTCCGGTCTTATGTAATTTCATAACATAGGATATCCCCACTCACATGTCATCTACACGAACACATTAGGATCACAGTGTTTGTATCAAATACAAAGTGGAACACATCCATAGTTTTACCAGGGTAAGGTACCCAAACCTTATCCCCTAACTATAGACCCTTTAGGTTGTATCTCAAACCGAGATCCTTTTTATGTACATTACATTCAGTTAAAGATTCATTTAACAACCTTGGATGTTTAGTTTATTGGATTTAGGGTATAAAGGCAAACTCGTAGATAAGGAACAATAACACTTTATTGAAATAATAACACTTTATTACATTAACTAGAACATAATTACAAACTACGAGTTTTAGGGCACAAATCCCAACATAAACGTTGTAGTGACAGTCTCACTCACATATTTATTTAACTTTAGGTCTTTCTTTTGAACACCAATATCTCACTGCAAGCTTTAAGTCATGATAGGAGTAACTCAAACTTAGGTCTATTTTGATCGTCGTGATGCATGAATCGTTCTATTGTATCTTTACCAATCTTATTACCAAAATGCTTCGAAAATTTCGACAGCATAATGACATAACCACAACGATGCCAAAAATTTTCAGGTACCTGCTTAACATAAGGTTGCACTTCTAAAGTCAGATAACCAAACAATCATGCCTCCAAACTTCAACTCATGACTACCCAAGATTCAGAAATTCACAATATGCAAAAAAAAAAAATGATGACAACTAAAACACAAGCGGAACTAAGCTCCTTTAACAACTTCAACAATAAAACTTAAGAGACAAGATAATCTTAGCAACTTTGTTATGATTTCAACTCCGAAAAAGAAATATAAAGGAGTGTGATAAAACGTTCTTGATCTACTTTGCTATGGTGTTTAACCAATTATGAATTGTCATGTTAAATAACAACAATTTTTATTGTACTGGACCATCCACGAAGAAGCTTAGCTTATACCTCTCCACTTACCACCAAGCATAGAAATGAACTCTTTAGTATTGTGTAAAGGCATAAGCTAAACCCTTCTTAGCAATATCACCGTGAACCCTAAGCTTTTGTACCACTAAAACAATTAATTTCAAACATTAGAGGCAATTATTCTTCTTACTTTTAATGACCTTGGATACGTTCTACCTTCAACCCTTTTTTTTTTTTTTGCAACTCGCCTGAGTATGAAGTCTACAAAGGTTTCATCTCATTTTCCACTTATAGGTTGCAATAACTCGGTTGCTTTCTATCTCGGTACTTTTACTTACTGTCAAACTCAACACACAAACCCTTGTGGTCAAAGATTCTGGAAACTCGTTTCTCAAGGCTCACCCCAAACAATTGAGTTGCCTTTTCGAATAAACTTTGTTTGGGAATGACTATTTTCGAGAATTTCCAGGCAAGTACTTGTAGTGACCTACTATACCCTGAAACTTTAGTAACAGTGGTTGGGCGAAGTCGCTGTGTCACTACCTTCACATGCGCATGACTCATAACGACTCCTGCCCTTGACATCAACGCATCCTAGGAAGGGCACTTGTCTAAGTCAAGATTCATTTTAAAGAACTTTACACACAACTCATTTACCCTCAACAATTTACAAACCCTTTAAGTTGCTCTTCATGTTCTTCGTCAAACTTAGAATACGCCAAGCTATCGTCAAACAACACACCACCATAGTATCCAAGATTTCCTTAAGTACTCAATTCATTAGTCCCATAAAAATTGTGGGTTCATTAGCCAACACAAACAACATCTTGTTCATTCATAATGTCCATAACGCGATATGGAAGTTGTTTTGGGATGTAACAGTTTTTTGATCCCTGACTTGCAATAACTTGACCTTAAATTCCTTTTAGAGTATATTGTCGCTTTGTGTCATTGATCGAAAAGATCGCTCAATCGAGGGAGAAGATATTTCTTCTTAGTGACGTCTTTCTTCAATTCTATGCAATCTATGCACAAACACATAGATACATCTTTCTCCTTTACAATCAACATTAGCACTCTTTAGGGCGATACGCTAAAATGATCTCTTATCTCAATGATCGTGTACTTATACATTGACCTCTTTTAACTCTGTTGAATCATCTCGTAAAGGATAATAGAAATAACTGATGCGTTCTACCTCAACTTCATGCTCAAGCTTACTTTCTGCGCTAATGGTAGTCTCGAAAGATCAAACTTACTTTTCTCGAACTTACTTTTCTCCTTCAGTCAAATTGAGAACCTTTTCAGTTTCTTGTACTAATTTGATTCTAAAATCGAAACCTCTAAAACTTCACTTAAGAGACCATGAAACTACTTTTTAAAAAAAAAGTCTTCCAATTTCATTCCAATGGTTCCTAACCACTACAACGGTAAGAATTTCCAGTTTAAAGAAGTTACTTCATTTTACTTTTTTACTTGATCAAAACAAAATCCAGCAAAGCATTCCTCCGATACCTGAATTGTTCCTATTTAGTCCTCTGTTTTGGGAAAAGAGACTTCATACCCAATAATGGTTTCAAGGTTAAAATTTCATATTTTATTTCAACTTATACATATACCATGACACATAATTGGAACTCACACTGAGGTTCCTCTTGCCAAATCTGTGGGCTCTTGCACAAAAATGACCTCGTAAAAGTCAAATTACTCAAGTATCTGGAGTCCAAACATTCAACTCTCTTATGTTCTCACACTAGAATTCTAGCTCCTTACTTTTCCTCTTTATGCTTATCTTTACTAAGGTCATTAAGATTATGGTGCCACCTTCAAAACTCTAGGCTAACCCCATCCTTAATAACACCTTGATTGTCTCCATTCATAATACTTGGTATGGATAAGATCCAAGTATTTCGAAACACCTTGAGAACTTAACTTCCACTTCATAACTAGCACCACATTCTTCCATTTAAGTCTCAAGTCATTTTTCAAACTACTTTGACTTGTTGTGTTTTTCCATCAACTAGGATGGATCTTTTAAGGACAACTCTTCTTAGCGCCACTTATATTTTATCTTCAACCCTTTCTCCTCCTTTGGCACGTCATAGTAGTCATACAAAATTTCTCTTTGAAAGTCTCATTCAAAAGGCATAGACTTCTATGTCAAGTGACCCTTTGAAAGACAAACTTAAATCTTTCATAACACTTCTTCTCTTTACTATTCAACTCTTTAAATTTCATGCTTAGGCACTCAATTGAGGATGAAGGAACTTTCTTTAAGACTAACAGAGTGGGGCATTCCAAAGTAACATACATACTACAACTCATGATCTCTTTATCCATTTAGTCCGACATGTATAAATAAGATCAAAACATTTTACCTCACTCATTCAAACCTCGAACTTCTCAAGGGTAGTCATAACATCCACCTTTCAAAGTTCTACTTAACGAACTTAGTTGTTTAGCGACCCTGAAACAACTTCAGTCTCGTAAGATTTACTCTTCCCTCCTCTGTCTAGACCGAACTCTTCAATAATGCATAACATGTGCTTTATGTCAATAACCTCCCTTTAAGTATGAACATTCTTAACTCTTACATTTTCTTTTCTATCATCAGTAATAGGGCTCACACCTATTCATTTTTCCTCAGCTTAGAGACACATCATGGTCATATCAAATAGATATAGCTTCACATATAAGCATTTTCTTTATATAAACAAACAGTACAGATCATACATTCTCATTCTTTCTTAGCGCAAAAGTACTTTAAGCTCGTATATTATATACGTATGGCTTTTCATATAAAACTACATACATTTCATGAATAAAACGAAACTTTATTTCAAGGGCATACCTGGCGATGACTGGGAATTGCTACTTAGCCATGGGATTCCTAACGCTTACGATGTAAGCAAGTCTACAAAACCAATAAACTTGGGCTCTGATACCAACTGTAACAACCCTACTTTTTCAGACTCTTTTCCAGACTCTTTTCCTAGAGTCGTTACTAACCATGCATTCATTTGAGGCCAAAAACAAAGAGTCAAGAAGTAAAACAAAGAACGAAATACTTTCTTTATTGGGATCCCAAGGAAACGATCATTTAAAACAAGGTTCACTCGAACTAAAATAAAGAAAACTGAAATCTGGCCTCTGTTCAAATGAAGTTCAACACTTGATAAAAGAATTTTAAATAAGAACAAACTTAAAACATGAAACAAAGTTTAAAATATGCGAAAGACATGACTTCTATTCCCATGGCCTTCACAACGCATTCCCGTCATTCGCCCTGTAAGTTCTTGCTTTACCTGAAAACATTTTTAAAAGAAATAGTGAGTATTATGAAATAATACTCAGTAAGTGTCCCCCACTGTCGAGATTGAAAAATAAGTTGTCAAAACAAACCATGGCCTTATGTGCGACCCATACATAAATAAAAACATATTTCATGATTTTTTCTCTTCGGCTATCAGTGTGAAATTAAGGCTTCCTGATTCATGGCCTCTTAGTTTAGGTCGACTCTAAGTCTTTCATGACTTACATAGCATCAAATACGTATACATATATATATTGGAAGTTTAATTGCCACGATCTTCGTAAGCATTTTCATTTTATAAAATTTCTCTTCGGCCTTTAGTGGACAATTAAATTCTCCCGTATCATGGCCTCTAGTTCGAGTCGACTCTAACACATACATAACTTATATAATGAATATTATCAGGAAGATTTCACCACAGCCTTCGCAACATTTTCAAGAAATGCATCCCCAGGGTCCCAAATGAAATAGTAATAACATTTGTACAAAAAAAAAAAGTTTCGTGGCATGAACATATCAAAAATCAAAATGCTCAGTTTTAAACCAACCACAACATGACTTTCATGGCCTTTGAGATAAACATCAAATCAAACAGATCATGACATTTAGAACAGACCTCTCAAATATATCATGCCATTTATAAAGGACTTTTCAAACATATCCTAACATTAATGAAGAACTTTTCAAACATATCCTAGCATTTATAAACAAACTTTTCAAACATATCATGGCATTTTTCGAGCAAAGCCCTTAAATTCTGAATTTTTGAGTTTGGTGTGGGTTCTCTTACCTCAAACTTTAGCTCCAAAGGGACTACATTCCCTTTTCGCTTAAATCCTTGGAGACATGACCTCCTCGAACCTTATTCTAGCTTCCTAAACTTTCCAAGTCCTTGTTCTACTCAAATTTCCTTTGAGGTGACTTTACTCTTTACTGATTCGAGCATGAATGTTCTCGCGATCCTAAATTGTTTCAATTTCCTGATAATAAGACAAACTGGCCAATTAAAGTGTCCATACATGAATTTCTTGAAATAACTTATCATAACTATTTAAATTACAACAACAGAGACCCAAGGCGTGCTCGAAAGACGAAACTGATTGGACTGAACCAACTCTGGCGAATGGCGACGCGTGGCCGGTCGGCGTCGGCGCGTAGTGGCAGGCGACACCTGCTTCTCAGATCCGGGATGCTCGTTCTCCAATCTAGCGGGACAAATCTACGACGGTGACTCCGACGACTAGATCTTACGAATGAGCCACCATAACTAGGTTGTGCAGTTTTGGGTCTTGTTGGGAGTGTCCGACTACAATAGATCTAATGTTCAAGCAACCGGCGTCTCGCGTGCGAAGTAAACGATATGTAGGAAGGATCGGCGATCGGCGACTCTTCTCCGGCGAGGCTGCAGACAGGGAACCACGTGAACAGAACCGCTTGGTTGGAGGGTTGATGTGTTCATCTTCAATCGGCAAGCTACAAACGGCGGTCTGGATGGCGTGGCGGCTTCGAGCAAGTCGGACGAAGTTGTGGCAACGTGTGCACGGCTGAAACTCGGCTCGACAAAAGAAAACCGTCGGCGCCTGAACGGAAGAAGATGGGCTAGTTGGAGGTCTCTTTTCGTGGAGTGAAGAGGGAAAGGGAGGTAGAAGATGAAACCCTCGTTTTTTGTGCTTCTAATAAGACAAAAAGGGGTATTCTCAAATGTTTTTTACCTTTTTATCCTTTACCTCTTCAAACAATTGTAAATAATCCATTAACCCACTTTTCTAAATATTGAAAATAACTAAAATATCAAATTTAAATTCCAACCAAAATCCAATTCATTTTTTGTTCAAGAAATTAAACTAAGCACTTGCTACTATCAAAGCCTGAGGTGGCGGACGTTACAGTGTCACCCTCAATCTTTAAGTTTCCAAGTATCCGTCCAAACAATAGCCACCGAAGGGTGAACCAAGAAGGAAAACGAACAAGGAAACTGTATCCCTTTCGGGAATTCACGGTGTTCCGACTCCCATGATCAAGGCCCTCCGAAGGGATTGTCTAGTGCATGCCAAACTAGCAGGCGGATCATTGGGGTCTCACGGTGTGAATCGAAAGAAGAGATCGTGGGTCCCGTTTTCACAGGTTCCGCTCCCACTCACTATAAGTACTCTCTCCTTCAACTTTGATATTGACCCATACAAATACCATCCGAAGGGGGACGCTTCCATTTGCGCCACGAGGTCGAGTATGAATCTAACGGTGTGGACTTTAACGAAGATTTGTGGTCAGAAAATCAAATGTATCTTATACACTTTATTTCCTCTCACTCAACACTTTAAATTAATCGGGATTGAGCTAGATAAATCGGCTAATATTTACCTAAGTCTAACAATATAACTCTTATACTGATTTAGCCTAAGTTTATAATCAAATTATTAACTTAGGTCTAACGTGAGTAAATTAAACAACTTTTAGTTAACGACACTCACGATAATATAACCTAAGAATCTCCTGACCAAATTCACTCCTACTTCGGTTTCCAGGTAAGGGTGTTCCGCAGAGCGTCAGAGTATAGCTAATTTTGTTCATAACAACATTGCTACAGAACTGAAGAAAACTCATCAGAAGAGTCTCCAGAATAAAACTGACCTGGCTCGACTCATCGATCGAAGCCCCGTTCATCTCTGCCAGATTAAAGTGGGTCATCATGTCCAGAACGTGTTCACGGACAGACGCCCCTTTTTTCATCCGCGCGTTGAAGACGTGTTTAAGCGAATCATGCCAGACCTGAAATGACTGTTGTCCAAACATTTCCTGTAAGCATTCCATGATCTCCTTGGCGGTGACCATCAACTCATGCTTCTTTGCCAAGACTTCAGATAAGCTGGTAATGATGTAGACTTTGGCCTTTTCATTGGCCTTGATCCATCGATCGTATGCATCACGAACACTTCGTGACGTGGTCGAGCCCGGCACCTGAGGACACTCCTCAGTGAGCACAAACTTTAGGTCGTCAGTTACTAGAATCGTGTTTATATTATTTTTCCACGTTTGGAAATTATCTCCCACTAATTTGTCGGAAGCTAGTAAAGCTATTATTGAGCTAGACATTTTTATTGAAAAACAAATAAAAACTTTGTGTCTGTCTCGCAACAACTTTTTCAAATCCAATCAAGTTTTAGCAAAAATTTACCTATAATCCCTAGGTCATTAAAAATTTGCAATGATATCCCAAAGGTTTAGAATGACCGCCACCGAAGGGTGAACAGAAACACTCCTCCTCTGGGACGAGACTTTCTCGACCAGACCCTAATACAAGAATAACTCTTATTCCATTAGGCATCCAATTACCATTTTTCAGTATGAATCCATTAACTCTTAATGAATTTTGTGAGTATCACCCTCAATCTTTAAGTTTCCAAGTATTCGTCCAAACAATAGGCACCGAAGGGTGAACCAAGAAGGAAAACCAATGACAAAACTATATCCCTTTCGAGAATTCACGGTGTTCTGACTCCCATGATCATAGGCCTCCGAAAGGATTGTCTAGTCCAGGCCAAACTAGCAGGTGGATCATAGGGGTCTCACGGTGTGAATCGAAAGAAGAGATCGTGGGTCCCGTTTTCGCAGGTCCCGCTCCCACTCATTATAAGTACTCTCTCAATCCACTTTGATATTGACCCATACAAATACCATCCGAAGGGGACGCTCCCATTTGCCCCACGAGGCCGAGTATGGATCTCACGATATGGACTTTAACGGAGATTTGTGGTCAGAAAATCAAGTGTATCTTATACACTTTCTTTCCTCTCACTCAACACTTTAAATTAATCGGGATTGACCTAGATAAATCGGCTAATATTTACCTAAGTCTAACAATATAACTCTTATATTGATTTAGCCTAAGTTTATAATCACATTATTAGCTTAGGTCTATGTGAGTAAATTAAACAACTTTTAATTAACGGCACTCACGATAATATAACCTAAGAATCTCCAGACCAAATTCACTCCCAGGTCAGTTTCCAGGTAGGGGTCTTCCGCAGAGCGTCAGCTTAAATACCCGAGCCTTAGGTAGAACCTTTTTTAGACAGAGCTACTTATTAGCCTCCATTCAGAGGTCATATTTTATTTCTTAATTATAATCTTATTAGAACTAGAAAAACTAAGTCTAATTATTCAAGTTCTAAACATTTTAAAACTAATAATTAACTGAGGTTACATACATTCTATGTCATAGTGTTTGATCATTCATCACATGAATAATACTATACTATAACATACATTCATCACATGAATTAAATGCATGAGCATGCTTTTAATCTAAAAAATATAACTCTTATATTAAATAAATTAAAACATGTTAACTTTATATTATAACTCTTATAATATAAACCTATCATGCATACTATATATTTTAACACATTTAATATAAATATGATGCATGAAATGTTTAATCTAAGGTGGGATTTTTAATTCTATATGACATACATTGTGCACATAGAATTAAATATTCCATTCATCTTATGCATAAAATAAATAAATAGCAAAAATTAGACCGGTTTTGAAACTTTTGGACATTAATAGAATTAATTAACATTAATATAACTTTTATATTAATATTAATTAATTTAATAAAATATAAATTACGTTTTACAAAACTAAAATAATTAAATAAAATAAAAAACATTAATGCCCCACGAAATCAAGAACTCTTTCACGCCCACGTCCTCGCTCAACTGCTGCTAGAATCGCCCACTACGCACGCAGCGTTGCAACGCTGCAGCGCTCAGCGTCGCACCTTGCTGCTCCACGCCTCGGCGTTGCAAAGCTGCACTGCAGATCAGCCATCACCCACGCGAAAAAGACGATGGAATCGTCGTGGTTTCGTTATGAAAAATGTTTTCTTAAAACCATTTCTATCCTATAGAAACTAGGTTAAACTGCAATTAGAAGGAAAAACAGCAAGAGAATACACTTACTTGTTGAAGAACCGTTTTTCGCGATTTCCTTCTCCGGTCACGAACTCTTCGCGATCTCGATCTAAACGAACTCGATCTCACTGAATCTCGAGCAACCCGGGCACCTCCAAAAGGGATTCTCGACTGTTCTCCTTTAGTAGAAGGAGAGTGGTGGGACTCCTTTTGGTGAAAAGGGAGGAGAGGATTTGAGTTTCCTTTTTGGTGATAAATCCAAAAAATGAAACTTATGCTTACAAAATCCTTCTTGCAAAGGGTTTATATAATGGTGATAGATGGAGTTAAAATCTCCACCTATTTACCATTTTACCACAACCATAGGTTATGCAAATCATATTTTCATAACCACCTATAATAAGATATCTCGTATCTCATTATACAAATCACATTTGTATAATTGTGAATTTTAAATTGAATCACATTCAATTTAATTTCTCTCAATCCAATTTCTCCAAATTAGCCCTAATTAAATAATTAGGCTAACCTATAGTTTATTATGAATCTCATTCACATTAAACTATATAATATGTCAATCATATCTCATATAAATGACATAATTACACTTTTAATGAATTTCAACACTTCAAATCAACACCAAATTGTAAACCCTCTATATATCCAGTTTGAGCCAACCGAGGGACCTAATAGACAAACAAGTGACGAGCTCCAATGATCCTAGACTAACCTGTCAAACTCTTTGATCCGGTTAATCAACATTCATTAGCTACGGTAATACTCCACTAAAGCCCGTAGCTGCACTCTCGTCACTGTAAGACAAGTTGTGTCCATTGATATAATCAATGCCCGCGAGTCGACCCTTCACAGGTTGTTACGTAGACACTGCTGGGTCAAAATACCGTTTTACCCATTTGTCTACTTCTTGCTCCTTATGTCCCCACTGCTCCTCTAATGAACAACAACGTTGTATGGTCCAACCATAAAAAACACCCCTCTCGGGCCAGTGAAAGGGTTGGCACTCGTTGTCCAAGCCCTAGAGACAACACTTAAGGGAACAACCCCTCTATTTTCCCTAAAGTCGGGAACGAGTGAATTCCATCTCGCGTATTCAAGTTCCCAGCTCCCCACGTGGTCTTGTCCTTGAAAAGATCGGCATATTAGGCGAGTAACTGTGACCACCCTCACCCGTAATAGTCAAAGGACAGACCCCCGCAGACAGGAGTCCGTAACACGCTCAGGATTAAGGTCAAGTCACTATTGGTCATCTATGAAGTTATTAGTCCTATACTGTCAACGGTGTTACATCAGTAGGTCTAATAATTCACGATTCGGTCTTGTACAATCTCATTGCACAAGATGCCCCCACTCACATATCAACCACATGAACGAGGCAGATCACCTCGTTTGTATCTAATACAAAGCGGGTCACATCCACAGCATATCCAGGATTACGTCTCCAACCCCATCCGTATACTGTAGACCGTTCGGGTCATTAACTCGAACGTGATCCTCCTTGTGTGTCCACTACACACCGTTCAAGTTCTAGTACTCTCATAAATCAATGACCCTGGAGCTTAGTTTATTGGACAAAGGTTGTAAAAATGCGAGACACAAAGTGATGAAAAAATAACTCTTATTTATTTCAAACAGGTATATTATAAATAAATATGAGATTAGGACATACATCCAAATGTGGTGAGCCTCGTACATAGAGATAAATCCTAAAGTTTCCTTATGAATTTTAAAAGCATGCACGACATTAAGTAACTTCTTTATATGTTTCCCAAAGAATCTAAGTTACTCTCGTACTAGATTTACCAAGGATTTTGACAACTTTACTCTAATCTAAGTTTCTCTCACTCTAGTCCGCCTAAACCAATAAGATCGATGAATTTCAGAACGAATTGCCAAAAATAAATAAAACAACAAAAGTTCAATACATAATTAAATAAATTCAAAACATGTTATTCAATCCGCTAACTACAACATTTAGCTACTCAAAATTACCATAAAATAAAGCTAAAGTCATAGGATAGTCTTTAAACTAAGTTACAAACTAAAAGAAAGAGAAATAAACTTATGTGTCGATGTCAGTCCCTCGATCCTGAGCTCCCGTCACGATCTAGAGGCTCCACAAACGCTTTGGCTTCCAATCAATGCTCTTCTTTCTCCAGTTAGAGTGTGTATTTTAGGACTAAAAACTATCAAATTCGGCTCCCTTTATACTGGGTACAAAGTGTTATATTTATACTACAAATCGGCACGACGTTGCAACGTTGGGCATGGCATTGCAACGTTGTGCTTGCTGCTAGCCAGACCAGCTCACTGCAACTATTTTGTCATATCTTTTCGCTCGGATGTCCGAATGACCTCCAGTTTGATGAGTTGGAATCGTGATTCGATGTAGAATCTCACAATATATTTCTTATACTCAAAATATATCTAGATTTTTCTTGGATCTTCAATTAAGCATACACATACTCCAAATCACACCAAAATAGTCTCGAACACTCTATTTTTGCTTCAGAAGCTCAATTTCTTGAACTTAACCATAAAATGCCATGAAAGCCCATGTTTTAAGTATAAAAACTAGCTAAAATCTACAAATAAGATATCATATTTGCATGCTATCAATAGTGTCGGGTTCGTAGAGAACGTGAAATCGTGAACGTTACAAAGGTTGTGGAGCACTAGAAGAATTCGATTCTACAAAGGTAATAATGTTGTCCATTGGTTCTTTTACATGCTTAATCTTATTTAAATATTGTTCTTGATTCGATCTATGTAACTAAATCAAGAACCCACGATTCAATTCGCTTCCGCTCCGGTTAAATTCTAGAGGAAATAATTAATTTGAGAGAAAATTGAATATGATTCAATAATGCAATAATGCAAATTTGATTTGCATAATAACGTATCGGATACCTTATATTATGAATTATGTAAATATGATATGCATAATGCATAATTTATGTATTTAGTGGGATAATGAGTGGAGAATTTATCTCCACTCTCACTTCCTATATAAGAATGCATCTTGATGCATTTTGTCAACAAGAATGCTCATTTTTGGAAATTGAGATTTTCATTCTGTCAAAACTCTCTCTCGAAAAACTCTCTACCTCTTTCCAAAAGGATTCCCACCAATCTCCCTTACCAAGAGAACAACGGTGAAGATCTTGTGGAAGTGTTTGAGATTTCTATTCGAGTCGTTGAGAACAAGTACACGGGATAGGAGAAGGAACACTAGAAGATGTGTCTTTAAAGGTAAAATCATTTTCTTCCCCTTTACTAATGCTTAACTTTCTGTTTTTATGCACTTTTCATAAGGTAATTGCGGTCAAAAGCGATTCCAATGCTCTGCTAAAGGATTTGATCCTTTCAGTTGCTTGTTACATGTTACGTTAGTCTGTGACGATTGGCAGAACAACGTACGCAGTGAGTGGGGGCCTTTGAACCTTGAGTTGGAGTGTCTGTGGCACTTTAGGGTACCAGGCTATGAGCTTGGGTGCAAGCGGGAGCGGTGGAACGTTTGAGTTAGAGTATGACGACGTAACTTGAGGGAGTGACATGTAGCCATAGGATCCTAGCTAACACACAACCAACCCCTTGTGAAGGCTCGAGGTCTCTGTGTAACCCTTAGCAGACCCGAGACTCTAGGTTGGCGAGTTTAGACTTGAGATGCGAGGTTCGTCTTCCATCTGGCAGAGTGGCTTAGGGAGTGATTTTCAGGGTGTAGAGGGCATTGGACATGTTCCTCGTCCTGGTTTAAGGCTCGTGAGCGATTCCCAAAATGCAGAGGGGGTTGGATCTATTCCTTCACTTTAGTTGAGGCCAAGGAGCGAGCCCTGTGGTTGCGAGCTTGTGAGCAGGAGCACTGTCGTTGATGTCAACCTAGTCCATGAGTTAAGGGTAGAGCAGGAGATAAAACCTGAGTAAGTGGTAGGGACGGGCAAAAGATGAAATTCCTTAGAAAGGAAGGGTGTGTCGTGTGTGGCTAGGCTCAAGACTTTAACATCTATGTTGTTTTACTTTTGACTTAAGTGGGCTACTTACTGAGTATATTCATACTCACCCCTCGTTTTATGTGTTTTGGTTGCAGGTAAGGCGAAACCATGATATGACTAGTGTTGGCGAGGACCCTGTGAGGCTATAAAAGGATTTGTCTAGTGCTAGTTTGGGACTGATTTTGTTACAATGTTTTCATTTCCCTTGTTGCACTCTCATCTTTCTTTAGTTTTGATTCTACTGTTTTAGCTTGTTCTTTAACTCTGAACCTTTGTATGATCTGTGATTGGTGGTTTTTTTTATTATTATGAAAGCATGTTCTGAGGAGTTGTGTGTTGTCTGAGAACTTCGAGGGACTGAAACCCAGCCTGACTGAAATCTATAGCTTGGAGGAGGTTGGGTGCCCTCATGAGGACATTTTTGAAGTGTTTATCTTGTTCAGGTGTTAGGTAAATTTTTGAGAATGTCTTAGTTGCGCCATTGTACTACCGAAATTTTAGCGCGAGTGGAGCAACTTGGAGTAACACCCTAGTAGGATTGCATAAGATTATGAGGTGTTACATAAAGGCTAAAGGTTCACAACACAACCACAATTACAAATCATCGCAACCATTCAGGCTCTTAATCTTACATAAGTACTACCTTTTCTTAGCTAAGTGTCCACCTAATCCAACATCACCTTTGATATTTGCCTCATTGACATCCCTGCATCCTATCCATGGGAATAACCTCCTCCAATTGTCCTAAATATTTAGACGTTGACTTAATTATATTGACATTTTAAACCTTGATTCAAATACACTTATTTCCTTTTATCAAAAAAAGAAATTAAAACAAAACATTCATCAAAGATGGAATATAAGGCATTTCCTTGCAATTAGAAGGGTTTGAAATCTAGCAAATTGGAAACAATATCCTTCTCATGATCATAATCATGGAGATGTATAATGGTTGTGATTTATATGCACCCTTTTGTCGATTACGAAACTGATTGTTACATATTCGATGAAATCATCTAGAAATGGTAAGTTCTAAAACACACAACAACTGTTCTCTAGACTTTCTTGAGATCATACTAACTTGAGTGTCAAAATGCAGGTGGCTTAGCACCACATCAACGAGACCTATGTACTAATTGTTATTCGAATAGATAGATAACAAATTCAAGACATTTTTTACACAGACAAATGAGTGTAATTACCCTAAAATAAGTTCTTAGAACATGTGACATTAAAATACTATTATAAAAAGCGGAGGGCTTGAGTTTACTATTGTTTATTAAACATGTATAGTCTTGACTACTAAAGTCGATACTTGTGAATAGATTGAACACATAGCAAAATTTTCAGCCTCGAGTTATAAATTGTAAGAAACAAATGTGAACAAGCAATTGGGAGAATTAGTAGAGAGTGTTTTATGTGTATACATAGGAAGATAAGAACGTTGACGAAATATTTGAAAATGAAATTAGGACTCATTGTTGTTCTTTAATTTTTTTCTTCCTTTCATTAGAACCGAATAACAATGACATTTAAACGTAGTTATAAATTTATGGCACTAAAAATTGTAAATCTTTAAAAATTTCTTAACTTTTTCCACAAAAAAATACGTCTTTTCCTGCCCAAAACACATTTTTTCCCACCAAAAACTGAACCCTTAGTCATCTATGACATATATAAGTCAATAATATATGACATTGAAAAAATTTCATAAACTTATGATATAAAAAAAGTGTCATAAATTTCTGAAATCCAAGAATCTCCGCCGTTTCTCGCCAAAAACGCGCCTCCAACCATTTTATGACACTTTTTTTACTCCCTCCCACATTTTTGGTTTATATGAAGTGTCATAGAAAGTCCAAATTGTTCTAGTGATAGACATTATTTTGCTACTTGTTCCTTGTCCTACTCTTTTTCTAAATCATCCTTTGAATATAAATTCTTCTGATCTTGTTAATTTTGCCCGGATTTCTCTAACATCTCTCTTTTGACTGTTTACAAACCATGCCTCTCTTTAATTTTGCTCATCATTTTCTGGAAAAAAAAAATACACCCAAAAATGATAGAACCAACAATTAGTACCTAGATAGCTATGTATGAGATATTTCAAATTGATTCCAAAGATTTTTGCTTGCATATGTCTCCACTTTTTTCGCTCGTTTTTTTTTTTAATTTAATCACTCTAATGAATTTTGGAGAGTGATCGAACATTTGAAAGCACCCCTAATATTTAGAGCATGTTTGAAAGTGATTTTGAAATGACCAAAATCAATTTAGTCATGTTATTTTTCACTGAAAAGGACATGAGAAAAGTGATTTTAATTATTCTAAAATCATTTACAAAAATGTTTTGTGTTTTAGAGTTTAAGGTCTATTTAGAATACTTTTTACGTGCTATTTTTTTAAATAATAAAGGTGTGTTTAAGTACTTAAAAATCATTCTGAACAAACCTTAAGTCACAAATACAGTTAATCTTCTATATATTTTGTTTCGCATAGAAAGTTTAGGTTAAGAGTGGTTAAAAAAGAGTTTAACAAATAGCTTTGTACACTATCGTTTCTGAAGAGCTAAATACTAAATTTTTAATGACCGAAAATTTTAATTTACTGTGCATATTTGAAATTGAGTTTATTTATAAGTTTGTGATTTTTAAAAGGAATAAAAATGCAAAAGGTATTTATGGAAATAAAATTAGAAAAGAGAATGATAACTTTCGAAATTAGTTACCCAAATATGTTTCTTGTGATCTGTTATCTAAAAGAAAGGTGGTCTGTCACATTAAATTAATACAAGGGCCACTTGCAATAATGACAAAAAAAGTTTGACTCAATTGTACACATGTCTCTTTTTTATCCTATTGAAACTGTTCGATCCAGTAGAATAACCCTAACAACAAGGCTTTGATACTAGTAGATCTCCACAATGGTATGATATTGTTGACTTTGGGTATTAACCCTCATGGTTTTGTTTTTGGTTCTCCCAAAAGCCTTCATACCAATGGAGATAGTGTCCCCACTTATAAACTCATGATTGTCCCCTTATCTAGCCAATGTGGGACTTTGGTTGTACTCCAACAATCCCAACATACTCTATTTAGACATATCAATGAAACGACATTCTTAATATAAAATATATAACAATATATTGGTGATCATAATCAATATATTATAAATACCTATATGAAGTATATTAAGCGTATACCAATATTGCCAAACAGAGCATAACTCAACTAGCATATTCAATGTATTAATGACCACAAGGTCAGTAGTTCGAATCCCCCAATATATCAGTAGGATATACTATTGATATATGTTTGATTTTAATTCTTGATTTTATTAATGAATTTTATTGATATACCAATTATAAAGTATATTAGATATACTACTAATATACATGTTCATACACCAATGAGAGTAAAATTGAAATAATAAAAAAATAGAAATCAGATTTAGAAAAAAATATTATATTTGCAAAATATCTAAAAACCATAATTATATTTGTAAATATTCTAATATTTTTTTTTGGTACCCATTATAATTTTCCTAAAAGAAAACAATTTCAAATACAACAATCAAAACATACTTCTTGTGAAAAGAAAAAAAAATCAAAATCAAAACATAATTTTATTATATTCTTATTCTAAAAAGTAAAAGTTGCCTTTTCAAAACTCCTCAATCAACTTGTACCATTATATCAACTATCCACTCTCCAAACAATTAAAAAGCTTATAGAAAAAGTTTAAAACATTTAAACTTCAACCACGTTTGGACGTTGAAATCATATAATAATTTTGATTTAAAAAAAAATAATAATATGTGCAAAACTCTTTTTAAATTTCAAATAAAAAGTATACTTATGTGCAGAATACTATATGATAGATTAGAGGAGAATTTGAAGTCGCGACTTACAAATTATTGGTATGTACGGGAAAGAAAAACCAAACAAATATCTAAAAAGTAATGATATTGTAAAATCATACGCCAAAGATATGGTATGGACAACTGGGGAAGTGTAAATGTGCAAGAGGGCTTTAGTGGAGTTTGGTTTAAATAAATAATTTATCAAAAGAAAAAAAAAATAGAGAAAATCAAAAACATCTAGAGCATGGGAGAGTAATAAAAAATCATATATAAAATTTTAGTCTAAAGTTGTGGGGGCACCACCCCTTTTGGCATTCTTCCATGATCATCATTTTCAAACCTTAAATCATTGGTGTAATAATTCTAAGCCCCACTTTATAAAATATATTCTTAATAATAAAAATAAAAATAAACTACCCATTTGGATTAGAACTATATAGATGAACCAAAGTTGGTTTGAAGAGCCAATTATATATCCATATTAAATATATTTGTGTGGTTTTCTAGAGAGCTCTAGATTGTTTTGTTTGATTGGCTTTTGTGGAGAGTATGAGGGCCATATAAATATATTTATTATATGCAATTAATCATCAATCCAATTTGTTTGTTGAAAATGACAACTTTGTTTGTATGTTTTTTTAAAAAAAAAAAAAATTAAAAAGAGACCAAAGTGTTATTCTTGGTAGTGATGGAACATTGCTTAATAGTTAAAAACAAATATATCGAAAGTGGCTCATAAATCAACCTAACAGTAAATATGACTCTTATTCATATGTTGATTATCACCCATGATATCACTAAAGTCAATTACATTATGATTGACGAGTGTGAATCACTTTTAAAAAATATAAATTTTATGAATTCGAATTTGATCATTTTCAGTATTATTATCTATGTGAATTTTGAGTAAAAACTAATTAGTTATATATAAGTGTAATTTTGATGTCGAATTTGATCACAACCTTTTTAAGAATTTTGATGTCGAATTTGATAATATTACAATATATAGATTGATTTAGGACTATTTGTTAAAAAAAAAACAAATAACAATTACATATATTATAAAATTTATTTTATAGTGTACATATAAAATTCAATTTTTAAGCTTTTTTTTTAAAAAAAAAAAAAAGAAATTGATTAGCTAGTTTTTCTTTTTAAATAATTGTTACTAGAAAGGTCATTTATAGTTTCTTTTTTTAAATGATTTAAAAAAAAGTCTTAAATACTTAGTTAAAGATGAAAGAAAATGTTATCGTTTGACAATGTTTTTTTTCATTTTTTTATTGTATAAGTAAAGTTATTTATTAAATATTTCTTTACATTATTTCTTATTTTAAAAAATAATTCCCAAATCTTGTCAAAGTTGAAAAATTATAATCTAAAAAACAAAAGGTATAATTCAATTTGGAAGGATTCTAAATTTAAATTTAACCATGAATGTAAAAGTATTATTTTAATGATATAAATTTCTAACAACAAGCAAGTTGTCACAATCATACTTATTTTCTAAAAATAAAATAGTTATGAAACATAAAATAATTTGATCTATAAAAAAAATCAAACTAAATTAAGACATCATAGTAAAAATAATGAAAGAATATATTTACACATATTGCATAATCTAGAGGTTGGACATGTAAATGAATTTCAAAGTATTTTTTTATGGGGCCAATACAAAATATACATCCATACATAAATATATATATTAAGATTCATACATATATATACATACATACAAATACATATATACATGTACCTAGCTAGATAGTCATAAAAGTTAATAAGCACACAATTGCATATGTATTCAAGCTGCCCTTTTTTTTAATCATGTATTCAAGTTATCACACAGTTATATCACCTCTATCTAATTATAATTTATTTTCATATCTAGGAGTAGTACTATAAAAGAAAACGGGTTCAATATTTTCTCCCCTTAACTTGTTTTAAATTATTTATCTATCTACCTCTCTCTATATATATATTTCATAATTTTTTTTCTTAGAATTGAAAATGTTTATAGATCGATAAATAGGTGAAACATAAAACTAATTGAGATAATTTCTAACTCTGCCTAAGTCCTTGTTATATGTTATAGTAGAATTTGTTTTACTTCTTAGGATGAGATATATACAATATAATTATTTGTTAGTTTTATATATAAAACAAATACTAATTTACTAGCATAATTTCGTTAGCAACAAAAGTGTAAAGTTTTGTGAAAAAGAATGATCTGATTTTCTACAAAAGTTCTATTAAGTTGTAAAATTATTTTTCGTTAAATATTAATTTATCTAATGAGTAATGATTTGAGGGTTTGGTATATTTTTGGCGAAATTGGAACAATAGTTTTAATGGATAAGAATAAGACATCAAATCCACAAATACTTGTTGGGCTTAATTTTGAATTTCGACCCATTAGCGAATTTTCGTAATTTTTGGAACAAGTCAATATGCTTTGGGTAAAATGTAAAAAGGAAATTATAATGGGTAGCAAAGAAATATTGGGATATTTGTAAATTTAGTTATGGTTTCTGGAGCTTTGTAAATATAGCAAAATATTTTTAAACTGATGTTCGTTTTTTTATTATCTTAGTAGTGTATCAATGGTATATTAGTAGTATATCTGATATACTTTATATTTAGTATATCAATAGTATATCAGTATTACATTTGGTATAGTCAACTGATACATACCTAGAGTGAAGTATATTAGTAGTATATTACTTACTATTGATACACTTATACTTAGATATATTAGTTAAATGATATAATCTATATGAAGTATATCAGTAAAATTAAGGATATTTTGCATATTCTAGTGTATCACTGATATGCCTAATACTGAGTATATCAGTGGTATACTTCATCAGTAATATGATTGATCATTTTAAGTGATAAATACTATATCATTTATTACTGATATAATGTATCGACAAAAATAAGTATATCAACAAAAATGTAGTGACAAAAAACGATTAAATAAAGTGAAAAATTAGAATAAGGTATATCAATAGTATATATCACTGATATCTTTAATATTATAATATTTGATAGATTGAGTATGAACCACTATTATACTCTTGATAAATTCATATTAGCTATTTTTAATATATTATTGATATACTAAATATTAGGATTTTTATTCAATTGATTTACATAAATAAGATATATCAGTAATATATTGTTCATATACATGATATTAGATATATGTGATATATCGAACTTGAATCATTATTATATTATTCATATATATTTGCATTAACTATGTTTGATATACCATTGATATATTAAATATTAGAACTTTCCTTTCATTGATAAACTAAATAAAGTACATCAATAGTATATAACTATTATATATTAGGTATATCGAGTATATCCATAGTATATCAATGATAAACCGTCGATGTACTTGATATTACAAAGATGTGGGATTACACAATAAGGATACTATGGACTTTTTGCGAATTTATAATGGGTTGGGCCAAAATTTTTGCTATGCTTGTAAAATAAGAAAATACAAGACACGCTTACAATAATTCATTTCTTTTTTGCCATTTTTGCACTTGCCCTAATGTAAAATGTGTAATACAAATATGTAATCACATAGCGAGTAAAAATTAAACTTAAAATAAAAATCGATACCCCATACATGTCGGTTAATCAAGGTAAAAATATCAACATTAACCACCTACCATAATTAGTATACACATAAACCCATCATGTTTCCTCTGTTGTTTATACTGTATAGTTGCTTGTTGAACCATTAGGTATTTCCTTTTGTTTACCGATTCCTCTTGACACCCACGGTATACATAATAACCTCTCTTATTGGTATTTTGAGCACAATATACACAAGGACCTCTTTTATTGGTTTTTGCTCTTATTTCATGATTTCTTTAGGCTTGTTTGTCCATGTGTTTATTGATATCTACAACGCTCCCCTGTTATTTATATTGTTGAACCATTAGATATTTCTTTTATTTATTGGTTCCTCTCGATGACTCATAGTATACACAATGACCTTTCTTGTTGGTATTTCTTTTTGTTTCTTAGATTTTTTTAGTTTGCCTCGTCCCTGTGTATATTAATATCTACAACGCAATTGTCAATTTGAGGTAGATATTTTTATCTACTGTCGTTTTTGCTTTCAAAAATTGACTGTATTTGTTCAGTTTTTTCATTCCTGCAACTTTTTCTTTGGGGGGCGACACACAGTATATACAAAAACTTCTCCGGTTGGTATTTTCTCTTACTTATTGGTTCCTTTAGGCTTGTCTTGTTTAAGGTATATATTTCTATCTACTGTCGTTTCTACCTTCAAATGTGTTCAATCAACTTTTATCATGCAGCTTCGTTTCAGAGTTTTTTTCTGGGTTTCTTTTCCTTCCATTTACCCAAGAACAATTTTTATTGTGAACCGCTAAATCTCAGAAAATTAAAAAAAGACAAAAAAAAATGTTCTTCATCTTCCTCGACAACCATTTCATTTGAAACTCTCATATTCATTCAATTTTCTTCAATCTTCAATGCTTCATCATCTCCATTTGGCCTCTCGAAAACCATCATTGAGATAGAATCTACCTTCGTGCAACCTCCATGAGAGAGAATCTACAATACAGTCAATAATCATTTACAACAAAATCGGTGGGAGCTGCCAAAAATGGGAGAGTCAAATATTAGGGAAAATCGGTTGGAACATATTTAGGATGAATTAGGTTTGACTATAAATACAATTATTAAATCTTTTTACCAGGGGCAAAATGGACATGCAATTTTCTTCACACTCCTTCCTAAATAATAGGTAAACAAAATTGCAATATGAAAACTTTTTCGACATTTTCTCATTATAGACTATTTATTTTAGACCTTGGTCACAATTTTCCATTACATTACAAGTCTTTTTTTAGAAATGTTCTCAAAATCACTCTACAAATTCTCTCCACCAAAAGGCATCCCACTCAATAATTGTCTCTTCCAAAGGAGGTTCCCACCAACCCTTTCCTTGTCCAAGAGAATAACAAGGAAGACATTTTGGAGGTGTCATTCTCGATGTTGTTAAGATCTTGTTTGAGGTACGTGGATAACGGATCACAGGAAGAAAAGTGTTTCTTCAAAGGTAATTTTTCGGTTTCTCCCTTTTGCTCTTCACCTTAGAATGCTTAGTCTTAGTTTTTTTGTGAAACGTTTACAATGGAAATGCAAGCAAATCGATTCAACCCACTTCTGTTTCGAGATTCGATCCTTTTAAAGATCACGATGTATCCAATGAAAATGAGGATTGTCACACGTCCACAAATTTATCTCTTTTTCTCTTTACTTTATAGTTGTGAGTTTAGATTATTAAGAGTTTTTGGCCTCATGAGGTTAAACTTAAGTTATGAGACTGCTTGAGACTTATATTTTGAATTTGAGTTTCTTTTTAATTTATACTATATTACAACATTACTCATGTTTCTTGTTTTGAATATCCAACTCTTAGTTAGAGTGTTGGGGTTTTTGCCCTAAACTCGTTGCTTGTAAATGTACTTTTGTTTATCTTTGTAATAAAGTTGTTGTTCATATATTTAGACTCTAAATTTAAACTAAAGTCCAATAAAACAACATCCAAAGGTCATTAATGAAACTTGAACAGTAGCTAGAGACATATAAAAGGATCGTATTCAAGTAATAACCTAAAAGCTCTATAGTATATGGATAAGGTTGGGTACCTTCCTGGTAACACTATGGATATGATCCACTTTGTATTTGATACAAACAAACTGATTCAATTCGTTCACGTGGTAGACATGTGAGTGGGAATATCCTGTGCAATGGGTTTGTATAAGATCGGACAAAGAATTATTAACCAACTATTATAACACCGTTAACTGTTTAAGTTTAATAATTCATAGATGATCATTAGTAACTCGGTCTTAATCTTGAGTGGGTTACGATCTCCTGTCCGTAAATGATTGTCCTTTGACTAGTATGGGTGAGAGTGGCCTAAGTTGCCGACTTAATATGCCTACCTTCTTGGAGACAAAACCGAGTGGGAAGTTGAGAACTTAGCTCCACAAGATGGAATTCACTCATTCGCGAGCCTAGGAAAAATAGATGAGTTGTTCCCTTAAGTTCTGACTCTGAAACTTGACAACGACACCCCAGTGACAGTGATTATTTATGGTCGGACCATAAATAAGTTGTTCATTAGAGGATCAGTGGAACTTAATGAGTAAGAGATAATCACAAGAGTAAAACAGTAATTTGATCCAGTTGTGATTACGAACAACTCGTGAAGGGTCGATTTTACGGGATTGGTTATATCGATGGACACAACTTATCCTTCAATGAGGAAAGTACAGCTACAAGTCTTTAGTGGAGTGACTCATGGTTAATGAATGTTGGTTAACTCGATTAAAGAGTTTGATCGATTAATCTCGTCTCATTGGAGCACATGATCTATAGGTGAAGGGATTTGAAATTCCCGCAGCAGAAGACGTTGTCAAACGTCGTTGTTTCGTTGTGTAATTCTTATCTTAAAATTGAACCTATCTCATAGATCCTAGACTAAACATGCATAAAAGAGAAGAAAAACAGTAATGAAATAAGTTATTTACTTGTTGAAAAACTCTTCTTCAACGCTTTGCTCCTCCGGTCATGATCTCTCTCGAACCAACGAACTCCTAGAACTCGATCCTCGAACAGTAATGCAAGACACTTCTAAAATGTATTCTCAATTTTTCTCGGGAGGTTGAGGTAGAGTAGGTGGGACTCTCTTTGGTTTTGGGTGAGGAGAATTCTTAGAGAGAGATGAGAGAGTTTGAGAGAATTGCAGGTCTCTTGGAACTTAAATTTCCAAAAAAATGAGAACCAACCTTACCAAAGGCTTCTCATCATGCCTTTAAATAATAGTAAGATGTGGAGTTAATATCTCCACTAAATCACCATTTTACCATAACTATATGATATGCAACTCATATTTGTATATCACATAATATAAGGTATTATACAAATCTCATTTGCATAATTGTGGATTTTTAAATTGAATCAAATTCAATTTAATTTCTCTCAATTCAATTTCTCCGATTACCACTAACTAATCAATTAGGCTATAGTATAGTTTATTATGAATCTCATTCACATCAAACTATATATTATGTCATCTATATCTCATATAAATGACATAAATACCCAAATAATGAATTTGAACACTTCAAATTCACACCAAACTGTAAACCCTCAATTTGTCCAATTTGAGCCAACCGAGGGACCTAATGGACCTACAGATGACGACCTCTAATGATCTGAGACTAACCTGTCAAACTCTTTGACCCGGTTATTCAACATTCATTAGCTACGGTAACACTCCACTAAAGCCCGTAGTTGCACTCTCATCACTGTAGGACAAGTTGTGTCCATCGATATAACCAATACCCATGAGTCGACCCTTCACAGGTTGTTCGTAGTCACAGCTGGGTCAAATTACCGTTTTACTCCTGTGTCTACCTCTTGCTCCTTAAGTCCCACCGCTCTCTAATGAACAACTACGTTGCATGCTCATACCATAAACAACAACCCTTTCAGGCCAGTGAGAGGGTGGGGCCCCGTTGTTCAAGCCCTGGAGACAACACTTAAGGGAACAACCCCTCTAGTTTCCCTAAGTCGGGAACGCAGTGAATTCCTTTTGCGTAGTCAAGTTCCCAGCCTCCCGTGGTCCCGTCCCGAGAAGATAGGCATATTGGGCGAGTAATCGTGACCACTCTCACTGTACTAGTCAAAGGATGGACTCCGCAGATGGAGTTCGTAACACGCTTAGGATTAAGGTCGAGTCACTAATGGTCATCTACGAATTTATTAGTCTTATACTGTCAACGGTGTTACATCAGTAAGTCTAATAATTCACGGTCCGGTCTTATACAATCTCATTGCACAGGATGCCCCCACTTGCCATTCAATCACATGAACGAGCTGGATCACCTCGTTTGTATCTAATACAAAGCGGGTCGCATCCACAGTGTATCCAGGATTAGGTCTCCAACCCTATCCATATACTGTAGACCATTCGGGTCATTAACTCAAACGTGATCCTCCCTGTGTGTCCACTACACACCGTTCAAGTTCTTAGTTCTCTCATAATACAATGACCCTGGAGCTTAGTTTATTGGATTAAGTTTATGAAAAAAACTGCGAGACACAAAGTTCGAATAAATAACTTTTATTTATAACAACTTTGAATATCACAAACTACACAAGATGAGGACATACATCCCAACAATAGGTCCATTAGGTCCCTCCGCTAGCTCACCAAAGATTAACACGGATCATTAGTTTTGGAAGCAACTTGAATTTTTCAAATTAGATAAGGGAGGATATATATCATTGTGATATAATTGATATAATATAAAGTTAATTTTGAATAAGATTCAAATTCGAACTTTATGGTAAAATTGAATTCGGTTCAATTTTGTGATCATGTTAAGCCTTTAGGATGAAATTGTGAATGAGATTCAAATAAAAACTCTAGATTATATGAGAGAAATACATTAGAATATGATTCAATGTAAATTTAATAAAGTATATGATACTTTATTATATATAATATGAAAATTGTGATTTGCACAATGCAATTTTGGTAGATTGAGTGGGTGAGTGGATGGACGAAGTTACGACCTCCACCCCCACTCATTATAAATAAGTTCATTTGGATGCATTTTTTTCACTTAGTTCATTTGGTTGGAAATTGGGATTTCCAATACAATCCACCATTCTCTTTTCTCTCTAACAAAAACTCTCCCGAGTAAAAATTCTCTCAAGAATTTTCTTCTTTCAAAAAGGGTTCCCACAAACTGATCTCTTGCTGGAGAATCGGAGAAAACTCAATGGAGGTGTCCTTTGGATCGAGATCGTTGAGATCGTGGGAGAAATCATGAGAAGAAGAATTCTTCAAATGTTTTTTGATATCTTCTCCTACCATGCTTTGTATGTTTAATCTTAGGTGTATTCTATGTAATTCGTTGTAAAAATTAATTGCAACCTACAATGTAAATCGCTTCCACAAGTGATTCAATCCCAACACAAAGTTTATTTCTTATTAATTTCATTGTGAGCTTAACAAGTAAGACCTGTATAAGACCTGGTTGCATGATTGATAGTATAATATTGCATAAGAATGAATCTTTTATTATTAGATGTTGTTAGAAGGAATCTCTTAACCCCATGTTGGTTTGATTAATGAGATTAAAATGTGATTTAACTTTGATGCATGATTTTGATTGAGCTTGAGAGAGTCAATTAATTAAATTAGTCGTTTCTGGGCTTATAATGGTGGAATGTAATTTATGTTTTAATGAAGTTAAAGTTGGTATGTTATTGAAAATCAATGTCTCAATAATTCTCTAAAAATCAGACTTCAACCTTATAATTAGCTTAGTTTTATTTGATTTCATCCAAAGTTTAGGTTCTCTAAATAAAATAGGTGTAATAACTATGGTACTTAATTAATCTTAAAGAAAACTTAATCTTTGAGGAGACAATAACTTGATATTCAATATCAATATATCAAAACTTGACACTGTACGCTTGTGGATGTTTAGAGCACTAAGAAATCATGCAACAATGCTTCATATTAGTTTTTTTGAAATCATTGTTGCTTTTAGTTGTTTTCTAATAATTATAATTTAGATTTAAATCTCTTAATTTACGAATGACACTTATGTTGGTGAAAGGAGAAACAATGCTTGTCTTTGTTAGTAATACCTTTACACTAAGATTCAAGTTACTTAGTTTGTACTTATTAAAAGAGTCTTAGAGCTTTGAGGAAGATTTATGGGCTAAGAGTACTTCTCTCATTGGAAGTCTAAGGTAGAATGCTAACTTTGTGATTTGTATAATGTATCAAGTTTAGAGGATGCCCTAGAAAAATGAAACAAAAGTGAAAAAAATAATAATAAAATAAAAGAGTTACTCCACTAATATCTCTCATGGCCTAGTAAACTATGGCTAGACATGACACTCATGGTTATTTTTTAGTGGAAAATAGATACAAGTATGTGAAAGCAATTTATTTTAGTAATAATGCTTATGGTTAGGCATCCTTATCACCAATATTGACGTTGAAATAAAAGGTACAAATGACTAGGGGTGTTCATTGGGAGATCAAAAATCGATCCGACCAACCAAACCGACGTCAGTAGATCGGAGATAAACATCTCAGGCGATCGATTCGATTTTTCTTAAAATTGGGAGCTCGGGCGGTCGGTCGGCTCAACGTTTTTTCAAGAACCCAACCGACCGAGCGATTTTTTAATTAGTATCAATATTATATATATATATATATATATATATATATATATATATATATATATATATTATGTCATAGCCCAACCTGGTGAATCCCAATCTGAAGCCCACGTTACACATTTCCTTTTTTTAAGACGAGCCTGAAGCCCATCCTTTCATTTCTTTTTAAAAAAAAATTAAAATTTAATAATAATTGAACATTGAGAAAAAGAAAAAACCCTCGTGGTTATCCCTTCAAGTTTCTGTTCGCACTTTGTCGTTCGGTCGTTCCCCTTCCTTCACTCATCGACTCATCTTCGACTTCGTTCCCTCACCTCATCGGCTCATCTTCGTCGTTCAGTTGACTTCTTGTTGGGCTTTATACCCTAAAACTCGTTGGGGCTTTATACCTAAAACTCGTAGTTTGTAAATAATGTTGTAATTAAGCGTTATTGTTATCAATAAAGAGTTACTGTTTATTATTATTTTCAATATTGTCTTAAGTTAACCTTATATCCAATAAACTAACATCCGAGGTTGTTGTATGTCTCTTGAACTGAATGTAGTGAACATATAAGAATCTCAATTCGAGATACAACCTAAAGGGTCTATAGTAATGGGATAAGGTTGGGTACCTCATCCTGGTAATACTATGGATATGACCCACTTTGTATTTGATACAATCACAGTGATCCTAACGTGTTTGTGTAGACGACATGTAAGTGGGGATATCCTATGTAATGAGATTGCATAAGATCGAACCATGAAATAGTAATCACTAGATGTAACTCGCTGTTGACTAGTTAGGTTTATTTTAATAGGATGACCTGCAGCAACTTGATCTCAATCTCGAAGCAGATTACTTCTGACTTCTTGTTTGTGAGGGATTGTCCTTTGACTAGTATGGGTGAGAGTGACCTGAGTCGCTGACTTAATATGCCTACCTTCTTGGGGATAAGACCGAGCAGGCAGCTGGGGACTTCACCTAGCAAGATGGAATTCACTCCTTCCCGCCTATTAGGGTAAGTAGATGAATATTCTCTTAAGTGGTGTCTCTATAACTTGAACAAAGGGCCTGACCCTCTCATTGGCCCGAGAGGAACTTCTGTTTATTGGTAGGACCATAAACAGGTTGTTCATTAGAGGAGCATTGGAATTTAAGGTAAAAGATATAACCTAGGGATAAAACGGTAATTTTACCCAGCTGGTATTACAAACATTCGTGAAGGATTGACTTACAGTTATTGGTCGATATTCGTGGACACATAAATATATATGCAGTGAGAAGAGTGCAACTGCGAGACTTTAGTGGAGTGTTCCTGCAGTTAACAAATGTTGATTAGGAGGTTAGTGAGATTAACTAAATAATCTTGTATCGTTGGAGCTTTGGATCTGTAGGTCCATTAGGTCCACCTCCTAGCTCGTAAAGTGTTCTTAGATCATTTGAATTTGAAATGTTTAAATTCAATTAGGGACTAAGATTGATGTATAGAAATACATTATGATATAAAGTTCTCTTGTACATTAGAATTTTATATTATAAATTTAATTTGAATGTGATTCATACTAAATTAATTGAGAGAATTAAATATTTGAAAGAGTTCAAATATTATTTAAATGTGAATGAGATTCATATTTAAAATTATAGGTCATTGTCTTTAACCCATTACAAAAGTGTGTATCAGTTGGGTTTGCGCCTTCGAAATTTGCAAGCAGCTTCAAGCTCTAATTGCGAGGAGTTACAAACCATGTGGAAGACATTATGGTCAACTTCAATACCAAACAAAATTAAAATCTGTTGTTGAAAAATCATACACAATATTCTTCCTACCAGAACAAATTTGATCTAGAAGGGTTTGAATATGGAGCCTTGGTGTCCCTTTTGTGGAAAGCATCAAGAGACGACAAGACACCTTTTCTGGGGTTGTAAGGTAACGAAGGTAATTTGAGAATATTTTTTAAATGTTAATGTTGGTCTGTTTTATAATTTCAAGAACTCTTGGAATGCAGCTGACTACTTTGGGTGGGTCATGAAGAACGTTGACCAGAATGATGTCCATGTTTTTATGATAATTATGTGGAAGATATGGTCGTGCAGGTACTTGGTGATCCAAAATCAAGGAGTTCTTGACTGGAAGGTGATCATCAGAATGACTCAGATTCAAATTGATGAATTTACAAATAGAAGGATGGATCAAAGTCTGCAGACGCTCACAATGCCAACTCTCCCACTTTTTTGGTAGCCACCGGATTACGGCTGGTGGAGCCTTAGCACTGATGTGTCCTAGTGCAGGTCTGTAAACAGGGGCAGAATAGGTTGGATAGTTCGAGATTGGGAAGGTCAAGTGATAAATGTCAGACATCAAATTATCACTACAAATTGGCCTATTTTGATTTTGGAAATTTCTAGCTTAATCAGGGGCTTGATGTCTATCTCGAACAAGGAAATACTTCTCATAGTAGAATCTGATTCCTTGGAAGCTATTAGACTGATTGAAGTCAACATTGTGGATCATTTAGAGACCCGAGATCTTACAGAGTTATTACTATCTCTAAAAGGTGGTCGGTCGACAATTGCTTTTAAACATATTTCATGTGACCTGAACCACGAAGCACATAAATTAGCCCATCGGGCGGTTCAGATAGGGAGGGATGATGTATGGGAAGGAGGACCTTCTAAGAGTCTTTTACATTTCTTATCGTAATTTTGTATGTTATGTTACTAAAAAAAAAATCTATAATGAAAAACATGTTCATAAATTAATTAATAATTATTTATATTCAACCTAATATTTAAGTTTGCTACTACAATTAGTTTTATGATCTATAAATATATTATGAAATACATTTAAACAATTGTTTAAATTGAAATTTAATATCTAAATTTGCTACCAAGCAATATTTATAACACTAAATACAACTTTCTTTTTATTGAATTTCTTATTTTCAAATTTTTATTTTTAGATGGGCTAACAAACGAAACTTTAACTTTTTTTGGGTTAGCTTTTTAAAATTGAGGATGGGTGCACTTTGCCAAACAACCAATCATTACTAATAATGTGAGTGGAACAAACGGAAAAATGGAAGATATCTAAATATGTCCACTTTTCCAGCTGGAGAACAGGTCCCCAGGGACCATCTTAACCAGGTGAGAATCTCCATTTAGGCGAAAAATGGAAGAGAAAGTGGGAGAAAAAATTCTCCATGAAGACTCGCCCCATTTAATTTTTCTATATTTCTATTTTACTTTTTTTAATATATGTGTATTATTGTTAATGATTTAGATAATTTGATATGCTTGAATTATATAGTTATATTGTTTTGTTTTTATTAGGAGGATTAAGAATTTCATAATAGAAAATTAATTTTTATTTAAAGATTTTTCTATAAATATTTAACAATATAATTGAAAATTAATAGATATTACTCATAGAAGTTAATTATTTTAAAAAATAATTTGATACTTAGAAAAAGAAAAAAAAAACTAGGGGAATAGTTCCCACAGGGAACCGAATCCCTACTAATTTTTTTTTTTGCAGAGAATCCTGCACCGATCCCACGAAATTTAACAAAAAAAATTTGTAGAGATGAAAATTAAAATGACTTCTTCATTCTCGTCCCTACTCGTGGACATCTCCACCCAATCTTTCAACTTTTCTATTTGTTCAACAATCCAACAAAAAAAAATATAGTACAAAGAATTTAATTATTACCAAATTAAAATTTTAGTTCAGAATTTTGATGATTGCTTTCACAATTTTTTTTCTTCTATTTTTTAGTTAAAACTTGTAGAATCAAAGATTCAAATCTCAGATCTCTCGAGAATAAATCAGTTGGATTATGCTCAAGTGTAGAAATATAATTATATTAGAAAGTTTGTCTTCTTAGCTTTGAAGTTTCCATTACATTCAAACCTTTAAAATATAGTTTCATCTAATCTCTATTTTTCACATTATTATTAAACAAACCAAGCTTACTTGAGAAGAAATTGACTAGTTAGATATATAGACATAAAATTGTGACGAATGTGTACGAATAAAAGAGGTTAATGAAATATGTCTAAAATAATTTCAATATTGTGTTTATTATGACTACCCAATTTTTAGGGAGGTTAATATAATGTTGATTTCCCAAAATACCGTTGATGGACATTCATATATAGTCATGCCATCATCATACATATCCCGTTTAACTAACTCTTAGATTCTCTTTGGAAAGAAAATAACAATTTAAAAAAAAAAGGGATTGAACTAATTATATATATATATATATATGTATCGTAAAAAAAAGATTTGATTGAAGGTATCCAAGCACAAAAAAAATTAAGCAATGAAAGAAAACGACTAACTGGAGAAGGCAAACGAGTACTTGAATAAGTCAGCTGAGGACCTCAAAATCATTTAGCAACACAATCGAGAACACTCGATTTTAAGTGTAAAGGTATGAGGATAAGGGTTTAAATGCATGACATTTTTTAGAACTCGAATGTCTAAACAAAAAAAGAGTTTATTGGAAGAGACGATGAGATTTTCAAATACATCATAGGATAGTTATTTCTATTTACCACCAATCAAAATTTGGTAGGTGATGGTTGTGATTTAAGGATTCTAGATCTTGTTTTCTTATCCACTTTTAGTAGATAAATGAAAATATCTGAGGATAGAGGTCTTGGTCAAATGCTTGTCGGGATGTTGAAAGAGATATACAAGGATTGTTGTTTTGTCATTGGGGCTATCGTAAGAGATATATAAGCATTGTTGTTTTGTCGTTGATATTGTGTTATAGATATTAATATACACAAGAACGTTGATATTGTATTGTAGATATTAATATATACAAGAACGAATAAGTCTAAAAGAACTAGTAAACACAAGAAAATACCATCAAAAGAAATCCTTGTATATTATAGGTCGGAATATTGAAAGAGATGTACAAGGATTGTTGTGTTGTCATTGATATTGTGTTGCAGGTACTAGTATACATGGTAAATCTAGAGGAACTAGTAAGCACGAAAAAATACCTTAAATTGATGGGAGGATCAAAATATAAACATTTCTTGGAATCCATTGGAGGTAGAAACATAGAGTTGATACAATAAGATACATATATTTATAATTTTCTATATTTACTTACATAATTAAGACGATTGTTTTTATTTTTGGTCATCTCTTAATTTATGTGTTTTTATCTATTTTTAATAATTTTATGGCATATTCTAGTGTCCTAGTTTAATTGGAGTTGATTGAAAATGATGAATGAAAATTAAAGTTTTAATTACGCCTAACAAAAAAAACATAATATCTTTTTGTCTATTATTTAGGGTTTTATTTAATTTTTATAAAAGAGAAAATACAAATTTGTTGGTTTAAATTTCATTTATAACAAAAAAAAAAAAATGTACATTTTTTTGTTTAGGATTTCATTTGGTTGAGAAAATATAGAAAATATAGGTAGAGCATTTCTGTCCAACAATAATTAACAAAATAATTAAAAATAAATTTAGACATTTTTTTAGAAAAAATAGATTTGTAGCTAAATCTATTTTTTCTAACTTGTAATATTAGATTTATTCTTCTGAAGAATTACCCCTATATAGACAGTAGACACACATACATATATAATTTGCTGTTTCGAGAATAGTCAGACGAAATAGAATATAGTACAACTTATAAAGGGAATATAATATGTCAAGAATATGGAACATTTGCTACATTATTTTATCCCACTATTCACTTTCTTCTATGACTATCATCTTTCTACCACAACGTAAGTCGTAACAGTTGCCATGTTAAGTTAAATGCACCTAGTGTGTCGGTCTCTTGTAAAAATGGGGTGTGTTTTGTTCATTAGCAACTTCACACAACATAGGCCCAGGCCAAATCTTCATCATCTGGGATATTGTATTAACACCATCTCAATTTAATGGATCCAAGACAGCAGTTAGAAGTCAAATAACTGTTATAATAGTATACAGAACAAAACTCTTGTTTCCAGATAAAAGCTGTGTAAAGGGGGGGGGGGGGGAAACAAATGAGTGAGATCAAAAAAATAGAATATCTATCAAGCTAAAGCAAATGTTTCATCAACCCATCTAAGTATCATATGGTTAGCCTAACAGCACAGTTCCTCATTCTCAGTCAGTTCTCATCTCATCTTTGTATCAGCCTCATTCTCCGTCAGTTCTCATCTCATCTTTGTATCAGCCGCTGATGAAACTTGAAAAGCCAGAAAATTATCACTGTTTCGACTGAGGAGGACGTTACGAAGTTCTATACATCCATAAAAATTGGGTAAATCTCCCTGTTAATGGTTTCTTTGGAGCTTCAGGATTTAGATTGAAATGTCCCCCTATTCTTAGCCAACGAGGCTGTTTTTGAGAATATGTAAATTTTCTAATCTTGATATGTAGACAAGTAAACTGCAGCAATTATGATTAAAACAGGTAGTATTAGGAAGATATGCTTTGAGCTCAAAACGCCTACATCGATTCTTCTCGTGATCTCTAAATCAGATTCAATAGCAGCAGACTTAGTCATACTACCGCCAACAGAGACATCATCCTGAGTTTTATCAAAAAAGAAAGGAAGACAATGGATCACTCAGTAGAAAAGAAATTTTTCAGTGCTTCCCCAACATTTAACTTCAGATAACACAACAGAATCAATGAAGAAAAATAGAATACCGAGAACATCAAGAAGTCAAGTCTATTTAAAGTTTCAATTATTGTGATTTCGCATACAATACTAACAAAATGATGATACTGTATGCATATTAAATAAAAATTGACTGCCTTGGCACCGCATGCTTGACACAAAAAAAGAAATGGACAACTTAACCAAGTAAAACAACACATATAATCTATCCACTTTTTGAAGCAAAAGTATCGAATTCCCTTATATAGATGTTGTCATTCTACTTTGTGCAGTATTCCAGTACTATCATTTGTCTAACCTGTCGTGTCAAATTGGCTCATATTTGCTTAGTAAGTGTCACAACATTATTTTAACAATATTAACCATGGAGAATACATAGACATAATTGGAACTCTTTTTTTTTTCTTAATGAGAAACTGAGAGATATGTATATTCACACAAAAGCCAAAAGAACACCCTAAGAACAAGGGGTAGAGGGAACCCCTTCTCAAAGCACTCTGTGTGATTTGTGCGCCATCAATAAGCACTATGCTGAACTTTACGACAAAAAGAATCAAAAGAAGAAAGCTCATCTTTAAAGCTCCTTAGGTTTCTCTCTCCATAGGTTCCACAAAAGGGCTCGAGTAGCAGAATGCTATAAAATCTCCCATTTTCCTTTAAAACACCAGCCATTGAACACTTTCAAAAGGAAATCATTAATCTTTCTAGGCAGACGAGGCAATCCCATACTCCTTGAACTGGACCAACCAACTCTGTGTGGCAAACAACAGTGAAGGAAGATATGGTTGAGCGAATCTTCATTTCTCAGGCAGATGCAACAACCTGAGGGGGATATTGCCCAATTGAGTATCTTTCTTGGCAATCTCTCATGCGTAATTAAGCTTTCTATAAGCCACCAACCACAAAAACACCTTAATCTTTTTTGGAATTTTTCATCTCCATATTTCATTTATTAGTTGATGATTCACCGTCGAATAATTATTTGACAACCTTAAAAATATAGATTCCGTAGAGAAGGTTCCTGGAGGCTCTATCCTCCACTTCACAGCATTCTTGCTATTGCTTAACTTAGTTGAATTTAGAAGATGAATTAGATTGGCCCAGCCCTCTAGCTCTCTATCAAATCAAATAGCCCCCTTCTCAGCCCAAGATCCCAAGTCTGCTGTTCCTCACACCAGCAATCAGCCATCACGGCTTCCTTTTTATTTGAAACAAAGAATAAATTCGGAATGGAATTTGCCAAGGTGATTGTGCCCACCCAAACATCTTCCCAAAACTGAATTCTGCTACCATTCCCCATCTTGAACTCAAAAAAAAAAAATCCTAAAGAACTGCTGATAAGTAACAAAGTAGCTCTAATACCAAACGACAAGTAACCAAAGGGCACTAGGAATGCTCTCATACCAAAAGATAAGAAACTTTTAGACACTTGGATCTAAGAACCCTTGCACTATGCAAACCCCAAATCACAAATGCTAAAACCTCCAAATCTAGATGAAATCAAAGACACCAAAGATTCTAATGTCAAGATGTTAAGTAACCTTTGATAATTGGACCTAACAACCTTGTTAAGAAACAAAACTTTTAGAACTCAACCTCAAAACCCCCCAAACAACTTTGAAAAAACTCTAGGAAAGTAAGAATTGGATTACCTTGATAAGGCCCAAAAATCCAACTGCTCTTTGTTTTTGGTGATGTTGGGCCATAGACTCTGACCACCCTTTCTAACTTTCTAACTGAGGAAGCCGCAACCCAACCTCTTTGCTCCACTCCATAGATCGCCCCAATAACTCCCCTCCATAAGGCACACTCCTCTTGTGTAAATCTCCACATCCACTTCAGGGGGAGGGAAGTCCATTTCCAAGATGAGTGGCTAGTTTGCAATCTCCTCCATCCCACCCAAAGTCTCTAGTTACCTTCTCCAGCCAATTGATCAATTTTTTAGGCGGCCTAAGAAGAGGGGGGGAAAAAGCTATTTAACACTGATTGTGCTAGAGTTACACGGGCACCTTTCAATAAAGCAATGCCCTTCCACTTTTCAACTCTGGATCTAACCTTATCAACCAAGGGGAAAACCCCAGGTAATTGACAGGAAGCCTCTCCTACAGCCAAATCTGGTAGGCTTTCTCCTCTATCAAATCAATATCAATGTTTATCCCAATTAAGGCTGTCTTCGCAATATTGAGCTTTAAGCTAGCCCCCAACAGGAAAATATTTCTCACTGCCCACCAAGCTTCTAAGTAATTGAAACTCTCCCATCAAAGTTTAGAAATTAAATTTACAATTTAACCTTCACTGCAAAAAAAAGTATACATGCACAATCATCTAGATCATATTTTTTTCCTTTTTGATAAAGAACCGAACTTTTATTGAGAAAAAAAACGAAATAATTCAAAGGCATCCAAAAAAAATCAAGCTCACAAAAGGAAGCTCAACTCAAAGGAAGGGCCCCCAGTAAAGGAAGATAAAGGCCTGACGAATAGTTACAAAATGCCTTTGTCACTAACAATCAAAGAGAAACATAGAACCTAACAAGAGCCCAAACTTCACAAAAGAACCTCTTAACCCCTCTAAAGGTTCTATTATTCATCTCACCCCTTAAACCCCACAAATGGCAGAAACCCCCGCTCATCCATGCACGGCCAAAGATTTAGAGGAACAAGGCTGGCATTTATAACAAACTTAAAATTTGCAGTGCATAGGAAATGAAATGATATTTCAACTAAGTAATAACAAATGGAAGTTTTTCCTCATGCACTGCCGGTTTTCCTCGTGTGATCCTGTGAGACCCCCAATTGTCTACACATACCAAAGAAAAGAGAAAAAAGGGGATAAGGGACACGTAAGGGAATTCGGTTAGGAAAAGAAGGTGGGGTTGGTTAGTGGAACGTGTGAGGGTGTACGGTTCTGTTGTATGCAGGGGTTTTTATAGGGTTTTGGGAGAAAGAGGAAAGGTATTGAGTGATTTGTTTAGAGTGTGATTCCCTGGAGAGAGAGGTCCTCTCGAATGACCTTGTGACTATTGTTGCTTTTCTTCTTGTTAATTTCAATATAATAGCCCTATTCCATTGGAGAACTACCAATGGAACAGTAAGGCTTATTTCCCATTTCAGTGTTCTATTTCTCTTGTGGCTATTTTTCTGTGTGTTAGTGAACAGGAAGTAAGGGAGGACCCTTACAATTGGTATCAGAGCCGGTCATCCTGGGGAGAACACGGAAGATGGCACAAAAGGAAGTCGAGGAAAGAATGACCACGGCGGAGAAGGAGATCAGTGAAGTTAAAACTTCTATTCAAGGAATAGAGAAGAACATGGAAAGGTTGACGTTCTTGGTTATGGAGGCGATGCGCGAAAAAAAAAAATGTCTTCCACGATCACCGAAGCTTCAGCTCAAAAACCGAATATGGAAGAAATCATTGCCGAGTATTCTGAGAAAGAGGGAACAGAAACAGGAGAGGCCTCCAACCAGCAAAAGGATCTGGGAGGGGTCGATCGAGGGAAGCTCAAAAGATTGGAAATGCCGGTGTTCAATGGAGAGAATCCAGATTCGTGGTTGTTCCGAGCAGAAAACTACTTCGAAATCAATCAACTTACTGATAAGGAAAAGATCGTAGTATCGATCATTAGTTTTGAACCCGACATTGTTGAGTGGTTTCGTTGGGCGCATAATCGGAGGAAATTCAAGTCGTGGGCTGATCTCAAGGCTCGAATATTTGATCGCTTCCGGCCGACTCAAGAAGGGAGCTTATGTGCGCGGTTTCTGAGTATCAAACAAGATGGCACGGTAGCAGAATACAGAAAGAGATTTGAAATTTACTCGGCTCCCTTGCCGGATTTACAGGAGGTAGTGCTGGAAAATACCCTCCTCATCGGACTAAAACCCACCATTAGGGCAGCAGTCATTAGCAGGGAACCAAAGGGGCTCGAGGAGATGATGAAGCAAGCCCAACTCATAGAGGACAGGGAGACGGCTACGCAGTGGGCCCTCGAGGATTTGGGCTCCGTAACCGAAAGGGCTAAGCCCAGTCTGGGTGGAAAACTCGGACCCACGAAGTCAAGCAATGAAGGAATTCGGCCCAAAGAGGCCGGAGCGACCCGAATGGTAACCCTACCCGACAGAGGAGCGGCCCGTAAAGAACCTCCGACCCGTCGATTATCAGATGTAGAATTTAGGGCAAAACGAGCAAAGGGACTCTGTTTCCGTTGCGATGAAAAGTACTCCCCTGAGCACAAGTGCAAATTTCGCAAGGTTAGAGAGTTACGAGTCTTGTTAGTGGAAGGGGAGATTGAGATCGAACTCATCCAAGGGGCTCGTGAAGTTGAAGAAGCCGAAGCTCTCGTTGACGAGGTAAGAGATTTGGTTGAGCTCGATTTAAAGTCAGTAATTGGTTTTTCGTCCCCAGGAACGATGAAATTAAAAGGGAGTATAGCCGAGAAGGAAGTCGTAGTTCTGATCGACTGTGGCGCGACCCACAATTTCATATCCCAAGATCTGGCGGACGAATTGAGCTTAACTCGGACGGAGACCTCCCATTACGGAATTGTCATGGGGAATGGAGTGGCGTCAAAAGGGAAGGGAGTCTGCCGAGCGGTAACCATATCCTTTCCAGAGATAACTGTCTGTGAAGACTTCCTGCCAATAGAGCTGGGCAGCGTTGATGTTATCTTGGGAATGCAGTGGCTTCGCACCATGGGAACGATGAACGTGGATTGGTCAACCTTAACGATGACTTTTAATGCTGGAGGGGATTTAATAACGATAAAGGGCGATCCGTCGTTGACTAGAGCTGAGGTGTCCCTGAAAATGTTGGCAAGAACATGGGATGAAACAGATCAAGGATTCCTAGTTGAGTTCAGTGGCCTGAATTGTGAAGAAGCCCGTGATGAGGCGTGAGCTCGTCAGAAAGGCAATGACAAGGAGTGGCCTCCATCGGTGACAAGGTTATTATCGAGTTACCGGGACGTTTTTGATATGCCCGAAAGGCTGCCACCAACAAGAGAAATAGATCACAGAATTATAATGAGGGAGGGACACCCCCCAGTGAATGTGCGACCGTATAGATACGCCCATCACCAAAAGAATGAAATTGAACGGTTGATCGAACAGATGCTTGCCTCCGGGATAATCAGACCGAGTAAGAGCCCGTTCTCCAGTCCAGTCCTACTAGTTAAAAAAAAAGATGGAGGATGGCGTTTTTGCGTGGACTACAGAGCCCTAAACAAGGCAACCGTTCCAGATAAATTTCCCATCCCAGTGATAGACGAATTACTAGATGAGCTCCACGGATCAACTATATTCTCCAAATTAGATCTTAAGTCCGGTTATCACCAAATTCGAATGAGGGAAGAGGATGTGGAGAAAACAGCTTTCAGGACTCACGAAGGGCACTACGAATTCATGGTCATGCCTTTTGGATTGACCAACGCCCCCGCGACATTTCAATCCCTGATGAATCAGGTATTTCGGCCTTTCCTCAGAAGGTTTATTCTTGTGTTTTTTGACGATATTCTCGTTTATAGCCCAGACGAAAATACCCATCTGACTCATTTGGAGATAGTATTGGAAACATTGAGGGAGAACTCTCTATATGCTAATCAAAAGAAATGTGTGTTTGCACAAGAAAAGGTGGCGTATTTGGGCCATTGGGTGTCCTCTCGGGGGTGGAAGCAGATGGTGATAAAGTCAAGGCTATGATTCAATGGCCCATTCCCAAAAATGTGAAGGAGTTGCGTGGTTTTTTGGGACTCACAGGGTATTACCGCCGATTCGTGAAGAATTATGGTCAGCTAGCCGCTCCGTTGACAGCCTTGTTAAGGAAAGAAGCCTTCCTATGGAGCGAAGAAGCAACGGTAGCCCTGGAAAATCTGAAACAAGCGATGGTCACCCTGCCCGTGCTCACTCTACCTTTTTAGACAAAGTGACAATCAAGATTTCATTAAGATAATGAAAGAGACTAGCGCTCAAAGTACAAAAAAAGACAAAACTCAAAAGAGAAGGGTACAAGAAAAGATTCATAAACCACAAAGTCATGACCATAACCCACAATACCCCCAGGAAAACAACCTGTTTAGCAAACAGGACCAACCACCAAGAACTATCCCTATAACAACACTACATTTTGAATAAGAAAGGCTGCCAGAAACGGTTAGATCGTAAATAGAGTAGCTCAGAAACTCTTTGCTTTGGGAGCTCCAAGAAGAGGCTTTGATAATAGCCGAGTCAAACCTTTGCGCCCACACCCAACTTTTTTTCCTCAAACAATCTCCTATTTCTTTCGAACCACAATTCTGAAAGAATTGCTTTCACCCCTGCCAACCACAGCACCTTTGCCTTCAAACCAAGGGCCGGCCTACTACCAACAAATGACACACGTTTCCGTCCACCGAGCAATCAAAGACCCAACTAACATTAAACACTCCAAAAACTCCTCCCAACATTTACTAGCATACGGGCAAAGAAAAATAAATGCACCATTGTTTTCCTCATTCCCCAACAGAGCCCACAGATGGATGGCTTGAGCTTATAGGTGGGTTGTTTTCTTTGGAGAACCTCTCGCCGTGTTCAACTTCCCTTTATCGTAATCCACATAAGGATGTTTATCCTCTTAGGACGTAAAGGAGGACCATTGCTTTGAACAACAAATTGTCCATCAACTCTCCATTGCCAAGGTATGCCACAAGAGATTTAATCGAAAAGACCCCGAGGCCTCAATTGTCCACCTCCTCCCATCCACCCCATCTCTCAAGCAAGTTAATGATGAATATGCCCAAAGAATCCCATCAACTCTTCTGATTCTTCATCCTTCAAGTTTCTCCTAAAGAGATACTCCATGACCTCGTGTCGCCATCCCAAAATTCGAGACGCACTTACGGGATTACACGCAACTCGACTCAAAGAGAGGGAATTGAGCCTTGAGAGGAGATCCCCGCCCACACATCATTCCAAAACAAAATTCTTCCGCCATTCCCAAGTGAAATCGGACTAAAGACTCGCCATCCCCACTGCTTTGCTATGCTCAGCCAGAGACTCCTCAAGCTTCTTCCTCTACTTACCAACGCCGTCCACCCCTCCGAGGAGACGCCATGTATGCTCGCCACAACCTGACACCATAGGGCTTCCGGATTAACGCCAAACTTCCAGTGCCCATTTGGCCAACAGAGCCTGCTCCTTCTTCTTAAATCACCCACCCCAGGTCCTCCAACCGCACGATCCCGCCTCACCCGATCCCATCTCACTAAGTGATTAACCCTTGACCCCTGTCTCCCCTCCCGCAGAAAGTTTCTGATGAACTTTTCCAATTGAAGGCACACCACTGCTGGGGACCTCAAATAAGGAGAAGAAGTACAACGGAAGAGCAGTCAAAACCGACGAACATAAGGTCATCCTCCCTCCTCTAGATAGGTTGAACTTCTTCCATCTATCAATCTTTTTCCCAAAATTATCCACAATTGGTTGCGAGAATCCAATGTGCTTCTGGATGGCCCCCAAAGGCAAATTTTCTAAGTAGGCAAAGGAAGAGTCCCCGCCACACAACCCGACTTGCTTGCCATTGACTGCACTGCTGCTTTAGCAATATTAATACCACCACCGAGGACTTCATCCAATTAACCTTTAGGCCCGAACAAGACTCGAAGAGTGCTATTGTTTTTTATCAACGCATCCATCATCCTATCATCAAACTTGCAAAAGAACAATGTGTCATCCGTGATACCGCAATATTGATATATGAACCTTTTGCCTCCCAACCACAAATCCTCTCTAACAGACTCTGCTCCCCTCATCCGCCGAATGAGGTAACTTAGACCCTCTGAGACCAATAAAAGCGTATGGGGGAGAGAGGGTCCCCTCGCCGCAACCCCTAGAAGCCTTAATTCTCCCCTTCGGACTACCATTGATGTAAACCGAGAAGATAGGCTCTCTAATGCACCCCATAATCCATCGAATCCATTTTACATCAAACTTTTTTAGAGCCATTACCTCCTGCAGAAAGTCCCAATCCACACTGTCAAAGGCCTTTTCCAAGTCAATCTTCAGAATCCATCCCTTTTGCTTCTTAACCCTGAATTCCTCCACCACCTCACTGGCAATCAACACCGGGTCTAAGATGTTTCTCCCACTGATGAAAGCACTTTGAGTATCCGCAATTATCGAGGGCATGACATCTTTCAATCTTTCAGCCAATACCTTTGCAAGGATCTTATATGAAGAATTAACCAGGCTTATTGGCCGAAAGTCCTTTACAGACCTAGCTGCCTCCTTCTTATTGATTAAACAAACAAAGGTCTCCCTTTGCGCCGCATTAATTTGCCCATTAACATAGAATTCTTCAAAGAATCTCAACAAGTCCCCTTTAAGGGAGCTCCAAAATTTACTATAGAACTCCATGGTGAACCCATCAGGCCCCGGAGCCTTATTCTTACCCAGCCTTTTTAGGGCCATACTAATCTCCTCCAGCGTGAAAGGCTTAGTCAAGGCCATGTTCTGTTCCATTGAAACCTCCTCCCAGAACATAGGCACTGGCACCCTCCGCACCCCTTCAGCGCGCGAGTATAAGGCAGCAAAAAAGCCTACTATTTCTTTTTCAATGTCGCCAGCCAACAAAAGGCTTTCCCCCTCAGAACCAACCAATTCCACAATGATACGCTTCCTTTTCCTAGCTGCAAGAAACCTATGGAAGAATGAGGTGTTTTCATCCCCTGCTTTTAGCCAATTTAGCTTGCATCTTTGCATTAAATCCCTCTCCTCCTTAAGATATAACTCTGCTAGCTCTCCCAACACCGCTTTCCTGGCTGATTTTTCCACCACTGATAAGGCAACTGAGTCGGCCTTAGCATCCAGCCAGTCAATCTCATCTAACAAATCCACTTCCTGCTGCTTTCTGCGCTTCTCCACCTCCTGAATCCACCTCTTCAAGGCCCTCTTAACATTTTTTAGCTTGCTAGCGATAACAAACCCTGCCCATCCGAAGGACGAGTCCTTCAGCAAAACATTCTCCACTGTACTTACACACCCCTCTATTTGCATCCACGAATTACAGAACCGGAAGGGGGAAGGCCCCCACTTGATCACCCCAGCCTCCAGCAACAGTGGAAAGTGATCAGAGAAGATTCTCACTTGCCTACTTGCACTATTGTGTTAATGAAAAAGCGGTCTAGAAGCGACCGAGAACAATCATCACCTGGCTTTGACCACGTGAAGGAACCGTTGTCGATAGGAACCTCCATCAACCCTGTTTCTGCAATAATCTGGTTGAACTTCCTCATTCCTTTGGTTGCTCTTCCCTGCGGCACCCTTTCGTGAATCCATCTAATGACATTAAAGTCCCCTCCCAAGCACCAAGGCCCATCCACGTACCCTGCCAATGCACGCCACTCCTTCCACAGGTACCTTCTTTCAAACTCGTGATTAGGCCCATAAAAGTTTGAGATCCAGAACACCATCCCACTCATGGAAGCAACCTTTACAAAGAATGGAGTAACCTCCTTTCAAAATTTCCGTTACACAGAGCCTTAGCTTCATCCCACATTATTAATAACCCCGACCTACCATAAGCCTCTACATGAGCCCACCCTACATCCTCGAGCTCCATATCGATTTGATCACCTTCTCTCCACTACACGTAGCTTAGTTTCTGGATAAGCACAAACTCGTGACATAACCTCTCGAATCACCCTTTTAACTTCAATCTCTTCCCCCCATCACCCAAACCACAAGTATTCCACGACAGGATTTTCATTATCAATTCAGAAAAGCCCCTCCTACCGGGACCTCTTTCAACTGCAAGCCACTTGCTCGCAAAATTGAGTCAAAACACCTTCCAGACGGCTTATAAACAGCCTCAACCTCACCTAGTTCCTTTTCAGTAGCCGAAATACCTCCATCTTCCTCTTCCTCAAACAATCTCGCAATGTTAATCACGGGGGGGACTTACAAATGCATTTGCGGATGCCTTTCTTCAAGAGACCTCGACTCACGATACTAACGTCTCAATCCTCCTCTTCGCCCGCCCCAGTGCTCGAAAATGGATTGGAGGCCTCTTGCAGCCCCCTTCTTGAACTAAGGAACGAAGCACGAACAAAAGACACCTCCTCTCTTCCCAGACCACAAACTTCCACAGACCCGATCCTTCCCACTGCCCTCCCTGTCCTGACTTGTGAATTGCTCACAGCCGATTCCAAAGACACGTTTAAACAATCCCCCTGTTCCAAGAAATCCGAAAGCAAAGCGGACCTCCTGACTTCTACCCCTCAACGACCCCCCACCACGCCACGGGAGTAATATTTGCCGCAGAAGGCGCCCCTCCTCCCTTACACTTGCAGCTCGAGAGAAGAAAAAGGTCGCCTCGCCTCACGAGATGGATAACGTCCCCGCCGAGCGATAACAGAGCCCCCGCCGAAGTCGTCTACCCTTCCTTCACCAAACCCTTCCAAGAAAGTCTCTCCACGCCCGCACTCTGATCTGCTTTTTGAGGAAGAGCAAACTTTTGTTTGAGACATAAACCTCCCTTTGGGATGGAGATTATTTGAATTATCCCCAGAATCCAAAGGGTCGCTCTTCCACAGCACCCCCTCACCTGCATTCCTCATGGAATTAAAATCCCCGCCGCCATGATCGCCGCATAAATCAATGAGGCCCCCTCTCCTTGACTCGCACACCCTCCAAGAAAATCTCCTTTCCCAGGTGACGACTGTTGGTATACCCTTCACGCGCACATTCATCCTCCCATACCTGGCGGATCCTCTTCCTGTCGATTGGGTTTTCAACATCTCTCAAGCACAAATCCTTCTGCAACATGGCGGGAACCACCCTTTTTCCCACCACTTCGCAGTGAATCCAAAATTTCCCAAGCCTAGGGTCTTGAATAGGGATTTCAAAGAGATGTAATCCACAAATATTTGGTGCCACCTTGAGTTTAGCCGCAGAGATATCAGTAAGGTTTAGCGTCTCAGATGAGATTCCTTCCAACCCCCCAAATAGTTGTCCAATTCCTTCAAAAATCTCACGCTTCCATAACCGTAAGGGCAAGTTCTTAACCGCAATCCATCCCCCATAGCCCGTCATCACCGAGGTCAAACTATGCCTTTTCTCGTCCCATTTTTTCAGCAACAGGTGCAAGCCCCCGATGACCTTCCACTTGCTTCCGCAATTTCCCATTTTTCTAACCGCGTCCGAGGCAGCCTCCTTTTCAAGACGCAGAATCGCTTTGTCACCTGCGTAAGGATTGAACTGCACCCGACACTGGAGGAATCCTTGAACCACATCCTTAATTACACTCCATTGAATGTGAGCAAACAACCTAGTGACTACCCAAAGGTTTGAAAACTCCATTTCCACTACCTGGCATTCCTTGCGAACCCAATATCTACTTGTGACCGTTGGAATGCCCTTCCCACCAAAGAACATCACGCCTTCCTTTCCCCACGCCTGTCAAGCAAAGGGTCCCCAACCGTCGGGCTAACGAACCGGCCCCTTTCCTTTCTAAGGAAGTCTGAAAGAAAATCCTTGAACACCAACCAACCTACTTCAGCTTTCCCTAGCGGCACCATGAAAAGTCTTCTTCCCCCCGAGGGTGGCCAAACCGCCCCCTCTGCTACCCAGCCAGCCTTCTTCCGGATCTTGAACAGCCCCAAAACCGCAGCCTCATCTTTGTGTTTCCTTCTAGCAAAATAGGCCGACCCAGCCTTACAAAGACAAGTAAAGGAATCACAAAACCAGAGAGCATGCTCGAAGGTCATTTGAATCGCAGACCTCTCCTCGAACCTTCCCGCAAGTAAACAATGCACTCTTTCCGCCCAAATTTCAATCCAAGGTCTCCTATGCAAAGAATCGAAACTCTTCGACTCCCCAAAGATTGTCGATAAGGGAGTCACAAGAAGTCTAACTCGGCCTTCACCTTCCCCAATATTCGCTTGGGCCGAACGCCAAGGGATAGCCTAATCAAGGGAAGGGACGACTAAGAGGAAGGAGAGAGAAGAGAGAAACCTGGGGATCTCCGTGCTCACTCTACCTGACTTCAAGAAACCCTTCGTGATTGAGACGGACGCCTCAGGGACAGGAGTAGGGGCGGTTTTATCGCAAGTTCAGCGACCCATTGCTTACTTTAGTCAAGCCTTATCTACGAAAGCCAGAATGAAGCCTGTTTATGAGAGGGAGTTAATGGCAATTGTTTTGGCCGTTCAAAAATGGAGACATTACTTACTTGGCCAAAGGTTCACCGTATTGACTGATCAGAGGGCTCTTGGGAGCTTGTTAGACCAGCGCGAGGTCCAACCAGAATATCAAAGGTGGTTAACTAAACTGTTAGGCTATGATTTCGAGATTAAATACCACCCGGGACAGTTGAACAAGGCCGCAGATGCACTCTCCCGTGTGAGCCATGAGGGGGAACTGAATTCTATTTCCACACCCAATCTAATTGATGTGGAAGTAGTGCAAAAGGAGGTGGAAGAGGATCCGGAGTTGCAGAAGATCATCCAGGAGTTAAGTGCGGAATCAAGGGAGCATAAGAAATACACACTGAAGCAAGGGAAATTACTGTACAAGGGAAGGTTGGTAATATCTAGAACCTCCTCGCTGATTCCTGCCATTCTCCACACCTATCATGACTCCGTGGTGGGGGGCCACTCAGGGTTTCTTCGGACGTATAAACGTCTAACAGGGGAGCTATTTTGGAAAAATATGAAACAAGATGTCAAGAGTTATGTTGAGAAATGTCAAATTTGCCAAAAGAACAAGGCTGATTCTATCACACCTGCCGGGTTACTGCAACCACTACCAATCCCAGATCGTGTGTGGGAGGATATAACGATGGATTTCATCGAAGGGCTGCCGAAATCCGCAGGGAATGACTCTATATTGGTGGTGGTGGATCGCCTGAGCAAGTATGGCCATTTTATTCCCCTAAGGCACCCTTTTTCGGCAAAAGACATTGCTGCTATTTTTATTCGCGAGATAGTAAGACTACACGGGTTTCCCCGATCAATAGTTTCTGACAGGGATAAGATTTTCGTAAGCCACTTTTGGAATGAGATGTTTAGAATGCAGGGCACTCAACTCAAGCGTAGCACTGCCTTTCACCCACAAACGGATGGACAATCCGAAAGAGTCAACCGTTGTCTAGAAAATTATTTGCGTTGCTTCTGTGGAGAGAAGCCCAAGAAATGGGCCCAATGGATTCCATGGGCAGAGTACTGGTATAACACCACGTTTCATATATCTATCAATACCACCCCTTTCAATGTGGTGTATGGAAGGCAATCCCCGCCACTGATATCCTATGGTGAAAAGAAAACGACTAATGACACTTTGGAGCAACAGTTGATGGAAAGAGATGAAGCCTTGTTAGCCTTGAAAGAGCATCTGAGAGTGGCTCAAGATCGAATGAAGAAGTATGCAGATCAGAAGAGGAGAGAGGTGGAATTTGTACCCGGAGAATGGGTCTATCTCAAAATCCGACCATATAGACAGAAAACACTCGCAAGAAGGAGGTATGAAAAGCTAGCACCCAAGTTCTTTGGCCCTTTTAAAGTACTGGAAAAGATAGGGGCAGTGGCTTATCGTCTAGAGCTACCGGCGGAGGCCGCCATCCATAATGTTTTCCACATGTCCCAATTGAAGAGGATGATCGGAGATAATGAAAAGGTACAAATTCAGATCCCTGACTTATCTGACTGTTATGAGTGGAATGCTACCCCAAAAGAAATCTTGGGAATGCGATGGAACCAAGACAGAAACGAAGAGGAATGGTTAGTGCAGTGGGAGAGGGATGGAGAAGTGGAGACCAGATGGGAAGTCGCCAGTCTTATGAAGCAGCTATATCCAAATCTCAGCCTTGAGGACAAGGCTTCTCAGAACCAGGGGGGTATTGTGAGACCCCCAATTGTCTACACATACCAAAGAAAAGAGAAAAAGGGGATAAGGGACACGTAAGGGAATTCGGTTAGGAAAAGAAGGTGGGGTTGGTTAGTGGAACGTGTGAGGTGTACTGTTCACATTGTATGTGGGGTTTTTATAGGGTTTTGGGAGAAAGAGGAAAGGTATTGAGTGATTTGTTTAGAGTGTGATTCCCTGGAGAGAGAGGTCCTCTCGAATGACCTTGTGACTATTGTTGCTTTTCTTCTTGTTAATTTCAATATAATAGCCCTATTCCATTGGAGAACTACCAATGGAACAGTAAGGCTTATTTCCCATTTCAGTGTTCTATTTCTCTTGTGGCTATTTTTCTGTGTGTTAGTGAACAGGAAGTAAGGGAGGACCCTTACAGATCCCTCAATAGTTATGTGTTCATTAGGATGCTTAATAGTTTTATGGAAAACTGGTGGTTTGTGGCATTGCCATATTGTTGGGGAGCTTGGGAGGAAGGAATAATAGAACCTCATGAGGTTCGATATTCCTCTTTGGACTTCGGTGATGAAGATTTTTTTTGTTATTATTCTTTGTCTTATTTTACTTGATTGTAGCCCCTTTTCAGTTTGGTTTTCTAGGCTAGGTTTTTCTGTATGCACTAATAACGGTTTGATTATTCATACAAAATTAAAAATAATAAAATAATAAAAAATTTAGGATGTATTCCACACCTTTGAATATATTCATATTGGGACATTTCTCCCTTCTTTCTCTGTCTAACAAATCATGGTATGTGAGAACCTCTCCCTAGTCTGATCACATCTTCAGAGAGAGAGAGACCAGTTCCTCATTTTTCTTTTCTCGACTAGGATTGCAAATTCATTTGCAAATAGTCTCTTTTGCGGATTTTTTTTTTCGAGTTCAATCAGAATTGTGCTTCAATTTCAAGCCAGATTGCACCTTCAATCTTAATCATTCATTCACTCATAAAACTCCAGATCAGTTAAATTCCGAATAAAAGGGAGGCAGCATTCATTCGAGTCTTTCTGTATCATTATTTGCAAAGGTTTGTATTTATTCATTTGTATCTGTATACTGTTGTCATCCTGATGCCCTGAATAGGAGAAATTATAAATCATAGTCTTAACTGATGACAATGGTTCATGTGCGACAAGAGAAAGGATGATTACATCACCAATATAGCTTCTCAACGTTCCAACGGTGATCTCAAATTGTTTGAAACAGAAACAGGTTTGAATAGAAGGCATTGGCTGATTTTGGATGCTAACCTAGGCTTCTCCCGAATTCAGAAGCTATCCTGAATTCAGAATTTTCTTCGTCAAGATCTCTCGATTTTATCGTCTTGGATCCTTTCCTTGAATATTTTGATTTTCCTGAAAAAAATTTCCCTCATCATTTGAAGATTCTAAGTCGAAGGCCATGTAACCTAACTCCATCAATTGGGCGTCCGATTTGTTCATGATCTTGCCTTCTCATAGGTGTTGGATTAGCATTCTGAATTTCTGGGTGATTTGCGGCTACAGATGTTGATTGATTCTGATTTTGATGGGCTAGGGAAAGGGTTTTGATTTATTGAGAAATTAGTTCTATGGATCAAGTAACGGTTGCAAGATTTTTTTGATGTCAACAATGGATGATTCCACTGTTTGCAAATGACTAATAATGGTGTAAGAGGAAGAAGCTTCTGCTTCCATGGAGGGTTGATGAGTTTCTTGATCCAATTTTGAAAGAATCTTGGTTTGGATCATGGGCTCTGATACCACTTGATGAACACAAGTGAAAGAAAAACCTCAAATATTATTCATGAATGCCCAATGTTACATGTTATCATATTTATAGGAATGGCAAGACGAACAACTTAAATTGAAGGGTTACCAACTGAATAGGTTAGTTTGTTAGGTGGTTTTAAAGAATAACTACCTAATGTACAAGTCTTGAAATTAAAACCTTAAAAACATAACTACCCAACATAAAGGTTAAATAAACACAAGAAAGATAGAGAATGAACAAGATGTTTCTACATCATACTCCACAGTTTACATCAAGATGATCAGCTGTAGCTTGTTATGGTTGACTATTCTCCACGATTTTACACCAAGGTGGCGGGAAACCACCTAATGTACAAGCCTTGAAATTAAAACTTTAAAAACATAACTACCCAACATAAAGGTTAAATAAACACAAGATAGAAAATGAATAAGATGTTCCTACATCATACTCCACACTTTACATCAAGATGATCAGCTTGTTATGGTTGAGTATTCTCCACGATTTTACATCAAGGTGACCCGCCAGTCACTCAATTCTTGAATTAATTAGTCAGATATTGGCAACAGTTAGATTTTTCATGAAACCCCCAAGTGGAGATGCCCAACTGATGCATTCATTTATAAGATCACTAAGGGGGTATTTGATTTATGGGTTGGGTTGGGTTGACTTGGGTTAATAACTCAATTCCTTGTTTGGCCCACCAACAATTATTACCGGTGACTTAATAACTCAACCCCATGGAGTTGAGTTATTAACTCAACCATACGGTACTTCCTGGCGGCGGTCCGACGACTTTCCAGCAGCAGTCCGACGACGGTCCGACGAGATGAAGAAAGTGGAGAACATAAGAAGAAAGAGAAGAAGAGGAGAGTTTTGAAGTGTGCCTTTAAATTGCTAATACTCTAGTTTAAATAGGCACCAAAAGGTTCTAATCCTTTTAGAACAAGGAATTCTAATCTTTTTAGAAAAAGGAATCCTAGACCTTTTTAAAACAGAAATCCTAATCCTTTTTTAAACGTTGAAACACAAACACCCTTTCCTCGGGATGGCAACGAGGCGGGGCGGGGTCGGGGATGCATTCCCTATCCCCGCCCTCGTGGGGATTTTCCATGCCCGTCCCTGCCCCATTCCCCCTTTTGGAGAGTCGGGGTCAGGGTCGGGGATTCCCCGATCGGGGATAGGGTCCCCGTAGGGAAAAATCCCCGCTTTTTTTTTTAATTTTTAATTATTCTTTATTAAAAATAAAAAATATATATTATTATTCTTTTATTTATTTAATTCATTAAAATTAAAAGATATTTAATATAAAACTTATAAAATTATAAACACTAGATTTTTTACTGTTTTTTAAATATTTTTTAAAAAATTATAGAAATCTTAATATTGTTACTGTTTTTAAATATTTTTTAAAATTTAATGATTTAAATAAATAAAAGAATAATAAGATTTACATATATACATATATAACAGTAACATTAATTTTATAATAATAAGATTTATATAAAACAATAACAATAATAAGATTTGTATATATATATGTGTGTGTGTTATTAGTTATATTTTTTTGACAAAGAAACAAAGATTTCATGATATAATGAAAAAAGTCTAATGCTCAAAGTACAAGAAATAAGAACATGATTACAAAATAAAGAAAGGCACACTAATACAAACTAACCCCAACAAGGACATCAACACAAGACCCAAAAAATACTGAAACTCCACAACCCCTACAAACCCGACCAAACAACAACCTCAAACCCGCCACCAAAAGAACCAAGGCTGCCTCGAAAAATTATATAATTTTACAAGTTCACAAAGCATGTTTTGAAACTTGTAATTTTAAAACTGTTGAAATTGTTTCTTATAAAAAAACTAAGATAGATTTAATACAAGAGAGAGAAAGGAAGCATTTATTAGTAAATGATAACTGCTGTTTAATGAAAGAGCAGGCTGATTTGCATTGGTCGGAGAACTCTGAGGGGGTTTCCAGCACGGTTTTATTGCAAAACGATGGGAATAGTAAGGGTTCTCTCGGTTTTACAAAGAATATGGAGACCTTGTTCAATTCTGCCTTTTTTTCTAAGAAGTGTGTTGGTTGTTACTCTACCCAAAAAACCAGTTCTCACAGAAGCTGTCCCCTGCATTTTTCACGAAAGAAAGGGGCTGATTTCTTTAATGATCGGCATGAGGTTAACTCAGATGTTTTGGAAGAATCTTGCATAAATTTGATGGTTCATTCAGCTCTCTTGTCTAACAATGCAGAATTTTGCAATGAATCACGACATTCCAGTATTTCGGAAGGAAATTTCGAACATTCGGTGTTAAACTTTCCAGGGTTCGGAGTAAATCGGATTAAAGGAGTTTCTTCCTCGTCAACAAAGACGATAGAAAAATGCATTGAGTCGGATGGGGAGTCAGTTGTGAGTATTAGTAGTGAAGAAACAGAGAAGTTTCAAGGAGATACTGAGCAAGATGGTCAGAATATTGAGGATTGTTTAGCTGAAGCCTTTGATTGTATTTTTTCAAACCAAGAAACAGAAGCATCAAAGTCTTTAAATGAGTCTCTTTCGGTCCCCCTTTCTGTTTTGCCTTCCAAATTTTCATCCTTTGTAGATCGATGTGGAATCCAAATGCAAGAGATATAGTTTTCTAAGGTTTAATGGGGCACGCTTCTGTTTAACTTCAATGAAGATCATATTGTGGAATACGGTTGGGTGCTCATTCAAAACGTGTTGCCTTAAAAAAAAAATTTGCAGAAAATGTGCCCATACTTGGTTTTAATTCAGGAAACAAAAAGAGGGCAGTTTGATAAAGATTTTATTAAATCTTTATGGTGTTCGAAGGACTAAGGAGATTGGGTGGATTAATATTGATGCTTATGGGAAGTAAGGGGGGTTATTATTCATGTGGGATGAAAGCAAGCTGACTCTTATGGAATTCATCAAAGGAAGGTATACTTTATCAGTAAAGTTCTCCATGAATTGCAAGAAAATATTTTGAGTGACAAACGTTTATGGACCAAATGATTATAGAGAAACAAAGCATCTTTGGAGTGAATTGAGATCATTATCCTTTAATTGCACTGAGCCTTGGTCCATTGGGGGAGATTTTAATATCACTCGGTGGATTCATGAAAGATTTCCTGTTGGAAGACAAACAAAAGTAATGAGAAAGTTTAACAAATTCATTGAAGATGCTAATATGATGGAAATTCCTCTATCTAATGGAAAACTCACATGGTCTAGATGGAAGTAATTCCTCTCGGTCTCTTATTCACCGATTCTTGATTTCTAAAGCATGGGATGAGTCATTTGAGCATTCAAGAGTTTCTAGACAACCACGATTATTTTCTGATCATTTTACCTTGATACATGAAGCAGGTATGTTTGGGGGCCAACACCATTCAGATTTTGTAACAGCTGGTTATGTCACTCAGATTGCTTGGAGGATGTGGAAAAATCACTTAGAAATGATCATTCACATGGGTGGGTCGGTTTTGTGATTTCTTCAAGGCTCGAAAATGTAAAGGAAACAATCAAAAAATGGCATGGTGAGTTTGAGAAGAATATGAAAAGAAGGGAGGAAGATCTTATCATAGAAATTGAGTTCAATGATACCAAGCTTGATGCAAATGATTTGTCAATTTTGGAAATGAATCTTAGATTTGCAGCTAGAAAGGACCTACTGGAGTTGTATGGGGCAAAAGAAAGAGACTTCATCCAAAAATTTAAAGCTCTATTGTCGGAAATCTGGTTTAAAAGAAATCAGAGGGTCTTTCAAAGCAAGTCTCTCTGCTGCTTTGATCGCTTTGATTCAGCTTTCCTAAATGCCTCCTCCTGTTCTCTTTCCAAGCTCTTTACTAATTATTCTTTTCAAATTTCAAGTCTAAATTGGAGTGCTTTTATTCGTTCTTTGTAATTATACTGTCTTTTAGTATTTATTGAGCTTATTTATATTTTGAGCATTGGTCTCTTTTCATTCCATCAATGAAAAGTTTCGTTTCCTTCAAAAACAAAAAAAAAAAAGGTTGACAGTTATCTAACAAAAATAACTAAATAAAGATCTTTGAAGTTCTAACCTTTCAAAATGTACTATTTGTTCCAGAACTAAGTTGCAATTTGTTATCAATTAGCAATTCATCCAATCTTTTCCTTGCACCATTAAATTCCTTTCACAGGAATGTATCGTATTTTTCATGTTTTAAATTGGGAGAGCAGTAGAGCACAATTAGCAATGTAGAAGTTCACTCCAGCCTTCAATATCATAAGACTTCACTTAAAAACAAGTGATGTAGATGGCAATAATGCTCAATTTTCTTCTTCGATAGCATTATCATTATGTTGTGGTACTATAATCAATATTATTTGTTGAGCAGTTACCTTCTTTCTCAATTTATTTCCTAAGTTATCCATGGAAAAATAGATAACTAGTTAAATGTGAGACTTGTCAATTATCTAAGCATGTTAGAAGTAATTACCCTTCAAATGACTATATGGGTTTTTTTTTGTCTTTTTTTCTATAATTTAAAAGCTTACTTCAAAGAAAAAAATGTCTGATTAATGTACTCAATCAAATAGGTGACCAAAAAGGAAAAATAGACACCCCTTAGAGATAGACAGCTAGGTCCATAATGGTCTCTGCCAACACTGCTAAGCCCATTTAAAGAGAATAGCTTCTTATCACCACACAGCTTATCACCACACAGCTCATGCATCGTATGCCTTCATAAACCATAAATGTCAATATCCCTTAAAGCTATACTTAAAACTAGCCCTAATATAAGACTTATTACTCCAAGTCCCTGTGAGAGCTTTTGATTTCAAGCCTATTCACAATTTTCCTCACCATAGGGACAAACTAGATCCTAGTGCCGTTAAATGTGCTTTCATAGGCCATGCTCCTAATTGAAAAGGAAACAATTCTACTTACAAGGTCTATCTTTCCCAATTAGAGGCAGAACTTATCAAAAGAATTGATCGATTTCTTTCACAAAAACCAGAAATTCCATAGGAAATTTCAAGTTGCCTCTAAAGTCCCCAATTGGGAACTGAGTTTGAGTGTAGTTAATACACATGACCGTCCCCGAAAGGAGAATGTCATATATGGCTCTCTCCTTCTTGGCGTGTTATGTGTGGAGCAAGCTCCAAGTCGGCCACCCATCTTTTTGTGCATTGTTACTATGCTCACCATTTCTGGATGTACATCTTAGAAGCGTTTGGATGGATATTGTTTCTTTCAAATAATATCTTTGATTTTCTTTCGTCTATTTTGGTGGGCATTTAGAGGATCTAGAAAGATTCTTTGGCTAGCTTTAGTCCGCAATTTTCTTTGGAGTATTTGGCTGAAGAGGAATAGTCAAAGCTTTAGGGGAGTCTCTCATACTTTTAATCAGTTTATGGACAATGTTGTATCTAATGTTTTCCTTTGGTGCAAGTCTATTCAACCTTTTAGTCATTATAGTTTATTTTCTTTTATCTCCAATTGGAAAATGTTCTTGTAATTCACCTTAAGGTGCCCAGAGTTTTCTCCTTTATTTCATTCATCAATAAAATTGTTTCTTACACCAAAAAAAAAAGTTAAAGATAAATTGTTGTTTCTTTTTAAAATATATATAAATGCATTATTGCCTGGTGGGAAAAGTTTCGAAGTCTATAATGATAAACATAAATGAACAAGATGGCCTCCATATCCAACAAGTCAGAAAAATGAATTACCATCAAGTATTACCTCAGGGCCTGCAGCAGAGAACTTCGTCTCATCTACCTTGACTTCTCTTGCACTAGTAGTACCAGTAGCAGTAGTAAAATCTTGCTTGGATGCAATTTCTTTAGTTTCAACAGTGTTACTGTGATCTGTAACGGCAGAATCCTGATTTGCTTGCTGTAACTTTGTTGCCAACATTTTGTTTTCCATTGCTAATAAAGAAAGCTGAAAAAGGATATGGTATGATATATTAGAACACCAGATGGAATTGTCCGGAAGCTCAAAAGGAAACCAGTTCTATACTAAGATGTACAGTTAGCACACTGCTATTTTGATGTTGCACCCACATGTATTTTTCCTCTTTACCCAAGTTATCTTTTCTTTTTTTTTTATTTTTTTTGTATTTTTTATACAAGTGGATTGTCCTTTTGAGTTTTGATTAAATTAATATAGAAGTGTGTCTTAAAACAAAATAACTAAGATTTATCTTATCTTAAGAAACACGTCTATATTAATTTAGTCAAAAGGACAATCCACTTCTATGAGCCATGCTTTAGGAAATCACAAAAAAGCATCCCAATTCGTATCCACAACATATATCATTACAAAACAATGTTGAGAACACCACAAATTTTTAAGAAAATAAAATAACAGTTCTACTCGTAAAAATAGAAACAATCTACGAAGCCCACTCTCAAGTAGTTAAGTCATCAAGATGAAATCAAGTTCTAGGCATGGTTTATCTGTGGTTTCTCAAAGATTGGAGAATACCTGCTTATGAAGACGATCTCTCTCAATAGCCAATTGCATAACCAAATTGGTTATAACTTTAGTGCGCACATCAATGTCCTTTGCTGAAGCCTTCTTTCTATACTCTGCCTGTTGTAAAGATGTCTCCAAACAACCAAGTTTACCACGAACAAGCCTCAGTTCCTCATTAAGTTCTGCATAAGATTCAGATAATAGGATGCAGTTCTCCTCTGCACGATCAGCTCTACTGTCTGCTTTCACAACCTTCAACTTCAGATCCCTGATCAAATTTTCCATGTCGTTGATTGTAGCATAGAGCATGTTTTGCTTCTCCTGACTAGCTTCAGCAGAAGCCCGAGCCTGCGCAAGTTGCATATCTGATTCCCTTAACTGTTTTTTTAGTGCTTCAATTTCCTCAGATTCCTTAAGCTGCTTCTCAAGTACCTTCTCCTTCAAAGTGGCAGTCTCAAAATTGGCAACAATTAATTTCTCTTCAGCTTCCCTCAATTTGGATTTCAAGACATCAGTTTGTGAATGTAAAGAGCTCTTCAGCTCAGCATTGCTGTTCTGGCAATGAAGCAATTCACAATCTTTAGCTTTCAGTTGTTCCATGAAGCTTTCAAATTTTAATTTCAACTCAGCCTCTCTCTGCATTGAACTATTTACATTGAACTGTAGAAGCTGAAGCCGACCAAGTAATCCTTTTGAAATACCTACGAAAACCTCTGATGAATTTTCTGCCTCAAAACACTTCCCACAAACATCTTCTAATTCTTCCTCCAAAGAATAAACATCTTGTTGTGAAGAATGCAGTCTCAGTTTTAGGTCATCATCCATTTGACTTGTTTCAGTCAGCTTCTTTTCAAGATCCATCTCTCTAGCCAGCGATTTCTCCAGCATCCTCAGAATGTGTATCTGATGTTCAGCTGTCCGCATGTCTATTACTGGATTCCTCTCCAGCAACTGATTATTCTCTTGCGAGTCTGTGCCTCTATCATCATTTCCTGTCAATATTCATATGTTAAGAAGTACAATCATTATAATCATTAATTGCATAGATTTAGATAAGCTGAGAATGTCCTCAAAAGATCATTCCAGCATTTTAGACTGCATCAGTAAGGAAATCAATGGTTTTTTTTCCCTTTTAGGGTTGTGGGGTTGGGGGCATCATGAAAAATTGTGTTAGCATGGTGGTCTAGTTGTCATAATATATTCGATCAGGTTGTATACTTACCATTATAATAACAACGCAAGTTCTTCTGTAACTTTGCTGACTGCGTTCTAATATCTGAGATCAGTTCATGTGATTGTTTTATGGATTCTTCAGAATCTTGCAACTTTTCTTCCAGATACATGGATGTTTCTTTGGAGAATTTGCAGAAAGGTATCAGTTCGTGAGCATGAAAAATATCACTTTGAATCCTAGCCAAGAAACCATCCACCCCGTCCACCTCTGAATCTAAAAATCCAGCTAGGAGATCAATTTCCGATGCTCTTTCAACAGAATCATCAAACATATGATCATTCTCTGAAGCAAAAGCTTCAAACTCGCTCTCCCTTGTAGCAATATGCATCATGAGAACACTTAAGTTAACTAGCTTTTCTGATGCACGTGCCAAATCCAATTCCAACCTGGTTATTACTTCACTGCCATTTGCTACATCTCCACTAGCCCGCGAAATACTGTCATGTTCATCTGCCCCCAGACCACTAGTGTTATCACAAATGACAGATGTGCTTGCTTCAGATACAGCATCAGTATCCATTTAAGAGTCCTGTCGCCCTGTTGACTTTACAATCTGAATAGCCAGAAGTATTAAAAAGAAGATTCAAGTAGCGAGGAAAATGGGTCTATGTGTGCGAGTATGAAAACAGCTTGCACAAAAGATTCAAATGCAAAAATACTTCTCTACATAGTTGAATCAAGTGATAAAAATCAAACAAAATCCGAGATTCCAGTTTCAAAGCAGTGCAGCAACGCACAATGGAGGACTGAAGTCACTTAACAGATCAATGTAGTTAAAGGTAAGCCATCATTCACTCACCCGTTTGGGTGCGGCAACCTTCCGATAAGTACCTCGCCTAAATTAAACGAGACAGTTGAGGTGATCAGCTGGAGTTAACCTAAAAAGTGTTCAGTTATCTATTCCCATAAATTTTAAAATTAAACTAAGAGTAACTAATCATTAAGCCTCTGTTTCGGTCATTTGATCTGCTTGGCACCCTTCATGCATTAAGCCTCTGTTTCGGTTTGACACCCATTTGAAGAAGAGAGGAATGCTATGGCTAAACTTTATTAGGGCTTTCCTTTGAACTACATGGAACAAGAGAAACAATCGCATCTTCAAGGAGGAGGAGGGGTTTGATAGCTTTTTTAGTATCTTTTTTAAATTAAGAGTTATTCGTAATACCTTTGGATAGCAATGTCTTTCTTTTTTTTCCTTTTTTTTATTTCACTTCACCAATGATATTTCATCGATATTGATGTTTCTTCTAAAAAAAGAATGCTTCAATTATTTGTTTTGAAAAGAAAAATAAACAAACAAACAAAACACAACAAAACCAAACAGATCTCTACAAGCTTGTTCTATTTAGTTTTTAGTTCATTTCTGGGGCATTTGTAGGTTGTTCTTTCTTCACTCCCTCGTGGAGTTTGTATCTCTTGGGCATTAGTTTCATTTTATTTTTCAATGAAAATATCCATTGTATCTCTTGGGTATTAGTTCCTTTTTATTTTTTCAATGAAAAAATCGTTTCTGGTTAAAAAAACGCACGTACACACAAACAGCACAAAACAAAACAAAATATAGTTACAAAAATATTTTGACAAAAAACCCAAAGAGACATTTGAAATGCACCACATTGCCGATCTCCTTACAAAATCCATCCTACACACTTAAAAATCCTCCCCTTAATCATCCAAATACTTTTTAAAAAAAATCCTCCATCTTTATATTGCATCTCCTGAAGCCAAATTCATTATAAAAGTCCACAAAAATACGTTCCAAACCATTAGGGAAAAATAACATCACCAACAAATGTAATTTGAATCCTTATACTCAAATGCACGTAAAACTACAGAAGACCTAAACCATAAATGAGGTTCTTTGTACAACGACAATGATGTTGACCCCATAAGCAACCAGCCAAGAGAAAATTTTGACACTCTTCAAAATTTAATGTGTAAAAGCTTGGTAAATATAAGGGAAGGTGAAAGAGAAGGGTACAAGCAATCGAGACAGAAGACTTGCAAAAATCCTCAAGAGCCAAACAATACAATCATTGTAACATGGGTAAAGTTGGACCCCTTATATTTTTAGAAATATTATTGATCTTGGGAACATATACAGGAAAGGGGAGATTTGACATCCCTACAAGACCATTGGGTTACAAAAGGGCTGCTTGGAAAAGATATACAGAAGTTCATACTTACAAAAATATATAAGAAAACACCAAGAAGAAGAGAAGAGTTTCATAAGACCCCAAAAGTTACCTTTTTATTAGATGAACCCTTTACAAAAGGAAAAGCAAGGAAGACAAGTAGGCAACTCCCTATCAAACAAGGCCCTCCCGATACAATACTTATAACGAAAGGGCTTCTTGTTGAAGAAAGAATAGAAGAAATGGATGCAGAAAGAAAGGTTATGAAGGAAAAAGAAAACAAAGGAGACCATTACTAATCCAACAATCCTCACAAAAGTTGAACATGATACTTAACCCCAACACAAATTTTTATGAAATTGGAAAACGAAGGGAGGCCAAGCATAACCGCTTTCAATGAATTCCAAGAAGTGCCCTTAGTCACCATAATAGTGCCACCAAGAGAGTTATTTCCATGCTTAGCACTATAATCTTGTGCCATACAGAACTAGTGCAGAATTTTAAGGTGTCAGATTCCAAATCCCCAACCTTAAACCCTAAACCCTAAACCATCAATCCTAAACCCTCAACTTAAAATGTTTTGTTTCATCCCTGACCGAAGTGTATATTATATGTTATTTTAGCTTTGCCATTACTTATTTAACAAGAAATTGAATTCATTTTGAAATTCAAGACCTAACCTATTATATATGGCTTTAAATACTTGATACATAGACATCCACTCATCAGTCAAATAAATGTAAACAAAACTTTTCCATATCTTTTTTGGTTGCTTATATTTGATGAAGTGTTAGTTCAAGCTTCTTTCTCTATTCAATACATAGTGGGTATTCTCAAATGTGTTAAAAGGATAATGTTCTTCAGCTTATTGTTGGTCCTCTTTTGCCTACGAAATTGAAGTTAGTTTGGTTAAATGCGGTCAAAGCACTTTTATCAGAATTGTGGATGGAATGGAAAAGAATCAGAGAATTTTTTAAGAAAAACATCTCCCTAGGTTTGATCGGTTCAAATTTGCAAGAATAAAGGCTTCTACATGGAGTTTATCTCCAAGTCTTTTACTGAATTTTCCTTATATGATATATGTCCAAATTAGGATGCTTTTTTTTAAACAGAAACCGCTTTTCATTAAGAAAATGAAAAGAGACTAATGCTCCCCAAAGATACAAACTCTATAAAGGAGTGAAAGGAAAGAAAAACCAAACTCAAAGATAGAAATAAAAACCATATAAACTGCAAAAAGCTTATCGATGAAGGTAAATATCATTAAAAGAATAAGCTTAAAAAGGTTTGAAGAGAGTGCACCAGGATGACACCTTTAAGCATGCATTCCAATTGCTTTTATTTATTGCTTTTCTCTATTCAATCCCTTGAGGGGTTTGTATCTTTTGAATCTTTTGAGTATTGGTCTCTTTTCATTATTTCAATGGAAAGTTTCATGTCTTATTAAAAAATCCCCCACCCTCCTTCCCATAAAAGTTCCATTATGATTTCCACAAAGTTTTATTGATAGAGGAACTAAGGAAGAAATCTTAAAGCAAGAAAGAAATACAGAAGGGTCCCATTTAACACATATAGGATCAAACTTAATCATAGAAGCCATAAGAAGCAAGCCATAGGAAAATAAAATAGAAGAAAGTTTCATTTCGTAACAAGATACTTTTGAATCTTTTTCACTGCATGATCCAAAACCAAAACTGACCAAGGTGTTTCAATAACTAAAGAATAAAGATAGAAGTAAGTTATTCAATGTAGAGACTTCACACCCTACCTAATGATCCCAGCTATCAAGCTTTGGCCCAGTGCAGTTAATACCAACTCTGAGCAATTCTTCCCATCAAATCAAGGATTGGAGTTTGGCACAAAGACAAGAAAAACTTTATTGAAATTAGAAAAAGAATCCTCTCTCCAAAAGAAAGGAACACAATGTTATTTACAAATTAGAAGTTATGATATGAAATTTGTCCCTCCCTACCTGAAAACCTTGGATTCTATCCACCCCTGTAAATGCTCGCCTAATAAGAATGTCCACACAACCACAGGGAAATGGAGTGAAGAATAGACATCATCTAGCCAAGTGCCCCTTGAAGTGAAAAAAAAAAATTGCTCCTACAACTATCCTTTAACCAAAGTGGAAAATTTCACCAACTGCAAACAATTCCCAACCATGACATTTAAACCCAAAACCCTTTTCTCACAAGACCTTGTCTTAATAAACCCGATCAACATGATTGTAATCCTTCTCAAAATCACTTTTAAAGATAACTCCTTCCCTATTACAAGCCCTCTAATCCATGGCTGCCTCAAGAAAGGGTTATTCATTTCCACAGTTCTTTCCTGTTTGCTTGAAGATGGAAGAAAATCTTAATTAACCCAAAACTAAAAAATAATTCACTCTACCAACCTTGTTCTTTTCAATGATTGGGGTGAGCGTATGCACTTAAAAAATAAGATCACTCTTCCCATTTCCCATAACTACCCTAGAAATGAATAGTGTGAACATTAATTCCAACTCTCACCCTTTCACGGTTAGTAGAAGTTCAAGTTCAACTACAAATGACGACCTATAACATTAATCTGCACAGAATTACTAAGAGCCCCAAAAGAAACTATTAAATGCTCATACAGAATCTTCAATGTACAAAGATTGAACCCCGACCAGTATCATCCAAATTTAGATTTCTAGTGTAAATTCTCATCAAACCCGAAACAGGATCATTAAATCTCTAACGACCCAGATCATAGTTTCCCGCAAAAAGCCCCCTCAATAAAGCCCAGACAATCAGAAACCATAACACCATGAGCATTAAAAGAAAGCATGGGAAACAACAAACACACATCATATCATTTCAGTCATTCTCTTGATAGAACTAAGGAGAAACTTCAAAAACAGTAAAAGACAGACGCAAGAAACTTGAAAAATGATGGGAAGAAAGCAAAATAAAGCGTAAATTAACAGACAGATACCTCTGTGAAACCCCGAGATTTTCAATGGTAAGAAGAAGAATCGTGTAATGAGGACCAGATGGATTTAACAGGAGGTAAAACGGAAAAAAAAAATCATGAGCTTACGAATTTTTATATGTTAAAAATTTAACAATCACTTTTAGAGTGACAGGTCATGCCCACGTGGCATTGTGGCAATGAAATTTTATCTTAAAGCCTATGCGATTACGACACGTGTTGATTGTAAGTTGTCGAAACCAAGAATTGGGCTCCATTGTGGGGTTGCAGAAATGAAAAACATATATTATAAAAAAAATAAACTAAACGAAAGAATCAAGAAAAAGTTTTTGAAGAACCAATTTTAACTATTGATTTTCTCAAAAAGGAATTATTATGATTATTATTATTATTATTATTATTAATTCTAAAAAAAGCATTATTATTATTATTATTGATAGTATTTTGTATATGGAATGATTGGTTGTGCAATTTATAGTTTACACCGTTTTAATTTTGTTAATGACTTTTTTTAAAATATTATATTATAAGTAAGGAAAAGATTGAAATCTTTTATCTAACCACTCGAAGTTGTAAAATTTAGGGTGGGAAAAATTTGGAGAAACGACAAAAGGATTGGATCTAATCAACTGAAACCTATTATCTAACAACCTTAAGTTGTAAAATTTAGGGACCGTAAAATTGGAAGTGACAACAAAAAATGGGTTGGATTTCATATTGTTTTTTTTTTTCCCATAAATAGTGCATTTTCAAATCTTTATTTCACAAATCTCAATATTGATGAAAATTTACAATTTTTTACTTGGCTTTGTTGAATTTTTTTGAATGAGTCTATATTAAGAAAGCGGAAGCAATTGGATCTTGAACATTCTAATTTGATCAATTTTGTAAAATAAAATGCATGCTCAAAACTGGAAAAACAAAGAGTTTGGAAACTCACCTTTGAAGATCAAATTCTCTTCACTCGGTGGACGATTTGCAACACGAACACTTTGTGGACCACCTCTAATGTCTTCCCTACTATCCTCAGATATTGGAACGGATTGTGGGATCCTAAATTGAGAGAATTTGGAAGAAGCGTGCTCAAACATCAAAAACTGAGAACAGAAATAATTTCTGCAAAATTCTCTCAAATCTCCTCAAATCTCCTCAAATCTCCTTTAAATAAAGCATCATTAAGCTTCGAGGAGATGCCAAGACATGAGTGATGAGGATGGTTTGAGAAGGAGGTAGTTAATTTTGGTGAATTTTGAGAATGAATCACCTCGGGCAACTTGGCCACTTGTTTTCAAGATAAAACCTTGAAATCTCATTTAATTTTAATTCCAAAATCAATATAAAAATAATTTAAAATTAAAATAAATTTAATTAAATAAATATTTTAATTAATTAATTTTTAATTTAATTTAATATCAAATATGAAATATGAAATTAAATAAATTGCACAATCTCGATCTCAAAATCGATTTCTGAAACATGAATCCCTATTCATGTTATAAATGTTGAGGCATAATCCCGATCCCAAAATCAAATTTGAACAATTCAAATTCTTCTCTCAAAATGTTACGAGACTTAGTTCGAGCTAGTGAAGAGGACCTAATGGACCTACAGATCATGAGCTCCAACGATACGAGATTAACCGGTCAAACTCTTTAGCTTAGCTAATCAACATTCGTTAACCACGGGGACACTCCACTATAGCCCAGTGGTTGCACTCTCCTCACTGTAGATATATTTCTGTCCACTCCATATAACCATCATGTTGGGATTTCTGTCCTAATCTCGTGGTTGTAAAATATTGTTTTGAAATTAATAAGAGTTATTCATTTCTTCACTTTGTGTCTCGCAAATATTTTAAACCTTTCCAATAAACTAAGCTCCAGGGTCATTGAATATATGAGAAAACTAGAACTTGAACGGTGTGTAGTTGACACACAAGGAGGATCACGCTTCGAGTTAATGACCCGAACGGTCTCAATATAAGGATGGGGTTGGAGACCTAATCCGGATACACTCGTGGATGCGACCCGCTTTGTATTAGATACAAACGAGGTGATCTCGACTCGCTCATGTGGTTGACATGCGAGTGGGGCATCCTGCATAATGAGATTTGTACAAGACCGGACCGTGAATTATTAGACTTACTCGATATAACACCGCTAATAGTAAAAGACTAATAAATTCGTAGATGACCATTAGTGACTCGACTAAATCACGAGCGATTACTTCCATCTTACATGCACGGGTCCGTCATTTGATTAGTAATGGTGAGGTGGTCCCAGCCACTCGCCCAATATGCCTATCTTCTCGTGGATGAACGTAGTAGAGAGCCGGAACCTAATTACGCGAGATGAAATTCACTGCTCCCGCCTATAGGAAACTAGAGGTTGTTCCTTTAAGTCTTGTCTCTGGGTGGCTTGGACAACGGCACCCACCTTCTCACCGCCCGAGAAGGGTGTTGTGTATGGTTGGACCATCACAATATGTTGTTCATTAGAGAAGCGGTGGGGACTTAAGGAACAAGATATAGACACGAGGGGTAAAACGGTAATTTGACCCACCGTGTGTCTATGAACAACTCCGTGAAGGGTCGACCCATGAGCATTGGTTATATCGGTGGACACGTAATATTCTACATCGATGGGAGTACAACTCTGTGTTTTAGTAGAGTGTCACCGTAGCTAATGAATATTGGTTGACCGGGTCAAAGAGTTTGACCGATTAACCTCGGATCATTGGAGCCCGCCATCAGAGGTCCATTAGGTCCCTTGGTTGGCTCAACTGGGGATAAAAGAAGGGTTAAAGTTTTGGTATGAAATTGAAGTGTTCAATTTCACTTTAAGAGTGATTATATCATATAGACGATAAAATATATAGTTTAATATGAATGAGATTCATAATAAACTATATGTTAGCCTAATTCTTGAATTAAAGGCTAATTGGAGAAATTGATAGAGAGAAAATAAATTGAATGTGATTCAATTTGATTAAATCCACAATTATTGCAAAGGAGATTTGCAACATAAGATATGAGATATCTTATATTATATAATTATGTGAATGAGATTTACATAACATATGGTTGTGGTAAAGTGGTAATTATGTGAGGTTGTGAACTTCATCATTCCACTATTTAAACCCTTTGTTAGATGGGTTTGGTAAGCCAAGTTGTCATTTTTGGATTTTGACCTAAGAATCGAAAAGTGCTTTCTCTCTATTCTCTCATTTCTCCACCTCTTCCAAAACAAAAGGAAGTTACCACCAACTTCCCTTCTCCTAAAGAGAACAACCAAGAAGATCTATTTTGGTAGTGTTCGAGATCCATTCGTGGGAAGAGTTCGTGGAGATCGAGGAGCGCGAAGAGTTCGTGATCTGCAAGGAGAGGTTGCTGAATCGATCTACAACAAGTAAGTTATCCTCATCGTTGTAATCTTTTCAGCATGTTTAGCCTAGATCTAATAGGTAGATCGATTTTAATAAGTACATTGCATGATGATACCATGACGATTCGATCGTCTTCCGCTGTGCGGGGATTCTCATTCCCTTCACATCATTAGTAAGTCGATCCTTCATAGGTCGTTCGTAATTACAATTGGGTCAAATAAACCGTTTTACCCCTGTAATTACTTCTTCTTCCTTAAGTCCCACTGATTCTCTAATGAACAATTGGTTTGTGGTCCAACCAACAAATCGAATCTCTCTCGAGCCAATGAGAGGGGTGGGCCCTTTGTTCAAGACCTGGAGTCAACACTTAAGGGAACAACCTCTCTACTAATCCCTAAAGCGGGTAGGAGTGAATTCCATCTTGCAAAACTATGTTCTCAGCTATCTACCCAGTTTTATCCTTGAAATGGGAGACTTATTGAGTCGACAATCTCGAGACACTCTCACCCATGCAAATCTAAGGATGATGTTGAATAAACAGGACTTCATAGCACGCTCAAGATTAAGATCAAGTTACCTAGGTCATCGTATGAATATAGTCAGTTATGAAGGGAATTGAATCCCGTGCGAAAGCGAATGATCACCTTTGCTCTCAATTGTGTGACATAGAAATACTAAAAAAACAAAAAATCTAAGCTAAGCATGCATCTTGAAAGCATAAAAGGATTAGTAGGTTACCTTTGAAGACCAATTCTTCAAGTAGTTCCTCTTCGTCTACGAACTCCTCTTCTCTACGACCAAATCTTTGAACACCGCCAAAAGACCTTCTCGATTGTTCTCTAGGAGAGGGAGAGATGTGGGATCTCCTTTTGGATTAGGGATGGTTGTAGAGAGATTTGGAGAGAACTCTTGTGTTTGCCATAGATGCGAAACCACACAAATGGTTCAAGTGTCAAAAAATGCATCCAAAAGGATGCTTTTATAGGCAATGTGGGTGGAGACAAATTCTCCACTCATTTTGCCACTAACTCCACATATTATGCATAAATGCATAATATAAGGTGTCAAACACCTTATTATATGAATCATATTCACATAATTGGGAGAAATTGGATTTAATTAAATCCAATTTTATCTCTCTCAAAATTCTACCATAAGTTATGTCCTAATTCCATAATTAGACACAATTAAGTTCAATATGAATCATATTCACATTGAACTATATATTATATCAATCATATCATATATAATTGATATAATCCCTAAATTGAACTTGAACATTTCAAATTCATTCTAAAACTTTATACCCTCTATTAATTCCATGTTGAGCCAATCGAGAGACCTAATGGACCTACAGATCATGAACTCCAATAATACGAGATTGACTAATCAAACTCATTGATCTCGTCAATCAACATTCGTTAACTACGAGTCACTCCACTAAAGACTCGTAGCTGCACTCTCCTCACTTTAGGACAAATTGTGTCCATTGATTTAACCAATGCCCATGAATCAACCCTTCACAGGTCGTTCGTAGTCACAGTTGGGTCAAATTACCGTTTTACCCCTGTGACTACTTTTTGCACCTTAAGCACCACTGATCCTCTAATGAACAACAAGTTTATGGTCCGACCATAAACATTATCCATCTCGAGCCAGTAAGAAGGAGGGGCCTCGTTATTCAAGACTTGGATTCAGCTCTTAAGGGAACAACCTATCTAGTTACCCTAGTTCGGAAACGAGTGAATTCCTTCTTGCGAAGTTGAGTCTCCAGCTCCCTACGAGGTTTCATCCCTGAGAAGGTAGGCATATTGAGTCAGCGACTCTGGCCACTCTCACTCGTACTAGTCAAAAGATAATCCCCCGCAGACAGGAGTTCGCAACTCGCTCAGGATTTAGGTTGAGTCACTATTGGTCATCGTTTGAATTATTAGCCCTAACCTATCAACGGTGTTACTAGATTGGTCTAACAATTATTGGTACAGTCTTGTGCAAACTCATTGCACAGGATGCCCCCACTCGCATGTCAACTACATGAACGAGCTGGATTGTCTCGTTTGTATCAAATACAAAGTGGGTCGGATCCATAGTGTTAGCAGGATGAGGTCCCCAACCCAATCCATCTACTATAGACCATTTGGGTCACAAAATTGAACTTGATCCTAGATATGTGTCAAGTACGCAGTTCAAAGTTGTCTAAATGTGACCTTGGAGCTTAGTTTATTGGATTTAAGTTTGTAATTGCGAGAATACAAGTTGGAAGAAAAATAACAACTTCATTCATTTCCTCAAATAATTACAAATACACTAGTTTAGGGCATAAATCACAACAAGTTAAGATAGTAAACGGAGTTATAAAGTCTAAGTGACTATTTTGTGGTCCAGTCTCATGCAAACTCATTGCATATGACACCCCCACTCGCATGTCTCCACATGAACGATTTAAGATCACATCGTTTGTACTTTACAAAGTGGGTCGCGTCCGTAGTGTCCCCATGATAAGGTACCCCAACCTCATCCTTATACTATAGATTGTTCTGGCTATAACTTGAACTTGATCCTACTTTTATGTCACACATAAAGTTCAAGTATACATCCTATAGCCAAGGGTTCTTTATTGGATTAAGGTTAAACAATACACAATTCACTTTATTCAATAACACCTTTACTAAATAAATCTCAATAACATCTTTATTGCAAAATAGAATATACATGCAGCTTACAAAACCACAAGTTTTAGGACGTAAAACCCAACAAACTCTCACTTGGACTAAAACGTCAGTGGAGTCAAACATGTTGAGCAAGAAAACTTCCCTACTGTACAACCCGTAGTCCTAGACTCTCTAGGTGTCCCTCAAACACTTTAGCCTTCAGGGGCTTTGTAAACGGATCAACAATATTGTGCTCCAAAGGGATCTCAGTGACGATCACGTCTCCTCGTTGCACAATTTCCCTGATGAGATGATATTTGCGCTCTATATGCTTTCTGCACTTATGGCTTCTAGGTTCTTTAGAATTTGTCACTGCACCACTATTATCACAAGAAATGGTGATAGGCAAATTCATATTTGGAACAACTTCCAAATCAGTCAAGAACTTCCTAAGCCATACAACCTCCTTCGCTGCTTTGTAAGCTGCGACGTACTCATCCTCCATAGTGGAGTCTGAAGGGAATGAAAATCCCCGCGCAGCGGAAGACGATCGAATCGTCAAAGGTATCGTTACGCTACTAGGGTTTCGGTAAAACGATCTAATGCTTAGATCTAAGTTAAACATGCAAAGTAAGGAAGAAAAACAGTGAGAAGAACGTACTTACTTGTTGTAGACTGTTCTTCAAGTTCCTTCCTTGGTCACGAACTCTTCATGCTTCTCGATCTCAACGAAAACTCGAACTCACGAACACGATCCGGTCACAACCACTTGGAAACTCGGTTGTTCTTCTTTTGGAAAGAAGGAAGATTGTGGGATCTTAGTTTTGGAGAGGGAGGAGAGTTGAGAGAATTGCTTGAGAGAGAATTCTCTTCTTTCGGTTGAAATTCCAAAAATGAGAGATTGAAGATGCAATCCTTCTTGCAAGAAGGGTTTAAATAGTGGAATAATCATGGAGTTAAAATCTCCACATTATTACCATTTTACCACAACCATAGGTTATGCAAATCATATTTGCATAACCATATAATATAAGATATCTCATATCTCATATTGCAAATCACATTTGCAATAATTGTGGATTAATTAAATTGAATCACATCCAATTTAATTTCTCAATTAATTTCTCCAAGTAGCTGATGCGAAAATATCGAGTGCCCTAAACTAATGTAAATTAGAATAAGACTCCGACACTTCTACGACGTGCAAGTATACACGGTCGAGAGCAGCAAGTGACAAGTTAAAGTATCGATCCCACGAGGACTAGCTAAACCTAAATGAATGAGTGTCCTAGCAAATTTTCCTTATTTTAGTGCAATGCATGAGTGTGCAAATTACTATTGTTAATAAATAAATTGATGTGATATGTGTGCAAAGACAAGACTAGACTCAAGAAAATAACTAAATTTAAATGTGGGGAGAGGAGAATGCAAACAAGAGGAGAGATGCAAGATATGAGATTTTTTTAATGAAAAATATAGGCTCGGGTTAGGTTAGAGTTCTAATGTTCAATTGGAATGAAATTTTAGTGATGCCTTGAATTTACCTACACATGTGTTCAAATGATTTCTTTCAAAATCACTAAGTTTTAAAACCTACAATCTCTCAATTGAGATCTAAATTATGCTCATGATTTTAAGTTCTAGGTGGGTTAATTATCTCTAATCAACTCAATAGTCCTACAATGAAATTTTAGTTTTCTAATTCAATAGCTCTCTCGAGTTCATGAATTCTAGAGAAATCAAAGTGGCCAATTCTAAGTCTCATGCAACGTTAAATCAATAAAATTTCATAAATTCAATCAATGACATCAACCATAAATTTAATCCAAAATTACATTAAAACAACCTAACCCTTGCCTAAGACAGTTTATGACTAAAATCGAGTCACACATCTCTAAATTAAGCATGCTTTTATTGATCAATGAGTTCATGCAAAACAACCAACATCATTCACTAAAATAGCCCTAATCAACCACAATTATAGCCTAAACCTGTCACGAGTTCGGCCTAAAACAGTGAGCAAAAGTAGTCTAAATCAGTATATAAACAACCCAAAAAATCAGTATTAAATTGGTAGTTTACAACAAGCAATAAAACTTAGAGATAGGGAAAAGGTTACACAACAAGTGACCTAGCTTTTGCTACAAAGAATTGCCTAGCAAAGAACCCTCTCGCCGATGGTGCTCCATAGCAGGCACTTTGCTTCAAAGAAAGCCCTTTGGTTGGCTTCAACAACGGTGCAACCAATTGCTTCAAAGAAAGGCAAGCAATAACAACAACAACCCCTTGGTTCTACCGATTGCTTCAACAAACAACAGGCAACACCACTGCAGCAACTTCACGGATTGCTTCAGCAATTGCCAAGCACTAACAGCAGGTGGACAACGCGATTTTGCTTCAAAGAATGCCGATGGCTTCTCCTCAATCAGACGTCAATTGCTTCAAAAAAAGAGGCTTGATTCTACTTTACGCACAGTTCCATCGATTGCTTCAAAGAACGCCTGACAACTCCTCTCTCGCTTTCTTCCTCTTGATTGCTACAAAGAATGTTAAGTTTATCCTCTCGGTTTTTCCCTTGATTGCTGTAGCAAAATCGATGGTTCCTCTTCTCTCTCTCGGTCTCTTCCTCTTGTCACAACTCCAACTCCAACTCCACACTTGTAAACCCTAATCTCCTTATACAAGATGGTGTTGCCCTAACTCCACAAATTACAAAAATACCCTTAAGGGTAAAAATACCATATTATCCTTCGGGTAAAATGTCTAAAATGCCCTTAGGGACTCTTGTAATTTTTAAACATCTCCTACACACAGAAAAATCTCAAATAAATTCATGAAGTCAATTATAAATCAAACTAAATATGCAACGATTTTTGGAGTTAAAAATCTCGTCTTTTGGTCTTTAATTAACCGTTAGCTTATTTCCCAAATTTCTTCAATTAGAGCATAAAAAACATCAAAATTAATTCTTTTCGAACCTAATGCTTAAATTCAAGATTTTAAAGCTAACACACACAATTTAGGGATAAAATAACATGAGACTCAATAAATTCTATGCAATTCAAGTACATTAAGCTCTAAAATTATAGTAAAATAACTCTCCTTTGGCGAGTGATCAGTAGCCCTAATTCAACAATTAGGCTAACCTATAGTTTATTATGAATCTCATTCACATTAAACTATATATCATATCATTCATATCTCATATAAATGACATAAATGCCCTTTAAGTGAAATTGAACACTTCAATTTCATACCAAAACTCTAACCCTTCTTTTAATCCAGATTGAGCCAACCGGGGACCTAATGGACCTCACGGTGGCGGCTCCCAATGATCCGAGATTAACCTATCAAACTCTTTGACCCGGTTAATCAACATTCATTAGCTACGATAACACTCCACTATAGCCCGTAGTTGCACTCCCGTCAGTGCAGAATATTACGTGTCCACTGATATAACCAATGCCCATGAGTCGATCCTTCACAGGTTGTTTGTAGACACGGCTGGGTCAAAGTACCGTTTTACCCCTGTGTCTACCTCTTGTTCCTTAAGTCCCCACTGCTACTCTAATGAACAACATATTGTGATGGTCCAACCATACACAACACCCTTCTCGGGCCAGTGAGAAGGTGGGCGCCTGTTGTCCAAGCCCTGGAGACAACACTTTAGGGAACAACCCCTCTAGTTTCCCTAAAGGCGAGAACGAGTGAATTTAATCTCGCGTAGTTAAGTTCCCAACTCCCTGCTTGGTCCTGTCCTTGAGAAGATAGGCATATTGGGCGAGTAACCGTGACCACCCTCACCCGTACTAGTCAAAGGGACGGACCCGCAGATGGAGTCCGTAACACGCTCGTGATTCGTGTCGAGTCACTAATGGTCATCTACGAAGTTATTAGTCCTTATCACAATGATACATCGATGGGTCTAATAATTCACGGTCCGGTCTTGTATAATCTCATTGGACAGGATGCCCCCACTCGCATGTCAACCACATGAACGAGTCAGATCACCTTGTTTGTATCTAATACAAAGCGGGTCGCATCCACAGTGTATCCAGAATTAGGTCTCCAACCCTATTCATATACTGTAGATCGTTCGGATCATTAACTCAAACGTGATCCTCCCGGTGTGTCCACTACACACCGTTCAAGTTCTAGTTCTCTCATAAATTCAATGACCTTGGAGCTTAGTTTATTGGAAAAGTTTGTAAATATTGAGAGACACAAAGTAATGAAATAAATAACTCTTATTAATTTCAAACAGTAATTTACAAACACGAGATTAGGACAAAAATTCCAACAAACTCCCACTTGGACTAAGCTAGTGGAGAAAATACATTTCTGAAATGTACATAAATTACAACGAAGTAATACAATAAACTAGGGCATTGAATACCCGTTTACATATCTCTCACTTGCCCTAGTCAGGAAGTTCCCCAAGACCTAGACTCTCTAGGTGACCCTCAAACACTTTAGCCGTGAGGGGCTTTGTAAATGGATCAGCTACGTTGTGCTCCAATGCTATCTGCGTGACTGTCACATCTCTGCAGTGCACAATCTCGCGTATCAAATGATACTTGCGCTCAATGTGTTTGCCTCTCTTATGGCTCCGAGGCTCTTATGAGTTGGCTACTGCACCACTGTTATCACAGAACAGTGTGATCGGCAAGTTCATATTTGGATCAACTTCCAAATCGGTCATGAACTTCCTAAGCCAAACAACTTCCTTTACAGCTTCACAAGCCGCAACATACTCCGCTTCCATAGTGGAATCGACGATGCATCCCTGCTTGATGTTTCGCCATACTACAACTCCTCCATTCAGAATGAAGGCTGACCCCAAAGTGGATTTCCTAGAATCCTTATCGGTCTGAAAGTCAGAATTCGTGTATCCCGTAAGGATCAAATCCCCAGTACCATACACTAAGCTGTAGTTCCTCGTTCTCCTAAGATACTTGAGGATTGCCTTTACGGCTATCTAGTGATCTAATCCTTGATTGGACTGATACCTACTGACAATCTCTACTGCATAACAGATGTCGGTCTTAGTACACAACATGGCATACATCAGGCTCCCTACAGCTGAAGCATATGGGATCCGTCTCATATCCTCAACCTTTTGAGGAGTCTTAGGACACTGATCCTTAGACAAGTGAACCCCATGCCTAAAAGGCAGCAAGCCCTTCTTGGAGTTCTGCATCTTATATCTAGACAACATCTTGTCAATATAAGACGCCTGAGACAAGGCTAGCGTTCTGTTCTTCCGGTTCTAGACAATCTAGATACCTAGAACATACTGAGCTTCTCCCAAATCTTTCATTTGGAATTACGAAGCTAGCCACTTCTTAATGTCAGTAAGAAATTCTACCTCATTCCCAATGAGAAGAATATCATCCACATACAACACTAAAAATGCGAAAGTTTTGTCAACGATTTTCTTGTAGACACAAGGCGCGTCGACATTTTGATCAAAGCCATAAGATTTGATCGCCTCATCAAACCTTTATTCCAAGACCTCGAAGCTTGTTTCAGTCCATAAATGGACCTATGAAGCTGGCAAACCTTTTGCTCTTGGCCTTGGGCAATGAACCCTTTGGGTTGGTCCATGTAGATGGTCCCATCAAGTTTGCCATTCAGAAATGTTGTCTTGACGTCCATCTGCCATACCTCGTAGTCATATTACGCGGCAATGGACAGAAGGATTCTGATCGACTTTACCATGGCAACAGGTGAAAAGGTCTCCTCATAGTCAACCCCTTCAACCTGGGTAAAACCCTTTGCCACTAGTCGGGCTTTGAAGGTCTGCACCTTCCCATCTACGCCACGTTTATGCTTGTAGATCCATTTGCAACCAATAGTTTTTACCCCATCCGGTTGATCCACAAGCTCCCATACAGAATTGAAGTACATAGACTCCATTTCCTTGTCCATAGCTTTAATCCATTCGTCTTTGTCAACATCAACCATTGCATGATCATAGGTCAATGGATCCTCACAGTCATCATCAGGAGCGACAACTGAGGTTTCAGCTAAACCCATGTAGCGATCAGGCTATCTCACAACCCTCCCACTACGTCGAGGCATTCCAAACTCTTGGGAACGGATTTGACTAGACGTGCTAGGATCAACAACACTTGTTGAAGTACTAGCCCCATCAGCAACTCTTGCTGATGTACTGTCCATTTCATTTAACACAATTTTACTCCTTGGTAAATGATCCCTGACATGGTCTTCCTCTAGGAAAGTGGCGTTTGTCGACACAAGCACCCTATTTTCCTTAGGATTGAAAAATAGACCACCCCTAGTCTCTTTAGGGTAACCTACGAATAAGCACAATTTTGAACGGGGTTCCAACTTTTTCGGGTCTGACATCAACACGTGGGTCAGGCATCCCTAAATCCTGAAGTGATGTAAACTGCTTTTACGTCCACTTCAGAGTTCGAAAGGTGTTTCACAAACACTCTTCGATGGAATGTTGTTCAAAATATAAACCGCAGTCTCTACTGCGTAACCCCAAAAAGAATCAGGGAGACGAGCATAGCTCATCATCGACCGAACCATGTCCAACAAGGTTCTGTTTCTCCTCTCCGATACACCATTCTGTTGTGGCATACCAGGTGCTGAGAGTTGGGATTTAATTTCATGTTCTATCATATAGTCTTGGAATTCAGTGTCCATATACTCTCCACCTCGATTCGATCGAAGTGTTTTAAGCGATTTACCTAAGAGGTTCTCAACCTCAGTCTTGTACTCCTTGAACTTTTTAGACTTCTTGTGCATTAGGTAAATATACTCATACCTCGAGTAATCGTCTATGAAAGACACGAAGTATTCATAACCACCTCGTGCTTTAACATTCATCGGACCACAGAGGTCAGAATGTATAAGCTCAAGGGGCTCCTTGGCTCTATATCTTTTTCCACTAAAAGGATGTTTGGTCATCTTGCCCTCAAGGCATGACTCACACACCGATAAAGAGTTTTCTTCCAACTCGTTTAGAAGTCCACTCTTCACTAGTTTCTCAATCCTATTGAGATTAATGTGGCCTAACCGTAGATGCCAAAGATGGGCATTTTCCTTAGAAGAAACTTTCGCTCTCTTAGTTCGCGTTTCTGTCATTTTAAACAATTCAATATTCAAAACACTTTTGACCGAATTAGGTTTTAAAACATACAGATTATGCTCAAGTGAAGCTGAACAAATAAGATTGCCTTTGAAAGTTAAACGCTTTATTGGATTCAAATGAAACAGATATACATTGTTCAATAAGGCAGGAAATGGAAACAAGGTTTCTAGTAAACCTTGGTACAATGTACAAATTATCTAATAATAAGTACTTTCCGCCGAAATGAAGCTTCACCATGCCAATCGCTGCAGCAGTGACAAGCTCCCCGGATCCAACCCGTAGAGTCACCTCACCCTATCGCAGCGGTTGCCAGGAATCAATCCCCTGAAAAGAAGAACAAACATGGTTAATGGCGCTCGAATCCAATATCCAGGCAGAGTCACTACTCTCCACTAAACAAGTTTATGTCACAAGTAAATCACATTTACCTTGATTCTTCCTCTCGACTAGGAATTTGGGACAGTTCCTCTTCCAGTGTCCGCCTCCATTGCAGTGGAAACACTTTCCTTTCTCTGCAACGTCCTTGACCTTCTTGCCCTTCTGGGCGGCAGCTCGGTCAGTTTTGCCCCTCTTCATCCTCTTCTTCCCTTTCGGGCATGAATGAGCAACAGGTTTAGTCGAACCCCTGTGATAAGACCTGTAGGCAAAATTTGCTTCAGATTCCGGTGCCCTGACCCTGTTCAAGGACTGGAAATTCTGTAGCTCATTGAGGAGGGTAGTCATAGTGTAGCTAATTTTGTTCATAACAACATTGCTACGAAACTGAAGGAAACTCTTCGGAAGAGTCTCCAGAATAAAACCGACTTGGCTCGACTCGTCGATCGAAGCCCCGTTCATCTCAGCCAGATTAAAGTTGGTCATCATGTCTAGAACATGTTCACGGACAGACGACCCCTCTTTCATCCGTGCATTGAAGACGTATTTGAGCGAGTCATGTCGGACCTGAAAGGACTCTTGTCCAAACATTTCCTGTAAGGACTCCATGATCTCCTTAGCGGTGACCATCAGCTCATGCTTCTTTGCCAATACATCAAACATGCTGGCAATGATATAGACCTTGGCCTTTTCATTGGCCCTGATCCATCGATCGTATACATCACGAACACTTCGCGACGCAGTCGAGCTCGACATCTGAGGACACTCCTCAGAGAGCACGAACTTAATATCGACAGTTACCAAAATTGTGTTTATGTTGTTTTTCCAAGTTTGGTAATTATCTCCCACTAGTTTATCGGACGCGAGTAGAGCAATAATTGCGCTAGACATTATTAGCTGAAAAATTAGAAAACTTTGTGTCAGTCTCGCAAAAAACCTTTTAAAAACCAATCAAGTTTTAGCAAAAATGTTTGATGATCCCTAGTCAAAATTTTGCAATGATATCTTAAAGGTTTAGAATGACCGCCACCGAAGGGTGACAGAACACTCCTCCTCTAGGACGAGACTTTCTCGATCAGACCCTAATCCTAGAATAACTCTTATTCCATTAGGCGTCCAACTACCATTGTTCGGTCGAATTCATTAACACTTAACGAATTCCGTAAGTGTCACCCTCAATCTTTAAGTTTCCAAGCATCCGTCCAAACAATAGCCACCGAAGGGTGAACCAAGAAGGAAAACCAACCAGGAAACTGTATCCCTTTCGAGAATTTACGGTGTTCCGACTCCCATGATCAGGCCCTCCGAAGGGATTGTCTGGTCCAGGCCAAACTAGCAGGCGGATCATAGGCGTCTCACGGTGTGAATCGAAAGAAGAGACCGTGGGTCCCATTTTCACAAGTCCCGCTCTCACTCACTATAAGTACTCTCTCCATCCATGATGGTATTGACCTATACAAATGCCACCCGAAGGGGAACACTCTCATTTGCGCCACGAGGCCGAGTATAGATCTCACGGTGCGGACTTAACGGAGATTTGTGGTTGAAAAACCAAATGTATCTCATACACTTTATTTCCTCCCACTCAGCACTTTACTTTTAATAGGGATTGACCTAGATAAACCGGCTAAAATTTACCTAAGTCTACCAATATAATTCTCATATGGTATTAACCTAAGTTTATAATCACATTATTACTTAGGTCTATGTGAGTAAATTAAAACACTTTTAATTAAAGGCACTCACGATAAGTATAATCTAAGAATCTCCGGACCGAATTCACTCCTGTGTGGTTTCCGTGTAGGGGTGTTCATAAGCGTCAACTTAAATACCCCAGCCTTAGACAAAACCTTCCTTAGACAGAGTTACTAATCAATCTTCATTCATAGACTAAACTTTGATTTCCTAATTTCTAATCTCATTAGAAAATAGAAAACCTAAGTCTAATTATTCAAGTTCTAAACTCTTTAAACTAATAATTAACTTAGGTTGCATGCATTTCTATGTTATAGTGCTTGATCATTCATCACATGAATAACTATATACTATAACATAATATTATTCATCACATGAATATAAATGCATGAGCATAGTTTAATCTAAAAAATATAACACTTATATTAATTAAATTAAACATGCATTTAATTATATTATAACTCTTATAATATAACCTATCATGCAAACTATATATTATAACTCTTATAATATAAATGATGCATGAAAATGTTTAACCTAAGGTGAGATTTTAAATCTATATGACATACATTATGCACATAGAATTTAATTAAATCATACATCTCATGCATAAAATAATTAAATAGCAAAAATAGACCGGTTTTTGGCACCTAGGGGCAATTATTTAATTAAATAACATTAATATAACACTTATATTAATATTATTTAATAAAATAAATATATAAAATAAATAAATACATTTTACAAATATAAAATTAAATAAAATTCGAAAAATAAACTGCCCCATGTTTCTTGAACCGCCCACGTCTTGCGAACAGGAAGTTGCAACTGCCCACGTCCAGCGTTGAGATTAACGTGCTCCACGCCGTGCTCCACGTCGTGGCCAGCGTTGCGACACTACCGCGTCCAGCGTTGAGATTAACGTGCTCCACGCCGTGGCGTTGCAACGCTGCTCTGCAGCCAAGCCAGCGCCCGCAAGGATAGCGTTGAGACGCCGATGAACAGCGACTCAACGCCATCTACAGAACAACAAACTCTTTTGCTGTTCTTCATCGAATTTCGCCCGTTTCCTCTCCGATTTCTTCACAGCAACTCTTGCCACGAACGACTCGGACTTACAAACTCGATTTACAACAAAATGCCCAAAAACAACGGGCCCTTACATTGATCTCATCAACATAAATTGTAGATCTAATAAAGTGCTAAAAATCGAAACATCCATCATGCAAACCAACATTCTTCTCATGAAATTAAGACAAAAATACTCACTTATTTTAACAAAAAACATTGCATAACGAAGAACCATTGAAATGGCTCTGATACCAATTGAAGGGAATGAAAATCCCCGTGCAGCGAAAGACGATCGAATCGTCAAAGGTATCGTTACGCTACTAGAGTTTCGTTAAAACGATCTAACGCTTAGATCTAAGTTAAACATGCAAAGTAAGGAAGAAAAACAGTGAGAAGAACATACTTACTTGTTGTAGACTGTTCTTCAAGTTCCTTCCTTGGTCACGAACTCTTCATGCTTCTCGATCTCAATGAAAACTCGAACTCACGAACAAGATCTGGTCACAACCTTTTGGAAACTCGGTTGTTCTTCTTTTGGAAAGAAGGAAGATGGTGGGATCTTAGTTTTGGAGAGGGAGGAGAGTTTAGAGAATTGCTTGAGAGAGAATTCTCTTCTTTTGGTTGAAATTGCAAAAATGAGAGATTGAAGATGCAATCCTTCTTGCAAGAAGGGTTTAAATAGTGGAATAATCATGGAGTTAAAATCTCCACATTATTACCATTTTGCCATAACCATATGTTATGCAAATCATATTTGCATAACCATATAATATAAGATATCTCATATCTCATATTGCAAATCACATTTGCAATAATTGTGGATTAATTAAATTGAATCACATCCAATTTAATTTCTTTCAATTAATTTCTCCAATCAGCCCTAATTCAACAATTAGGCTAACCTATAGTTTATTATGAATCTCATTCACATTAAACTATATATTATATCATTCATATCTCATATAAATGACATAAATGCCCTTTAAGTAAAATTGAACACTTCAATTTCATACCAAAACTCTAACCCTTCTTTTAATCCAGATTGAGCCAACTGAGGGACCTAATGGACCTACAGTGACGGGCTCCAATGATCCGAGATTAACCTATCATACTCTTTGACCCGGTTAATCAACATTCATTAGCTACGGTAACACTCCACTATAGCGTAGCCGCACTCCCGCTCGCGATCAGAATATTACGTGTCCATTGATATAACCAATGCCCAGGAGTCGACGCTTCACAGGTTATTCGTAGACACGACTAGGTCAAATTACCGTTTTACCCCTGTGTCTACCTCTTGTTCCTTAAGTCTCCACTGCTCCTCTAATGAACAACATATTGCGATGGTCCAACCATACACGACACCCTTCTCGGGCCAGTGAGAAGGTGGGCGCCCGTTTTCCAAGCCCTGGAGATAGCACTTAATGTTGGGATTTATGCCCTAAACTTGTGTAATCTTGATCAATTAAATAAAGTGTTATTTGTTTTGATAAGATTACAGTCTTGCTTTTATAAATCCAATAAACTAAGCTCCAAGGTTATAACGTTTATCTTGAAATCAGTGTAATGGACACTGTTTGGGTTGAATTCAAGATTATAACCTAAATACTCTATGGTATAAGAATAAGGTTGGAAACCTCATTCTGGTAACATCATGGATGCGACCCACTTTGAAATTAGTACAAATGAGGTAATCCAACTCATTCATGTAGTTGACATGCGAGTGGGGGCATCCTGTATGAAGAGTTCATACAAGACTGGATCGTAAATTATTAGTCTAACCAGTATAACACCGTTAACAGGAAAAGACTAGTAATTTATAAATGGTCATTAGTGACTTGATCTGAATCCTGAGCAAGTTAAGAACTTCTGCTTATAGGGGTTTGTCCTTAGACTAGTATGGGTGAGAGTGGCCTGTAGCCGACTCAATAAGCCTCCTTCTCAGGGACAGAACCTCGTAGGTAGCCGGGAACTTAACTGTGCAAGATGGAATTCACTCTTTCCTCTCTTGAGGAATTAGATAGGTTGTTCCCTTAAGAATCGACTCGTGTCTTGAACAACGGGGCCCCGCCTTTATGAGGGTATGAGTCTAAGGTAGGATCTTAGACTTGTTGTTCATTAGAGGATCAGTGGTGCTTAAGGAGCAAAGAGGTAATCACAGGGGTAAAACGATAATTTGACCCAACTGTGATTACGAACAACCTGTGAAGGGTCGACTCATGGGTAATGACTATATTAGTGGACACAATAATATCTACAGTGAGGAGAGTGCAACTACAAGTCTATAGTGGAGTGACTTGTAGTTAACGAATATTGATTAACTGGATCAAAGAGTTTGATCAGCTAATCTCACATCATTGGAGCTCATGATCCGTAGGTCCATTAGATCCTCCGCTGGCTCAACATGGTAATATTGAGGTATAAAGTTAGGAGTGAAATTGAAGTGTTCAATTTCATACATGAGGAGTTATATCAATTATATATGATGTAATTGATATAATATATAGTTTTAATGTGAATTAGATTCATATATAAACTATATACTAAAGAGAGATTAAAGGATGGGTAGAATGGTCATTTCCATCCCATTCCTCTATATATATAGTTGCATAAGATGCAACTAGGTGAAGGTCTTCAAAATGTATTCCTAGCCTCTTTGTTGTGTTGTTGGAAGAGTTCCAAAACACAAATCTCTCTCACAAAATACCTCACTACTCCTAAAGGGAACACACCTTCCTCCCCACCTAGAGAACAACGAAGAAGATCCAGTGGTGGTGTCGGTGTTCGTACGAGTTCTTGTTGCTGAGATCGTGACCGTGGAGAGAGGAGCACTTGAAGAAAGGTTCTTCAAAGGTATATACTTGTTGTCAATACTCTTATTATATGCTTAATCCATGTTTACGTTCTTGAATTTTCCGTTGTAACAAAATCAAGAGCGCGCGATTCGAGATCGCTTCCGCTGCGGGTACTTCGATTCCCTTCACTTAAGTGACAACCCCTCTAGTTTCCCTAAAGGCGGGAACGAGTGAATTCCATCTCGCGTAGTTAAGTTCCCAGCTCCCTGCTTGGTCCTGTCCCTGAGAAGATAGGCATATTGGGCGAGTAACCGTGACCACCCTCACCCGTACTAGTCAAAGGACAGACTCCCGCAGATAGGAGTCCGTAACACGCTCAGGATTCAGGTCGAGTCACTAATGGTCATCTACGAAGTTATTAGTCCTTACTATCAACGGTGTTACATCAGTAGGTCTAATAGTTCACGGTTCGGTCTTGTACAATCTCATTGCACAAGATGCCCCCACTCGCATGTCAACCACATGAACGAGTCAGATCACCTCGTTTGTATCTAATACAAAGCGGGTCGCATCCACAGTGTATCTAGGATTAGGTCTCCAACCCTATCCATATACTGTAGACCGTTCGGGTCATTAACTCGAACGTAATCCTCCCTGTGTGTCCACTACACATCGTTCAAGTTCTAGTTCTCTCATAAATTCAATGACTCTGGAGCTTAGTTTATTGGAAAAGTTTGTAAATATTGCGAGACACAAAGTAATGAAATAAATAACTCTTATTAATTTCAAACAATAATTTACAAACACGAGATTAGGACAAAAATCCCAGTAGAGTCAACATTGCAACCTTGCTTTATGCTCCTCCATACTATGGCTCCTCCGTTAAGAGTGAACACTAATCCTAATTCCCATCATCTACACCAGTCTGAAAATCATATTCAGTGTATCCTGCAAGGATCAAATCCTTTGCGCCATACACAAGCATATAGTTCCTCGTTCTCCTAAGATACTTGAGGATATTCTTAACGACAGTCCAATGATCATATCCTGGATTGGACTGATACCTGCTGACAATTCCCACTGCATAACATATGTCGGGTCGAGTACATAACATGACATACATCAGACTACCGACAACAGATGCATAGGGAATGCATCTCATATCCTCAACTTCTTGAGGTGTCTTAGGACACGGTTCCTTCGACAAATGAATTTCATGTCTGAAAGGTAATGAACCCTTCTTGGAATTCAACATCTTATATCTTATCAACACCTTATCAATATAAGATGCCTGAGACAGCGCTAGCGTTTTGTTCTTACGATTCCTAACAATTTGGATTCCAAGGACAAACTTAGCCTCTCCCAAATCTTTCATTCGGAATTGGGTCGCTAGCCATTGTTTAACGCCAGTCAGGAATCCTGTATCATTCCCAATGATCAGGATATCGTCTACGTATAAGACTAAGAAAGCTACAGTAGTATTGACTATCTTCTTGTAAACACAACTTGTCAATATTCTGTTCAAAACCATAAGATTTAATTGCAATATCAAATCTTATATTCCAGGATCTCGAAGCTTGTTTCAATCCATAGATGGATCGTTTCATCTTGCAAACTTTTTGCTCTTGACCCTGAATTACGAACCCCTCGGTTGATCCATATATATACTCTCTTCAAGATTGTCATTAAGAAAGGTTGTCCTGACATTCATTTGCCAAATTTCATAATCATAAAACGTGGCAATGGACAAGAGTATTCTAATGGACTTAAGCATGACAGCATGGAGAAGGTTTCTTCATAGTCCACCCATTCCCGCTTGGTATAATCCTTTGCCACAAGTCGAGCCTTAAAGGTTTGCATCTTACCGTCTCGATCTCGTTTCTTCTTGTAGATCCACTTGCAACCGATAGGTCTTTTACCATTTGGTTGGTCTACAAGTTTCCAGACTAAATTGAAGTACATTGACTCCATTTCAAGGTCCATGGATTTAATCCACTGGTTCTTATCTATATCATGCATTGCTGGTTTATAAGTCAATGGATCCTCAACGCCATCATTAGGTATGGCGACCTAGGTTTCAGTTAAACTCATGTAACGATCGGATTGTCTAACATCTCTTCCATTACGTCGAGGCATTCTCAACTCTTGAGAAGGACCGGCTTGATCAACAACTTTTGTTGATTTGTCTGTAGCTTCCATGGAAATTTCACTAAAGGCAATTTTGCTAAGAGGTCGATGATCTCTCATGTGGTCTTCCTCTAAGAACGTGGTGTTTATCGACACAAGCACTTTGTCCTCTTGAGGATCATAAAATAGACCACCTTTCGTTTCCTTAGAGTATCCGACGAATAGGCATAATTTTGAATGATGTTCCTATTGGGTTTTATGCCCTAAAATTCGTAGTTTGTAAATAATGTTCTAATTAGATCAATAAACAATTATTGTTGTCAATAGAGAGTTATTGTTTATCATTATTTTCTATATTGCCTTGACTTAACCTTAAATCCAATAAACTAACATTCGAGGTTGTTGTATATCTCTTGAACTGAATGTAGTGGACATATAAGGATCTTAGTTCGAGATACAGCCTAAAGGTCTATAGTAAGGGGATAAGGCTTGGGTACCTTATCTTGGAAATACTATAGATATGGCTCACTTTGTATTTGATACAAACACAGTGATCCTAACGTGTTCGTGTAGACGACATGTGAGTGGGGATATCATATATAATGAGATTGCATAAGACCAAACCACGAAATAGTAACCACTAGAGTAATGACTCTGCCTAGATACTGGATTCGGGCACCACTAACCATGTTTGTTCTTCTTTTCAGGGAATTAGTTCTTGGTAGAAGTTGCGAGAGGGTGAGATAACACTACGAGTTGGATCTGGGGAGGTTGTCTCTATTGCAGCAGTCGGCACGATGAAACTCTATTTTGACGGGAAATACTTATTATTGGATAATATGTATATAGTGTCAGGGTTTACTAGAAACCTTATTTTTATTTCCTGCTTACTAAAACATTGTATTTCCATTTCATTTAGTGGTAATAAAGTGTTTATTTCCCGAAATGGAAACTTATTGTGTTCTGCTTCACTTGAGAATAACTTGTACGTTTTGAAACCTAATTCGGTCAAAAGTGTTTTGAATACTAAATTGTTTAAAACAGCTGAAACACGAACTAAGAGAGTAAAGGTTTCTCCTAAAGAAAATACCCATCTTTGGCATCTAAGGTTAGGCCACATTAATCTCAATAGGATTGCGAGACTAGTGAACAGTGGACTTCTAAGCGAGTTGGAAGAAAACTCTTTACCGGTATGTGAGTCATGCCTTGAAGGCAAAATGACCAAAAGTCCTTTTAGTGGAAAAGGATATAGAGCCAAAGAGCCCCTTGAGCTTATACATTCTGACTTCTGTGGTTCGATGAGTGTTAAAGCACGAGGTGGTTACGAATACTTTGTATCTTTTATAGATGACTATTCAAGGTATGGGTATAGTTACCTAATGTATAGGAAGTCTGAAACTGGGTATATTTACCTAATGCATAGGAAGTATGAAACTCCTGAAAAGTTCAAGGAGTACAAGACTAAAGTTGAGAACCTGTTAGGTAAAACTATAAAAATACTTCAATCGGATAGAGGGACCTAATGAACCTACAGATCATGAGCTCCAATGATACGAAGGCGGGGCCCCGTTGTTAAGAAGGCAGGGCCCCGTTGTTCAAGGCTTGGATTTAGTTCTTAAGATAACAACCTATCTGATTCCCTAATTTAGGAATGAGTGAATTCCATCTTGCAGAGTTAAGTTCCCAGCTACCTACAAGGTTCTGTCCCTGAGAAGGTAGGATTATTGAGTCGGCTACAGGACACTCTCACCCATACTAGTCTAAGGACACACTCCCATAAGCAGGAGTACGTAACTTGCTCAGGATTCAGGTCAAGTCACTATTGATCATTTATAATTATTAAACCTATCTTGTTAATGGTGTTACACTAGTAGGTTAATAATTTGCGGTCCGATCTTGTATAATCTCATTATATAGGATGCCACCCTCGCATGTCTACCACATGAACGAGTTGAATTACCTCGTTTGTACTGAATACAAAGCGGGCAACATCCATGGTGTTACCAATATAAAATTCCCAACCTTACGCATATACCATAGACCATTCAGGTTATACTTGAACAACTTTATCCAAGTTGTATCCACTACACAATTGTTCAAGATCGATCATTATAACCTTGGAACTTAGTTTATTGGATTTAGGTTTATGTGCGAGAATATAATAAATAACTCTTTATTTTTTTGAAATATCATTATTACAAAACTACACTTGTTTAGGGCATAAACCCCAACAATCTCCCACTTGACCTAAAGCTAGTGGAGTACATAATAAACATTACAATAATATAAATACAATAAACTAGGGCACTGAACCCTTTAGTGATACTTTCGCTCAATGTGTTTTCCCTTCTTGTGACTTTGGGGTTCTCTTGAATTTGCCATAACACCACTGTTATCACAATAAAGTGTGATTGGCAAACTCATGTTTGGAATAACTTCCAAATCCACCATGAATTTCCTTAGCCATACGCCTCTTTAGTTGTTTCACAAGCTGCTACATATTCGGCTTCCATAGTTGAATCTGCGATGCATCCTTGCTTGATGCTTCACCAAACTACAACCCTTCCATTGAGAATGAAAACTGACCTCGACGTAGATTTCCTAGAATATTTGTCAGTTTGGAAGTCAGAATCTGTGTATCCTGTAAGGATCAAATCCTTAGCTCCATATACATGCATGTAGTCCCTCGTTCTCCGAAGATACTTGAGGATTGTTTTAACCGATGTCCAGTGTTCTGGTCTTGGGTTGGATTGATATCTACTGACCATTCTTACTGCAAAGCATATGTCTGATCTAGTACACAACATAGTGTACATCAGGCTTCCAACAATTGATGCATAAGGAATTCGTCTCATGTCCTCAACTTCTTGAGGTGTCTTAGGACACTGTTCCTTAGACAAATGGACTCCATGCCTGAAAGGTAATAGGCCTTTCCTGGAGTCTTGCATCTTAAATCTTGACAACACTTTGTCGATATAAGATGTTTGAGACAATGTTAGAGTTTTGTTTTTGCGATTCAGACAATCTGGATTCCAAGAACAAACTGCGTCTCTCCCAAATCTTTCATTTGGAATTGCGTAGCTAGCCATTTCATTTGAAAAACACACCGAACGGAAGTATCACTTGATACGAGAAATTGTGCACTGAGGAGACGTGATTATCACGAAGATAGCATCGGAGCACAACGCTGCTGATCCTTTTACAAAGACTCTCACGGCTAAGGTGTTCGAGGGTCACCTAGAAACTCTAGGTTTACACATTAGAACCTGACTAGGGCAAGTGAGAGTATTGTATGAAAGGATATTCAATGCCCTAGTTTATTGTATTTGTATTATTGTAATGTTTTAAGTACTCCACTAGCTTTAGGTTAAGTGAGAGTTTGGTTGGATTTATGCCCTAAACTCGTGTATTTGTAATTATTCAAGGAAATAAATAAAAGTATTATTTCCCCTCGAATCTTGTATTCTCACTATTACAAACTTAAATCCAATAAACTAAACTCCATGGTCACATTTAGGAGACATTAAACTGTGTGTAGTTGACACATAACTAGGAACAAGTTCAAGTAGTTGACCCAAATGGTCTAGAATACATGGATTAGGTTGGGAACCTCATCTTGGAAACACTATGGATGCGACCCCATTTTGTATTTGATATAAACGAGGCAATCCAACTCGTTCACGTAGTTGACATGCGAGTGGAGACATCCTGTGCGATGAGATTGTACAAGACTGGACCGAGAATTATTAGACCACTCTAATAACACCGTTAATAGATTAGAGCTAATAATTCAAAGATGACCATTAGTGACTCAACCTGAATCCTGAGCGAGTTGTGAACTCCTGTCTACGGGGGTTTATCCTTAGACTAGTACGGGTGAGAGTGGCCACAACTGCCAGTAACTTTACCTTATTAGGGATGAAACCTCGTAGGGAGCTGGGGACTCAACTCCGCAAGAAGGAATTCACTCGTTCCCGAACTAGGGTAACTAGATAGGTTGTTCCCTTACGAACTGACTCTAGGTCTTGAACAACGAGGCCCCTCCTTCTTGCTGGCCTGAGAGGGATATTGTTTATGGTCGGACCATAAACTTGTTGTTCATTAGAGGATCAGTGGTGCTTAAGGACCAAAAAGTATTTACCGGGGTAAAACGATCAATTGACCCAGTTGTGACTACGAACGACCTGTGAAGGGTTAACTCACGGGCATTGGTTAAATCAATGGACACAACTTGTCCTACAGTGAGGAGAGTGCAGCTATGAGTCTATAGTGGTGTGACTCGTAGTTAACGAATGTTGATTAACGGGATCAAAGAGTTTGATTAGTTAATCTCGTATCATTGGAGCTCATGATCTGTAGGTCCATTAGGTGCATCGGTTGGCTCAACATGGAATTGAATGAGGGTATAAAGTTTTGGAATGAATTTGAAGTGTTCAAATTCAATTTAGGGAATTATGTTGATTATATATGATGTAATTGATATAATATATAGTTCAATGTGAATATGATTCATAATGTGTTGGGGTTTATGTCCTAAAACTCGTGGGTTTGTAAATTGAATGTATATTTCATTTTGCAATAAAGATGTTGTAGATACCGTATTTGGTCCGGTAATTTTTATTATTATTATTATTATTATTTCATAATTTTTTCTTGTAAATAAAAGTTGTTTTAGAGAAAATTTAAATTTGTTTGTTAATTTAAATTTTGTTATTGTTATTATTGTTTATAAAAAAATGTTAAAAAAGAAATTTATTTTATTTTATTATTTGTTACTTTGTTTTACTTTTTTAATTGTTTTATTTTATTTTATTTTATTATTTTTTTAAAAAACAAATCACTCAACTACCCACTCTCACATATTAGTTATTTTTTTTCTCATCTTCTCCCCACACTCTCTCAATTTTCCTTTCTTCACGATTCTTTCTCCACCAACTCCCATTGACAGTTTTTATTTTTTTAAAATAAGTCATCGATTGATTGAAGGGGGAGGATTGATTGATTGAAGGGGGATGATCGATGGATTGATGGGGGATGAAAGAGGGGAGGATCGATGAAAAAGGAGGGGAGGAAAAAGGGAGGATAAAAAGGTATGTTTTATGCTTCTCGGTTTCATTTGCCTTCATGCATTTTTTTTAAATTTGGTCAGTTGGCCTCTATATGTTTGCATTCTTTTAGCAAATCATGTAGGTTTTAGTTTGGCCAATTTCGCTACTGTATTTTCCTTTCATTCCTTTGTGTATTTAGATTTGGTCAATTCGTAGATTGATATCTTGTACTTGTGATGTATCAGTTATCATTTTAACGATCAACTTCTCCCATAATGATATCTAGACTACCTAGTATTGTCATAATATCAGCCAATTTCATTCTTTTAACTAACTGAGGAAGAATTTACAAATTGATAAAACCCGACGGGCAAATTTTCCATCTCCAAGGAAAACCACCCTGATCCCCTATCAAAAAAATGCCAATGTGACTATATTTAATGGCCACTGTATTTTGATTTGACATTTGATTTGATTTCATGTTTTCATGAATTGCCCATGCATATGTTGAAAATTAGATTAAGAAATTCTTCCTTTTTTTGAATATTTTAATGGTGAATCACTTATGTTTTAGTTTGATCTTAGATTTAGTCCTTTATTGATTTGATTCTGTATTTTGATTTGGCCTAATAATTTATGTACCCCTTGACCACTATATTGGCCACTATATTTTGTTTTGGCTTGATTTGGTCTCTACTTTATTTGGTTAATGCATGTATGTAATTTGCCCACTGTGTTAAAATTTCTTTGGTTGAAATTTGGTCAGTTTGTTGATCTGTATATTTTCATGAATTTCTACAATTGTTTTTGGGTTAATGTATTTATTTTCATATTTTCATGAATTACCTCTGCGTATTTGAATATTTTTGAGATGATAATATTTGACCATGGTGTATATTTCGTAAAATGTATATATATATATATATATATATATATATATATTTGAAAATTTGAATGTGTAATCTTAATGTATTTTAATTTGGCCTAACATGTATTTTAATTTAGTAGATTTGACCACTGTGTATAATGTTTTAATGGATTGAGCATTCTTCATATTTTGATTTAGTTTGATTTGGGTAACTTTATCTATAGGGTTGTTTGGCAAATTTATCTATTTTTTCTGTTTTATTTGATTTGAATAAAATTGAAATTTACTTAATTTGTTGGCATAAATTTGACATTAAAGTTAAGATTTTTGAAATAAGAATTCTTTATTTTCTCAACTTTAAATTTTGGCAATAGAGTTTGAAATAAAACAAATTGCTCTTTTAAAAATGAGATTTCAATGATAAGGACCCTTTTTAAAAAACAAAATCACATCTTGGCAATGAAGTTTGAAATAAAACAAATTTGTCTCCTTTCAAAATTGGATTTCTAAAATAAGAACCCTCCCATTTTTTCCAAAATTGCATTTTGGCATCATAGTTTGAAATAAAACAAATTTGCCCTTTTTCAAAATTGGATTTCTGAAATAAGAATCCTTCATTTTTTAAAATTGCATTTTGACATCATAGTTTGAAATAAAACAAATTTGCCCCATTTAAAATTGGATTTATGAAATAAGAACCTTCAAATATTTTAAAATTGCACTTTGGTATCAAAGTTTGAAATAAAACAATTTTGCCCTTTTAAAATTGAATTTCTTAAATAAGAACCCTTCAATTTTTCAAATTTTCATTTTGGCATCAAAGTTTGAAATAAAACAAATTTGCCCCCTTTTAAAATTGAATTTCTGAAATAAGAACCCTCCAATTTTTTTTTTAAAATTGCATTTTGGCATCAAAGTTTGAAATAAAACAAATTTGCCTATTTTTAAAATTGGATTTCTGAAATAAGAACTCTCCAATTTTGAAAATTGCATTTTGGCATTTAAATTTGAAATAAAACAAATTTGTCTTCTTTAAAATTTATTTTTGAAATAAAAACCCTCCAACTTTTCAAAATTAAATTTTGGCATCAAAGTTTGCAATAAAATAAATTTGCCCCTTTTTATAATTGAAGTTTTTAATTTAAAGCTTTCCATATTTTTTTAAATTGAAATTTTGGCATCAAAGTTTGCAATAAAACAAATTTGCCCTTTTAAAATTGAATTTCTGAAATAAGAATCCTTCAATTTTTCAAAATTACATTTTGGCAATAATGTTTGAAATAAAATAAATTGCCTCGTTTAAAAATGAATTTCTGAAATAAGAATGTTCCATTTTTAAAATTATTTTATTAAATAACTTGTTTTTTAACAAATAAGGAGTTTATTTTGAAATATCAAAATAAATTTCAAAATTTTCTAATGGCCTTGAGCCACTCATAGTTATTAATTCATATTTTTCTTTTAAAATGTGAATTTTTAAATTTTGGAACATTCAAATAAAATACAAAAAATATTTTTCTTTGAACCAATAAATAAAAAGGATAATTTTAAAATAAAATGTGGTAACCGTTTTTTAAAAATGGGTGTTATAGGGATGCTAACACATTCTTTGCACTCAATCGACTCCCGAACCTAATTTCTAGTTTCACAGACCAACATTTTTCTTTAAAATGGGTGATCAATCACACCTTATGATGATTGGTGGCGACTCCAAACCTTTACCTCGAAAGAGACCCTTGGGAGAGGACGTCGGTCGCTCCGTGTCGCGATGACGTTGCGACAGATGTTATTGAGATTTATTCAAATAAAGGTGTTATTGAATAAAGTGAATTGTATATTTTGAAACCCTAATCAAATAAAGAACCCATGGCTATAGGGTGTATACTTGAACTTTATGTGTGACATAAAAGTGGATCATGTTCAAGTTATAGCCAGAAAGGTCTTTAGTATAGGGATAGGACTGGGTACCTTATCCTGGGGACACTATGTACGCGACCCACTTTGTAAAGTACAAACAATGTGATTATGAATCGTTCATGTGGAGACATACGAGTGGGGGCGTCCTATGCAATGAGTTTGCATAAGACTGGAGAGAGAAATAGTCACTTAGACTTTATAACTCCGTTTATTGTCTTAACTGACTATATTCATACGAAGACCTAGGTAACTCGATCTTAATCCTGAGCATGCCATAAACTCCTGTTTATTTGGATTATCCTTAGATTTGCATGGGTGAGAGTGGCCTGAGATTGCCGACTCAATAAGCCTCCCATTTCAGGGATAAGACTAGGTAGACAGCTGGGAACATAGTTCTGTAAGATAGAATTCACTCCTACCCGTTTTAGGGATGAGTAGAGAGGTTGTTCCCTTAAGTGCTGACTCTGGGTCTATAACAAAGTGTCCACCCCTCTCATTGTCCCGAGAGGGATTCGGTTTGTTGGTTGGACCACAAACCAATTGTTCATTAGAGGATCACTGGGACTTAAGGAACAAGAAGTAATTACAGGGGTAAAACGATATTTTTTGACCCAACTGTAATTACGAACGACCTGTGAAAGATCGACTTACTAATCATGGTTATATCGAGTGGACAGAAATATATCTACAGTGAGGAGAGTGCAGCCACTGGGGGCTTTAGTGGAGTGTTCCGGTGGTTAACGAATGTTGATTAGCTAGGCTAAAGAGTTTGGTTGGTTAATCCCGTATCGTTGGAGCTCATGATCTGTAGGTCCATTAGGTCCCCTTACTAGCTTGGACTAAGCCTTGTAACATTTGAGAGAAAAGAATTTGAATTGTTCAAATTTAGTTTTGGGAGAGAGTGTTAATTATATGCGATATATTTAACATTTCACAGTTTAATTATGAATTAAACTATGATAAAGAAGAGGTGGAAATATTTAAATATGATTTAAATACTGGTTCGGTTTATAACATGAATAGGGATTCATGTTCGAAAGGTCGATTTAAGAAATCGAGATTGGTCTAATTATTTAATTTTATATTTGATATTAAATTAAATAATTATTTAAAATTAATTAATTGAATTGTTTAATTAATTAAATTATTAAATTGATTTTAATTTGAAATTAATTTTATATTAATTTTGAATTAAAAATAAATGAAAATTCAAATGAATTTTGAAGTTTCAATTGGACCAAACTTAAAAGGGTGAACAAGCTCCTTTGCTTTTCAAATTCACCATAATTCAACACCTCTTTCTTGAATTGTCCTTATCACACTTTTTTTGGCATCTTTCCAAAGCTTATTGAAGCTTTAATTAAAGATGATTTGAAGAGGATAAAGGGAATTTTGCAGAAAATTCATTCTATTCTCGGTTTTGACCATTTGTCACTCTTCTTCCAAATTCTCTCAACTTAAGATTCCACAAATCTGTTCTAAGGCCTGAGGATAGTAGGGAAGATACTAGAGGTTGTCCACAAAGTGTTTGTGACAAGAAATTGCTCATAGATTAGGAGAATTTTGAGCTACAAAGGTATGAGTTTTTATTCTCTGTTTTTCCAGTTTTTAGCATGTTTTTTTTGTAAAATTGATGAATTTAAAGTGTTCAAGATCCGAAACTGCTTCCGCTTTCTTAATATACACTCTTTCAATTGTTATCGGAGCAATTTTAAGCACTCAATTTGATCTTTTTTTTTTTGTGGTGGGTGTTTTTTGAAATACATTTTTTCTGGGCGTCTAAAGTGTTCTTTTGGTTTTGGCATTTAAATTGAGCATCAATTTGTGTTTTATTTTCAAATTGCTCAAGTGTGTTTGAGCATTAATGTGTGTAGAAGAGTTCGTAAAAATTTCGGGTCGATTGGAGTCCGGAAAGGTCTTTATTATGAAGAAAGAAGTCTCGGAGGTCACTGGAATTCAGAACAGAGTAGCTTATGTTTTTTTTCCAGATTGCTACAATAGCCTTACCAACAGCAGCCTGTGTTTTTCAAATGAAGAAGGAAGAGTTGACTTTGACCGATATAGTTGACTTTAACCGATTCAAGCCTTTTTGGACCGATTCGACTCGATTTTGGTCCGGTTCGGGGGTTTTTAGACCGGTTTTGACCAATTCGAGGCAGGTTTTTCCATTTTGGAGGTTTGTTTCATCATTTGGAGGTCTGATTTATCCTTTTACAGCCCGGTTCAACCTTTTGAAGGTCCGATTCACGCATATGCAAGCTGGTTCGAAGTGGTTCGATTTAAATTCTAGATTATTATTGTAATAATTTAATTGTTTGCTTGTGTTAGATGCCAAAACCAGTCCACTTTAATGTGTTTAATTAATTATGCATTGTGAATGTATGTTTTAATTAAAATTCCTAATTGTATGTGGTTAAAGTATGCCATATAGATTTTAAAATTCCACCATAGGAAGCATGCTCCATGCATTGAAAGTATGTTATAAGTGTTATAATATATAGTATGCATGAATTTGTTTCATAGGAATTAATATAAGTGTTATATTAATTTATGAAACAAATATTATATGTTTTAATTATAATTAATATCAGCGTTATATTAATTAAAAATTAAATATATAATTGTTATGCATTTATTCATGTGATGGATTTGTTATAAATGTATGCATATTCATGTGATGAATGATCAAACAATTTATAATATAGAAATGCATGTAACCTAAGGTTAATTAATCAGTTTTAAAATAGTTGTAGAACTGGAATTAATTAGACCTTAGGTTATTTAGTTCTAATAAGATTAGAATTAGGCAACCAATAATTTATAAACTATGATTAAAGAGGAATTTTGTCTAAGGAAGGTTCTAGCTAGGCTGGGGTCTTAAACTGACAGAAACGGAACACCCCTACCTGGGAACCAACCTACGAGTGAATTTAATCCAGAGGTTTAGAAATTATTTTCGTGAGTGGCGCTTATTAAAATTTAATAAATTAAACTCATAGACGTAGGTTTATTAAAAGGTTAATAGACTTAGGTAATTCCAGTATAATTGTTATATTGGTAGACTTAGGTCATATTATTTTAGCCGAAATATGCCTAAGTAAAAGTTTACCCAAACTGTTTAAAATACTTACTAAGAGTGAAAAGGTATATATGATATATCAATTTCCTCTTACGCTCTTCAGGAAGTTCACACCGTGAGATTTATGCTCGGCCTCGTGATGTCAATAAGGCATCTCTATTCGGATGGTGTTTGCATAAATCAAGAGCAAGGTGAATGGAAAAAGTATTTATAGTAAGTGGGAGAAGGAAGTGTGTCAACACCTCCTATGGTCTCCTCCATTAGGTTGGACCGTGAGATTTCCATGTTGCGCCTGCAGGTTGCCCATAGTAGCACCATCCATTCGGAGGGATGTAACATAGGATTCAGAACAACTCAAACTCCAAAAATGGTAGGGTCTCTTAGGTCCATTCCCAGCTTTGACTTTCCAATTCCGTAGCATTGTTGGGGCCGACCTCTAAGGTCTAAAAATGGTGGGTGACACTTACGAGAATTACTAAGTGTTAATGAATTCTTGACCAAAGTAGCGATAACTAGAATGCTATAGGAATAAGAGTTATTTCGGTATTAGCATTTAGTCAAGAATGTTTTGGTTCGGTGAAGGAGTGATTGACTGCCCCTCGGTAGCGGTTACTCTGACTCACTGAAGTATCGTTGCAAAAACAATAATGAGATTATGGGTACATTGTTACTTTTGCTAAAATTCTTAAATTGGATGCATGTTATGGGTTAAAAGCAATTCACTAATAGAATATGTTCTATTTTCAGCATGTCGAGTTCTTTTATTAAATTACTCGCCTCCGACAAACTTAACAACGATAACTTTGGAACTTGGAAATCAAACTTGAATACGATTCTTGTGATTGATGATCTAAGATTCGTCTTAATGGAGGAATGTCCTCCCCCTCCCAGCTCGTCTGCAACCCGAACAGTTCGGGATGCATTTGATAAATGGACTAGGGTTAATGATAAAGTCCGGGTCTATATCTTAGCTAACATATCTAATGTGTTGTCTAAGAAACATGAGGACATGATCACTGCAAACGAGATCATGGGATCATTACAGGCCATGTTTGGACAACCGTCCTCGTCGGTCCGTTATGATGCTCTCAAGTACGTTTACAACTCCTGAATGAAGGAGGGAACTTCTGTTAGGGAGCATGTCCTTAATATGATGGTCCACTTCAACGTGGCAGAGGTAAACGGGGCTGTCATAGATGAGAATAGTCAGGTCAACTTTATAATGGAATCTCTTCCGAAGAGTTTCCTGCAGTTCCGCACCAATTCGGTGATGAACAAGATAGAGTATAACCTGACTACTCTACTTAATGAGCTCCAGACTTTCGAGCCCCTTATGAAATCAAAGGGAAAAGAGAAGGAGGCAAACGTTGTCACTTCAAGGAAGTTCCTAAGAGGATCATCCTCAGGGACTAAGTCTGGTCCTTTTTTTTCTAAGAATAAGGGTATTCAGAAGAAGAAGGAGGATAAAGGGAAGGAAAAAACTCCCATACACAAGGTTAAAGCCACAGGAAAATGTTTCTATTGTGGTGAAGACGAGCAGTGGAAGAGGAACTGCCCGAAGTACCTTGCGGAAAAGAAAGCTGAGAAAGAAAAATAAAGTAAATATGATTTACTCGTTGTTGAAACATGTTTAGTGGAACATAATGATTCCGTCTAGATACTAGATTCAAGAGCCACTAACCATGTGTGTTCTTCTTTTCAGGAAACGAGTTCCTGGAGGCAACTTGCTGATAGTGAGATAACTCTCTGGGTTGGAACATGAGAGATTGTCTCAGCTAGAGCAGTGAGAGTAATGAAGTTGTTATTTAGAGATAGATTCATTTTATTAGAAAATGTACTTTTGGTTCTTGGAATCAAAAGAAATCTTGTATCTATCTCTTGTTTACTTGAACAAATGTATAAAATATCTTTTGATTATAATGAAGCGTTCATTTGCAAAAGAGGTGTACAAATATGTTCCACTAAACTTGAAAATAGCTTATATATGTTAAGACCAACAGAGATAAAAGCTATTTTGAACACTGAGATGTTTAAAACAGCTGATACTCAAAATAAAAGGCAGAAGCTTTCTCCAAGTACCTATCTTTGGCACTTGAGACTAGGCCACATCAATCTCAATAGGATTGGGAGATTGGTTAAGAGTGGTCTCCTAAGTCAGTTAGAGGATAACTCCTTACCACCATGTGAGTACTGTCTTGAGGGAAAAATGACTAAACGACCTTTTTCTGAAAAAGGTTTTAGAGCCAAAGAACCCTTGGAACTCATGCATTCAGATCTCAGTGGTCCAATGAATGTCAAGGCACGAGGATGGTATGAATATTTCATTAGTTTCATTGATGATTATTCTAGGTAACGCTATCTTTACCTAATGCATCATAAGTATGAAACCCTTGAAAAGTTCAAGGAGTATAAGGCAGAGGTTGAGAACTCGTCAGGTAAAATGATTAAAATACTTCGATCAAATCGAGGTGGTATATGGATTTGAGATTCCAAGACTATATGATAGAACATGGAATCGTATCCCAACTCTCAGCGCCCGGTACACCTCAGCAGAATGGTGTATATGAAAGAAGAAACAGAACCCTGTTAGATATGGTTCGATCCATGATGAGCTATGCTCAGCTGCCTAGTTCGTTTTGGGGATATGCAGTAGAAGTTGCTGCATATATTTTGAACATGGTTCCCTCTAAGAGTGTTTCAGAAACACCCTATGAGTTATGGAAAGGACGTAAAGGTAGTTTACAATACTTCAGGATTTGGGGATGCCCGACACATGTGCTAGTGTCCAGTCCAAAGAAACTGGAACATCGTTCAAAGTTATGCCTATTCGAAGAATACTCCAAGGAAACGAAAGGTGGTCTGTTTTATGATCCTCAGGAGGACAAGGTGCTTGTGTCGACAAATGCCACGTTTCAAGAGGAAGACCACATGAGAGATCATCAGCCTTGTAAAAGAATTGTCTTGAGCGAAATTTCCAGGGAAGCTACAGATAAATCAACAAAAGTTGTTGATCAAGCTGGTCCTTATCAAGAGGTGTGAATGCCTCGACGTAGTGGGAGAGATGTTAGATAACCCGACCGTTACATGGGTTTGACTGCAACCCATGTCGTCATACCTGATGATGGAGTTGAGGATCCATTGACCTATAAAAAACAATGAATGATATAAACAGGGACCAGTGGGGTTATACCCAACGGGAAGGGGTGGACTATGAAGAAACCTTCTCCCCTATTGCCATGCTTAAGTCGATTAGAATATTCTTGTTCATTGCCACGTTTTATGATTATGAAATTTGGCAAATGGATGTCAAGACAGCCTTTCTGAATGGCAATCTTGAAGAGAGTATCTATATGGATCAACCAGAGGAGTTCAAAGTTCAGGGTCAAGAGCAAAAGGTTTGCAAGCTGAAACGATCCATTTATGGATTGAAACAAGCATCTAGATCTTGGAATATAAGATTTGATACTGCGATCAAATCTTATGGCTTTGAACAAAATATTGACGAGCCTTGTGTCTACAAGAAGATATTCAATACTACTGTAGCTTTCTTAGTTCTATACGTAGACGATATCTTGCTCATTGGGAATGATGCAGAATTCCTGTCTGGCGTTAAGCAATGGCTAGCAACCCAATTCCAAATGAAAGATTTGGGAGAGGCTCAGTTTGTCCTTGGAATCCAAATTGTTCGGAATCGCAAGAACAAAACGCTAGCGCTGTCTCAGACATCTTATATTGACAAGATGTTGATTAGATATAAGATGCAAAATTCCAAGAAGGGTTTATTACCTTTCAGGCATGGAATTCATCTGTCTAAGGAACAGTGTCCTAAGACACCTCAAGAAGTTGAGAATATGAGATGCATTCCCTATGCATCAGCTGTCGGTAGTCTGATGTATTGCCATGCTATGTACTCGACCCGACATATGCTATGAAGTGGGAATTGTCAGCAGGTATCAATCCAATCCTGGATATGATCATTGGACTGCCGTTAAAAATATCCTCAAGTATCAAAGGAGAACGAGGGACTATATGCTTGTGTACGACGCGAAGGATTTGATCCTTGTAGGATACACTGACTCTGATTTTCACACTGATATAGATTCGAGGAAATCCACATCGGGATCAGTGTTCACTCTTAACAGAGGAGCTATAGTATGAAGGAGTATAAAGCAAGATTGTATTACTGACTCCACCATGGAAGCTGAGTATGTCACAGCTTGCGAAACAACGAAGGAGGTTGTATGGCTTAGGAAGTTCTTGGCTGATTTGGAAGTTGTTCCAAATATGAATTTTCCTATCACCCTTTATTGTGATAATAATGGTGCAGTGACAAATTCTAAAAAACCTAAAAGTCATAAGCGCGGAAAGCACATAGAGCGCAAATATCATCTCATCAAGGAGATTGTGCAACGAGAAGATGTGATTGTCACGTAGAATGCTTCGGAGCACAACATTGTTGATCCATTTATAAAGCCCCTCACGACTAAAGTGTTTGAGGGACACCTAGAGAGTCTAGGCCTACGGGTTGTACAGTAGGACAGTTTTCTTGCTCAACATGTTTGACTCCACTGACGTTTTAGTCCAAGTGGGAGTTTGTTGGGTTTTATGTCCTAAAACTCGTGGGTTTGTAAATTGAATGTATATTCTATTTTGCAATAAAGATGTTATTGAGATTTATTCAAATAAAGGTGTTATTGAATAAAGTGAATTGTATATTTTGAAACCCTAATCCAATAAAGAACCCATGGCTATAGGATGTATATTTGAACTTTATGTGTGACATAAAAGTAGACCAGGTTCAAGTTATAGCCAGAACGGTCTATAGTATAGGGATAGGGTTGGGTACCATATCTTGGGGACACTATGGACGCAACCCACTTTGTAAATTACAAGCGATGTGATCCTGAATCGTTCATGTGGAGACATGCGAGTGGAGGCGTCCTATGCAATGAGTTTGCATAAGACTGGACCGAGAAATAGTCATTTAGACTTTATAACTCCGTTTATTGTCTTAACTGACTATATTCATACGATGACCTAGGTAACTCGATCTTAATCCTGAGCTTGTCATGAACTCCTGTTTATTCGGATTATCCTTAGATTTGCATGGGTGAGAGTGACCTGAGATTTCCGACTCAATAAGTCTCCCATTTCAGGGATAAGACCGGGTAGATAGCTGGGAACATAATTCTGCAAGATGGAATTCACTCCTACCCGCTTTATGGATTAGTAGAGAGGTTGTTCCCTTAAGTGCTGACTCCGGGTCTTTAACAAAGGACCCACCCCTCTCATTGGCCCTAGAGGGATTCGGTTTGTTGGTTGGACCACAAACCAATTGTTTATTAGAGGAAAACGGTATTTTTTTGACTCAGCTGTAATTATAAACGACCTGTGAAGGATCGACTTACTAATCATGGTTATATCGGGTGGACATAAATATATATACAGTGAGGAGAGTGCAACCACTGGGTTTTAGTGAAGTGTCCCGGTGGTTAACGAATGTTGATTAGATAGGCTAAAGAGTTTGGCCGGTTAATCTCGTATCGTTGGAGCTCATGATCTGTAGGTCCATTAGGTCCCCTTACTAGCTCGGACTAAGCCTTGTAACATTTGAGAGAAAAGAATTTGAATTGTTCAAATTCAGTTTTGGGATAGAGCGTTAATTATATGCGATATATTTAACATTTCACAGTTTAATTATGAATTAAACTATGATAAAGAAGAGGTGGAAATATTTAAATATGATTTAAATATTATTTTGGTTTATAACATGAATAGGGATTCATGTTCGAACAGTCGATTTAAGAAATCGAGATTGGTCCAATTATTTAATTTGATATTTGATATTAAATTAATAATTATTTAAAATTAATTAATTAAATTGTTTAATTAATTAAATTATTAAATTGATTTTAATTTAAAATTAATTTTATATTAATTTTGAATTAAAAATAAATGAAAATTCAAATAAATTTTGAAGTTTCAATTGGTCCAAACTTAAAAGGGTGAACAAGCTCCTTTGCTTTTCAAATTCACCATAATCAACACCTCTTTCTTGAATTGTCCTCATCACACTTTTGCTGGCATCTTCCCAAAGCTTATTGAAGCTTTAATTAAAGACGAATTTTAGAGGATAAAGAGAATTTTACAGAAAATTCATTCTATTCTCGGTTTTGACCATTTGTCACTCTTCTTCCAAATTCTCTCAACTTAAGATCCCACAATATGTTCTAAGGCCTGAGGATAGTAGGGAAGACAGTAGAGGTTGCCCACAAAGTGTTTGTGACAAGAAATTGCCCACTGATTAGGAGAATTTTGAGCTATAAATGTATGAGTTTTTATTCTCTGTTTTTCCAGTTTTGAGCATGCTTTTTATTTTGTAAAATTGATCAATTTAGAGTGTTTAAGATCCGAAAATGCTTCCACTTTCTTAATATACACTCTTTCATAATGAACCTAATTATGCCTAATTATTGAATTAAGGTATAAATTAAGTAAGTAATTTGAGAGACATGAAATTGAATTTGATTAAATTCAATTTATTCACCTTATGTAAATATGATTTACATAATAAGGTATTTGATACCTTATATTATGCATTTATGCATAATTAGTGGAATTAGTGGCATAATGGGTGGAGAATTTGTCTCTGCCCACATTGCCTATAAAAGCATCATTTTGGATGCATTTTGGGGCAGTTGAATCATTTGTGTAGTTTTGCAATTTAGAAAACACAAATCATTCTCTCAAATTCTCTCCACTCTCTCTAATCTCCAAAAGGAGATCCCACCTCTCTCCCTCTCCTAGAGAATAACCGAGAAGACATTTTGGAGGTGTTTGAGGGTTCGATCATAGAGAACGAAGAGATCGTTGACAACGAGAGGATTACGTGAAGAATTCGGTCTTCAAAGGTAATCTCTAATTCCTTCATGGTTTCAATTGTATGCTTAGTTTTAGTTTTCTGTTTTTGAGTCATTTCTATGGAACATAATCAAGAACAACAACGATCATTCGCTTCCGTGCGGGATTCGATCCCTTCATCTCGAAGTATCACCGCCTCACATTGTTCTTTATCTTCTTGTTTGGAAGTCTCTATATTTTCAAGCAAGATTTTGTGAGACATGTGATGGAATCTAGATCCCTATGAGCAACGAAAACGTAATTGAATCGTAAAACCCGATTTGTTTTGGCAAAAAGCAAATACTAGTACATTGGTAAAAACACAAATTGATAAGCAATTTAGGCATGGATTTAACATGATTAAACATGCTGTAAAGTTCCTAGACTAAAAAGGTTATAGAAATTCACCTTTGTAGCTTTCACAGTGCAACAACACCTTGCTTCTTTTTCCAGCAAATTTTTCCTTCAGTTCTCTTCTACAGAACACCACCAAAAGTGTAAACTCCCTATTCTTTGAGTTCTTTCGATTCTGCCTTGTGGGAGGCTTCCAACAATTGGAGAGGAAATTTTAATTTGAGAGAATTCTTGAGAGAATAAATGGTTTCTCAAAAACACAGTTGTCAAATGTAATCGATCAAATCAACCGTCCTCTTCATCTCCCTCTTCCTGTACTTACCGATAAAGAGGAAGAGTGAAGTGGCAAGTGGGGAGTGGGGAACGTGTGTGACTCACATGTTCCCATTAATTAATTAATTAAAAATTGATTAATTTAATTAATATAATATATAACCTAATTTAATTAAATCATATTTAACTAAATTCAATTAATTAATTCTAAATTAATGAATCAAATATCATATATTCAATTTAGGTTATAAATGATTAAATCATATTTAATCATACTCCCTTTTAACCCATAGTTTCAATGTGAAAGGAATGAAACTCCCGCAGCGGAAAAACGACTTTGAATCGTCGTGGTTTTCGTTGTGAAAATAATTCTTAAAATTAAATCTATCCTATAGAAATTAAGCTAAACATGCTTTAAAAAGGGAAAACCCAATAAGAAAAAACCACTTTCTTGTTGAAGAACCCTTCTTCACGAAATCCTTCTCCAGTCACGAACTTTTCGTGCTCTTGATCTCTACGTTCACGATCTCCCGTACAATGAACAATTCGAACACCTCCGAAAGGTCTTCTCGGTTGTTCTTCTTTGGTAAAGGGAGAGTGGTGGGACTCCTTTGGTGTAAGGGAAGAGATAATTTTTTAGAGAGATTGAGAGAGTTTAGAGAGAGTGATCTTGATGGAAATCCAAAAAATGAAATGTTAGATCACTAAAGCCTTCTCACAAAGGCTTTAAATAATGGTGATAGGTGGAGTTGAAATCTCCACCTATTTACCATTTTACCACAACCTTAGGTTATGCAAATCATATTTGCATAACCACATATAATAAGATATCTCATACCTTATAATACAAATCACATTTGTATAATTGTGGAATTTAAATTGAATCACATTCAATTTAATTTCTCTCAATCCAATTTCTCCAAATTAGCCCTAATTAAGCAATTAGGCTAACCTATAGTTTATTATGAATCTCATTCACATATATGTCAATCATATCTCATATAAATGACATAAATACCCTTTTAATGAATTTGAACACTTCAAATCCACACCAAACTGTAAACCCTCTATGTATCCTGTTTGAGCCAACCGAGGGACCTAATGGACTTACAGATGACGAGCTCCAATGATCCGAGACTAACATGTCAAACTCTTTGACTCGGTTATTCAACATTCATTAGCTATGGTAACACTCCACTAAAACCCGTAGCTGCACTCTCATCACTGTAGGACAAGTTGTGTCCATTGATATAACCAATGCCCATGAGTCGACCCTTCACAAAGTTGTTCGTGAGACACCTTTGGGTCAAATTCTTCGCTTTACCCCATGTTTACTTCTTGCTCCTTAAGCCCCCACTGCTCCTCTAATGAACAACAACGTTGTATGGTCCAACCATAAACAACACCCCTCTCGGGCCAGTGAGAGGGTGGGCGCCCGTTGTCCAAGCCCTGGAGACAACACTTAAGGGAACACCCCCTCTAGTTTCCCTAAGTCGGGGACAAGTGAATTCCATCTCGCCTAGTCAAGTTTCCAGCTCCCCACGTGGTCCTATCCTTGAGAAGATAGGCATATTGGGCGAGTAACTGTGACCACCCTCACCCGTACTAGTCAAAGGACAGACCCCCACAGACAGGAGTTCGTAATACGCTCAGGATTAAGGTTGAGTCACTAATAGTCATCTACGAAGTTATTAGTCCTATACTGTCAACGGTGTTACATCGATGAGGGTCTAATAATTCACACCCGATCCTCTTGTACAATCTCATTGCACAGGATGCCCCCACTCGCATGTCAACCACATGAATGAGTTGGATCACCTCGTTTGTATCTAATACAAAGTGGGTCGCATCCACAGCGTATCAAGGATTAGGTCACTGTAGACCGTTCGAGTCATTAACTCGAACGTGATCCTCACTGTGTATCCACTACACACCGTTCAAGTTCTTGTTCTCTCATAGTTCAATGACCCTGGAGCATAGTTTATTGGATAAAGTTTGTAAATATGCGAGACACAAAGTGATGAAAAAATAACTTTTATTTATTTCAATCATGAATATTACAAACAAATACGAGATTAGGACATACATACCAACAAACTCTCACTTCGACTAAGCTAGTGAAGTACAAAATACATTTCTCAAATGTGCAATAAAATTACAATAAACTAGGGCATTGAATACCCTTTACAATACTCCCACTTGCCCTAGTCAGGAAGCACTCGAAGACCTAGACTCTCTAGGTGACCCTCAAACACTTTAGCCGTGAGGACCTTTGTAAATGGATTAGCAACGTTGTGCTCCAACGCTATCTGCGTGACTGTCACGACTCCGGGTGCACAATCTCCTGTATCAGGTGATACTTCCGCTCAATGTGCTTTTCCCTCTTATGACTTTGAGGTTCTCTCGAGTTGGCTTCTGCACCACTGTTGTCACAAAACAGGGTAATCGACAAGTTCATATTTGGAACAACTTCCAAATCCATCATGAACTTCCTAAGCCAAACAACTTCCTTTGCAGCTTCACAAGCCGCAACATACTCAACTTCCATCGTGGAATCAGCGATGCATCCCTGCTTGATGCTTCGCCAGACTATAACTCCTCCATTCAGAATGAAGGCTGACCTCGAAGGATTTTCTAGAATCCTTATCGGTCTGAAAGTCAGAGTCTGTGTATCCCATAAGGATCAAATCCCCACTCACATACACAAGGTTGTAGTTCCTCATTCTCCTAAGATACTTGAGGATTGCCTTTACGGTTGTCCAGTGATCTAATCCTGGATTAGATTGATACCTACTGACAATCCCAACTGCATAACAGATGTTGGGCCTAGTACACATCATGGCATACATGAGGCTCCTTACAACTGAAGCATAGGGGATTCGTTTCATATCCTCAACCTCTTGAGGCGTCTTAGGACATTGATCCTTAGACAAGTGAACCCCATGCCTGAAAGGCAACAAGCCCTTCTTGGAGTTCTGCATCTTATATCTAGACAACATCTTGTCAATATAAGACGCCTGAGACATGGCTAGCATTTTGTTCTTCCGGTTCCAGACTATCTGAATACCTAGAACATACTGAGCCTCTCCCAAATCTTTCATTTGGAATTGTGAAGCCAACCATTTCTTAACGTCAGTAAGAAATCCTACCTCATTCCCAATGAGAAGGATATCATCCACATATAATATCAGAAATGCGACAATGCTGTTGACTATCTTCTTGTAGACACAAGGCTCGTCAACATTCTGATTAAAGCCATAAGATTTGATCGCCTCATCAAACCTTATATTCCAAGACCTCGAGGCTTGTTTCAATCCATAAATAGACCTATGAAGCCGACAAACCTTTTGCTCTTGGCCCAATGAACCCTTTAAGCTGGTCCATGTAGATGATTTCATCAAGTTTGCCATTCAGAAAGGCTGTCTTGACATCCATCTGTCATACCTCATAGTCATAATATGCGGAAATGGCCAGAAGGATCCTGATCGACTTTACCATGGCAACAGGAGAAAAGGTTTCCTCATAGTCAACCCCTTTCAACCTGGGTAAAACCATTTGCCATTAGTTGGGCTTTGAAGGTCTGCACCTTCCCATCTATGCCACGTTTACGCTTGTAGATCGATTTGCAACCTATAGGTTTTATCCCATCCGGTTGATCCACAAGCTCCTAGACAAAATTGAAGTACATCGACGTCATTTCCTGGTCCATAGCTTTAATCCATTCGTCTTTGTCAACGTCTGCCATTGCTTGATCATAGGTCAATGGATCCTCGCAGTCATCATCAGGGGTGACGACTTGGTTTAAGCTAAACCCATGTAACGTTCAGGCTGTCTCACAACCCTCCCTCTACGTCGAGGAATTCTCAATTCTTGAGAACGAACTTGACTAGACGAGCTAGGATCAATAACACTTGTTGACGTACTAGCCCCATCAGCAACTCTTGCTGATGTACTGTCCATTTCGTTTAACATAATTTTATTCCTAGGTAAATGATCCCTGATGGCGTTTGTCGACACAAACACCCTATTTTCCTTAGGATCGTAAAACAGATCACCCCTGGTTTTTTTTGGGTAACCTACAAATAGGCACAATTTTGATTGGAGTTCCAACTTTTTTGGGTTTGACACCAACACATAGGTCGGACATCCCCAAATTCTGAAATGGTGTAAATTGCCTTTACGTCCATTCCAGAGTTCGAAAGGTGTTTCACAAACACTCTTCGACGGAACGTTGTTCAAAATATAAATCGCAGTCTCCACTACGTAACCCCAAAAAGAATCAGGGAGACGAGCATAGCTCATCATCGATTAAACCATGTCCAACAGGGTTCTGTTTCTCCTCTCCGATACACCATTATGCTGTGGCATACTATGTGCTGAGAGTTGGGATGTAATTCCATGTTCTATCATATAGTCCTGGAATTTAGTGTCCATATACTCTCCACCTCGATCCGATCGAAGTGTTTTTATAGTTTTACCTAACAGGTTCTCAACCTCAGTCTTGTACTCCTTGAACTTTTCAAGAGTTTCAGACTTCTTATGCATTAGGTAAATATACCCATACCTTGAATAGTCATCTATAAAAGATACAAAGTATTTGTAACCATCTCGTACTCTAACACTCATCGGACCACAGAGGTCAGAATGTATAAGCTCAAGGGGCTCTTTGGCTCTATATCCTTTTTCACTAAAAGGACGTTTGATCATTTTGCCTTCAAGGCATGACTCACACACCGGTAAAGTATTTTCTTCCAACTCGCTTAGAAGTCCACTCTGATGGAGATCTAATCTCCTTGAGCAGCGGAAACGTGTTTGGGATCGTAATTGCTTGATTGTTTTGCTTGAAACAAAAACCAGTACATTGACCAAAAAAAACAGAACAAGCATGAAATTCTAATCCTATTAGACATGGATTAATTGTATACATGCAAACATATGTTGAGTTTAACAATTAAACTAAAAGGAAGAAAAATACCTTTGTGGCTTTCCTCAGCAGCAACTCCTTACTCCAATCAGTACAACAACCCAAGAAACTTTTGTTTCTCTGTTTTACAGAACACCACCAAAAGAGTAAACCCTCTATCCTCTGAATGCTTAGATCTTTCCTTTGTGGGAAGGATTCCAACAGTTGGAAGAACTTTTTGGGAATTCTAGAATTGAGAGAGAGAGAGAACGTTTTCTTCTGCAATTCTCCAATTTGATTGATCGATCGATTAACCATTGAGCAACCCCCTTCTCCCTGTTAAACTGTCGATAGGGAGAAGGGGAGGGGTAGTGGGGAACGTGTCTGGATGACACGTTCCTTCATTTATTATTAAAATAATAATAATAATAATAATAATATAATTAAATCAAATTTAATTATTCATTTAAATCACATTTAAATAATACAAATTAAATATCATATATTTAATTTAGATTAAATCTCGTTTAATCATATTACCCCTTTAACCTATAGTTTTAATGTACATCCAGTGCACATTAAATTTTATCCTATAGTTTGCAAATGTGAATCACATTCACATTTAATATAATATTTGAAGTCTTTCAAATATTCAATTCTCTCATATAATTTAATATGAATCATATTCACATCAAATTTATAATATACAGTTCCAAAACTATATATTATATCATATCAATATACATTAAATATATTCCCTAATGAATTTGAACATTTCAAATTCTAATGATCTAAGAACCCTTTACGAGCTAGAAGGTGGACCTAATGGACCTCTGCATCGTAAGTTCCAACGATATTTAGATTGTTCTGCTTAATCTCATTAACCTCTCAATCAACATTCGTTAATCATGGAACACTCCACTAAAAGTCCCACGGTTGCACTCTTCTCACTGCAGATATATTTACGTGTCCATGGATATTGACCAATAACAACAAGTCAATCCTTCACGAATGTTCAGAATAACACACCACTTGGGTCAAATTACCATTTTACCCCTAGGTTACATCTTGTGCCTTAAGTACCAGTGCTCCTCTAATGAACAATTTGTTTGTGGTCCTACCAACAAACAGAGTCCCTCTCGGGCCAATGAGAGGGTCAGAACCTTTGTTCAAGTCCCGGAGACACCACTTAAGGGAACATTCCTCTACTTACCCTAGTAGGCGAGAAAGAGTGAATTTCATCTTCTTAAGTTAAGTTCCTAGCCGCTCACTCGGTCTTGTCCCCAAGAAGGTAGGCAAATTGAGTCGGCGAATCTGGCCACTCTCACCCATACTAGTCAAAGGACAATCCCTCGCGAACAGGAGTTCGTAACCTGCTCAGGATTGAGATCAAGTTGCCTAGGTCATCCTAGTGAAATATAAATCTAACTAGTCAACGGAGTTACCGCTAAAGATTACTATTTCGTGGTCATGTCTTATGTAATCTCATTACATAGGATATCCCCACTCACATGTCATCTACATCGAATACGTTAGGATCACAAAGTGTTTTGTATCAAATACAAAGTGGGCCACATCCATAGTTTTACCAGGTAAGGTACCCAAACCTTATCCCCAACTATAGACCCTTTAGGTCAGATTTGAACCGAGATCCTTTTTATGTACATTACATTCAGTTAAAGATTCATTTAATAGCCTTGGATGTTTAGTTTATTTGATTTAGGGTTTAAATAATGACAAACTCGTAGATAACGTACAATAACACTTTATTGAAATAATAACACTTTATTACATTAATTAGAACATAATTACAAACTACGAGTTTTAGGGCACAAATCCCAACACACTCTTCACTAGTCGCTCAATCTTATTGAGATTAATGTGGCCTTACCGTAGTTGCAAAAGATGGACATTTTTTTTAGGAGAAACCTTTACTCTCTTAGTTCGTGTTTCTGCCGTTTTAAATAATTCAGTATTCAAAACACTTTTGACCGAATTAGGTCTTAAAACGTATAAGTTATTCTCAAGTGAAGCAGAACAAATTAAGTTTCTATTTTGGGAAATAAACACTTTATTACCAGAAAATTTAACGGTAATACATTGTTCAAGTAAGTAAGAAATAGAAACAAGGTTTCTAGTAAACCCTGACACTATATACATATTATCCAATAATATGTATTTCTCGCAAAAATACAACGTCACTGTGCCGACCGCTGCAGCAGAGACAACCTCCCCGGATCCAACCCGTAGTGTTATCTCCTCCTCTCACAACTGCTGCTAGGAACTAATTCCCTGAAAAGAAGAACAAACATAGTTAGTGGCGCCCGAATCCAATATCTAGGCAGAGTCATTACTCTCCACTAAACAGGTTTCTGTAACAAGTAAATCACATTTACCTTCTTTCTTCCTATGGGCAAGGAACTTGGGATAGTTACGCTTCCAGTGTTCGTCCCCATTGCAGTGGAAACACTTTTCTTTCTTTGCAACTTCTTTGACCTTTTTGTCCTTTTCGGCGACAACACGGTCAGCTTTACCCTTCTTCATCTTCTTCTTCCTTTTCGGGCCTGAAGAGGCTACATATTTAGTCCCAGAGGTCGAACTCATGTGAAAGGACCTGAAGGCAACATTTGCCCCAGCTTCTGCTGTCTTGATCCTCATCAAGGACTGGAAGTTCTGTAGTTTATTGAGAAGGGTGGTCATAGTGTAGCTAATTTTGTTCATAACAACATTGCTACGAAATTGAAGGAAACTCTTCGGAAGAGTCTCTAGAATAAAACTGACCTGGCTCGACTCATCGATTGAAGTCCCGTTCATCTTAGCCAGATTAAAATGGGTCATCATGTCCCGAACATGTTCACGGACAAACGTCCCTTCTTTCATCCGCGTGTTGAAAACGTGTTTGAGTGAATCATGTCGGACCTGACAGGACTGTTGTCCAAACATTTTCTACAAGGATTCCATTATCTCCTTAGCGATGATTATCAACTCATGCTTCTTTGCGAAGACTTCAGATAAGCTGGCAATGACATAGACCTTGGCCTTTTCATTGGCCCTGATCCATCGACCGTACGCATCATGAACACTTCGTGACGCGGTCGAGCCCGACACCTGAGGACACTCCTCAGTGAGCACAAACTTTAGGTTGTTAGTTACTAGAATTGTGTTGATATTATTTTTCCACGTTTGGAATTATCTCCCACTAGTTTGTCAAAAGCTAATAGAGCGATTATTGAACTAGACTTTTTTTGCTGAAAAATAAGTAAAACTTTGTATTAGTCTCGCAAAACTTTGAAAATCCAATCAGTTTTAGCAAAATTTTATCCTATGATCCCTAGGTCATTAAAATTTGCAATGATACCCAAAAGGTTTAAAATGACCGCCACCAAAGGGTGAACAGAAACACTCCTCCTCTGGGACGAGACTTTCTTGACCAAACCCTAATACCAAAATAACTCTTATTCCATTAGGCGTCCAATTACAATTTTTCGTTCTGAATCCATCAACTCTTAATGAATCCCGTGAGTGTCACCCTCAATCTTTAAATTTCCAAGTATCCGTCAAAACAATAGCCACCGAAGGGTGAACCAAGAAGGAAAACCAACAAGGAAATTGTATCTCCTTCGGAAATTCACGGTGTTCCGACTCCCATGATCAAGGCCCTCCGAAGGGATTGTCTGGTCCAGGCCAAACTAGCAGACGAATCATGGGCGTCTCACGGTGTGAATCGAAAGAAGAAATCGGGGGTCCAGTTTTCACAGGTCTTGCTCCCACTCACTATAAGTACTCTCTCCATCCACGTTGATATTGACCCATACAAATACCATCCGAAATGGGACGCTCCCATTTGCGCCACGAGGCTGAGTATGGATCTCACGGTGTGAACTTTAACGGAGATTTGTGGTCAGAAAATCAAACGTTTCTTATACACTTTATTTCCTCCCACTCATCACTTTAGGTTAATCGGGATTGACCTAGATAAATCGATTAATATTTACCTAAGTTTACGAATATAACTCTTATATTGGATTAACCTAAGTCTATAATCACATTATTAACTTAGGTCCACGTGAGTAAATTAATCAACTTTTAATTAACGGCACTCACGATAATATAACCTATGAATCTCCGGACCAACTTCACTCCCAGGTCGGTTCCCAGGTAGGGGTGTTCCGCAAAACGTTAGCTTAAATACCCCAACCTTAGATAGAACCTTCCTTAGACAGAGTTACTAATTAGTCTCCATTCATAAGTCATATTTGATTTCCTAATTCTAATCTTATTTGAACTAGCATGTTGTATGCTTAACTTTGTTATACTATTCTTGTGACTATTCTTGAATCTATATATATATACATTTTGAGTTGCTCTTGTGCTAAATTGTTGTTGAGTTGTTGTGGATGTGGAGCCTGTTACGTTGTATTCTTGTGATAAGCATGTGCCTCGTTGAGGTTGATTTGTTATCATGATATGTATGCTTAATGTAATGTGAGCATTGATGGTAACAACATGTCAAATGTGTGTTATGTGAAATCTGACGTGAATATGAGCTGGGAGCATGATGTGTAGATTCCATTCAATGCGTCCTAGTAAGCGGATAACACACAAAATGTGTTATCCTTAGGCTTCATTATTGCTAGTTTTATGATGATTTCAGGGTGTTTATGTGTGTTAATCATTGAATTCCAGGTTAAGAGCTTAAACAGGACAATTGAAGACATTTTGGATCACCCGAGATCGAAACGAGGCTTTTTGGAGCTAAAAATAATATCAATTGGAAGTAGAAGGACCAATCCAAACTTGAGGACTCGAGGTGATGGCGTTGCAACGCCGAGCGTGCTGCTTTGAGGTGTTGAAGGGCCATGCCGATAGCGTCGCAACGCTGCCTTGCAACATCGCAACGCTATCTCGATAAGAAGACTTATATAAAGATCCGTGGCAAGGGCGTTGCAACGCTGCCTTGTAGCGTCGCAACGCCAGATCGATAAGGACACGCGCGTTAAGGTAGTAGCATTGCAACGCTGCCGATGCTTTCCATATCTGTTACTCGTTTAGGGTACAACGTTGCAACGCTGTCCCTAGCGTTGCAACGCTGTACTGGAAATCCTTATAAATACAACATTGTGTCTTCTTGCAAAGGGAGCCGAAATTGATAGAGATTGCACCCTAATTTCAAAATACACTCTGTAAGAAGAGAAAAGAGAGCATTCCTTAGGAGCCAAAGCATTCGTGGAGGTTCGAGATCGAGACGGGAGCTCAGAGACGAAGGACCGACATCGACACATAAGTTTAATTTCTTTTTCTTTTAGATTGTAATACCGTTTTTAAGACGTTTTCTACACTTTTAGTTTGATTTTATTGTGATTTAGAGTAGCTAAATGTTGTAGTTAGGATTTGATTCACATGTTTAAGACTTGTTTGCCATGTTTTGAAGTATGTTTTGTTATTTATTTTTGACAATTCGTTCTTTAATTCTTTGATCTTGTTGATTTAAATGGACTCGAGAGAAAAAGCTTAAATTAGAGTAAAGTTGTCAATACTGTTAGAAGTCTGGCATGAGAATGACCTAGAAATCTAAGGAAAATACGTAAAGAAGTTGCTTAATGTCGTGCATGCTTTAGATTCATATGAAAACTATAGAATTCATTGTGTGTGCGAGATTCACTAAGAATCGAGAGATTTTCTTGAGTATCTTACTTCTTGTTTATAAATTCATTACATTAGTTCATTGCATGTGTCAATTGAGTTATTAACTTGTGAAGTCAACTTCCTCCAAATCTATCAATTCATGTCTCCATTTGTTTGTTTGTCTTTTATCTTTGTTTTCATCACCTATCCTTGTTATGTTACTTTAGCTAAAATTGAGAATTAGTATCTTGGTAATTAATTAATCTAGAAACCCATTTCCGAGGTCGATACTTGGACTCTTAAATCACTATACTAAAACTTGACCCGTTCACTTACGGTATTGCATGAATAAATTTTTACACAACAAGTTTTTGGCGCCGTTGTCGGGGAATGACGATTATTTAGATTAATTAATATTAGGAGAAAATTTGAGATTTTAGACTAAAGTTTGTTTGTGTCTTCTTTCCTTATTTGTTTTCTTTGTATGTTTGTTGTTTGTTTCCTTATTTGTCTTATTTTAGTTTTGTGTGTTGTTGAGTCTTTGCCTCCTGTTTTTTGGTTGTGTTGCTATTGTGTAAAAGTCTTGATTTGAATTACTGATTTTTTTCAAGTATGACTTTTCATGATCTCGATTCTCCACCAATGTACTGCCCCTCTCAGGACCTTAGGTATGTGTGATAGCATGCAAATATGCTATATTATTTCTATATTTTAGCTAGTTTTTATACTTAAAACATGGGCATTCATGGTATTTCATGGTTAATTTCAGGAAATTGAGCTTGAGAAGCAAGAATTGAGTGTTTTGAGACTATTTTGGTGCAATTTGAAACATGTGTGTGCTTAATTGAAGACCCAAGAAAATATAGATGTATTTTGAGTATAAAAAGTATACTGAGAGATTCTACATCGAATCACGATTCCAACGCATCAAACCGGGGTCATTTGGACACCCGAGCGAAAAAGATATGACAAAAATGGTCGCAATGGGCGGTTGGTGGCGAGAGTACAACGTTGCAACGCCATGACAGTGTTGCAACGCCGCATCAAAAACCTATAAATACAACATGTTGTTTTTATTGCAAGGGGAGCCGAATTTGGTAGTTTTTAGCCCTAGTTTGAAATACACACTCTAAGGGAGAAAAAGAGCATTCCTTGGGAGCTAAAGCGTTTGTGGAGGCTCGAGATCGTGACGGAGCTCGGGACGAGAGACCCACATCGACACATAAGTTTATTTCTCTTTCTTTTAGTTTGTAATTGAGTTTAAAGACTTTTCCTATGACTTTAGCATGTTTTTATGGTGATTTTGAGTAGCTAAACGTTGTAGTTGGAATTTGATTAGCATGTTTTAGATTTATTTGATTATGTATTGAACTTTGTTATGTTATTTATTTTTGGCAATTCATTCTTAATTTCATTTATATCTTTGGTTTAAGTGGACTCGAGAGAAAAAGCTTAAATTAGAACATGGTTGTCAAAACTCTTAGAATTCTGGCATGAGAATGACCTAGAAATCTTAGGGAAACGCATAAAGAAGTTGCTTAATGCCGTGCATGCTTAGATTTTATATGGAGACTATAGGATTTATTGTATGTGCGAGGCTCTTGAGAGATCGATAGACTTTCTTGAGTAATTTACTTCTTGTTTATAAATTCATAATATTAGTTCATTGCATGTGTTAAATAAGGAATTATCTTGTGAAATCATCTTCCTTCAATTCTATAATATTCGTGTCTCCAATTGTACATTTATTTTCTATCTTTCTTTTCACTATCCATCAAAGTTTTGTTGCTTTAGCTAAAATTAAGAAAAAGTATCTTGGTAATTAATTAATCTAGAAAACCCATTCCCGAGGACGATACCACTGCACTCCAAATCACTATACTAAAACTTGACCCGCACACTCATGCGGTATTGCAATATAATTTTACGCAACAAGTTTTTGGCGCTGTTCTTGGGAATGGCGATTATTTAGATTGATTAATATTGGGAGAAAATTCGAGATTTTAGACTAAAGTTTCTTTTCCTTTTGTGTTTTTTTTCCTTATTTATTTTTTTCTTATTTGTTTGTTTTTTTCCTTATTTGTTTTTTTCTTTTCCTTATTTGTTTTCTTTCCATATTTGTTTTTTTTCCTCATTTGATTTTTTTCCTCATTTGATTTTTTTTCATTTTGTGTTTTTTCTTACTTTTTTTCTTTTTTTTTCTTTTTTCCTTATTTGTTGTTTTTCTTTTTTTGTTTCTTTTGTGTTTCTTTCTTTTTTTTCCTTATTTTTTTTTCCTTATTTGTTTTTTTCCTTTTGTGTTTTTTTCCTTTTGTGTTTTTTTTCCTTACTTGTTTGTTTTTTTTTATTTTTTTTTCTTATTTGTTGTTTTTTTTCCTTATTTTTTCCTTATTTGTTTTTTTCTTGTTTTTTTCTTATTTCTTGTTTTTCCTCTTTTTCCCTTTCTTCGTTTTCTTCCTTTTTTTTTCTTTTCTTATTTCTTTCGTTATTTATTTATTTTTTCTTAGTTTTTGTTTTGCTTATTTGTTTCTTTCCTTTTTTATTTTTTCTCCTTATTTGTTTGTTTTTTTCTTTTTGTTCTTAATTTAGTCTTGTGTGTTGTTCGAGTCTTTGTCTCCTGTTTTGGTTGTGTTGATTTTGTGTACAAGTTTATATTTGAATTGTCGTGTTTTAAAGTATGACTTTTCATGACCATAGTTATTCGCCAATGTATTATCCTTCTCAAGATCCTAGGTATGTGAATAATGATTTCTCGGGATATCAAATGTCTAATCCTTACCATTCTGAATCTATGATTTATGAAAATTCTTTTGATGGTAATCATATAGGCACTTGGAACCAAAATTTTTCCTACCCCAACCAATTTATAGAAAACTCTTTTCTTGTGGATTTATTAATGGAATATACTTTGGAGTTGAGGGTTAAATTTTTTTGTCATGCTGAATTAGAAAGGTTGGATAGGTTAAAAGCTAAAGTGGTAGAACTTGGGGAAATAATACATGAAAGGACTCATCATCTTAATCAACTGGTAGAATCCCTTAAGGCCCTACAGGAGCAATTTCTTATTCTTGGCACTGAGAAAGAACAACCTATGAGGACTTATGCATATGATAGTGAGGATGAGTTGGAGGAGACTGAAACACACCAAAAACAGATTTGTGAGGCCGAACATGATAATGCAATCACTTCCACAAAAGAAACCCAGGTGATAGAGTTTGAGGCTGAAAAACCTCCCTTCCCTTTATCTCCAAAAGTTTCTTTTAATCTTGATAACCATTTTTCCTATACTCACAAGTCTTGTTTTGAATTTTGTTCTTTTATTTCAAAGAAAAATAACAAAAATATTTATCTTTCAGGTGCCCAAGAAAAACAAGAGAGCCTTTTTAGACTTAGAAGGCTATATTGACTCAAGCAAGAAGGGCCCCAAGAAATATGAGCAATTTTACGTGCCTTGATGCAACCATGGGTCTAGTCTAGCTAAAGACGTGAAAGAAAGCGCTTCTTGGGAGGCAACCCAAGCTTTACATTTCATTTACGTTTTTGTTTTTGCTTTAGTTGTTTTATTTGTTTGCTTAGTTCTTAGTTTTCGTTGTTTTTGTTTTGTTAGGTTGTGTTGATGTCTCCCTCGTGAAACCCATGCTCCCGTTCTGCAGTACTTCATCTCACGTAACTTGGGCGCCCAAGGAATTCAAAAGAAAAATGAAAATCTCTATTACTCAGGACAGTATTGTTCACTCTTACCCTTCTTACTTTCTTTGAGCTTATTTTGCAAACATTGAGGACAATGTTTAGTTTAAGTTTGGGGTGGATTTGCTTATCTGTTGTGGACTTGTCTTGAGTATGTGTCGAATTGTTGATTGATCTTATGCATAAGTATGATTATGATGGCTTAGGACGAGATTTAATTTAAAATTTGTGATTCTGCTAAAACTTGAGAGCATGATATGAATTTGAGTTAATTTAAAATTTTTCTTGAGTTTTTCCTGCAATATTATGCACATAGCCTGTGTTCCTGTAGTTTTGAAATGCTTAGAACAAAATTATTAGGTTTAGAAGTTTGATGTCACCTCGATAGGTCTGAGAACTGATTTGAGAGTTAAACTGCAGGATAGGGTGAATGACAATATGAAGTGCATGATCTGTATAATATGTGCATTATGTGAAAGAGTTGTCGTCTATTTTTGTTGTTATGTTTGTTAAAGAAAAAAAAATTGTGAGGACAAAAAGAGCTACCTTCACTGTGATCAGTTAGGCCACTCATTGAGCGAGTGCTGCAGGTAAGGGTCCTCGCAGTGGATGTGTGAAAGCTAGTGTCCTTTCATAAAAAAAAAGGAAAATAAAAAAGTGACTCAAAATAATGATTAAGTGTCGAGTAAAGTTGTTTATTTCTTGAATGTGGGGAGACTCAAGGATTAGAAACTATGACCAGTGTAGGGGGAAGTTGAATGGAGAACCTAATAAAGTTGTTCCGGGCTTAGTAGAGATTAAAGGAACAGAGACTAATCACACACACATGTAGGAACACTTAGGAAAAGTTTTAAATTGCTTGTTGAAGTATCATGTTCGAATGTTTCTCCTGATTGTTAAAATTTCCTTCAAAATCTCTGAGGCTTGAGTCTGATATATGCATAAGAAAGATCTTATAGTTTAATTTCATTTTGCTCGGGACTAGCAAAAGCTTAAGTGTGGGGGTATTTGATAGTATGCAAATATGCTATATTATTTCTATATTTTAGCTAGTTTTTATACTTAAAACATGGGCATTCATGGTATTTTATGGTTAATTTCAGGAAATTGAGCTTGAGAAGCAAGAATTGAGTGTTTTGAGACTATTTTGGTGCAATTTGGAACATGTGTGTGCTTAATTGAAGACCCATGAAAAATATAGATGTATTTTGAGTATAAAAAGTATACTGATAGATTCTACATCGAATCACGATTCCAACGCATCGAACCGGAGGTCATTTGGACACCCGAGCGAAAAGATATGACAAAAATGGTCGTAGTGGGCTGGCTGGCAGCAGGCACAGCGTTGCAACGCCATGACCAGCGTTGCAATGCCGTACCGAAAAGCCCTATAAATACAACATGTTGCTTTCATTGTAAGGGGAGCCGAATTTGGTAGTTTTTAGCCCTAGTTTCGAAATACACACTCTAAGGGGAGAAAAAAGAGCATTCCTTGGGAGCTAAAGCGTTTGTGGAGGCTCGAGATCGTGACGGGAGCTCGGGAACGAGAGACCCACATCGACACATAAGTTTATTTCTCTTTCTTTTAGTTTGTAATTGAGTTTAAAGACTTTTCCTATGACTTTAGCTTGTTTTTATGGTGATTTTGAGTAGCTAAACGTTGTAGTTGGAATTTGATTAACATGTTTTAGATTTATTTGATTATGTATTGAACTTTGTTATGTTATTTATTTTTGGCAATTCATTCTTAATTTCATTTATATCTTTGGTTTAAGTGGACTCGAGAAAAAAAGCTTAAATTAGAACAAGGTTGTCAAAACTCTTAGAATTCTGGCATGAGAATGACCTAGAAATCTTAGGGAAACGCATAAAGAAGTTGCTTAATGTCGTGCATGCTTAGATTTTATATGGAGACTATAGGATTTATTGTATGTGCGAGGCTCTTGAGAGATCGAGAGACTTTCTTGAGTAATTTACTTCTTGTTTATAAATTCATAATATTAGTTCATTGCATGTGTTAAATAAGGAATTATCTTGTGAAATCATCTTCCTTCAATTCTATCATATTCGTGTCTCCAATTGTACATTTATTTTCTATCTTTCTTTTCACTATCCATCAAAGTTTTGTTGCTTTAGCTAAAATTAAGAAAAAGTATCTTGGTAATTTATTAATCTAGAAAACCCATTCCTGAGGACGATACCCTGTACTCAAATCACTATACTAAAACTTGACCCGTACACTTGCGGTATTGCAATATAATTTTACGCAACAATGTGTATCATGATTTTTCTGGATACCATTTGTCTAATCCTTACCATTCTGAATCTATGACTGATGAAAATTCTTTTGATGGTAACTATTTAGGCACTTGGAAACAAAATTTCTCATACCCTGACCAATCTATAGAAAACTCTTCTCTTGTGAACCTAATAATGGAATATACGTTAGAGTTAAAAATTAAAAATTTGGTCCATGAAGAATTAGAAAGGTTGGGTAGGTTAGAGGCTAAAGTGGTAGGACATTGGGAAATAGTATAGGAAAAAGCTCATTATCTCAATCAACTGGAACAATTTCTTATTCTTGCCACTGAGGAGGTGCCACCTAGGAGGACTTATTCATATGATAGTGAAGATGAGTTGGAGGAGAATGAAACACACCAAAGACAGGTTTGTGAGTTAGACAATGGTAATACAATCACTTCCATAGAGGAGATTCAAGTGATAGAGTTTGAGGCTGAAAAGTTCTTTCCCCTTTTATCTCCAGAAATTTCCTTTAATCTTGATAACCATTTGTCCTAAACTCACGAGTCTTGTTTTGATTTTTGTTCTTTTATTTCAATAAACAAAAATACTAAAAATAATCTTCTTTCAGGTGCACAGGAAAAGCAAGATAGCCTTTTAGATTTAGAAGGCTATATCGATTCAAGCAAGAAGAGCCCGAAGAAATATGAGAAATTTTATGTACCCTGAGGCCAACCAAGGGCTTGACAGTCTAACTAAAGACGTTAAAGAAACTGCTTCATGGGAGGCAACCCAAGCTTTACATTTTTGTTATTTCTGTTTTCTGTTTTTAGTTTGTTTTGGTTGTTTGTTGTTTTCTTAGTAGTTTGTTTTGTTTTGCTTTTTTAGGTTACTGTGATGATGTCTTCCCTCGTTAAAACCCATGCTCCTGTTTTGTGGAACTCCAACACACATGTTTTTGCTATCCAAGAAACTCATAAAATAATAAAGATCTCCATAACTCATGACAATATTGTTCACTCTAACCCTTATACTTGCTTTGTGCTTATTTTTGCAAACATTAGAGACAATGTTTAGTTTAAGTTGGGGGGGAGGGGGGTGTTATTGATATGTTGTGACTATCCTGAGTATATGTTGAATTGTTGATTGATCTTTTGCATAAGTATGATCATGATAGCCTAGGATGAGAGTTAATTGGAAATTTTTGTGATTCTGCTGAAACTGGAGAACATGATATAAATTTGAGTTAATTTAAAAATTTTCTTGAGTATTTCCTGCACTATTATGCACATAGCATGTGTTCCTGTAGTTTTGAAATCCTTAGAACTAAGTTATTAGGCTTAGAAGTTTAATGTCACCTCGATAGGTCTAAGAGCTTATTTGAGAGTTAAACTGCAGGATAGGGTGAATGACAATATGAAGTACATGATCTGTATGCTATGTGCTCTATTTGAATTAGTTGTCTTTGTTGTTTGTTTTAGAAAAAAATTCGTGAGGGCAAAAAAAGCTACCTTCACTGTGATCAGTTAGGCCACTCATTGAGCGAGTGCTTTGAGAAAGGGTCCCTGCAGTGGATGTGTGAAAGCTAGTGTCCTTGCACAAAAAAAGAAGAAAATAGAAAAAAATGAAAAAAAATAATAATGATTAAGTGCTGAGTAGAGTTATTTATTTCTTGAATGTAGGGAGACTCAAGGATTAGTAATTATGACCAGTGTAGGGGGAAGTTGAATGGAGAGCCTAATAAAATTGATCCGGGCTTAGTAAAAATGAAGGGAACATAGGCTAAGCATACACATACGTAGGAACACTTAGGAAAAGTTTTAAATTACTCATTGAAGTATTATGTTTGAGTGTTTCCTGTGATTGCCAAAATTTTCTCTTAAATCTTTGAGGCTTGAATCAAATGTATGTATAAGAACAATCTCATGTTTAATTCTGTTTTTGCTCGGGACTAGCAAAAGTTTAAGTTTGGGGGTCTTTGATAGCACACAAAATGTGTCATCTTTAGGCTTAATTATTGCTAGTTTTATGATGATTTCAAAGCGTTTATGTGTGTTAATCATTGAATTCCAGGTTAAGAGCTTAAATAGGACAATTGGAGACATTTTGGATCACTCAGGATCGAAACGAGGCTTTTTAGAGCTAAAATTAATATCAATTGGAAGTAGGACCAATCCAAGCTTGAGGACTCGAGGTGATGGTGTTGCAACGTCATGCAGAGCGTTGCAACGCCGAGCGTGCTGCTTTGAGGCGTTGAAGGGCCATGCCGATACCGTTGCAACGCTGCCTTGCAACGTCGCAACGCTATCTCGATAAGAAGACTTATATGAAGATCCGTCGTGAGGGCGTTGCAACATTGCCTTGCAGTATCAAAACGCCAAATCGATAAGGACGCGCGCGTTAAGGTAGCAGCGTTGCAACGTTGTCGATGCTTTCCATATCTGTTACGCGTTTAGGGTACAACATTGCAAAGTTGTACCGAAAATCCTTATAAATACAACGTTGTGTCTTCTTGCAAAGGGAGCTGAAATTGATAGAGATTACACCCTAATTTCGAAATACACTATGTAAGAAGAGAAAAGAGAGCATTGTTGGGGTTTGTGCCCTAAAACTCGTAGTTTGTAATTATGTTCTAATTATTGTAATAAATTGTTATTACTTCAATAAAGCGTTATTGTTCTATATTGCCATTATTTTAACCCCAAATCCAATAAACTAAACATCCAAGGCTGTAAAATGAATTTTTAACTGAATATAGTGTACATATAAAGGATCTCAGTTTGAGATACAACCTAAATGGTCTATAGTAAGGGGATAAGGTTTGGGTACTTTACCCTGACAAAACTATGGATGTGGCCCACTTTGTATATGATACAAACACTGTGATCCTAACATGTTCGTGTAGCTGACATGTGAGTGGGGATATCCTATGTAATGAGATTACATAAGACTGAACCACGAAATAGTAACCTCTAGATATAACTTCGTTGACTAGTTAGGTTTCTATTTCACTAGGATGACCTAGGCAACATGATCTCAATCCTGAGCAGGTTACGAACTCCTGTTCGCGAGGGATTGTCCTTTGACTAGTATGGGTGAGAGTGGCCAGTTTCGCCGACTCAATATGCCTTCCTTCTTGGGGACAAGACCGAGTGAGCGGCTGGGAACTTAACTTAGCAAGATGGAATTCACTCCTTCCTGCCTACTAGGGTAAGTAGAGGAATGTTCCCTTAAGTGGTGTCTCCGGGACTTGAACAAAGGGCCCGACCCTCTTATTGGCCCGAGAGGGACTCTGTTTGTTGGTAGGACCACAAACAAATTGTTCATTAGAGAAGCACTGGTACTTAAGGTATAAGATGTAACCTAGGGGTAAAACGATAATTTGACCCAGCTGGTGTTACGAACATTCGTGAAGGATTGAGTTGCTGTTATTGGTCAATATTCGTAAACACAGAAATATATCTGCAGTGAGAAGAGTGCAGCTGCAGGACTTTAGTGGAGTGTTCCCCCAGTTAACGAATGTTGATTAGGAGGTTAATGAGATTAACCGAGTAATTGCGTATTGTTGGAGCTTCTGATCTGTAGGTCCATAGGTCCACCTTCTAGCTCGTAAAGGGTTCTTAGATCGTTTGAATTTGAAATGTTCAAATTCATTAGGGAATAACTTTAATGTATGTAGATACAATATAATATATAGTCTTAGAGCTATATCTTATAAATTTAATGTGAATATGATTCATATTAAATTAGATGAGAGAATTAAACATTTGAAAGAGTTCAAATGTTAAATTCAAATGTGAATGTGATTCATATTTGAAAACTATAAGTTAAAATTTAATGTGCATAAGATGTGCATTAAAATAATAGGATAGAAGGATAATTGATTAAATGTGATTTAATCCAAATTAAATATATGATATTTAATTTGTTTTTTTAAATATGATTTAAATTAATAATTAAATATGATTTAATTATTATTTTATTAAATTAAAATTAGAATGAAGGAACGTGTCATCCAGACACGTTCTCACTATCCCTCTCCTTCTCCCTATCGATAGCTTAACAGGGAGAAGGGGGTGAGTTGATTAGTTGATCGATCTGTGACTTTGAGAATAGTTCTCTCTGGAAGAATTATCTCTCTCAAATTCTCTACATTCTCCAATTGTTGGATCCTTCCCACCTAAGGAAGATCTAAGTGGAACTCAGAGCCTTAGGAGGTTTTCTTACTGGTAATGTCTTGCTGGAGAAAACAGAGAAGTTCCTGTGTTGCTGTGTTGCACTACGATTGGCAAGGAGTTGCTGAATAGAAACTACAAAGGTAACCTCTTTCTTCTTTTTAGTTTAATTGTTAAATACAACATGTTTGCATGATTTATCTCCATGCCTAATTAGATTAGAAATGCATGTTTGTTCTGTATTTTTACCAATGTATGGGTATTTGATTTTCAACAAAAACAAAACTTGCAATTACGATTTCTATCACGTTTTCGCTGCTCAAGGAGATCGGATCTCCATCAATTCATATCAGAGCAATGCTTGTTTTGCTTTGGTTGAAACAAATTTGCATTGGTTAGGTGGGATTTGCATTTGGTTTGCTGTAAAACTAGTTTAGGAAAATTTTGGCCTTAGTTTCTTTTGATTTGATTATGTAAAGGCCCCTGTGTTTTTAGGCAATTAAGTGCATTATCGAGTCTGTAATTGAGTTATGAGTCGTTCGGGACAAGTTCCGTGCAAATCGGATGAGTATCGAAGGAGAAATCGATGTTTGAAACTGTTGTGTTCGAAGAAATCTGCTGCTGCCGAAGCAACAACGTTGCAACGCTACCAGCGGCGTTGCAACGCTACCAGCGGCGTTGCAACGCCGTTCATCAGCGTTGCAACGCTGAAGAATGGCATCGCAACGCCAGCGCTTCCTATCGATAAGGAATCTCAGGGGGTCAGCAGCGTTGCAACGCTCTCGCATGGCGTTGCAACGCTACCCCGATACGTTAGGGTGGCAGCGTTGCAACGCTCTCCTCAGCATTGCAACGCTGTCGCAGCATCTGGGTCAAGCAGACCAGTTCAGTGGCGGTTTGGTCCGGTTCGAGCAGTTTGAGTCCGGTTCAAGGGGTTTTGGACCGGTTTTGTAATAAAATTAGTGTAATTTTATTATTTTTGCACTTTAGGGGCCAATTTTTTCCAGTTTTACAACTATTTTTCTTTATGAATGTCATTTAGAATTTTTTCCACCTTAGGATAAACATGTTCATGCATTTTATTTGTATAATTATTATATGATATGGTTTAAATGCATGATTAATTTATTTTTCATGAGTAATTAATTATAAATGTTATAATTAGATTATATGGAAAATAAATTGCATGGAATATGAAATTACTTAGTTTAAAATAAATGTTATTTTATTTAAGTATTTTTTGTTATTCAATTAGTTGAATAATTTCTATAATTCCAATATTGGTTTTATAATATAGTTCCTTGTCATAGGTTAATTATTAAATTTATAAAAGTTATAAATTGAGGGGTTTTAGAAACCATAACCTGTAACAAAGAATTGCATGCAAACATAGGAACTTGGGTTAAAATTAAATTGGTTTTAAATTGTTTAAAATTAGTTTAGACCTAAGTTTTAATTTCTAATAGGATTAAAAATTAGTCTTACATAGTATTTTAAATAGTTTAAAATATAGTAGGACATTAGAACTTTGGTTATAAGGGAACTCTACTGGTGAAGTTCTATCTAAGGTTGGGGGTACTTAAGCCGACAGTTAATAGAACACCTCCTACCTGGGAACTGACCCAAAGCTTGAGTTGAATTAACCTTAGTTCTATTTTATATCTAGGTAATTAAAATGTTTATTCACCTAGACATAAGGTTAAAAGACCTAGTTATAATAGTTATAATAGGCATAGATTTAGATAGATTTTTTTAGTCAGAATCCGACTAAGTTAAACCTATACCCTAATCTTAGGAGCTTCAGTGGGAGAAAATGAGATGTTCGCATCAAGTTTACTCTCACGTCCTCAAGAGTTCACATTGTGAGTTCCATGCTCGGCTACGTGGCGTCAATAGGGTGTCCCCCTACGGTAAGTGTTTGCATGGTTCAATACCAAGGTGAATGAGGGAAGTATGCATAGTAAATGGGAGCAGGACGTGTGTCAACGTATCCTACTGTCTCTCCATTAGGTCGCACATGAGATTTCTATAGTCCGCTTTGCTAGGTTGTCCTGGAACAACCAAACCCTACTGAGGGCCTGACTATAGGGATCGAAACACCGCGAACTCCAGAAATGGATAAAGTCTCTTAGGTAATTTGCCAACAGTTGTCTTTCTTAATAGTAGCCTGTTGGCTCGGACCTATTGGATCTGAAAATTGTAGGGTCACATTTACGGGATGAGTTAAGCTAGTTAACAAATCCTTGACCAAACAAACGGTAACTAAGGACCATTGGGACATGAGATGTTCTGGTAGTGGGAATTGGCTGAGAAAGTCTCAATTCAAGGGTGGAATGACTGACCGCGCGACAGAAGCTTTTGTTTTGAACCCTTGAAGTATCGTTGCAAAATTAAAGGTTTAATTTAAACACTGGGTTTAGTTTAAACACTAGGGTTCTTTAATAATTTTGCTAAATTTGATTGGTTTATAATGGGTTAAAAGTCATAACTAATTAGAACTATTTTTTATTTTCAGCATGTCGTCCTCAATTATAGCCTTATTAAAAAAGCGATCATTTAACTGGTGAGAACTTTACTACGTGGAAGTCCAACTTGAATACGATTTTTGTTGTTGACGACCTTCGGTTTGTACTGACTGAGGAATGTCCTCAGGTCCCTGCTCGAAACAAGGCCAATGATAAGGCCAAGGTCACATTTTGGCTAGTGTTTCTAAAGTTCTAGCCAAAAAGCACGAGGGCATGGTCTCTGCTCGTGAGATCATGAGTTCGTTGCAGGATATGTTTGGACAACCGTCTGGACAGCTTCGACACGAATCCCTCAAATACATTTATAACTTCCGCATGAAGGAGGGGTCATCGATGAAAGAACATGTTCTCGATCTGATGGTCCACTTCAACATGGCTGAGATGAACGGAGCGATCATTGACGAGCAAAGTCAGGTCTCATTCATCCTGGAATCTCTTACGAAGAGTTTCCTGCAATTCCGCAGCAATGCGGAGATGAACAAGATAGAGTATAACCTGACTACTCTCCTTAATAAACTACAAACTTTCCAGTCTCTTATGAAGAATAAGGGACAGGCTGATGGAGAGGCAAATTTGTTTGTCCATTCCAGAAGGTTCCAGAAGGGTTCATCCTCTGGGACTAAGTCTTGTGGTTCATCTTCTGGGCTTAAGAAGACCCAAAAGAAGAAGATAGGAGGGAAACTTTAAAAAGGTATAATTTTCAATTAAGCAAACTTGCTCTTTCATCAGCTCCTAAGCCTATCGAGGTGACAACGATCTTCTGGACAAAATAAACTTGCCCTAAGCATTCAGGACCTTTCCGGTATTGGCTAAGTGCAAATAGCATCAAGAAATTCTCTAATCAATTTTAAACATCCTATAATTAGAATTTAATCAAGTTTTCTTAGCTGATGAACGTTATTCACAATTCTCAATTAAATTTCATCAGTGGTTATCATAGTCAAAGTAGGAAAGACTTACAATGAGCAATCCATTCCATTAACCTGAAATCGATCAAATGCACCAAAAACACACATCAAGAAAAAATATGATAGAATATGGAATGGAGTCAGATAAATCTCATGTAGTAAACAATAATTAAACCCCCAAACTTGAGAACAACATTGTCCTCAATGTGCAAATACAGATAAAAAATAACAGACAAATCAACTAGAGAAACAACGGGGGAGAGAAAAGAACTGTACTGCCCTGAGCTCGAAAAATTCTCATTCCTCATCAGAGGAGGCGTAAGGAGGCATGGTGCCTGGAAATGCGGGATCTGAGGCATGAATGTGTCGGAGGCAGTCATATAGATGGCGGGTGGATGCTTCATTGTACTGCAAGTGCCACATGATTTGGCGCTCCTCACGACGACTCTGAGACTCATGCTGGTCGAAGCTCTAGTCTGGCCATGGCATGAACCAGTTCCTGGTAATCCTGTGGGGCAGGGCGATGTGGAGACTCATGCTGCCCCTCCTCACCCATCTCACCCTCGACCGCGTCAAGGAAAAGCTCTGGCTCATCGCCTGGCATCCCAGCAAGCACTCCTTGGTCGTGATCCCGGAGTCCCATGATGTAGTTCTTATCCATCACCCCCTTGTGGTGAATCAGCTCCTCCTCGGAGGTCCAGATGACTCCGGCAAGGCAATATAGGGCGATGATGAGAGAGGGATGCCCTAATCCACCAGTGGTCGTGCCTCGCCGCACGTGCCTGATGTATCGACTGATGACTTTACCTACATCAATCGTCTTTCCAGTGCCAATGGCGTATAAGAGGATGACGTGATCCTTCGTCACGTCACTCATGTGGGCAATGTTGGGATGTATGTCCTCATCTCGTGTAGTTTGTAATATTCCCAGTTGTAAATGAATAAGAGTTATTTATTTCAACATTGGGTAATAAATAAGAGTTATTCATTTAAACTTTGTGTCTCGCATTTTTCATAAACTTAATCCAATAAACTAAGCTCCAGGGTCATTGCATTATGAGAAAATTAAGAACTTGAACGGTGTGTAGTGGACACACAGGGAAGATCACGTTCGAGTTAATGACCCGAACGGTCTACAGTATATGGATAGGGTTGGAGACCTAATCCTGGATACACTGCGGGATGCGCCCGCTTTGTATTGGATACAAACGAGGTGATCCGACTTCGCTCATGTGGTTGACATGCGAGTGGGGGCATCCTGTGCAATGAGATTGTCCAAGACCGGACCGTGAATTATTAGACTTCACGATGTAACACCGCTTATGATGATCTGACTAATAAATTTATAGATGACCATTAGTGACTCGACCTTAATCCCGAGCGTGTTACGGACTCGCATCATGCGGGGTCCGTCCCTTTGACTAGTACGGGTGAGGGTGGCCACTGTTGCTCGCCCAATATGCCTATCTTCTCAGGGGCAGGACCACGTGGGGAGCTGGGAACTTGACTACGCAAGAAGGAATTCACTCGTTCCCGACTTAGGGAAACTAGAGGGGTTGTTCCCTTAAGTGCTGTCTCCAGGGTTTGAACAACGAGGCCCACTCTCTCATTGGCCTGAGAGGATTGTTGTTTATGGTTGGACCATGCAACGTAGTTGTTCATTGGAGGAGCAGTGGGACTTAAGGAGCAAGAGGTAGACACAGGAGTAAAACGATAATTTGACCCAGCTGTGACTACGAACAACCTGTGAAGGGTCGACTCATGGGTATTGGTTATATCGATGGACACAACTTGTCCTACAGTGATGAGAGTGTAACTACTGGCTTTAGTGGAGTGTTACTGTAGCTAATGAATGTTGAATAACCGGGTCAAAGAGTTTGACAGGTTAGTCTCGGATCATTGGAGCTCGTCACCAGAGGTCCATTAGGTCCTCGGTTGGCTCAAATTGGACAAATTGAGGGTTTATGATTTGGTGTGAATTTGAAGTGTTCAAATTCATTATTTGGGTATTTATGTCATTTATATGAGATATAGATGACATAATATATAGTTTGATGTGAATGAGATTCATAATAAACTATAGTATAGCCTAATTGATTAATTAGTGCTAATTGGAGAAATTGAATAAAGGGAAATTAAATTGAATGTGATTCAATTTATAATTCCACATTTATGCAAATGAGATTTGTATAATAAGGTATGAGATACCTTATATTATATAATATGCAAATGTGATTTGTATATTATATGGTTGTAGTAAAATTGTGATTTGGTGGAGGTTTTAACTCCATCACACAATAGTATTTAAAGGCTTTGCAAGAAGTCTTTGGTATGCCATTTGCCATTTTTTGGATTTTCATCCAAAGAGAGCAAAAAGACTTTCTCTCATTCTCTCTCAATTCTCTCTAAAACTTCTCCTCACCCAAAATCAAAGGGAGTCCCACCTACTCTCCCTCAACCTCCTGAGAACAACCGAGAAGACCCTTTGGAGGTGTCTCCCTGTTCGGATCGTGGTTCGTGTTCGAGGAGATCGTTGGATCGAGAGAGATCGTGACCGGAGGAGAAAAGCGTTGAAGAAGAGTTCTTCAACAAGTAAGTATCTTATAGTTCCTTACTATTTTCTTCTCTTATTTGCATGTTTAGCCTAGGATCTATGAAATAGATTCAATTTTAAGATAGGAATTACACAACGGATCAACGACGTTTCACAACGCCTTCCACGCGGAATTCAAAATCCTTTCAGTAATCGTTTGAGTCTAGCACGAGATAAAACCGCCCACACTCGGCTTTGATCATCGTGAGATCTCGTTGTTCGAGCTTGGAGACTGCCTCTACTAGTCACCCACCGAGCTCCGCCCGTGTCGTCGTAGCAAGTATCTGCGCGCAGGTCAAACGTGTCTGGCATATATGGTATACTCGCCGGTCCTCATAATCGTGTGAGACGAAAATACTCATTAATGGAGACGAGTCGAATCGATTCGTTTCCCTCGAACGGTGGTGTGGTATGCCTCCATAGGCATGTTGGTGTAGAATTCGCGTACAAGGGGGACCACGCCTGCCTTAGGCTGCTGCACCAACAACGCCCAATGTCTCTGCTGAATGGTATGATAAATGTCCTGGTGATGGGAGTCATCAGGGGCAATGCCCCGCTCAGGAACCAGAGCGTGGTTCACTACATAGCTCTGATAACGTCCTGCAACGTCAACATCTACGAACCTCTGCTCATCATATGTCGTACTGGAACTGGCAGTCCTCTTTGTTCTCTTAGGTGCCATGTGTGACTAATGCAAAAAGAACTAAACCATAACAAACAATAAAGTCAGTGCAAAAAAAGAGGGGGAAAACAATGAGATGGCCTATGGATGGTGTATGAGGTAGAAATGAAAATAAACTTTTAAGTTCTCTACCCAAGGATGATGTAAACGGGGGAGAAATTTAGGAACCCAATGACTCTCGCCACCTATCAATCATGAACAAGAAGTGGAAATACAACACAGGGAAGCCATATACAAAAGTGGACTAATTCATCATAGGCATACAAGGAGCAAGAGTAAAAATAGGCACAAACCCAAAGACAATCCAAGCAAGACAACTATATGCCCCATCCAACAATAGGATAAAGTTCCCAATTAGCAAGGATCAAAGTAACATACTAGTGCAACTACAAGGTCAACCAACTAATCACATGCTCATGTAGGAAGAATAGTCTAAGAAATCACAAACACACAACTAACTCATGTATCCATCAAAATGCACAACCAATGGGCAAGGATTTGTTTTACCAAAATCAATGATTTCAATGCCCCCAAACTTAAGATTAAGTCCCCCAAGAATAATGATACCCAAAAATGAAAAAAAATGAGAACTAACATCAATATATCATAAAAATTCATCTAAAAACACAAGTGGACACTTCCATCAAACTACCCAAATCCTCTATTATCAACAATAGGCTATGAAAGTTCATCTAAGGCCAAGATTCATTACACTAAACAATAATATAGCTAAACAAACAACAAATCCTAGGCCTAATCAAAGAAACACCACAAAAATCGGAAAGAAAAGGGTAGAGAAATAGTTACCCACGGTTGGTCTTCAAATGGGTATGAAAGTTGCTCCAAAATGTCTAATCAAGCACAAATTAGGAAGAAAAGTGAGTGGGGGAGGATTAAAGTGAGCAATCTTGGGGAAATATTGATAGAGATTGAAAGAAAGAAGAGAGAAAAGAGAGGAGAAGAGAGAAATTTGGGCAAAAATAAGCCTGATCGTGTAAATCTGAATTTTAAATTCAGATTTCGCACAAATACAGTAACGCCAAATAAGAAGGGTTGCAACGCTTGGTTAAGCGTTGCGATGCCGTTTCGATACTCTCCCCCCTTTTATCACCTGAAAACAGAAAACAAAAATATATCAAATAACTAAGAAATAAATAAAAATAAAATAAATGAAGAAAAAAACTAAATATCTGAATTAAAATAAAACGGGTTGCCTCCCGTTCAGCGATTTCTTTAACGTCTTTCAGCTAGACCACCTATAGTTGGGTCACGTGGCATTTCCATCAGTAAGGACAACGTTCTCCAAATGTTGCTCCTCGTCATCGCAATAATATTTCACACGCTGCCCATTGACTTTAAACAGGGCTCCATCCTTGCCTTGCAACTCAATTGCTCCATAAGGAAAAACTTCCTTCACAGTGAATGGACCCGACCACCTTGATTTCAATTTACCTGGAAACAAACGTAAACAGGAGTTAAAAAGGAGAACTTGCTGACCAGGAGAAAATGTTCTATTTTTGATATGTTGATCATGCCAACGAGTTGTTCTCTCTTTATATAACTTTGCGTTCTCATAGGCTTGATTTCTGAACTCCTCAATCTCATTGATTTGCAACAATCATTACTCGCCCGCCTTTTGAAGGTCAAAGTTAAGAGTTCTGATGGCCCAGTAGGCTTTATGTTCTAGCTCCACAGGTAAATGGAGCGCCTTGCCAAACACAAATCGGTACGGTGATGCACCTATGGTGTTTTGAAGACCGTGTGATATGCCCATAGTGCCTCATCCAATTTTTGAGCCCAATCTTTCCTGTTGGTCTTGATTGTTTTCTCCAGAATGAGTTTAATCTCCCTATTTGAGATCTCAGCTTCGCCATTTGTCTGAGGATGATATGCTAATGAGACCTTATGCCTAACTCCATACTTGGCTAACATAGAATCAAATAGTTTATTGCAAAAATGAGTGCCCTCATCACTAATAATAGCTCGAGGGGTGTCAAATCTCGTGAAAATATTTTTGTGTAAAAACTTAATAACAACACGAGCATCATTTTTCTTAGTGGCAATGGCCTCTACCCACTTAGAAACATAATCTACTGCAACTAGGATATACAAATAACCATGTGAAGATGGAAAAGGCCCCATAAAATCTATTCCCCAAACATCAAATAATTCAATCTCGAGAATAGGGGTAAGAGGAAGTTCATGCTGACGTGAAATATTACCTGTGGGTTGGCATCGATCACAAGTTCGTACAAAAGTATAACAATCTTTAAAAAGAGTAGGCCAATAAAAACTTGATTCTAATACTTTAACAGCTGTTTGAGTGGGCCCAAAATGTCCTCCATAAGGGGAGGCATGACAGTCATGTATGATTTTGCCCACTTCCTCTCGATGCACACACCTCCTGATAAGTTGATCTGCACAAACCTTGAAGAGCAATGGATCATCCCAAAGATAGGACTTCACATCATGTAGGAATTCCTTCCTTTGCTGAGAAGTCAGATCTGGTGGCATAACTCCTCCTGCAAGATAATTCACATAGTCAGCAAACCATGGTAAGCTATCCTGTACCTGATAAAGTCTTTCATCAGGGAAATCTTCTGTGATAGGGAGAGAAGGTGAATTGTCCTCCTTTTCTATCCTAGATAGGTGGTCAGTTACCACATTTTCACATCCTTTCCTATCCCTGATATCAAAGTCAAACTCCTGCAACAGAAGAATCCATCTAATCAGGCGAGGCTTAGCATCTTTCTTATCAAATAAATATCTAAGTGCAGCATGATTAGTGTGTACAATGACTCTAGTCCCTAACAGATAAAGCCTAAATTTATCAAAAGAAAACACAACAACAAGCATCTCTTTTTCAGTGGTAGTGTAATTTTGTTGTGCATTATCTAAAGTTTTGCTTGCATAGTAAATGCCCCAAAAAATCTTGTCCCGACGTTGGCCTATAACTGCGCCTACAACGTAGTCACTAGCATCACACATGATCTCAAAGGGTTGGCTCCAATCTGACACAACAATAATGGAAGCAGAAGTTAGCTTTTTCATCAAAAGATTAAAAACAACTAATCAGTCATCACTAAATCCAAAAGAAGAATTTTTTTCTAGCAAGTTACACAGGGGTTTCACAATTTTTGAAAAATCTTGTATGAAACGTCTATATAACCCTGCATGTCCTAAGAAACTACGTACTCCCTTAACATTAACTGGTGGTGGTAGTTGTTCAATGGCTGAAATCTTAGCTCTATCCACCTCTAGACCCTTTTCAGAAACTTTGTGCCCTAGGACTATACCTTCCTTTACCATAAAATGACATTTTTTTCAATTCAAAACAAGGTTAGTTTCCTTGCACCTCTGTAAAACACGAGCAAGATTATGCAGACAAATATCAAATGAACTACCAAAGACAGAAAAATCATCCATAAAAACCTCCATTATTTCCTCAATCATGTCATGGAATATTGCCATCATGCACCGCTGGAAAGTGGCAGGTGCATTGCACAATCCAAATGACATTCTCCTGAAAGCATATGTTCCATAAGGGCATGTGAAAGTAGTCTTCTCTTGGTCCTCAGAAGCAATAGCGATCTGGTTATAACCTAAATAGCCATAAAGAAAACAATAGTAAGGATAACCAGCAAGTCTATCAAGCATTTGATCAATAAAAGGAAGAGGAAAGTGATCTTTTCGTGTAGCCTTATTTAACTTCTTGTAATCGATCTGAACACGCCATCCAAAGGATCATCACGGTGGATATGAACTCATTCTTGTCATTTTTTATAACAGTCATCCCCCCTTTCTTTGGAACAACCTGCATAGGGCTCACCCGAGAACTGTCAAATATAGCATAAATAATTCCTGCATTCAATAGTTTGAGTACCTCAGCTTTAACTACCTCCTTCATTGTTGGGTTAAGCCGCCTTTGGTGTTCAACTGATGGATTAAATGTATCTTCCATTAAGATTTTATGCATGACTACAGATGGACTGATACCTTTAATATCACTAATTGACCACCCTAAAGCAGACTTATGACTTCTCAGGATTCTCAACAACTTTTCTTCCTCTTCTTTATTTAGATCAACAGAAATAATCACAGGATAAGTAGATGAATCTCCTAAGAAAGCATAACGAAGGTGTGCAGGTAATTGTTTCAACTCTAGAACAGGAGGTTTTGTTTCTTCTACATTATTGACATGCAATTGTGAGAATTATTCATATTGGAGTTCAGGCAATTGATTCAATGATTTATTACAGTAAGTAACTTCATGGTCAAATTTTCTTAATTGATCGAACATTGAATTTTTCATGCAAGTTTCTAAGGGGTCAACATATAAAACTATCAACAAATAAAACTAACTCTCTAAATGAATCAACAACAGCATCCAGAATATGAATCATGTGGCAGGTACTTACCTCATTAGGGTACTTCAAGGATCGAAATATGTCAAATACAACCTTGTCCTCACCGACCCTCAGAGTTAACTTACCATCCTGCACATCTATCAATGCTCTTCCAGTGCCCAGGAAAGGTCGTCCCAAAATAATTGGGACCTCAGAATCTTCCTCCATGTCCATGACCACAAAATCTGCAGGGAAAATGAACTGTTCAACCTTGACCAACACATCTTCTACAATACCTCTGGGATATTTGATAGAATAGTCAGCCAACTGTAGTGAGATGGTTGTAGGTTGCACCTCCCCAAGACCTAGTTTCCTGTAGACAGATAAAGGCATCAAATTAATACTAACCTCTAGATCACATAAAGCTCTATCAACAAAAATGCTACCAATATTGCAAGAAATAGTAAAACTCCCTGGATCTTTTAATTTTTGTGGTAGTTTCCTTTGGAGTACAACACCGCATTCTTCAGTGAGATTGATTGTCTCATATTTGTCAAACTTTTTCTTTCTGGACAGGACTTCCTTCATGAACTTTGCATATTTGGCATTTGTTCCAAAGCATCTGCAAAAGGAATATTAATGTGTAGTTTCTTAAACATATCAAGAAATTTAGCAAAGTCAGAATCAATCTTTTTCTTTTGAAAGCGTTGAGAATAAGGAATAAAGTTAGGAACAATAGGAATAGAGAAATTAGAAAGCTTCTCTGATTGTTTCGATGTGCTTGCTTCCTCAACCACTTCCTCTGTATCCTCCTTGGCATCAGAATTGAGCTGCTCTTCAAAATTTACCTTTCCAGTTTCAGCAAGCTCCTTACCACTCCTTAAGGTCACAACTTTACATTATTCTCTAGGATTCACCTCAGTGTCACTAGGAAACTTACCTTTTTGCAGCGTGTTTAGGGTGGTTGCCATCTGACTGATCTATACCTCTATGTTCTCAATGGCTGCTCCTTGTGAGTTCACTGTGCTACTCAGACTTAGCACTACATTTTCCAACTGGTTGGTTCGATTCCTGGATTTAATGATGAATGAACTCATCATGTCTTCCAGAGATGGTTTACCCTCAGCTGTAGATGTAGATGCATAACCTGGAGGAGGCTGCAAAACATTTTTCTTATTAGCATAAGAAAAGTTTTCATGATTACACAAATCTGGATGATAATGAGTGGGCAACTGATTTTGATTATGATTTCCACGGCACCCATAACCTCTGTTGTTCACATATTGAGCCTGCTCAGGTTCCAGATCTTCAACACCTGCAAGTTTGTTAGCAGCTGCAACTGCAGCTATGGATTCACTGTTACCTGTACCTGCAAGTTTATTCAAAGCACTAGTTAGGGAAGGCATATGGAACTTGATGGAACTTACATCATCTATCTCGTACATCCCTGCCACAGGTTTGACAATTGATCTTTCAGAATGCTAATTATAACTTGTGGTAGCCATCTCCTCAAGCAAAGTACGAGCATCCTTTGCAGACTTGGAAAATATTGACCCTCCAACAACTGCATCCAAAAGAGATTTATTATTTCCAGATAATCCATTATAAAATAATTGAATTTGCAACCAGTCAGGATAACCATGTTGTGGGCATTTTCTAAGTAAATCTTTGTATTTTTCCCAAGCTTCGAACATCTGTTCTCCATCCTGTTGTCTGAAAGTGTCAATCTCAGTGCGCAACCTCGTAGTCTTGGCAGGTGGGATGTATTTAGCCAAGAATGCCTGAGCTAATTCCTCCCAAGTACTAATACTACCTGTGGGCAAGGACTCCAACCAAAATTTTGCCTTATCCTGCAAAGAAAAAGGAAACAGTTGTAAGCAAATAGCATCAGGAGATACATCATTAATTTTTACCTTTCCATAGATTTCAGCAAATTATCTCAGATGCAGATTGGGATCCTCAGTGGCATGTCCTCTGAACGCATTTTCTCGAACCATATGGATGAGACCAGTCTTTATCTCAAAATTATTAGCTTGAATAGAAGCATAAATAATTCCAGATTGGTTTCCAGCAAAAGTGGGCTGGAAGTGCTCCCTAATGGGCTTATACTCTCCCTGTTGCTCCTCCATGATTCTGACCTTGTCCTTAGTCTCCTTAAGCTTCCTTCTGAAAGTTCTGTCAACTTCAGGATCAAAAGGAACTAGATCAATTTCCGAGTTACTTCGCATGCAACACACTACACAGAAAAACAGAAAATTTAAAACTAACAAAAAAAAAAAACACAAAACTCAACACAAAATCAAAAGAAACAAAAACAAAAACAACAAACACAAAAAGAAAACAAACTCTAGATTAAGACCAAGTGACTTCTTAATCGTATCAAAAGAATTAAATAAACACCAATCCCCGACAACGGCGCCAAAAACTTGTTGCATAAATTTTGCAAGACCGCAAGTGTACGAGTCAAGTTTTAATATAGTGAATTTGAGTACGAGTATCGTCCACAAGATTGGGTTATTTAATTCAATTAATTCCTATCAATAACACCACTCAATTTTATCTAGAAAATTAAACTTAAGGTGAGGTGAAACACAAAATCAAAGAGTGAAAATTGAGAACAATCAGGAGAGACAAATATCTTAGGGATTAGATTTCACCAATTAATTAACTATTTTATTGAGATCATCCTAATGGGTTATTGCACTACTTTTATAAACCAAGAAACTAATATAACAAATAACCTCTCTCGAGGCAAGTGAATCTCATGCAAGACATAGAATTAAACATCTCTGTTCAACCTAAAAATCAAACACTGCGCTAAGTTCAATTCTTATGGGTTTCTAATAGCACTTCAATCATTCTCATGTCAAAGTAACTATCAGTCATGCAATTGAGATCAGATCTAAAAATATCTTTCACAAGAATAAATTCAGCCTAAGAACAAATAAACCGTGATCGAGAGTCTATAAGCATTAAGGATGCAATTGCATGAATAAAAGCATTACAATAAACCAAAAGGAGTCAATTCAACAAAATAACATAATTAAAAAGCTACATCTATCCCTAAGATAACAAGTTTAGCTACTCATGTCCACTAAAAATCCTACTAAACTCAAATACAAAACCATAGTTCAATAATCAAAGTGAAAAGAACGAAGAAAGAACTCTTGTGGCGTGAACGACAACAATCCCGGCGCCTATCATGAACCCCGAGCTCAAAAAAGTCTTCTCCTTGAAATCTCTCTAAAGTCTTCTTACAACCTCTTACAATGATGTTTAGACAATAGTGTGAAAATCTCTCCAAAAAGGTTCTCCTCCAAAAAAGAAGCATCACTTCCTTTTTATAATAACGGCACGGCGTTGCAACACCGTGCCCTAGGCGAATAAATAAGAAATATATCTAGCACCGTTGCAACACTGAGGGCAGCGTTGCAACGCTGCTACCCTCACACGCTTTTGCTTATCGAAGTAGCGTTGCAACGCTGCTACCCTTGCACGCCTTTTGCTTATCGAAGTAGCGTTGCAACGCCATCGCTGCGGGTCTTCATGGCTTCTTCGTTGCGTGTTGAGCGTTGCAACGCTGCAAATCAGCGTTGCAACACCATCGACATGGATTCTTGTAGTAGAATGACTGCACGCAGGGCGTTGCAACGCCATCTCCACGGGTTTGATGGCTTGGCTTGGCCTTCCTTCTTTCCTTTAATGTCAATTTTGGCTCCCTTAGATAATCTTTGGCTCCTTTATCACCCATAATTCTCCATCTATCCTTATATTGCTCTTTAACCTGAAATTCAATAAATTAAGTACGTGAAAGCCCTAAAATTATCACAAAACTAACATAATATAAGCCTATGGATAACACATTTTGTGTGCTATCAGAAAGCTACATTATTGTTAACGATACTCTTGTAAACACAAGGCTCATCAACGTTTTGGTCAAAGCCATAAGACTTGATCGTATTATCAAATCTTATGTTCCAAGATCTGGATGCCTGCTTCAACCCATAAACTGATCGATTGAGCTTGCAAACTTTTTGCTCCTGACCTTGGGCTATGAACCCTACGGACTCAGACATATAGATACACTCGTCAAGATTACCATTTAAAAAAGCAGTCTTGACATCCATTTGCCATATTTCATAGCCATTAAATGTGGCTATGGACAAGAGTATCCTTATTGACTTTAACATAGCAACAGGGAAAAAAGTTTCCTCATAGTTAACTCCTTCCCTTTGGGTAAAACCCTTTGCTACGAGTCTAGCCTTAAAGGTTTGTACATTTCCGGCTGCATCTCTCTTTCTCTTATAGATCCATTTGCACCCTATGGGTCTTACCCCTTGAGGTTGGTCTACAAGTTCCCAAACCGAATTGAAGTACATTGACTCCATTTCTAGGTCCATGGCTTTGATCCATTGGTCCTTATCTACGTCATTCATTTTCTGTTTATAAGACAATGGATCCTTTACACCATCATCAGGTATGACAACCTGATTTTCTGCTAAACCTAAGTAGCGGTTTGGTTGTGTTAACAACCCTCCCACTGCGTTGAGGCATTCCTAACGATTGAGAAGGACGAGATCGACTTGATGTGTCGGCTTCTTCATCAACCCTTGATCATGGTTCGACCTGGTCAACAACTCTTTTTGTCTCCACTGTAGTTTCACTTAATACTGACTTACTACCTGGTTTGTGGTTCTTCATGTGATTTTCCTCCAAGAAAGTGGCATTTGTCGATACAAGCACCTTATTTTCTTGTGGGTCATAGAAAAGACCACCTCTCGTTTCCTTGGGATAGCCTCCAAAAAAGCATAATCTTGAACGAGGTTCCAGTTTCTTCGCGTTTGTCACTAGCACATGTACCCGGACAACCCCAAATTCTGAAGTGATGAAAACTAGGTTTACGCCCCTTCCACAATTCAAAAGGTGTTTCTGAAACACTCTTTGATGGAACAGTGTTCAAGGTTTTAACTGCAGTCTGTACTGCGTAACCCTAAAACGAGTCAGGCAACTGATCATAGCTCATCATAGATCGAACCATGTTTAACAAGGTTCTATTTATCCTTTCAAACACCATTCTGTTGTGGTGTATTAGGTGCTGAGAGAGTTGTGACTGGATTCCATGTTCTATCAAATAGTCCTGGAATCTTAAGTCCATATACTCTCCATCTCGATCGGATCGAAGTGTTTTAATGGTTTTTCCTAATGCATTTTTTTGCGTATAATTTATAATGTGCAATACCGCAAGTGTACGAGTCAAGTTTTAGTATAGTGATTTAAGAGTCCAAGTATCGTCCTTGGGAATGGGTTTCTAGATTAATTAATTACCAAGATACTAATTCTCAATTTTAGCTAAAGTAACATAACATGGATATGTGGTGAAACAAATATTAAAGACAAACAAACACGTGGAGACACGAATTGATAGATTTGGAGGAAATTTACTTTACAAGCTAATAACTTAATTAACACATGCAATGAACTAATGTGATGAATTTATAAACAAGAAGTAAGATACTCAAGAAAATCTCAATAAATTCTATAGTCTCCATATGAACCTACAACATGCACGCCATTAATCAACTTCTTTATGTGTTTCCCTTAGACTTCTAGGTCATTCTCATGCCAGACTTCTAAGAGTTTTGACAACTTTGCTCTAATCTAAGTTTTATCTCTCGAATCCACTTAAACCAACAATATCAAGGAATTAAAGAACGAATTGCCAAAAATAAATATCAAAACATAATTCAATACATGGCAAACAAGTCTTAACATGCAAATTAAAATCCTAACTACAACATTTAACTACTCTAAATCACAAGAAAACCAAACTAAAAGTGTAGCAAACGTCTTAAAACGGTGCTACAAATTGAAAGAAAAATAAATTAAACTTATGTATCGATGTCGGTCCTTCGTCTCCGAGCTCCCGTCTTGATTTCAAACCTCCACGAATGCTTTGGCTCCCAAGAATTGCTCTCCTTTCTCTTCCTACAAAGTGTATTTCGAAATTAAGGTGCAAAGACTATCAAATTCAGCTTCCTTTGCAAGAAGAAATAAGGTTGTATTTATAGGCTTCAACGGTACAACGTTGCAACGCTAGGGACAACGTTGTAATGTTGTACCCTAGGCAACTGGCATATATGGAATGTGTCGATGGCGTTGCAACACTGAGGACAGCGTTGCAATGCCGCTACCATAATGCGCGCACCTCTTTATCGAAGTAGCATTGCGACGCTGCAAGGCAGCGTTGCAACGGTACCTGCACGGGTCTTCAACTTGGTCTTCTTATCGAGATAGCGTTGCAACGCTTTCGGCAGTGATCTTCAACGCCTCTAAGCAGCAAGCTCGGCGTTGCAATGCTCTTCATGGCGTTGCAACGCCAGCAAGCTCGGGTCTACTAGCTTGGATTGGTCCTTCTACTTCCAATTGATGTTATTTTTAGCTCCAAAAAGCCCCGTTTCGATTCCAAGTGATCCAAAATGTCTCCCAATGTCCTGTTTAAGCTCTTAACCTGAAATTAAGTGATTTAAGCACGTAAAAGCCTTGAAATTATCATAAAACTAGCAATAATTAAACCTAAGGATAACACATTTTGTGTGCTATCATATTTTTTACTTCAGCTTTAAACTATTTGAACTTTTTAAGAGCCTCAACCATATGATGCATTAGATATAGATAACCATACCTCGAATAATCATCTATTAAAGAGATGAAATATTCGTACCCTCCTCGAGCTCTTACATTCATTGGACCACAAAGATCCAAATGTATAAGCTCCAAGGGTTCTTTGGCTCTATAACCTTTTCCAATAAAAGACCGCTTAGTCATTTTTCCTTCTAAACAGGGCTCACATGATGGTAAAGAATCATCTTCTTACTCGTTTAGAAGTCCATTCTTTATTAATCTCTCAATCCGGTTGAGATTTATGTGACCAAAACTTAGATGCCAAAGATAAGTATTTTTATTCGGAGAAATCTTTTGCCTTTACTTTGAGTGTTTGCAGTTTTAAACATCTCAAGATTTAAAATTGCTTTGGTTTCGTTCGGTCTTAATACGTACAAGTCGTTTTCTAATTTAGCAGAACAAATATTGACACCTTCTTTTGTAATGAATGCTTCATTAATGGAAAAGGAAATACAATATTTATGTTCGAGCAAACAAGAGATAGATATTAAGTTCCTCTTAATTCTAGGAACTATATACAATTTTTTTAAAACCAGGAACCTATCTCTAAAAATCAGCTTCGCATCTCTCACTGCACGAGTTGAGACTACGTCTCCCGTACCGACCCTAAGCGTCATCTCACCCTGATCGAGCTCTCTGAAGGAACTAGTTTGCTGAAAAGAAGAGCAAACGTGGTTAGTAGCTCCTAAACTAAGTATCCAGGTAAAGTCATCACTTTCCACTAAACATATTTCTAGAATAAGTAAATTGCATTTACCTTTCTTTTCCTTGAGCTCAACAAAGTATTTTCGACAGTTTCGCTTCCAGTGCCCGTCCATGTTGCAGTAGAAACACTTTCCTTTATCTGCAACCTTGGCCTTTCCCTTGCCCTTGTCAGCAGCGACAGGTGCTTTCCTCTTCCCTCCTTTCTTCTTCTTCTGAGTCTTCTTAATCCCAGAAGAGGAACTGCAGGACTTAGTTCTAGAGGATGAACCCTTATGGAATTTTCTGGAATGTGCAAACATATTTACCTCTCCATCTACCTGCCCCTTATTCTTCATAAGAGACTGGAAAGTATGCAGTTCGTTAAGGAGAGTAGTCAGGTTGTACTCTATCTTGTTCATCACCGCATTGTTGCGGAATTAAAGGAAGCTCTTCGGAAGAGATTCCAAGATGAATGACACCTGAATTTGCTCGTCAATGACCGCTCCATTCTGTTGGGATTTATGCCCTAAACTTGTGTAATTTTGATCAAATAAATAAAAGGTTATTTGTTTTGATAAAATTATATTCTTGCTTTATAAATCCAATAAACTAAACTCCAAGGTTATAATATATCTTGAACATCAGTGTAGTAGACACTATTTGGATTGTGTTCAAGAATATAACCTAAATGGTTTATGGTATAAGAATAAGGTTGGAAACCTTATTCTGGTAACACCATGGATGCGGCCCATTTTGTAATTAGTACAAATGAGGTAATCCAACTCATTTATGTGGTTGACATGCGAGTGGGGGCATCCTGTATGAAGAGTTCATACAAGATCGATCAAGCAAATTATTAGTCTAACCATTATAACGCCAAGTAATGTGGATAAGACTGATAATTTATAGATGGTCATTAGTGTCTCGACCTGAATCCTGAGCAAGTTAAGAACTCCTACTTATAGGGGTTTGTCCATAGACTAGTATGGGTGAGAGTGGCCTGTAGCCGACTCAATAAGCCTACTTTCTTAGGGACAGAATCTCGTAGGTAGTTGGCGACATAACTGTGCAAGATGGAATTCACTCATTCTTACACTAAGGAATTAAATAGGTTGTTCCCTTAAGAACTGACTCCAGGTCTTGAACAACAGGGCCCTGCCCTCTATGAGGGTATGAGTCTATGGTAGGACCTTAGACTTGTTGTTCATTAGAGGATTAGTGGTGCTTAAGGAACAAAGAGGTAATCACAGAGATAAAACGGTAATTTGACCCAGCCGTGATTACGAACAACCTTTGAAGGGTCGACTCATGGGTAATGATTATATCAGTGGACACAATATAATCTACAGTGAGGAGAGTGCAGCTACAAGTCTAAAGTGGAGTGACTTGTAGTTAATGAATATTGATTAACTGGATCAAAGAGTTTGATCAGTTAATTTCACATCATTGGAGCTCATGAACTGTAGGTCCATTAGGTCCCTCTGTTGACTCAACATGGCAATATTGAGGGTATAAAATTAGGAATGAAATTGAAGTGTTCAATTTCATACATGAGGTGTTATATCAATTATATATGATATAATCGATATAATATATGGTTTTAATGTGAATTAGATTCACATATAAACCATATAATAGTGTGAGAATATAAGGGGGATAAGATGGTAATTTCCATCCTATTTCCCTATATTATAGTTGCATGAGATGCAACTAGGTTAAGAAAGTGATTCCATCTCTTTGAGAAACACCAGAGAATTCTCCCACATAGTGTTGGAAAAAGTTCCAACTAGTTTTTCACAAAACACCTCATCTCACCTAAAGGGAACCCACCTTCCTCCCTCACCGAGAGAAAACGGAGAAGATCTGGTGGTAGTGTCGGTAAACGTGCGGGTTCGTGTTGCTGAGATCGTGGTCGTAGGAAAAGGAGCACTTGAAGAAAGGTTCTTCAAAGGTAATATCCTGCTGTCCATATTGTTATTATATGCTTAATCTAGATAGAATTATTCTTGAATGTAATCTTTGTAACAAAATTAAGAACGCGCGATTCATAATCGCTTCCGCTACGAGATTTGATTCCCATCACATTCATTTCTGCCACGTTGAAGTGGACCATCAGATCGAGAACGTGTTCTCTCACCGACATTCACTCCTTAATACGGGAGTTATAAATGAACTTGAGGGATTCGTGCCGAAGCTGTCCAGACGGTTGTCCGAACATATTCTGCTACAAACTCATGATCTCACGAGCTGAGACCATGCCCTCGTGCTTTTTGGCCAGAACTTCAGAAACTCTAGCCAAAATGTAGACCTTGGCCTTGACATTGGCCTTGATCCAACGGTCATACGCGTCCTTAACAGATTGAGGCGCGTTTCGAGCAGGGATCTAAGGACATTCCTCAGTCAGTACGAACTAAAGGTCGTCCACAACAAGAATCGTATTCAGGGGGGACATCCACGTAGTGTAGTTTTCCCCAGTTAATCGCTCACTTTTTAATAAGGCTATTATTGAGGACAACATGCTGAAATGTGAAAAATAGTTCTAATTAGTTGCGCTTTTTAACCCATTACTAAAACCAATCTAATTTAGCAAAATTATTAAGGAACCTTAGTGTTTAAACTTAAACCTTTAATTTTGCAACGATACTTCAAGGGTTTAGAATAAAAGCCACCGTCGGGAGGTCAGTCACTCCTCCCCTGAATTGAGACTATCTCAACTAATCATCACTACCAGAACATCTCATGTTCCAATGATTTTTAGCTATCGTTTATTTGGTCAAGGACTCGTTAACGAGCTTAACTTATCCCATAAATGTGACCCTTGCATTTTCAGATCCAATAGGTTTGAGCCAACAGGCTACTATTAAGAAAGACAACTGTTGGCAAATTACCTAGGAGACCCTATCCATTTCTGGAGTTCGTGGTGTTCTGATCCCTATAGTCAGGCCCTCCATAGGGTTTGGTTGCTTCAGGACAACCTAGCATGCAAACTATAGAAATCTCACGGTGCAACCTAAGGGAGGAGACCGTAGGATACGTTGACACGCGTCCTTCTCCTAATTGTTGTAGACACTTTCCTCATTCAACTTGATATTGAACCATGCAAACACTTACTGTAGGGGGATGCCCTATTGACGCTGCGTAGCCGAGCATGGAACTCACGGTGTGAACTCTTGAGGACGTGAGAGCTAAAACTCGATGCGTACATCTCGTTTTCTCCCACTAAAGTATCTTAATAATTTAAGGTTTCGGTCTAACTTAGGTGGTTTCTGGCTAAAAGAATCTATCTAAGTCTATGTCTATTATAGTTTTATAACTGGGTCTTTTTAGCTTATGTCTAGATGAATAAACATTTTAATAACCTAGATATACTCCGGGTCAGTTCCTAGATAGGAGGTGTTCCGTTAACCGTCAGCTTAAGTACCCCCAATCTTAAACAGAACATCACCGGTAGAGTTCCCTTATAACCAAAGTCCTATTTAGTCCTACTATAGTTTAAACTATTTAAAATACTATGTAAGACTAATTTCTAATCCTATTAGAAATTAAACTTAGGTCTAATTAATTTTAAACACTTTTAAAATTAATTCCATCCTACCGAAGCTCCTATGTTTGCATGGAATTCTTTGTTATAGGTTACGGTTTCTAAAACCAATTTATAACTTTTATAAATTGTAATGATTAACCTATGACATGGAACTATATGGTATTTCCAACAATCAAATTCTAGTTAGAAAACAAATGCCATTCAACTATTTTAATCGTGCATATTACTTAAATAATATAACACATTATATTATAATAAGTAATTACATGCTCTTAATTTTTCATATAATTAAATTATAACACTTATAACTAATTACTCATGAAAATATTTCAGGCATTTTCATCATACTCATATAACACTTATATAAATAAAATACATGAACATGCTTATCCTAAGGTGGGAATAAATCTAAATGACATTCATAAAGAATAAATAGTTTTTAAACCAGAATTTTTGGCCCTAAAGTGAAAAAAAATATAAAATTACAATAATTCTATATCTAAACCGGTCCAAAACACCTTGAACCAAAGCCGAACCGCTCGAATCGGACCAGAAACGAACCAAACCGCTCAAACCGTCATTGAACCAGCCAAACTCCATCTACCAATGGCATGATGTTGCAACACCGAGGACAACGTTGCAACGTCGTGACCCCTTGCGCTCACGTCAAACATTCCAGTGGCGTTGCAACGCCATGAAGCGACGTTGTAATGCTGATACCCTTTGGATTCCTTATCGATAGGGGCCCCGGCGTTGTGACATTGTCCTTCAGTGTTACAACACTGATGAACGGCGTTGCAACGCCACTAATGGGGTTACAATGCTGGTGGTGCAACAACTTCTGTTCTTCTCGGAAAACAACAACTTTCAACAGCAAATTGACACCGAATCTCATCTGAATTGCCCCAAACTTGTCATAAACGTCACAAACGTCACAAACTACATTACAGACTCGATTTGCACAATTAATGCCCAAAAACACAGGGACCCATACATAATTTGATCAAATAAAAAAGTAAACTAAGGCCAAAAAATTCCTAAACAGTTTAACAACAACCAATATGCAGACTTCCCACCATCCAATGCAATTTTGTTTCAACCAAAACAAAAACAAGTTAGGTACCACAAGAAGGTTTGTTGTTGTTTTGGTTGAGACAAAATTGCATTGGATGGTGGGAAGTTTGCATATTGGTTGTTGTTAAATAGTTTAGAAATTTTTTGACCTTAGTTTACTTTTTGATTTGATCAAATTATGTAAGCCCCCTGTGTTTTTGGGCATTAATTGTGCAAATCGAGTCTATAATTTAGTTTTTGAGTCGTTCGCGACAAGTTTGGGGAAATTCAGATGAGATTCGGTGCCAATTTGTTGTTGAAAGTCGTTGTTTTTCATGAAGAACAGAAGTTGTTGCACCACCAGCGTTGCAACGTTGGGGTCCCTATCGATAAGGAATCCAAAGGGTATCGGCGTTGCAACGCTGCTGGAATGTTGGACGCGAGCGCGAGGGGTCACGACGTTGCAACGTTGTCCTCAGCGTTGCAACGTCGTGTCATTGGCAGATGGAGTTTGGATGGTTCAATGATGGTTCGAGCAGTTCGATTCGTTTCTGGTACGGTTCGAGTGGTTTGACTCCAGTTCAAGGTGTTTTGGACCGGTTTAGATATAGAATTATTGTAATTTTGTTTAGGGGCCAAAAATTCTGATTTAACAGCTATTTATTCTTTATGAATGTCATTTAAATTTATTCCCACCATAGGATAAGCATGTTCATGCATTTCATTTATATAAGTGTTATATGAGTATGATGAAAATGCATGAAATATTTTCATGAGTAATTAGTTACAAGTGTTATAATTTAATTGTATGAAAAATGAAGAGCATGGAGCATGTAATTACTTATTATAATATAATTTGTTATATTATTTAAGTAATGGGCATGATTCAAATAATTGAATGGCATTTGTTTTCCAATTAGAATTTGATTGTTGGAAATACCATATAGTTCCATGTCATAGGTTAATTATTAAATTTATAAAAGTTATAAATTGGTTTTAGAAACCTTCACTTATAACAAAGAATTGCATGCAAACATAGGAGTTTGGGTAGGATGGAATTAATTTTGAAAGTGTTTAAAATTAATTAGACCTAAGTTTAATTTCTAATAGGATTAGAAATTAGTCTTACATAGTATTTTAAATGTTTTAAAGTATAGTAGGACTAAATAGGACTTTGATTATAAGGAAACTCTATCGGTGATGTTTTGTCTAAGGTTGTAGGTATTTAACCTGACGGTTAAGGGAACACCTCCTACTTGGGAATTGACCTGAAACTTGAGTTTAATAAACCATAGTCTTGTTTATTGGGGGTTATGCCCTAAAACTCGTAGTTTGTATATTTTTGTTCTAATTAATGTAATAAAGAGTTATTGCCCTTGTTTTAACCCTAAATCCAATAAACTAACATCCAAGGTTGTAAAATGTCTCTTGAACTGAATTTAATGTACATATAAAAGATCTCGGTTCCAGATACAGCCTAAAGGAGCTATAGTAAGGGGATAAGGTTTGGGTACCTTACCCTGGTAATACGATGGATATGGTCCACTTTGTATATGATACAAACACTGTGATCCTAACGTGTTCGTGTAGATGACAACTTGATCTCAATCATGAGCAGGTTGCGAAGTCATGTTTGCGAGGGATTGTCCTTTGACTAGTATGGGTGAGTGTGGCCAGTTTCGCCGATTCAATATGCCTACCTTCTTGGGGACAAGACCGAGTGAGCGGCTGGAGACTTAACTTAGCAAGATGGAATTCACTTCTTTCCGCCTACTAGGGTAAGTAGATGAATGTTCCCTTAAGTGGTGTCTCCGGAATTTGAACAAAGGGCCCAACCCTCTCATTGGCCCGAGAGGGACTTCTATTTGTTGGTAGGACCACAAACAAATTGTCCATTAGAGGAGCACTGGTACTTAAGGTACAAGATATAACCTAGGGGTAAGACGGTAATTGGACCTAGTTGGTGTTACGAACATTCGTGAAGGATTTACTTGTTGTTATTGGTCAATATCCGTGGACATAGAAAAATATCTGCAGTGAGAATAGTGCAACTGCGGGACTTTAGTGGAGTGTTCCCGCAGTTAACGAATGGTGATTAGGAGGTTAATGAGATTAACCAAATAATTTCGTATCGTTGGAGCTTCTGATCTGTAGGTCCTTAGGTGCACCTTCTAGCTCGTAAAGGGTTCTTAGATCGTTTGAATTTGAAATGTTCAAATTCAATTAGGGAATAAATTTAATGTGTATAGATACGTTATAATATAAAGTTTTGGAACGTTATATTATAAATTTAATGTGAATATGATTCATATTAAATTATATGAGAGAATTAAATATTTGAAAGAGTTCAAATATTAATTTAAATGTGAATGAGATTCATATTTGAAAACTATAGGTTAAAATTTAATGTACATAAGATGTGCATAAATGATTAAATATGATTTAATCATATTTTAAATATAAGATATTTAATATGATTTTGATTAAATTTGATTTAATTAAAATATAAATATATATATATATATATACACATAATTAATAATATTTAATTATTTATATATTTATTGAATTAATTAATTAATAAATAATTAAAGTGTTTGATTATTTATTTATTATTTTAATAATAGGAACGTGTCACATTGATACGTTCCCACAACTCCCTCCACTCCTTATCGATAGGGAGTGGGGAGTTGCCCTCTAGAGTCTTTTTCTTCACCTTTGGAAGAAGGCAGTGTTTGATCGAGGAATTTGCATTTATGGTAAAAATTTCTCTCAAAATCAAAAATTATCTTTCCTCTCCAAAAGTTGGAATCCTTCCCACCAAGGTTGGATCTAAGTGGAACTCAAAGCTATAGGAGGTTTTCCAAGTGGTTGTTGTCCTGTTGAAAATACAGAGGAGAAATTTTGTTGTGTTGTTGTTCTCTTGGAGCAAGGAGTTGCTGTGCTACAAATTGAAACGACAAAGGTAATATTTCGAATTCCCTTTTAGTTTAGTGTCGTTTACAGCATGTGTTTGCATGATTAATTTTCATGCTCTAATTAGATTAGAATGAATGTTTGTCTCTGTATTTTTCCAATATATTGGTATTTCTAGTAAACCAAAATAAACAAGCAATTTCTATTTTAAAACACGTTTCCGCTGCTCACAGGATAAGATCTCCTTCAAAAAACCTAGTTTGAAGGACATAAGCTAGACATAAGCTAAAAAGACCTAGTTATAAAAGTTATAATAGGCATAGACTTAGATAGATTCCTTTAGCCAGAATCCACCTAAGTTAGACCTAACCCCTAACGGACCGTTTGGATTGAGTAGTTTGGGGGAGTAAGAGTTGTAGGGAGTAGAAGTAAAGAAGTCTGTGGGCCCACAAAAAAGGGTTAAAAATCTGTGGAGCCCATAAAAAGAGTTAAAGAAATAGTTAATAAAGTTGTGGGGTCTACAAGAAGGAGTTAATAACTCCTTGCGCCACACAATGAGTTGGAGGAGTTATTAACTCCTCCCAACTCCACTCCCTCCCAACTTCTCAATCCAAATGCCCCCTAAATTATTAAGATACTTTAGTGGGAGAAAACGAAATGTACGCATCGAGTTTTAGCTCTCACGTCCTCAAGAGTTCATATCGTGAGTTCCATGCTCGGCTACGTGGCGTCAATTGGGTGTCCCCCTACGGTAAGTGTTTTCATGGTTCAATACCAAGGTGAATGCGGAAAGTGTCTATAGTAAATGGGAGAAGGACGCGTGTCAACGTATCCTACAATCTCCTACATTAGGTTGCACCATGAGATTTCTATAGTCCACCTGCTAGGTTATCCTGGAGCAATCAAACCCTACGGAAGGCCTGATTATAGGGACCCGAACACCGCGAACTCCAGAAATGGTAGGGTCTCCTAGGTAATTTGCCAACAGTTGTCTTTCTTAATAGTAGTCTGTTGGCTCAGACCTATTTGATCTTAAAATAGTAGGGTCACATTTATAGGATAAGTTAAGCTAGTTAACGAGTCCTCGACCAAATAAACGGTAGCTACAAAACAATGTAACATGAGATGTTCTGGTAGTGATGATTAGTTGAGATAGTCTCAATTCAGGGGAGGAATGACTGACCACCTGACGATGACTTTTATTCTAAACCCTTGAAGTATCATTGCAAAGTTAAAGGTTTAAGTTTAAACACTAGGGTTCCTTAATAATTTTGCTAAATTAGATAGGTTTTAGTAATAGGTTAAAAGTTGTAACTAATTAGAACTATAATTTCCAATTTCAGCATGTCGTCCTCAATAATAGCCTTATTAAAAAGTGAGCGATTAACTGGAAAAAACTACACTACGTGGAAGTCCAACCTGAATACGATTCTGGTTGTCGACGACCTTCGATTCGTACTGATTGAGGAATGTCCTCAGGTCCCCGATCGGAACGCGCCTCAATCTGTTAAGGACACGTACGACCGCTGGACTAAGGCCTACATCCTAGCTAGCCTATCTGATGTTTTGGCCAGGAAACAAGAGGGAATGGTCTCAGCTCGTCAGATCATGAGTTATCTGCAAAATATGTCTGGACAACCGTCTGAACAGATTCGGCACGAATCCCTCAAGTACGTGTATAACACGCGCATGAAGGAGGGAACTTCAGTAGGAGAACATGTTCTCGATCTGATGGTTCACTTCAATGTGGTCGAAATGAACGGAGCGGTCATGGACGAGCAAAGTCAGGTGTTGTTCATCCTGGAATCTCTTCCAAAGAGCTTCATACAATTCCGCAGTAATGTGTTTATGAACAAGATAGACTATAACCTGACATCACTCTTGAACGAGTTGCAGACTTACTAGTCTCTCATGGAAAATAAAGGACAGGTCGACGGAGAGGCAAATGTGTTTGCCCATTCCAAAAGGTTCTAGAAGGGTTCATCCTCTGGGACTAAGTCTTGCTTTCATTCTTCTAGACTTGAGAAGAGACAGAAGAAAAGGAAATGAGGAAAAGGGAAGGCTTCTACTACTGCTGATGAAAAGCTCAAAGAGAAGAAAGGTAAATACGATTTACTTGTTATTGAAACATGTTTAAAGGCAAGTGATGACTTAAGCTATATACTTGATTCAGGAACCACTAACCACGTTTGCTCTTCTTTTCAAGAAACTAGTTCATTTTGGGAGGTCGATGAGGGCGAGTGACGCTCAGGGTCAGAACGGGAGACATCGTCTCAGCTCATGCAGTGGGAGATGCAATGTTATTTTTTAGAGATAGATTTTTATTTTTAGAAAACTTTTACATAGTTCCTAGAATTAAGAGGAACTTAATATTTATCTCTTGTTTTCTCGAACATAAATATTGTATTTCCTTTTCCATTAATGAAGCATTCATTACAAAAGAAGGTGTCAATATTTGTTCTGGTAAATTAGAAAATGACTTGGATGTATTAAGACTGAACGAAACTAAAACAATTTTAAATCATGAGATGATTAAAACTACAAACACTCAAAGTAAAAGGCAAAAGATTTATCCGAATAAAAATACCTATCTTTGGCATCTAAGACTTGGTAACATTAATCTCAACCGAATTGAGAGATTAATAAAGAATGGACTTCTAAACGAGTTAGAAGATGATTCTTTACCTCCATGTGAGTCTTGTTTAGGAGGAAAAATGACTAAGCAACCTTTTATTGGAAAAGGTTATAGAGCCAAAGAAACCCTTGGAGCTTATACATTCGGATCTTTGTGGTCCAATGAATGTAAGAGCTCGAGGAGGGTACAAATATTTCATCTCTTTAATAGATGATTATTCGAGGTATAATTATCTATATCTAATGCATCATAAGTCTGAGGCTCTTGAAAAGTTCAAATGGTTTAAGGCTGAAGTAGAAAATGCATTAGGGAAAACCATTAAAACACTTCGATCCAATCGAGGTGGAGAGTAAATGGACTTAAGATTTTAGGACTATTTGATAGAACATGGAACCCAATCACAACTCTCAGCACCTAATACACCACAACAGAATGGTGTGTCTGAAAGGAGAAATAGAACTTTGTTAGACATGGTTTGATCTATGATGAGTTATGCTCAGTTGCCTGACTCGTTTTGGGGTTACACAATAGAGACTGCAGTTCAAATGTTGAACACTGTTCCATCAAAGAGTGTTTCAGAAACACCTTTTGAATTGTGGAAGGGGCGTAAACCTAGTTTACATTACTTCAAAATTTGGGGTTGTCCGACACATGTGCTAGTGACAAACCCGAAGAAACTGGAACCTCGTTCAAGATTATGCCTATTTGTAGGCTATCCCAAAGAAACGAGAGGTGGTCTTTTCTATGACCCACAAGAAAATAAGGTGTTTGTATCGACAAACACCATTTTCTTGGAGGCAATCACATGAGGAACCATAAACCACAAACCACATAGTAAGTCAGTATTAAGTGAAACTACAGTGGAGTCAACAAGAGTTGTTGACCAGGTTGGACCTTCATCAAGGGTTGAGATCGACTTGATGTGTCAGCTTCTTCATCAAGGGTTGATGACGAAGCCGACACATCAAGTCGATCTCATCCTTCTCAATCGTTGGGAATACCTCGACGCAGTGGGAGGGTTGTTACACAACCAAACTGCTATTTGGGTTTAGCTGAAACTCAGGTTGTCATACCTGATGATGGCGTAGAGGATCCATTGTCTTATAAAAAGGCAATGAATGACGTAGATAAGGACCAATGGATCAAAACCATGGACCTAGAAATGGAGTCAATGTACTTCAATTCGGTTTGGGAACTTGTAGACCAACCTGAAGGGATAAGACCCATAGGGTGCAAATGGATCTATAAGAGAAAGACAGATCCAGCCGAAAAGGTACATACCTTTAAGGCTAGGCTCGTAGAAAAGGGTTTTACCCGAAGGGAAGGAGTTGACTATGAGAAAACTTTTTTCCCTCTTGCTATGTTAAAGTCAATAAGGATACTCTTGTCCATAACCGCATTTTATGATTATGAAATCTAGCAAATTCCGTCAAGACTGTCTTTTTGAATGGTAATCTTGATGAGTGTATCTATATGTCTCAGCCCGTAGGGTTCATAGCCCAAGGTCAGGAGCAAAAAGTTTGCAAGCTCAATTGATCCATTTATGGTTTGAAGCAGGCATCCAGATCTTCGAACATAAGATTTGATACTCTGATCAAGTCTTATGACTTTGACCAAAACATTGATGAGCCTTGTGTTTACAAGAGGATCGTTAACGATAATGTAGTTTTTTTAGTACTATATGTGGATGATATCCTACTCATTGGGAATGATGTAGGATACCTAACTGACATAAAGAATTGGTTAGCGACCCAATTCCAAATGAAAGATTTGGAAGAGGCGCAGTATGTTCTTGGAATTCAAATTTTCAGGAATCGCAAGAACAGAACGCTAGCTTTGTCTCAAGCCTCCTATATCGACAAGATGTTGGTACGATATTCGATGTAGATTTCCAAAAGGGGTTTATTACCCTTTAGGCATGGAATTCATTTGTCTAAGGAACAATGTCCTAAGACTCCTCAAGAAGTTGAGGATATGAGACGTATTCCTTATATGTTATGCTATGCACGAGGCCAAACATTTTCTGTTGTGGGAATAGTCAGTAAGTACCAGTCCAATCAAGGGTTAGACAACTGGACCGCAGCTAAAAATATCCTCAAGTATCTAAGGAGAACGAGAGACTATATGCTTGTGTACGGGTCTAAGGATTTAATCCTTACAGGATACATTGATTCTGATTTTCAGATACATAAGGATTCTAGGAAATCCACATCGGGATAAGTTTTCACCCTTAACGGGGGAGCTATAGTGTGGCGTAGCATCAAACAAGGATGCATTGTCGACTCCACTATGGAGGCAGAATATGTAGCTGCTTGTGAAGCAGGTAAGGAGTTGTTTGGCTAAGGAAATTCTTGACTGATTTGGAAGTCGTTCCAAATATGGAATTTCCCATCACCTTATACTGTGATAATAGTGATGTGATAGCTAACTCAAAGGAATATCGCAGCCACAAGCGAGGGAAGCACATCGAGAGAAAATATACTCTTATTCGGGAGATAGTGTAACGAGTAGATGTGATAGTCACGAAGATCGCCTTGGAGCACAACATTGTTGATCCGTTTACAAAGACTCTCACGACTAAAGTGTTCGAGGGTCAACAGGAGAGTCTAGGTTTACGAGACATGTGTTGGGATTTATGCCCTAAACTTGTGTAATTTTGATCAAATAAATAAAGGGTTATTTGTTTTGATAAAATTATATTCTTGCTTTATAAATCCAATAAACTAAGCTCCAAGGTTATAATATATCTTGAAAATTAGTGTAGTGGCCACTATTTTGATTGTGTTCAAGAATATAACCTAAATGGTCTATGGTATAAGAATAAGGTAGGAAATCTTATTCTGGTAACATCACGGATACATCCCATTTTGTAATTAGTACAAATGAGGTAATCCAACTCATTCATGTGGTTGACATGCGAGTGGGGGCATCCTGTATGAAGAGTTCATACAAGACCGGACTGCAAATTATTAGTCTAACTAATGTAACACCGTTAAAAGGATAAGACTGATAATTTATAGATGGTCATTAGTGACTCGACCTGAATCCTGAGCAAGTTAAGAACTCCTGCTTATAGGGGTTTGCCCTTAGACTAGTATGGGTGAGACTGGCCTGTAGCCGACTCAATAAGCCTACTTTCTCAGGGACAGAATTTCGTAGGTAGTTAGGGACTTAACTGTGCAAGATGGAATTCACTCATTCCTACACTAAGGAATTAAATAGGTTGTTCCCTTAAGAACTGACTCCAAGTCTTGAACAACTGGGCCCCACCCTCTATGAGGGTATGAGTCTATGGTAGGACCTTAGACTTGTTGTTCATTAGAGGATCAGTGGTGCTTAAGGAACAAAGAGGTAATCACAGGGGTAAAACGGTAATTTGACCCAGCCGTGATTATGAACAACCTGTGAAGGGTCGACTCATGGGTAATGATTATATTAGTGGACACAATATAATCTACAGTGAGGAGAGTGTAGCTACAAGTCTATAGTGGAGTGACTTGTAGTTAATGAATATTGATTAACTGGATCAAAGAGTTTGATTAGTTAATTTCACATCATTGGAGCTCATGAACTGTAGGTCCATTAGGTCCCTCCGTTGGCTCAACATGGTAATATTGAGGGTATAAAGTTAGAAATGAAATTGAAGTGCTCAATTTCATACATGAGGTGTTATATCAATTATATATGATATAATCGATATAACATATGGTTTTAATGTGAATTAGATTCACATATAAACCATATAAAAGTGGGAGAATATAAGAGGAGTAGGATGGTAATTTCCATCCTATTTCCCTATATATATAGTTGCATGAGATGCAACTAGGTTATGCAAGTGATTCCATCTCTTTGAGAAATCCTAGAGAATTCTCCCACATAGTGTTGGAAAAAGTTCCAACTAGTTTTTCACAAAACACCTCATCTCACCTAAAGGGAACCCACCTTCCTCCCTCACCTAGAGAACAACGGAGAAGATCCGGTGGTAGTGTTGGTAAACGTGCGAGTTCGTGTTGCTGAGATCGTGGTCGTGGGAGAAAGAGCACTTGAAGAAAGGTTCTTCAAAGGTAATATCTCGCTGTCCATATTGTTATTATATGCTTAATCTAGATAGAATTTTTCTTGAATGTAATCTTTGTTACGAAATTAAGAACGGGGGATTCACAATCGCTTCCGCTGCGGGATTCGATTCTCTTCAATTCGTATCAGAGTCCAATTGTATTCTTAATTTACGTTCTGGATTTTTAAAGAACGAGGTGGGATTTACCGTTTTGCATGTGATGTATGAACGATTTGCAATTTAGATGTTTTTAATCTTGGCACATAGATTTACAATTTTCATTGAATCGTTCAATGTAAGGGCCCGGTGTTTTGGCCAATTTTAATTATAAATCGAGTCTGTAAGTCTGTGTCGATCGAGGCAAGATGGTTGCTGAGAAGATCAGAGCGAAAACGAGCAAGGAATTGAGATTCCACATGTTGTTCTGTGAATGGCGTTGCAACACTATTCTATAGCGTTGCAACGCCACTGCGGCAAGCGCGTGGCTGGGAAGACGACAATGTTGCAACGCTGCCCTCAGCGTTGCAACGCTGAGGCATTGTGTAACACAAAGAAATTGGGCGTGCTTCAACAAAGTGAAACCGACAAGGCGCGTTACTGCAGCGCCACGAGCGTTTCACGCGAAGGAGCAACGGGCGAAAAATGAAATATTAATTTATATATTAATTATAAAAACGTTTTATATTTAATATATTTATTTTATTTTATTTTAATTAATATAATTAGATTATATTAATTAAAATTAAATTTTAGGGTGCCAAAATTGATCTAATATTACTATTTAAATTATGTCATTGTTGTGTAATTATTGTCATGCATAGTGTATGCTTTTAATTAGATATCACACCTTAGGTTAAGCATTTTCATGCATCATATATAATATAAAGAGTTATATTATATAGTTTGCATGATTAATTAATATAAAGATGTTATATTAATTTATGGACAACACTGACATGGATTATATATCATGAGATGATTATGCTATGTATGTCTTATTATTCATGAGATGAATAATCAAGCACTATAACATAGTATGCATGTCACCTAATGTGAATTATTAGTTTTAAAATGTTTAGAACTTGGAAATAATATACCTTAGGTTATCTAGTTTTAATTAGATTAGAATTAGGAACCAAGTGATTTATAAACAATGATTAAAAGAGGAACTCTGTCTAAGGAAAGTTCTGTCTAGGCTGGGGTATTTAAGCTGACTGAAACGGAACACCCCTACATGGGAACTGACCTGGGAGTTAAATTTAATCAGAGGGTTTATAAATCATAGTAGCGTTAGCGGGTTTATTAAGAGGTTAATAAACTAGAAATCCTAGGCTTAATATAAAAGTTATATTAGGAAACTTAGGATAAAATCAATATAAGAGTTATATTGATTATCGATATAAGAGTTATATTGATACCTTTAGGTAAAACCATTAGCCGGGTTTAGCCTAAGTAAGATTCCTATAGATCTAAAGTATCCAGTGGGAGGAAAAAATGTATATGATACATATTTTCCACCTTCGTATCTCCGAGAAGTTCACACCGTGAGACTCATACTTGGCCTTGTGGCGCAAACGAGAGCGTCCCCCTTCGGATGGTGCAATATCAAGGTGAATGGAGAGGGTACTTATAGTGAGTGGGAGCAGGTTTAGTGAAAATAAAACCTATGGTCTCTTCAGTCGGTTTACACCGTAAGATCACTATGGTCAGTCTGCTAGTTTGGCCTGGACCAGACAATCCCTTCGGAGGGCTTGATCATAGGGGATTGAACACAGTAGACACCCGAAAGGGATAAAGATTTCCTTAGTCTGTTTTTCAATCTAGTCCTCCTTTCAGCGAATTTTATTAGATGAGGACTCTGGGATCTAAAGACAGAGAGTCACACTCACGAGGTACATAAGTTGTGTATGTATCCTGACCGAATAATGGTAACTAAAGCCTATAGGAATAAGAGTTGTTATGGCATTAGGTTTTGGTCAAGAGTGTCTTGATCCAGAGGAGGAGTGTTTTTTATTACCCTTCGGTGTCATACATTCTAAACCTTTGAAGTATCATTGCAAATTATAAATGATCTAGGAATCATTTGATAATTAGCTAAAACATGATTTGATTAGAATTATAACAAGAAACTCATACAAGTTTGTTTGTAAATTTTCAGCAAAAATGTCTAGCTCTATTATTTCCTTATTGGGTGCGGAAAAGTTAACCGGAGAGAATATGATGACATGGAAAAACAAACTGAACACTATATTGGTAGTGGATGATCTAAAGTTTGTGCTAACTGAGGAGTGTCCTCAGGTGCCAGGCTCGAATGCATCACGAAATGTTCGTGATGCATATGATCGATGGATCAAGGCCAATGATAAGGCCAAGGTCTACATGCTGGAAAGTATGTCTGACATATTAGCCAAGAAGCATGAGGGCATGATAACCGCCAAGGAAATCATGGATTACATGTGCGGGGTATGTTTGTCTGTTGATCCACACAAGCCCGACACAATGCCCTAAAGTACATATTCAACTCGAGGATGCTAGAGGTACATCATTGGGATCATGTCACGGATATGATGGTGCACTTTAACATTGCGAGTCGAATGGTGCTTCCATCGATGAATCGAGCCAGTCGACTTCATTACGGAAACCCTTCCAGATAGTTTCCTACAATTTAGAAGTAATGCTGTTATGAACAAGCTTACTTTTAACCTTGCCTCCCTTTTGAATGAACTCAAGACCTTTCAATCTTTGATGAAAATTCAGGGATCGAAAGGTGAGGAAAATGTTGCCAGTAGGAGTTATCACAAAGGTTCGACCTCTGGAACAAAAACAGTGGCTTCATCTTCTTCTAACCTGAAAGGGAAGAAGAAGAACATGAAGAAGGTTGGTAAAGGGAAATGAGCTGACAAAGCTGCCGCCTAGAAGGGCAAGAAAGTCAAAGATGTTGTTGACAAAGGAAAGTGTTTCCACTGCAACGAAGACGGGCATTTGAAATGGAACTGTCCGAAGTACATTGCAGAAAAGAAGAAGGAATGTAAATATGATTTACTTTGCCTAGAAGCTTGTTTAGTGGATAATGATAAAACTGCTTGGATACTTGATTCAGGCGCCACTAATCATGTTTGCTCTTCTTTTCAGAGAATTGATTCCTGGTAAAAGCTACAGAAAAGAGAGATAACGCTCCGGGTTGGAAATAGAGAAGTCGTCTCAGCTGTAGCAGTAGGCACGATGAAGCTTTACTTTGGCAATAAATATATGTTGTTGGACAATATATTAGTGATACCAGGGTTTACTAGAAACCTTATTTCAATTTCTTGCCTTATAGAACAATGTATTTATGTTTCTTTCTCAATGAATGAAGTGTTTATTTTAAAGAAAGGTATGAAAATATGTTTCGCTTCATTAGAAAATGGGTTGTATGTTTTAAGGCCCAATTTAGTCAAAATGGTTTTGAACACTGAATTATTTAAAACAACAAACACACAAACTAAGAAACGTAAAATTTCTCCTAAAGAAAATGCTCATCTTTGGCATCTTAGGTTGGGTCACATTAATCTCAATAGGATTGAGAGATTGGTAAAGAATGAACTTCTAAATGAGTTAGAAGAAAATACTTTACCTGTATGTGAATCCTGCCTAGAAGGCAAAATGACTAAAAGACCTTTTAGTGGAAAAGGTTATAAAGCCAAAGAACCTCTTGAGCTTATACATTCAGACCTTTGTAATCTGATGAGTGTTAAAGTCAGAGGAGGTTATGAATATTTCATCTCCTTTATAGATGATTATTCTAGATTTGGGCATATTTACCTAATACAACATAAGTCTGAAGCACTTCAAAAGTTCAAGGAATTCAAGACTAAGGTTGAAAATCAATTGGGTAAAACAATTAAAACTCTTCGAACAGATCGAGGTGGAGAGTACATGGATTTAAAATTCCAGCACTATATGATAGAACATGGAATTACATCCCAACTCTCGGCTCCCGGTACACCACAACAAAACAGTGTATCGGAAAGGAGAAATAGAACCTTGTTGGACATGGTTCGATCAATGATGAGTTATGCTCATCTCCCAAGTTCATTTTGGGGTTACGCAGTAGAGACTGCGGTATACATTTTGAATAATGCGCCCTCAAAAAGTGTTTCTGAAACACCTTTTGAACTCTAGAAAGGACGTAAAGGTAGTTTAAGTCATTTCAGAATATGAGGTTGTCCAGCACATGTGCTTGTGACAAATCCAAAGAAGTTGGATTCACGTTCAAAATTGTGCCTATTCGTAGCTACCCAAGAGAAACAAGAAGTGGTTTATTCTATGATCCTAAGGAAGATAAGATTTTCATGTGGACAAATGCCACTTTCTTAGAGGAGGACCACATAAGGGACCACAAACCAAGAAGTAAAATCGTGTTGAGTGAGTTAGACGGAACAATAGCAAAGGTTGATAATAAAACTAGTACGTCAACAAAAGTTGTTGATACTAGCTTGTCTAGTCAAGAGAGCCCATCACAAGAATTGAGTATGCCTCGACGTAGTGGGAGGGTTATAACACAACCTGCCCGTTACATGGGTTTATCTGAAATCCAAGTTGTTATACCAGATGACAACTGCGAGGATCCATTGACTTATAATCAAGCGATGGTTGACAAAGACAAAGACCAATGGGTCATAGCCATGGACCAAGAAATGGAGTCTATGTACTTCAATTCTGTTTTGGATCTTGTATTTAAACCTGATGGGGTAAAAGCTATAAGTTGTAAGTGGATCTACAAGATAAAGCATGGTGTGGATGGCAAGGTGCAAACCTTTAAAGCTAGACTAGGTTGAAGGGGTTGACTATGAGGAAACCTTTTCACCTGTTGTTATGGTAAAGTCTATCCTTATCCTACTTATCGTTGTCGCATATTATGACTATGAGGTATGGCAAATGGATGTTAAGACAACCTTTTTGAATGGCAATCTTGAGGAAAACATCTACATGGACCAACCAAAAGGGTTCATTGAACCAGGACAAGAGCAAAAGGTTTACAGGCTTAAAAGGTCAATTTATGGATTGAAACAAGCCTCTAGGTCCTGGAATATAAGATTTGATGAGGCAATCAAATCTTATGGTTTTGACCAGAATGATGATGAACCTTGTGTCTACAAGAAAATCATCAATAGTTATGTCGCATTCCTAGTTCTATATGTGGATGATATCCGACTCATTGGGAATGATGTAGAATATCTTACTGACATTAAAAATTGGCTAGCTACGCAATTCCAAATGAAAGATTCGGGTGATGCCAATTTGTTCTTGGGATTCAGGTTGTCCGGAACGGCAAGAATAAAACAATAGCCTTGTCTCAAACATCTTACATAGAAAAAGTGTTGTCAAGGTTTAAGATGCAAGACTCCAAAAAGGGTTTATTGCCTTTTAAACATGGAGTCCATTTGTCTATGGAACAGTGTCCTAAGACATCTCAAAGAGTTGAGGATATGAGACGGATTCCTTATACATCAGCTGTTGGGAGCCTGATGTACGCCATGTTGTGTACTAGGCATGACATCTGTTTTGCAGTTGGAATGGTAAGTAGGTATCAATCCAATCCAGGACTTGAACTCTGGACAACGGTTAAAACAATCCTTAAGTATTTACGGAGAATAAGGAACTACATGCTTGTGTATGGGGCTAAGGATTTGATCCTTACAGTTGGAATTGTCAGTAGGTATCAATCCAATCCAGGACTTGAACACTGGACATCGTTAAAACAATCCTTAAGTATTTACAGAGAACAAGGAACTACATGCTTGTGTATGGGGCTAAGGATTTGATCCTTACAGGATACACGGATTCTGACTTTCAGACTGATAAAGATTCTCGAAAATCTACATCAGGGTCAGTATTTACTCTTAAAAGAGAAGCTGTAATATGACAAAGCGTCAAGAAAGGATGCATCGCTGATTCCACCATCGAGGTCGAATATGTAGCAGCTTGTGAAGCAACTAAAGAGGCTGTTTGGTTAAGGAAATTCATGTTGTATTGCGATAACAGTGGTGCAGTGGCAAATTCGAGGGAACCCCGAAGTCACAAGAGGGGAAAGCACATTGAGCGAAAATATCATCTCATCCGGGAGATCGTGCATAGAGGAGACGTGATTGTTACGAAGATAGCCTCAGAGCACAACGTTGCTGATCCTTTTACAAAAGCTCTCACGGCTAAAGTATTTGAGAGTCACCTAGAAGGTCTAGGTTTACAAGTCTTCCCCAACTAGGGCAAGTGAGAGTATTTTGTACAAAGGGTTTAAATGCCCTAATTTATTGTATTTACATTACTGTAATGTTTTAGTACTCCACAAGCTTTAGGTCAAGTGGGAGATTGTTGGGATTTATGCCCTAAACTTGTGTAATTTTGATCAAATAAATAAAGGGTGATTTGTTTTGATAAAATTATATTCTTGCTTTATAAATCCAATAAACTAAGATCCAAGGTTATAATATATCTTGAACATTAGTGTAGTGGACACTATTTTGATTGTGTTCAAGAATATAACCTAAATGGTCTATGGTATAAGAATATGGTTGGAAACCTTATTCTGGTAATACCATGGATGCAACCCATTTTGTAATTAGTACAAATGAGGTAGTCCAACTCATTCATGTGGTTGACATGCGAGTGGGGGCATCCTGTATGAAGAGTTCATACAAGACCAGACTGCAAATTATTAGTTTAACCAATTATGCGCCGTTAAAAAGGATAAGACTGATAATTTATAGTTGGTCATTAGTGACTCGACCTGAATCCTGAGCAAGTTAAGAACTCCTGCTTATAGAGGTTTGTCCTCAGACTAGTATGGGTGAGAGTGGCCTATAGTGGACTCAATAAGCCTACCTTCTCAGAGACAGAATTTCGTAGGTAGCTGGGGACTTAACTATGCAAGATGGAATTCACTCATTCCTACACTAAGGAATTAGATAGGTTGTTCCCTTAAGAACTGACTCCAAGTTTTGAACAACGGGGCCCCACCCTCTATGAGGGTATGAGTCTATGGTAGGACCTTAGACTTGTTGTTCATTAGAGAATCAATGGTGCTTAAGGAACAAAGAGGTAATCACAGGGTTAAAACGATAATTTGACCCAGCCGTGATTACAAACAACCTGTCAAGGGTAGACTCATGGGTAATAATTATATTAGTGGACACAATATAATCTACAGTGAGGAGAGTGCAGCTACAAGTCTATAGTGGAGTGACTTGTAGTTAATGAATATTGATTAACTGGATCAAAGAGTTTGAGCAGTTAATTTCACATCATTGGAGCTCATGAACTGTAGGTCCATTAGGTCCCTCCGTTGGCTCAACATGGTAATATTGAGCGTATAAAGTTAGGAATGAAATTGAAGTGTTCAATTTCATACATGAGGTGTTATATCAATTATATATGATATAATCGATATAATATATGGTTTTAATGTGAATTAGATTCACATATAAACCATATAATAGTGGGAGAATATAAGAGGAATAGGATGGTAATTTCCATCCTATTTCCCTATATATATAGTTGCATGAGATGCAACTAGGTTATGCAAGTGATTCCATCTATTTGAGAAACCCTAGAGAATTCTCCCACATAGTGTTGGAAAAAGTTCCAACTAGTTTTTTACAAAACACCTCATCTCACCTAAAGGGAACCCACCTTCCTCCCTCACCTAGAGAACAACGGAGAAGATCTAGTGGTAGTGTCGGTAAAAGTGCGGGTTCGTGTTGCTGAGATCATGGTCGTGGGAGAAGGAGCACTTGAATAAAGGTTCTTCAAAGGTAATATCTCGTTGTCCATATTGTTATTATATGCTTAATCTAGATAGAATTTTTCTTGAATGTAATCTTTGTGACGAAAGTAAGAACGCACGATTCACAATCGCTTCCGCTGCAGAATTTGATTCCCTTCAACATGTACATAAGATAATCTAGGGCAAGTGGAAGATATGTAATGGGTATATGGATGCGCTAATTGTTGGGATTTATGCCCTAACAAGTGTAGTTTTGTTTCAAATAAATAAATATGTTATTTATTATATTCTCGCATATAAATCTAAATCCAATAAACTAAGTTCCAAGGTTATAATGATAGATCTCTGACATTTGTGTATTAGATATAAGTTGGATTAAGTTGTTCAAGTATAACCTAAAAGGTCTATGGTATATGCATAAGGTTGGGAACCTTATACTGGTAACATCATGGATGTGGCCCGCTTTGTATTAGGTACAAATGAGGTAATCCAACTCGTTCATGTGGTAGACATGTGAGTGGGGGCATCCTGTATAATGAGATTATACAAGATCGGACCGCGAATTATTAACCTACTAGTGTAACATCGTTATCAAGATAGGTATAATAATTCATAGATGATCACTAGTGACTTAACCTGAATCCTGAGCATGCTACAAACTCCTGCTTGTGAGGTTTGTCCTTAGACTAGTATGGGTGAGAGTGGCCTGTAGCCGACTCAATAAGCCTACCTTCTTAAGAACATAACTTTGTAAGTAGCTGGAAACTTAACTATGCAAGACGGAATTCACTCATTCCTGAATTAGGGAATCAGATAGGTTGTTCTCTTAAGAACTGAATCCGAGTCTTGAACAATGGGACCCCGCCTTCTTACTGGCCTAAGAAGGATCAAGTTTATGGTAGGACCATAGACTGATTGTTCATTAGAGGATCAGTGGAGCTTATGGAGCAAGATGTATTCATAGGGGTAAAATGGTAATTTGACCCAACTGTGATTACGAACAACCTGTGAAGGGTCGACTCACAAGTATTGATTATATCAGTGGATACAACATAGTCTACATGAGAGAGGGTGCAATTACGAGTCTATAGTGTAATGACTCTTAGTTAGTGAATGTTGGTTAATTGAATCAAAGAGTTTGATCGATTAATCTTGTATCATTGGAGCTCATGAACTGTAGATCCATTAGGTCCCTCCGTTGGCTCAACATGGAAATAAGGAGGGTTTATAGTTTGGATTGAAATTGAAGTGTTCAATTTCATACATGAGGTGTTATATCAATTATATATGATATAATCGATAAAATATATGGTTTTAATGTGAATTAGATTCACATATAAACCATATAATAGTGGAAGAATATAAGAGGAATAGGATGGTAATTTCCACTCCTATTTCCCTATATATATAGTTGCATGAGATGCAACTAGGTTATGCAAGTGATTCCATCTATTTGAGAAACAATAGAGAATTCTCCCACATAGTGTTGGAAAAAGTTCCAACTAGTTTTTTACAAAACACCTCATCTCACCTAAAGGGAACCCACCTTCCTCCCTCACCTAGAGAACAACGGAGAAGATCCAGTGGTAGTGTCGGTAAAAGTGTGGGTTCGTGTTGCTGAGATTTTGGTCGTGGGAGAAGGAGCACTTGAAGAAAGGTTCTTCAAAGGTAATATCTCGTTGTCCATATTGTTATTATATGCTTAATCTTGATAGAATTGTTCTTGAATGTAATCTTCGTAACGAAAGTAAGAACGCACGATTCACAATCGCTTCCGCTGCAGAATTCGATTCCCTTCAACATGTACATAAGATAATCTAGGGCAAGTGGAAGATATGTAATGGGTATATGGATGCGCTAATTGTTGGGATTTATGCCCTAACAAGTGTAGTTTTGTTTCAAATAAATAAATATGTTATTTATTATATTCTCGCATATAAATCTAAATCCAATAAACTAAGTTCCAAGGTTATAATGATAGATCTCTGACATTTGTGTATTAGATATAAATTGGATTAAGTTGTTCAAGTATAACCTAAAAGGTCTATGGTATATGCATAAGGTTGGGAACCTTATACTGGTAACATCATGGATGTGGTCCGCTTTGTATTAGGTACAAATGAGGTAATCCAACTCGTTCATGTGGTAGACATGTGAGTGGGGGCATCCTGTATAATGAGATTATACAAGATCGGACCGCGAATTATTAACCTACTAGTGTAACATCGTTATCAAGATAGGTATAATAATTCATAGATGATCACTAGTGACTTGACCTGAATCCTGAGCATGCTACAAACTCCTGCTTGTGAGGTTTGTCCTTAGACTAGTATGGGTGAGAGTGGCCTGTAGCCGACTCAATAAGCCTACCTTCTTAAGAACATAACATTGTAAGTAGCTGGAAACTTAACTATGCAAGACGGAATTCACTCATTCCTGAATTAGGGAATCAGATAGGTTGTTCTCTTAAGAACTGAATCCGAGTCTTGAACAATGGGACCCCGCCTTCTTACTGGCCTAAGAAGGATCAAGTTTATGGTAGGACCATAGACTGATTGTTCATTAGAGGATCAGTGGAGCTTAAGGAGCAAGATGTATTCATAGGGGTAAAATGGTAATTTGACCCAACTGTGATTACGAACAACCTGTGAAGGGTCGACTCACAAGTATTGATTATATCAGTGGATACAACATAGTCTACAGTGAGGAGGGTGCAATTACGAGTCTATAGTGTAATGACTCTTAGTTAGTGAATGTTGGTTAATTGAATCAAAGAGTTTGATCGATTAATCTTGTATCATTGGAGCTCATGATCTGTAGATCCATTAGGTCCCTCCGTTGGCTCAACATGGAAATAAGGAGGGTTTATAGTTTGGATTGAAATTGAAGTGTTCAATTTCATACATGAGGTGTTATATCAATTATATATGATATAATCGATAAAATATATGGTTTTAATGTGAATTAGATTCACATATAAACCATATAATAGTGGAAGAATATAAGAGGAATAGGATGGTAATTTCCATCCTATTTCCCTATATATATAGTTGCATGAGATGCAACTAGGTTATGCAAGTGATTCCATCTATTTGAGAAACAATAGAGAATTCTCCCACATAGTGTTGGAAAAAGTTCCAACTAGTTTTTTACAAAACACCTCATCTCCCCTAAAGGGAACCCACCTTCCTCCCTCACCTAGAGAACAACGGAGAAGATCCAGTGGTAGTGTCGGTAAAAGTGTGGGTTCGTGTTGCTGAGATTTTGGTCGTGGGAGAAGGAGCACTTGAAGAAAGGTTCTTCAAAGGTAATATCTCGTTGTCCATATTGTTATTATATGCTTAATCTTGATAGAATTGTTCTTGAATGTAATCTTCGTAACGAAAGTAAGAACGCACGATTCACAATCGCTTCCGCTGCAGAATTCGATTCCCTTCAACATGTACATAAGATAATCTAGGGCAAGTGGAAGATATGTAATGGGTATATGGATGCGCTAATTGTTGGGATTTATGCCCTAACAAGTGTAGTTTTGTTTCAAATAAATAAATATGTTATTTATTATATTCTCGCATATAAATCTAAATCCAATAAACTAAGTTCCAAGGTTATAATGATAGATCTCTGACATTTGTGTATTAGATATAAATTGGATTAAGTTGTTCAAGTATAACCTAAAAGGTCTATGGTATATGCATAAGGTTGGGAACCTTATACTGGTAACATCATGGATGTGGTCCGCTTTGTATTAGGTACAAATGAGGTAATCCAACTCGTTCATGTGGTAGACATGTGAGTGGGGGCATCCTGTATAATGAGATTATACAAGATCGGACCGCGAATTATTAACCTACTAGTGTAACATCGTTATCAAGATAGGTATAATAATTCATAGATGATCACTAGTGACTTGACTCAATCCACGAGCATGCTACAAACTCCTCGCTTGTGAGGTTTGTCCTTAGACTAGTATGGGTGAGAGTGGGCACATGGCCGACTCAATAAGCCTACCTTCTTAAGAACATAACTTTGTAAGTAGCTGGAAACTTAACTATGCAAGACGGAATTCACTCATTCCTGAATTAGGGAATCAGATAGGTTGTTCTCTTAAGAACTGAATCCGAGTCTTGAACAATGGGACCCCGCCTTCTTACTGGCCTAAGAAGGATCAAGTTTATGGTAGGACCATAGACTGATTGTTCATTAGAGGATCAGTGGAGCTTAAGGAGCAAGATGTATTCATAGGGGTAAAATGGTAATTTGACCCAACTGTGATTACGAACAACCTGTGAAGGGTCGACTCACAAGTATTGATTATATCAGTGGATACAACATAGTCTACAGTGAGGAGGGTGCAATTACGAGTCTATAGTATAATGACTCTTAGTTAGTGAATGTTGGTTAATTGAATCAAAGAGTTTGATCGATTAATCTTGTATCATTGGAGCTCATGATCTGTAGATCCATTAGGTCCCTCCGTTGGCTCAACATGGAAATAAGGAGGGTTTATAGTTTGGATTGAAATTGAAGTGTTCAATTTCATGTTTAAAGGGATATATCAATTATACATGATATAATTGATATAACATATGGTTTAATCCATGAGAAATATATCATAAGAGCATTATAGGGGTAGGATGCTCATTTCCATCTCACTTCTCTATAAATATGTGCATGAGATGCACATTTTTTTAATCTAATTCAAAAAGGCAACCCTAGTGCTCTCTTTCACAAGAGTTTTGTTGGAAGAGTTCCAAAAAACTTGTCTTCTCTCAAAATCACTCCCAACTCCAAAACAGGTTCCACCACCTTCCCTCTCTTAGAGATACAACAGAGAAGATATAGCGGGCGGATCAAAACTACTTCGTAATTTGTGGAGAACGTGAGATCGTTGAGATCGTGAGAATGAGAGGATGAAAGGAGCACGTGTTGTTTTTGTCTTCAAAGGTAATACAACTGTTGTCCATATAACTTAATATGTATGCTTAATCGTTTTATGTATGTTTTGATTTGATCTACGTAACACATTACAAGAACACGCGATCGAAATCGCTTCCGCTACGGGATTCAATTCTATCAATTGGTATCAGAGCCAATTGTGTTCTTATTTTTTATTCTAGATCTGTCAAAAACATAGGTGGGATTACATTTTGTTCATGAGATGAATGAAAGTTTGCAAATTAGATGTTTACATTTTTGGCACTTAGATTTGAAATTTTTCACTGAATCGTTCAACGTAAGGGCCCGGTATTTTCGGGAAATTTTAATTGTAAATCGAGTCTGTAAGCCCGTGTCGATCGAGGCAAAGTAGTTGCTGAGAAGAACGGAGCAAAAAAGAGCAAAAATAGCAATAGGAGTTTGTTGTTCTGCATACAGCGTTGCAACGCTGTTCAATGCCGTTGAGGGTGTTTTCAAGTTGCAGAAGGTGCAGCGTTGCAACACTTCAACTTGCGGCACAACGCTTGGATGAAGAGGCGTTAGCGTTGCAACGTTATTACGGGCGTCACAACGCTGGAGATGAAGGCGTTTTGCCAAGCACTCCAACAGGCAGAAACGAACAAGAATCAGAAACAAAGAGTAGCAATGAGCAACAATTTTATTTTTATTATAATTTATTATTAAACATTTTTATTTATTTTAATAAACTTTAGGGAGCCTAAAATGGTCTAATTTTTCTATTTATTTTATGCAATTGTTGTATAATTATATCCACGCATAATGTATGCTATTTAGAAAATCCCACCTTAGATTAAACATTTTCATGCATCATTTATAATATAAAGTGTTATATTATATAGTTTACATTAATTATTAATATAAGATGTTATATTAATTTTTGGATAGCATTGACATGCATTATGATTCATGAGATGAATACGCTATGTATGTTTATTATTCATGTGATGGATGATCAAGCAAATATAACATAATATGCATGTCACCTAAGGTTAATTATTAGTTTTTAAATGTTTAGAACTTGGAATTAATAGACCTTAGGTTATCTAGTTCTAATTAGATTAGAATTAGGGACCGAAAAGTTTTTAGACTATGATTAAGAGGAACTCTGTCTAAGGAAGGTTTTGTCTAGGCTGGGGTATTTAAGCTGACGGAAACGAAACACCCCTACCTGGGAACTGACCTGGGAGTGAATCAATCTTAGAGTCTATAAATTATTAAAATGTCAGCAAAATTTCTTAAGGTTTGATAAACTAGAAACCCTAGATTTGTAGACTTAGGTAAAATTCAATATAAGAGGTTATATTGATAGACTTAGGTAAAATCATTAACCGGATTTAACCTAGGTAAAATTCCTAAAATACGTAAAGTACTTAGTGGGAGGAAATAGATGTATATGATACATCAAGTTTTCCACCTACATATCAACGAGAAATTCACACCATCAGATCCATACTTGGCCTCGTGGCACAAACGGGAGCGTCCCCTTTCGAATGATGTTTGTATGGATCAATATTAAGGTGAATGGAGAGGGTACTTATAGTGAGTGGGAGCGGGAACTGTGAAAACAAAACCCATGGTCTCTTTTATCGGTTCACACCGTGAGATTACTATGATCAGCCTGCTAGTTTTGCATTGACCAGACAATCCCTTCGGAGGGCTTTGATCATAGGGATCGGAACACAGTGAACACCTGAAAAGAATAAAGATTACCTTAATTTATTTTCCAACCTCGTCTTCCCTTCGGTGGATTTTGTTGGATCAGGACTCTGGCATCCAAAGATAGAGGGTTACACTCACAGGATACATTAGTTGTAATAGTATTCAGACCCAAGAATGATAACTAAAGCCTATAGGAATAAGAGTTATTCTGGCATTAGGTTTTGGCCAAGAATGTCTTGATTCAGAGGAGGAGTGTTTATGATTACCCTTCGGTGTCATACATTCTAAACTTTTGGAGTATCATTGCAAATTATTAATGACTTAGGAATCATTAGATAATTAGCTAAAAATGATTGGATTAATTAAAGGTTTAGCAAGAAACTAATACAAGTATTTTTTTTATTTTAGTAATATGAATAACTCAATCCTTTCCTTATTGGCTACTGAGTAAACAATCTTAATATCATCTTGGTTGCGGACGATCTAAAGTTTGTGCTTACTGAGGAGTGTCCTCAGGTGCCAAGCTCAAATGTGTCACGAAATGTTCGTGATGCATACGATAGATGGATCAAGGCCAAGGTCTACATCTTGGCAAGTATGTCAGACATACTAGCCAAGAAGCACGAGGGCATGATGACCGCCAAGGAAATCATGGATTCGTTGCAGGGCATGTTCGGACAACAGTTTGTTCAGATCATGCATAATGCCCTCAAGTACATCTTCAACGCTAGAATGGCGGAGGGATCATCTGTTCGGGATCATGTTCTCGATATGATGGTTCACTTCAACACGACGGAGTCGAATGGTGCTTTTACCGACGAATCGAGCCAGGTCAGCTTTATATTAGAAACTCTACCAGGGAGTTTTCTACAGTTTCGAAGTAACGTTGTTATGAACAAGCTTACTTTTAACCTTACCTCTATTCTGAATGAACTCCAAACCTTCCAATCTCTTATGAAAATCAAGGGATCGAAAGGTGAAGCAAATGTTGTCAGTAGGAGTAATCACGGAGGTTCAACCTCTGGAACAAAATCAGTGGCTTCATCTTCCTCAAGTCTGAAAGGTAAGAAGAAGAAAATGAAGAAGGTTGGTAAGGGCAAACGGGCTGACAAAGTTGCCACCCAGAAGGGCAAGAAGGTTAAAAAAGTTGCAGACAAAGGAAAATGTTTCCACTGCAATGAATACGGGAATTGGAAAGTGAACTGTCCGAAGTACATTGCAGAAAAGAAGAAAGAAGGTAAATATGATTTACTTTGCTTAGAAGCTAGTTTAGTGGATGGTGATAATTCTACCTGGATATTGGATTCAAGAGCCACTAATCATGTATGTTCTTCTCTTCAGGGAATTAGTTCCTGGCAGCAGCTACATGAAGGAGAGATAACACTCCGTGTTAGAAATGGGGAAGTTGTCTCAGCTGTAGCAGTGGGCACCATGAAGGTGTTGTTTGGCAAGAAACATATGTTGTTAAACAATGTACTAGTGATACCAGGGTTTATTAGAAACCTAATTTCAATTTCTTGCCTAGTAGAACAATGTATTTCAATATATTTTTCTTCTAATAAAGTGTTTATTTTTAAGAATGGTATTGAAATATGTGCAACTTCATTAGAAAATGGGTTGTATGTTTAAGGCCTAATTCAGTCCAAATGGTTTTGAACACTGAATTATTTAAAACTGCAAACACACAAACTAAGAAACGTAAAATTTCTCCTAAAGAAAATGCTCATCTTTGCCACCTTCGGTTAGGTCACATTAACCTCAATAGGATTGAGAGATTGGTAAGAATTGGACTTTTAAATGAGTTAGAAGAATATGCCTTACCAGTATGTGAGTCCTACTTAGAGGGAAAAATGAATAAAAGACTTTTAAGTGGAAAAGGTTATAGAGCCAAAGAACCTCTTGAGCTTATACATTCTGAGCTTTGTGGTCCGATGAATGTTAAAGCCAAAGGAGGTAATGAATATTTCATCTCTTTTATAGATGATTATTCAAGATTTGGGCATATTTACCTAATGCATCATAAGTCTGAAGCACTTGAAAAGTTCAAGGAATTCAATGCTAAAGTTGAGAATCAATTAGGTAAAACAATTAAAACACTTCGATCGGATCCAGGTGGAGAGTATATGGATTTAAAATTTCAAGGCTATATGATAGAACATGGGATTATATCTCAACTCTCAGCACCTGGTACGCCTCAACAAAACGGTGTATCAGAAAGGAGAAATAGAACCCTGTTGGACATGGTTTGTTCAATGATGAGCTATACTCATCTCCCTAACTCATTCTGGGATATGCAGTAGAAACTGTTGTATACATTTTGAACAATGTTCTATCAAAAAGTGTTTTAGAAACACCATTTGAACTCTGGAAAGGACGTAAAGGTAGTTTACGTCATTTCCGAATTTGGGGATGTCCAACACATATGCTCGTGACAAATCCAAAGAAATTGAAATCACATTCAAAATTGTGCCTTTTTGTAGGGTTCCCAAACGAAACGACAGGTGGGTTATTCTATGATCCTAAGGAAGATAAGGTACTTGTGTCGACAAATGTCACTTTCTTAAAGGAGGACCACATAAGGGATCACCAACAAATAAGTAAAGTTGTATTAAGTGTATTAGACGGAACAACAACAAATGTTGCTGATAGTACATCAACAAGGGTTGTTGATACAAATTTGTCAAGACCACCACAAGAGTTGAGAGTGTCTCGACGTAGTGGGAGAGTTTTAACACAACCTGACCGTTACATGGGTTTAACTAGCGAGGATCCATTAACTTATAACCAAGTAATGGTTGACAAAGACAAAGGCAAATGGGTCACAGAGATGAACCAAGAAATAAAATCAATGCACTTCCATTCTGTTTGGGATCTTGTAAATAAACCTGATGGGGTAAAACCTATAGGTTGTAAGTGGATCTACAAGAGAAAACGTGGTGTAGATGGAAAAGTGCAAACTTTTAAGGCTAGGCTAGTAACAAAGGATTATACCCAGGTAGAAGGGGTGAACTATAAGGAAACCTTTTCACCTGTTGCTATGGTAAAGTCTATCCTTATTCTACTTGCCATTGCCACATATTATGACTATGAGGTATAGCAGATGGATGTCAAAACAACATTCTTAAATGGAATCTTGACGAAAACATCTACATGGACCAACCCAAAGGGTTCATACAACCAGGACTAGAGAAAAAAGTTTACAAGCTTAAAAGGTCCATCTATGGACTGAAACAAGCTTCTAGGTCCTAGAATACAAGATTTGATGAGGCAGTCAAATCTTATGGATTTGATCAAAATAATGATGTACAAGAAAATCATTAATAGTTTTATCGCTTTCCTAGTCTTATATGTAGATGATATCCTACTCATTGGGAATGATGTAGGTTATCTTACTGACATTAAGAAATGGCTAGCTACGCAATTTCAAATGAAAGATTTGGGAGAGGCGCAGTTTGTTCTTGGAATCAAGATTGTCCGAAATCGCAATAACCAAACTCTAGCATTGTCTCAAACATCTTACATTGATAAAGTGTTGTCAAGATTTAAGATGCAAGATTCCAAGAAAGGTTTATTACCTTTCAGGCATGGAGTTCATTTGTCTAAGGGACAATGTCCTAAGACGCCTCAAGAAGTTGAGGATATGAGACGAATTCCTTATGCATTAGTTGTTGGTAGCCTGATGTACACAATGTTGTGTACTAGGTCAGACATATGCTTTGCAGTAGGAATGGTGAGTAGATATCAATCTAATCCAGGATCAGAACACTGGACAATGGTTAAGATAATCCTCAAGTATCTTCGGAGAACGAGGGACTACATGCTTGTGCATCTAAGGATTTGATCCTTACAGGATACACAAATTCTGACTTCCAAACTGACAAAGATTCGAGAAAATCTACATCAGGGTCAGTTTTCACTCTTAACGGAGGGGTTGTAGTTTGGTGAAGCATCAAGCAAGGATGCATCACAGATTCAACTATAGAAGCCGAAATGTAGCAGCTTGTGAAGCAGCTAAAAAAGTCGTATGGCTAAGAAAATTAATGATGGATTTGAAAGTTGTTCCAAACATGAGTTTGCCGATCACACTTTATTGTGATAACAATGGTGTTGTGGCAAATTCAAGGGAACCTTGAAGTCACAAGAGGGGTAAACAAATTGATCGAAAATATCAACTAATTAGGGAGATAGTGCATCGAGGAGATGTGATCGTCACAAAGATAGCTTCGGAGCATAATACTGCTGACCCATTTACAAAAGCTCTCTGGGCTAAAGTGTTTGAGAGTCACCTAGAAGGTCTAGGACTACGTATCTTACCCTTACTAGGACATGTGGGAGTATGTTGTACGAAGGGCATTCAGTGCCCTAGTTTATTGTATTTACATTACTGTAATATTCATTATGTACTCCACTTGCTTTAGGACAAGTGGGAGATTGTTGGGATTTATGCCCTAAACAACTGTAGTTTTGTTTCAAATAAATAAAGATGTTATTTATTATATTCTCACATATAAATCTAAATCCAATAAACTAAGTTCCAAGGTTATAATGATAGATCTTGAACATTTATGCAGTATACATAAGTTGGATTAAGTTGTTCAAGTATAACCTAAAAGGTGTATGGTATATGCATAGGGTTGGGAACCTTATACTAGTAACATCATGGATGTGGCCCGCTTTGTATTAGGTACAAACGAGGTAATCCAACTCGTTCATGTGGTAGACATGTGAGTGGGGGCATCCTGTACAATGAGATTATACAAGATCGGACCGTGAATTATTAACCTACTAGTGTAACACCGTTATCAAGATAGGTATAATAATTCATAGATGATCATTAGTGACTTGACCTGAATCCTGAGCATGCTACGGACTCTTGCTTGTGAGGTTTGTCCTTAGACTAGTATGGGTGACAGTGGCCTGTAGTCGACTCAATAAGCCTACCTTCTCAAGGACATAACATTGTAAGTAGCTGGGAACTTAACTATGCAAGATGGAATTCACTCATTCCTGAATTAGGAAATCCGATAGGTTGTTCTCTTAAGAATTGAATCCAAGTCTTGAACAATGGGGCCATGCCTTCTTACTAGCGTAAGAAGGATCAAGTTTATGGTAGGACCATAGACTGATTGTTCATTAGAGGATTAGTGGAGCTTAAGGAGCAAGATGTATTCATAGGGGTAAAATGGTAATTTGACCCAATATTTATTACGAACAACCTGTGAAGGGTCGACTCACAAGTATTGATTATATCAGTGGATACAACAAAGTCTACAGTGAGGAGACTGTAACTACGAGTCTATAGTAGAATGACTCTTAGTTAATGAATGGTTGTTAATTGAATCAAAGAGTTTGATTGATTAATCTTGTATCATTGGAGCTCATGATCTGTAGATCCATTAGGTACCTCCGTTGGCTCAACATGGAAATAAGGAGGGTTTATAGTTTGGAGTGAAATTGAAATGTTCCATTTCATGTTTAAAGGGATATATCAATTATATATGATATAATTGATATAACATATGGTTTAATCCATGAGAAATATATCATAAGAGCACTATAGGGGTAGGATGGTCATTTACATCCCATTTCTCTATAAATATGTGCATGAGACGCACATTTGTTTAATCTAATTCAAAAAGGCAACCCTAGTGCTCTCTTTGACAAGAGTTTTGTTGGAAGAGTTCCAAAGCACTTGTCTTCTCTCAAAATCTCTCCCAACTCCAAAAGAGGTTCCCCCACCTTCCCTCTCCTAGAGATACAACGGAGAAGATCTAACGGGTGGATCAAAACTACTTCGTAGTTTGTGAAAAAAGTGAGATCGTTGAGATCGTGAGAACGAGAGGATAAAAAAGAGCACGTGTTGTTTTCGTCTTCAAAGGTAATACAACTGTTGTTCATATAACTTATTATGCATGCTTAATCGTTTTATGTATATTTTGATTTGATCTACGTAACTGATAGCACACAAAATGTGCTATCCTTAGGCTTAATTATTGTTAGTTTTATGATGATTTCAGGGCTTTTACGTGGTTAATTTATTCAATTTCAGGTTGAGAGCTTAAACGGAGCTATTGGAGACAATTTGGATCACTCGGGATCAAAACAAGGTTATTTGGAGCTAAATATAACATCAAATGGAAGGGAGGAGACCAAACCAAGCTGAAAACCTGAGGTGATGGCGTTGCAACGCTATATAGAGCGTCGCAACGCTATATCGATAAGGGCACACGCATGAGAAGCCGCACAGAGGGCGTTGCAACGCTGCCGTGCAGCGTCGCAACGCCAGATCGATAGAGGCACGCGCGTTAAGGTAGCAACGTTGCAACGTTGTCCCTAGCGTTGCAACGCTGCCGATAGTTTTCATATTTACAACGCATTTAGGATACAGCGTTGCAACGCTGTCCCTAACGTTGCAACGCTGCCCCATTGATGCCTATAAATACAACATTATGATTCTTGCAATGGGGAGCACAATTTGGTAGAGTTTTGCCCTAAATTCGAAATACACCTTGTAAGAAGAGAGAAAAAAGTGAATTTGGGAGCCAAAGCATTCGTGGAGGTTCGAGATTGAAGACTAGAGCTCGGAGACGAAGGACCGACATCGACACCTAAGTTTATTTCTCTTTCTTTCAATTTGTAATAGCGTTCTAAGACGTTTTCTACTTGTTTAGTTTGTTTTTCATGTGATTTAGAGTAGCTAAACATTGTAGTAGGATTTGATTTATTTGTTATGACTTTATTACAATATATTGAAGCATGTTTTGTTCTTATTTTTGGCCATTCGCTTTGCACTCCTTAATTCGTTGATTCAAGTGGACTCGAGAGATAAAGCTTGAATTAGAGCAAAATTGTCAAAACCCTTAGTAGTCTGGCACGAGAGTGACCTAGAATTCTTAGGGAAACACTTAAAGAAGTTACTTAATGCCATGCATGTTGTAGATTCGTATGGAGACTATGAATTCTATTGCATGTGTGAGGCTCACTAAGAAACGAGAGGTTTTCTTGAGTAATTTACTTCTTGTTTATAAATTCATTTCATGAGGTCAATGCATGTGTAGTTAGGTTATTAACTTGTAAAATCACTTCCTTTAATTCTATCAATTCGTGTGTCCACATGTTTGTTTGTTTGGTTGTCTTATTCGTCAAACACCTATCCATGTTTTGTTGCTTTAGCTAAATTTGAGAATTAGTATCTTAGTACTTATTAATCTAGAAACCCATTCTCGATGACGATACTTGGACTCATAAATCACTATACTAAAACTTGACCCGTACACTGTGGTATTGCAATATAATTTTACGCGACAAGTTTTTGGCGCCGTTGCCGGGGAATGGCGATTATTTAGATTAATTAATATTAGGAGAAATTTGAAATTCTAGACTAAAGTTGTTTGTTTGTCTTTCCTTAATTGTTTTGTGTGATTGTTTGTTTCCTTATTTGTGTTATTTTAGTTTTGTGTGTTTTTGAGTATTTGTCCCCTGTTTTTGGGTTGTGTTGCTATTGTGTAGAAGTCTTGTTCTGAATTAGTAATTTTTCAAGCATGACTGTGCATGATTTTTCTCCATCATTCTATTACTCCTCTCAGGACCCTAGTTTTGTGCATCATGATTTTTCTGAATACCATGTGTCTAATTTTTACCATTCTGTACCCGACATATATGAAAATTCACATGAGGGTAGTTATTTAGGCACTTGGAACCATAGTTTTTCGGACTTTAACCAACCCCTAGAAAAATCTTCTCTTATGGACCAATTGGCAGAATATACCTTAGAATTGAAATTGAAAAATTTGATCCATAGTGAATTAGAGAGGTTGGATAGGTTAGAAACTGAGGTTGTAGGACTTTGGGAAATAGTACAAGATAGAGCTGAATACCTTGACCAATTAGTAGTTTCCCTTAAGGCCTTACAGGAACAATTTCTTATCCTTACCACTCAGGAGATGCCACCTAGGAGGGTTTGTTTAGATGTTAGTGAGGATAGTTTGGGGGAGACTGAGGCACACCATGATCAGGTTAGTGATGAGGACACTAGTGATACACTTAGTTCCACAGGAGAGATCCAAGTGATAGAGTTAGAGGCTGAGAAGTCTTCTTTTATTTTATCCCCAGAAATTTCCTTTATTTTTTATAACCATTTGTCTTACACTCACGAGTCCTGCTTTGATTTCAGTTCTTTCCTTTTGATAAATAAAAATCCCAAAAATAATTTTCTGTCTAGGGCTGAAGAAAAACATGATAGCCTTTTAGACTTAGAAGGCTACATCGATTCGAGCAAGAAGGGCTTGAAGAAATATGAACAATTTTATGTGCCCTGATAAGTCACCGTCTAGCTAAAGACGTTAAAGAAAGCGATTCTTGGGAGGCAACCCAAGTTTTATGTTTTATGTCTTTATTTTTTGTTTTATTTTCTAGTTGTTGGTGTTTTTCTTTTTTTATCTAATTTCTTTCTTTTTGTTCCTCCAAGTGTATGCCCAAAGGGAGAGCTGCAGACTTGCACCCTTTTGATCCTGAGATCGAGAGGACCTGTAGGAGACTTCTAAGGGAAGGAAGAGCAGAACCTCAAGAAATGGTTGATCAGAAGCTCATCAATAACCCTAAACCTATCATGGAGTATTTCCAACCTGTGTTTAATTCTGAGCAGGCTGGAATAGTCCATGCCCCTATAAATGCTAATAACTTTGAACTAAAAACAGGGCTGATACAAATGGTTAGGGAAGGTGCTTTCAGAGGCCTAGCCACATAAGATCCTAACTCTCATCTTCAAAATTTTTTGGAAATCTGTGGTACATTTAAAATGAATGGTATCTCTGTTGATAGTATTCGCTTATGTCTCTTTCCTTTTTCTTTCCAGGGTAGAGCCAAAGAATGGCTAGGGCCCCTTCCCTCAGGGAGTATTACTTCCTGGGAGGAGTTGGCCCACATCTTCATGACCAAATTCTTTCCACCTGTTAAAGCTGCAAAGTTAAGGACTGAGATAGGAACATTCAGCGTGAGAGAGAGAGAGAGCGATTATTTGAGGCACAGGAAAGGTACAAGGACATGCTCAGGAGGTGCCCACAGCATGGCTACCCAAACTGGCTCTAGGTACAACTGTTTTATAATGGACTGGAAGGTAAGACCAGACCATTCTGGATGCTACCTTTGAGGGGCTTCATGGCGAAGATCGTGCGTGCGGAAGCACGTGCCCCTCCTTGAGAAGTGTCAATCGCCCACTACCGATGGCCTCACTGAGACAATGATGCAGATCTAAGCCGATGAGTGGGATTGTATCAAGCTGGATGAGGTAACTTCTCTTAGATCTCATATGGCATCTCTCACTCATGCCCTGAATAATTTTGCAGGATCACCACAAACAGGGATGTCCTCTCAATGCTCCCAGCCTAATAGAGAATCCACTATGGAGCAATTGAACTACCTGAACAACAGGAGCAACAACTATGGAGGGAACCAGAATCAAAATAACCTCCCAACACATTACAATCCAGGTTTGAGGTACCATGAAAACTTTTCTTATGCTAACAATAAAACTGTGTTGAATCCTCCTAAGGGCATGCTTCTACATCAGAGAGGAAACCATCTTTGGAAGACACATTGCACTCCTTCATAGCTGAATCCAGAAGTCGGTCCAACCAGCTGGAGAATGCAGTCACCAGTCTATCTGGTATAGTGACCAGTCATGGAGCTGCAATAAAGAATATATAGACCCAGATTGGCCAAATGAACACATCACTCCAGGCACTGCAAGCAAGGAAAGAAATACCTTGAGGGAGTATAGTCTAGCTAAAGACGTTAAACAAAACGCTTCTTGGGAGGCAACCCAAGCTTAACTTACTTTTGTTTTCCTGTCTTTAGCTTGCTTTAGTTTGTTTTTGTTGTTTTTCAATTCTTAATTAGTTGTTGTTTTACTTCGTAGGTTGTGGAGATGCCCTTCTTCGTTGAAATCCATGCTCCCATTCAGAGGAACTCCAACACACATGGTTTTGCTATCCAAGGAACTCAGAAAGATCTCCATCACCCAGGACAGTATCGTTCACTTCTACCCTTATACTTACCTCATGCTTATTTCTACAAACATTGGGGACAATGTTTAGTTTAAGTTTGGGGGTGGGATGTTGTTTATTTATTATAATCGTCCTGAGTATGTGTTGAATTGGTAATTGTTCCTTTACATGAGTATGATCATGATAGCCTAGGATGAGATTTATTTGAACATTTCTGTGATTCTGCTGAAACGTGAGAGCATGATATGAATTTGAGTTAATTTAAAAATTTGCTTGAGTTTTCCTGCACTATTATACACATAGTCTGTGTTCCTATAGTTTTGAAGTGCTTAGAACAAAGTTATTAGGCTTAGAAGTTTGATGTCACCTCGATAGGTCTGAAAACTGATTTGAGAGTTAAACTGCAGGATAGGGTGAATGACAATATAAAGTGCATGATCTGTATAATATGTGCATTATGTGAAAAAGTTTATTTTTGTTGTTTGTTTGTAAAAAAATAAATCGTGAGGACAAAAAGAGCTACCTTCACTTTGATCAGTTAGGCCACTCATTGAGCGAGTGCTTTGGGTAAGGGTCCGTGCAGTGGATGTGTGAAAGCTAGTGTCCTTGCATAAAAAAAAAAATAGAAAAAGTGGCATTAAAAGAGTGATTAAGTGCTGAGTAAAGTTGCTTATTTCTTGAATGTGGAGATGCTCAAAGATTAGTAATTAAGACCAGTGTAGGGGGAAGTTGAATGGAGAACCGAATAAAGTTGATCCGCGCTTAGTAAAAATGAAGGGAACATAGGCTAATCACACACACACGTAGGAACACTTAGGAAAAGTTTTAAATTGCTTGTTGAAGTGTTATGTTTAAGTGTTTCCTGTGATTGCAAAATATTCTCTTAAATCTTTGAGGCTTGAATCAAATGTATGTTTAAGAACAATCTAATAGCAAAAGTCTAAGTTTGGGGGTGTTTGATAGCACACAAAATGTGCTATCCTTAGGCTTAATTATTGCTAGTTTTATGATGATTTCAGGGCTTTTACGTGGTTAATTTATTCAATTTCAGGTTGAGAGCTTAAACGGAGCTATTGGAGACAATTTGGATCACTCGGGATCAAAACAAGGTTATTTGGAGCTAAATATAACATCAAATGGAAGAGAGGAGACCAAACCAAGCTGAAGACCCGAGGTGATGGCGTTGCAACGCCATATAGAGCGTTACAACGCCGAACGCGTGCAAACAAACGACTTTGAAGATCATCTGCCGATAGCGTTGCAACGCTTGCTGCGCGATGTCGCAACGCTATATCGATAAGGGCACACGCATGAGAAGCCACACAGAGGGCGTTGCAACGCTGCCTTGCAGCGTCGCAACGCCAGATCGATAGGGGCGCGGGCGTTAAGGTAGCAGCGTTGCAACGCTACCAAAGTTTCCATATTTACCACGCGTTTAGGGTAAAGCGTTGCAACGCTGCCCCATTGATGCCTATAAATACAACATTATGATTCTTGCAATGGGGAGCACAATTTGGTAGAGTTTTTCCCTAAATTCGAAATACACCTTGTAAGAAGAGAGAAAAGAGTGATTTTGGGAGCCAAAGCATTCGTGGAGGTTCGAGATCGAAGACGGAGCTCGGAGACGAAGGACCGGCATCGACACCTAAGTTTATTTCTCTTTATTTCAATTTGTAATAGCGTTCTAAGACGTTTTCTACTTGTTTAGTTTGTTTTTCATGTGATTTAGAGTAGCTAAACATTATAGTAGGATTTGATTTATTTGTTATGAGTTTATTACAATATATTGAAGCATGTTTTGTTCTTATTTTTTGTCATTCGCTCTGCACTCCTTAATTCGTTGATTCAAGTGGACTCGAGAGATAAAGCTTGAATTAGAGCAAAATTGTCAAAACCCTTAGTAGTCTGGCACGAGAGTGACCTAGAATTCTTAGGGAAACACTTAAAGAAGTTACTTAATGCCATGCATGTTGTAGATTCGTATGGAGACTATGAATTCTATTGCATGTGTAAGGCTCACTAAGAACCGAGAGGTTTTCTTGAGTAATTTACTTCTTGTTTATAAATTCATCTCATGAGGTCAATGCATGTGTAGTTAGGTTATTAACTTGTGAAATTACTTCCTTTAATTTTATCAATTCGTGTCTCCACATTTTTGTTTGTTTGGTTGTCTTATTCGTCAAACACCTATCCATGTTTTGTTGCTTTAGCTAAATTTGAGAATTAGTATCTTAGTACTTAATTAATATAGAAACCCATTCCCGAGGATGATACTTGGACTCATAAATCACTATACTAAAACTTGACCCGTACACTGCGGTATTGCAATATAATTTTACGCGACAAGTTTTTTACATTACAAGAACACACGATCGAAATCGCTTCCGCTACGGGATTCAATCCTGTCACTAATTTATTGTATTTCTATATCTTTGTAACTAATGTTTTAGATTCTATGTATCCCACTAGAGTTTTAGTTCAAGTGGGAGTCTGTTGGGTTTTATGCCCTAAAACTCGTAGTTTGTAAATAATGTTATGATTAAATCGATAAAGAGTTATCGTTGTCAATAAAGAGTTATTGTTTATCATTATTTAATATTGCCTTAAGTTAACCCTAAATTCAATAAACTAAATATCTGAGGTTGTTGTATGTCTCTGTAACTGAATGTAGTGGACATATAAGGATCTCAGTTCGAGATACAGTCCAAAGGGTCTATAGTAAAGTGGATAAGGTTGGGTACCTCATCCTGGTAATACTATGGATATGACCCACTTTGTATTTGATACAAACACAATGATCCTAACATATTCGTGATGAGATCGCATAAGACCAGACCACGAAATAGTAATCACTAGATGTAACTTCGTTTACTAGTTAGGTTTCTATTTCAATAGGATCACCTAGGCAACTTGATCTCAATCCTGAGCAGGTTATGAATTCCTATTTGCGAGGGATTGTCCTTTGACTAGTACAGGTGGGAGTGACCCAAGATGCCGACTCAATATGCCTACCTTCTTGGGGACAAGACTGAGCAGGCAGCTGGAGACTTAACATAGCAAGAAGGAATTCAATCATTCCCACCTTTAGGGTAAGTAGATGAATGTTCCTTTAAGTGGTGTCTCCGAGACTTGAACAAAGGACCCGACCCTCTCATTTGTCCGAGAAGGGCTTCTGTTTATTGGTAGGACCATAAACAGGTAGTTAATTAGAGGAGCATTGGGACTTAAGGTAAAAGATGTAACCCAAGGGTAAAACAGTAATTTGACCCAGCTGATGTTACGAACATTCGTGAAGGATTGGCTTGCTGTTATTGGTTGATATCCATGGACACATAAATATATCTGCAGTGAGAAGAGTGCAACTGCGGGACTATAGTGGAGTGTTCCCGCAGTTAACGAATGTTGATTAGGAGGTTAATGAGATTAACTAAATAATCTTGTATCGTTGGAGCTTCTGATCTGTAGGTCCATTAGGTCCACTTCCTAGCTCGTAAAGGGTTCTTAGATATCTTGAATTTGAAATGTTCAAATCAATTAGGGAATAAGCATGATGTATGTAGATACATTATAATATAAAGTTTTTATGTGCATTAAAACTTTATATTAAAAATTTAATTTGAATATGATTCATATTAACTTAATTGAGAGAATTAAATATTTGAAAGAGTTCAAATATTATTTAAATGTGAATGAGATTCATATTTAAAACTATAGGTTAAAAGTTAATGTGCATGAGATGTGCATTAAAACTATAGGTTAAAGGGAAAATGATTAAATGTGATTCAATCATAATTAAATATATGATATTTAATTTAATTTTGGTTAAATGTGATTTAATTCAAATTAATATTAATATATAATTAAATATGATTTAATTATATTATTAATTAAATTAATTAAATAAACAATTAGTTATTTTTTAATTAATTAAATTGATTAAGGGAACGTGTCATGTTGACACGTTCCCACTAACCTTCTTCCTCTCCCTATCGATAGATAAACAGGGAGAGGAGTTAGTTGATGAAGGGGATTGATCATCAGTTCAAGGGGTTGGACTTGGAGAAACTCAAAAATTCTCTCTCTCTCTCAAATTCCTGATTTCCAAATTGTTTGAGGTTTTCCCACAAAAACCTAGATCTAAGACACTCAGAGGATAGGAAATTTTCCTGTTGGTAGTGTTTTGCTGAAAGAGAAGCTTGTTGTTCATCGTGTTGTGCAATTGTTGGATAAGCAAGGAGTTGTTAATCTTGTGAAACTACAAAGGTATAACTCAAAATCCTTTTAGTTTAGAATTCTATACAACATGCTTACTTTGTAGAATCCATGCTTAATTATGTTTATCTCTGTTATTTTACCAATGTACTTATTTTTGAAGTAAACCAAAATAAAACAAGCAATTACGATCTAATTACACGTTTTCCCTGCTCAAGAGAATTCGATTTCCTTCACTTCTGACCCGTTACAATGGCTAGTGACTTGAAGTTTTGCTTGGTTATCTGATTGCATGGCTTTAGAAGTGTTTTTCTTTTGAACAGGTACTTGTAAAATTTTTGGTAGTGTCCTAGGTACACCGTTATGCTGCCGAAATTTTCGGGACATAACAGTTGTAAATTTAGTAACGTTTCCTTAAAATAGTTTAAATTTTGGGAGTGTTATAAATGATGTCGACTCAAACCAAACTCAATTATATTGCTAAATATTGTGATTGTAAAATATCAAAGTGAGGCTAAATGCATGTTTTGTTTTAGTTAGCAAATTTTATTTATTGCAAAATCTAATGAGTTCTTAGTGAACTAAATATTAAAATAATATATATTACAAAAATCAAAATTAAAAATTAAAACAATACATAAATAAAATATTCAAAATTTAAAATTATATATATATTTATATTGCAAAATCAAAAATCAAAATAATATATAAATATATCTATTGCAAAATTTAAAATTCAAAATACAAGTAATATATAAATAAACATATTTAAAATCTAAAATTCAAGTCAATGCACCAACAAGCCAATGGTATGTTTTAAGATATTGAAGGAACGTTTATATATAGGAAGGAACGAGACAGGGAGAAACTACTATTTGTAGTTTTTCTAAAATTTAGTCCCAATTTTTGAAACGTTTCTCAAATTTTGGGAACAAGAAACGAGATGAATTATCAAACAAATCTGTTTCTTCAAAAATGAGAAACAGAAACAACAAACAGGAAACAGGAACGTTATCAAATGAGCCCTAAATATTCACAAGGTGGGGATGCTTGGGTTCATTTTTAAAGATAAGTTGGTGCAAATTAAGAACTCTTATGCTACTAAATGCTTCCTATAAAGCTTTTGTAAACTTTTTGATGTCATAGCAAGTGTTCATGTAACGCCCCAGAACTCCAAGTACCTTTATTCCTGAATTATGGGTTAATTTAATGCAAATTAAATTAATCGAGCCTGTGAGTTTCTTATTTTATTTTCTCAGTTTTGAAGATTTTAGGGGATTACATGTGGGTGTTACTATTTATAAGTTAAATTGGATTATTTAGTTATGGCTAAGGGCATTTTGAAACATTTAATTATGATTAAGGGTATTTTTGTAGTTAGAAGTTTAAAGGAGGGCATTTTGGTAATTTTAGTTGGAAAGAGGAATCTAGGGTTTCCATCTCCCCTTTTGTCCTATTATTGCACAACCCCCAAGAGCCATCTTCTTCTTCACTCTCTTCAACCTCACGGCAACCCAGTCTCACGCGCCGCCGACCACCATCCGACCAGATGACCAACGCTTACGCCGGCCGATCGCCTCTCTCTCGATGCGCAGCTCGCCTCGCCGCTTCGTGGGGTTGAAGCGCCTCAAATCCGACCACTCGGGTGGGCCGCCGTGTCTGCGCGCTCGACGACCCACCGTCGCGTCACGCGCGCGCAACCGAGCGCGACTCCATCGAGTAGTTGCACCGTCGATTGGGTCGGTCCAGGGCAGCCTCCATCTCGCAAAGCCACCGGTGGTTGAACGGCTGCACGCGCCTGCTGCAGACTACTCGCCGGAATTGCAAGCCACCGATCGGTTCGTCACTTTGTTCGGTCGGTTCATCACTCTTCCGACGGTTTCGGAGAGAGAAGAGGTCGGTTTTGGATAGATCGGGCCACAAGGTTTCCATCGACATGCTTCACGCGCCGCAGACGCGCGCTCTCGACACTTCACGCCACACACACGCCGCCGCTCACGGAGTCGCTCTGGTCCACCTGTTTTGATTTCCGAGTTCGTTTTTGACCTCAGTGAGTAGTAATTCGACTTATCTTTTATTGGATGTGAAAAATAAGTTTACCTATTATGTGTTTAATTAGGAAAATGGATTGGATTGAAGGAATTCGAGTCACCAGCAAGTCCGATAGGAACCTGAGTTAGGAACGGAGCATGAGGAGTTTAAGCGAAGGCTATGGTAAGGGATTTTCTACAAACGATCTTAAAAAGGGAAGAGAATACGATTTCCTGAAATATGTATTTGTTTTAAAAGATGAAAATTGAGGATTTATTTCAAAAGGTGAATTTCCAAAACTCATGCTTAGGGCTTGAATTTAGAAAACGAATATTTTAAAGGGTTTTTCGAGAATCTCGAGTGAATGATTTTCAAAAGGTTTAGAAAGGAACTTGATGATTTAAGGGTTTGAGAGGACCCGAGATGAAATGATTTCAAGGAATTTAAAAACGAATCTTGACACAGCTATGTATATTTTTGTATATTGAGATTTTCAGTTATGTTATTGTGCTAGTTATGCACCTTAAATAATAAACGTACTTATTACTGATGATTGATTGACACTAGTTGAAATTATGAAAGTCATGTCATGATCTTAAGTTTATGTGATTGTTGCATCATTCCGAAATGTATATGTATATGAATTTAAAGGATGGGACCTCATGCATATTGTATGTATATGAACATGTCATGTAGGCTGTGGCAATTGGTCTCCTGAGGACTTATGCATGGTAAAACATGCATTAGAGACTCTATGGGTCATTATTACAGGAGTCTGTGAGGGACTCATTATTACAGGAGTCTGTGAGGGACTCAATATTACAGGAGTCTGTGAGGGACTCAAACCTACAGGGGCCAGTGAGGGACTCAATATTACAGAGTCCATGAGGACTCAAACCTACAGAGTCTCCGGAGGACTCAAACCTACAGTGTCCGTGAGGGACTCAAAATGAAAAGACTCAGGTAGACTCAATTGACCACGCATAGCCAAAGAGAAAAGTCATGATTTTATGAAAGAAAGATTTAGGTCCCATTACAGAAAGTTTTATGATTTTAAAAGTCACGAACAATAGTCATGTTAAAGGTCAGATTTGAAGGAAAATCATATGCATGTGTTTGCATTTCCCGACCCCCACTTACTGGGTATTTTATAATACTCATCCCTCTACCTTTGTTGTGTTTTCTTTGTTTTAAAATGTTTTCAAGTAGAGTCGAGAGCATACCAGGCGAGTGGCATGGATGCGCTACAGAAGCCATGGGAACCAAGTCATGAATTCCGCATCCATGATTTAGAAAGAATTTTAAATGATTATTGTCTTCCGCTTATGTAGTACAGAGTTTTGAAACTAGAGGCCGAACTTGATTATGTTTCTTGTGAACGTTTTGTATTTCTATGGGATCCCAAATTAAATTGATTTTTATTTATCAACTTTTACTTATTTAAATTTCACTTAGGGCCTCGAATGCATGCATGAGTAGTAATGTCCCTAGGAATTTTATGTACTAAAAGTAGGGGCGTTACAGTTGGTATCAGAGCCCAAGGTTATAGGTCTTGTAGACTCGCTTACAGAGTAAGCAACAAGTATCCCATGGCTAAGTAGCAACTCCGATCCACCGCTGTATGCCTTCGAATTAAAAGTTTTATTGTTCATGAAAAGAAAATTTAGTATTCTATATAAAGATACTTTTATATAAAAATCAAGTTTGATGAATTTCCAAACTAAGAAAGAATGAGAATGTATGAGCTAAACTATATGTCTATGAAAAGGAAATGCATAAATGAAATGCTTATATGTGAATCTATACGCGTATATGTCATAGAGTTGACGTGATCTTACGCCGAAAGGAAAGAGAACACATGTGATCCCTACTATTGATGATAGAAAGGAAAATGTTTTAGTTAAGAATGTTTACGCTAAAAATGAAGTTTTATAGCCATAAAACACGTGTTGAGAATTATTAAAAGGTCCGCTTTGACCAAGGGAGTAAAGAGTAAGACTTAAGAGGTTAGAGTGTTAAAGGTTGCTAAGAAACTAGATTACTTAAGTATAGTTTTCAATAATAAAAGTTAGGACTACTCATGAGAAGTTCAAAGTTTGAATGTGTTCGGTAAGAGGTTAGTGGTCTCATTCATTCATGCTAGATCAGTTGGATAGAAAGGTATGAGATTTAGTAAACGTACCACTTTGGAGTTTTCGACTTTGTTGGTTCCTGAATAAAGCCCCTTCATCTTCAAGTGATTACATAACTATAGTATTTAAGGAGTTGAAAAGTAAAGAGAGCAAAAGTGTTTTGAAAATGGACTCGAGATGTAAAGGGAAAAATAGATTGTTAATGTTGAGATGAAAATTAGTCTTTTTTCAAAATACTTGAAACACTTCGATTTTATTTTTACCATTGCCCTGGTAGGAGAGCCACAAGGATATACACAATTAATGTGTTACTGCAGGTGGGCATGACACGAAGTTTCAGGAGCGATTCAATAAGCTAAATAAACGTAATAAAGACAAGTATAAAGAAGAAAAGTAAGGAGTTAGGGTTTTAGTTTGAGAACACAAAAGAATTGATTGTCGGGACTCCAGAAACTGGTGCACGAATAGACATTCATATGATCACTGGTGTGTTCACGCTTGTGGAATGTGTATAAGGAACCTTGCCACTAATTTCTACCTGTTGGACTAGATTTACGTGTACAACTTGAAAGAGATAACATGAAGTATTAACCTTGAACTATGACGTAGTAAAGTTTCTTTTTCCCCAATCAGAGGGTTAAGGGGAGAGGATTCGGTTAGTAGATGAAAGTGCTTTGAATCTCCTCTTCGTTATGTAGCAGTCAAGCTAAGGAACTCCTTACAATTAGATTAAGTGTCTAGTGGTAGTGGTCGAACGACCATTAGAAACATGAACCTATAAGGTTCCTTTAGTAAAGGCCAGGTTGATGGTTTCTTAAGAAAGGTTTTAGTGAATTTGACCTTATGAGCAAACTAGTACAGATAGTTGAGAAAGTCCTTAATCTTACTAAAAGAACAAAGTCAAGTTTAAGGAGAGTGGACATGAGGAACAATGCGTTAGTGTTTGATAAGGAAGGTTTTATCTTTTAAAGTTACCCCTAATACAAGAGACAGACTTAAGTATGGAATTAAAAGTAGAGAGTAACAATAATTTCTAATACTCCTTACAGAATGCTCCAGTAAAGTAAAAGAACTCAAGTCATAGGTGCATAACCTTCTATATAAGAGTTGATAGTAGTTTATCGCCATAAGAAGTATCAGTGTGGTGCGTAAAGGAGAAAGATGTATCCTTATGCTCGTGCATAAGAGATGAGAAGTGGAAGACAGTTGTTGCTAAGAATAAATCTCTTCATTTTTTTGAATGAACGACCTATTCCACCAGTACGAGGAGCATAGTGTTCCTTAAGATGATTTTGGAGTCAAGTTAGCGCCCGTCATGAACCAGGGATTAGATATTCCGAGACAACTTTCAAATCACTCTACGAACATCATGAAGATTGTAGAGACTTTACTTAAATGCCCCTAATGTCTATAGGCTTGATGGATTTAGTGCTCAAGAAAAAGGTAAATCATTGTTGGGATAAAGTTGTCGGAGACGTTCTAGTTAAACCAAGCATAAGAAGGGGCAGAAATGACAATTCGGAAGGATTGCTTTAGGCATAAGGAGGGAAGAGTAAGTCCTGAGATATGGAAGTAGTCGAAAGGCCACTAAGGAGTTAAGTGCTCAAGTAAACTTCAAAAGGTGAGCATAAGGAAATTTGTAAAGCTAAGAAAAGACGAGTATGTGACCTCAGGTGAGTGATATTAGAAAGGAAATGTCCGAGTTCAGGATGTAAGGCTTAAAGGAATCTTTGTCAAGATAAGACCCACTTGCGCGTTATCCAAAAAGGAGTAGTTTGGACAAAGGAAGGAAAGGGTAGACATTACGAGGCGAAAGTCCTTCAAGAAACCTTGAACAACTGAATTCGCGAGTAGAACCTTAGCAAAGGAATATTGTAATTCTTGAAAAGTTCAAAGTCTAGAGGTGTTAAATAAAGTATTCGTATTCAAGGTTTGAACGTTAGGGTTTCATGACAAAGGAGTCGGAAAAGTTAAGAAATATAGTGGATGCCATTGTAAGGTATCCAACCCTATTGGTGTTAAGAAAGTTGCATTATATTCGAGTGATCACCTAAACGTGATATTTAAGGGAGTGAAAGATAAAGGAAGAATGAGTTTTAAAGACTAAACCCCTTTTCGCGGGATCGCTTAATAGCGAGGTTGTTATTGTTTGGGTTATATTAAGGGGAGTGATATGAATGACTGTAGCGTTGTGCCATAGGCTGAGGAAAGATTAAAGGCTAATTAAAGTACGAGTTGTTTCATGAATAACTTGTTTTAAAGAGAAGTATATATATATATATATATATACATATCCTCTATGATGAATATGAGGACGAGTTATCGCCAATCAGGAATTTGAGTTAAGATATCTTAAGATAGAGTTTGAGCCACGCGATGAACATTACGAGTCTACAGTGATGTCTCCATAGAGGTATGAACTTGTGCATCAATGCAACATTAAAAGTTCATTTTACGTTTCACGTAAGATGGTGGGACATAAGATGGGTTAAATTAAGTTTCTTCATTCATGACTTAGAACTTATAATGAAAATCTTGACACTTAGTGTGTTAATCTATATTTGATTTGGTTCTAAAGCAAGGTAAGACAAGAATAGTTTGTTAACTCCTTTTAAAGTTTGTGTTAAAGTTAGGGTTGTAACCTGATGGCTAGAATTCCTTGCCTTTAAAGAATTCTTGTTTACAACTAAAGAAATTGTGTTTCATTCATATCTTGTTGTTCAACATTCCTTCGTAGTGTGTGTTCTGAACTCTGAGTAAATCTTGAGATGAAGTTTGGAGGCGTGACTGGTTGGTTGTCTGATTTTAGAAGTGCATTTCTATCAAACAGGTGTTAGAGAAAAATTTTGGCATTATTGTAGTTATGCCGTTATCTTTCTTAAATTTTCTCGAGCATTTTTGTAATAGAACTAGTAAAGTTTGATGAAACCTTCCCCAGTATCACGACAACCAAAGGAGACCTAAGTTTGAATTACTCTACCATGACTTAAAACTTTCAGCGAGTTATTGATTGCATTAGAAAGCCCAAAGTTAATTAAGTAGGCATGTGATTGAGATTGTCACTGTAACGTTTACTAAAAGATCATGGAGGGTAGCGAGAGAGGTTAACCAATAGTGTAAGGAGGCTTGAACAATCAAACAAGTTGCTAACTTCAGCCCTGAAGTCACATCTCTTAGAAAGGTGTTAAAGTTATGGAAAACGATGGTCCGTCGGAATGATCTAGTCATGTCTTGAGATGAATGCTAGTAGCTAGTCACGAGAAACCTTAGAGAGGAGTTTGTGACTCAACAAAGAATGCATTAGTTTTAGCAAAGAATTCCTTTCTAAAATCACAAAACAGAAGAAACTAATTAAAGAACTAGAGAAGGAAATACGAGCTAAATATTCCGAGTTATCTTAGAATTTAAATCTGAAACTTCCCAAAGAATTTAGAATCCAAGTCAAGGACCTCACATATGTGGGCCTTAGTAGAAAGACTCCAGTGAAAAGAACGAGCTCAAGTAAAGTTGTGAGACTGTTGGGTAATAAGTTTACACTAAGATGTGATACCTGAGGAGCAGCTAGTATTAATTTTTGCATAGGGATCAAAGACTCGTCGTAACCAAGTAGAGCGGGTGTGAGCAAGCTTTCCCAAAGTATTATAAGACTAGAAACTTTCGAGGACGAAAGTTCTTAAGGAGGGAAGATTGTAACGCCCCAGAACTCCAAGTACCTTTATTCCTGAATTATGGGTTAATTTAATGCAAATTAAATTAATCGAGCCTGTGAGTTTCTTATTTTATTTTCTCAGTTTTGAAGATTTTAGGGGATTACATGTGGGTGTTACTATTTATAAGTTAAATTGGATTATTTAGTTATGGCTAAGGGCATTTTGAAACATTTAATTATGATTAAGGGTATTTTTGTAGTTAGAAGTTAAAAGGAGGGCATTTTGGTAATTTTAGTTGGAAAGAGGAATCTAGGGTTTCCATCTCCCCTTTTGTCCTATTATTGCACAACCCCCAAGAGCCATCTTCTTCTTCACTCTCTTCAACCTCACGGCAACCCAGTCTCCACGCCGCCGCCGACCACCGTCTGACCGATGACCAACGCTACGCGGCCGATGCGCCTCTCTCTCGATGCGGCGCTCGCCGTTTCGTGGGTTGAAGTTGCCTCAAATCGACCACTCGGGTGGGCCGCCGTGTCTGCACGCGCTCGGGCGACCCACCGTGGTCACGCCGCGCAACCGGCGGCTCCATCGAGTAGTTGCACCGTCGATTGGGTCGGTCGAGCGGCTCCATCTCGCAAAGCCACCGGTGGTTGAACGGCCGCGCGCGCTGCTGCGCCGCAGACTACTCGCGGAATTGCAAGCCACCGGATCGGTTCGTCACTTTGGTTGGTCGGTTCATCACTCTTCCGATCGGTTTCGAGAGAGAGTCGGTTTGGATAGATCGGGCCACAAGGTTTCCATCGACATGCTTCACGCGCGCGGACGCGCGCCGTCTCGACACTTCACCCGCCGCCACACGTCGCGCCGCTGCCGACCACTCGCTCGCCGCCACGGGTCGCTCCGGCCCACCTGCTTTGATTTCCGAGTTCGTTTTGACCTCAGTGAGTAGTAATTCGACTTATCTTTTATTGGATGTGAAAAATAAGTTTACCTATTATGTGTTTAATTAGGAAAATGGATTGGATTGAAGGAATTCGAGTGCAGAGCAAGTCCGATAGGAACCCCGAGAGTTAGGAACAGAGCATGAGGAGTTTAAGCGAAGGCTATGGTAAGGGATTTTCTACAAACGATCTTAAAAGGGAAAGAGAATACGATTTCTGAAATATGTATTTGTTTTAAAAGATGAAAATTGAGGATTTATTTCAAAGGTGAATTTCCAAAACTCATGCTTAGGGCTTGAATTTAGAAAACGAATATTTTAAAGGGTTTTTCGAGAATCTCGAGTGAATGATTTTCAAAAGGTTTAGAAAGGAACTTGATGATTTAAGGGTTTGAGAGGACCCGAGATGAAATGATTTCAAGGAATTTAAAAACGAATCTTGACACAGCTATGTATATTTTTGTATATTGAGATTTTCGATTATGTTATTGTGCTAGTTATGCACCTTAAATAATAAACGTACTTATTACTGATGATTGATTGACACTAGTTAAAATTATGAAAGTCATGTCATGATCTTAAGTTTATGTGATTGTTGCATCATTCCGAAATGTATATGTATATGAATTTAAAGGATGGGACCTCATGCATATTGTATGTATATGAACATGTCATGTAGGCTGTGGCAATTGGTCTCCTGAGGACTTATGCATGGTAAAACATGCATTAGAGACTCTATGGGTCATTATTACAGGAGTCTTTGAGGGACTCATTATTACAGGAGTCTGTGAGGGACTCAATATTACAGAGTGCATGAGGGACTCAAACCTGCAGGGGTCCAGTGAGGGACTCAATATTACAGAGTCCTGCATGAGGACTCAAACCTACAGGGGTCTGTGAGGGACTCAAAATGAAAAGACTCAGGTAGACTCAATTGACCACGCATAGCCAAAGAGAAAAGTCATGATTTTATGAAAGAAAGATTTAGGTCCCATTACAGAAAGTTTTATGATTTTAAAAGTCACGAACAATAGTCATGTTAAAGGTCAGATTTGAAAGAAAATCATATGCATGTGTTTGCATTTCCCGACCCCCACTTACTGGGTATTTTATAATACTCATCCCTCTACCTTTGTTGTGTTTTCTTTGTTTTAAAATGTTTTCAAGTAGAGTCGAGAGCATACCAGGCGAGTGGCATGGATGCGCTACAGAAGCCATGGGAACCAAGTCATGAATTCCGCATCCATGATTTAGAAAGAATTTTAAATGATTATTGTCTTCCGCTTATGTAGTCTGAGTTTTGAAACTAGAGGCCGAACTTGATTATGTTTCTTGTGAACGTTTTGTATTTCTATGGGATCCCAAATTAAATTGATTTTTATTTATCAACTTTTACTTATTTAAATTTCACTTAGGGCCTCGAATGCATGCATGAGTAGTAATGTCCCTAGGAATTTTATGTACTAAAAGTAGGGGCGTTACAGTTGGTATCAGAGCCCAAGGTTATAGGTCTTGTAGACTCGCTTACAGAGTAAGCAACAAGTATCCCATGGCTAAGTAGCAACTCCAGTCACCGCCAGGTATGCCTTCGAATTAAAAGTTTTATTGTTCATGAAAAGAAAATTTAGTATTCTATGTAAAGATACTTTTATATAAAAATCAAGTTTGATGAATTTCCAAACTAAGAAAGAATGAGAATGTATGAGCTAAACTATATGTCTATGAAAAGGAAATGCATAAATGAAATGCTTATATGTGAATCTATACGCGTATATGTCATAGAGTTGACGTGATCTTACGCCGAAAGGAAAGAGAACACATGTGATCCCTACTATTGATGATAGAAAGGAAAATGTTTTAGTTAAGAATGTTTACGCTAAAAAATGAAGTTTTATAGCCATAAAACACGTGTTGAGAATTATTAAAAGGTCCGCTTTGACCAAGGGAGTAAAGTAAGACTTAAGAGGTTAGAGTGTTAAAGGTTGCTAAGAAACTAGATTACTTAAGTATAGTTTTCAATAATAAAAGTTAGGACTACTCATGAGAAGTTCAAAGTTTGAATGTGTTCATGAAGAGGTTAGTGGTCTCATTCATTCATGCTAGATCGATTGGATAGAAAGGTATGAGATTTAGTAAACGTACCACTTTGGAGTTTTCGACTTTGTTTGTTCTGAATAAAGCCCCTTCATCTTCAAGTGATTACATAACTATAGTATTTAAGGAGTTGAAAAGTAAAGAGAGCAAAAGTGTTTTGAAAATGGACTCGAGATGTAAAGGGAAAATAGATTGTTAATGTTGAGATGAAAATTAGTCTTTTTTTCAAAATACTTGAAACACTTCGATTTTATTTTTACCATTGCCACAGTAGGAGAGCCACAAGGATATACACAATTAATGTGTTATGCAGGTGGGCATGACACACGAAGTTTCGGGAGCGATTCAATAAGCTAAATAAACGTAATAAAGACAAGTATAAAGAAGAAAAGTAAGGAGTTAGGGTTTTAGTTTGAGAACACAAAAGAATTGATTGTCGGGACTCCAGAAACTGGTGCACGAATAGACATTCATATGATCACTGTGTGTTCACGCTTGTGGAATGTGTATAAGGAACCTTGCCACTAATTTCTACCTGTTGGACTAGATTTACGTGTACAACTTGAAAGAGATAACATGAAGTATTAACCTTGAACTATGACGTAGTAAAGTTTCTTTTTCCCCAATCAGAGGGTTAAGGGAGAGGATTCGGTTAGTAGATGAAAGTGCTTTGAATCTCCTCTTCGTTATGTAGCAGTCAAGCTAAGGAACTCCTTACAATTAGATTAAGTGTCTAGTGGTAGTGGTGAACGACCATTAGAAACATGAACCTATAAGGTTCCTTTAGTAAAGGCCAGTTGATGGTTTCTTAAGAAAGGTTTTAGTGAATTTGACCTTATGAGCAAACTAGTACAGAGATAGTTGAGAAAGTCCTTAATCTTACTAAAAGAACAAAGTCAAGTTTAAGGAGAGTGGACATGAGGAACAATGTGTTAGTGTTTGATAAGGAAGGTTTTATCTTTTAAAGTTACCCCTAATACAAGAGACAGACTTAAGTATGGAATTAAAAGTAGAGAGTATGTGATAATTTCTAATACTCCTTACAGAATGCTCCAAAGAAAGTAAAAGAACTCAAGTCATAGGTGCATAACCTTCATATAAGAGTTGATAGTAGTTTATCGCCATAAGAAGTATCGCAGTGGTGCGTAAAGGAGAAAGATGTATCCTTATGCTCGTGCATAAGAGATGAGAAGTGGAAGACAGTTGTTGCTAAGAATAAATCTCTTCATTTTTTTGAATGAACGACCTATTCCACCATTACGAGGAGCATAGTGTTCCTTAAGATGATTTTGGAGTCAAGTTAGCGCTGGAAGTCATGAACCGAGTTTAGATATTCCGAGACAACTTTCAAATCACTCTCTGACGAACATCATGAAGATTGTAGAGACTTTACTTAAATGCCCCTAATGTCTATAGGCTTGATGGATTTAGTGCTCAAGAAAAAGGTAAATCATTGTTGGGATAAAGTTGTCGAGAGGCGTTCTAGTTAAACCAAGCATAAGAAGGGCGAAATGACAATTCGGAAGGATTGCTTTAGGCATAAGGAGGGAAGAGTAAGTCCTGAGATATGGAAGTAGTCGAAAGGCCACTAAGGAGTTAAGTGCTCAAGTAAACTTCAAAAGGTGAGCATAAGGAAATTTGTAAAGCTAAGAAAAGACGAGTATGTGACCTCAGGTGAGTGATATTAGAAAGGAAATGTTCGAGTTCAGGATGTAAGGGTTAAAGGAATCTTTGTCAAGATAAGACCCACTTGCGCGTTATCCAAAAAGGAGTAGTTTGGACAAAGGAAGGAAAGGGTAGACATTACGAGGGAAAGTCCTTCAAGAAACCTTGAACAACTGAATTCGCGAGTAGAACCTTAGCAAAGGAATATTGTAATTCTTGAAAAGTTCAAAGTCTAGAGGTGTTAAATAAAGTATTCGTATTCAAGGTTTGAACGTTAGGGTTTCATGACAAAGGAGTCGGAAAAGTTAAGAAATATAGTGGATGCCATTGTAAAGTATCCAACCCTATTGGTGTTAAGAAAGTTGCATTATATTCGAGTGATCACCTAAACGTGATATTTAAGGGAGTGAAAGATAAAGGAAGAATGAGTTTTAAAGACTAAACCCCTTTTATGCGGGATCGCTTAATAGCGAGGTTGTTATTGTTTGGGTTATATTAAGGGGAGTGATATGAATGACTGTAGCGTTGTGCCATAGGCTGAGGAAAGATTAAAGGCTAATTAAAGTACGAGTTGTTTCATGAATAACTTGTTTTAAAGAGAAGTATATATATATATATATATATATATATATATATATATATATATACATATCCTCTATGATGAATATGAGGACGAGTTATCGCCAATCAGGAATTTGAGTTAAGATATCTTAAGATAGAGTTTGAGCCACGCGATGAACATTACGAGTCTACAGTGATGTCTCCATAGAGGTATGAACTTGTGCATCAATGCAACATTAAAAGTTCATTTTACGTTTCACGTAAGATGGTGGGACATAAGATGGGTTAAATTAAGTTTCTTCATTCATGACTTAGAACTTATAATGAAAATCTTGACACTTAGTGTGTTAATCTATATTTGATTTGGTTCTAAAGCAAGGTAAGACAAGAATAGTTTGTTAACTCCTTTTAAAGTTTGTGTTAAAGTTAGGGTTGTAACCTGATGGCTAGAATTCCTTGCCTTTAAAGAATTCTTGTTTACAACTAAAGAAATTGTGTTTCATTCATATCTTGTTGTTCAACATTCCTTCGTAGTGTGTGTTCTGAACTCTGAGTAAATCTTGAGATGAAGTTTGGAGGCGTGACTGGTTGGTTGTCTGATTTTAGAAGTGCATTTCTATCAAACAGGTGTTAGAGAAAAATTTTGGCATTATTGTAGTTATGCCGTTATGCTGCCGAAATTTTCTGAGCATTTTTGTAATAGAACTAGTAAAGTTTGATGAAACCTTCCCTGTATCACGACAACCAAAGGAGACCTAAGTTTGAATTACTCCTACCATGACTTAAAACTTTCAGCGAGTTATTGATTGCATTAGAAAGCCCAAAGTTAATTAAGTAGGCATGTGATTGAGATTGTCACTGTAACGTTTACTAAAAGATCATGGAGGGTAGCGAGAGAGGTTAACCAATAGTGTAAGGAGGCTTGAACAATCAAACAAGTTGCTAACTTCAGCCCTGAAGTCACATCTCTTAGAAAGGTGTTAAAGTTATGGAAAACGATGGTCCGTCGGAATGATCTAGTCATGTCTTGAGATGAATGCTAGTAGCTAGTGCAGCAAACCTTAGAGAGGAGTTTGTGACTCAACAGCAATGCATTAGTTTTAGCAAAGAATTCCTTTCTAAAATCACAAAACAGAAGAAACTAATTAAAGAACTAGAGAAGGAAATACGAGCTAAATATTCCGAGTTATCTTAGAATTTAAATCAGAAACTTCCCAAAGAATTTAGAATCCAAGTCAAGGACCTCACATATGTGGGCCTTAGTAGAAAGACTCCAGTGAAAAGAACGAGCTCAAGTAAAGTTGTGAGACTGTTGGGTAATAAGTTTACACTAAGATGTGATACCTGAGGAGCAGCTAGTATTAATTTTTGCATAGGGATCAAAGACTCGTCGTAACCAAGTAGAGCGGGTGTGAGCAAGCTTTCCCAAAGTATTATAAGACTAGAAACTTTCGAGGACGAAAGTTCTTAAGGAGGGAAGATTGTAACGCCCCAGAACTCCAAGTACCTTTATTCCTGAATTATGGGTTAATTTAATGCAAATTAAATTAATCGAGCCTGTGAGTTTCTTATTTTATTTTCTCAGTTTTGAAGATTTTAGGGGATTACATGTGGGTGTTACTATTTATAAGTTAAATTGGATTATTTAGTTATGGCTAAGGGCATTTTGAAACATTTAATTATGATTAAGGGTATTTTTGTAGTTAGAAGTTAAAAGGAGGGCATTTTGGTAATTTTAGTTGGAAAGAGGAATCTAGGGTTTCCATCTCCCCTTTTGTCCTATTATTGCACAACCCCCAAGAGCCATCTTCTTCTTCACTCTCTTCAACCTCACGGCAACCCAGTCTCCACGCCGCCGCCGACCACCGTCTGACCGATGACCAACGCTACGCCGGCCGATGCGCCCTCCTCTCGGTCTGCAACTGCTCGCCGTTTCGTGGGTTGAAGCCGCCTCAAACTGACCACTCGGGTCGGGCTGCCGGTGTCTGCACGCTCAGACGACCCACCGTGGGTCACGCACGCAACCGAGCAGCTCCATCGAGTAGTTGCACCGTCGATTGGGTCGGTCGAGCGACCTCCATCTCGCAAAGCCACCGGTGGTTGAACGGTGCGCGCCTCTACTGCAGACTACTCGCCGGAATTGCAAGCCACCAGATCGGTTCGTCACTTTGGTTCGGTCGGTTCATCACTCTTCCGATCGGTTTCCAGAGAGAAGAGGTCGGTTTTGGATAGATCGGGCCACAAGGTTTCCATCGACATGCTTCACGCGCCGGTACGCGCCGTCTCTGACACTTCACCCGCCGCCACACGTGCCGCCGCTCGCCGGCCACTCGCCGCCGCTCGCCGGAGCTGCTCCGGTCAACCTGTTTTGATTTCCCGAGTTCGTTTTCAGCCTCCGTGAGTAGTAATTCGACTTATCTTTTATTGGATGTGAAAAATAAGTTTACCTATTATGTGTTTAATTAGGAAAATGGATTGGATTGAAGGAATTCGAGTGCAGAGCAAGTCCGATAGGAACCACGAGTTAGGAGCGGAGCATGAGGAGTTTAAGCGAAGGCTATGGTAAGGGATTTTCTACAAACGATCTTAAAAAGGGAAGAGAATACGATTTCCTGAAATATGTATTTGTTTTAAAAGATGAAAATTGAGGATTTATTTCAAAAGGTGAATTTCCAAAACTCATGCTTAGGGCTTGAATTTAGAAAACGAATATTTTAAAGGGTTTTTCGAGAATCTCGAGTGAATGATTTTCAAAAGGTTTAGAAAGGAACTTGATGATTTAAGGGTTTGAGAGGACCCGAGATGAAATGATTTCAAGGAATTTAAAACGAATCTTGACACAAATGGCTATATATTTTTGTATATTGAGATTTTCATTTATGTTATTGTGCTAGTTATGCACCTTAAATAATAAACGTACTTATTACTGATGATTGATTGACACTAGTTAAAATTATGAAAGTCATGTCATGATCTTAAGTTTATGTGATTGTTGCATCATTCCGAAATGTATATGTATATGAATTTAAAGGATGGGACCTCATGCATATTGTATGTATATGAACATGTCATGTAGGCTGTGGCAATTGGTCTCCTGAGGACTTATGCATGGTAAAACATGCATTAGAGACTCTATGGGTCATTATTACAGAGTCTTTGAGGACTCATTATTACAGGAGTCCATGAGGGACTCAATATTACAGAGTCATGAGGACTCAAACCTCTGAGGGTGCATGAGGACTCAATATTACAGAGAGTCTGTGAGGACTCAAACCTACGAGAGTCTGTGAGGGACTCAAACCTCTGAGGTGCATGAGGGACTCAAAATGAAAAGACTCAGGTAGACTCAATTGACCACGCATAGCCAAAGAGAAAAGTCATGATTTTATGAAAGAAAGATTTAGGTCCCATTACAGAAAGTTTTATGATTTTAAAAGTCACGAACAATAGTCATGTTAAAGGTCAGATTTGAAGGAAAATCATATGCATGTGTTTGCATTTCCCGACCCCCACTTACTGGGTATTTTATAATACTCATCCCTCTACCTTTGTTGTGTTTTCTTTGTTTTAAAATGTTTTCAGGTAGAGTCGAGAGCATACCAGGCGAGTGGCATGGATGCGCTACAGAAGCCATGGGAACCAAGTCATGAATTCCGCATCCATTATTTAGAAAGAATTTTAAATGATTATTGTCTTCCGCTTATGTAGTACAGAGTTTTGAAACTAGAGGCCGAACTTGATTATGTTTCTTGTGAACGTTTTGTATTTCTATGGGATCCCAAATTAAATTGATTTTTATTTATCAACTTTTACTTATTTAAATTTCACTTAGGGCCTCGAATGCATGCATGAGTAGTAATGTCCCTAGGAATTTTATGTACTAAAAGTAGGGGCGTTACAGTTCATGGTAGTTTTTCTTAAAATTTACCTAAATTTTCAGCAAGTGAACTCCCATTCAAAATGCCTAATAACGTGCTTGCTAGTATTTTAGGCGAGAGATCGTCCCCAATCTTTCCTTTTTTGGCACAAGATTGCTCTTAGTACTTTATCCTAGAATGGATATGTTAAATCGATTTCCTCTTCTTTCCAAAAGCAAGAAACGAGATGGAAAGTAAATTGGTCAAATCTTATCCCAACATTAATCAATTAAAACAACCAATTTTCCAACATCAAGAGACATTACATACACTCAACAACAACCAAATAACATCACAAGGTCTTTTAATCATTGTCATAAATATTAGAGTACATATTCTTTACAAATTAGATGATAGAAATGAAGTATAAATCAACTAAAGGCTCTCGACTACAAAGAAATTGTGCAAGAGAGGAGAAGATCCAAGATGGAAAGTGTAATCTATGATAAAAGAAAGCAAACAAAGATCTCTATAAGTTAGAACTCCCTTTTTTATGAAGTTTGTAGCCCACACTTCTCGTTCTTGATCTTCTTCCTCGCAAACCCAAGCCCTAGTAAAAAATGATACCCAAACAATCTCCACACTTCAAATGATGGAATGCAATGCTTTTATAAGCTCCAAATAAACCCTAATGAAAGTTAAGTGAACCCTAACCAAAGCCCAAACATATCTAACTAGAGTTAAGAGTGGTAAGTAGATCAATCACGTGCAGGTGCTACAGTAACTGTCAAATACTGCATTTCATATTGCTGAAACAAAACCAACTTCCAGATTGCTGAATCAAAGTTTTCCAGAGTAGCTTTTAGCTTTTCCAATGCTTCTCTTTTCAACTTTCTTCTTCCTAAACAAAAAAAATAGCTCAATTAAGATACAAATATCATAATTTCACTCATTGTTAATGCTAAGCTCAAGGAATGATCAAAACATAAGCAACATGCACAATTTAGGAAGTGAAATTGCTTAAAGGAAACACATTAAGCACAATAATGAAAAGTTTAGTAGCAAGATTAAAGATATATAACTATTTGTTGAAGAGTTATTACTTTCGCTACGGGAATTTGATTCCTTTCAATTGGTATCAGAGGCAATCTTGCTTTCAACGTTGTGAATTTCACAAAATTAGAGGTAGGTAGCTTTCAATTCATGTGATGAATGTGAGTTTTGCAAAATAGATGTTTTCACAAGGCATTTTCGATTTACATTTTCATTAATAAGATCAATGTAAAAACCTGTTGTTTATGTAAATCGAGTTTGTAAGTTTGGGTCGTTCCTGGCATGGAGTTGCTGTGAAGAACGAAGCAAAATCGATGCAAAACAGAGGTTGTCCTATTCTGTTCGAATGGACAACATCTCGACGTTGTACGTGTGGTTCTCCATCTGCAGAAAGAAGTTGCAACGTTGAGACGTTACGCTAAGCATCTCAACACTACAAATATGATCGTGCTAGCGTGGGAAATTGTGACATCGAAATGTTACCTTCAGCGTCGAGGCGCTGCTTGAAGAGTGTGCGAAGAGTGGCTTCGTGAAGACGTGGGTTTTGACTTTTTTTATTTATTTAATTAATTATAATTAATATAATTAGATTATATTAATTTTAATTAATTTTTAGGATACCAAAATATGGTCTATTTTGCTATTGAATTTATGCAATTGTTGTATGAATTTTATATTGCATAATGTATGCCATATAGATTAAAATCTCACCTTAAGTTAAGCATATTCATGCACCATTTTATAATATAAGTGTCCTATTATATAGTTTACATGAATTAATTTCATTAATGAAATATAAAAGTTATATTAAGTAATGAAAGCATTGCCATGCATTATTCATATGATGAATGTTATTTTATGTTATTTATTATTCATGTGATGAATGATCAAGGAAATGACATAGAAATGCATGTAACCTTAGGGTTTAATTAATTAATTTTTAAAATGGTTTTAGAATTAAATTAATTAAACGATAGGTTATCTAATTTTAATAAGGCAAAATGAAAACTCACCTAGGAGTGAACTTAGTCTAATGTTTTTATAAATTATTTCTCGTTAGTGTCATGCTTGTTAAAGAGTTTAATAACTAATAGACTTATGTTTATTAAAGAGTTTAATAGACTTAAGTTAAACCAATATAAAAGTAATATTGATAGACTTAGGTAAATTATAACTGGATTTATCTAGGTCAATTCTTAATCCTAAAGTACTTAACGATGGAAGAGGATGTATATGATATGTCGATTTTCTCTCACGTATCTCTGTGAAGTTCACACCATAAGACTTATGCTCTGCCTCATGGCGCAAATGGGAGTGTCCCCTTTCGAATGGTTTTTGCATGTGTCAATATCATGGTGAATGAAGAGAGTACTTATAGTAAGTGAGCAAGATTTGAGTCAACGAGTCCCACAGTCTCCTCTATTAGTTTCCAATGAAAGACTTCGTGCTTGGCCTCATGGTGCCCTAGGTGCACTCTCCCTTTGGAAGATTTGTTGCACTAAGTCAATATCATGGCGAACTTTCGAAAGGGATAGGGTTGCCTTAGTTTTTTTTTTTCAACTTAGTCCTCCCTTTGTGGATTTTATTGGAGGGAACTCTGGAATCTAAAAACAAAGGGTAATATTTGCGGGAGACATTAAAGGTGAATGAATCCATATCGAAAAATAGTAGCTAAAATCTATAGGAATAAGAGTTATTCTGGTGTAGAAATTAGTTGAGATAGTCTCGTTCCAAATGAGTGATTTGATTAACCTTTGGTGGCGATCATTCTAAACATTTGGGGTATCATTGCAAAATTAATTGACCTAGGGATCAAGTTTAATTTCGCTAAGAAATGATTGGATTTAATTTAAATTTTTTGCGAGTAACTAATACAAGAAATTTGTTTTTTCAACAAAAATGTCTAGCTCTATTATTTCATTGTTAGCCGAAAAATTAACCGGAGACAACTATGCAACTTAGAAAAAACATTAACACGATTTTAGTGGTTGATGACATCAAAGACATATGATGTCAGTTTAGCAAACTAGCATCTATCTAGGTGTCATCATATGGTATGATATTGGTCTTCTTTGATGATTGTTCAAAACTGACATTGAGGAAACATTATTGTAGATGTACAATGACGGTTAGCTACGATGTCGGTTCTAAACTGACATCGAACCCAGTGTCATCAAATCAACATCTATATGGGTGTCATTATAGAGTATGATGTTGATTTTCTTTGATGACGGTTCAAAACTAACATTGAACAAATCGTTATTGCAGATGTACGAAGTGAAAGAGTACATATTAAGAAAGCAGAAACAATTTTTGATCTTGAACACTTTAATTTGATCAATTTTAAAATATAAAAAAGCATGCTCAAAATTGGAAAAATAGTGAATAAGAACTCATATCTTTGTAGCTCAAAATTCTCCTAATTTGTGGGTAATTTCTTGTCACAAATACTTTGTAGACCACCTTTTGTGTCTTCCCTACTATCCTCAGGCCTTGGAGCAGATTGTGAGATCTTTGATTGAGAGAATTTGGAAGAAGAAGAGACAATGGTTCAAAACCGAGTGAGAGAAAATTTTCTGCAAAAATCCTTCTACCCATGGAGTTTCTTCTCTAATTAAACCACAAACTTCCTTAAGCTTGGAGAAGAAGACAACTCAAAGATGAGAAGGATTGATGAAGATGAAGGTGGTCAATTTTGGTGAATTTGAAAAAGGAGTAGCTTACTCACCAAAAATTTAATTGGGTCCAAATTTAATTCAAAATTAATATAAAATCAATTTTAATTTAATTAGTTAAACAATTTAATTAATTAATTTTAATTAATTATTTAATTTAATATCAAATATCAAATTAAATAATTGGATCAATTCCAATTTCTTAATCAATCGTTCGAACATGAATCCCTATTCATGTTTTAAATCGAACCAATATTTAAATTATATTTAAATATGTCCACATCTTCTTTATCATAGTTTAATTCATAATTAAACTATGAAATGTTAAATATATTGCATATAATTAACGTTTTCCCCCAAAATAGAATTTGAACAATTTAAATTCTTTTCTCTCAAATTGTTACAAGACTTAGTTCGAGCTAGTAAAGTGGACCTAATGGACCTACAGATCATGAGCTCCAACGATACAAGATTAACCGACCAAACACTTTAGCCTAGCTAATCAACATTCGTTAACCACCAGGACACTCCACTAAAGGTCAGTGGTTGCACTCTCCTCACTGAAGATATATTTATGTCCGCCCGATATAACCATGATTAGTAAGTTGATCCTTCACAGGTCGTTCATAATTATAGTTGGGTTGATTACCGTTTACCTCTGTAATTACTTCTTGTTCCTTAAATCTCGTTGATCCTCTAATGAATAACTGGTTTGTGGTCCAACCAACAAACCGAATCCCTCTTGGGCAAATGAGAGGGTGGGTCCATTGTTCAAGATCTGGAGTCAACACTTAAGGGAACAACCTCTCTACTAATCCTTAAAGCAGGTAGGAGTGAATTCCATCTTGCAGGACACTACAACAAAAACTAGTTTTCTTGACGCTTATAAAATGTCGAATTTTGTTTTACTTGACGTTTTTCAAACCATCAAGGAATCCACCGTCAAGAATAATACACAATACTTGACACTTATAAAGTGTTATGTATACTGTTTTTTTACGCTTACAATGTGTCATTTTGAACATAAAATCTTGACACTTTTTATTCGTCAAATGTAGTTTTATCTTAACTCTGAAAAAGTGTCAAATTTATGTTAATACTTGACGTTTTCTCAGTGTCAAAAATATGTTTATCTTGACATTGCGAAAATGTCAAATAAAAGTTACTTGACGCTTGAAATGTGTCAAATATGAGTTTATTTTGACAGTCCTAAAACGTCAAATTAAAAGTAAACCTTGACAATTGTTGTAATGTGTCAAATGTAATGTTCTTTTTTGACGTTTGAAAAGTGTCAATTTGAATTAGATTTTGACATATTATACATGTTTTCCTCCTAACACAAATATAAGATATAAGACATTTACCTTGTATCTAAAACTATGCTGGATAAACTTAATTACCTTAGCAATCTTCTTTTGGCATTCATCCTGATGTCCTCCAAATATTGACTATTGTTACTCACCTCCAGAATCCTAGCATCTTGATCATTGTCTTTCTCCTTGATATGCTCACCTTGAAGCTCCGTGATACCCTGATCTTGAGGCTCCTTGATATGCTCACCTTGAAGCTCCGAGATACCGTGACCTTGAGGCTCCTTGATATCCTCTCCTTGAAGCTCCTTGATACCCTCACCTTGAGGCTCCTTGATACCCTCACCTTGAAGCTACTTGCATTTTTACCTTGCAGCTTTATTTTTATCTTTGTAACCTCCATGTGTTGACTAGTTGTGGCACTCTCCTTCAAGATCTTTGCAGCTTTACATTTTTCGTTCTTCTTAATATATATTATTTTGATTATGAGTAATAATTCAACCGTACAAAAATTATAAATGATAAAGTTTAGATAAACTTCTTCATTTACCTTTTTTTATTTTTGTTTATCTCGATGTTCATTCTCATCTTGCAAAAATTGCTTGGAGCAACTTCCATGTTCAGATGTTTGTGTAGATCGTGTCTTCTGAATTTGATCTTCCAATTCTCTAACACGCCGGCGAAGTGCTTCATTCTCATGAACAATTTGTTTGTTTTTATTCTCATCTTGTTTTCAACTACGCTTCACCGTGTGGAAGTAAGTTGTAGGTGTGACAAAGCCACTAACTCCACGTACACGTCCATTGTATTCTAGGGTGCCCAAAGCTTGAGTTAAAATATCATTTGGAGAGGGGCACATGTTGGAAAGTGAACTCACATTCTTTGAGATCTCGTCCTAAAGAAAATTAGGAAATAGTATTAGTTTAGATAGTTAATGGACAATCAACTTAACATACACATTCATATAAAATTTGTCTTACTATTCGTATGGCTATTTCTTGGACATTCTCATCGACATATTCTCTTTTTTTATTTGTTCGAGCCTTCTTCCATAAACTAGCTCGGTTGAGGTCACTTTCATTTGAAGAATTTTTCTTCTATATATATTTAAACAAAAGAAACGGTTAGGACCGTAATGAATTCAAGAAACTTGAATACATAAACTTATATTCTTACCATCTCCTCAACAAGATTAGCATAATCTTTCCATGAAAGTCTATGATTATAATTATTCTTAGCCCGACGCTCTTTCTGTAATTGTAACGCCCCAGGCCCAGGATCCCCTGCGACCTGACAAGATTACTATATCATCCATGACTGCTTGTAAGAGTGAAGACACTATCCCTACAAACCAACATGGGGTCCTTTCAACATGTTTTTTCCTCACTCACATGCTCCCTAAGAAAATTCCTAGGAGGTCACCCAACATAGGATTGCTCCAAGTCAAGCACGCTTAACTATGGAGTTCCTATGATTGAGCCACCGAAAAGGAAGGTGCACCTTGTTGGTATAGGTAGTAGCTATCAATTCTTTTACGCATTTCTCAACTGTACTTTCATATTCTCATGGTCATTCCCATGTACCCCTCTTCCTCGGATACCATACTTTCATATCCTTAGAATCCCTCTCATTTAGATGTGGACTCGGTTCATTCATGTACCCTTCTTCCTCGGGCGTCACATGCCCACCAGCTTCCGCCTTGGTTCGTCCCCAAACCACATCTTACTCGGAGAGGTTCCGCCCTGATACCATTTATAACACCCCAGGCCCAGGATCCCCTGCGACCTGGCAACGTCACCATATCATCCATGACTGCTTGTAAAAGTGAAGACACTATCCCCACAAACCAACACGGGATCCTTTCAGCATGCTTTGTCCTCACTCACATGCTCTCTAGGAAAATTTTCAGGAGGTCATCCAACATAGGACTGCTTCAAGCCAAGCACGCTTAATTGTGGAGTTCCTATGATTGAGCCACCGAAAAGGAAGGTGCACCTTGTTGGTATAGGTAGTAGCTATCAATTCTTTTAAGCATTTCTCAACTGTACTTTCATATTCTCATGGTCATTCTCATGTATCCCTCTTCCTCGGGTACCATACTTTCTTATCCTCAGAATCCCTCTCATTCAGATGTGGACTCAGTTCATTCATGTACCCCTCTTCCTCGGGCGTCACATGTCTAAGACGCCGCCAAAAAAAAATCTTTTTATTTCTTTTATTCTTCTTTTTTATTCTTCTTCTTTTCTTTCTCCTTCTTTCTTCTTCTTCTTCTTCTCCTTTCTTTTTTTCTTCCCAGCCGAGAAGTCCCCCGCCGCTCATGCGCCCGCCGCCGCCCACACTGCCGCCCGTCGCACGCCCAGCGCGCGCCTCGCCCGCCCACGCCGCGCGTTCTCGCCATCAATCTCGCGCCGCCGGAAGTCTTTATGCACGCTGCGTGCACCAACGCCTCGCCGGAGAAGTTCACGCTACAAAATAGCTGATTGGAGCCTTGAAGTTGCAAGGAGTGGTTCGACCGGTTCGACTTGTTTTGTGTCGGTTCTCGAAGGGTGAAGGTTGGTTCCTAATAGATCGGGTCTTGGGCATTCCGGATCTATACTCCACGCGTCGTCGCTCGCCGTCGCCGCTGCCGCTTGCCAGATTCCGCCGCCGCTGCTGCCGTCAGATAGGTACAATTGGTCGACTTCGTTTTCTCGATTCCGTTTTAAGTCTCCATGCTTTAGTTTGGTCATTCAAGTCAAATTAGTTATTTTTGGTTGGTAGAAGCATGTTTTAAGTCGTTGTTTGTTATTTAAGGGCTCGAGCATGTTAAGGAAATGCGTGGTACTCGAGATCGAAACCTTCATCATCTAAGTAAGTAGTCATTTGGATTAAGCCCCTTAGAGTTATTATTTAATTTTGTTTGAATGTGGTAACCTATGAATTGTGTTTAATACACGAAAATCATGTTATGATGCCTATGGTTGAGATTGAGTTGGTGTTGGTGTTGCTTGTACCGCTAATGGATGGAGAAAGTAGATGATGTTGGAATAGGGGCTAAGGCTTCGAGTTAAAAGTGAGACTTTAAGCCTTTGATCGTTTTAGGCTGAGCGAGATCATTGTAAGTCTGAGTTTGACGTAGTTGAAAGGTGGTTCTATGCTCGGTTCCTACCTCGAGTTTCGTAGTTGGAATTTGTAAGCCTTAAGTAGACCCTAGACGGGTGAGTGCGGCAAGGTGTAGTTGACCAAACCAATTAGAGGATTACTGTGTTGGGCTTAGATCGTTTAAGCGTGAAATGGTTCTTAAAAAGGGCTTGAGGTTACGAACTAATGTTTGGTTACTGAGGTTTGGGCCAAGTGTGTCTGTTGAGTTTAACACCTTAAGCTTCGCTTCGCGTTCAAGTTGTTTGGATCGCCTTAACCGACTTGTTAGTTGTTAAAGGTGCCCTAGGCCAGTTGTTAAAGGTGCCCTAGGCCATGCTAGAGACCATTCGTTTCTTTGGAATTGTTTTAGGCGAGCTTGTGTGTTCCTTTTTAAGTAAGTGGTTGTTCTTGGATCCTCGAGTCGTTGTATGTTGCCAACTTGATCCAGTAAGCGAGCTCAATTGTGAGAGAGCTGGCTTACATAGCTTTGTGCATTGAAACCCTATGTTGTTGCGTATGTTAAAGGGGTCGGTTCCGACCGTGTTTGAGTTCGTGCTCGTGTGGATGAGGATCATAATCGATATGCAGCTTGTATTGTTTGCATGATTGTTAGTATGTATCTTCGATTATGGTTTAAGTCAAGAGTACGGTGTCATGGAACCCCTGGGCTAGTAGTCCCTACCTTGCTCCTTGTTTAGGTGACGTTATCCTACGGCCTTGTGCGGCGAGAAACTAGCATGAAGTATGTGTATGTTGATGTCTCGTGGTGAGACACATTGTGAGTGGTGATAGACCAGGGGCAGTAGTGTCTTGTGGTGAGCCATAGTAGTCATGGCAAAAGGCCAAAGACGAGAATGCTTCGAGGTGAGTCATTATGAGTGTGGCGACAGACTCGGAGTGAGACGTAGCTTATGAGCGTCCTGCGGGGCGGGTCTGGGCTACGTCAGAATGCTAGTTAGGGAGGCGTCTACCGACGTGAAGCAAGGAGCTAACAAACCTGTGTGGGCTTAGGGTAAGGCTAAGTCGGACATCTAGCCGAGCGTGGTCTGAAGGTGGATTTTGGGACCCTTGAGAATGGGTCGAGGATTGTAGGAATGTCTTGTTAAAATCCTAATAACCTTATGAAATGCAAAACCCAGCACTTACTAAACCCTGAGTTACACCTGAGAGAGTCGGAACCTCTAGGTTGACGATATATGATAGCCTCGTGAGACTGGGGTGCGTCCCCGATGAGATCTGGGAGTGGTTGCTTTCCATTATCCCGTGCTAGCTTAGGGGTGATTCCCCATAGAGCGTGTTGGTTACGTACCTCACTGCACTATGCTAGCGTGTTGCGTTGTGAGAGCCTGGGGTACGTCCCCGTCAGGGAGTGGTTGCTTTCAATTATCCCGTGTTGGCTTAGAGGTGATTCCCCATAGGGCGTGTATGATATGTACCTGCTCTGCTCTATGTCAGTGTGTAGTGGCGTGAGAGTTGCTTTCTCTCATTGCATCGTCAATCAAAGTTCCAGGACCGAAGGTAGAGCTCGAGTTATTACCACAGGGGGGCTCAGGGTGAAGTGTGCTAAATGTGAGACCGGTTTGGGGTTGGGTGCGTGAGAAGTTGAGTTTTGTTTGGTTGTTTGTTTGCTTGGTTGGACGTGAGTGGGCTACTTACTGAGTATTTTATACTCACATGTCTACTTTGTTGTTTTTGGTTGCAGGTAAGAAAGCCTGAGGCGGAGGACGGTGACGACGACCTGTTGAGGTTGTGGGACCCTGTTTCCTTCTTGTTTCCTTTGCGCTTCGAGTTTTCATTTGTCATTGTCCTGTTTTAGTTTCTATTTTATATGTCTAGTCGCGCGGCATTTTGTTTTTCACTTGTATTCCTTGGTTATTGAGTTTCCTTTCTGCTCGTGTATGTTTTCATCTAAGAGATCGTGCTTTGGAACTCTGATTGTAGCCCAACCCATTTTATGCATTGAAGTTTGGTGGGGGTTGGGCATTCTTGTTTCTTTGAAGTGTTTCTTCTGCTTCTTAGGTTCCAGGAAAAATTTTGGTTTCCTCCTCCTTACGTCGTTATCTTTCAAAATTTGGCATGAGCGGTGTAATGCGAGTAACTTCCCTAACGTAGATCCGTCTCTGAATTTTAGAGTCGTTTCAGTAATGTTCTGATTTTCTACACAAATGTCATAATTATGAGTGACAATGACATCAAAGGTATAGATAATAATAACAACCGATATATTTTTTTAAAAAAAAGAATTCATACCTCAAACTCTAAATTCAATCTCGAGCTTACAAACTGAACCTAAGTATTTTGATCAATGTAGGAGTATATTGTTGGTGGAGTTTCCAAAAGTTCAGGCTCATCCTTAAATGACATAATTTGTCTTGTTGTTAACCAACTTTTGAACTGACGAAATGTTATGCCTGTAGTTTTAAGAATGGCTCTTCTAGATCTACCATCAATGATAAAGGCAACCTAAACATAAAAAGACTTGGTCATTTTTAAAGAAAAAATATATATAACTTTCCAATATCATCAAATGGAAACATATACGTACCTCAACCATATTATATAGTTTATCCTTCAAATCATTAGGCACACACTTCCAAGATGCATTTGTGATCGGGATATGATAATGCACGCAGACCCCAATAAAAGAATGTAACTTAGCTCCATTTGTGACCGATGTGTATTCCATCATCATTGTATTCCACTAACTTCTTATCTCCTGCACTCCTAATGCACGTTACATCGAACATAATAGTAGACCCTCGTTGTCTTTTCTTTTTATTCGGTGTTCCATCTTGATTAACATCCACGTTCTTGTCCTCTACTCTAGGTGCAGGTTCAACTTCATCAAGTATCAAGTCTTTGTCACTTACATCGGCAGGCTCCATGTGGTGTAAAGAATAGACTGTCAAACAACTGTAAGAAAGAATTAGTATAATATACATTAAGAAGACAAATTAAAGAAGATGGATAAGGTAGAGTCGAAAATCATAATAGCTAACCATCACGAACCCAACCAATAATGTTATTTAGGAATCCACGTGCCTTCACCATCTACCCGTACATATGTTGAGATGTTCTCATCCAAATCATTATTTGTATTAATATTTGGCATATCACTAGGTATTCCGTGACAATGTAGTATTGTATCTCCAAGTTCGTCCTCATTATTTTGATCTTCGAAGTCTTTTTGTGGTGGAGTAAGCACAATTGACCATCTAACATCACTTGGATCCTCAACATAAAATACTTGTCTTGCTTGGGTGGCAAGAATAAAAGAATAAAACTTGTGACCTATTCTATTTAATTTAACTAACACAAAACCTAGTTCATCGATTTTGACACCATTGTTATTCTCAACCCAATCACATTTAAACATGACAACATTAAATGTATTATAATTTAGTTCTCAAATCTCTTGTATCACTCCATAAAATAGCATATCTCCAATGATAGGATTTTTATCTTTCGAGCTTGATGCTTGCATCGTTCTTGCACCTAAGCTAACTCCACTATTTTGTGTTGTTCGATCCTTTTCACAAGACTTTGTGTAATAGCGACATCCATTAATGGCATAACCGTTATATTTAATCACATTTGGATGAGGATCATGAGCAATTCACCTCAAGTTATATGATACATCAGTATTTCCCATTTAAAGCTCACTTGCTACCTAGCATGAAAATTACTTAACATATTTAGAAAAGAAGGTATACAAAATGATATGTTAAATGACAGGTTTAACATGTTACCTTTTCTCGTAACCACGGTATGAACGTTTGATTATGTTCATCCTGAATCCATTTATGATTCTTTGATCGATTTGGATATTGTGACTGCAATTCTATCATATGTTTCCTTTTAAAGGTACATCGTGTTGGGATATGTGCCCTAAAACTTATGTAATTTTGATCAAATACATAAAGAGTTATTTGATTTGATAAAATTATATTCTCACTTTATAAATCAAATAAACTAAGCTCCAAGATTATAATATAACTTGAACATCAGTGTAGTAGATACTATTTGGATTGTGTTCAAGAGTATAACATAAATGGTCTTGGTATAAGAATAAGGTTGGAGACCTTATTCTGGTAACACCATGGATGCAGCCCACATTGTAGTTAGTACAAACGAGGTAATCCAACTCATTCATGTGGATGACATGCGAGTGGGGACATCCTGTATGAAGAGTTCATATAAGACCAGACTCCAAATTATTAGTCTGACCAGTATAATGTCGTTAACAGGATAAGACTGATAATTTATAAATGATCATTAGTGACTCGACCTGAATCCTGAGCAAGTTAAGAACTCCTGCTTATAGGGGTTTGTCCTTAGACTAGTATGGGTGAGAGTGGCCTATAGCCGACTCAATAATCCTACCTTCTCAAGGACAGAACCTCGTAGGTAGTTGGGGACTTAACTATGCAAGATGAAATTCACTCATTCCTACACTAAGGAATTAGATAGGTTGTTCCCTTAAGAACTGAGTCCTGGTCTTCAACAACGGGGCACAACCCTCTAAACTAGCTTAAAAGGGTACGAGTTTATGGTAGAACCATAGACTTGTTGTTCATTAGAGGATCATTGGTGCTTAAGGAACAAAGAGGTAATCACAGGGGTAAAACGGTAATTTGACCCAAATGTGATTACGAACAATCGGTGAATGGTCGACTCATGGATAATGATTTTATCAATTGACACAATATAATCTACAGTGATGAGAGTGCAGTTACAAGTCTATAGTGGAGTGACTTGTAGTTAATGAATATTGATTAATTGGATCAAAGAGTTTGATCAGTTAATCTCACATCATTAGAGCTCATGAACTGTAGGTACATTAGGTCCCTCCATTGGTTTAACATGGTACTATTAAGGGTATAAAGTTAGGAATGAGATTGAAGTGTTTAATTTCATATATGAGCTGTTATATCAATTATATGTGATATAATTGATATAATATATAGTTTTAATGTGAATTAGATTCAGATATTAACTATATACTAATGAGAAAATGAAAGAAGGATAGGATGATAATTTCCATCCTATTTCTCTATAAATAGTTGCATGAGATGCAACTTTAAAAAATAAAAAAGGCTTTTACATATTCTCTCAAATTGTGTTGGGAAAGAGTTACAAATACAATTCCAAAAGATCTCCTCACCACATCCTAAAGGAACTCACCTTCCTCCCTCACCTAGAGAACAAGGAAGAAGATATAGTGGTGGATCTTCACAAGGTTCGGGTTGTTGTTGAGATTGTGATCATTGAAGTAGGAATTCGTGAAGAAAGTATTCTTCATAGGTATTATCTTGTTGTCCGATACTTTAAAAAGCATGCTTAATCTTAGATTTTGTTCTTGTATTTTAGATCTATGTAACAAAATCATGAACACGCGATTCACTATCGCTTTCGCTGCGAGATTCGATCCCTTCAATTGATATCAGAGTCCAATTGTATTCTTGATTTTGATCTGGATTTATCAAGAACGAAGGTGGGATTTACTGATTTCATGAGATGTATAATCGGTTTGCGAATTAGATGTTTTCATTTTTGGCACAATAGATTTACAATTTTTTCCATTGAATCGTTCAGTGTAAGGGTCGGGTGTTTTGGGCAATTTTAATTGTAAATCGAGTCTGTAAGTCCAAGTCAATCGAGGCAAAGTAGTTGCTGAGAAGAACAGAGTGAAAACAAGCAAAAATAGTGGAGACTACTTGTTGTTCTGTGTGGAGCGTTGCAACGTTGTTCATCAGCGTTGCAATGCCGTTGAGGCGGTCTTCAAGATGCAGGAGGTGCAGCGTTGCAACGCTCCACTGAGCGTCGCAACTCTAGGACGTGGAGACGATAACGTTGCAACGGCAGCACAGGCGTCACAACGCTGAAGCCATTGAGGCGTGCGACATGAAGGAGTCAGCGTTGCAACGCGATCCTCAGCGTTGCAACGCTGCTGGAGTAACACTCCAACGGGCAGAAACAGACAAGGGGTAGCGTTGCAACGCTGCCATCAGCGTTCAAATGTCGAAGGCATTTCAGAAGGTTTCTCAACGGGCATAAATGCATTTTTTGTAATATATAATTAATATAAAAATGTTTTATATTAATTTTATTGAATATTATTAATTTTAATTAATATAATTAGATTATATTGATTAAAATTAATTTTAGGGGTGCCAAAAATGGTCTAATTTTTGCTATTTAGATTATGCATTTGTTGTATAATTATTGTCATGCATAATGTATGTTATTACTTAAGATATCCCACCTTAGGTTAAGCATTTTCATGCATAATTTATAACATAAACTGTTATATTATATAGGTTGCATGTATGATTAATATAAGGTGTTATATTAATTTATGGACAACATTGACATGCATTATGATTCATGAGATGAATATGTTATGTATGTTTATTATTCATGTGATGGATGATCAAGCAAATATAACATAGTATGCATGTCACCTAAGGTTAATTATTAGTTTTAAAATGTTTAGAACTTGGAATTAATAGACCTTAAGTTATCTAGTTCTAATTAGATTAGAATTATGAACTATGTAATTTATAAACAATGATTAAAAGAAGAACTCTGTCTAAGGAAGGTTCTATCTAGGTTGGGGTATTTAAGCTGACGGAAACGGAACACCCTTACCTGGGAACTGACCTAGGAGTGAATTTTAATCAGATGGTTTATAAATTATAGTAGCGTCAGCGGGTTTATTAAGGGGTTAATAAACTAGAAATTCTAGGTTTAATATAAAGAATTATATTAGCAAACTTAGGATAAAATCAATATAAGAGTTATATTGATAAGTTTAGGTAAAACCATTGTAACGACCCTAAAATTCGAGACGAACCTACGCTAGGGAAGTTACTCTGTCTCACCGTTCGTGCCGAAATTTCAGCAGCATAACGACATAGCAAGGAGAAAACCAAAATTTTTCCTAGCAACCTATCAAGCAGAAAACACTTCAAGAGAAAACAAGAATGCCCAACCCCCACCTAACTTCAATCAGAAAATGGGTTGAAATGCAACTGAGTTCCAGCACACGATCTCTTAGATAAAACAAACACACAGCAGAAACAGAACTCAACCAGAATGAAAATTCGCTAACTAAGAAGTAGAAGAGAAACATAGGGTCGCGTGACCGAGCGAAAAGACAGAAACTAAAACATGACAGTGTCAAGTGAGAACTCTAAGGAAAAAGAAACAGGAAGGGAACAGGGTCCCACAGCCTCGTCGGGTCGTCGTCGTCATCAATTGCCTCAAGGTTTCTTACCTGCAATAAAAAAACAACAAAGTAGACGGGTGAGTATAAAAATACTCAGTAAGCAGCTCACTCACGTCCAAATCAGCTAATACACAAACAAAACAAGACTCAACTTCTAAACTCACCCAACCCCAAATAGGTCTCACATTTAGCACACTTCACCCTGAGCCTCCTGCGGTAATAACTCGACCTCTACCTTCGGTCCTGGAACTTTGATTGATGATGCAATGAGAGAAAGCAACTCTCACGCCACTACTCACTGGAATAGAGCAGAGTAGGTACGTATCCTACATGCCCTATGGGGAATCGCCCCTAAGCCAGCACAGGATAATGGAAAGCAACCATTCCCTAACGGGGACGTACCCAGGCTCTCACAACACAATAAGCTAGCATAGAGTAGTGAGGTACGTAACCAACATGCCCTATGGGGATTCACCGATAAGCTAGCACGGGATAATGGAAAGCAACCACTCCCAGATCTCATCGAGGACGCACCCCAGTCTCACGAGCCTATCATATATCGTCAACCTAGAGGTTCCGATTCGCTCAGGCATAACTCAGGGTTTAGTAAGGGTTGGGTTTCGTGCTTTATAAGGTTACTAGGGGTTCTAACTAGGCAATCTTAGTATCCTCGACCCATGCTCAAGGGTCTCAAACTCAGCTAGGTTCTCACTTTTAGCCAACACCTCAAGCTACTCAGATTCCACTTTCCGACCACACTCAGCTAGAAGTCCGACTTAGCCCTACCCCAAGCCCACACAAGATTGCTCAACTCCTTGCTTCACGTCGGTATACGCCTCCCTAACTAGCATTCTGACATAGCCCAGACCCGCTCCGTAGGACGCTCGTAAGCTATGTCTCACTCCGAGTCTGTTGCCACACTCATAGTGACTCACATCGAAGCATTCTCGTCTTTGGTCAGTTGCCATGACTACCATAGCTCACCACAAGATATCATTGCCCCTGGTCTCCTGCCACACACCCTGTGACACACCAGAGACATCATCAATACACAAACTCCATGCTAGCTTCTCGCCACACAAGGTTGCAGGATAACGTCACCTAAATTAGGAGTAAGGTAGGGACTACTAGCCCGTGGGTTCCATAACACAATTCTCTTGACTTGGGACTAAAACCATAATCTAAGATCGAGCAATACAAGCTGCATATCGATTATGATCCTCAACCACACAAGCGCGAACTCAATCACGGTCGGAACCAACCCCTTTAACATACACAACAACACGAGGTTTCAACCCACAAGCTATGCAAGCCAGCCCTCCCACTTATGAGCTCGCTTACTGGATCAAGTTGGCCTCTTACATCGACTCGAGGATCCATGAAACAATCAGTTCCTTAAAAAGGCAAACACAAGCTCGCCTAAAACAATTTCAAGGAAACGAATGGTCACTAGCGTGGCTGAGGGCTCACCTTTAACACACAACAAATTAGTTAAAGAGATCCAAACAACTTAAACACGGACCGAAGCTCAAGGCATTGCACCCAACAATCACCTTCGACCCAAACCTCAGTAAACCAAAGCATCAGTTTGCAACCTCGAACCCTTTACAAGTACGGTCTCACGCTTAGGCGACCTTAAGCCCGACGCAGTAATCCTCTAATTGGTTTGGTCAACTCACTCAACAAGGGATTACTTGTGACTCACAGCTTCCAACCACCGACCTCGAGGTGGAACCCGAGCATAGAACCACCTTTCAACTACCTCAGTCTCAAACCCACCATGTTCGTTCTCATCTTATTACGATCAAAGGCTTTAAGTCTCACTCTAACATGAAGCCTTAAGCCCCTATTCTCAAATTAACTACTTTCTTGGTCTATTAATGTTAAAGGCAACACCCACACAAACTCAAACTCTAACCTATGCATCACAACATAGTCTTCATGCATTAAACAAAATTCACGGATTACCACATTCAAACCAATCAAATAATGACTTTAAGGGGCTTAATCCAAATGACTACTTACTTCAATCGCCAAGGTTCAGGAGTTCGATCTCGAGTTCCACGCGCTTCCTAAACACGCTCGAGCACCTAATCGATAAACAAAGGACCTTAAAAACATGCTTGTAACATCCATAATAAAAATAATTTAACTTAAATGACCAAAATAATGCAGGGAGACTTAAAACGGGATCGAGAAAATGAAAACAGATGCAGGTACCTCATCGGCGGCGGCGGATTCTGGCGACCGGCGGCGGCTTCCGGCGAGTGGCAGCATGTGGAGCACAGATCCGAGATGCTCATGACCCGATCTATTCAAAACTAACATCCAAATTTAGAGAATCGAATTAAAAAGACACGAACCAAACGAACCAAACTAATGGGTTTTTTTTGAAAAACTTACCGGCGAAGGCTACGACGGTCGGAGAGGAGACACAATCGAAAGGGCATCAAGAAACCAGAAGCGAATCAGCGTTCGAACGGAGGTAGCGGCCGAAAAAGGCGAGGAACACGCGTGGGTGTTTGTCATGGCTTGCATTCGACTTCACAGAAGGTAGATCGCGGGCGGCGTTTGGTCGAACGGAGGAGACGAGACGACCGAAAGAAGAAAGCGGTTGGCGGGGGTTGGGTCTGCACGAGCAAGGAGAGGGAAGGTGATGAAGGTTGTGGCGGCGGCGCAGTCTGTGATTGAAAAGGAGAAGAAGAGAAAAAGGTTGAAGGTGGGGGGGAGGGGCGGTCGCACGCATGAAAACGCAAAATTTTTTTTTGGGCGTCACATTCTCCACACCTTGAGAACTTTCATCCTCGAAAGTGGCTCGTTCCCGAACAACTCAGGGTAGTTCGTCCTCGCCTTGTCCTCACGCTTCTAAGCATCCTCCTTGAGTTGATGGTTTTGCCACAGGACCTAGACAAGGTTGATTTCTCTGTTCCTCAACACTTTCTTTTCAGGGGCTAAAATTTCCTCCGGCCTCTCCTCGTAACTCAAATCCCAATCGACCTACAGTGGCTCAGAATCCCACACGTGAGATACACCTGGCACATAGCCTCGCAGCATCGACATGTGGAACACGTCGTGTACAATTACTAGGGATGGTGGCAAGGCTAAACGGAATGCCACCGAGCCAATTCGCTCCAGGACCTCGAATGACCCGAGGAACCTAAGATTCAACCACCCTTTCATGCCTTTCATAGGTGCAACCTTCAGAAAAAGCGTAATTCCCCAACTTCAAACTTCAAGACACAAGCCCGAGACATATCCTCTAAGATCTAATTCAATCTCTCAGTCTGCTCGTCTAACTGTGGAAGGAACATCATGTTGTAGCTACACTCAACCCCTAAGGCTTCCTGAAGGCTCTACCAGAAGCTAGATGCGAAACGGGACTCATGTCAAAGGCTATTTGAACTGAAACTCCGTGCAACCTAACAATCTCTTCCAAGAACAACTTCAACCCTTCTCCACTACATAATTCGATTTCCCGAGAAGGAAAAGCACTGACAAGTCAACTTGTCCACGATCATCCAGATTACTGTGAATCCTTTAACTGCTCGGAGAAGGCCAAAAATGAAACCCATCGAAATCTCTTTCCTTTTCCACTGCAGTACTCCTAAGGGTTATCACTCTCGATCTCGTCACCTATCACTAGCTCCAACCATCTATGTTGTCCCATACTCAGTTCCTTCTGAGTAACCAAGTACTTCAAGCTCTTGAGACATGTAAACATCAGAATTTCCTCACCCTAAAGGTCACTCCCCAAATTTTCAAAGCAAAGACTACCGCAGATAGTTCCAAGTCATGAGTCGGGTATTTTCGCTCGTAGTCTTTCAACTAACGTAACATAGGCGATGACCTTCCCATTCCACATCAAAATAAGACCTAAACCTTTCTTGGAAGCATCACTGTACGCCACGAAACTCATGAACCAACAGGCACTGTGACTACTGATCGCTGAGATCCGCTTCTTATTCAAACCCTAGAAACTCGTCTCACCCACGCCACTCCACTCGAAAGCATTCCCCTTTCGGGTTATCTGGATGGGAGGTGTAGCAATCTTGGATGAGTCTTCCACGAATCATCTTTGATAACCAACCAAGCCTAAGAAAGTGTGAACTTCAGTGACGGTTCTAGGTCGAGGCCATTTTGAAACTGCTTTCACCTTTGTCGGATTTACTGAAATGCCTTCCTTAGATACAACGTACCTTAGAAAGGACACCTCATTCAACCAAACTCACACTTTGGAACCTCAGCATACAACTGGTTTTCCCTCAAAGCAGTTAGACTCTCCTTAAGTGGCCCTCAAAATCTTCACTCGACTTCGAGTAGATCAGGATGTCATCCATAAACACAATAACGAAGGCAACTGGATCTTGAGCTCTTTCAACTCGGCTGGGGCCATACGACCCGGGGCTTTCGCTAAAGGTGTGGTGCTTGGCTCCAGCCTGATACTGAAAACCCACCTCCCAGACTGGAGGTAAACTGGATAAATCCTCGGAAACACAACCGCGCACTCTCTGATTACTGGAACTTTCGACACGTCCCCTTCCTCGTTCCTCAGGTCTGACACACTTGCCAAGAAGGCCCAAGCTCCTTGGCCAATCAACCTGCTTGCCTTTAGGGTTGAAACTGCCTTTGGAACCGTTCTTGACTCGGTCTCCTTGCACTTGAAGCTCGGTTCTGATGGAGGTTTAAACACGACTTGCCTACGGTAACCGTTGATGTGGGCATGAACCGCGAAGAGCCAAACCATACTAGATTATGTCCACGACCTCTACGACCATGACCTCTCTAACCACCCCGGCCACGACCACCGGTGCCTGGCCTTCCATGACCCTTTCCACAGGCCATTAACCTAAATTTTCAAGCCAACAAGCAAGCATCTCACAACTACCAACCTTAAGAGCGGGGTCAGAGAAAAGAAAAAAAACAACGCATAAGAATATAAGAACAGTAAAATGATCAAACATATAAGTCCCTATCTACTTTACTAATTAGTTAACAGATACCAAACCTGGCAGCGACGAGACGACTTCCCTGCGAGAGGCTGTGAAGAACAGGAAGCTCACGATGTGAGCGAGTCTACAAGATCTAAAACCTAGGCTCTGATACCAACTGTAACGACCCTAAAATTCGAGACGAACCTACGCTAGGGAAGTTACTCCGCCACACCGTTTGTGCCGAAATTTTGGCAGCATAACGACATAGCAAGTAGAAGACCAAAATTTTTCCTGGCAACCTATCAAGCAGAAAACATTTCAAGAGAAAACAAGAATATCCAACCCCCACCTAACTTCAATCAGAAAATGGGTTGGGTTGCAACCAGAGTTCCAAAGCACGATCTCTTAGATAAAACAAACACACAGCAGAAACAGAACTCAACCAGAATGAAAATTCGCTAACTAAGAAGTACAAGAGAAAAATAGGGTCGCGCGACCGAGCGAAAAGACAGAAACTTAAACATGACAGTGTCAAGCAAGAACTCTAAGGAAAAAGAAACAGGAAGGGAACAGGGTCCCACAGCCTCATCGGATCGTCGTCGTCATCAACCGCCTCGGGGTTTCTTACCTGCAACGAAAAACAACAAAGTAGACAGGTGAGTATAATGATACTCAATTGGGGGTGGGGGGTCGCACGCGAGAAAACGCAAATGTTTTATTTTTTTTTGGCGTCACAACCATTAGCCGAGTTTAGCCTAAGTCATTTTCCTATAGAGTTAAAGTAGCCAGTGGGAGGAAAAGTGTAAATGATACATATAATTCCACCTATGTTTTCTCTGGGAAGTTCACACCGTGAGACTCATACTTGACCTCGTGGCGCAAACGGGAGCGTCCCCCTTCGGATGGTGTTTGTATGAGTCAATATCAAGGTGAATGGAGAGGGTACTTATAGTGAGTGGGAGCAAGTTTAGTGAAAACAAAACCTATGGTCTCTTTTGTCGGTTCACACCGTAAGTTCACTATGGTCAGCCTGTTAGTTTGGCCTGGACCAGACAATTCCTTCGGAGGGGTTGATCATAGGGGATCGAACACAGTGGACACCCGAAAGGGATAAAGATTTCCTTAGTCTGTTTTTCAACCTAATCCTCTCTTCGGCGGATTTTGTTGGATGGGGACTCTCGGGTCTAAAGACAGAGGGTTACACTCACAAGGTACATAAGAAGTGTATGTATCCTGACCAAATAATGCTAACTAAAGCCTATAGGAATCAGAGTTATTTTGGCATTATGTTTTAGTCAAGAGTGTCTTGATCTAGAGGAGCAGTATTTTTTATTACCCTTCGGTGTCATACATTCTAAACCTTTGGAGTATCATTGCAAATTATTAATGACTTAGGAATCATTAGATAATTAGCTAAAATATGATTGGATTAGACAGTTATATCGAGAAACTTATATAAGTTTTTTTTTATAAATTTCAGCAAAATGTCTAGCTCTATTATTTCCTTACTAGGTGCGAAAAAATTAATCGGAGAGAACATGATGACTTGAAAAAACAAACTTAACACTATTTTGGTTGTGGATGATCTAAAGTTTGTGCTAACTGGGGAGTGTCCTCAGGTGTCAGGCTCGAATACTACACGAAATGTTTGTGATGCATATGATCAATGGATCAAGGCCAATGATAAGGCCAAGGTCTATATGCTGGCAAGTATGTCTGACATATTTTAGCCAAAAAGTACGAGGGCATGATGACCGCTAAGGAAATCATAGATTCAGTGCAGGGTATGTTAGGACAACAGTCTACACAGGTCGACATAATGCCCTCAAGTATATATTCAACTCGAGTACGCCAGAGGGTTCATATGTTTGGGATCATGTCCTGGTTATGATGGTACACTTTAACATCGCGGACTCGAATGATGCTTCTATCGATGAATCGAGCCAGGTCAGCTTCATTCTGGAAACTCTTCCAGATAGTTTCCTACAGTTTAGAAGTAATGTTGTTATGAACAAGCTTACTTTTAATCGTACCTCCCTTCTAAATGAACTCCAGACCTTTCAATCTTTGATGAAAATTCAGGGATCGAAAGGTGAGGCAAATGTTGCTAGTAGGAGTTATCACAGAGGTTCGACCTCTAGATCAAAAACATGTGCTTCATCTTCTTCTAACCTGATATGGAAGAAGAAGAACACGAAAAAGGTTGGTAAAAGGAAACGAGCTGACAAAGCTGCCGCTTAGAAGGGCAAGAAGGTCAAATAACTTGCAGACAAAGGAAAATGTTTCCACTGAAATGAAGACGGGCATTGGAAACGGAATTGTCCGATGTACATTGCAGAAAAGAAGAAGGAAGGTAAATATGATTTACTTTGCTTAGAAGCTTGTTTAGTGGATAAAACTGCTTGCATACTTGATTCAGGCGCCACTAATCATGTTTGCTCTTTTTATCAGGGAATTGATTCCTGGCAGCAGCTACAGAAAGGAGAGATAACACTCCGGGTTGGAAATGGAGAAATCGTCTCAGTTGTAGCAATTGGCACAATGAAGCTTAATTTTGGCAAGAAATATATGTTGTTAGACAATATATTAGTGATACCATTGTTTACTAGAAACCTTATTTCAATTTCTTGCCTTATAAAACAATGTATTTCAATATCCTTTTCTTCTAACAAAGTGTTTATTTTTTAGAATGGTATTGAAATATGTGAAGCTTCATTAGAAAATTGGTTGTATGTTTTAAGGTCTAATTCAGTCAAAATGGTTTTGAACACTGAATTATTTAAAACTGCAAACACACAAACTAAGAAACGTAAAATTTCTCCTAAAGAAAACGTTCATCTTTGGCATCTTAGATTGGTTCACATAAACCTCAATAGGATTGAGAGATTGGTAAAGAATGAAAATACTTTACCTGTATGTGAATCCTGCCTAGAAGGAAAAATGACTAAAAGACCTTTTAGTGGAAAAGGTTATAGAGCCAAAGAAACTCTTGAGCTTATACATTCAGACCTTTGTGGTCTGATGAATGTTAAAATCAGAGGAGGTTATGAATATTTCATCTCTTTCATAGATGATTATTCCATATTTGGGCATATTTACTTAATGCATTATAAGTCTGAAGCACTTGAAAAGTTCAAGGAATTCAAGACTGAAGTTAAAAATCAATTAGGTAAAACGATTAAAACACTTCAATCAGATCGAGGTGGAGAGTACATGGATTTAAAATTCCAGAACTATATGACAAAACATGGAATTACATCCCAACTCTCAGCACCCGGTACGCTCCAGCAAAATGGTGTATCGGAAAGGAGAAATAGAACCTTGTTGGACATGGTTCGATCAATGATGAGTTATGCACATCTCCCTGCTTCCTTTTGGGTTACGCAGTAGAGACTGCAGGATACATTTTGAAGAATGTGGCATCAAAAAGTGTTTCTGAAACACCTTTTGAACTCTGGAAAGAACGTAAAGGTAGTTTATGTCATTTCAGAATTTGGGGATGTCCAACACATGTGCTTGTGTCAAATCCAAAGAAGTTGGATTCACGTTCAAAATTGTGTCTATTCGTAGGCTACCCAAAAGAGGCAAGAGGTGGATTATTCTATGATCCTAAGGAAAATAAGGTAATTATGTCGACAAATGCCACTTTCTTAGAGGAGGACCACATCAGGGACCACAAACCAAGAAGTAAAGTTGTGTTAAGTGAGTTAGACGGAACAAAAGCAAAGGTTGCTAATAAAACTAGTATGTCAACAAAAGATGTTGATACTAGCTTGTCTAGTCATGAGAGTCCATCTCAAGAGTTGAGTATGCCTCAACGTAGTAGGAGGGTTATAACACAACCTGACCGTTACATGGGTTTATCTACAACCCAAGTTGTTATACTAGATGACGACTGTGAGAATCCATTGACTTATAATCAACCAATGGTTGACAAAGACAAAGACAAATGGGTCATAGCCATGGACCAAGAAATTGAGTCTATGCACTTCAATTCTGTTTGGGATCTTGTAGATAAACCTGATGGGATAAAACCAATAGGTTGTAAAACCAATAGCGTTGTGTAGATGGAAAGGTACAAACCTTAAAAGCTAGACTATTAGTAAAGGGTTATACCCAGGTTGAAGGGGTTGACTATGAGAAAACCTTTTCGCCTGTTGTTATGGTAAAGTCTATCCGTATCCTACTTGCCATTGTCGCATATTATGACTATGAGGTCTGGCAAATGGATGTCAAGACAACATTCTTAAATGGCAATCTTAACAAGAACATCTACATAGACCAACCCAAAGGGTTCATTGAACAAGGACAAGAGCAAAAGGTTTGCAGGCTTAAAAGGTCAATCTATAGACTGAAACAAGCCTCTAGGTCCTAGAATATAAGATTTGATGAGACAATCAAATCTTTTGGCTTTGATCAGAATGATGATGAACCTTGTGTCTACAAGAAAATCATCAATAGTTCTGTCGCATTCCTAGTTCTATATGTGGATGATATCCTACTCATTGGGAATGATGTAGGTTATCTTACTGACATAAAGAATTGGCTAGCTACGCAATTCCAAATGAAAGATTTGGGTGAGGCGCAGTTTGTTTTTGGGATCTAGATTGTCCAGAACCGCAAGAATAAAACACTAGCCTTGTCTCGGACATCTTACATCGACAAAGTGTTGTAGAGGTTTAAGATGTCAGACTCCAAAAAGGGTTTATTTTCTTTTAGATATGGAGTTTATTTAACTAAGGAACAGTGTCCTAAGACACCTCAACTCGAGTTTAGGACATGAGACGGATTTCTTATGCATCAGCTGTTGGGAGCCTGATGTACGCCATGTTGTGTACTAGGCCAGACATATGTTTTGCAGTTGGAATGGTCAGTAGGTATCAATCCAATCCAGGACCTGAACACTGGACAAGGGTTAAAACAATCCTTAAGTATCTCGGGGAACAAGGAACTACATGCTTATGTATGTGGCTAAGGATTTGATCCTTACAGGATACACGGATTCTGACTTTCAAACTGATAAAGATTCTAGGAAATCTATATCACGATCAGTATTTACTCTTAACGGAGGAGTTGTAGTATGCCGAAGCGTCAAGCAGGGATGCATCGCTGATTCCACCATGGAGGTCGAATATGTAGCAGCTTGTGAAGCAGCTAAAGAGGTCGTTTGGTTAAGGAAATTCATGTTAGATTTGGAAGTTGTTCTAAATATGAGTTTGCCTATCACACTGTATTATAATAACAGTGGTGTCGTGGTAAATTCAAGGGAACCCTGAAGTCACAAGAGGGGTAAGTATATTGAGCGAAAATATCATCTCATCTGGGAGATCGTGCATCGAGGAGACGTGATCGTCACAAAAATAGCCTCAGAGCACAACATTGCTAATGCTTTTACAAAGGCTCTCGCGGCTAAAGTATTTGAGAGTCACCTAGAAGGTCTAGGTTTACAAGTCTTCCCAAATTAGGGCAAGTGGGAGTATATTGTACACAGGGGTTAAATGCCCTAGTTTATTATATTTTACATTATTGTAATGTTTAAATTATGTACCCCACAAGCTTTAGGTCAAGTGGGAGATTGTTGGGATATGTACCCTAAAACTTATGTAATTTTGATCAATTAAATGAAAATTTATTTATTTTGATAAAATTATATTCTCACTTTATAAATCCAATAAACTAAGCTCCAAGGTTATAATATATTTTGAGCATCAGTGTAGTAGACATTATTTGGATTGTGTTCAAGAGTGTAGTAGACATTATTTGGATTGTGTTAAAGAGTGTAGTAGACATTATTTGAATTGTGTTCAAGAGTATAACCTAAATGGTCTATGGTATAAGAATAAGGTTGGAAACCTTATTCCGGTAACACCATGGATGCGACCCACTTTGTAGTTAGTACAAATGAGGTAATCCAACTCATTCATGTGGATGACATGCGAGTGCGGGCATCCTGTATGAAGAGTTCATACAAGACGGATCAAAAATTATTAGTCCGACCAAAGATAACGCCAAGTAACGGATAAGACCGATAATTTATATATGGTCATTAGTGACTCGACCTGAATCCTGAGTAAGTTAAGAACTCATGCTTATAGGGTTTTGTCCTTAGACCAGTATGGGTGAGAGTGACCTGTAGCCGACTCAATAAGCCTACCTTTTCATGGACAGAACCTCGTAGGTAGCTGGGGACTTAACTATGCAAGATGGAATTCACTCATTCTTACACTAAGGAATTAGATAGGTTGTTCCCTTAAGAACTGAGTCCAGGTCTTGAACAACGGGGCCCTGCCCTCTAAACTAGCTTAAGAGGGTACGAGTTTATAGTAGGACCATAGACTTGTTGTTCATTAGAGGATCAGTGGTGCTTAAGAAACAAAGAGGTAATCACAGGGGTAAAACGATAATTTGACCCAACTGTGATTACGAACAACCTGTGAAGGGTCAACTCATGGGTAATGATTATATCAATGGACACAATATAATCTACATTGAGGAGAGTGCAGCTACAAGTCTATAGTGGAGTGACTTGTAGTTAATGAATATTGATTAACTGGATCAAAGAGTTTGATCAGTTAATCTCACATCATTGGAGCTCATGAACTGTAGGTCCATTAGGTCCCTCCATTGGCTCAACATGGTAATATTGAGGGTATAAAGTTAGGAATGAGATTGAAGTGTTCAATTTCATATATGAGGTGTTATATTAATTATATGTGATATAATTGATATAATATATAGTTTTAATGTGAATTAGATTCACATATTAACTATATAGTAATGGGAAAATGAAGGAGGGATAGGATGGTAATTTCCATCCTATTTCCCTATAAATAGTTGCTGAGATGCAACTTTAAAAAATAAAAAGGCTTTTACATATTCTCTCAAATTGTGTTGGGAAAGAGTTCCAAATACAATTCCAAAAGATATCCTCACCTCATCCTAAAGGAACCCACCTTCCTCCCTCACCTAGGGAACAACGGAAAAGATCTAGTGGTGGATCTTCACAAGGTTCGAGTTGTTGCTGAGATCGTGATCATTGGAGGAGGAATTCGTGAAGAAAGTATTCTTCAAAGGTATTATCTTATTTTCCTATACTTTATAAAGCATGATTAATCTTAGATTTAGTTCTTGTATTTTAGATCTATGTAACAAAATCATGAGCAAGCGATTCACTATCGTTTCCGCTGCGAGATTCGATCCCTTCACATCGAAACATTGTCATATAGTTAGGATCATATATCATATGTTGCAATAAAAAAATTGGGACAAAATTATAGAAGCTTACTCTATATATGGTTGCACATCAATTGTATTTTCCAAAACATATCGATTAGCTTGGTACAAAAGTTCTTGTCCAGGTTTGAAAGGAACTCCAGTTGACAATGGTTTACCAATATCTTAATTGTTTGAATCGACCCCTACCTTGTGAGTCCCAAGCCCAATAGCATCTACGCCAGATAAAAAATCTTAACAAAATTCAACGGCTTCTTATACTATATAACTTTCAGCAATACAACATTCTAGACGATGTCTATTTCTCACGGAATTTTTAAGGACCTTCATGAATCTTTCAAAGGGATACATCCATCTTAAATATATAGGCCCACAAAGTTTTTCCTCCCTAAAAATGTGTAGTGTGAGATGCACCATAATTGTGAAGAACGAAGGAGGAAAATACTTCTCCAATAAACATAATGTAACCACGATATCTTCTTCCAATTTTTCTAGTTGGATGACATCTAAAACTTTGTTACATATAGCGTTGAAGAAAATACAAAATTTGAGTTATGACATACCGAACATGTTTTGGTAACACAGATCTTATTGCAATAGGAAACAATTGTTGTATGAGCACATGACAATCATGAGATTTCATATTATTAAGTTTTAAATCTGGCATTGACACAAAATTTCTAACATTGGTAGAGTATCATTCAGGAACCTTCATTCCTGACAATATCTTCAAAACACAACGTTTTTCTTCCCTGGTAAGAGTATAACAAGCAGGACGAATGAAGATTTTTTTGTCCCCACTAATAGGTGCAAGCTCTGGTCGAATTTTTAGATGTACTAAATCACTTCTAGCATTCAATCCATCCTTACAAGAAGGGTACCTAAGATATTCATGCAAACATTTTTTTCAATGTGCATCACATCTAAACAATGTCTGACATGTAGATGTTTCCAATAAGGGAGCTCAAAAAAAGAAGACAATCTGTTCCAACAACTTTTTGCGCTTCCTTTCATAGATTGCTTTTTATTCTTTTTCTTTCCTCTTGGAAATTCAAGATCTTTTGTTTTTGAAAATACAACCTCTCCACAAAGGTTCTGGAATTGTTCCAAGTTTCTTTTTCCCATTAAATGGTTTCTTTTGACGTCGATATAGATGATTACGTGCTAGATATTTTCGATGCCTAATGTATGCCATTTTTTTCCATATTTCAATCTTAAAGATGGTTTATTATCTCCACAGATTAGGCATGCCTTATACCCCTTCACACTACATCCACTAAGGTTTCCATATGCAGGAAAATCATTGATTGTCCACAACAAAACTGTCCTTAATTTGAATAATTCTTCTCGATAAACATCATAACATTCAACACCACTTTCCCATAAAAGTTTTAAATCTTCAATTAGTGGTGATAGGTATGTGCCAATGTCATCCCCTGGTTGTTTTGGACCCAAAATCAACATTGATTACATCATAAATTTTCTTTTCATACATAACTACGGCGGAAGATTATAAATAATCATCACTACTAGCCAACAACTATATTTCGAACTCATTTCACCATGTGGATTTATTCCATCTGCTGACAATGCTAAGCAAAGGTTCTTAGGTTCACAACCAAAGTCTGGCCACTTCAAATCTACTAACTTCCTAGCTGGTGAGTCTGTTGGATGACGTAATTTCTCATCTACTTCCCTCTCATCCACGTGTCAGGTCAAGTTTTTAGCACAATCAATACTTCTAAACATCCTTTTGAATCTTGGAATAGGTAAAAAATACCATATTACTTTTTGAAGAATTTCTTTTTTCCCTTCATTTGTATTCTTATCATGTTTCCACCTTGATGCGCCACATTCTGGACATTGAAATGCATCAACATATTCCTTTCTATACAAACAACAACCACTCGGGCATGCATGAATTTTTTTCATATTCCATTCATAGTGTACCTAATATTTTCTTTGCTTCATACATTGATGGTGGGAGCTCATTAGTAGCAGACAAGATCATCTTTAAAGTTTTGAGTAGTTCTGAAAAAACTAGTATCACTTCATCCATATCTAACTTTCAAATTATACAATTTTACCAACGTAGACAACTTGGTGAATTTTTTGCATCCTTCATATAATTGTTTTTCAGCATCATTAAGCAACTTCTCAAATCCATTTGGATCTTTAGAATATTCCTCATGAGCAACGTCAACCATTTCTTTTATACTTCCAACATCGTTCTCTTCATACATATGAGTATCCAACTTAGAAAAATCTCCATGTACAGATGAACTAGGAAGTTCTTCACCATGCCAAAACCAAATTTTATAACTTTCGTCAATGCCATTGACATATAAATGATCTCTAATATCATTGCTACTATGTTTTTCATAATTCCCACATTTTAAACAAGGACAACGAATAGATGTACTATTTGTATTAGAAAATCCAAATTTGATGAAGTTTTCAACACCCAACTCAAAATGTTTGGTTAGTCTACTCTTGTTCATCCATGATTTGTCCATAATTGCAATTCTAGTAAGAAACGATGATAAGTAATCAGTAACATCATAAATTCTAATAAACTATTTTACAAACCTAAATAAGAGAAATAAAATTAAAGTCGTAAGAGCTTATAGTTAGTGAGTGAGTGAGTGAGAGTGAAAGAAGGAAAGAAGAAGGCACTGGTAATCTATTTTAGAGAGAGATAGAGTACAGTTATAATACTTTGATTTTTGTACTCACAATCACAAAAGATGGATAGTAAAATTAAGCCTTAGAGAAAAGGAAAAAAGTATGCAGAGGAGCATACAAAGTAATAATAGATATTCACAAAATACTAGATATTCACAAATCCTTCAAAGAATTGCACACTCTTCACACTCAAAAAAGCGGACCTTGACACTTCATAACATCCATCTTCCCAAAAACTCCTGAAAACATGGCCAAAATGACAAAATTCAGCAATGAAAAGTACTTCAATGGCTTTAAGGTACTTCAAAAGTAATTTGTAAATATTAACACACAAAAGTACTTAATCAAAGGGTTAAAATAGTAAAGAAATCTCAAAATACCAAGGAATAATCACAATAAAAGCTCAATATTAGCCCTCATTCTAAGAGCTAACAAACCCCCAAACTTAAATCATTACTCGTCCCTGAGTAATGCTTAAACATTCTAATCCCACTAAGAAGCAACAATCACCACTAAGCTCAAGAAAAAAATGATTCAGCAGTCAAATGATACAAATAGTTACTGATATAGCAGTCTCATTTCTTTTTCTTACCAAAGTTCATCAAAGCTTAGCCTTCACAAGATTTGCCATAATCAATTTGTGTTTCTTTCAAATCAAAAGTAGCAAGCTTCACAAAACAACCCCACAACTCAACTAGCACTTAATCCATCTTCGAATTCACTATGCACCCCATAAACTCACAAAAATAAGAATGAGTTCTACTGCCTTTAGTTTTTCTTTCAGCAAAGCATTTTTTTTTTCTCAGCAACAAGAGCTATCACTCCTAACAATCCTACAAAGCTAACCTTATGCTTAAGTAGGCAAACATTCATTCCCTTAGGCACTCCTGATCACTCACCCTTGCATAAACATCTCCTTAGTCTTAGAATAGTCACATTTATGATGCAACTCACCTAAGCAACGAGAGCTTTATACTAGGCTTTAACTTTCCTCTTCTTTTCTTTGTTTTGTTTTTTTTTTTTTTAAAGAACTTATTTCACTAAAGAAGTTAGAGAGAACCTTTCTTGTAAACAGAACCTTCGATTTAAGCACCAACATTTGTGATGAAGGCTACCTAACAACGAGCTCTGCTACTAAATTGGGTTGCCTAGGCATATTCATATCCCTTTATTACTGTTCAACTCAAAGGTGAGCATGGGTGTCATGTCCAACTCTGGTTTAATAGGCAACTTGGATAGAGGAATAACTCTCAAACTTCACTTTTCTTTTTTTTTTTTTTTTTGAAGAGAAGAGGCATGAGTCCTAAAGAGAAGAGGAATGCTCCTAGGAGTGATAACTTGTTATTACTAGGGTGCCTTACCCCCAAACTTAAATTGCTCATTGTCCCTAATGAGTAAAGAATCAAGGGAAGGTACCCCCAAACTTAGTTATTTTCTGTAAAAAACTAAAGGCAATGAGCATCCAAACTCTTTAATCTAAGTTTAAAGGAGCAAATTCTCAAGAGTTGGTGGTTAGAAAGCTAGGGGCACCATAAAGCTGCTACAAGCATTATGTTACTTTAAAAGGATTATGGCAAACAATTAAGCACAGCTAAACTCATCAAAAGCAAGAAAGAATTGGAGCAAGCTAGGCAGGACTATTTATTTCATTTCAACTACGGTGGTAAGCTTAGAACTTTCTTTCTTTTTTTTTTTTTAGTTCAGACCATGCAAAGACAAGATTTAACAACTAAAAGCAGCCCAACAACAAATAAAACAAAGCAAAACAAACTAACATAACCAGAACTACTGAACTTAAACTTAAAACAACAAAAACAACAAAAAAACAAATAACATTTATTTTACAATCAACAACTCAAAAGGACAGAAACTCCCCTTTCTCTTTAACCTTCATATCCACAACATTTCCAAATAACTCCAACAGATATCTTCCCTAATCAAAAAGGACTCCTGATCGCTCATGGGTGAAGCGTTGATTGCACCTACAAAACTGAAAAGAAAAACAACTACAATAAAAGAAAAGAAACTAAATTAAACCGATAAAACAAAAACAAAACAAGTAAATCAACGAAATCAAATTAATTGCTTGGAGCATATAAGAATTATCAAGAATTACACAAGCTCCCTGAAAATGTTCTTCTCAAGTATCTGTTGAACTGATAGAGGTTATGCCACTTTGGAACTTCTCTTTCCAATAGTGTTTAGTTCTCATCCCATTTGCTTTAAATTCTCCCTCATCTTTACCAACACAATGTCTAAAAACAAATGGATCATCCAAGAAATAAAACTTCACCTCATGGAGAAAAGATTTCAGTTGTTGTTTTGATAAACCAGGAGGCAAAATTCCATAAGCAAGATGGTTGGCAAGGTCATCATACCAAGGTTTTCCCACTTTCCTAATGTGATCTCATCAAATAATCGCTCATCAATGAAAGAATTCTTACGTTTGGTTCTTTGGAGCAATTTCAACATGAAATATCATTTTTCAAAGCAAACTTATCGATGTGATTATTGAAAAAATTTCCTTCTCACCTAGGTAGAAATACCTTGGATTTGTGGCAAAGACTTTAACTCACAGATCGGGGAGTTCTTTGATAGATGGGTGCAATGATGATGTTTTCTTTTCCCTTAATTTGGATGTTCAAAAACTCTCTTGGAGTTAGAAATTTTAGAAAAATCTTACCATTTTCTTCTAAACTCGTTGTTTTCCAAACTCTTTGTTATTGTTCCTCCAACAGATTGAACATAATGCTCCAAAGATTTCCATTTCGATTTCTCTCTAATCCTTTCTTCCAACACTTGAATCACGAACACACTCGTCCACATTAGTTGGGTACTTCATTGCATCAAAAATACTGAACTTGATCTCTTGATCATGTACCCTCATTGTAAGTTCACCTTTTTTAACATCAATTAAAGTATTCCATGTTGCCAAAAATGGTCTCCCTAAGATAATAGGCACATCTTTATCAGCCTCATAATCCAAGATTATAAAATCTGAAATATATGAATTTATCCACTTGTACCAAGATGTCCTCTATCTTCCCCTCAGGATAAGTAATGGATTGGTTAGCTAACCGTAATGTAACTGTGGTGGACCTAGCTTCACCTATGCCTAATGTTTTGTAAATGGACAATGGCATAAGGTTAATGCTAGCTCCTAAGTCACACAAAGCTCGCCCTAACTCCTTGCCTCCTATGGAAATGGGAATGGTGAATGATCCAGGTCTTGGAGTTTAGGAGGAATTGAGTTTGTTACAATGGAGCTACACTCACCTCAAAAGGGACAACTTCATACTCAACTTGTTTCTTCTTCTTAGTCAACATATCTTTAAGAAACTTCACATAATTCGGCATTTGTTCTAAGGCTTCAACAAAAGGTATATTTATGTGAAGTTGTTTAAAGACATCGAAAAAACTTCTTAAATTGAGCATCTTGAGTATTCTTTTTCTTCAACCTTTGAGGGAATGGTGGAGGAGGTGGTTTAAACTCAGGAGTAGTAGTAGGAATGCACTTAGATGGTTTTGAAGTTTGTGCTCTAGGTATCTTTTCAATCTCCTCATTTCCTACTTCCCTAGGTTCCAACTGGTCTTCTTTTTTCTCTTCCTCAACTTGCACTGCAAAGTCCTTCTCTTTTTGTTTCTTCTTACTGATTTCCTCAGGCTTAGTCAATGTTTTCCCACTCCTTAACTCTATGGCTAACACTTGTTCTTTTCCTTCCCTTTTTGGAATTTCAGTGTCAGAAGGAAGTTTACCTTGAGGCCTTGATCTTATTTCATTGGTAAGGTGACCCAATTGCATTTCAAAGTTTCTCATTGAAGCTTGTTGACTTTGAATAACAACATCATTTTTAGCCATATATTCCTTCAACAAACTTTCAAGAGAAGTACCGGAATATCTTTGTGGGGTCATCTCATCGTCCTCTCGATCTTTGGACCATCGGTTGTTGATTTCCATAGGCCTGCTGATTCTGATGCCCAAAACCTGGTGGATAATTCACCTTTTGCTACAATTGAGGACTTGAGAATTACTTCCTTGACCTCCCCAAGCAAAGTTAGGGTGATTTCTCCAACCTGGGTTATAGGTATTAGAATAAGGATCGTTCCTTTGATTAACTTGGTTCCCAACATAGTAAACTGAGGCTGGATTACTAGGACAAAATTCAAATGTGTGTCCTTCACCACAATAAACACATGACTCAGTACTTACTACTTGGTTTACCATAGCTGCATTCTGAGCATTAGGGGAAATTTGGGCTGCATTTCCAACAGTTAGATTCTTCAACATGTTAGCCATGGACGCCATTTGTGCATTAAGAGCAGTTAAAGCATCTAGCTCTAACATTCCTTTGTTCTTTTTGCCTTGGGAGCTCCTTGAATCAGCCCACTGATAGTTGTTTGAGGATATTCTTTCCAGTATCTTAAATGCTTCATTATAGGTCTTTGATAAAAGAGCCCCATTTGCTGAAGCATCAACAACTTGTTTAGTGGTTGTATTCAACCCATTGTAAAATATCTCCATTTGAATACAATGAGGGAGTCCATGATGAAGACACTTCCTAAGTAAGTTCTTAAATCTCTCTCAGGCCTCACTTAAGGATTCATCATCAAGCTGCTGAAAAGCCACAATTTCATTTCTAAACATAGCATTCCTAGTTGGTGGGAAATACTTAATGAGGAATTTTTTAGCAAGGGTGTTCCATGAATCAACTTCCCCAGGAGGAAGTGTATTCAACCATGTCTTGGGTGCATCTCTAAGGGAGTAAGGGAACAAACTCAACCTTAGGGCATCCTTAGGCACTCCTGGCAGTATAAAAGAATCACTAACCCCTATGAAGGATTTTAAATGCAAGTGAGGATCTTCAGATGATAGTCCATGAAACTGTCCTATGGTTTAGAGCATTTGGAACATGACAGGTTTAAGATCAAACGTTGGGGCTTGGATTTCTGGCCTAATGATCCCAGGATTTAACTCTTCAACCAAAGGATTGGCATAAGTTCTAATAGCTCTCTCCCTTTCATCTGCTAAGACAATAACATTGGTAAGGACCATAGCTTGGGGTTCAACTAAAGGTGGTCTAAAGCCTCCTTGGCCGTGTGGTTGGTTTCCAGGGTTATTCTGAGGATTATTAGGATCTACAGGACCTCCATGAAAATCTGTCATTCTTTCCTTTTGAATCCTCCTTCTTCTATGAAATGTTCTCTCAGGTTTAGGATCTAAGAAGAATTCTAAACCTGGAAAATCATTCATGCACAATTACAGCACCTGAAAACAAAGAATCACCTTAGTTAGACCTTTCTTTCAGCTCAAAAATCACTAAAAACAACTCAAACAAAGTAAAAATCAAACTACTCTCCGGCAACGGCGCCAAAAACTTGTTTGCTTAAAAGGGGTGTATAAAATTATCAAGAAAGCACTCCTAAACTGTGCAAGCATACACAATCTAAGCAGCAAGTGATAAGTATTTTAATCGTCTCCTCAGGGATTAGTTGTAGGAAATTCACAAGGTTGAGTTTGTTTTTAATGACTAAAGGGGAACCAACATAAATGAAATGACTATTGGGATTAGAAATTAGAAGTAACAAATGAAATGCTAAAGTAATGCAGAAGGTGATTAGTGAAAGTAAAGCAGCAGCAAACACAAGTTTAACCCAAACAGTAAAAAGGGGATAGGATTAGGGACGAAATTATGCTTCAGCAATCTTAATGCTAGAGCTCAAAACTGCACCAGAGCTCAAAACAGTATAACTCACGGAATCTTTCCAGATTTCCTCGCGATTTAGGCACTTAATTTCCATTAAACACCCTTAATTTAGCTCCTAACTGTTAACACTAGGTGAGTGACTATCCCTAGACTCCTCAATCACCTTAGAGAAGTAAATCTCTTAATCAGAACTAGTGTCATGCCTTGAAATCGGTTTATTCTTCCCTTTCCCAAGTTGGAATAAACAATACTAAGATGAGATGGCCAAACAAACCTTAGTTAAGCAGTAAAATCACAAGGCACAAGAGTGAGATTGCAGCAATTTACTCTTTCATTAAAGTTGCATCCACATAAAGTCTCCTAATCCTCACCCCAAGGGTGATTAGTTCATGGTGATAAGAAAAAACAACAATAAAACAGTAAACCTAGTGCTAAACATGCTTAAATGGTCTTAGTTACAATGTAGAAGAGTAAAGAGAAAGAAAAACAAAAGAATAAACAGATGGGTGAAGTTCCAAGGCCTCCTTTGGTCCACTCCAGCCTCTTTCCAGAAGGGGAATGCTTCCAAAATTGACTCCTCTTGATTTTCTCTTGTTGTCTCCTCTCCCAATTGAGTTTTCCTCTTTTTCCTCTTGCCCACTCTCCTCCTTGCCCTAAAAACAGCTAAAGAAAGTATTTATATCACACCCATATGGAAATGAGGGTTGAATAGACAAGGAAAAACGGTCTGGCGGCTTCCCATTGGTTCTCAGCGACTGATGTGGCAATTTTCGTCAAATTTCAATTAATGAGATCTCTCCCACGCGTGCGTGATCTCGCGAACTGGTACAAGAATTTTTGCTCCAAAAATCTTGATCCTTCAAAGAATTGCACAAATACAAATACTTCGAAGCGGACCTTGAAAGACTTCATAACATCCATCTTCCCAAAAACTCCTGAAAACATGGCCAAAATGACAAAATTCAGCAATGAAAAGTACTTCAATGGCTTTAAGGTACTTCAAAAGTAATTTGTAAATATTAACACACAAAAGTACTTAATCAAAGGGTTAAAATAGTAAAAAAATCTCAAAATACCAAGGAATAATCACAATAAAAGCGCAATCACAACCTAATCGTTACATGGGTTTATCTGAAACCCAAGTTGTTATACCAGATGACAACTGTGAGGATCCATCGACTTATAATCAAGCGATGGTTGACAAAGACAAATGGATCATAGCCATGGACCAAGAAATGGAGCCTATGTACTTCAATTCTTTTTGGGATCTTGTAGATAAACCTGATGGGGTAAAACCTATAGGTTGTAAATGGATCTACAAGAGAAAGCGTGGTGTAGATGGAAAGGTGCAAACCTTTAAAGCCAGACTAGTACCATAGAATTATACCCAGGTTGAAGGGGTTGACTATGAGGAAACCTTTTCACTTGTTGCTATGGTAAAGTGTATCCGTATCCTACTAGCCATTGTCGCATATTATGACTATGAGGTATGACAAATAGATGTCAAGACAACCTTTTTGAATGGCAACCTTGACGAGAACATCTACATGGACCAACCGAAAGGGTTCATTAAACCAGGACATGAGCAAAAGGTTTGCAGGCTTAAATGGTCAATTTATGGACTGAAACAAGCCTCTAGGTCCTGGAATATAAGATTTGATGAGACAATCAAATCCTATGGCTTTGATTAGAATGATGATGAACCTTGTGTCTACAAGAAAATCATCAATAGTGCTGTCGCATTCCTAGTTCTATATGTGGATGATATCTTACTCATTGGGAATGACGTAGGACATCTTACTAACATTAAGAATTGGCTAGCTACGTAATTCCAAATGAAAGATTTGGGTGAAGCACAGTTTGTTCTTGGGATCCAGATTGTCCGGAACCGTAAGAATAAAACACTAGCCTTGTCTCAAACATTTTACATAGACAAAGTGTTGTCGAGGTTTAAGATGCAAGACTCCAAAAAGGGTTTATTGTCTTTTAGACATGGAGTCCATTTGTCTAAGGAACAGTATCCTAAGACACCTCAATGAGTTGAGGATATGAGACGGAATCCTTACGCATCAGCTGTTGGGAGCCTGATGTACGCCATGTTGTGTACTAGACCAGACATCTGTTTTGCAGTTGGAATGGTCAGTAGGTATCAATCCAATCCAGGACTTCAACACTGGACAGCGGTTAAAACAATCCTTAAGTATCTACGGGGAACAAGGTACTACATGCTTGTGTATGAGGCTAAGGATTTGATCCTTACAGGATACACGGATTCTGACTTTCAGACTGATAAAGATTCTCAGAAATCTACATCAGGGTCAGTATTCACTCTTAATGGAGGAGTTGTAGTATGGCAAAGTGTCAAGCAGGAATGCATCGTTGATTCCACCATGGAGGTCGAATTTGTAGCAGCTTGTGAAGCAGCTAAAGAGGTCGTTTGGTAAAGGAAATTCATGTTAAATTTGGAAGTTGTTCCAAATATGAGTATGTCCATCACGTTGTATTGTGATAACAGTGGTGCCGTGGCAAATAGGGAACCCCGAAGTCACAAGAGGGGAAAGCATATTGAGCAAAAATATCATCTCATCCGAGAGATCGTGCATCGAGGAGACGTGATCGTCACGAAGATAGCCTCGGACCACAACGTTGCTGATCCTTTTACAAAGGCTATCACGACTAAAGTGTTTGAGAGTCACCTAAAAGGTCTAGGTTTACAAGTCTTTCCCAACTAGGGCAAGTGGGAGTATTCTGTACAAAGGGTTTAAATGCCCTAGTTTATTGTATTTACATTACTGTAATGTTTTAGCACTCCACAAGCTTTAGGTCAAGTGGGAGATTGTTGGGATTTGTGCCCTAAACTTGTGTAATTTTGATCAAATAAATAAAGAGTTATTTGTTTTGATAAAATTATATTCTTGCTTTATAAATCCAATAAACTAAGCTCCAAGGTTATAATGTATCTTGAACATCAGTGTAGTAGACACTATTTGGATTGTATTCACAAATATAACCTAAATGGTCTATGGTATAAGAATAAGGTTGGAAACCTTATTCTGGTAACACCATGGATACGACCCACTTTGTAATTAGTACAAATGAGGTAATCCAACTCATTCATGTGGTTGACATGCGAGTGGGGGCATCCTCTATGAAGAATTCATACAATACCGGACTGCAAATTATTAGTCTAACGAACCAAAGATAACACCGCTAATGGGATAACACCGATAATTTATAGATGGTCATTAGTGACTCGACACAATCCGAGTAAGTTAAGAACTCCCGCTATAGGGGTTGTCCTTAGACTAGTATGGTGAGAGTAGCACATGAGCCGACTCAATAAAGCCTACCTTGTCGTGATAGAATCTCGTAGGTAGCTGGGGACTTAACTATACAATATGGAATTCACTCATTCCTACACTAAGGAATTAGATAGGTTGTTCCCTTAAGAACTGACTCTAGGTCTTGAACAACGGGGCCCCGCCCTCTAACTGACTTAAGAGGGTATGAGTCTATGGTAGGACCTTAGACTTGTTGTTCATTAGAGGATCAGTGGTGTTTAAGGAACAAAGAGGTAATCACAGGGGTAAACAGTAATTTGACCCAGTTGTGATTACGAACAACCTGTGAAGGGTCGATGATGGAGATCTAATCTCCTTGAGTAGCGGAAACGTGTTTGGGATCGTTAATGTGCTTGATTGTTTTGCTTAAAACAAAAACCAGTACATTGATAAATAATACATAACAAGCATTAAATTCTAATCCTATTAGACATGGATAATAGCATACATGCAAACATGTTAACTTTAACAATTAAACTATGAAGAGAGGTGAATAAATTACCTTTGTAGCTTTTTCGCAGCAACTCCTTGCTCCACGATAAACAGCAACAATGAAGAACTTCTCTGATTTTCTCTGTGTTACAACACCACCACTTGGATCACCTCCTATATCTCTGAGTTCTACTTAGATCCTCCTTGGTGGGAAGGATTCCAACTATTGGAAGAGTTTTGGGAATGAGAGTGAGAGAGAGAGAGAGAATTTTTCCTTCTGTAAAACCAATCTGATTGATCGATCACCCAAATGAGCAACCCCCTTCTCCTTGTTAAACTGTCGATAGGGAGAAGGGGAGGGGTAGTGGGAAACGTGTCTGGATGACACGTTCCCTCATTTATTATTAAAATAATGATAATAATAATATAATTAAATCAAATTTAATTATTCATTTAAATCATATTTAAATAATACAAATTAAATATCATATATTTAATTTGGATTAAATCTTATTTAATCACATTACCCCTTTAACTTATAGTTTGAATGTACAACCAGTGCACATTAAATTTTATCCTATAGTTTGCAAATGTGAATAACATTCACATTTAATATAATATTTGAACTCTTTCAAATATTCAATTCTCTCATATAATTTAATATGAATCATATTCACATTAAATTTATAATATATAGTTCCAAAACTATATATTATATCGTATCTAAATACATTAAATATATTCCCTAATAAATTTGAACATTTCATATTCAAATGATCTAAGAACCTTTTACGAGCTAGAAGGTGGACCTAATGGACCTACAGATCAGAAGCTCCAACGATACAAGATAGTTCGGTTAATCTCATTAACCTCCCAATCAACATTCGTTAACTGCGGGAACACTCCACTAAAGTCTCATAACTGCACTCTTTTCACTGCAGATATATTTCTGTGTCCATGGATATTGACAAATAACAGCAAGTCAATCCTTCACGAATGTTCATAACACTAGCTGGGTCAAATTACCGTTTTACCCCTGGGTTACATCTTGTGCCTTAAGTACCAGTGCTCCTCTAATGAACAATTTGTTTGTGTTCCTACCAACAAACAGAGTCCCTCTCGGGCCAATGAAAGGGTCGGGCCCTTTGTTTAAGTCCCAGAGACACCACTTAAGGGAACATTCCTCTACTTACCCTAGTAGGCGGGAAGGAGTGAATTCCATCTTGCTAAGTTAAGTTCTCAGCCGCTCACTCGGTCTTGTCCCAAAGAAGGTAGGCATATTGAGTCGGCGAATCTGGCCACTCTCACCCATACTAGTCAAAGGACAATCCCTCGCGACAGGAGTTCGTAACTCCGCCTGTGATTTTGATCAAGTTGCCTAGGTCATCCTAGTGAAATAGAAACCTAACTAGTCAACGGAGTTACAACTAGAGGTTACTATTTCGTGGTCCGGTCTTATGTAATCTCATTACATAGGATATCCACACTCACATGTCATCTACACGAACACGTTAGGATCACAGTCTTTGTATCAAATACAAAGTGGGCCACATCCATAGTTTTACCAGGGTAAGGTACCCAAACCTTATCCCCTAACTATAGACCCTTTAGGTTGTATCTCGAACCAAGATCCTTTTTATGTACATTACATTCAGTTAAAGATTCATTTAACAGCCTTGGATGTTTAGTTTATTGGATTTAGGGTTTAAATAAAGGCAAACTCGTAGATAAGGAACAATAACACTTTATTGAAATAATAACACTTTATTACATTAATTAGAACATAATTACAAACTACGAGTTTTAGGGCACAAATCCCAACAGTCGACTCATGGGTAATGATTATATCAATGGACACAATATAATGTACAGTGAGGAGAGTACAACTACAAGTCTATAGTGGAGTGACTTGTAGTTAATGAATATCGATTAACTGGATCAAACAGTTTGGTCAGTTAATCTCACATCATTGAAGCTCATGAACTGTAAGTCCATTAGGTTCCTCCGTTGGCTCAACATGGTTATATTAAGGGTATAAAGTTAGAAATGAAATTGAAGTGTTCAATTTCATACATGAGGTGTTATATCAATTATATATGATATAATTGATATAATATATTGTTTTAATGTGAATTAGATTCACATATAAGCCATATAATAGTGGGAGAATAAAGCAGGGATAGGATGGTAATTTTCATCATACTTCCCTATATATATAGTTGCATGAGATGCAACTTAGTGAACTAATCTCTTGGAGAAACCCTAGTGCATTCTCTCATAGTGTTGGAAAGAGTTCCAACTACATCTTGATAAGATCATCTCACCTCACCTAAAAAGAACTCACCTTCCTCACTCACCTAGAGAACAACAGAGAAGATCCGGTGGTAGTGTCCGTGATCGTTCGGGTTCGTGTTGCTGAGATCGTGATCGTGGGAGAAGGAGCACTTGAAGAAAGAGTTCTTCAAGGTATAATTCTTGATGTCCAATGTGTTATTATATGCTTAATCTTAGTTAGATTTGTTCTTGATTGATATCCATGTAACAAAATTAAGAACACGCGATTCACAATCGTTTCCGCTGCGGGAATCGTATCCCATCACACATATGCCATGATTTTCTAGGAATTTAATAAATGGACTAGGGCACTGCCCATTTTCATCATACTTTCCATAATTTTCACCACCTCTATCAAACCTTATGATTTTCACCTTTCTATCTAATTGTCTTTCAACTTCATTGATAAATATCTTTAGAGCATCTATCAATTGAGATTTTTCATGCAACAAGAAGATATAACCATAACGTGAAAAATCATCAATAAAAGTAATGAAATACTTTTCTCCACCAAAAAAGGGAACATCAAAAGACCCACAAATATTGGTATGTATAATTTCAAGGAGTTGTGAGTTTCTCGTAGCTACTTTCTTAACTGTGTGTTTTGTATGTTTTCCTTTAATACAATCCACACAAGTTCAAAGATCTGTAAAATCCAAGTTTGGAGGGATTTTATTCTTTACCAATCTTTCAATTGGATATGTGACCCAAACATTTATGTCACAAGTAAGCTAATGATTTGTTGTAAATAACTTGAATGGTATAACTAGAATCATTCTCTCACACATTCTAAGGAACTTCAGTTAAACATGATTCGACATTATGCTTACCTTTACTTTTGAACCATGTCTTTCATTTCAGACATTCTTTATGATAATGTCTTGGTTTATTGTAGAAACGACATTTATCCTTAATTTGTTCCTTTTGCGGATTTGAGCAGATGACTGATTTATCTTTAGTCTTTTGTAATTGCCCTTTCCATACTTTTCTTTTTTAGCTCCTTTAGGACTATGAGATTACCATAGTGATTTAAATGAGCATACTTTATAATTTATACACATTTCATTTATCTTTAAGAGTACTATAGTTCATATGGAATGAACCATAATTTGGAAGTAAGGAGTTGGGGATAAATATTACCGTAAAATTTTCATTTCCATATGGTCTTTAGCCTTGTTGCTAAGTTTTTTATTTCAAGGATATGCTTATGCATAGTATGATAACCATCAAACTTAATGGCGGTTATATTACTCATCAAATGTCCCCAACAAGTGACTTATCAACTAAATTAAACTGGGAACAATGTTCCATAAATTCATAAATTTCTAATCACTTTCGATTTTTGTAATTGTGGACTTGACATAATTGTTTGCTACATTCATTTGCATAAACATTAAGTCCAATCTATTTTATCTTTCTTAAACTTTATAGAATGATCTTTTCTCATCACTGCTAGCATTAGTAAGTGCAACAGGGTTTCTTATCAAAAAGTGTCAAATCAAGATCCAAAACGTTAAGATAGAATCGGATTTGATTGCATCAATAAGAAAATTGAGTCTATTAAACTTACTAATAGATTGGTTTGCAAATGAAAAGAAACTGAAACATTTATTTGCAAATACATAAAATATGCTTACACATCATTGCTCTGAAAATAAACTTAAATATAAAATGCATATTCATTAGACATTAAGCAAACATTAAGAATACATTGAAGTTCTCCTTTGGGAGATACAACAATATACAACATGAATACGTAATTGATGCTAGATTTAATTTTACATAATTGGTAATTAAAATGCTCAAATTAGATACATTCGTTATCTTTGGATATACTAAAAATATCTAATCAAACACCTCAATTGACCACGATAATGTTCAAAATTATAAAAGTACTAATCAACCTTTGGGCGATTCAAAATGTTTTATAATAATGAAGGTCAATATACTCATGATAAAATCATTAATGTCATCTCATTCATTAGCATCACATAAACATGAGTAATTGAATTAACTTTAATTCGATATCCATAAAACATACTAATTCGGCCACTTTGGTGACTAACAAATTATTCATAACATAGATATCATAATAATAACAAGTAATTTTTATCACATAATTTGCAAGACATCACCATTGCAAATAATTTTATCAATAGATAATTTAGAAAAATTCCATGCATTCCAAATTGTGTAATTGACGTAGCTTAATTTGATATCTACTAACATTCTAATTCGGCTACTTTGGTAGCTAACAATTTATCCATAACGTAGATATCATGATAAAATAATGATAATAATAAATATCCATAACATAAATATCATGATAAAATAATGATAATAATAATAATTCATAACATAAATAACATGATAATAATAATTATCCATAACATAAATATCATGATAAAATAATGATAAATTTAGATAAATCAAATAAAGTATTATTATCATTATTTTAAACATTTATCTCATTGAAGATGATAATAATAATAAATAAATAAATTATTTGAATTCCATGAATTTGAATCTTTTGAAATTTAAAGTGAAGATTTGAAATCTTGTAGGACCCACCAATAATAATTTAATTTTGTTTGTAATCAATAACATGATCAACCCAAATGAAATCCAATTAGGAAACTTATTGGGATTCTTTTTTTTTTTTTTTGAAATACAAGAATTGATACGCAATCCAATAAAAAAATCTTAATTGATGAACACATGTGAAATTCATATGAATTCTTGAATACAGTAACTTAAAATATATCATAAATAAAAGAATATTATTTTTTAATCAATAACTCATGAAAACTTGAAAATAGGAACTTAATTCAAATAGATCACATGATCTATTGAAACTTAAATATTAATTTAAATCAATCAAGAAACTTAATTCTTGAATGCAATAACAATGAATTCTTGAACAAGTATGAAAATCAATCAAGATATACAAGATTCTTTAATGCAAGAATTAAAGAAATAATCAACAACGCAAGATTATGAATTCCTGAACAACAATGAAAATCAATCAACATATACAAGATTCTTGAATGCAAAAATTAAAGAAATAATCAAGAATGCAAGATTCTTGAATGTAATAACAATGAATTCTTTACCCTCATAAAATTGATTACTTGATTCATCAAGGAAAAGCCAAACGTAGTTATTTGCAGCGGAAACATAAATTCATACATTAAAATATCAATGGAAAATCTCATGTTCTCAACTTGGCTCTAACATTGTATAATTCAATAAAAGCCAAGATCTTTGAACAAGAAGATTTTCACAAATAGTATGGGATAGAATAACATACCTGGATCAATGGTATTCTTCTAGTAGAGAAGGATTGTGTTTTTCTCTCTTGGCCTTCCTTTACTTGAACTTGATTAGATTTCTTGATGGAGAGAAACTTCTAGTTCATTAGGTAGAGAGAGGATCAATCCCTAGGGTTTCATCTTTATATACATCTTTCCATCATGGCGTTTAAATTAGGGAAATTATCTTTTACTTAATTGGCCTACTTTATCAGTAGGCCCAAAACATAAAGTTTAAAGAAATGTTAATGAGTCACATTAATGATTATTTATATTTAAATAATCTAACACGAGTTACCTAGGTCATCGTATGAATATAGTAAGTTAAGACAGTAAACGAAGTTATAAAGTCTAAGTGATTATTTCTCGATCCAGTCTTACGCAAACTCATTGCATAGGACGCCCCCACACGTATGTCCCACATGAATGATTTAGAATCACACCGTTTGTACTTTACAAAGTGGGTCGCGTCCATAGTATCCTCAGCATAAGGTACCCATCCCTATCCTATATTGTAGATCGTTCTGGCTATAACTTAAACTTGACACACTTTTATGTCGCACATAAAGTTCAAGTATACATGCTATAACCAAGGGTTCTTCATTTATTGGATTAGGGTTACAAAATACATAATTCACTTTATTCAATACCACCTTTACTGAATAAACCTCAGTAACAACTTTATTGCAGAATAGAATATGCATTCAGTTTACAAACCACAAATTTTATGACATAATTAAAATCCAACACGAAGACGATTAGCTATGATGTCGATTCCAAACAAATATCAACCCCAATGTCATCGTACCCATATGATGAAGGTTACCTACAATGTCAGTTGTAAACCGATATCAAATCCATTACTGTTTCATATGAAGTCAGTTCTAAACTGATATTGTAGCCCATATTAATTATAGCCATGAATTGACATCTTTCCTTGGCCCAATGCACATGCTAAGATGACAATTTATTTTAATGACTTTTTATAATCATCATTATTTTAATATAAGATGACTGCTCGACACTAACATTGTTTCTAATTCCATCTACAATATATTTATTACAATAATTAGAACTCAAAACTTGTATAAAACATACCACAATGCTTTTAAAATAATTATCAACACATAGTACAACTCATTCTGGTTCAATCACACGCAAATGGGTTTTAGTGAAATACAAGTAAAAAATAGATTTTACGTAATAAATTGTCCAACACAACTACTTCGTTCAATTGAAACAAAAAAAAAAAAAAACAAAATTGAATCATATGAAACACGCACAATCTACCATTCCATTTATTTGATTTAATAAAAAATTAACAACACAATGCTCTCACAAACAAGTCTAATATATTTCATTCCATCCAAATAATAAACTCTAGTATCAGAGTTGTTCCGCTACAAAAATTGTCATAAAAGCTACAAAATTAAAGAGCTATCACTGTTTCAGAAGAGTAGTGATACAATTTTGATAAGAACTAGCATGCACGCAATACTCAAATGATGAAGTTTGAAACATGTTTTTCCTATTCATCGAGTTATGCTTATGTAGAAGGCTTCTTAGTTTAAACTACATGAAAAGAAAGAATAAATTATTATAATTATATATGAAAAAGTTTTTGTGATAGGACATACCACTTTCTAAGAAGTGGTTCGTAGGCATGACCAATAGGCTCATCTGACCTTTTTAAACATAAGATACCAAAGGTTTTTTTTAATAGAACATGTGAGAAATTCCACAAAAATTTCTTCGAAGTGACTATATCATGAAATGGGGTTTTCGTACGGATAACCCGTTTTCCTGCGCATTAATGACATTTGACCTGACATTTCAAAATAATGAAATATGACTCATTCTAACGTGGCAATGCCTGCAAAATTGCTCATAAGGGTAATATGAAGTGATCTTTTTTGTTTACGCTCTCGTACGCGGAAACACTCTCGCTCCCGTTGTCTCGCTCTCGCCTCACTCAAATAAGTGGCCGAAAATATAAAGAAAGAAAGACAAGGAAAAAAGTCAGAGAAGAGCTGGAGTAGCAGAGGTAGAGCGATAGCGAGTCAGAGAAAGCGAGTCAGCGAGAGCGAGAGCTAGTCAACTATAGTGCGATTTTTGTTATTTTTTTCTTTTCTCCAAAATTTTGACAACTTTATTACTATCATGAGCGAGAGCGAGACTTGAGTAAGAGCGAGAGAGATAGAGTCGAGTATGATGCCCTTACGGTAATTTAGACGGAATGCACAGTACAAAAATTGTCATATGTTATTAATTTCAGAACATGGGTCAAATCACATCAATGCGCGTGAAAATGGGTCTTCCGTGCAATTCTCTCATCATGAAATCTCGAAAAATGCTCGCTATTGGTAGATAGGACATAATATGTTCCAAAAAGTCATCAGGCAAGATTGACTCCACAGAAACAGCTACAACCTTGCTTTGCCTCTCTCATTTGTCAAATTCGAGTAACAATTGAATTCACCAAGATCTCATTTTAAATACAACATGAAATATTGTATTTATTAAGATAATATCTTTGTTTAATATAATTCTTTATTTTAAAATTTTAAATTCAGAATCTGGATACAATGAAAACATAAAAATGTTGTTTTCAGAATTTCTACTATTTGGATTCCAAAATCCGAAAACAGTTTTCGAAAACACATATGCCAAACACATATTCACTGAATTCAGTGAATCCGAAAACATAAAATAGAATTCGAATTGCATACCAAATAGATCCTTTAACATCTCATTGTGAAAAAAGATTGATCCACAACGTTTCTCCCTCCATAACAAAGAATGGTCAAATTTTGAAGAATGGATCACATGAGTCAAATTGTAAGAAGATGATGGTCAAATTTTGAAGAATTGATCACATGAGTCAAATTGTAAGAAGATGCAGAAGAAATGAACCGATCCAATTCTTTGGAGTTGAAACAATCACATGTGATAAAGCACATTTATCCAATAGAAAACATCAAGGAGAAAAAATACATTTCAACTAATTAACATAAATGACAAGAGAAGGGAGGTCAAGAACTGAAATAATAGAAACTGCTATATAACATTTTACTAATCATTACACTTACAATAACATAAATAAATGTCACAACCTATAGTGTAATAACATCACCCTTAAATCATATGATATATCCTATCTTCAACAATCCTATGTGCATATAAGTAGAAAATTCCTAATTTCGATAAGAGCCTTGTTTTAGGGTCTAGGGATTATATTAGAGAGTTAAGGAGGAGTTTGAAGGTTCGACATCGTGGGACATCATGGCAGGAACGAGTGTTGCCACGCATCGTTCAGTTTTTCTCTTTTTCTCTGTACTTTCTTTTTGAGAATTTCATGATTTCTTGGACTGTATTTGAATGTTAATTTAAGTATCATGCTTTTGAATTATTTTACTTTCAAACTATGTTTGATTTTTTACATATATTATCGTAACGTTTTTTATGTATCTTGAATCAATTTCTAAACTTTTGGCCATAGCTTTTTTTGTTAAGTTAAATTTAACTTGAAAAAGTAAATTTGGCTAAGAACCTAGATGCTGATTAAGATTAATCAATTTGAATGAGAATAAATAGTTTAATATTAGAAACTATTAAAAGAATTTTGTAATGTCATGTATACTTGTAGAAATAGACTGAGAGGTTGATTTACTTCTTTGCATGAGTTTAACTAGACTAGAGAGAGTCAATTGCATACTCTAGTCGTTCTTAGTTTAGGGTTATTGTGTGTGTCATTAATTCTTGAATCAAATTCATAGTTGCACTTCATATAAGACGATCTTCTTTTATCTCTCAAAAATTGGACTCCAACTTTATAAATAATAGTTTAGGTTTTATTTATTTGTTATGAAAATTAAACCAGATTTATATTTCTCTAAATAAAATTGGATATAATTAACTTGGTATTTAATTAAGGGGAATTGTAATGGATGGCAAAACATATTAGTATATTTAAAAAACTAACCATGATTTTTTAGATTTGCAAATATAGCAGAATTTTTAAGAATATGATTTTTTACTTTTTATTAATTCAATTTTACCCTCATTGGTGTATCAGTAGTATATCTGATATACTTTGCATTTGGTATATCAGTAGTATATCTGATGTACTTTACATTTAATATATCGGTAGTATATCGATATACTTTGTATTTGTACATCAATCAACTGATATATACCTAAAACAAAGTATTTTAATAGTACATTATTGATATACTCTGAATACAATTTTCTTTAGTAATATCAGTTAAATGATATACTCTATATATATTCGTAGCATATCAGAGATATTTTTCATCTTAGTATATTATTGATATATTTCATTTTAGATATGTTCATTTCATTGATATACCTAACGTTGAGTATATCAACAATGTATCAATGAAATGAATACTTTCATATGTGAGGTACTAACATTAAGTATATCACTATTTCTATCATTATTATGCTCTTGGTATATCAAACATACATGATATATCAACATAAATCACTATTTGTGATATATCGTTCATATACTGAATATTAGCATTTCCATTTCATTTATATACATAAATAAAGCATATCAGTAGTATATCACTGGTATACTTGCTTTCGATAATCTGATATGCCGATTATGAATAATTATTGTACTCTTGATATAGTAAGTATTTCTTATTTTTTAGATACGTAAATAAAGTATATCGGTAGTATATCACACTGGTATATACTTGATATTTGTGAAATAAACAGATATCAGTAGTATATCACACTAATATTCATCTTATTAATTTACTTCCGAACAAATTCAAATAAGTATATCAGTAGTGTATCAATGACATACTCTACATTATTGTTGATTTATCAATATTATACCATTGATATACTACTGAAAACTTTTTATTGAACAACACCAATGATAAATCAAGTATATTAGTATTGCACTTACCGATATACTCTCGATTAACTTCAAATAAATATCAGTAGTATATCATGTAGTTACTTTTTAGTTAGGTATATAGTTGGTATATCAATATGCAGGAAGACATTTTTTACTTTCTGTTGCATGTGATTGGGTTAGGTCTAGCTAATAAAAACACTCGAAGCAATAATTTCATATCAAAAAAATATGGGAAGAAAACTTCGTTCATTCAAATATTGACATCGAAAGAAACTTTGAGTGTTTAATAACATTTACTGAAATATAAGGTAACGGATCTGGATTGTTTATATGTAATATCCTAAACACATCAGCTTTTCTTTTTAGAGAATTATAATGGATAGCAAAAAAATATTATGATATATTTTAGCATTTAGTTGTGGTTTTTGGAGATGTGCAAATATAGCAACAAAATTTCACTATATTGGTTTTCGTTTTTCTATTATTCCAGCTCTACCCTCATTATTGTATCATCATGCATATCAGTAGTATATCAAATATACTATTTGGTATGTCAATAATATATCGGTAGCACATTTGGTATATCAATCAATTGATATATACCTAATACAAAGTATATTAGTAGTATATACACTTCTTTTTTAGTGTATCAACTAAATGATATACTCTATATGAAATAGATCAGTGACATATCAAAGATATTTTGCATATTTGAAATATCATTAATATACATAACACAACAATGATATACTTCATTCAGTGATATGTTTCATCACTTTAAGTAACAAGGTATATCAGTAGTATATCGCTGATATACTTTATATTACGCATGTCCCATTTCATTTTGATATAAGTGAAATGTATCAGTAACATATCACTGATATATTTTATATTAGGTTATATTTGATACACTAGATATAAATCACTATTATGCTCTTGATATACTTCATATTGGCTCTTTTTGATATACTATTGATATACTAAGTATTAGAAATTCAAGTTCATTGATATACTTAAGTAAAATATATCAGTAGTATATTATCGTGGGTATATCAACAATATATCACTGATAGACTGTTGATATACGTCATATAGCAATCACGCGAGATTATACAGGAGGGGTATTTTGGACATTTTGCTTACTCCAATTGGGTTGAACCTTTTTTTTTTTTTGGCTATATTTGCAATAGAAATAGGGAAAATGTTAGGAATAGCCAAAAATATTTCATAATTGTTAAAAGCATCCATATTTTGTGGGTTTTTAATTTTGGCCAAAACGTGATATGCAAATGTTCCAGCGTCAACGTTTAATTCCGGATTTGACATTTCAATTTTTTTGTTTTTAAATATTATCGTTCTCTCTCCTTTTTTAAATTGTATCTAATATCTTTTTAAAAAATCTACAGTTATTTTTAATAAAAAAAAATTAATCATTTAGATTTGATTCTGATTCTATTGTTTGAATCTTTCTTTCCTATTTTTTCGATTACCTTTCTATCTGATGTTCTCGATTATGTTCATAACATGATCTTTATCAATTTTGATGTTCTTCCTTCTTTTTTTTGTTTGATTTCTGCATTTTTGATTTCTTCATTAGTTGATTTTCGATTACCATCTCGATTTTCTCTTCTTTCTCGGCGATTAGTTTCATAGTTCATATCTCAATTGATTCTTCCTATCTCGACCGGTTTGTTTTTTTATTTTTCTCTCTTGTTTATTGATATTTTGTCTTCTTTTTCCTCTTTTTTGATTTTGTAGATTGTAAGCTTTTTTTTTACAGGTTACAATGTCGTTGCTATCTATAAGTGTATTGCATGATGGAATTTGGGATGAATCCAATCGATACAACAATTTTAAAGTGTCATCTGTTCTCAAGTTCTTGTTCAACTGTGATTATGTATGTCGGAACTGATTTGTCTCTCGAAGAAAATTATGTATTTGAAAGTAAAGATGATTTGAAGAAAACTATTTACTTCCTTGCATTGAAAAATAGTTTTGAATTTTGGATCGTCAAATCACTTGTTCAGCGCTTGTGATATGGTGTAGTTATATTGTCTATTGTGTCCTAGTTTTGGATGCATTAGTTCAACGCTTATGATTGTGTACAATGGAACTGATATCCAATTTATATAGAGAGGTTTTATATATTTTATGTGTTTAGTCTATCCCATTACTTTTCAACTTGTTCTTACATTATTTTTTATAGTATCGAGATCGTTAGTGATTTATTTACTTTGTAATTTTCATTTAATTTAGTTACAGAATTAAGTTGTAATTTTTTTAATTTTTTAATGAGTTGTTTAGGTGTTTATTTACGTTGTAAGTTACATGTGTACATTCAGAATTTAAAGAAGTAGATTGTAATTCGTGTATACATTATTTAGGATTTATGATTGACAACTCGTGGATTCCTAGAAGTTTTGTATTCACTCAATGACATTTATCAAAAAGTTAAGGTTTATGATTCACAAGTTTTAGCTTTTAATTACACATGTTACTCAAACGACTAAATAGAAAAATAAGTTAATTATGCAAAAGAAAACGATCAGATTTAACTACCTCTACACTATTTACGGTTATGGGTCTCAAGTCTTTTTTACTTGACCTCGTGTCTTTAACCATACCTTCAAGTGTTTGTTTAGATCTTGAAAATCTCAGTTTCGTATATAAATCAAACTTATAATTTAAACTATAGAAGAAATAATCTTATTTCACAATATTTAAATTTTAGTTACACTGTATATCCCGAGATTCTCGGGTTATATATGAAATCAAATTGATATAGTTACCTTGAAATCCGGGTGATTTTGTCTCTCGGGGAAGCCCTTCTGCGTTTTTCCTTAGGCAAAAATCAATTTTGAACTTTTCTTTTAGATGTAGCATATCATTTTACTAATGACAGTAAGAAAGAAACAATATTCCTTACATTCTTTATCGCAGTAGCCTAAGCTCGACTTCAACTATTTCAAAAGAGGGAGAATCCTTCTAAATGCTCATTTTTGGAGAATCCTTCTGAATGCTCCTCCTTTTTGTTCAAAGAAACGAAGGGAGAAGAAACTTAGATCAAACGATTCCGCCGAACTCTTCAAGAAACCCTAACGAAAGCCTCGAATCTTCGGTAAAAGGTAAAAATATTTTGGGTTTTTTTTTAACTGTTTCTACTATTTTACGAGGCATAGAGATAATGTGCATGTTCAACTACTGGTTGATTATTTTCTCTCCCTTTGTTAATTTTTGTTACAAAATTAATTTTTAATTCCTGTATATTTATTTGGTTTAATTAGTACGAGATTTCTTTTATTTAAATCATTTCAATTATTTCAATTTTTATTTTGAATTTTTTAAATTCCATGATATTTGTTTGTTTAGATTATATATTTGATGTGATTTATTTTACATTTTTAAAATCAAATTAAAAATAACTATCTATAATCTAGGAATCTAAATTAATAAATTGGTTAGGGCTAGTTTGGTCTTTTATTGATTTATATTTTAAATTTTTAAAAATAAATTGGCCATTTTTAAAAAGTTAAAAGCATGTGGCTATTTTTAAAAGCGAAAACTACAATATGGCTATTCTTGTAGTTAGCCCAATAAAGGGTAGACACGCTTGCAATTGAGCTTTTATTTTTTGTCATTTGTACAACTGACCCTTTAATTAAAGCTAAAAATTTCAATCCCTATGGCCATTATTATTTGCAAAATATTCAGATGGCTTAGTTTTTATAAATTTCATCTTGATAAGGCTTCGACAAACCCCACCTATGAAAGGATAACTCTAATGTTAGATGACAAGGTTCTCAAATTAATTTCAATATTGTAAAATAACAAATGAAAAAACTTGAGTGAAAAATTTTTTCATATGCCTACACGTTGGCAACTATGGCCCCGTTTGATAACGTTATTTCTGTTTCTGGTTTCTTGTTTCTTGTTTCTCATTTTTTAAGAATAAGAAACAAGAATATGTTTGGTAACTATTTCTGTTTCTTGTTTTTTTGAAAACAAGAAATAGAAACATAAACTTGTTTGATAACCCTTTCTTGTTTTTCGTTCTTGAATGTTTTTTTTCATCTTATTTTTTTCATTTTTTATTGTTTAAAAAGAATTTAGTTATATAATATAAAATATATAACATGCATTGAAATATATAAATATAATTAATTATAACAAATTTATATTATCAAATACCAACAAGTCTCGATACAAAATTAACTAATAATAAAAGTAAATAAATATTATTGTTATTTATAAAAATTGAAACTATATATATATATATATATATTGCAAAAAATCGAAATTGATTAAAAAAAACAACGATTTGTACTCACCGTGGATCAAACCCGAGATTCATATTGGTCGGAGAAAGGTGTTGTCGTGTGTTTAACCAACAGGCTAAAGGGTAGGTTTAGCAAATTTGGGGAACATTTAACTATAAAAAGAAATGAAACAGAAAGAAACTACTATATGTAGTTTTCAAAATTTAATCCAAATTTTAGAAACATTTCTCAAATTTTGGGAACAAAAAACGAGATGAATTATCAAACAAGTCTGTTTCTTAACAAATAGAAACAGAAACGAGAAACAGAAAACGAGAACGTTATCAAACGGGCCCTATATTTCTTCAAAGTTTGACACTATTTTACTGCATTGGAAAGTATGATAAGAAAAATATAATGTATGATCTCTAAAAATATTTTAATGATGCATGACTCAATTTAAATATGGGTTAAATGTGCAATATTAAAACTTAGAAAAAACTAACAAATATTTTTTTAAAGAAAAATATGGAGAGTTTTATTTCAAGGAGAGTGCGAAACTTTATCATCATAATTTATTTCAAATTTTATTTTTCTCAAAAGGGAAGGAAAAAACTTCAAAGTGAAAAAAACATTTTTTAGAAGATAACAAAAAGCTAATAAAAGAATTTTTTTTTTAAATGTTTTTAGGAGTATATATACAAAAGATCTTATGCTTTTTCTCAACCAAAAGGAGACATGGATACTTTTTTTCCTTTTTAAGAAGAAATTCACAAATAAAATAATAAAATGAAGATAATGAAAGAAGTAATTGAACAAAAAAAAATTAAATTAAATTAAAAATTTAAAACCCTCGAATGAATTTAATCATTTTAAAATAAAAAAATTCATGGACAAAAATGATGAAAATGATGTGAAGATAAAAATTCTAATTCTAAAGGATAAATGCTCAAATTAACTTCAATGTCATAAATAACAAATTAATAAGTTAAGTGAGGACTTTTCATGTTCGTGTAGGGGGGCAATCATATCCTCTCAAGGTCGACACCACTACCTCAATTCTAATCTTAAAAATAATAGCTCGGATATAGAGCTATAAATGATATACTTAAACCCCTTTTTAAAAAAATTATAAAAGAAATAGAGAAAGAAATGAATGTGATACATACACATTTGGTTATGAACTTTTGAATACATAAGTTAATCAACATGTATGAAAATCGAACGCATAATATCAGCAAATCCTAAAGTTCAAACTTTGGATAATCATTAAATGACTTAAGAATGCATAACAATGTAACTTTGAGTTCTAACATTCTTGAAAAATGAAAAGGTCCCGAAGCTAACTCTTTTGTTATATCTCAGACAAGAATAACAAGGATTTACATGAGTGAGGAATTTTTTATGCCCCTACACGAGAGCCAAAGCTCCACGACGATGGCAATACTTAAGATAAAAGGCCTCAAATTTATTTAAATGTTACAAAAGAACAAATTAAATAATTGGAGTGGTGAAAAATGATGAAAGACATTAGGGTGGAATTCTAATCCTTGAAGACAAAGTGTCCAAATTATCTCGGATGTTAAAGAAATAACAACGAATCAACTTCCGTAAGAAAAAAAAAATTGTGCACCTACAGAGGGTAATCATGTTCCCTGAAATGTTCACACGCTAGTCAATCTCCAATTCCAATCCTAAAAGATAGAGTTTGGGTAGGAGTCTCATGAGCGTGTGTGTGAAAAATAAAATATAAATATAAATTTCGGTACAAAAGATTCATTGTAAATCACACACAATAAAAAAAATACATGAACCAGATAATAATAATAATATAAAATAAAATAATGACTTGACTCTCTTAGGTATAATTACTTGTTGTCCTAGAAGAGTCGCAAGCTATCACAACGTGATCACGACACCCTTTTTTAATAGTTTTCCTTAATTCAAAAAATCTTGGAGTTGTCAAGACACCTAATTTAAAAATTAAAAAATGATCTACATAAACCACAGTTTAGATTCGTGAGTCGTTTGTCTATAAAAAAATAACACCCTATAACACTCGTTAAAAAAGCGATTACTATATTTTATCTTATGTTATCCAATAATCTTATCACAAAATCTTTATTTTGAAAAAAAAAAAAACTATCTCACTTGATCTTATCCTAACTTTAAATATAAAGTAAAGGATCGAAATAGTGAGTGAGATTATATCCATTAGTTTACTATCATGTTGGAAATTCCTTTTATTTAGAGAAGAATTTCTCACCTCAAAAATTTGAAATATTTTATTATCTCAACTCTGTCATGGGATGTTTGCATGATGTTATATAATTTTCTTCTTTTAAAAAATATGACAAAAATTTTCATACACGCCTACACGGAAGTCAAACTCGATCAAAACAAATTACTCATCCCTAGAGTTAAATGTTATTTTTTTAAAAAAAATTAAATTAAAATTCGTTTGAGAATTCAAATTGAAACTTGTTTGCAAACCTAAAAAAGCAAATCCAGGTTGAAAATTCAAAAAAGAATTAACAAATTGAGAGTAAAAGCAAATGTAAACCAAAAAAAAAAAATTATGAAAATAGGTGAGACTCACCCACCTTTACCAAATTCTTTTTTCTTTCCACTTTAAAGCAAGGATGGATTTAATTAAGGCTTAAGGGCTCGAGCCCCCTCAAATTTTGTACTTTCTACTCTGTATAGAAAAAGTTAGAACAAATCACAAAAAAGCCTTCTGACATAGTGGTTAGTTTGTTATCAGCCTCCCTTAAGTCCCAAGTTTAAGCTTTAATTTGTTTAATTTGTACAACTTTAAATATTTTTTTCAATGTCATATTTAAGCCCCCTCGATACAAATTCTCGATCTGCCACTGCTTTTAAAGGCAGTTGTTGTCGGTCACTGGAGATTCGAGTTGTCTACATGTCGTCGAAGTGTGGGTTCGTGGGTATTAAGTGCTTGCCGACATCGGATCTACTGTGGGAGACTTTTGTCGTGGGTTGCTATCTTGAATTTTAATGAATTGATAGAAATTTGCAATATAGGAGGGAAGATTTGAACTTTTGACCTCTTAATTGAGAATATATGGTTTATGGTTCTCTTGTAATATATTTGACCAGATACTTTTGACCTCAGGATCACGACACTCGAGAGCAAGATCGTCTCCTCTTCTTCAGCCAAGAAACCTCAGGTCTTGCAAAACCAGATACATGCTCTTGATTGCAAATTGAAGGTTTGGCAAGGACTAAGTTCAAAATAATGAGATGAATGTGCAGTTCTTTTGGGCCTTGTTTGGATTGTTTTTTTTGTTTAGTGTGATGGGTCCTGTTCTCCTTCTTTTGTATTATATTCCCTTCTCTTCTTACCTGTAATAAACATGAAGGAACTTCTGATACCCATGATGTTGGACACATATGTTCTAGTGTGGCTACTATTACAAGCTGTAATAAAGTTTATTTTGATGTTTCGAACTCTCTTCTGGTTGGTGGTCTATTGTATGGATTAGTTTCTTTGGGATTAATTTTGTGCACTGAATTTTTAGGACTCGACTTTCGTTGAAATTGGCAAGTTTTGAGAGATTTCTATTATTGATTTTTGTTGGAAATGGTGAGTAGTTGAAAAGATGTAAAATATTGCAACCTTTATCTAAATTTAAAGTACATTCTAATGAATTCGATACTTTGAAGTGATTAGCCTTTCCAATGGATACGCTCACAGGTAAAAATGGTTTTTCATCTTAAAAAAAACTAAGGTAAAAATGGTTTTTCTTTATACTTTTTTAGATTAGATCATAGCCTAAAATTTTTGGGTGTCTCATGTTTTGAACGTTTTAAAAAATCTAATAAATTTTCAAGGATGCATTTAGTTAGTACTCTAAAAGCAAAATTGAAAACGAGAGATTCAATAAAAAAAAAACAAAATTTTTAATGTGTTTGGTAACAAATTTAAGAATTAGATCTCAATTATAAAGTTGTTCAAAACATGTTCAATCATGTATTTATAAACAAGTATACCAACTAAATATTTGATTGAATGTTTTATGTTATAAATTTTGTATAATTATTAGTTTAATTATAATATATTGGGAATATATTAGGTTAAATGAATGTTTATTTTAACAAAAATGAAATAAATATGACATAAAATAATATTTATCAAAGTTCTTATCTTTTTAGCGTAATTCTACCTTCTAAAATTTTAAATTTAAAATATGGATTCATTAAAAACTTAAATATGTTGTTTTATTTTTAATATAATTTACACTGATTGGATCATAGGATTCAAAACTAGTTTTTTAAAAACAAATCAAATATGAATTACATAACAAACTAAAAATTTTCAATGTAGTGTCTAATAGATCATCTTTATAAAAAAAAAACTTAGAATTTTCAATCTAATAATGTAGAGACTATTAGAAATTTGGTTAAATTGCAACTCAATTTTGTGTTTAATAGGTTTTTAAACTTTAAAAAATGTAATCACTAAACTTTTGATTTTGTATCTAATAATTGACCTATTTATCATTTCTTAAAATTCACAAATTTTTTTAGTCTAAAATTTCACGAATCTATTAGACAATTTTATGTGTGATAGATTCATTAATTTTAAAAAATGGTGAATATGTCTATTAGACGCAAAATTGAAAGCGAAAAGACCTACACAAACATAAAAAGTATGAACTAAATTTCTAATTTAACCTATAACTTTTTAATTTATTTTTTTAGCTCAACAATAGGTTAGATGATGAGACTCAATTCTCTTGATCAAGGACGCATGTTTTATGTCAGTTAAGCTATGCTCAGTTTGATAATTTTTTTTTTTAAGTTATGAATTTATTACAAATTTACATAAACATTGCTCAAAATTTGTAATTTAGGGGTTGTTTGGGGCAAAGAGTTATAGAGAATAAGAGTTAAAGAAGTTTGGGTAGTTACAATGTAACGACCTTAAAAGCTAGACAATCTAATGCGAAAATACATAAGAGTTACCCCATTTATGCTCGAAATTTCGGGAGCATAACAATGTAACTACAAGAAAACTAAAATTTCACCGAGACCTTATGAGAATAAAAACACTTTTATATTATACCTCAAAGAAAACATTTAACATCCATCAAACTATGATAAAATATGTTGAGCTTAATCAATGGACACAGAAACAAAAGAGTTTTAAGTTTTACAGACCAACTACGCAATAAACAAGGGTACAAAACTAGACACGGGAACAGAACTTTGGTGATGTCTCTATGGCTTCGTCAAGTCCTCATCTTAGTCACATGCCTCGTGGTTGTGAACCATCGGTAAAATAACAAGCAAAATAGCAATGAGTGAGTATAAACATATTCAGTAAGTAGCTCACTTAAGGGTCCAAAGCTCAAAATCACAAAAGAAACTTTAGATACTCTAGTAATGCACGAACTCCTGAACAACTCAATATTCTGCTCAGATAACTAAAGGTTCAATGTCTCGAGTTCTACCTGCGAGTCAAGGAACTTAGGTTGGCGATGGTAATGAAAGAAAGCAACTCTCACACCCACTCACTTGGGGGAATCACCTCATCTAGCTAGCACATAGCAATGAAGGAAAGCAACCCCCATGCTCTAAATAGTGGTGAATCTCCCTAGGCTAGCACACTGGATGAAGAAAAGCAACCATCATCTTACACTTGATGGGGGAATCACCCCCTGAGCTAGTGAGCCGAAAAAGGAAAGCAATCCTCAATCGGACGCGGTGGGAGAATTGCTGTCACAACCCATATTTTCCAATCAGGTCATTCTAACAATATTGTGGAAGCGTAACAATTGCGAACTAAAACAAACTCAGTGGAAACAATTTCTTACAAATGATTTCTAAATAAACTATCAAATTCTTAACAACAACTTTCTAAGTCTTGTGCCAGAACCCTAAAATTCACCCCTTCGAGACTATCACTTGATCATAAGTCTGAAATATTTTTAAAAAGTAAAAATTAGTAAAAAAATACACAATGAGCAATTTTAAAATCAAGTTTAGAAACTCATTTCTTCAAAACGAACATAGAAATTCAATTTAACAAAACTTTTCAATAGTTGAATCAAAAGTCTAATATTTATTCAGTCATTTTCTTTCAAAAACAATTGTAAACTAAATACAAGTTTCCTTGCAAAACCTTTAATATAACTATCAAAACTTTCCATTAAAACTTTCAAATAAACCGTGCTTAGAAAAAACAAAAGAAAAATCTTTCAATCAAATAAGCTTTCAAAATCAAACTTTTCAATTGAACAAAACTTTCATTTAAACCAAAATATTCAATTCTAAAAACACTTTTATGTGTGAGACCATTTGAGTGAAATACACACATGAATTTTCGAAATACACACATGAATTTTGTCATTCATGTGTTTTTCATATGTGAGACCACTTTGTAACCCCCACTCACATGTCTCTATATAAATATTTAAAATGATTTGATATATAGTGTTACCACATGAACAATTTGATAGTGTTACCATAACTCTAAAACCATAAATGATCCAAATTGTTTATGTGGAGACATGTGAGTGGGGGTATCTTATATACAATGAGTTTGTATAAGACTGGACTACGAAATATTTAATCTCTCTTTAAAAATCTGTTAATTGAGAAGATTAATATTTCATTGGGGTGATCATATACGACTCGATCTTAATCCTGAATGAGTAATGAACTTCATCCTATGAGGGCTCGTCGTTCAATTTGCATAGGTGAGAGTGGATTTCGTAGCTGATTCAATAAGCCTACCACTTTGGAGACTTGACCAAATAGGGAGCTGAAAACATAATCTCACAAGATGAAAATCCCATATAGGATAAGTAGATGAGTAGTTCCCATAAGTGTTGATTTTGGGACTTGAAAAAGGGGCCCCACCTTCTTACTGGTTTGAGAAGGACTTAGTTTATGGTTGGATCATAAACAAATTGTTCACTAGAGAATCAATGGTACTTAAGGTGAAAAATGTAATTGTATGGGTAAAACGAACTTTTGACCCAGCTGGAATTACAAATAACTCGTGAAGGATCGACTTGCATGTAATGGTTATATCCATAGAGACAACTTGTCCTACAGTGCATAAGAGTGCAACTCTAGATCTATAGTGGAGTGACATAAAGTTAATGAATAAAAATTTGTTAATTAAAGAGTTTAATTAATTAATTTTGTATCATTAGAGCTTATAATCTATAAGTCCCATAAGGTTCCCTAGCTAGCTCATTTTAACATTAAAAGATCAGTTTAGTTGAAAGAGATATTTGAAATGTTCAAATTAATATTTGATATATATTTAGCTATATTAAATATAAAAGAGGAAAATATTTATTGTATTTGATACATTAAATATTAAATTATTAATGTATTAAGATACATTGAAGAAAATATATTTATTGAATTTGAATTAGATTCAAATTAAGAAATAAACGTCTAGGTGTTGGGATTTTTGTCCTAATCTCGTGTTTGTAATATATTGTTCGAAATTAATAAGTGTTATTTATTTCATCACTTTGTGTCTCGCAATATTTATAAACTTTTCCAATAAACTAAGCTCCAGGGTCATTGTATACATGAGAGAACTAGAACTTGAACGGTGTGTAGTGGACACACAGGGAAGATCACGTTCGAGTTAATGACCCGAATGGTCTCTGATATATGGATAGGGTTGGAGACCTAATCCACGGATACACTGCGTGGATGCGGCCGCTTTGTATTAGATACAAACGAGGTGATCTGACTCGTTCATGTAGTTGACATGCGAGTGAGGGCATCCTGTGCAATGAGATTGTACAAGACCGGACCGTGATTTATTAGACCTACTGATGTAACACCGTTAACAGTAAGGACTAATAACTTCGTAGATGACCATTAGTGACTCGACCGAATCCACGAGCGTGTTCACAGGACTCCATCTACGAGGATCTGTTCTTTGACTAGTACGGGTGAGGGTGGTCACAGTTACTCGCCCAATATGCCTATCTTCTTAGGGACAGAACCAAGTAGGGAACTGAGAACTTAACTACGCGAGATGGAATTCACTCGTTCTCGCCTTTAGGGAAACTAGAGGGGTTGTTCCCTTAAGTCTTTGTCTCCGGGGCTTGGACAACGCGCGCCACCTTCTCACCGCCCAGAAGGGTGTTGTGTATGTTGGACCATCACAATATGTTGTTCATTAGAGGAGCAGTGGGGACTTAAGGAACAAGAGGTAGACACAGGGGTAAAACGATAATTTGACCCAGCCGTGTCTACGAATAATCTGTGAAGGGTCGACTCATGGGCATTGGTTATATCAATGGACACGTAATATTCTGCACTGACGGGAGTGCAACTACGGGCTATAGTGGAGTGTTACCGTAGCTAATGAATGTTGGTTAACCGGGTCAAAGAGTTTGGCAGGTTAATCTCGGATCATTGGAGCCCGTCACTGTAGGTCCATTAGGTCCTTTGGTTGGCTTCATCTGGATTTAAGAAAGGATAAAGTTTTGGTATGAAATTGAAGTGTTCAATTTCACTTTAAGGGCATTTATGTCATTTATATGAGATATGAATGATATAATATATAGTTTAATGTGAATAAGATTCATAATAAACTATATGTTAGCCTAATTGTTGAATTAGGGCTAATTGGAGAATTTGATTGAGAGAAATTAAATTGGATGTGATTCAATTTAATTAATACACAATTAATGCAAATGAGATTTGTAATATGAGATATGAGATATCTTATATTATGTGGTTATGCAAATGAGATTTGCATAACATATGGTTGTGGTAAAGTGGTAATAATGTGGACATTTCAACTCCACTAATCCCACTATATAAACCCTTCTTACTAGAAGGACTTAACTGGATTCTCTCATTTTTTAGTTTTACGCAAAAAGAGAAGAAAAACTCTCTCTATTCTCTCTCAAATTCTCCTCCCTCTCCAAAACCAAAAAGGTTCCCACAAGCTTCCTTTCTCCAAAAGAGAACAACCGAGAAGGCATTTTGATGGTGTTCGGTTCATAACTGTTGGAGGTGTTCGTTGTGTACGAGGAGCACGAAGAGTTCGTGGATTTGTAGAAGAAATCTTGAAGAAAGTCTTCAACAAGTAAATAAATTCATTTCTTACTGTTTTTCTTCTTCTTAGAAGCATGTTTAGCCTAGATCTATGTATTAGATCAATTTTAACAAAGACGGTTTGCATAATTGATACATCGACGATTCAATCGTCTTCTGCTGCACGGGACTTTCATTCCCTTCACTAGGAGAATTTGGATTAAAATAATTATATTAAGATAAAATAAATAAAAAAATATTTAATAAATTTGAATTGAATTCAAACTAGGAAAAAAATGTGGTAGGAGTATTAAGAAATATTTGAATATGATTCAAATGGGTTATATAAATATATTTGAATATGTTAGATATTAAGATATATTATTTAATTATTCTTCCTAGGTCACTATAAATATGACTAAGAGTGAGCCATTAAAAATTTGTGACTCACAATCTAAACGATCTCCTCATTAGAGAATTGGAGAATTCTCTCGACTTCTTCCACCTTTAAACCTTAATGTCTTCACTTTAGAATTTCTCAAAAGAGATTCAACAAATTATAACGAAACTTATACTCTTTAATCAAACTCAAAAAGTCTTAAAGATCGACTAAAACTCACTTGCTGAATAGTCCACTAACTTTATTGGTCCGACTTGAAACATGTTCAAATTTATGTACTTGATATCCAAAAGCTATGGATATTCTAAAATCATGTTAAAAAAAAAAAAATCCACGGATTAGCTTTCAATCACCAAATCAGTATCTAAAACCAACTTGAAAAAACGTACTCGAATCTAATTTGCCGTTTATGACTACCAAATGGAGCTCCGACGTGTAGTAGTGGAGACGGTGGCACGAAAGGCTGGGAGGAGCGGCCTGGCTGGATTTGTGCGACGTCGTTTTGACGTGGGCCTTATAGGAGGTGGGGGAGGAAAACGCAAATGGGAGGGGTCTCTGTCTGAGGGAGAGAAAAAGATGGTGGTTTTAGGTGAGGGAGAGGAGAAGGAGGGAAAAAAAAAAAAGAAAAAAAAGGGAAATAGATGAGAAAGAAGAAGAAATGGGTATCGGGGAGAGAGGAGAGAATGAGAGAATGAGAGAGAAGATTTTTTTTTTCCTTTTTAATTTCTTTTCTTTTCTTTTCTTGGGTTTTTTCAAAAACTCATAATGCCCTCATACAAATCTCTTCATTTCAAAATTTCTCCTTCAAACTCCCCCAATTTCAATTTATCCTAACAATTAAATAAACAAATTTTTATGTTCCAAAATTTCGAAACTAATGCCCCTCAATAAGCCGGGTATTACATAAAAAAGTTCGTGTTTGGAGTGTTAAATTGTTTTCTCTTGAATTATAAAATCTGTGTTTGGGATAAGGAGATCCATGGAGTAGAAGTTAAGTCTATGTTTGGAATGCATATTATTTTTTTTTTGTTAAACCTCAAGTTTTGAAATTTGAATTGATTTTAGTTTTTTACAGTTTTTTCTACGATTTTTCAAAATTTCATTAGTAAGAGTTTGTTTCCATGAATTCTAAGATTGATATATTTTTTTGTTTTTGTTAATTTATGTATATTTTACAATTTTTTTTAAAGAAAAAAGAATTTAAAAAACAATACCCCACATTCTTTTTTCAACATCTCTCACATTAATTACTCATTTCTCTTTGATAGTTTTTAAATAAAAGAAAGTCTCACCATGCTTTTTCAAATATTACATGTGATCATAAAGATTTTAGTCCATTAATTTAAAAGGATTCAAATAAATATTAAAGTTTTTATGCTTTTATTTTCTCAATTCTAGAAATAATATAAATTTGTTTCCGTCGATCCTAAAATTGAGATTTTAAATTATATTACTTTATGAATATTTTACAAATTTGTTAAACACTTGTTTTCGTCAATTTTAAAATTTTAATTTTAATTTTGTTTTTCAAGCTTAATAAAATAATGTTTCTTTTGTATAATTTAAGATTTTATTTTTCTAACTCATCAATATAATGTATTACTTATAGTTTGGTTAATTTGAGAATAATATATTTTTGAAAATTTAAATAACTAAGTAAAAAAATAAAATATCATTATTTATGTTATTTTAAAATAATTAAGTTTAAAATGAATATATATTTTTTAACCCCACTAAAAATGAATATCATATATACTTTTATTTAGATTACTGTATATTTATGGTATAATTTTATCTAATCAAGTTTGAAAGGATAAATTGTTTGTCTTTTTACTTTTAATATGATTAATTTAAACATCAAATTATTTTTAACATATTAGCATTTTTAAATACTAATTTCTTAAATTGTAATACAAATACTCCTTTCTTAAATTATAATACAAGTTACTTTAAAATATATTTTTATAATATTCAAATCAGAAAATTATATATACATTTTTAGCCATTAATAAATAAATAAACGGGAAAAAACAGATAAGATTTTTATTTTTTACAAATATTTTTTGTTTAAAATTAAAAAAATTATAGATGACATATGAAGAAATTGAGATAGGAAGATTTTTATCAATTAAATTTTTTTTTATTTAGTACTTTAATTTATATTAAGAATTTCAATTTAAATAATAGTATTATATCTAAAACATTTTTTATATAATTTATATTTAAAAAGTAAAATTATAAAATAAAAAGAAAAAAAGTTTTGTTAAAAATATATTGAAATTATAGGATAAAAATAAACAAGATTTTTTTAATAAATATTTATGTTTAATTATTAATCAGTAATAATGATAAGAAAAATTTATATAAAAAGTAAAGAAAACTTTTTAAATTAAGAAATTAAAAGAATTATGTAAAAAAAAAAAAAGAAAAGAGAAGGAGAGGTGAGGAGAGAAGAGAGAGATAGGAGTGAGGTGAGATAAAAAAGTTGTGGCCCTAAAATGAAGAGTTAGAATAGGAGTTAATAATTTTATTGAATCCATAAGGAGTTTGGGGAGTTAGTACCTCCTCTCAACCCAACTATCAACTCTCCAATCCAAACATCCCTTCCCTGGAACTCCTAGATTTGAGATGACATTTCATGTGTTTGGAAGCCATAGAGAAGTGAGGACTTATGATTTCAAATCTTATTTTTTTGAAAAAAAATCTGTTACAAATATATAGGTTGGATTTGGTAAGATTTTATGTTTCAAAAAATTTGTTTCCAATTCTATCTCACCTCATACAATAGTTTCTTCACGATAGTTTTTCTCTATCCAACTCCATATATATTATCTGTAACGCCCCTACTTTTCTATAACCAAATTCCTAGGGACATTACTACACATGCATGCATTTATAGGCCGAGAGATAAAAAGAACTTAAAAGTCATTTCCAATTAACGTAAATAGTTCCAGGGATCCCAAAAAAAAAACAAAACATTCAAATCATTTAAAAACATCACATCAGCTTGGCCTATTAAAACTGTAAGTAAGTTTAACTTCAATTAAAAACATAGACAACAATAGTTCAAAATAAGAATATGCGGAAATCATGCTGGTTCCCATGGTCCTAGTAACGCTCCCCCGTCACACGCCCTGCACGTCCTTCCCTTTACCTGAAAAACATTTTTAAAAGAAAGGGTGAGTATTGCAAAACAATACCCAGTAAGTAACCTCGCTACCGAGGTTTGGGATATGCATACACATACAATCATGATCTCTAAACTCATTCGTAACATACATAGATGGGACCTAAAACTTTCTAGAGTTGCCAGGTCTTTAATCCATGGCTGCATATTTAATTGTCGTGCCTTTAATCCATGATTTGCTTATTCATTGCCGTCTTTTAATCCATGGCTGCTCATTCAATTGTCAGGTCTTTAATCCATGACTGCTTATTCAGTTGCCAGGTCTTTAATCCATGGCTGCTCATTCAATTGTCAGGTCTTTAATCCATGACTGTTTATTTAATTGCCAGGTCTTTAATCCATGGCTGTTCATTTAATTGTGAGGCCGACTGGTCATCCTGAGTCATTTCATTTCGAGTCCTCACGGACTTCACAGTATTTGACCCATAGGTCTCTATTGCATGTTTGACCATGCACATAGCGATCTCAGGATAACCAATGTCCACACTATTCGCTAATTCATTTCGTGGCATACAAAACATGCATGAGGTCCCATCAGTCACATAATAATAGAGTACATATCACAAACATCATCATCAGTATATCAGTCATACTTTCTCATGGACAGTTTGAAGATCATACTTTTGTAAGAAACATGAAACATTCTCATACAAACTCTTCATCCTATTCTCACATGAAATAATGGAATCCTTATACATAACATACGAGAATACTTTCACATAAAATAATGGTTCATTTTCACATAATACATCGAAGTATTTGCACATAAAATATCACGTATTCTCAAAATAATATCTGTGTATTTTCATGTGAAAAATATAAACTATTTCGCATAAAATCATGAAAATCATTTTCATTTACTCCCATTAAAAGTTCGGCACAAGGTCCCTTACCTCGAGCTTGATTTTACTCCAAAACCTAATCGAACCCCCCTGCTTTATCCACCCTTTAGTGAAACCTGATTCACACATAATTTCCGAATTCAAACTCCAAGTATTCACTAAAACTCTAATCATGCAATACTCTAAATACTGCATTAAGATGTCGTGTCCCGCTTACCTCGAGCTCAAAGCGAACACCAACTAACTCTTAGTCCGTTTTGACGATCAATCCCGCTCCAAGTTCGCTTCCTACAAAAGATATTCGAATCCGTAACCTAAGTTCTCAACCAAAACGTTTAAATAATCGACGGTACACAAATCATTCTCGATCGAACTCGATACCTAGCAAGATCGCTCACCGAACGACCAAACCTTGCTGCTGTAAAGCCACGACGGCCGGCGCGCGTGGAGTCCGGCGAGCGGCTGAACGAACCGGTCTTCTTTGCGACGCACGGCGGCTTCGTGGGTGCTCCGCGGCTTCTTCCGGATCGGGCGTCTTTGGAACGATCCTCGGCGGCGGTGGCGCGGACGCGCGACTCCACGGAACTGCGGCGGCTGGGAGACTCCGGTTGCGGTTGGCTGAAGACTCCGGTTGCGGTTTGCTGAAGACTCGCGGACGGCTGGCTTCGATCGTGTTCGTGGATCGGCGGGGATGGCGGCGTGTTAAACGGTCAGACGCAGCTCCTCTTCGTGGACAAGAGCTCGATCGGCGGTGCCTCGGCGGAGACTTCTGTGCTGTAGGGCTCGCCGGCGGCAACACCGTGCTAGGGCGTTCGCGGATCGGGGAAGAAACGGCTCGTCGGCCTTCCGTCGATGCTCGCGGGTCCGAGTGGTCGCACGGCTCTCCGTTCGCGAGTTCGGCCGGCGTGAGAGTTGGGACGCTCGTGATTTCCGTGGCGGAGTCGCACAATGAAGGTATGCTGCACTAGGTTGAACACGAGAAGGAGAAGAAGGAGGTGGTACTATATTAGGGTTAGGGTTTGTAAAATGAGATGGAGGTGATGTGATTGGACTAGGGTTTTGTTCTTATGGTTAAATACCAAGAGACTAAGGGCTAGGGTTAGGTTAAATTTTACACACCCCTCACTTAAACAATAATCCCCAAAACGCCCTTGAGATTGTCCTTTTTCTTTAATTTTCATAATTAATCTCATCTTAAGGAACAATTCACATAAGCTAAACAAAATTACGGTCTCCTCTCATGGGTTTGATTAAAACACCACTCCAACTAAATACAATGCTAATAAAGTGTTAAACAAAATAACTAATAGTACACAGGATGGCGGTCGTCACAATCTTCCCTCCTTAAGAACTTTCGTCCTCGAAAGTTCCTATTCTTGGAATAGTTCAGGATATTTAGCGCTGCGTACTTCTCTTCTCGCTCCCGGGTAGCTTCTTCCGTGCGGTGGTTACGCCACAACACTTTAACTAAGCCGATCTCGCGATTCACGGAGGGTCTTTCGGTCTCTTGCAATAATTTGTACCCTGGTGCGTTCGCCATAACTCGGATCTTACATTAATCGCAATGGTTCAAGTCTATGACATGAGTCGGTCCGAGCGTACTTTCTCAACATGGAGACATGGAATACGTTATGAACCGCCGAAAGAGAAGGCGGCAGTGCTAATCTGTAGGCCACCGCACCAATCCTCTCTAAGATCTCAAATGGTCCGATGAATCGCGGACTCAACTTCCCTTTACGGCCAAACCTTAGAATTCCCTTCATTGGGGCCACCTTAAGAAATACGTGGTCCCCCACATCGAATCCTAGGTCTCTTCGTCTGTCTGCATGTGTCGGCATAACTCTTACATGCGCTCTGGGGCGATGCGCATCCGCGCGCCTAATCTTTCTTTTACCTTTGCCTCATTAGTGACCTGCACTAATTCTGGACCCAACAACTGGCGTTCACCAACCTCCTCCCAGAAAACGGGAGTTCTGCAACGTCTTCCATAGAGAGCTTCAAATGGAGCCATTCCGATGGTCGACTGGTAACTGTTATTGTAAGCAAACTCCATTAGATGCAAATGAGTGTCCCAACTACCTGGGAAATCTAAAGTGCAAGCTCGCAACATATCTTCCAATATCTGGTTTAAGCGTTCTGTCTGCCCATCCGTCTGTGGATGAAAAGCTGTACTGAAGTTCAACTGCGAACCCAACGCTCTCTGTAAACTTCTCCAGAAGTTGGAGGTGAAACGTGGATCCCTGTCTGAAATAATCTTGACTGGAATCCCATGCAAACGGACTATCTCTTCCAGTAAAGTCGCGCCCACTTATCTCAGTAGAATAGGTGGGTTTCCACAGTATGAAATGTCTTGACTTTGTTAATCTGTCCACTATGACCCAAATTACTGTGTAACCTCGTAAAGTTCTAGGCAGACCGACTATAAAATCCATAGAGATCTCCTCCCATTTCCACTGAGGTACATGCAACGGTTGCAGTAATCCTGCGGGTCTCTGTGCAGGTGCCTTTACTGTTGACAAGTCAAACACTTGGCTGGCAGGACTCTGCTATGTCGCGCTTCATGTTACACCACCAAAATGATCATTTGAGATCTCGGTACATCTTGATGCTGCAGGATGCATAGAAAATGGTGAGTTATGGGCTTCGTTCAAGATCTCGGTTCTCAACTTGTCATCGTCGCACACACACACTCGTCCACGAAATAGCAATCCTCCATCTGTGGATAGGGAAAACTCACAACTCACACATGTAGTTACCGCGGTAAGTTTTTCCACTAAGCGAGGTCCACCTGCTGAGCCTCTATGATACGTTGCCTCAAGGTCGGTTGTGCTGTTAATCTGGGCTAATCGAGCCGTGGTCTTTCCTACTAGTCTGCAATTTATTTCGAGCAAACTCGCTGTAACTCTGCTGGCTGTCATCACTCGCGCGTGCAGATATGCATCGCTTCTCTCTTTGAGGGCATCGGCCACTACATTAGCCTTACCGGGATGGTGCGTATGTCAATATCATAATCTTTCACTAATTCCAACCATCTGCGTTGCCTCATGTTCAATTCATTCGGGTGAGCAGATACTTGAACTTTTATGATCTGTGAAAATCGAATTTTCTCGCCATACGGTAGTGTCTCCGGATCTTTAATGCAAATACCACTTCTTTGCTAGTTCCGGTCATGAGTTGGATAGTTCCTCTCGTCGTCTTCAATTGTCGGAGGCATACGCTATTACTTTACCGTCTTTGCATCGATTACACGGTAACCCTTTCTTAGAAGCATCACTTTGTAAACCACAAGCTCCTGTTCCCTCGGGAACTGTAAGAATCGGGGCCGACACTAATCTGTGCTTGAGTTCCTGGAAACTCGCCTCACAAGCATCATCCCAAACAAAAGAGTTTCCTTTTCGCGTCAGCTGAGTCATAGGCATGGCTATCTTGGCAAAATCCTGCACGAAACGCCTATAGTATCCTGCAAGACCCAGAAAACTACGTACCTCTGTAACGGTGGTCGGACGAGGCCACTGTGTGACGGCCTCCACTTTCGCTGGATCAACAGAGACTCCAGCTTCAGACACCACATGCCCTAGAAAAGATACCTGTCTGAGCCAAAATTCACACTTGGAGAATTTTGCATACAACTTATTCTCTCTCAGTGTGAGTAAGACTTTCCTCAGGTGCATTTCATGCTCTTCATCACACCTGGAGTATATCAATATATCATCGATGAACACAATCACGAACGTATCAAGAAACTCCTTGAACAAACGGTTCATCAAGTCCATGAAGGCGGCGGGGAGCATTGGTCGGACAAACGGCATCACTTTGTGAACTCGTAATGCCCATAACGTGATCTCGAATCTTTGTTTTTAGGGATATCCCCTTCACCGATCCTCAATCGATGGTAGCTTTGATCTCGGATCGATCTTGGAGAACAACATGTCGCTCCTTGCAAATGATCGAACAAATCATCTATTCTGGGAGAGGATATTTATTCTTGATTGTAACTTTATTCAACTCCTCATAATCTATACACAGTAGCATGGATCCGTCTTTCTTTTCACGAACAATACAGGTGCTCCCGGGGTGAAACGCGGCAGGCGTATAAACCCTTTGTCTAGCAAGTCTTGTAATCGCATTTTTAGTTCTTTCAACTCTGCTGGTGCCATTCATGCGGGGGGCCTTGGATATCGGGGTCGTCCCAATTCCAATCCGATGTTAAAATCTACCTCCCCAGATGGAGGTATTCCGGGAGGTCTCTGGGGAAGACGTCTCAGAAACTCATTCACTCACGCACTGATGTCACTTTGAGATCTCATGCACCTTGCATCTAGTATGCGAGCTAAGACGCCCCAAGCTCCCCGATGCAATAATTTTACGGCCTTAAGGGCGTGAATTACCTTAGGCCTACTTCCTCGCTCTCAGGCCTCAACTCAGAGCTTGGGTTGGTTAGGAGGAGTGAACACTACCTCCTTCCCCGAAACAATCAATGCACGCATGGTTACTGCGCTAACCATCCATGCCCAATATTACATCAAAGTCAAACATGTCTAAGACCACTAGATTCACTTGCTAACTCATGGTCTGCGATGGTCACACTACCATCCTTGACTTTCATATTGGCTAACAAATTTATTCCGCATGAGTGAGTGGAGACAGACAGGGCATCACAGAATCGTTTCTAGTTCTAACTCGACTTGACTTACAAAGGATGCGAGAAATAAAAGAGTGCGTAGAACAGAATCAAACAATACAAAGGCAAGGTGCCCAAGTAATGGAAGTGTACTGTAACCACCGAGTCGAGCCATAGATGTCTCTCTTGGTGCTTGCATAGGCTCTCCCCGATGTATGGCCGGCTTCACAGTGGGCCCACTATTCATAACTTTGTGGTGGCTAGTCTTTGGCTTGACTCGGGCGACTATTAGCTCTGTGCCCTTCCTTTCCACACTTGAAACACACTCGGGCCAAGACCATTACACTTACCCAGTCTTTGCTACCACATTCTTTGCATCATGGCCTATCTCATTGCTATTCCCGCTCGCTGTTGGTGGTGGTTCGATTTGGGACACATCTGGAAATGCCACTGTCTATCACGGTGTCTGTTGAGAAGCGCCGTGAGTGGGAATTTGGCCGGTCCCACTTCCTCTTGTGGTTTGCTTGTGGGCCGCCCGGTTAACTATTACTGCTTGTGCGATCTGCGCTGCACCCAAATCCGATTCGCCACTCTCACTGCTGGCGCGTAATCGAGAGGTGCTAATGCTTGAATAAAGCCTCGAACATTCTCATCCACCCCCATAATGAAGCGCTCGAGTCTTCTTTGCCTCTGTATCCACCAACTGGGGCAAAAGCAGGACAAACAGTAAATTCCTCTCATACACTTCCACGCTGCCCTCTGCTTGCAGCACAATGTAAGAATTCTCACTGCTTCACAGAATGAGTATGCAGCGAGGATAAAATTTCCGCCAGAATGCTTCTTTGAATAGATTCCAAGTAATCGTTTCTCCGCGGGCAACAATGGTTCCCTGAGCGGACTCCCACCATAAGTACGCGTCATCCTCAGCATAAAGGTAGCACAGGACACCCTCTGGGTCCTCGGGGCGGTTCATCGGTCGAAGATGGTCTCAATGGAGGACAACCACAACTCCGCCACAGTGGGGTCACCTGGAAGACCCATTGAAAGATCTCGGATCATACTTCACGAAGTCCTTCGTAACGAGACTCGAGTTGCATCGTTTACCCCCGACGATTTGCTTGGGCGGTGGGTGGCTATCAGAGCTCGCACCAGACTCTGCATAGCCTCCACCATCATAGTCATAACATTGGCGTTCCCCCAGTACGCCACGGGGGCAATGCAGTACATTCTCCCGACGGTCGGTCGGTGGTCTGGGGAGGTCTCGAGCGGGTGGAGTAACCTCTTCCCGATCCAGGTAATTCCAGGTTGGGCGTCAACGTTTTCCCTTGCCCTCCTACCCCTACCACGTCCCTACCTCTCCCTCGGCCTCTAGGTGGCATTATGTCAAAACTACAATATAGAGAGTTTCTAACTCGGTTTCCTTTACTTTCAAATCATAAAATAGGATCACCCTTGGGGCTTTTAAGGTTATGTATATGCATAAAAGCGTATCATATCATAATCATTTACTTTCTTAATAAAATATCGAACGTGCACAGCGGTGGTCGGAAGCGTTGTTAAACCATGGGAACTACTCAGTGCTTACTCAGTAAGCAAGTCTACGAACCCCTAAACCTAGGGCTCACGATACCAACTATAACGCCCTACTTTTCTATAACCAAATTCCTAGGGACATTACTACACATGCATGCATTTATAGGCCGAGAGATAAAAAGAACTTAAAAGCCATTTCCAATTAACGTAAATAGTTCCAGGGATCCAAAAAAAAACAAAACATTCAAATCATTTAAAAACATCACATCAGCTTGGCCTATTAAAACTGTAAGTAAGTTTAACTTCAATTAAAAACATAGAGACAACAATAGTTCAAAATAAGAATATCACGGAAATCATCTTTGGTTCCCATGGTCCTAATAACGCTCCCAGTCACACGCCCGCACGTCCTTCCTTTACACAAAAAACATTTTTAAAAGAAAGGGTGAGTATTGCAAAACAATACCCGATAAAGTAACCTCGCTACATGAGGTTTGGGATATGCATACACATACAATCATGATCTCTAAACTCATTCGTAACATACATAGATGGGACCTAAAACTTTCTAGAGTTGCCAGGTCTTTAATCCATGGCTGCATATTTAATTGTCAGGCCTTTAATCCATGACTGCTTATTCAGTTGCCAGGTCTTTAATCCATGGCTGCTCATTCAATTGTCAGGTCTTTAATCCATGACTGCTTATTCAGTTGCAGTCTCTTTAATCCATGGCTGCTCATTCAATTGTCAGGTCTTTAATCCATGACTGTTTATTTAATTGCCAGGTCTTTAATCCATGGCTATTCATTTAATTGTGAGGCCGACTGGTCATCCTGAGTCATTTCATTTCGAGTCCCTCACAGACCCCTGTACTTTGACCCATAGGTCTCTATTGCATGTTTGACCATGCACATAGCGATCTCAGGATAACCAATGTCCACACTATTCGCTAATTCATTTCGTGGCATACAAAACATGCATGAGGTCCCATCAGTCACATAATAATAGAGTACATATCACAAACATCATCATCGATATATCACCATACTTTCTCATGGGCGGTTTGAAGATCATACTTTTGTAAGAAACATGAAACATTCTCATACAAACTACTCATCCTATTCTCACATGAAATAATGGAATCCTTATACATAACATACGAGAATACTTTCACATAAAATAATGGTTCATTTTCACATAATACATCAAGTATTTGCACATAAAATATCACGTATTCTCAAAATAATATCATGTATTTTCATGTGAAAAATATAAACTATTTCGCATAAAATCATGAAAATCATTTTCATTTACTCCCATTAAAAGTTCGGCACAAGGTCCCTTACCTCGAGCTTCGATTTTACTCCAAAACCTAATCGAACCCCCTGCCTATCCACCCTTTAGTGAAACCTGATTCACACATAATTTCCGAATTCAAACTCCAAGTATTCACTAAAACTCTAATCATGCAATACTCTAAATACTGCATTAAGATGTCGTGTCCCGCTTACCTCGAGCTCAAAGCGAACACCAACTAACTCTTAGTCCGTTTTGACGATCAATCCCGCTCCAAGTTCGCTTCCTACAAAAGATATTCGAATCCGTAACCTAAGTTCTCAACCAAAACGTTTAAATAATCGACGGTACACAAATCATTCTCGATCGAACTCGATACCTAGCAAGATCGCTCACCGAACGACCAAACCTTGCTGCTGTAAAGCCACGACGGCCGGCGCGCGTGGAGTCCGGGCGAGCGAACGCCGGTCTTCTGCTGCGGCGCGACGACCGGCTTCGTGGGTGCTCCGCGCTTCTTCGATCGGCGTCTTTGGAGCGATCCTCGGCGGGTGGCGACGGCCAGCGCGACTCCACTGAATCTGCGGCGGTGGGAGACTCGGTTGCGGTTGGTGAAGACTCGGTTTGCGGTTTCTTGAAGACTCATGGGCGGGTGGCTTCGATCGTGTTCGTGGATCGGCGGGGATGGCGGCGTGTTAAACGGTCAGACGCGGCTCCTCTTCGTGGACAAGAGCTCGATCGGCGGTGCCTCGGCGGAGACTTCTGTGCTGTAGGGCTCGCCGGCGGCAACACCGCGCTAGGGCGTCGCGGATCGGGAAGAAAGCGGCTCGTCGGCCTTCCGTCGATGCTCGCGGGTCCGAGTGGCTGCACGGTGCTTCCGTTCGCGAGTTCGCCGGCGTGAGAGTTGGGACTGCTCGTGATTTCCGGCCGGCGGGAGTCGCACAATGAAGGTATGCTGCACTAGGTTGAACACGAGAAGGAGAAGAAGGAGGTGGTACTATATTAGGGTTAGGGTTTGTAAAATGAGATGGAGGTGATGTGATTGGACTAGGGTTTTGTTCTTATGGTTAAATACCAAGAGACTAAGGGCTAGGGTTAGGTTAAATTTTACACACCCCTCACTTAAACAATAATCCCCAAAACGCCCTTGAGATTGTCCTTTTTCTTTAATTTTCATAATTAATCTCATCTTAAGGAACAATTCACATAAGCTAAACAAAATTACGGTCTCCCTCTCGCCGGGTTTGATTAAAACACCACTCCAACTAAATACAGCGGCTAATAAAGTGTTAAACAAAATAACTAATAGTACCTGGGATGGCGGTCGTCCCATTATCGATATTTTTTCTATATTCAAACTCAAGTAAACTCAAGGTTAGATTTTTAGTTTGTTTCTCCACTGTATTTTTTTAATTGATAATAATAATTTCAATATTTTTCATGCAACTTTTATATTTTCAACAAGTTTATTTTACAGACAAGCAAACTAAACGTGTTTTTTTTTTATTTGTTCATCTTCTTAATTTTTTTATTTATTGATTTGATAAGAATAATATGTTTTTTGGTCTTTTTTTATATATATTGATTCAATCGATTTTTTTTACTGTATATATTTTTTGTTTTGTGTGTTTCATACATTGGGCTGAAGGAGAAATCAACAAAAAAAATATATATATTATTTTGATTTTTTTTCTCCATTGTTGGACAAAACCAATCAAATCACTTTTAATGGATTTTGTTTAAATTTGACTGGATTCAATCTCTTTTTTCTATTTAAATTAAAGACATTTATAATTCTTATATTTTCATTTTTAACAATAATGATAACATTTAATAAGTTTTAATTTAATAAACTGACTTGTTTTGATTGGTATGTTTTCATTATGATATGTAGTATCTAGTGACAGACATTATTGATTAATTAGGAAACAAGATATCAAATGAAGATGTGATGAGTCAGTTAGCCACTTCGTATTTTGAAAATCTTTTCACCGCGAGTGAGTCGAACTCTGATGTAGTTGATAGGGGTTGAGTTGTATTCCACAAACGATTTTTGAAGATGATAATCGGGGATGGTGGATTTTACAAGGACAAAAATGAAAATTGTGATGAGAGGTATGAGTCCAAACAAGGCTTCAAGACCGGACGATGTACATGCGAGTTTTTATCAAGCATATTGGGAGATTATAGGGGATGAAATTAGTGATATATGCTTATGTTGTCTAAACGGTAGTGGTGACTTGCGCGCTCTAAATCAAACTCTGATTGCTCTCTCCAAAATGGAACACACTAAGTAAAATGGAAGATTTTTGACCCATTAGCCTTTGTAATGTCGTTTACAAAATATTTTCCAAATCGTTGGTGAATATGATCAAAATGGTGCTAAATCAAATTATTTCTCTGGAACAAGCTGCATTTATCTCAGGACAAATGATTACCGATAATGCTCTTATAGGTTTTGAATGTCTCCATGCACTTAAAAATAAAAGGAAGGGGAAGATAGGTTTAGTAGCAATAAAGTTGGATATGAGTAAAGCATATGATCGTGTGGAGTGGAGTTACCTACGAGATGTAATGTTAAAGATGAGTTTCCATTCCGATTGGGTGGATTTAGTTATGAGATGTGTTGAATTCGTTAGTTTCTTAGTTCTCTTGAATGGTATGCCACAAAAACTTTTTTACCCTGACGCGTGGACTTCGACAGGGGGGTCATCTCTCTCCCTATTTATTTTTAATTTGTTTTGAGAGTTACTCTGCTCTCCTCCATAGGGAACAAATTGCTGGAAATTTTACAGGACCAATGATTAATCGTTATTTCTCATTGATTTCTCATCTTTTTTTTTTTTTATGTAGATGATAGTCTTATTTTCTTCTAGGAAAAGCAACAAGATGTCTGTTTTATCAAGTCTATTATGGATTATTATGAACAAGCTTCTAGTCAGACATATAACAAGTCCGTTTTTCTCAGTAAAAACACATCTATAGGGACATCATCAATAATCCAGAGAAATTTTCACATGGTTTGTACTGAAAATTTAGGTTGTTATTTGGGTCTGCCATCACAAACCTCAAGAAATAAATCTCAGATTTTTAGAGTGATTAAAGATCGAGTCTAGAAGACTCTGTATGGTTGAAAAGAGAGACTATTTTCCACTAGTGGCAAGGAAGTTCTGATCAAGGCGATTCCACAAGCTACCCCAGTATATAGTATGAGTTGTTTCAAATTGCTCAAAAAGATTGTGCGCCAAGCTAAACTCTAATTGTGCAAAGTTCTGGTGAGGTTATAATGAGAATGTGCGAAAAATTCACTGGCAAAGTTGGAATCGTCTATACATCCCTAAAGAAAAATAAAAGCGATGGGATTTAGGTATTTAACTTTGTTCAACCAAGCTATGTTGGCTAAACAGAGTTGGAGACTTCTTCAAAATACGGATAACCTACTTTACAGAGTGTTATGAGGTAGGTATTTTTAGTTAGAGAATTTTCTTACAACTGGTATTGGGCTTGGCGTAGTATTTTATGGGGAAGAGAACTTTTTAAACAAGGTTATAGATGGAAAATTGGAAATGATGAGCATTAGCATTGTGAATGTTCCTTGGTTAACAATTAAAGGAAGGTGGAATCCTTTATCAGTTGATCCTGTGTTGTCTTCATGTTGGGGTTTTATGCCCTAAACTCGTGTTGATGAAAGCAATAGAGTTATTATTCATCATTTCTCGTGTTCTCGTATTTAAAACTCAAAATCCAATAAACTAAGCTCCAGGATTATGGTTATGAGAACTTGAACAGTGTGTAGTAGACACATAGGTAGGATCGTGTTCAAGTGTGTAACCCAGATGGTCTATAGTATATGGATAAGGTTGACATCCTAGTAACACTATGGATGCGACCCACTTTGTATTTGATGCAAACGATGCGATCTAACTCGTTCATGTAGTTGACATGCGAGTGGGGGCATCCTGTGCGATGAGTTCGTACAAGACCAGACCACGAATTATTAACCTACTGATGTAACACCGCTAACAGATTAGGTCTAATAGTTTATAGATGACCATTTGTGACTCGACCTGAATCCTAAGTGAGTTACAAACTCCTATCTGTAGGAGTTTGTCCTTAGACTAATATGAATGAGAGTAGCCAGAGTTGCCGACTTAATAAGCCTACCTTCTCACAGACGAAAGCTCATGGAGAGTTGGGAACTTAACTCTGAGAGATGAAATTCACTCGTTCCCGTGCTAGGAAACTTAGATAGGTTGTTCTCTTAAGGGTTGTTGATAGCACACAAAATGTTCTATCCTTAGGCTTAATTATTGCTAGTTTTATGATAATTTCAGGGCTTTTATGTGTGTTAATCATTGAATTTCAGGTCAAGAGATTAAACAGGACATTTGGAGACATTATGGATCACTCGGGATCGAATCGAGGCTTTTTGGAGCTCAAAATAACATCCATTGGAAGTAGAAGGACTAATCCAAGCTAGTAGACCCGAGGTGATGGCGTTGCAACGCCATGCAGAGCGTTGCAACGCCGTGATTGTTGTTTTGATGCGTTGAGAGTCATGCTGATAGCGTTGCAACGCTGCCTTGCAGCGTCGCAATGCTATCTTGATAAGAAGACTAGTATGAAGGACCGTGGCGAGGGTGTTGCGACGTTGTTTTGCAGCGTCGCAACGCTAGATCAATAGAGAGGCGTGTGCTTAGGGTAGGGGTGTTGCAACGCTGTCGAGACTTTCCTTATATGTCAGCCGCCTAGGGCACAATGTTGCAACGTTGTCCCTAGCGTTGTAATGTTGTGTCGAGAAGCCTTATAAATAGAACATGATTTCTTCTTGCAAAGGCAGCTGAATTTGATAGTCTTTGCACCCTAATTTCGAAATACACTCCGGAAGAAGAAAAAAGTGAGCATTCCTTGGGAGTTAAAGCATTCGTGGAGGTTCGAGATCGTACGGGAGCTCGGGACGAGGGACCGGCATCGACACATTAGTTTATTTTCTCTTTCTTTTAGATTGTAATACCCTTATAAGACGTTTTATATAGCTTTAGTTTGGTTTTATTGTGATTTAGAGTGGCTAAAAGTTGTAGTTAGGAGTTGACTTGCTTGTTTAAGACTTATTTGTTTATGTATTGAACTATGTTTTGATATTTATTTTTAGCAATTCGTTCTTCAATTCTTTGATCTTGTTGGAAGTGGACTCGAGAGAAAAAACTTAGATTAGAGCAAAGTTTTCAAAACTCTTAGAAGTCTGACATGAGAATGACCTAGAAGTCTAAGGGAAACACATAAAGAGGTTGCTTAATGTCGTGCATACTTTTAATATGGAGACTATAGAATTTATTGTGTGTGCGAGACTCACTAAGAATCAAGAGATTTTCTTGAGTATCTTACTTCTTGTTTATAAATTCATCATGATTCATTGCATATGTTAAATAAGTTATTAACTTGTGAAGTCAATCTCCTCCAAATCTATCATATTCGTGTCTCCATTTATTTGTTTATCTTTTATCTTTGTTTTCACCATCTATCCATGTTTTGTTACTTTAGCTAAAATTTAGAATTAGTATCTTGGTAATTAATTAATCTAGAAACCCATTCCCGAGGACGATACTTGGAACTCTAAAATCACTATACTAAAACTTGACCCGTACACTTGCGGTATTGCAATATTAATTTAACGTAACAGTTTCATCCAGGTCTAGAACAACGGGACCCCACCCTCTCATTGGGTCCAGAGAGATTTTGTTTATGGTAGGACGATAAACTAGTTGTTCATTAGAGGATCAGTGGTACTTAAGGAGCAAGAGGTAATCATAGGGGTAAAACGGTAATTTGATCCAGTTGTGATTACGAACAACCTGTGAATGGCCGACTCTTGGGTATTGGTTAAATCAATGGACACAACTTGTCCTACAGTGAGGAGAGTGCAACTACGAGTCTATAGTGGAGTGACTCGTAGTTAATGAATGTTGGTCAACCAGGTCAAAGAGTTTGATCGGTTCACCTCGTATAATTAGAGCTCATGAACTGTAGGTCCATTAGGTCACTTTGTTGGCTCAACGTGGTTATATCGAGGGTATTGAAGTGTTCAATTTCGTAAATGGGAGTTATATCGATTATATGTGATATAAACGATATAATATATAGTTTAATGTGAATACGATTTATAACAAACTATATACTATATTTGGATTCATTTCCAAATATTGTTTTAGTATGAAATTGTTCCATATTAAATACTAGAGGAAATAATTGAATTGAGAGACATGCAAAATTGAATATGATTCAATTTATAAAGTATATGATGCTTTATAATGCAATTATGCAAATATGATTTGCATAATAAGGTATGAGATACCTTATATCATACAATTATGCAAATATGATTTGCATGATGCATAATTTGTGCATTTAGTGGGATAATGGGTGGAAGAAGTTATCTTCACCCTCACTCCCTATATGAGAATGCATGTATATGCATTTAGGGGTTGATTGTTCATTTTTTTTTAGAAATTAGGGATTTCCATTTCTCACAAACTCTCTCAAAGTTCTCTCTAAAAAATTCTCTCCATTTCTCCAAAGGAGATCCCACCATCTTCATTCTCCTAGAGAACAACGGAGAAGACTTGTTGGAGGTGTTTGGGTTGATTGTTGAGAATGAGTACGAGATTGATGAAGGATTACAAGAAGAGGTTTCTTCAAAGGTAAATTATTATTCTTCTTCATCATGCTTAATCTAAAGTTACTGTTTTGTGCATAATTCATAGCGTAATTGCGGGCAAAATCGATTTCAACACTTCCGCTACGAGATACGATCCCTTCACTTCAGGTATGGTAGGCTCCCTTTTAAAGAAAAATGGCAATGGGATATTGAAAAAATTTGGAGACATTTTCTCGATGATGATATTGATCACATTCCTAGGATACCAGGTCTTGGTTTAAATTGTGATGATGAAGTTGTGTGGAACTTTCATAAGCGAGATATTTTCACAGCAACTTGGTTTGCATATCCAAGACTCATAGAAAGCTGCAAGTTCAAACGGTGAAGGGGTGCGATCCATGTGGAGAACTCTGTGGAAGGCGACGATTTCGAATAAAGTCAAAATTTGTTGTTGGAAGATAATTCAAAACCTTCTACCTACTGGAACTAATCCTACCTACTAGAACTAATCTCATTCGAAAGAGCTTAAATATAGAACCATGGTGTCCTATGTGTGAAAAACATCCAGAAACAAATCGACATATTTTTTGGGATGTAAGGTAATAAAGCAAATTTCGAACAATTTCTTACCTTCTAATGTAAATCTGTTTTATAATTTCAGGAATTCATGGGATGCGACTGATTACTTTTGTTGGATGTGTTGGGATGTATGTCCTAATCTCGTTTTGTTTGTAAATTTAACATTTGAAAATAATAAAAGTTATTTATTTCATCATTTTGTGTCTCGCAAATTTTACAAACTTTGTCCAATAAACTGAGCTCCAGGGTCATTGAATATTTGAGAGAGCTAGAACTTGAACGGTGTGTAGTGGACACACATGGAGGATCACGTTCGAGTTAATGACCCGAACGGTCTACATTATATGGATAGGGTTGGAGACCTAATCCTGGATACGTTGTGGATGCGACTCGCTTTGTATTAAGATACAAACGAGGTGATCTGACTCGTTCATGTGGTTGACATGCGAGTGAGGGCATCCTCTACAATGAGATTGTACAAGACCGGACCGTGAATTATTGGACCTACTGATGTAACACCGTTAACAGTATGGGACTAATAACTTCGTAGATGACCATTAGTGACTCGACCTGAATCCTGAGCGTATTACGGACTCCTGTCTGGGGGGTCTGTCCTTTGACTAGTACGGGTGAGGGTGGTCACAGTTACTCGCCCAATATGCCTATCTTCTAAGGGACAGTGGTAGGAAGCTGAGAACTTAACTCAGCGGTATGGAATTCACTCGTTCCCGCCTTTAGGGAAACTAGAGGGATTGTTCCCTTAAGTGCTGTCTGCAGGGCTTGGACAATGGGCACCCACCCTCTCACTGTCACGAGAGGGGTGTTGTGTATGGTTGGACCATTACAACGTTGTTGTTCATTAGAGAAGCAGTGGGGACTTAAGGAGCAAGAAGTAGACACAAGGGTAAAACGGTAATTTGACCCAACAGTGTCTACGAACAACCTGTGAAGGGTCGACTCATGGGCATTGGTTATATCAGTGGAGACATCTTGTCTTACACTGACGGGAGTGCTGCTACGAGTTTTAGTGGAGTGTTACTGTAGCTAATGAATGTTGATTAACCGGGTCAAAGAGTTTAACAGGTTAATCTCGGATCATTGGAGCTCGTCACTGTAGGTCCATAAGGTCCCTCGATTGACTCAAACTGGATTAATAGAAGGTTTACATTTTTTGTGTGAATTTGAAGTGTTCAAGTTCACTAAAGGGTAATTATGTCATTTATATGAGATATGAATGATATATTATATAGTTTAATGTGAATGAGATTCGTAATAAACTGTAGGTTAGCCTAATTGTTGAATTAAGGCTAATTTGGAGAAATTAGATTGAGATAAATTAAATTGAATGTGATTCAATTTATAAATCCACAATATTACAAATGTGATTTGTAAAATGAGATATAAGATATCTTATTATATGTGGTTATGCAAATATGATTTGCATAACCTATGGTTATGGTAAAATGGTAAATAGGTGGAGATTTCAACTCCACCTATCACCATTATATAAACCCCTTTGCAAGAAGGGTTCATTAAACATTTGCTCATTTTTGGATTTCTCACCAAAAAACAAATTCAATTCTCTCTTAAACAAAATCTCTCTCTCAAATTCTCCTCCCAAAACCAAACAAAGAATCCCACCATTCTCCTTCTACCAAAAGTAGAACAACCGAGAAATCGTGTGGAGGTGTCCGTTCGTTGGGATTGTTCGAGGAGTTCGAGATCGTTGAGAAGAACACGAAGAGTTCGTGATCGGAGAAAGGAAATTTGAAGTCGGTCTTCAACAAGTAAGTGGTTCTAACTTGCTGATTTTCCTTCTAGTTTGCATGTTTAGCCTATTAGTATTAGATAGTTTAATTTTAAAAAAACAAATTGCATAACGATACCATGACAATTCGATTGTATTCCACGGCGCGGGGATTCTCATTCCCTTCAGGATGATGGAAGATAGTAGTCAAAAGGAGCATCTTTATGGTCATTTTGTGGAAAAACTGGTCTTGGAGAAACATGGAGATTAAAAATCATGGAGAAAGGCAACTGAGCAAATTGTTCACATTTACACAGATACAAGTTCGTGAGTTAGTATATAATGTTGCTATATACCATCATTTACCCTTGGCTTCTACGACAACACATCAATGGATTCCTCCAATTCAAGGATCGTGGAGTCTTAATACAAATGCATTATGGTTCCCAAGTTCGAATATTGGTGGTTTAGGATGGATTGTTCGAGATTGGGATGGAAAAGTGATTAGTGTTGGACATCATTTCATTCCCACAAATTGGCCTATTTTAATTGTGGAGCTAAGTGGAATTATCAAAGGCTTGAGGTCTATCACGAATAAAAATTTACCACTTGTTGTGAATTCTGATTCTCTAGAGGTTATTAATTTGATTCAAGGGAAGACTGCTGATTAAACAGAAGCTCGAGATTTAGCAGATGAAATACTATAACTAAGGAATGATTGGACAAAAATGTCTTTCAATCATGTTTCTCGTTTGACAAACAAGGAGGCAGACAAATTAGCTTAAAGAGTGATTTTGTTAAAGCAATATGAAGTATGGATGGAAGGACCCTATGTGGCACTTCTAAATTTCCTTTATTAATTTCTATATAATTTTATTATAAAAATATAAAATAACCTCCTACAAAATTTATAAGACCTAACAGTAAAATGTTTTCCAAGCCAAAAATTTTAGTTTTGGTGATTTAAAATCAATTTATATAACGCCCCAGGCCCAGGATCTCCTACGGCCTGGCTGCGTCACTATATCATCACATGACTGTTTATAAGATTGAAGACACTATCCCCACAAACCAATATCTCCACAAACCAACACGGGTCCTTTCAACATGTTTTGTCCTCACTCACATGCTGTCTAGGAAAATTTCCGAGGTCACCCAACAATTGAGCCACCGAAAAAGAAGGTGCACCTTGTTGGTATATGTACTAACTATCAATTTTTTTTAAGCCTTTCTTAACTATACTTTCATATCATAATGGTCACTCGCATGTACCCCTATTCTTCAGACACCATACTTTCATATCCTCAGCATCTCTCTCATTCAGATGTGGGTTCGGTTCATTCACGTACCCCTCTTGCCGTCACAATTTACTTCTAAATGCAAATAAGAATTTGTAGTCATTAATCATTATTTTTATCTAACGGTATTAGTTTTTCTCGTTCGCTGTTATCTCTACCCATCGCTCGAGATCCACTAACATTTGCGGTTCTATGTTCCGACGAGACGACGGCGAGTGATCACAATTCCAGAAAAAAAAGAGTTTCGCGGTTCTAATCTTATTTCATGGCCGAGAAAGAGGAACAATTGCCGAACAGGGACGAGCTTGCCGAGTCGCTCAACGAATTCTTCACCAGCGTATCCGAAATGATCAAATCGGACCTTCTTGTAATCTTCCAAAGCCCTAATTCTCTTACTTTCCATCTCGCTACCTCGCTAAAATTTTCGTTTGGGTCTCTGTGCTTGGTTTGATTCTGCTCTCTGCTCGTTGTTGGTTGTTTACTGTGTTGAATTATTCACTGTTTGGTTGAGCGTTTTCATTGAATACGTTTAAGGTTTGGAAAATTAATCGCCCATGTTTTAGGTTCAGAGGGGCGTTTTGACTATTGTTGGTTTTGTTTTTTAGAGCAATTGAAAGCTTGATTGTGATTGGCAAAACCATCAACTCATTTCCCCTGCTATATATCTGGCCTTTGAATGATCAATTTCGCTCTTTCACTATCTGCTTCTTCTTCTTTGTAATTCCCATGGCCCGTTTAGTTTTCATGAAACTTGAAAAATCGAGGAATCTGTGTTCTAATGTTTTATCAATTTCTTTTTATCTTTAACAATGACAAAACTCGATGTTTGCTTTAGTCAATGAATCTAAGAGGTGGGAATCAGCTTTCAAAGCCATATTTTTGTTATTTTGTCATATAGGGATCAAGTAATCAGCTGGCACTTTTAGAGAAAATGAATCTCAGGGTGGCTGAGGAGTATAAAGGTTTTGGGGATGTGGCTTCTGGAATGAGGGTTTTTGTGGAGCAATTGAAGGCAAAGAGTGGTGGCTTTGATGAGTACATTAACCAGATTGAAAAAATAGAAAATCAGGTGACTGAATTTGAAGCTGTAATTTCAATGCTTGATAAGCATGTTTCCATGCTGGAGTCTAAAGTGTTGTCCGTTTGTCAAAACACGCCTTCATGAATAAATTTCCTATTATGTGTTCTAAATTCAGAACGGTTCCTTCCAGAATATTTTTGCTTCAGTATTGTTCATATTGTCCAATCTTTTACAGTATCTCATTCACTGGCAGTTGATGGTGCTAAAGAGTTGACATCTTTGTTTTCTGTTCCTGCTAAATCTGTAGTGATTTTTGAATGGTTGATGCTAATCATATGTCACCGAAAATTTTTGTTTTGACTAATTTAGATTGGTATGGGGAAATAGCTCTCTCTTAGAAGCTGTTCTTGGTGCCTGTGTTACAGGTGAAACTAAACTAAATTATGTAGGATTAGGAAGACTACACATTTAGGGAGTGTTTGACCCGCAGAGTTGAGTTGAGTTACGCAGAGTTAGCTTGTCAGTGAGTTTAGAAGTTTGTGTTTGTAGTATAGAGTTTGGTTGAGTTGAGTCACAAAGTCTGTGTTTGGAGTATAAAGTTGAGTTCAGGAGTATTTGATGCAGTTTTTTGTAACCTGAAATAGACTGATTTTTAGTTAACTATTTTTTTTTCTTTATTTTTATTTTTTTTCAATCATTCATCTCGAAGCATATTTGCAACACTAAATTCAAATGTCCACTTAAAAAAAACAATGTATTTCAACATTGATTTTTTTTTTTATAAAAAAAACACCATTCTTTGTTTCTTTTTTTCTTTAGAAATTGAATTTGTTCAAACTATCAATGTAGCATTGTTTCCTCTTTTTGCTATGCTATACATTAAACCTTTTCAATTTATTTTTCATTAAAAAAAAAAACTTCTTTCAATCTATAGAAATCACATATTTTCAGTACACATTGAACTTATTTCAATTTATAGAAATCAAATGGTGAATTCTTTATAAAAACAAATAACAATGATGAATGAAAAAAAGACAATATACCAGTATTTTCTTTTCTTTAAACACAAATTAAATTTCTATTAAAATATAAAAATCGAAGGTTTCATTTTTTAAACATATATTGAACTTTTTTGAAACTTACCCATGAGAAACTTATTATGACATTTTTTAATTACTAATAGAGTTCTTTTTTTTAAAAAAAATACATTGACCATTACGATTTTGATTTTTTTGGGAAAGGAACATTGTTTGTTTTCCTTTGTTAAATCGCAGGTACGAAATTGAACATTTTTGGAAAAGAGAATGTCATTATTTTATGTTTTAAGATGACAATAAAACGACGATATATTTCAACATTAATGTCATGTAAGTGTGAAATATTCACAAAATATTAGTAGGTCATCAAGGATCTATTTACATGATTCACAAAATATAATTATGGTATCAAAAACTTATTTACATGATTTACAAAACAAAATTATGGTTCAAAAAAAATATAAGTAATGGCCAACAATGGGTCGAGTTTGTAAGTCTAAAAAAAGATTGTTGGAGCATAGAGTAAGACCAACTAAGTACATGTGCATTTCATATTATTTTGAACCATGGGAGTGTTGTCAGTCATTGAAAATTATTGTCGGCGATACTCGTTGGAGATGGATTTGTTGGTTGCTAGATAAGGTCGCCAAGAATTGTTGTCAATTGTGAGAGAAGGTAGTTGACAGTGGGTGTCAGTTGCTGCATATGGCCCTCGGTAGTCAGAGAAGGTCACAAATAGTGGTTGTCGGTCGTCGGAGAAGGTCATCGAAGATGGTTGTCACTTGTCGAAGGTGGTCGTTGGAGATGGTCATCGGTTGTCGGAGATGGTCGTCGGAGGTGGTTTTCAGTCGCCGGAGGTGGTCGCCAATGCTAGTGGTGGCTACTGGTTGTTGGAGAAGCGATGATAAAATATGTTAATAGGGTTACTGTACAAATCGGTGGAGTTAATATCTTAACACTGTAACAACTCGGTAGAGTTGAGTTGAGTTAGTTGTTTCTCCATGGGTAAAACACTCCCTTAAATTAGAGATATGCTCAAATAGTAGATGCTATCATGTGATGGAAGTCAAAAAATGATATAATTCTTCTATTCTTCATTCAGTGCGCACAAAGGTCATATTTATAGAAAGTACAGAAGAAGTCTGTTAAGAAGATTTAATAAGTTACCATCTATAATTGCTACCATAAATCTTTAACTAACTAATAACAAATAATATCCAATTACAACGACATACTATCATTCCCCCTCAAATAAATGCCTAGATTACAAAAGACATAAGTTTGTGTCGTAAAAAGACAAGTCGATCAGTAGAAAGAGCTTTAGTAAACAAATCAACAGGCTATTGAAAGGCATAAATAAACTTCAACTGAAGATCTTTTGAGGCCACTTTTCTCGTAAAAATAAAAGTCAATTTCAACATACTTTGTACGCCCGTGAAAGATAGGATTTTGTGCTAATTGTAGACTAACTGATTATCACAAAACATAAGAGGGGCACGAGGAAGATATACATATAGCACTTTAAGAACTTGTTGAAGCCAAGACAACTCTGCAGTAGCAGCAACTAAGGCTCTATATTTGACCTCTGTTGAATTTCTTGATACGGTAGTTTGTTTCTTTGAAATCTACGAAACAGAGTTATTCCCAAGAAAGAAAACAAAGCCTGTGGTAGACCTTCGATCAATACGGTCACCTTCGGAATCATAATTTGAAAAACTAAGAAGAAACAAACTACCACCAGACTTGAAGTGCAAACCAACAACTAAAGACCCTTGAATATATCAAAAAATCCTTTTGACAACGGTAAGTTGTAAGGAAGTTGATGAGTGCATATACTGAGAAACTCTACTAACAACATCTTATATGTCTGGTCAAGTAACCGTTAAGTAATATAAAGATCCTACCATACTTAGCTCTAGCATCATCAAGTGAGCATAAAGGTGAAGGATCAGTCAAAGGATCGGCAGAGCAAGGAGTAATACAACATGATTTAGCAGCTTTCTTTCCAAAACGATTCAACACATCATATGCATGGTCTATTTTACAAAAATTCTTGTAGACTTGCATTGAACTTCAAGGCCAAGAAAGTATGTTAATGATAGGATCGAATCCCACAGCGGAAGCGAGTTTAATCGCGTGTTCTTGAAATTTGTTACGTAGATCAAATCAACAACATAAATTAACAACGATTAAGCATATATTAAACTATGGACAACAAACACGTTACCTTTGTAGACTAAAATCTTCACGTGCTCCTTTGCTCCTCACGATCTCACATTCTCAACGATCCCGATCCAATCGACCACACCACTAAGTCTTCTCCGTTGTATCTCTAGGAGAGAGAGGAGAGTGGGATTCATTTTTGGAGTTTGGAGAATATGAGAGGAGTGAAAAACTATTTTTCACAATTGAGAGCACTAGGGTTTCTTTTCTTAAGAATGCTTATCAAAATATGCATCTTATGCATGTATTTATAGGGAAATAGGGTGGAAATTACCATCATATCCCTCTAGTGCTCTTATTATGTATTTGCAAATCATATTTTCATATTTACATAATCATAAGGTATCTCTCATTTTAGTATATAGTTTATTGTGAATCAAATTCTCATTAAACTATATTATACCAATTATATCACATATAATTGATATATCTCTTCATATATGAAATTGAACACTTCAATTTCACTCCAAACTTTATACCCTAAATATTTCCATGTTGAGCCAACAAAGGGATCTAATGGACCTACAGATCATGAGCTCCAATGATGCGAGATCAACCGATCAAACTCTTTGATCTAATTAACCAACATTCATTAAGTACGAGTCACTCCACTATAGACTCGTAGCTGCACTCTCCTCACTGTAGACTGCATTGTGTCTATTGATATAATCAATACCTGTGAGTTGACCATTCACAGGTTGTTCGTAATCACAGCTGGGTCAAATTACCGTTTTATCCCTGTGATTACCTCTTGCTCCTTAAGGAGTACCGATCCTCTAATGAACAACAAGTGTATGGTCTGAAGGGAATGAAAATCCCCGCGCAGCGGTAGACGATCGAATTGTCATGGTATCATTACGCTACTCGAGTTTTGTTAAAATGATCTAACTATTAGATCTAGGCTAAACATGCTAGAAAGGAAGAAATTACAGCAAGATAAAAGTACTTACTTGTTGAAGACTCTCTTCAAGGTTTCTTCCTCGGTCACGAACACTTCGTGCTTCTCGATCTCAACGAATGCTTCCCACGAACGAAATCCGAACACTACCACTTGGAGTCTCGGTTGTTCTTCCTTTGGAAAGAAGGAAGATTGTGGGATCTTATGGTTTTGGAGAGGGAGGAGAATTGAGAGAGTAGAGAGAATTTTGATCTCTTTTCTTTGATCAAAATCAAAAAATGAGAAAAAACTTACCAATCCCTTATTGCAAAGGGTTTAAATAGTGGAATGATGGAGTTAAAATCTCCACATTATTACCACTTTACCACAACCATAGGTTATGCAAATCTCATTTGCATAACCACATAATATAAGATATCTCATATCTCATATTGCAAATCTCATTTGCAATAAATGTGATTAATTAAATTGAATCACATACAATTTAATTTCTCTCAATTAATTTCTCCAATTAGCCCTAATTCAACAATTAGGCTAACCTATAGTTTATTATGAATCTCATTTACATTAAACTATATATTATATCATTCATATCTCATATAAATGACATAAATGCCCTTAAAGTGAAATTGAATACTTCAATTTCATACCAAAACATTAACCCTTCTTTTAACCCAGATTGAGCCAACCGAGGGACCTAATGGACCTACAGTGACGGGCTCCAATGATCCGAGATTAATCTGTCAAACTCTTTGACCCGGTTAATCAACATTCATTAGCTACGGTAACACTCCACCATAGCCCGTAGCTGCACTCCGGTCAGTGCAGAATATTACGTGTCCACTGATATAACCAATGCCCATGAGTCAACCCTACACAGGTTGTTCGTAGACACGACTGGGTCAAATTACCGTTTAACCCCGTGTCTCTACCTCTTGTTCCTTAAGTCCCCACTGCTCCTCTAATGAACAACATATTGTGATGGTCCAACCATACACAACACCCTTCTCGGGCGGTGAGAAGGTGGGCGCCTGTTGTCCAAGCCACGAGACAACACTTAAGGAACAACCCTCTCTCGCTTCCCTAAAGGCGGGAACGAGTGAATTCCATCTCGCGTAGTTAAGTTCCCAACTCCTACTTGGTCCTCACCCCAGAAGATAGGCATATTGGGCGAAGTAATCGTGACCACCCTCACCCGTACTAGTCAAAGGGCGGACGCACTTCGCAGCGCGAGTCCGTAATACGCTCGAGGATTGGTCGAGTCACTAATGGTCATCTACGGTTATTAGTCCCTTCACAATCAGCGGTGTTACATCGGTTGGTCTAATAATTCACGGTCCGATCTTGTACAATCTCATTGCACAGGATGCCCCCACTCGCATGTCAACCACATGAACGAGTCAGATCACCTCGTTTGTATCTAATACAAAGCGGGCCGCATCCATAGTGTATCCAGGAAGCTCTCGAAGACCTAGACTCTCTAGGTGACCCTCAAACACCTTAGCCGTGAGGGGCTTTGTAAATGGATCGATTCGTTGTGCTCTGACGCTATCGGCGTGGTGATCATCACGTCTCGCGGTGCACAATCTCCCGTATCAGATGATACTTGCGCTCAATGTGTTTGCCTCTCTTATGGCTCCGAGGCTCACGTGAGTTGTCTACTGTACCACTGTTATCACAGAACAGTGTGATTGGCAAGTTCATATTTGGAACAACTTCCAAATCCGTCATGAAATTCCTAAGCCAAACAGCTTCCTTTGCAGCTTCACAAGCCGCAACATACTCCGCTTCCATAGTGGAATCAGCGATGCATCCCTGCTTGATGCTTCGCCAAACTACAGCTCCTCTATTCACAACGAAGGCTGACCCCGAAGTGGATTTCTTAGAATCTTTATCGGTCTAAAAGTCAGAATCCGTGTAACCCGTAAGGATCAAATCCCCACTGCCATACACTAAGCTGTAGTTCCTCGTTCTCCTAAGATACTTGAGGATTGCCTTTACGGCTGTCCAGTGATCTAATCCTGGATTGGGCTGATATCTACTGACGATTCTTACTGCATAACAGATGTCGGGCCTAGTACACAACATGGCATACATCAGGCTCCCTACAGCCGAAGCATATGGAATCCGTCTCATATCCTCAACATCTTGAGGAGTCTTAGGACACTCGATCCTTGAGACAAGTGAACTCCATGCCCGAAAGGCACAATCCCTTCTTGGAGTTCTCGCATCTTATATCTAGACAACATCTTGTCAATATAAGACGCCTGAGACAAGGCTAGCGTTCTGTTCTTCCTGGTTCCTGACTATCTGATACGTAGAACATCTTGAGCTTCTCCCAAATCTTTCATTTGGAATTGCGAAGCTAGCCACTTCTTAACATCGAAGAAATTCTACCTCATTCCCAATGAGAAGAATATCGATCCACATACAACACCAAAAATGCGATGCTTTGTCAACGATTTTCTTGTAGACACAAGGCTCGTCGACATTTTGATCAAAGCCATAAGATTTGATCGCCTCATCAAACCTTATATTCCAAGACCTCGAAGCTTGTTTCAGCTCATAAATGGACCTATGAAGTCGGCAAACCTTTTGCTCTTGGCCTTGGGCAATGAACCTTTGGGGTCGGGTCCATGTAGATGGTCTCATCAAGTTTGTCATTCGAAGAAGGTGTCTTGGCGTCCATCTCGCCATACCTCGTAGTCATAATACGCGACAATGGCGGTAAGGATCCTCGATCGAATTTACCATGGCAACAGGTGAAAACGTCTCCTCATAGTCAACCCCTTCAACCTGGGTAAAACCCTTTTGCCACTAGTCGGGCTTTGAAGGTCTGCACCTTACCATCTACGCCACGTTTACGCTTGTAGATCCATTTGCAACCAATGGGTTTTACTCCATACGGTTGATCCACAAGCTCCTAGACAGAATTGAAGTACATAGACTCCATTTCCTGGTCCATGGCTTTAATCCACTCGTCTTTATCAACATCAACCATTGCCTGATCATAGGTCAATGGATCCTCACAGTCATCATCAGGAGCGACAACTGAGGTTTTAGCTAAACCCATGTAACGATCGGGCTGTCGCACAATCCTCCCACTACGTCGAGGCATTCCCAACTCTTGGGAACGGATTTGACTAGACATGCTAGGATCAACAACACTTGTTGACGTACTAGCCCCATCAGCACTCTTGCTGATGTACTGTCCATTTCATTTAACACAATTTTACTCCTTGGTAAATGATCCCTGACGTGGTCTTCCTCTAGGAAAGTGGCGTTTGTCGACACAAGCACCCTATTTTCCTTAGGATCGTAAATGCACCACCCCTAGTCTCTTTAGGGTAACTTACGAATAGGCACAATTTCGAACGGGGTTCCAACTTTTTCGGGTTTGACACCAACACGTGGGTCGGGCATCCCCAAATTCTGAAGTGATGTAAACTGCCTTTACGTCCACGCCAGAGCTCGAAAGGTGTTTCACAAACACTCTTCGACGGAACGTTGTTCAAAATATAAACCGCAGTCTCCACTGCGTAACCCCAAAAAGAATCAGGGAGATGAACATAACTCATCATCGACCGAACCATGTCCAACAAGGTTCTGTTTCTCCTCTATGATACACTATTCTGCTGTAGCATACCAGGTGCTGAGAGTTGAGACGTAATTCCGTGTTCTATCATATAGTCCTGGAATTCAGTGTCCATGTACTCTCCACCTCGATCCGATCGAAGTGTTTTAAGCGATTTACCTAAGAGGTTCTCAACCTCAGTCTTGTACTCCTTGAACTTTTCAAGAGTTTTAGACTTCCTGTGCATTAGGTAAATATACCCATACCTCGAGTAATCATCTATGAAAGACACGAAGTACTCACAACCGCCCCGAGCTTTAACATTCATCGGACCACAGAGGTCAGAATGTACTAACTCAAAAGGCTTTTTGGCTCTATATCCTTTTCCACTAAAAGGACGTTTGGTCATCTTGCCCTCAAGACATGACTCACACACTGACAAAGAGTTTTCTTCCAACTCGTTTAAAAGTCCACTCTTCACTAGTTTCTCAATCTTATTGAGATTAATGTGGCCTAACCGTAGATGCCAAAGATGGGCATTTTCCTTAGGAGAAACTTTCGCTTTCTTAGTTCGTGTTTCATGAGCTTTAAACAATTCGATATTCAAAACACTTTTGACCGAATTAGGTTTCAAAACGTCTGATTATGCTCAAGTGAAGCGAAACAAATAAGATTACCATTTACGAAATAAACGCTTTATTACCATAAAATGAAACGGAAATACATTGTTCTAAAAAGCAGGAAATAGAAACTAGGTTTCTAGTAAACCCTGGAACTATGTACAAATTGTCCAACAAAATGTAGTTCCTTCCAAAATGTAGCTTCACCGTGCCGATCGCTGCAGTAGAGACAAGCTCCCTGGATCCAACCCGTAGAGTTACCTCACCCTCTCGCAGATGGCTTCCGTAAATCAATCCCGAAAGAAAGAACAAACGTGGTTAGTGGCGCCTAATCCAATATCCGTGCAGAGTCACTACTCTCCACTAAACAAGTTTCTGTCACAAGTAAATCACATTTACCTTGATTCTTCCTCTCGACCAGGAATTTGGGACAGTTCCTCTTCCAGTGTCCGCCCCCATTGCAGTGGAAACACTTTCCTTTCTCTGCAACGTCCCTGACCTTCTTGCCCTTCTGGGCGGCAGCTCGGTCAGTTTTACCCCTCTTCATCCTCTTCTTCCCTTTCGGGCGTGAAGGAGCAACAGGTTTAGTCCCAGAGGTCGAACCCCGCGTGATAAGACACAGCAGGCAACATTTACCTCGATTCCTGACCTGTTCAAGGACCGGAAATTCTGTAGCTCATTGAGGAGGGTAGTCGAGTGTAGCTAATTTTGTTCATAACAACATTGCTCTGGCCCGAAGGAAACTCTTCTAAGAGTCTCGAAATAAAGCGACTTGGCTCGACTCGTCGATCGAAGCCCCGTTCATCTAAGCAAGATTAAAGTGGGTCATCATGTCTAGAACATGTTCACGGACAGACGACCCCTCTTTCATCCGTGCGTTGAAGACGTATTTGAGTAAGTCATGCCGGACCTGAAAGGACTGTTGTCCAAACATTTCCTGCAAGGACTCCATGATCTCCTTAGCGGTGACCATCAACTCATGCTTCTTTGCGAATACATCAGACATGCTGGCAATGATGTAGACCTTGGCCTTTTCATTGGCCCTGATCCACCGATCGTATGCATCACGATCACTTCGCGAGGCAGTCGAGCCCGACATCTGAGGACACTCCTCAGACAACACGAACTTTATGTCGTCAGTTACCAAAATTGTGTTTATGTTGTTTTTCCAACTTTGGTAATTATCTCCCACTAATTTATCGGACGCGAGTAGAGCTATTATTGCGCTAGACATGTTTTAAGCTGAAAAATCAAGAAAACTTTGTGTCAGTTTCGCAAAAAACTTTTTGAAATCCAATCAAGTTTTAGCAAAATTGTTTCATGATCCCTAGGTCATTCAAAATTTTGGAATGATACCCTAAAGGTTTAGAATAACCGCCACCGAAGGGTGAATAGAACACCCCTCCTCTAGGACGAGACTTTCTCGATAAGACCCTAATCCCAGAATTACTCTTATTCCATTAGGCGTCCAATTACCATTGTTTGGTCGAATTCATTAACACTTAACGAATTCTGTGAGTGTCACCCTCAATTTTTAAGTTTCCAAGCATCCGTCCAAACAGTAGCCACCGAAGGGTGAACCAAGAAGGAAAACCAACCAGGAAACTGTATCCCTTTCGAGAATTCACGGTGTTCCGACTCCCATGATCAGACCCTCCGAAGGGATTGTCTGGTCCAGGCCAAACTAGCAGGCGGATCATAGGCGTCTCACAGTGTGAATCGAAAGAAGAGACCGTGGGTCCCGTTTTCACAAGTCCTTCTCCCACTCACTATAAGTACTCTCTCAATCCACGATGATATTGACCTATACAAATGCCACCCGAAGGGGGACGCTCCCATTTGCGCCACGAGGCCGAGTATCGATCTCACGGTGCGGACTTAACGGAGATTTGTGGTTGGAAAATGTATCTCATACACTTTATTTCCTCCCACTCAGCACTTTAATTTTAATAGGAATTGACCTAGATAAACCGACTAAAATTTACCTAAGTCTACCAATATAACTCTTATATGGTATTAACCTAAGTCTATAATCACATTATAACTTAGGTCTATGTGAGTTCATTAAAACACTTTTAATTAACGACACTCACGACAAGTATAATCTAAGAATCTCCGGACCGAATTCACTCCCAGGTCGGTTTCCAGGTAGGGGTGTTCCGCAAGCGTCAACTTAAATACCCCAGCCTTAGACAAAACCTTCCTTAGACAGAGTTACTAATCAATCTCCATTCATAGACTAAACTTTGATTTCCTAATTTCTAATCTCATTAGAAAATAGAAAACCTAAGTCTAATTATTCAAGTTCTAAACTCTTTAAAACTAATAATTAACTTAGGTTGCATGCATTTCTATGTTATAGTGCTTGATCATTCATCACATGAATAACTATATACTATAACATAATATAATTCATCACATGAATATAAATGCATGAGCATACTTTAATCTAAAAAATATCACACTTATATTAATTAAATTAAACATGCATTTTAATTATATTATAACTCTTATAATATAACCTATCATGCAAACTATATATTATAACTCTTATAATATAAATGATGCATGAAAAGTTTAAGCTAAGGTGAGATTTTAAATCTATATGACATACAATATGCACATAGAATTTAATTAAATCATACATCTCATGCATAAAATAATTAAATAGCAAAATTGGACCGGTTTTTGGCACCTAGGGGCAATTATTTAATTAAATAACATTAATATAACACTTATATTAATATTATTTAATAAAATAATTAAATAAATGAATTAAATACATTTTACAAAATAAATAAAAATAAAAAAACTGAAGAAAACTGCCCCACTAACTCCGATTGCCCACGAACGTCGCGAAACCGCCCATGAACTGCCCACTACGCGTGCGGCGTTGCAACGCCGTGGGCAGCGTTGCAACGCTGCCACACCCAGCGTTGAGGCCAGCGTGCTCCACGCCGTGGCGTTACTGTAACGCTCTCTGCCTGCCAAGCCGCGCGCGCGAGGATAGCGTTGAGACGCCGATGAACAGCGTCTCAACGCCATCGACAGAACAACAAACTCCTTTGCTGTTCTTCATCGATTTTCGCCCGTTTCTGCTTCGATTTCTTCACATCAACTCTTGCCACGAACGACCCGGACTTACAGACTCGATTTACAACAAAATGCCCAAAAACAACGGGTCTTTACAGTGATCTCATCAACATAAATTGTAAATCTATTCTAGTGCCAAAAAACCGAAACATCCATTTTGCAAACTAACAATTTATCACATAAATTAAGGCAATTTACCCACCTATTTTAACAAAAACAGTGCATAACGAAGAACCATCGAAATGGCTCTGATACCAATTGAAGGGAATGAAAATCTCCACGCAGCGGAAGACGATCGAATCGTCATGATATCATTACGCTACTCGAGTTTTGTTAAAACGATCTAACTATTAGATCTAGGCTAAACATTCTAGAAAGGAAGAAATTACAGCAAGATAAAAGTACTTACTTGTTGAAGACTCTCTTCAAGGTTTCTTCCTCGGTCACGAACACTTCGTGCTTCTCGATCTCAACGAACGCTTCCCACGAACGGAATCCGAACACTACCACTTGGAGTCTCGGTTGTTCTTCCTTTGGAAAGAAGGAAGATTGTGGGATCTTATGGTTTTGGAGAGGGAGGAGAATTGAGAGAGTAGAGAGAATTTTGATCTCTTCTCTTTGATCAAAATCAAAAAATGAGAAAAAACTTACCAATCCCTTCTTGCAAAGGGTTTAAATAGTGGAATGATGGAGTTAAAATCTCCACATTATTACCACTTTACCACAACCATAGGTTATGCAAATCTCATTTGCATAACCACATAATATAAGATATCTCATATCTCATATTGCAAATCTCATTTGCAATAAATGTGGATTAATTAAATTGAATCACATACAATTTAATTTCTCTCAATTAATTTCTCCAATTAGCCCTAATTCAACAATTAGGCTAACCTATAGTTTATTATGAATCTCATTCACATTAAACTATATATTATATCATTCATATCTCATATAAATGACATAAATGCCCTTAAAGTGAAATTGAACACTTCAATTTCATACCAAAACATTAACCCTTCTTTTAACCCAGTTGAGCCAACCGAGGACCTAATGGACCTCAAAGTGGCGGGCTCCAATGATCCGAGATTAATCATCAAACTCTTTGACCGGTTAATCAACATTCATTAGCTACGGTAACACTCCACCATAGCCCGTAGCGGCACTCCGATCAGTGCAGAATATTACGTGTCCACCGATATAACCAATGCCCATGAGTCGACCCTTCACAAGTTGTTCGTGAGACACGATCGGGTCAAATTACCGCTTTACCCTCGTGTGTCTACCTCTTGTTCCTTAAGTCCCCACTGCTCTCTCTAATGAACAACATATTGTGATGGTCCAACCATACACAACACTCTTCTCGGGCGGTGAGAAGGTGGGCGTCCGTTGTCCAAGCCACAGAGACAACGACTTAAGGGAACAACCCCTCTAGTTTCCCTAAAGGCGGAGCGAGTGAATTCCATCTCGCGTAGTTAAGTTCCCGCCTCCTACTTGGTCCTGTCCCGAGAAGATAGACATATTGGGCGAGTGGCTCGTGACCACCCTCACCAGTACTAGTCAAAGGACAAACCCCGCAGCATGGGAGTCCGTAATACGCTTTCGGATTCGTGTCGAGTCACTAATGGTCATCTCACGAAGTTATTAGTCCTTACTAAACAACGGTGTTACATCGGTTGGTCTAATAATTCACGTCCGGTCTTGTACAATCTCATTGCACAGATGCCCCCACTCGCATGTCAACCACATGAGCGAAGTCGAGATCACCTCGTTTGTATCTAATACAAAGCGGTCGTTATCCATAGTGTATCCGAGGATTAGGTCTCCAACCCTATCCATATATCAGAAACCGTTCGGGTCATTAACTCGAACGTGATCCTCCTGTGTGTCCACTACGCACCGTTCAAGTTCTAGTTCTCTCATAAATTCAATGACCCTGGAGCTTAGTTTATTGGAAAAGTTTGTAAATATTGCGAGACACAAAGTGATGAAATAAATAACTCTTATTAATTTCAAACAGTAATTTACAAGCACGAGATTATGAAATAAATAACTCTTATTAATTTCAAACAGTAATTTACTAGCACGAGATTAGGACAAACATTCCAACATGGTCCTACCATAAACTTAATCCCTCTTAGGTCAGTAAGAGGGCAGAACCCCATTGTTCAAGACCTGGATTCAGTTCTTAAGAGAACAACCTATCTGATTCCCTAATTTAGAAATGAGTGAATTCCTGCAGAGTTAAGTCCCAGCTACCTACAAGGTTCTGTCCCTTAGAAGGTAGGCATATTGAGTCGGGTCATTCTCACCCATACTAATCTAAGGACAAATCCCCATAAGCAGGAGTTCGTAACTTGCTCAGAATTCAGGTCAAGTCACTAATGATCATCTATAAATTATTAGGCCTATCCTATTAACGGTGTTACACTAGTAGGCTAATAATTTGCAGTCTGGTCTTGTATGATCTCATTATACAGGATTCCCCCACTTGTATGTCTACCACATGAACGAGTTAGATTACCTCGTTTGTACTAAATACAAAGCGGGTGGCATCCATGGTGTTACCAGTATAAGGTTCCCAATCTCATGCGTATACCATAAACCTTTTAGGTTATATATACTTGAACATTATCCAACTTGTGTCTACTACACATTTGTTCAAGATCTATCACTATAACCTTCGAATTTAGTTTATTGGATTTAGGTTTATGTGCGAGAATATAATAAATAACTCTTTATTTATTTACAACATTATTACAAAACTACACTTGTTCAGCGCATAAACCCCAACAGTTAAAACACCCAAATCATTCATATCAAACAGAGTCTTCTGTCGACTAACAAGAGTATTAACATAAGATGTATCATTACCAGTTAATATGATATCTGTTGCGTAAAATAATATTGCAATACCACAAGTGTACGGGTCAAATTTTAATATAGTGATTTGAGTTGAGAGTATCGTCCTCAGGAATGGTTTCTAGATCAATCAATTACTAAGATACTAATTCTTAATTTTATCTAAAGCAACAAAAATTGGAATAAAGGTGAAAATAAAGATAAGAAGATAGATATACAAGTGGAGACACAAATAAGTTAGAACTGTTAGGGGGATTGATTTAACAAGTTAATTCCTTAATTAACTCATGTAATTGACTATGGTTGTGAGATTATAAACAAGAAGTAAAGATATTCAAAAGAGTCTCTCGATCTCTAATGAGTCTCATGCATAGCAATAAACCTAAAGTTTCCTTATTAATTTTAAAAGCATGCACGACATTAAACAACTTCTTAAAACGTTTCCCAAAGAACCCAAATCACTTTTGTGCCCAGATTTACTAAGGGTCTTGGCAACTCTGCTCTAATCTAAGTCTATTCTTTCGAAATAAACTTAAACCAACAAATCATGCTAAACTTGGCCAAAGAAAAACAAGCATTTAAGGAAGAATTGCCAAAAATAAAGCAACACAAACATAAATTCAATACAGTAGCTAAAACAGTTCATAACAAGCTACATCAATCCCCCTAACTATGGAAATTAGTTACTCATAATCACCATAAAACATGTTAATCCCATAGAAGAGTCTATAAAATAAGTTACAAACTAAAAGAAAGAGAAATAAAACTCGTAAGTGTCGATGTCGGTCCCTCGTTCCCGAGCTCTCGTCACGATCTCGAGCCTCCACTCATGTGCTTGGCCCCCAAGGAATGTTCTTCTACTCCTTTTAGAGTGTGTATTCGAAATTAGGTCCAAAAATCTATCAAATTTTTCTCCCCTTGCAATGGGTACATCATATTGTATTTATACTAAAAATCGGCAAGACGTTGCAACCCCATGGATGGCGTTGCAACGTCGTGTACCCTAGGCAGAAAAACATTTAAGGAAATAGTCTGCGGTGTTGCAACGTCGCTACCCTAACGCGCGTCTTGTTATCAATTCGGCGAGCAGCGTCGCTACGCCGTCTTCACAACTTCATTATGCCAATTATCTGCAACATCGGCGTTGCGACACCCAAAATGACGTTGCAACACCGTCACCTTGGGTCAACATGTTGATTTGGTCATTCTCCTTCCACTTGATGTCTTTTTTAGCTCCAAAAGCCTTGAATTGAACCATTGTACTCCAAAATATCTTCAAATGACCTGTTAAAGCTCTTAACCTGAAATTAGATGATTTAAACACGTGAAAACCCTGAAATTATCATAAAAGTTAGCAAAATAAGCATAAGGATAACACATTTTGTGTTCTATCAAATACCCCCAAACTTAAACTTTTGCTAGTCCCGAACAAAAACAGAATTAAAACATAAGATCTTTCTTATGCAGACATCAAACTCAAAACTTGTTGCGTAAAATTATATTGCAATACCGCAAGTGTACGGGTCAAGTTTTAGTATAGTGATTTGAGTACAGAGTATCGTCCTCAGGAATGAGTTTTCTAGATTAATTAATTACCAAGATACTTTTTCTTAATTTTAGCTAAAGCAACAAAACTTTGATGGATAGTGAAAAGAAAGATAGAAAATAAATGTACAATTGGAGACACGAATATGATAGAATTGAAGGAAGATGATTTCACAAGATAATTCCTTATTTAACACATGCAATGAACTAATATTATGAATTTATAAACAAGAAGTAAATTACTCAAGAAAGTCTCTCAATCTCTCAAGAGCCTCGCACATACAATAAATCCTATAGTCTCCATATAAAATCTAAGCATGCACGACATTAAGCAACTTCTTTATGCGTTTCCCTAAGATTTCTAGGTCATTCTCATGTCAGAATTCTAAGAGTTTTGACAACCTTGTTCTAATTTAAGCTTTTTCTCTCGAGTCCACTTAAACCAAAGATATAAATGAAATTAAGAATGAATTGCCAAAAATAAATAACATAACAAAGTTCAATACATAATCAAATAAATCTAGAACATGCTAATCAAATTCCAACTACAACGTTTAGCTACTCAAAATCACCATAAAAACAAGCTAAAGTCATAGGAAAAGTCTTTAAACTCAATTACAAACTAAAAGAAAGAGAAATAAACTTATGTGTCGATGTTGGTCTCTCATTCCCGAGCTCCCGTCACGATCTCGAGCCTCCACAAACGCTTTAGCTCCCAAGGAATGCTCTTTTTTCTCCCTTTAGAGTGTGTATTTCGAAACTAGGGCTAAAAACTACCAAATTCGGCTCCTTTTGCAATGAAAACAACATGTTGTATTTATAGGGCTTTTCGGTACGGTGTTGCAACGCTGGTCATGGCGTTGCAACGCTGTGCCTGCTGCCAGCCAACCCACTGCGACCATTTTTGTCATATCTTTTCGCTCGAGTGTCCAAATGACCTCCGGTTGATGCGTTGGAATCGTGATTCGATGTAGAATCTCTCAGTATACTTTTTATACTCAAAATACATCTATATTTTTCTTGGGTCTTCAATTAAGCACACACATGTTCCAAATTGCATCAAAATAGTCTCAAAACACTCAATTCTTGCTTCTCAAGCTCAATTTCCTGAAATTAACCATAAATACCATGAATGCCCATGTTTTAAGTATAAAAACTAGCTAAAATATAGAAATAAGATAGCATATTTGCATGCTATCAACCCCCAAACTTAAACTTTTGCTAGTCCCGAACAAAAACAGAATTAAAACATAAGATCTTTCTTATGCAGACATCAAACTCAAGCCTCAGAGATTTAAAAAGAAAATTTCAACAATCACGGGAAACAATCAAACATGATACTTCAACAAGCAATTTAAAACTTTTCCTAAGTATCTCTATGTGTGTGTGTGTGATTAGCCTTCTTTCCCTTCATCTTTACTAGCCCGGAACAACTTTACCAAGTTCTCCATTCAACTTCCCCCTACACTGGTCATAAGTCCTAATCTTTAAGTCTTCCCATAATCCAAAAACAAACAACTCTTTTCAACACTATATTTTTCAACACAATGTTTTTTTTATATATGTAAGGACACTAGCTTTCGCACATCCACTGTAGGGACCCTTACCCAGAGCACTTGCTCAATGAGTGACCTAATTGATCACAGTGAAGGTAGCTCTTTTTGTCCTCGACTCTTTTAAACACAATTCAAGAACACATATCACCAAGATATATATTCTTTTCATTAAACACAACATTTCAGATCATATAAATCATATTGTCATTCATCCTATCATGTAGTTTAACTCTCGAATCAGTCCTTACTCCTATCGAGGTGACATCAAACTTATAAACCCGATAACTCTGTTCTAAGCATTCAAAACTCCAGGAATAAAGGTCGCGTGCATAAACATTGCAGGAAAAACTCAAGAAAATTTTAAATTTACTCAGATTCATAGCATGCTCTCAAGTTTCAGCAGAATCACAAAAATTTTGAATTAAATCTCATCATAGGTCATCCTAATCATACTTATGCATAAGATCAATCAACAATTCAACACATACTCAGGACTGTTACAACAAATAAACAACACATCTCACCCCCAAACTTAATCTAAACATTGTCCTTAATGTTTTCAAAATAAGCTAAAAAAAAGTAAGAAGGGTAAGAGTGAACAATACTGTCTGAGTAATGAAGATTTTCATTTTTCTTTTGAATTCCTTGGACGACCAACTCACGAGAGATAAACTGCTACTCGACGGGAGTATGGATTTACGAGGGATGACATCAACAACGACCTAACAAAACAAAACAAAGCAAACTATGAACTAAACAAACAAACAAAACAAACTAAAGATAAAACATAAACATGAATGAATGGAAATAAAAGCATGGGTTGTCTCTCAAGAAGCGCTTTCTTTAACGTTTTTAGCTAGACTGGACCCATGGTTGGCATCAAGGCACGTAAAATTGCTCATATTTCTTCGGACCCTTCTTGCTTGAGTCAATATAGCCTTCTAAGTCTAAAAGGCTCTCTTGTTTTTCTTAGGCACCTGAAAGATAAATATTTTTGTTATTTTTGTTTACTGAAATAAAAGAACACAATTCAAAACAAGACTCGTGAGTATAGGAAAAAGGTTTATCGAGATTAAAATAAACTTGGAGATAAATGGAGGGGAGACTTTTCAGCCTCGAACTCTATCGCTTGAATTTTCTCTACCGAAGTGATTGCATTACCATATTCTACCTCACAAACCTGTGTTTGGTGTGTTTCAAACTCATCCTCACTATCATATGCATAAGTCCTCCTAGGTGTTGGGATTTTTGTCCTAATCTCGTGTTTGTAAATTACTGTTTGAAATTAATAAAGTGTTATTTATTTTATTACTTTGTGTCTCGCAAATTTTACAAACTTTTACAATAAACTAAGCTCCAGGGTCATTGAATTTATGAGAGAACTAGAACTTGAACGGTGTATAGTGGACACACAGGGAGGATCACGTTCGAGTTAATGACCCGAACGGTCTACAGTATATGGATAGGGTTGGAGACCTAATCCTGGATACACTTTGGATGCGGCCCGCTTTGTATTAAGATACAAACGAGGTGATCTGACTCGTTCATGTGATTGACATGCGAGTAGGGGCATCATGTGCAATGAGATTGTACAAGACCGGACCGTGAATTATTAGACCTACTGATGTAACACCGTTGACAGTGAGGACTAATAAATTCGTAGATGACCATTAGTGACTCGACCTGAATCCTGAGCGTGTTACAAACTCCTGTCTGCAGGGGTCTATCCTTTGACTAGTACGGGTGAGGGTGGTCACAGTTACTCGCCCAATATGCCTATCTTCTCAGGGGCAGGATCAAGTAGGGAGCTGGGAACTTAACTACGCGAGATTGAATTCACTCGTTCCCGCCTTTAGGGAAACTAAAGGGGTTGTTCCCTTAAGTGTTGTCTCCAGGGCTTGGACAACGGGTGCCCACCTTCTCACTGGCCCGAGAAGTGTGTTGTGTATGGTTGGACCATCACAATATGTTGTTCATTAGAGGAGCAGTGGGGACTTAAGAAACAAGAAGTAGACACAGGAGCAAAACGATAATTTGACCCAGCCGTGTCTACGAACAACCTGTGAAGGGTCGACTCATGGGCATTGGTTATATCAGTGGACACGTAATATTCTGCACTGACGGGAGTGCAACTACGGGCTTTAGTGGAGTGTTACCGTAGCTAATGAAGGCTGATTAACCGGGTCAAAGAGTTTGATAGGTTAATCTCGTATCATTGGAGCTCGTCACTGTAGGTCCATTAGGTCTCTCGGTTGGCTCAATTTGGGTTAAAAGAAGGGTTAATGTTTTGGTGTGAATTGAAGTGTTCAATTTCACTTAAAGGGTTTTTATGTCATTTTATATGAGATATGAATGATATAATATATAGTTTAATGTGAATGAGATTCATAATAAACTATAGGTTAGCCTAATTATTGAATTAGGGCTAAGTGGAGAAATTAATTGAGAGAAATTAGATTGAATGTGATTTAATTTAATAAATCCACATTATTGCAAACGTGATTTGTAATATGAGATATGAGATATCTTATAATATATGGTTATGCAAATATGATTTGCATAATCTATAGTTGTGGTAAAGTGGTAATAATGTGGAGATATTAACTCCATGTTCTCTCCACTATTTAAACCCTTTGCAAGAAGGATTTCCTAAGATATTCTCTCATTTTTTGGATTCTAACCAAAAAGAAGAGAAATTTTTCTCTCTACTCTCTCAACTCTCCTCGCTTCTCCAAAACTAAAAGTCTCACTACTTTCCTTCTTCCAAAGGAAGAACAACCGAGAAGCCATTGGTTGTGTTCGGCTTTTGTTCGAGAGAAGATTTCGTAGAGATCGACTTTGCACGAAGAGTTCATGATCCGCTGGAAAGGAATTCTAGAAGATTGACTTCAACAAGTAAGTTTACTTTACTTTCTGTTTTTCTTTCTTTTGAGCATGTTTAGCCTAGATTATTTGATAATTGATTTTAATGAAATTCGAGTAGCGTAACGATACCTCGACGATTCGATCGTCTTCCGCTGCGCGGGGATTCTCATTCCCTCCACTAGGATGCTCTTCCTCAGTGGCAATGATAAGAATTTGCACATGTAGGGTCTTAAGAGATTCAACTATTTGATTAAGATGATGAGTCATTCCATGTACTATTGCCCCAAGTTCTACCACTCGAGCTTCTAACCTATCCCACCTTTCTAATTCAGCATGACACAAATTTTTAACCCTTAATTCTAAAGTGTACTCATTCAATAAATCCACAAGAGAAGAGTTTTCTATAGATTGTTTGGGGTAGGAAAAATCTGGGGTCCAAGTGCCCATATGATTACCATCAAACAAATTTTCATAAATCATAGATTCAGAATGGTAAAGACTAAACATTTGGTATCCAGAGAAATCATGATTCATAATCCTAGGGTCGTGAGAGGGATAGTACGACATTGGCAAAGAATTAAAATTATGAAAAGTCATACTCGAAATCACAACAATTCAAATCTAGACTTTTACTAAAAAAATCAACACAACCAAAACAGGAGACAAAGACTTTAAAAACAAAATAAAAGAGAACAATCAAAACTAAATTACGAACAAATAAGGAAAAAAACACAAAAACAATTAAGGAAAGAAAACAAATAAGGAAAGAAATAAAAAAGAAAAAAAAACACAAAAGAAAAAAACACAAAAGGAAAAAAAAAACTTTAGTCTAAAATCTCGAATTTTGTTCTAATATTAACCAATCTAAATAATCGCCATTCCCTGGCAACGATGCCAAATTTTTTTTGCGTAAAATAATATTGCAATACCACAAGTGTACCGGTCAAGTTTTAATATAGTGATTTGAGTTTAGAGTATCGCCCTCAGGAATGGTTCTCTTGATCAATTAATTACTAAGATACTAATTTTTAATTTTATCTAAAGCAACAAAAATTGGAATAAAGGTGAAAATAAAGATAAAAAGGTAGATATACAAGTGGAGAAACGAATAAGATAGAGCTGTTAGGGGGATTGATTTCACAAGTTAACTCCTTAATTAGCACATGCAATTAACTATGGTTGTGAGATTATAAACAAGAAGTTAAAGACATTCAAAATAACTCTCTCGAGCTCCAATAATTCTCATGCACAACGATAAATCCTAAAGTTACCTTATGAATTTTAAAGCCACGCATGACATTAACTACTTCTTAAAACGTTTCCCAAAGAACCCAAGTCACTTTCGTGCCCAGATTTACTAAGGGTCTTGGCAACTATGCTCTAATTTAAGTCTATTCTTTCGAAATCAACTTAAACCAACAAATCATGCTAAACTTGGCCAAAGAAAAGCAAGCATTGAAGGAAGAATTACAAAAATTAAAGCAACACAAACATAAGTTTAATACAGTAACTAACACAAGTTCATAACAAGTTACATCAATCCCCTAACTATGTAAATTAGCTACTCATAATCACCATAAAAATATGTTAATCCCATAGAAGAGTCTATAAATTAAGCTACAAACTAAAAGAAAGAGAAATAAAACTCGTATGTGTCGATGTCGGTCCCTCGTATTCGAGCTCACGTCACGATCTCGGGCCTCCACTCACGTGCTTGACCCCTAATGAATGTTCTTCTTCTCGTTTTAGAGTGTGTATTGAAAGAGTCTAGATTAAGAAAGCGGAAACAATTTTGGATTTTGAACACTCTAAGTTGATCAATTTTGTAAAATAAAATGCATGCTCAAAGCTGGAAAAACTGGGAGTTAAGAAACTCACATTTGAAGATCAAATTCTCTTCACCCGGTGGACGATTTGCAACACGAACACTTCGTGGATCACCGTTAGTGTCTTCCCTACTATCCTCAGGCCTTGGAACGGATTGTGGGATCATAGAATGAGAGAATTTGGAAGAAAAATCCCCAAGGGTCACAAAAAGTGATTTCTTTGAATTTCTGCAAAATTCTCTCAAAACACCTCAAAACACCATTAAATAAAACTTCATCAAGCTTCATTTGAGTGACAACTCAAGTGTGATGAGTATGGTTTGAGATGGAGGTGGCCAATTTTGGTGAATTTGAAGATGAGAAGGATTGGGCAAGTTGACAAGTTGCCATCCATGAAAATCCTTGATTTTTCATTTAATTTTAATTCAAAAATCAATATTAAATTGATTTTTAATTATATTTAATTTAATTAATTAATATTTAATTTAATTTAATATCAAATATTAAATTAAATAAATTTTTCGATCCCGATCGATTTTCCAAACATGAATCTTTTCCATGCTATAAACCGATCCAATATTTAAATCATATTTAAATATATAAACCTCCTTTAAATCATAGTTTAATTCATTATTAAGCTATGATTCGTTAAATATATCACATATAATTAACGATTTCTCCCAAACTCGAATTTGAACAATTCAAATTCTTTTCTCTCAAAATGTTACAAGGCTTAGTCCGAGCTAGTAAGGAAGACCTAATGGACCTAGAGATCATGAGCTCCAAAGATACGAGATTAACCGACCAAACTCTTTAGCTTAGCTAATCAACATTCGTTAACCACCGGGACACTCCACTAAAGCCCAGTGGTTGCACTCTTCTCACTGTAGATATATTTTTGTTCACTCAATATAACCATGATTAGTAAGTCGATCCTTTACAGGTCGTTCGTAATTACAGCTGGATCAGAATTACCGTTTTACCCCTGTAATTACCTCTTGTTCCTTAAGTCCCACTGATCCTCTAATGAACAATTGCTTTGTGGTCCAACCAGCAAACCGAATCTCTCTCGGGTCAATGAGAGGGGTGGGCCCTTTGTTCAAGACCCGGACTCAACACTTAAAGGAACAACCTCTCTACTAATCCCTAAAGCGGGTAGGAGCGAATTCCATCTTGCAAATCTAAGGATAATCCGAATAAACAGGAGTTGACAAGACTTGAGTCGGCAGTCTCGACCACTCTCACCCATGCAAATCTAAGGATAATCCGAATAAACAAGAGTTCATAGAACGCTCAGGATTAAGATCGAGTTACCTAGGTCATCGTATGAATATAGTCAGTTAAGATAGTAAACGGAGTTATAAAGTCTAAGTGACTATTTTGCGGTCCAGTCTTATGCAAACTCATTGCATAGGACACCCTCACTCACATGTCTCCACATGAACGATTTAGGATCACATCGTTTGTACTTTACAAAGTGGGTCGCGTCCATAGTGTCCCCCAGGATAAGGTACCCAACCTTATCCTTGTACTATAGACCGTTCTGGCTATAACTTGAACTTGATCCACTTTTATGTCACACATAAAGTTCAAGTATTCATCCTATAGCCAAGGGTTCTTTATTGGTTTAGGGTTACACAATACACAATTTACTTTATTAAATAACACATTTACTAAATAAATCTCAATAATATCTTTATTGCAAAATAGAATATACATTCAGTTTTTACAAAACCACGAGTTTTAGGACATAAAACCCAACATGTATTTTGAAATTAGGTCCAAAAACTATCAAATTCAACTCCCCTTGCAATGGGTACATCATATTGTATTTATACTAAAAATCGGCACGGCGTTGCAACTCCATGGGTGGTGTTGCAACGCCGCTACCGTAACGCGTGTCTTGTTATCGATTCGGCATTGCAATACTACATTCACAACTTTACTATGGCAATTATTCGCAACATCGGCGTTGCAACGCCGTCACCTCAGATTAACATGCTTGATTTGGTCCTTCTCCTTCCACTTGATGTCATTTTTAGCTCCAAAAGATATTAACCTGAAATTCAATGATTTGATCTGCAAAAGATATTAACCTGCAAAAATATCATAAAAATCCTGAAATTATAATAAAAACTAGCAAAATACAAATCTAAGGATAACACATTTTGTGTGTTATCACAACACCATGCTTGCAGGAGAAAAGCATGTTGCAGACCAGAGTTGCAACGCCGCTGGAGTTGAGACCTTGATGTTGGCGATGAGACGCACGACGTTGCAACACCATGTGCATAGTGGGCAGTTTGCGAGCTTTCTTCGCACGAAGTGGGCGACAGGGACGATTTTTCCAGCATTTATTTCGAAAATTGTATTTTATATTTAATTTTCTTTTCTATAAATTCAGTTTTAAATTAATTTTGTTAATTGATATTAATATAATTGTTATATTAATGTTAATTAATTAAATTAATGTCCCTAGGGTGCCAAAACCAGTCCGATTTGCTATTTAATTTTATGCAAGTGTTGTATGAAATTATTATATGCATAATGTATGTCATATAATTTAAAATCTCACCTTAGGTTAAGCATATCATGTATCATGTTTATATTATAAGTGTTATAATATATAGTATGCATGATTAGGTTATATCATAAGAGTTATAATATAATATATGCATGTTTAATTAATTAATATAAGTGTTATATTAATTAGATTAAAAGCATTGGCATGCATTATATTTTGTACATGTGATGTATGTATGTTATAAAGTATGTTATTCATGTGATGAATGATCAAGCATTATAACATAGAAATGCATGTAACCTAAGTTAATTAATTAGTTTTAAATGGTTTAGAACTTGATTAATTAGACTTAGGTTTTCTAGTTGTAATAAGATTAGAATTAGGAAATCAAATATAACTTATGAATTGTGACTAATTAGTAACTCTTTTTAAGGAAAGTTCTGTCTAATGCTGGGGTATTTAAGCAGACGCTTTGCAAAACACCCCTACCTGCTTAGAAAGTTCTGTCTAATGCTGGAGTATTTAAGCAGACGCTTTGCAAAACACCCCTACCTGGGAACTGACCTGAAAGTGAATTTGGTCCAGAGATTTATAGGTTATGTTTCTAGTGAGTTGCGATAATTAAGTGTTAATTTAATCAAACACACATAGACCTAAGTTAATAATCTGTTATAGACTTAGGTTAATCCAATATAAGAGTTATATTGGTAGACTTAGGTAAATATAGTTGGTTTATCTAGGTCAATCCCTGTTAATCTAAAGTGTTGAGTGGGAGGAAATAAATTGTATGAGATACATTTCAATTCCACCAACAAATCTCCGTTAAGTTCACACCGTGAGATTCATACTCGACCTCGTGGCGCAAATGGGAGTGTCCCCTACGGATGGTATTTGTATGGGTCAAAATTCAAGGTGAAGGGAGAGAGTACTTATAGTGAGTGGGAGCGGGACCTGTGGAAACGAGACCCACGATCTGTTCTATCGATTTACACCGTGAGACGCCTATGATCCGCCTACTAGTTGTCACACTAGCTCTAATGCTTAAGTTAGCTAATAGAATTTGGATGTAACAAACTAGAGTTTGAATAAGAGGTTCTTTGAGTCATAATAATGTATTTATATGATCTTTGACCTAGGTTATTTATATTCTTTTTTAGATAAGGATTCAAAGGATTCACTTTTGGAAAAATGCTAGGAATAGCCAAAAATAATTCATAATTTTTAAAAATAGCTATATTTTGTGGGGTTTTTTTAATTATGGCCAAAACGTGATATAGACATGTTCCAACGTCCACGTTTTATTCCGGATTTGCCCTTTTTAATTTTTTATGTTTTTAAATGATATGATTCTCTCTCCTACATTTTTTAAATTGTATCTAATATCTTTTTAAAAATATTATCTACCTTTCTTTCCTATTTTTTTATTATCTACCTTTCTCTTTTATCTACCTAACATGAACTTTATCAATTATGTAGTTCTACCTTTTACTTTTTTGTTTGATTTCTGAATTTTGGTTGGATGCTTGTCTGTGCTCAACGGGAGAATTGGGAGAAAAGAGAGAAGTCGACAAACCCTAATGTTTTCGTATAGGTAAAATATAAAAATGTTTAGAATTCATTTTTTCAATTAGTTTTGTAAATTTGCATGGTATAATATTGGCTAGATAGTTATTTTAAATTTTCGTCATATAATCGGTTTTAATTACTGTGTATTTCTTATCAGATTAGGAAGATGGTGTTTTTTAAATTTTTAAAATTTGTTTGTGTTTGAAATTTGATTTTTAGATTTTATTATATTTATTTGCTTATATTACGTAAGTGGATTGTTTTAATTTAAAATTTGAAATCAAATCAAATATAACTACGCCATAATCAAGGAATCTTATCTTTTTAAAAGATCTACACAGTTACTTTTTTTAAAATATTTAAAATCATTTAGATTCTGATTCTATGTTTGAATTCTTTTCTCCTATTTTTTCGATTATCTACCTAACATGTTGTTCTACCTTTTTTTTATTTATGAATTTTGATGTTTTCGTATAGGTAAAATATAAAAATGTTTAAAATTCCTTTTTTCAATGTCTTTTACTCTTTTACGGGACAGATTATAAATTTGCATGGTATAATATTGGCTAGATAGTTATTTTCTTTCTTATTTTCGTCATATAACCGGTTTTAATTCCTGTGTATTTCTTATCTGGTATTTTTTAGATTTGTTTGTTTGTGTTTGAAATTTGATTTTTAGATTTTATTATATTTACTTGCTTAGATTAAAAAGGATTATTTTTATTTAAAATTTGGAATCAAATGAAATATAACTACCCTATAATCAATGAATCTTAGTTAATAAAGTTGTCAAGCTAGTTTTGTCTTTTAATAATTACTAATTATAATGGCCAACTGATTTTATATTTTTAAAATGGTCAAATCATTTTTTAGAATTATAATTATCAATTATTAAAAGACAAAACTAGCCCTAACTCAATCAAATTGGTTTTTTTAAACTGTTTTTACTAGACAAAGTGCAAAGTTGCATGCTCCACTATTTATTGGTTAATTCCTTCTTTATTTTCTCTTATTTTTGTTACAAAATTATTTTTAATTCTCGTGTATTTATTTTGGTTTATATTAGGATGGTGTAGTTTCTTTTATTTAAATTTTTACAATTTTTATTTTGAAATCTTATTTTTGAATTCCATTATATCTGTTTGTTTAGATTTATATGTGATGTGATTTATTTTAGATTTTAAAATAAAATTAAAAATAACTACTTTATAATCTAAAAATCTAAATTAATAAAGTGGTTATGGCTAGTTTCGTCTTTTATTAATTTCTAATTATATTTTTCGAAAATAATTTGGTCATTTTTAAAAAGATAAAATCGTTTGGCTATTTTTGAAATCGAAAACTAAAATATGGCTTTTCGCCCCTCACTTTTCTATCTAGGAATTGGATTTGAAAAGTTATCTATGGGCCTGCAGGCTCTCAGACACGTTTCTCTTCTAAGCTCTTATCATCTTGACTTTTTTATTTTCTTTAATATATTTGACTAAGTCGAAATTTTACTCCTAACAAAAAATATGATTTATATTAATATCGTGAAAGAAACAATAAAAGGAAATGACTAATATCTCAATTGTTAATAATTTTTTACCTTGAAGATTATGTTTACCAATAGTTAATTATTAGAGTTTTTTTTTTTTTAAAAGAAACTATTATTCATTTTTTTGGGTTAATTTTTGGTATGATTTTAAATATATTTTTCTATTTTAAACAAACCCCAAGTTTTTTTTGTTTTCATGGCAACTAGTATAGTTCAAATCATACGACTTTCAATACTGACAAAAAAAAAAAAAAAAAAACCCTTAAAAAACAAGGTCTATTTTCTCTTCTTATCTTCTCTATGTATATGTATACATAGATACTATTTTTAATATAGAAAGATTCATCAACTCACATTCTTTCATTTACCATTCCCAAACTTTTGTCTTCAAATAACGAAAAAAAGAGAGAGGGAGAATAAAACTATTTTGCGGGTGTTTGATTTATGGGGTTGAGTTAGGTTGAGTTGGATTAATAACCCAACTCCTTGTTTGGTTCACAAATAATTATAACCGGTGACTTAATAACCCAACTTCATGGAGTTGAGTTATTAACTCAACCGTACGGTACTTTCTGATGACGGTTCGACGACTTTTCGACGACAGTCCGGCGACTTTCCGACGACGGTCCGACAACTTTCTGACGACGGTCCCGTGAGATGAAGAAAGTGGAGAAAAGAAGAAAATGAGGAGAGTTTTGAAGTGTGGCTTTAAGTTACCAATACTCTAATTTAAATAGGCACAAAAGTCCTAATTATTTTAGAACAAGGAATTCTAATCCTTTCAGAAAAAAGAAATCTTAAACTTTTTTAAAACAGAAATTCTAATCCTTTTTTAAACTTTGAAACACCCTTTCCTAATCCTGATTTGATTATCCAAAGATTCAAATTTAAAACAAATACAATTAAAGCACCTAATTTTACGGGGCGTCACAATATACCCATCTAAGAAAAACTTTCGTCCTTTAAAGTTGGTAGAACTTTACAACGGTCACACCCTCGAGCCATAATCTAAACTTAAACTCTAAACTACCTTCGCACAAGAACAAAGAAGTCAAAAACATAGCATAACAAGTGTCAACACACAAGCAACTCAAATAACTTTAACTACTTTACAAAATAAAATCAAACCTGGAGATAACGAGTCGAGTTCCTGCGATAGGCTATAAGGATCGTTGCCTACGATGTAGGCGAGTATGCAGAATTTAAAACCCATGCTATGATACCAACTGTAACGACCCTAATTTTTCAAACTCAAAATTTCCTAGGGACGTTACTAAGTAACACCGCCTGCACCGAAAATTTCAGTAGCATAACGGCGTTGCTAGGACCTTGATGACATATCTAATATTTTGTAGATATGCAACTTCAATATGACATAAAATATTTAAGTATGTTGGCATATTTTTAACATCTTCACACGATAAACTATTTATTTCATTCTAAAGATGTTCATAGACAATGCAAGTGTTTAGACTATTAATACCTACCTAAATTAAAATAAAAAAGTAGTGGTGAACATGTGCATAAAAAAATGAATAAAGTTCATATTAAAGAGTAAAAGTTCTAAATAATAAATTTTATTGGAAAAGAAATATTGATATCAAGCCTAATATCCATTACTTTTGCAAATATCCTAACATACATTTGAAAAATGGTAATATATATTGTAATTTTATAATTGATCACATAATTGAGTTTTGAAATTGTAGACAAATGTGTTTGTATTTGATTTGTTGTGAAAACAAAGTAAGGAAAAAAAGTCACAAAAAAATCAGACCTTTCATTTTATATAAGATAAAAATGATTTTTAGGGGAGGAGAAAAATTGATATCAATCTCAATAACCAATATTGTTCTAAATATCCCATACGTCTTGCAAATGGTAATATATATTGTAAATTTGTAATTGATCTCATAATGAAAATTTGAAATTGTAGACAAATATGTTTACAATTGATTTAGTGGAAACAAAAAAAGTAAAGAAAAAAAACTCACAAAAAATCAGATTTATTCACTTTACAAAAAACTGCATCAGATATCGCTGACATAATAACACTCTGCAAACCAAACACTGACTTCCTAACTCAACTCTGCAAATCAAACACTGATTTTCATAACTTACGGACAAAACAACTCTTCACAACTCAACCCAACTCTGCGATCCAAACGTCCGCTTAGTGTTATAACATTTCATATAATTGAAACAACATTCTTTATATTACATATTTTAGCTGCTGGAGCAAAACTTTTCATTTTCGCTCTCCAAGATTTCTATTGTATATGCTTCATCAAACTTCCTTCATATATATAAACCATAATAGAATGAAGATATATATAATTTATGTATCCAAATTGCAGATATGTTGTCAAAACTTTATGCATTGTTTTAACTTCCGCACATATTATTTGCGGTTATGGATTGAAGGTTTTGTACTTGGTTCCGCATAATCTTGATGCGGCGCTTCGTCACCCGCCACAGTTGTCGACAAGCAAATGTTCATTATCTGTTCTTGTTTGTTCTGGCAACCTCCTTCTTGTTGGAAAAGAAATTTTGAAGATTGGAGGTTAGACTTTGGAAGATAGATTTTGAAGAAAAGGCTACTTGTATTATTGCTTACTTCTAGCTCTTCGGCTTTATTTGGCTTGATACAAACTCTAGGATATCACCCCTATTTATACTAGTTGCATGCTATGGTTTTACCAACTCATACAATCTAGAGATTACAAAGGGCTCTCTAGAATATTCTACATTCTAGAGAATTCTACAACATTTTTTAAAACATCTTTTAAAAAGAGATTTCTCTAGAATACTCTAGGACTTAAAAAGTTTAGAAATTGGGCTTTTATTTAGACTAGACCCAAATACTAATGACCCAAAATCAAGTTTATATTTCAACACCTCCAGCAGAGGAACCTGAAACACCATGCATGAGAAAAGTTAATTCAATTCATGAAAAAGAAAACAGGCAAATAAATGAGGTTAATTTGATTTCTGAAACAACCTATTATTATTTTTCTATATCGTGTTCAAATGGAAAAAAGATTTGAGCTCTAGTTTATGTTACCTGTGGTTGCGATGAGGAGAAAGAAAAGGAAGAGTAGCTGAAAAGGAAGAGAAATTTTATAAACTATTTAATAAGAACATAAACTTTTAATTTTATGTCTAATAGATTCTTGAACTTCCCAAATTAATATGACATGGTTGAATTAATCCATTTTGTGTTAAATAAGTCCATAAATTGAAAGCTCTTGAACAAATGACATATAGACCTAGTTTCAAGACCTCTTCATACAACCATTGTAAGTCAAAGTAGATATTTCCGACTAAACTTAAGAAAACTTGTTCCGTTATAAGTTTTAAAGCTCGTTTGGTAGCGAATGTCGCACAAGTACAGAAAGACATATTATGAAGAGAACTTCAGTTCAGTAGTAAAACCTACTACACAATTCGAATAACTCTTACATTTGTAATAGTATTTTGTGGGTAAAGAATGAATGATTCAAACTTGCAATGGAAGTTAGGAATCTACAACAAATTCAGCTTCATGGTCGGTTTTTTACTGTCATATATCGATCGAAACTATATGATGAGAGTTTCAAAATTGACATCTTTCAATGTATCGCTTAACTTTAGAGTTCTTATGATTGAGCTATCGAAAAGGAAGGTGTACCTTGTTGGTATAGGTAATAGCTATCAATTCTTTTAAGCTTTTGTTAACCATACTTTCATATTTTTCAATCATACTTTCACATCCTCATGATCCCTCTCATTCAAATGTAGACTCGATTCATTCATGTACCCTTTTTCCTCGGGCATCACATGTCCACCAGCTTGCGCTTTGGTTCCTCTTCGAATCACGTCTTACTAGAAGAGATTCCAAAGTTAAGCGTGCTTGGCTTGGAGCAATCAGTTGGGTGACCTCTTAGAAATTTTCCTAGAGAGCATGTGAGTGAGAGCAAAGCATGCTGAAAGGACCCGTGTGGGGAAGTTTTCACTCTCGTAAGCGGCTTAAGGATGATATGGATGATATAGTGACGTAGTCAGGTCGCAGGGGATCCTGGGCCTAGAGCGTTACAAATCTAGTGTCATTGTACTCATACGATGACAATTACCTACTGATAAGTTTAATTCATGATGCAATTCTAGGATTGTTTTAATACACTTTAAGAGAAATTATCGAATACTTTCATGCAGTTTAGTGTTTGTTTTGCAAGAATCGAGCATTCAAAAGAAAAAATGTTAAAAGAAAGAGAATTGAAGGAAAAAGAGTCATTTTGGAGGTACTATTTAGCATTTGGGCGTGAGAAGAGGTCGAGACCATGCATGTTGACCCGTGAGGGTAGCATGCAACGCTACCTCGATGCTTTGTAAATAAGAAATTTAGAACAACGTTCGTTGCAATGCTAGAGACATCGCCATTGTTGTCCCTAGCTTTGCAACGTTGTCACTTGTATATATAAAGAAAGTGTCATCTTCGAGAAAGGGGTTGTTTTTAGATGTCAAAAATCCTAAATTTGTTGGCACACTGTCTAAGGAGTTAAAAGGGATCTCTAGAGAGCTTAGAAGGGGACTCAAAGCTCGTGATTAAGAACAACGCATAACAAACAAGTGTTGACAAGGGCCTAAGTTTCCTCTATATTTCCTTATCTTTTTCTTAAGTTTAGGAGTTGTTGTTTGATTGTTATGTATTGCATATTTGTGTTTTAGAAACTTTTTATGGTTGTAAATTATGTGCATCTTGTTTAATTGAAATTAATTTAAATCTAGACAACTTTTATGCGTTTTTCTTGAATGCCTTAATGGTTATGCATGAGTTAAATTATGCCTGGCGAAGTCAATTGTTGGTTTACGAATTCGTAGTTAAGTTTGTTGATATTTGATTGAGTTATTAATTAATTCAAAAAGGGGCAATGTTGTCGATAGGGTAGCATTGCAACGCTAGGAACAATATTGCAACGCTCCACGATAACAACATTATAAAAACCTCATTTTGTTACGGAGAGAGGGAGACCATTTTGAGTTTTAGGCCAATTTTAGACTCCTTCTCCACTTGGGGACTCTAGGGTGCGTGATTGAAGTGTTCAGGAGTAGAAATTGAGGCTTAGGAGCACGAGAATCAAGGCAGAGGACGAGGATCGGTGCTAATGGTTCTGGTTCCTGTTTTCTTCATTCTTTTCATGTATTCAATTGCTAAAACAAACATAGATTTTGTGGTGTAATACTTGTGATTATGAGTTGAATTTAGTATTTAGAGGCTAGAGCAGGTTTAGATGGTGTAATTAAGATCAATTACCGTTTAATTAGATTATTTAATTCATTAAGTTAAATTGCACTTAGTGCCCTGTTCTAAGACACCAATTAAAGTACTGTTATAACACTTAATTTGAGCTCGACAGAGGATAATTAGACTAGATTTAGTCCAATTAACGCCTTTAGGTTACCGGCGTGACATAAGATTATTAATCGACAGGTGAGGCTAATAAAGAGCGGGCTTAATTAATCAACCTATCAATTAGTGCTATGAACGCTTAGGCAAGCGAGTGTTAAACATACGTTTGAATGAGACCGACCGAATATTTCGACCTGTTTAGCTCTAGGTCTATGAATTAACAATTAGTAATTATATGGGAGTTTTAATTCTCATTTAATTAACCTAAGACATGCTCAAATGATCTAAATGCCCCTTGTTGGTACTTCTCCCATTTATCTTTTATGCTTTTTAGTTTAGAATTTATCTTCTCGTGGATTCGATACTTGGCACTCAAAATATAGTTTTATATTACTTTGATCGCATACGTTTGCATGTTCATTGATCATTGACCTTGACTACTTTCATTGCAAACCTTAAGATGTCTAGGTAAAATATAAATTTATTATTTAATAGAGCATTTGACAAGCCCTTTTTTTAAATTGGCGTCATTGTCGGAGATTAACGTAATTTTAGATTAATTGATATTGTGGTGAACGTACCTGATCTTAATTTATAGTGAAAATAATGTGTAGTGTATAGAGTGTAAACAATATTTTTTTATTATTTTATTCTTTCCTGAAAATTATATATTGTGAATTTTTAAGATATAATTTGTTTAAATGTGTATGTTAATTAACCATTGTATAATATGTATATTTTGTGCCATATAACTTAGGTTTTTTTTTTTTTTTTGTCTTTTATTATGCTGTATTTTTTTATTTGGTCGATTTCTTTTCTTCTTAAATTTTATTGTGCTAACTAATGAATTTTTATCATTTTCATGCATGTGGACGAGGAGAACGAGGGCTCGAAGAGGAGTTTGTAATTAGTTTTTATTTTATTTATTTTGCATAAATAAATTGAAAAAAAGTAGCTGCTGTAACATATCCATATTTTCCCCTCCATTGCTCAACTTTCTCCCAACATACATCAATTTCTTTGAGATTTCACTAATCCAACACCTCTAGTCTTTGATTTTGCCTACTTTTTTTTGTAAGATTAACATCATTCGAAGGCAAGATCTACCAAAATCTATGGGTATTCTCCACCAATCCGAGAGTTCTTTACTAAGGGAGTTTGGTATCATTTCTTCTCTAATTTAACATCTTTTTATGCCTAGAGAGGATAGGGAATCTAGTCTTGAACCATAGATCTAAAATTCTTGGTTGGGTTGTAGTAAATGTAAGCATTGTTGAAGAGAAAATTTGGAATTTTTTTTTGGGAATCTTGAGGTGCTAGATCTATAAGGGTCTGTTTGGTAAGCAATCCGAAAACAGAAATTTGAAAACAAGTGATTCAATGAAAACAGAATTGTATTTCATGTTTTCAGATATGCGTTTGGTACTAGATTTAGAAATTTGATTCCATTCTAAACAGTTGTTTTAAATGTGTCTTATAACATATTTATAGATCATAAAATTAGTTTTAGTTGCAAAACTAATTATTAGATGGAATATAAGTCATTATTAACTAATTTGTGAACATAATTTTTATAAATTTTATAGAATTATCATTTTATAATATAATATTATATAATTTATAATATATTATATATTATATTATACGTATTTTAATTTAACAAAAGTGAATTGAGTTTATAACATGAAATATTGAATTTATTAAGATTTTTATCTATATTTAATATAATTCTGCATTTTAAAATTTTAAATTCAGAATCTGGATACAATGAAAACATAAAAATGTTGTTTTGAATTTTCTACTATCTGGATCATAGAATCCAAAACAGTTTTAAAACACATTCATCAAAAGCATATTCACCGAATTGGTGAATCAAAACATAAAACAGAATCTGGATTGCATATCAAACATACCCAAGTTTCTGTTGCGGAAATTTGATTGGGTTGAATTTATTGGTTAAATTGTGAAGAAAGAAGAAATTCGAGTTAGGGTGCTTGCTGAAATTTTTTAGATTTGAAAAGTTGGGAGAAGTGTTGTGGGTTCAAATTAGAAGTATTGGAATTTTTTTGCTTGTCAAAGCGATTGTTGAACCAGAACACAAATTATAAGTTTTAAAAGAGTTACCGCCTCGATATCATCCTCAAGTGGGACATTTGATGCCCGAAGATTTAGAGACAAAGATGCCACAGAAAGATACCAAGGATACTTGGTGTCTAAAGCGTTAGTGCCAGAACGAGGCATGGCCCATGATGATTCCCATCATCACCAGTTATATTAGAATATCATATAGAGGGGTATTTCGGATAGAAGGTGCTAGGGTGATTAATTTCGTAATCAACACCTCTAAATGTGCAAGTATACACAACCCTTCGTAATAAGTGATAAGTATATTTATATCGTATCCAAAGGGACTAAACTGTGAAGCTGCCAAGTTTGAGTTACTTATAGTGAATTGGAATTGTAACCAACAAAAAAACAATTAGAAGTTAACAACAATAAAAGTAAATGGTTTTTAATAAATGTTAAGACAATGATAAAAGAGGTATAACATAAACAATTTACTAGGGATTACTATGGTGATTGGATTAGGCTTGGATTACGAGTTTCTTGCGCAATTTGTGATACTTTGCTAAAGCTCATTACTATTGTACCTAGGGATGTGCATGGTTCGGTTCAGTCCGATTTTGACCGAAACCAAAGACCAAACTTAACTTCTCGATTCGTGAAGTAGCTAAGCCAACTGAAATATTTATTGGTTTTAGTTTAAAACCCAACCAATTCATTCTGGTTTACTCGATTCAATTTTGGTTTTTAATTGTTTTCTTTAAAAGAAAAAAGAAAGAGTATCTACAGTGGGCGAGCTGCAAATCGAGCCTCAAAAGGAAAACAACCACTAGCGAGAGATAGAAGAGAAAGTGTGGTTGTGTCGTCGTCGGCCACCACGTGGAACAAAATGAAAGAGAGAGGGAGGAGACTTACATGTCACCGCTGCAGCCATCGGTATGTGCCATGGGCTGTGGAAAGAAGAGGGTGAGTGGGAAGTGAGAGGGAGTGGTAGATTCGTAGAAGGCTAGAGGAGAGGAGAATTAGAAATTAGAAAGAAGAGAGAAGAGAGAAGAGAGAAGGGGAAGAAGAAAGGAAGAAAAGTGGATTTGGCAATTGAAGGGAAAAGAAGAGATGAAAAGACTGAAAGAGAGAGAGTGAAAAGTTATGAAAAGACCAAAAGAAACGTGAAAATACGTGAGTGAGTTGTAGAGAGAACTGAGTGGTTGGGAATAAAAGAGAGAGGCAACTAGAAAAATGTCTAGATTTAACATATCTTAAATGAAAAATGTCTAAATTAGTTTTAAATTGTAAGAATGTCTAAACTATTTTTTTCTTACGTTATATAAAAGCGTTTGGGACGAAAATACCCCTGATATAGTTATTTAAAAGGTTTACCTACAAATATGGCTAAAGAAAAGGAGACTAACAAACAAGAGATATTTAAAGGTTTACCTACAAATAATGACTAAAGAAAAGGAGGCTAACAAACAGGAGTGAATCAAGGGCAAAACTTTTTTTAGATAAATAAAGGCAAATAAATATATTCTAATGATTCAAATATACTGTTTGAACAAAATAACGATGAAGCTGAATAAAGAAAACAAAAAAAATGCAGCAAAACAACCCAGAAAGATGAAGAAAGAAACAAAATAGATTAATGAACATAATTGGACATATACCAATTTGAGTAACACAGAAAAAAACACAATAGCTCCAAACATGTGCATGTAAACATATCTACATATATCAAATAAGATATTGAAATTATAGGGCTAGATAATTTATGGTAATTCACACGCATAAAAAAATAACCTCCAATTAATACACCAACAAACCCACTAGAATATGACATGACTTCCACCAAAATCGTGCTAAAAAATCCAAAAATAATTAAAAGGTGTATTTGTGCACCTGAAATTAGATTTATCTCCCCTTCCACCGAAATCTTGCGCAGTGTATGCCCCTGAGAATACTGTGGATATTAGTGCATACAGTATATAGAGCACGACGAACCAAAAGTAAAAATGGTATAGACCTAGATTATTTTGCAATTAGGTTGGTTGCAAACCCAAAAATGAGAGAAAAAAAAAAAACAAGAGCTCCAAACATGTGCATATAAACTTATCTACATATATCAAATAAGACATTGAAATTACAAGGCTAGATATTGATGGTAATTCACACGCATAAAAAAAAATCTCCAATTAATACACCACCAAACCCACTTGAATGTGGCACGACTTCCACCGAAATCTTGCTAAAAAATTTAAAAAATAATAAAAAGGTGTATTTGTGCACTTGAAATAAGGTTTATCTCACATTCCAGCGAAATCTTGTGCAGTGTATGTCCCTGAGAATACTGTGGATATTAGTATATACAATATACAGAGCACGACGAAGCAAAGGTAAAAATGGTATATACTGGATTTTTTGCAATTAGGTTAGCTGCAAACCCATAAATGAGAGCAAAAAAAAAAAAAAAAAAAATAGCTCCAAACATGTGCATATAAATTTATCTACGTATATCAAATAAGATGTTGAAATTACATGGCTAGATAATTGATGGTAATTCACACACATAAAATAAACAACCTCCAATTAATACACCACCAAAACCACTCGAATGTGGCACGACTTCCACTGAAATCCTGTTAAAAAATTTAAAAAATAATTAAAAGGTGTATTTGTGCACTTGAAATGAAGTTTATCTCCCCTCCCACCGAAATGCTGCGTAGTGTATGCCCTTGAGAATACTGTGGATATTAATATATACACTATATAGAGCACGATGAACCAAAGGTAAAAATAGTATATACCTGAATTTTTTGCAATTAGGTTGGCTGCAAACCCAGAAATGAGAGCATATGACTCTTCCGGGGACCCTCGAATACGATTAATGACTTTTTCTCTCCCCCTCCATGCTTTGTCGTAACTTATATTAACTACATGATTCTTCCGAACATATACCATCACATCTTTGGGAGTAGAATGGAACCTACTGTTCGTTTTCATAATAAGCTCAACGTATTCACTTACCATGGTTGTGGTCGCTTGGTGGTGATCATTACGCACAATGTCGATGCAGCAGGAGTGCTCATCCACGAATTTCCTAATAACTCACAATTCGCCTGCTCTCAACACTGAAGCACGAAGGTACTATTTGCATGTGTCGTCAATACATCGGACAATGAATTGTACTTTGTTCGATTTTATAGTTTTGAACTGGAAACTCTGGTTTATCGCATGAGTATATACAGGTTTCTTGAGATTATACTTACACCCAAAAACAAGACCCTCTGAAATCCGACCTCCTTGTGTTATATCAACCATACTTCCAGGGGGCAACGAAAGTGAGCTCTTTGACTTGATTATTCGGACCCTCAACTGATGTTGTGCTTTCAACATCCACGACTAACGCAAAGTTGGGATACATACCCTCCAATGTCCCTGTAAGCATCCACGCTACATCTCTATCCTCTAAGATGGTAATGATCAACACCTTTTTATCTCCATTCCTAACGAGTGAAAGACGTGAAATCCTTTTGGACCCATCAAGCTTAATCTGCACTGCAATGAATTGAGAAAGTTTTGAAATGGTGGAAACATGATCATTTACTACCGACATAGACATGTAGCTCTTGTAGTCATCATCTTCATCCCAAACACCATCAAATAATATGGGTATGTTGTGAGAATCCATTGACAATCGAACAAGTAAGTGTGAAAAACCCAGAGAATAAACCAACCCTTCGAGCGTAAATGGTCGGAAATCAATAATGAGAGATGGTTTACTTTTGTACAATCATCCACAAGAAAATCGACCAACGTGAACTGCCACAAATTGTGGAATCCGAATAACAAGAAAAATTGAATAACATTGAATGTGGATTGGAGTAGATTTAGTTTGACTGTAAATATAATTATATACTAGGGGCAAAATAGGAATTTAATTTTCATCACACTCCTTCCTTAAAAGTAGGTAGACAAAATTGAAATATAAAACCTTTTTAGACATTTTTCAGTGCAAGTTATTTAATTTAGACATTACTCACAATTTCCCTAAAAGAAAATAAAAGAGGGTTTCTATGTGGGCTTTAAAGGTGGGCCTGTGGATTTTTAATTATCTTCGGTTCAGTTCGATTTTACTAATTTTGAAATAATATAAACCGTGAACCGAACTGCATATTGCAGTTTTCTAAAATTTCAAATCGAAAAAACTGGTTTTCTTAGAATAAGCGAACCAAATCGGTTGGTTTGGATAGGTTCGATTCAGTTGTTCGATTTTTTCGGTTTCTTGCACACCCCTAATTGTACCTTAGGTGGATGGTTATTCATAACCTGCCCATTTTAGTGCAAGCATTCACTTGTAATCAATCCTAAAGTGGATAATAACAATCGATTTATTCCATTTTTTTCAAAATCATAGAAAACATTAAGGAATAAAGTTGGCCAAACTTAGTTCCCTGATAGGACTAAAAATCGTTCTATATTTTGTGCCTAATTCTTGTTAGTTTAGTTGATTTTATGTACATATTCGTTTATTTTGTAGGTATTTCGAGTAAGAATGTAATTTGGAGAAAAAAACATCCAAATGAGGCTAAAATAAGTGAAAACAAAGGTCATTTGAGCAACCGAGTGGAAAATATAAGTGAATGATCAAATTGCCCCTGAAGATAGTATCTAGACACTGAAGATGGACAATAGCGTGTGAATGCAGGACAACGTCAAGACACTGAGACGAGAGCATTGCGCGATACTGCGGCCATTCTCGATACTGGCATAATTAGGGACAACGTCTCAACGCTGCTGCGTTTTGTATAAAAGTAAAATCTTCTCATTTAGGTCATTTTTATGGATGTTTTGGTCATTTAGGTCATTTTTATGGATGTTTTGGGCGAATAACATCCTTTTTTTCTCTCTATTTTTACTGTTTTTTATAGTTTATGAGTAGTTTAGGAGTTTTGGATCAAATGAGGGACGTTTTACTTGAGGTTTCGATCTTCGATGGAATGGATTGCCATTTCGGGGGAGAGCGACGAGTATTTTACTGTTTTAATGACAAATTTTATGGTTAGATTGTCTATTTACTCCTTTTCTATTAATTCTAAGCATGTCCGTAGATAGATTTGACGAACCTATACATGTCGTGTAACGATCCTAGCTCTACAACACATTTTCTTAAGGTTATTACTACTCATGCATGCATTTGAGGCCATAAAATATTTAAAAGGGAAGTAAATGCGATCAAAACAAATTCCAGTTCTTTATTGGGATCCCAAAAGTAAAATAATTAAAGAATTGGCCTCTAGTATCAAAACAAAAGTATTTAATACTCATATCAAGTATCAAAATATCATTTAATAGATAAATATTTGTCTAAAATTTATTAATTTCTAAAATGCGGAAAACATGACTTTCACACTCCAATGGCCTTCGTAGCGTATCCCCGTCATACGCCTTTCCTTGAAAACATTTTTAAAAAAGAAAGGGTGAGTATTAGAAAATAATATATACTCAGTAGGAGACTCCATTACCGGGGTTTGAGATATACATTCACATACAATCATGACTTTAAGCTTAAAAAATATAATGACATTTCTCTTCAGCTTCTAATGGTTAATTAAGTTCTCCCGATGCATGACCTCTTAATTTGAGTCGACTCTAATTCATTTATGACTTGCATGTAAAACTATATCAGGAGTTTAATTGCACAACCTTCGTAAACATTTTTAATCATACACACATGTATGAGGTCCCAATGTGTTTATAACCGGTGATGCAATAATCATAGTGAACATAAAATCAGATAGCACAATTCCAATCAAATAATGATGCAACAATCATGGCTCAGGAATTTTGCAAGTAATTTAGGAAAAAGACATACCATTTAAAGGAAACACTTACATTCAAAAGCTTCTTGAAAATCATGGCTCAAAATCTTAATCCCAATAAAAAAGTTGGGCGTGGATTCCCTTACCAAAATCCTTGGCTTTTTCTGAACTTGTTCGACAATAGTCCTAATTTGAGAAATCCAACCAAATTAGAAGAAAATCACATTGCCCATCAATCTGTCCAAACCAAATTTACAGTGAAATACCCACGGTTTGAAGATCGGACAGAAATCCAGCGAAGCTGCAGTTCCGACGGGGGCTTTAGATTCGACGACGATGCTGGTCAGCAGCGAGTACAAGCTACAGATGTCCTAGCGCGTGTTGTACCACGGACCCCACTGTACAACCTCGGCGTGCGGCGACGGACGACAGATCCGGATCTGGCTTCATGCAGCTTGGACGACAGTGTCTGGGTCGACGGCTGGTGGACGAGACCGTGCGCAGTCGACGACTGCTGGGCGTTCGACGCGGTGTTGCCGCAATGTGAGCACCTTGTAGGCGTCAACGGAGACCGTAAGGCGTGAAGAATCGCCGGCGAGCACCTTGTAGTCTCCCGCGACAGATGGTCGAAAGGCAAGGAAGGTCTCTGGCGTGAAGGGGTTGTGCTCGTGAGGATGAAGAAGAGGGTGGAGAAGAAGAGTGTTGGGATGCATGCTAGAAAAGACAAAACCCTAACCACTATTACTTTTAATTTCCAATTTTGCCCTCTCTTTTCCATGAAACCTCAAGAAACCCATTATCACAATTAAAATAACCCAACTTAACTTATCTCCTTAGTTTTCAAAAATTTAATTTAAATCATGCATAGAAATTCCAACGGAGTGTTTTCCAATAATTTGATCCAACTCGAAATTAACAGTACCTGAAGTTCTCGGGCATTACATGTTGAGTATGTTTAGATTAGTTATGTGTAATTTTCGAGTTCGCTTGAACACATCGAAATTGAACTTAATTTCAATAGCGATTAGGACTTAGATTCGGCGAGTTTGTGAGCTTCGAACAATCATGAATGCCTTAAAGAACTCTATCATAGAAGAAGTAAAAGTGTAACGATTAATCTGAATTTTTCATTTAGATTCATTGAGCATCTCGCTAATTCTAGAAATTCATAGGGTTTAAACGACTGGTTTTAAATATGACATGCTACAATTTGTGGCTAGGATTAGTATTATCCCCAGTTTAAGATTGATTTTGAGTTTCATTAGCATTTTGATTAATTAAAATGCACTAGTAATCGCTAGAAGCTCTTGGGCTTGCCTTAGAGTAGGCGAGTACATTCAAAGCATGAAATCACTCTTTTAGATAAACTATGATTGGTATTATTACATTGAACCCCATCGAAAGCCTCTCGAATCGGTACCTTGGTGAGATCTGGTCCCTATCTTTTATCGTTTTATGTCTTTCTGACTCTGTCTCTTTATGTTTACTCCCCCCTGTTCATATCAATTTGTATCAATAAGAAAACCAAATAATAGAAATCTAATTTTATTTCAGTTCTTTGTGGTTCGTGTTGGGGTTTATGTCCTAAAACTCGTATTTTGTAATATTGTTCTAATTAATTCAATAAAGTGTTGTTGATTTCATAATTTCTCTTTGTTGCCTTATATTAACCCTAAATCCAATAAACAAACATCCTAGGTTGTTGTATGTCTCTTGAACTTGATGTAGAAGGCAGTTCGAGAAACAGTCTAAAGGGTCTATAGTAAAGGGATAAGGTTGAATACCTTATTCTGGTGATACTATGGATATGACCCACTTTGTACATGATACAAACACAGTGATCCAACGTGTTTGTGTAGACGACATGTGAGTGGGGATATCCTATGTGATGAGATTACATAATACCGAACCATGAAATAATAACTAATAAATGTAACTTTGATGATTAGTTAGGCTTCTATTTCAATAGTATGACCTCAATCTTGAGCAGGTTACGAGCTCTTGTTTGTGAGGGATTGTCGTTTAACTAGTATGGGCGAGAGTGGCCCGAGACGCCGACTCAATATGCCTACCTTCTTGGGGACAAAATCGAGCAGGCAGCTGGGGACTTAACCTAACAAGAAGGAATTCACTCCTTCCCGACTTTATGGTAAGAAGATGAGTGTTCCCTTAAGTGGTGCCTCCGAGACTTGAACAAAGGACCCTACCCTCTCATTGGCCCGAGAGAGATTTCTGTTTATTGGTAGGCCTGTAAACAGGTTGTTCATTAGAGGAGCACTGGTACTTAAGGTAAAAGATGTAACTCAAGGGTAGAACGGTAATTTGACCTAGCCGAGGTTACGATCACTCATGGATGATTGACTTGTTGTTATTGGTCGTTATCCATGGACACAGAAATATATCTGCAGTGAGTAGAGTGCAATTGCGGGACTTTAGTGGAGTGTTCTCGCAGTTAACGAATGTTGATTAAGAGGTTAATGAGATTAACCTAATAATCTTGTATCGTTGGAGCTTCTGATCTGTAGGTCCATTAGGTCCACTTCCTAACTCGTAAAGGGTTCTTAGATTATTAAATATTGATTAGAATTTGAAATGTTCAAAATCGCTTTAGGAATTAGCATGATGTATGGAGATACATTATAATATAAAGTTTTTATGCATATTGAAACTTTATAATATAAATTTAATTTGAATATGATTCAAAGTAAATTACCTGAGAGAATTTAATATTTGAAAGAGTTCAAATATTGTTTTAATTTGAATGAGATTCATATTAAAAACTATAGGTTAAAATTTAATGTGCATAAGATGTATATTAAAACTATAGGTTAAAGGGAATGTGTGATTAAATAACTTAAATTAAACCTATAATGTTTAATTATGAATTAATTAATTAAATTAATTAAATACGATTTAATTAAAAATTATATTAGCATGCTTTACTGTAATTATTTCATGCTTAATTGCTTATCGATAGTTAATTCGTCAATGTATGTGTATTTTAGTTTGCTAAATGAAAAACGTGTTTTTCGATTCTATTGGGACTTCCGTTGTACAATTAGAATTTTGATTCCATCAGTTCGACCCGGTCAACTATTTAGTACTACAAGTATTTAATTTTAGATTGGTATTACAAATGTCATTTAATGGAGCCTTGAACAAGCTCTGTTCAAATTGACATTGTTGTCGGGGAACCACCAATTAAATTGATTTCTTGAATTTTGGTTTTCTTATTTTTAAAAAAATACAAAAAAAATAGTTTGTATCTCGTTTCCTTTTATGACTGACAATTTTAAGAATCTTGGAGGAGTTTTTCAACCTTTAATTTCAAGTATGTCGTCTTTAGAAGATTTAATTAATGAAATTTGCTAATAGTACTTTTCAATTCCAGAAGGAGACTCGAGCTATGATTCAACACCTGGATGATTAAATCAACCAGTTGGTTGATCCTATAGTGGGACTGGAGAGCGCTCAAGAGAAATCTATCAACACTCCTGAGGTACAAAATTTTGAGATTAATTCTGAAATTGGTTCTGAAGATTGTTTACCATTCGAGGAATAGGTATGTGAGGCAGAAGACTCCAAGCTTCAATCCAGGAGGTCCAGGTGATAGAGTTGGAGGTCAAAAGACCTGCGTTTATTCTATCATTTAGTTCCTCTTTATTTTGTGAGTGTTCTTCTTGGTCTCTTGAGTCAGAGTTAATTTCTTTCAGTTTTTCTCATTTTTCTTTTTCACGGTAAAAAAATAACAAAAATACCTGCATTTCTGGAGTCCATCAAATGATGAAGAGGTTGCTCAATGCAACAGGCTTTGTGGACAAGAGGAAGAAAATGGAGAAGAAATGGAAAAAAAATTATGTGCCTTAAGAAGACTGCCACGCAGCAAGTCGACCAATCGACTATAAAAATTTGCACTTCCTGGAGGCACCCATGTGAAAATTTTACTTGCTTTCTTTACTGATTTCAGTTTTTCCTTTTTTTTTTTTTTCATAGTTTAGCTTGTCCTTGTTTTTCTTTTTCTAAGGAATAAGGTGACCTTTGAGGAGACGTCTTATCATTCTTGGATGAAGACCTTACCGCCCTACCACCACCACCTATGTGTTTAAAATTCTAGGATAATTTTTATGTTCCCTTATTCCTTGTCCTTGCATGTTTTTAGGATTAAGATATTTTAAGGGCATTGCATGATTTAGGTTAAGGGTGGGGTAGTTTAACTTTAAGCTTTGATGTTTCAATGTTCAACATGATTGGTTGAGTCCTTAAGCACCTGAGCTGAGGCTTATCTTTAGGTTGAATAGTGTGCTTTGATGTGAAATCCTTGAGCGTCTATATTCAGACTACTGATTTATTGTGCTAAACATGTATCTTTTGAACATTTAGGAATTTTCGGGCTTTTATTGGAAGATGATTTGGATGTTTAATACATGATTAGGACAATTGATGAGATTCTCTCCATAGTTTTGTTGCATTCAAAACTTTATCCTTCAGTTTCTTATACGGTCTCTCACACTCTAGCTTCCATTTTGATGCCTTGAATGCTTAGGGTAGTGTTATAAGATTTATATGTCTTTTGTCACCCCGATAGGCTTAGGCATTGGTTTGACGATGAACTAGCATAATAGTTTGTAATCTGTTTCTTAGGGAGAAAAAGTGTTTATATGCATACAAGAAAAGAAAATGAGCTCAAAAGTAATATCATTGTAGTGAAAAGAAAGAAAGAAGGAAAAGAGAATAAAGAAAAATAAACTTGTCATGTGTTTATAAAGGTTCAGGGTAAACAAAGTTGTCTATATCATGATTAGTTAAGCCACCTATTGAGCGACTACTCTAGTTAAGGGTTTGTGCAATAGTTGTGCGGAACCTAGTGCCTTGGTATCAAAGTGATGCAAGTTTACCCGTGGGTTAGTATTCAGGTGCCTAGTAGCTTATTACTCTCTTGATTGTTAGTGATAATCCTCATTTATGTGGATTATCTAGCTTTTTACTGAGTCATTTTTTATCTAACTTATTCAAATTTTCATGTTTTAGCAAGCTCAAATTATCTTTTGAAGTGAAATTTCTAGGTTTTGCTAGATTAGGAGAAAAATAAAGAATTGAAGAAAAAATGAGTGAAAACAAACTAATTTGAGGTGTTTTGTAGGAAAAGAATAGCAGGAAAAAATGGTAGAGAAAATGCAGGTTGCATTGTTGCCAACAAAAAAATGTTGGGCACAATACTAGACAAAGTTGCTGGCAAAGTTTCATACTTAAGAAGCACGCCTCAAATTTCGGATTTGCAAGATTCTTGGAGATTTTCACCCACTTTTGGAAAGAATATGGCCTGAACTTATACTCAATCAATTACCCACGATTTGAGAATGATTTTGAAGGGATCAAATCTCGATGCAGAAGCGAATGATCGCCTTTGCTCTCGATTATGTTATATAGAAATTACCCAAAAATAGAAAACTAGAGCTAAGCATACATGTTGAAAGCATAAAATGAAATAAGGATTACCTTTGAAGACTGATCTCTTCGAGTAATCCTTTCGTCATCAACGATTTCTTCGTTCTCTACGATCGAACTCTCGAACACCTCCAAAATGTCTTCTCGGTTGTTCTCTAAGAGAGAGAGAAAGGTGGGATCTCTTCTTAGAGATTAGGGTATTGTTGTAGAGAGAATTTGAGAGAGGAAGAGTTTTTGCTAGAGTTCCAAAACTTAGCAAATGCCTTAAATGTCTCAAAATGCATCCAAAGGGATGCTTTTATAGGCAAAGTGGGTGGAGACAAATTCTCCACCCATTATGCCATTAACTCCACTAATTATGCATAAATGCATAATATAAGGTATCAAATACCTTATTATGTAAATCATATTTACATAATGTAGACAAATTGAATTTAATGAAATTCAATTTCACATCTCTCAAATTACTTCCTTAATTTATGCCTTAATTCCATAATTAGGCATAATTAAGTTCATTATGAATCATATTCACATTGAACTATATATTATATCAATTAAATCATATATAATTGATATAATTCCCTAAATTGAATTTGAACACTTCAAATCCATTCCAAAACTTTATATCCTCATTCAATTTCGTGTTGAGCCAACCGAGTGACCTAATAAACCTATAGATCATGAGCTCCAACGATACGAGACTAACTAATCAAACTCTTTGATCATGTTAATCAACATTCGTTAACTACGAGTCACTCCACTATAGACTCGTAGTTGCACTCTCCTCACTGTAGGACAAGTTGTGTCCATTGATTTAACCAATGCCCGTGAGTCAACCCTTCACAGGTCGTTCGTAGTCACAAATTACCGTTTTACTCCTGAGACTACTTCTTGCACCTTAAGCACCACTAATCGTCTAATGAACAACAAGTTTATGGTCCGACCATAAACAATATCTCTCTCGAGCCAGCAAGAGGGAGGGGCCCCATTGTTTAAGACCTAGATTCAGATCTTAAGGGAACAACCTATCTAGTTACCCTAGTTCGAGAACGAGTGAATTCCTTCTTGCGAAGTTGAGTCCCCAGCTCCCTACGAGGTTTCATCCCTGAGAAGGTAGGCTTATTGAGTCGACAGTTGTGGTCACTCTCACCTGTACTAGTCTAAGGATAAACCTCACAGACAGGAGTTCACAACCTGCTCAAGATTCAGGTTAAGTCACTAATGGTAATCTTTGAATTATTAGCCCTAATCTATCAATGGTGTTACTAGAGTGGTCTAACAATTCTCTGTCCGATCTTGTACAATCTCATCGCACAGGATGCCCCCACTCGTATGTCAACTACATGAATAAGTTGGATTGCCTCGGTTGTATCAAATACAAAGTGGGCTACATCCATAGTGTTTCCAAGATGGGGTTCCCAATCTAATCCACGTACTATAGACCATTCGGGTCATTTACTTGAACTTGATCTTATATATGTGTCAACCACACACTGTTCAAGATTCTAAATGTGACCCTGGAGCTTAGTTTATTGGATTTAAGTTTGTAATTTACGAGAATACAAGATTAAAGGAAAAATAACACTTTTATTCATTTCCTTGAATAATTACAAATACACGAGTTTAGGGCATAAATCCCAACAGATTTCTTGGAAGAAAACTCTACTTTCTTCATCTAATAAAGGGGTTACAATCAAGAGTTCGAGGAGGCGACTTCTTTTTTAGTTTTCATTCTCTTTTTCCTCTACTTTTCTGCATGTTCTTGTACTTTTTCTAAAACAGTTTATTTCTTTATTTTCTAGCAAGTTGTACTCTTTCTTTATTTAGTTGTAATAAACCCTAGTTAATCTCTCTTTTTGCGAAAGCCTTGGAGGTTATGATTCTAACCCAAGTGTGGGTAGAATCGATTAACTAAAGGGTTAGAATTGTTCTTTAATTTTTGTTTTACCTTGTTGTTCATGCACTAGCAAATTCAATAAAAATTCACTTTACTTTTCTTCTACTTTGTAGTTTGTTCTTGGTTTAAAACAAAAACCCGTTTTGTGAGCAAAAACAAGAAGTACCTGAGAGCCCTTTCCAATTTAGGTTTCTGATTTTCCTCTATTTTATTTCAGTGTTTTTTTTTTCTGTTTCCATCTCATTTGGTTCATTACAGTAGCTTGATTTCTTGTTTTTTCGTGGGTAAAGAGGAAGAACTCGAGCCCTTACTTATTTTCTTTCTTTTCGGTTTACACGTTTCCTTTTCCTTTATTTCCGTTTTTGTTTCCCTTTATCTTTCAACAAATTAAATCATGTATATAATATAACTCTTATATTGATAATCAATATATTGATTTTATCGTAAGTTTGCTAATATAACTCTTTATATTAAGCCTAATTTTTCTAGTTTATTAACCCCTTAATAAACCCGTTGACGCTACTATAATTTATAAACTCTTTGATTAAAATTCACTCCTAGGTTAGTTCCCAGGTAGGGGTGTTCCGTTTCTGTCAGCTTAAATACCCCAGCCTAGACAGAACCTTCCTTTGACAGAGTTCCTCTTTTAATCATTGTTTATCAATTACATGGTTCCTAATTCTAATCTAATTAGAACTAGATAACCTAAAGTCTATTAATTCAAAGTTCTAAACATTTTAAAACTAATAATTAACCTTAGGTGACATGCATACTATGTTATAATTGCTTGATCATCCATCACATGAATAATAAACATACATAGCATATTCATCTCATGAATTATAATGTATGTCAATGCTGTCCATAAATTAATATAACACCTTATATTAATTATACATGCAAACTATATAATATAACACTTTATATTATAAATGATGCATGGAAATGCTTAACCTAAGGTGAGATATCTAAAATAAAAGCATACATTATGCATGACAATAATTATACAACAATTGCATAATTTAAATAGCAAAATTAGACCATTTTTGGCACCCTAAAGTTAATTTTAATTAATATAATCTAATTATATTAATTAAAACTAAAAATAAATATAATTAAATATAAAACGTTTTTATATTTAATATATATATTAATAAAAACGTTTTTCGCCTGTTGTGAAACTCCTGAAACGCCTTCAGCATTGCAACGCTAATCACTTAACACAACTTTACTTCTTGGTTTGTGGTCCTTTATGTGGTCCTCCTCTAAGAAAATGGCATTTGTTGACACAAGTACCTTATCTTCCTTAGGATCATAGAATAATCTATCTCTTGTTTCTTTTGCGTAGCTTACGAATAGGCACAATTTTGAACGTGAATCCAACTTCTTTTGATTTGTCACAAGCACATGTGCTGGAGAACCCCAAATTCTGAAATGACATAAACTACCTTTACGTTATTTCTAGAGTTCAAAAGGTGTTTCAAAAACACTCTTGATGGCACATTGTTCAAAATGTATCCCGCAGTCTCTACTGCGTAACCCCAAAAGGAATAAGGGAGATGAGCATAACTCATCATTGATCGAACTATGTCCAACAAGGTTCTATATCTCCTTTTCAATACACCATTTTGCTGTAGCGTACCGGGAGCTGAGAGTTGGGATGTAATTCTATGTTCTATCATATAGTTCTGGAATTTTAAATCCATGTACTCTCCACCTCGATCTGATCGAAGTGTTTTAATTGTTTTACCTAATTGATTTTCAACTTCAGTCTTGAATTCCTTGAACTTTTCAAGTGCTTCAGACTTATGATTCACTAGGTAAATATGCCTAAATCTAGAATAATCATCTATAAAAGAGATGAAATATTCATAACCTCCTCTGTCTTTAACATTCATCGGACCACAATGGTCTGAATGTATAAGCTCAAGAGGTTTTTTGGCTCTATAACCTTTTCCACTAAAAGGTCTTTTAGTCAGTTTGCCTTCTAGGCAAGATTCACATACAGGTAAAGTATTTTCTTCTAACTCATTTAGAAGTCCATTCTTTACCAATCTCTCAATCCTATTGAGATTTATGTGACCCAATCTAAGATGTCAAAGATGAGCATTTTCTTTAGGAGAAATCAGTTCGTGTATTTGCTATTTTGAATAATTCAGCGTTTAAAACTATTTTAATTGAATTAAACCATTGCAAATAATTCTCAAGAAGAGCAACACATAGTTCAATACTTTTCCAAAAAAATAAACACTTTATTCAATTGAAAAGAAATTGAAGTACAATGTTCACTAAGGCAAAAAATAGAAATAAGGGTTCTAATAAACCCTGAAACTATATACATGTTATCAAATAACAACATTTTCTTGCTGATTTATTGCTCTTTATTTGCTTCTTTTCTTTTTTTCTTCTATATCTTCTTAAGTTCGGAAGAATGATCATGCGATGATTTAGTTCCAGAGGGGGTGAACCCTTACGAGAACTTTTGGAATGGGCAAACAGATTTGCCTCTCCATTCTTTGTCCCTTATCATGCATAAGAAACTGATAATTATGCAACTCATTTAGCAGAGAAGTCAGATCATACTCTATGTTGTTCATCGCTGCATTCCTACGGAATTGTACAAAACTCTTCAGAAGAGATTCTACGATAAACGATACCTGACTTTACTCATCTATGACCGCCCCGTTCAATTCCGCTATGTTGAATTGAGCCATCAGATTGAGAACATATTCTCTTACTGACGTTCTCTCCTTCATGTGCGCGTTGAAAACGTACTTTAGGGCTTCATGTCGAATTTGTTTGGATGGTTTTCTAGACAAATTTAGCATAAAATCCATGATCTCACGAGCTGAGACCTTGCCCTCTAGCCTCCTGGCTAAAACATCAGATATGCTAGCAAGGATATAGGCTTTTGCCTTATCATTGGCATTGATCCAACGGTCATACGCATCCTCAACAGATTGAGGTGTGTTTTGAGCAGGGAATTGAGAACACTTCTCATTGAGAACGAACTTAAGATCATGTGCAACCAAGATTATATTGAGTCTATTCTTCCAAGTCATTATGTTCTCTCCGGTTAATTTTTCCGCACCCAGTAAGGAAATAATCGAGCTAGACATTTTCATGAAATTTACAAAAAAAACTTGTATAAGCTTCTTGCTATAATTGTCTAATCCAATAATGTTTTAGCTAATTATCAAATGATTCCTAAGTCATTAATAATTTGCAATGATACTCCAAACGTTTAGAATGTATGACACCGAATGGTAATAAAAAACACTCCTCCTTTGGATCAAGACACTCTTGACCAAAACCTAATGCTAGAATAACTCTTAGTCCTATAGGGTTTAGTTACCATTATTCGATCAGGATACATACACTTTTTATGTACCTTGTGAGTGTAACTCTCTGTCTTTAGACCACAGAGTCCCCATCCAATAAAATCCGCCGAAGGGAGGACTAGATTGAAAAATAGACTAAGAAAATCTTTATCCCTTTCGGATGTCCATTGTGTTCGATCCCCTATGATCAAGCCCTCCGAAGGGATTGTTTGGTCCAGGCCAAACTAGCAGGCTGACCATAGTGATCTTACGGTGTGAACCGACAGAAGAGACCATAGGTTTTGTTTTCACTAAACCTGCTCCCACTCACTATGAGTACCCTCTTCATTCACCTCGATATTGACTCATACAAACACCATCCGAAGGGAGACGCTCCCAGTTGCGCCACGAGGCCAAGTATGAGTCTCACGGTGTGAACTTCTCAGAGAAACGTAGGTGAAGAAAATATGTATCATATACACTTTTCCTTCCACTGGATACTTTAACTCTATAGGAAATTTACTTAGGCTTAACTCGACTAATGGTTTTACCTAAACTTATCAATATAACTTTTATATTGATAATCAATATATTGATTTTATCCTAAGTTTGCTAATATAACTCTTTATATTAAGCCTAGGATTTTCTAGTTTATTAACCCCTTTATAAACCCGCTGACGCTACTATAATTTATAAACCATCTGATTAAAATTCACTCCTAGGTTAGTTTCCAGGTAGTGGTGTTCCGTTTCTGTCAGCTTAAATACCCCAACCTAGACAGAACCTTCACTACTACAAATTATAGATTTCTTGACACTTGCAAGTTTTAAATACTTGACGTTTTTATGAGAAAACGTCAAGTAAGATGAAGATTTAAAAGAAAAACGTCAAGAAAAATTAAAAAAAACACGGAGGTTGACAAAGATTTCAGATTTTTCTCGCTTCCAGTTTCTTGACATTTAAAAAACGTCAAGTGTAGAAAAATAGAAAAGGCGCTAGTTGACGGACTTTTTCGAATTTTTTCACGCTACGATAAAACTTGACACTTTAAAAACGTCAAGTGTAAATTGAATTTTATTGCCCTATTTTAGTGTCTTCTTTCTAAACTATTCTAAAACTTAACAACGAAATCCTCGCGTCGCAAACGAACGCCAAAGAAGCCAACCAGAGTTTCCTGCCAAGCCCCCACCACCGTTCTCACCACGAACACTACAAATTCCCGAGCAATGGTGCAAGAGTTCACCGGAATCCCCTCTCCGTCGTTCACTTTGCCGGTGGATCCTCCTCCTCCTCCTCCTACTCCCATTGCTCGACCTTTTCGGCTCTAAGGTTGGGACGACTAACACCACCACCACTAATCTAGAAGCTTCCGAACCAAATCTTTACCCTTCCCGTTCGAAGGTGCCACTATTCTCATCGTTGAACAAAAATAACAAATGTTGCGGTGAAGGTGCATCCATTTCTTCGGAAAGCCACCGTTGAAATTTACCAAAAGCCAATGCAATTTCAAGCTCCCTAGGTATCAAAATTTCCTTCTATGATCCGTGACGTATTGGGTCTCTCTACAAAGGGTTTTCCATATTCTCCTTCTATTATATTCAAAATCGCATTCAAATATGAAATAATCTGACATAAATCTCTTAAATATTCCTTTTCTTTTGCAATTTTTTTGCAGCGGCGTGCTTTTGATTGCATATATGATTGAAAATTTCATTATGTTAAAGTTCATTATAAAATTGTACCAATTAAAGGAGATCAACAAAAGAGCTTCTGTGGAGGATTAAGAAATAGGTGTGAGCAAAGGGTAGAAGAAACGTGGCTTTGGCGACAACAAGAGAGAGAGCGAAAATTGAAGGAGAATCCAAATCCGCACTACTTTCCTCTCTACGCCTTGTACATACCATCATTTGCCATCCGAATTTTCCTTTTCTCAACCATGAAAGTTTTTGTTGCAAGCCTTCACCGCAAATCGGCATGTGTTGTTCGTGATTGAACTTAATTTGACAATTTAGAAGCATAGTGGATTTATCAAGGTTGTAGGTAGAGCAATAATCGTCTTCCTTCGCAAACACGAGCAATTCATATCTAGGTTTGCCTCTTTATTTCTCTTTAATTTTTTCTTAAACAAATTTTATAGATTTTGAGTTGCTTATGTTTATATGTTTTCTCTTTGCAATTCCTTGTTTCTTGATTTATTATTTCATCTCTAAAAACATCATAAGTGTGTTTTGATTTAATGATTTGAAGTTTGGTTTGATTATCTAGTTGTCTAGCTAAGAAGTGTGTTTTCATTTAACAGGTACTTGTTTCTTGATATTCAAGGCCTTCTACTTGTGAGTATCCTTCAGCTACTAGTCTTGCCTTGTGACTTTTTATTTGCTTTTGCTTTGTTTTGAATATCCATTTTTGCAGGCTATGATGTTTGTGTTTGAAGGCTTGTTCACTAGCTCCCAAGTTTTGTTATTATGCAAGGCTTGGAGTTCATCTTGCCTGGCATCCTTCCACACGGGATCTTGGAGTGTTGTCATATAGTTTTTAGGCTCACTGGTTTTCATGGTGCTAAGATAGGTGTTATTATTTTGTTGTTGTTTTGATTTTCCCTTGTTGTTGTCTTATGTAAAGCTTGTTTGTATCTAGACACCTATCTCCCTTATGAGATATTCTATATCCTATGAAGACACATGAATATGTTTTCTTGGCAAATTTATTTTTGGATTGAAATATTAGGTAAGGATAGCATCTACCCCCAAAGATTTTCAAATTGTTGTAATTAGGCTCCTTATAAAGTAAGGTTTCAAGAGGAGTTTTTAATTTCAAAGTAGAACATGCTTTAATAATTAATTGTTTGTTATTAAAATGATTCACAAACACATCATTCACATGACATAAAATAAGATTAACTTAAGGTGGGTACAGTTTATGTAACAAGTTCTTGTTGGTTAGGGAGTTCTTGAAGGCATTTGATAAAATTTTAACAATACAGAGTATGTTGAAGCTGGTTTGCACTATTTCATATTGGGTTGAAGGTTAACTTCATTTCGTATTAGGATTAGATGGTAGTAGTAAAGATTTTTAGAGAATGGATGTATCATTTGGTTTGTTGTGATTAAATTGGGAAGGAAGATCACTTTATAAATGATAAAATACTCTGTTGAATTTTGTTTGCTGTCAAAATTACAAAACTTGTTATAAAAAGTACAGAGCATGATGTTGAACATTTTTTTGTTAATTATGAGTTATAGCAGGTGTCAATTTTGAATTTGTTTGTCTCTAGAAAAATAAACTTGGTTGTCTATTTTCTTTTCTCTGACTTTTTGTTACCCATGGATGGAGATTATGATCTTTGCTTTTATGTAATTCAGTAAGCTTGCTTACGTGTTCTTAAAATAGGTATGGTGTATCATTTGAGCCTTGTTGGACTTCGATATATTATTTACTATAATTATCTTTGAGTGTTGTTGAAAAAGCTTAATTAATGAAACAAATGAGAATCAAAAGAAGGTTTCAAGCTACAAATTGTTGTATCTTTTGGAGAACTGACAGATTTTGAGCATGTTAAGGTTGCTTAGTTGTAACATTGTTTTGTTTTTTTTAGTTCATTAGGTTGTTATTTGAAGGTTCTGATATGGAGAACTGACATGTTTGGATCAAATTCTTGTATTTTAGTTTTTTCCATATCTACTATATGGTAATTGGAAGCTTGTTTTTTAACTTGCAAGGTTGGGAAGACCTCTTTGATGAGCCAGTATCCTGCTTGATTGTTGAATTAACTATGTTATAATGCACCATTTGTCATTGAAGCCGATTCGAGTTTCTTTTTTTGCAATATTTCTTCTATTTTATAGAGTACCGCTTGATTCTTGTTTACTTTAACTTTGAAAAACATATATGTGAATAAGAAGTTTAGTAATCAATACAAGGCCACCATTAGAGCTGACTTTTTGACTAAAGAGGTGCAATTTGAAGATAGACTTTTCCCTTCGTTGTTTTAGGAAATAAAGTTGACGTTGATGGTGGAAACAGTAGATTGAAACGTTCCATGTTTTTTCTAAATACTTCAGGTTTCAGAGAAAAAGGCACGAGCTTAGTGTGCATCAAAAGAAAAAATGCCCTCAAGAGTGCGGAGGAAGAGATGTAAGTTCATATGCCAAACCATCAATATTGAGGAAGATGTGTAATTCTTTTGCTTACATTATTTGCATTTTTTTCTTATCTATCAGATATGATCCTATGCATCAATGGCTTCAAGTATAAATTGCAACATGTTCGATCAAACTACAAAGAGTTACTTGAGGTTTTTGACAATATTGTACTTGACAAACACCATAATGTTACTGAAATTATATTTGGTCATGTTACACTTATTTTATGAGGATTATAGTTATTGTATCTTTTTTATTTAGTCATATGTATTCTTGAAATTTTGAAATTGTTCATGAGGTTGATACTTTAGTAATGTTGAAGATATGAACATTAAAGCTACTCGTCGAAATTTGATTGATGGATTTTTTACTGTGTATTATTTATTTTGTGTATTATTTATTTGGTAGATTATGTTCTGGAGCATTCATTATTATCTAATTTTTGGAACACAACGTAGGAGTTTCAAGATGATAGGGAATGACATTTATTAGAATTTAAAAAAATAAATTAAAAAACAAACTTGACATTCCAAATGCGTCAAGAACTAATTAAACATCAAGTTCCAACTTCAATTTGACTTCCTTGAAACATCAAGATAAAATTATATTTGACACATAAAAATCGTCAAGTAACTTTTATTTAACATTCTTGAAACGTCAAGATAAACATATATTTGACTCATTCGAAATGTCAAGTGTTAGCAATAAAACTATATTTGACTAAGAAAAAATGTCAAGGTTTATTGTTAAACATGACAAAGTATAAGTGTCAAGAAATATTATACATAACACTTTATAAGTGTCAAGTATTGTATACTATTCTTGACAGTGGATTCCTTGACGCTTTTTAAAACGTCAAGTAAATCAAAATTCGACATTTTAAAAACGTCAAGAAATATAGTTTTTGTAGTAGTGCTTCCTTAGACAGAGTTCCTCTTTTAATCATTGTTTATAAATTACATGGTTCCTAATTCTAATCTAATTAGAACTAGATAACCTAAGGTCTATTAATTCCAAGTTCTAAACATTTTAAAACTAATAATTAACCTTAGGTGACATGCATACTATGTTATAATTGCTTGATCATCCATCACATAAATAATAAACGTACATAGCATATTCATCTCATGAATTATAATGCATGTCAATGTTAAATTAATATAACACCTTATATTAATCATACATGCAAACTATATAATATAACACTTTATATTATAAATGATGCATGGAAATGCTTAACCTAAGGTGGGATATCTAAAATAAAAGCATACATTATGCATGACAATAATTATACAACAATTGCATAATTTAAATAGCAAAATTAGACCATTTTTGACACCCTAAAATTAATTTTAATTAATATAATCTGATTATATTAATTAAAAATAAATAAATAAATATAATTAAATATAAAACTTTTTTATATTTAATATATATATTAATAAAAACGTTTTTCGCCCGTTGTGAAACTCCTGAAACACGTTTGGCGTTGCAACGCTGATGGCAGCGTTGCAACACTGCACCTTGTCTGTTTCTGCCCGTTGAAGTGTTACTCCAGCAGCGTTGCAACGCTAAGGATCGCGTTGCAATGCTGACTCTTTCATGTCGCGCACCTCAGTAGATTCAGCGTTTCGATGCCCGTGCAAGCGTTGCAATGCCAAGGCCTCATCATCCAAGCGTTGTGATGATGGGAGGCGCATTGCAACGCTGCACCTGTCTGCAACCTAAAACCGCCCGATTGGCGTTGCAACGCTGAAGAACAACGTTGCAACGCTGCACACAGTACAACAAACAGTCTCCACAATTTTTGCTCGTTTTCGCTCCGTTCTTCTTAGCAACCACTTTGCCTCTCGATCGACACGGACTTACAGACTCGATTTATATAATAAAATGCCCAAAACAATAGGCCCTTACATTGAACAATTCAACGAAATTATGTAAATCTATGTGCCAAAATTGAAAACATCTAATTTTGCAAATCGTTCATTCATCACATGAAAACAGTAAATCCCACATTTGTTCTTGATAAATCCAGAACAAAATCAATAACACAATTGGCTCTGATACCAATTGAAGGGATCGAAACCCACAGCGGAAGCGATTGTAAATCGCGTGTTCTTTATTTTGTTACATAGATGTCATTCAAGAACAAAACATATAAGATTAAGCATGTAATTCTACATAGGACAACAAGAAAATTACGTTTGAAGATTACTTTATTCACGAATCTCTCCTCAAAAGATCACGATCTCAGCAACAACTCGAAACTTTGTGAAGTTCCACCACCAGATCTTCTCCGTTGTTCTCTAGGTGAGGGAGGAAGGTGGGTTCCTTTAGATGAGGTGAGGTGATCTTATGGAATTTTGTTTGGAACTCTTTCCAACACAATTAGAGAGAATTCTAGGGTTTTGTCAAAAAGCCTTAACCTCAAAGTTGCATCTCATGCAACTACTTATAGGGAAATAGGATGGAAATTACCATCCTGTCCCTCCTTCATTCTCTCATTAGCATATAGTTAATATGTGAATCTAATTCACATTAAAACCATATATTATATCAATTATATCACATATAATTGATATAACACCTCATATATGAAATTGAACACTTCAATTTCATTCCTAACTTTATACCCTCAATATTACCATGTTGAGCCAACAGAGGGACCTAATGGACCTACAGTTCATGAGCTCCAATGATGTGAGATTAACTGATAAAACTCTTTGATCCAGTTAATCAATATTCATTAACTACAAGTCACTCCACTATAGACTTGTAGCTGCACTCTCCTCACTGTAGATTATATTGTGTCCATTGATATAATCATTACCCATGAGTCGACCCTTCACAGGTTGTTCGTAATCACAGTTGGGTCAAATTACCGTTTTACCCTTGTGATTACCTCTTTGTTCCTTAAGCACCACTGGTCCTTTAATGAACAACAAGTCTAGGGTCCTACCATAGACTCATACCCTCTTAAGTCAGTTTAGAGGGCGGGGCCCCGTTGTTCAAGACCTGGACTCAGTTCTTAAGGAAACAACCTATTTAATTCCTTAGTGTAGGAATGAGTGAATACCATCATGCATAGTTAAAACCCCAGCTACCTACGAGGTTCTGTCCCTGAGAAGGTAGGCATATTGAGTCGGCTACAAGTCATTCTCACCCATACTAGTTTAAGGAAAAACTCCTATAAGTAGGAGTTCTTAACTTGCTCAGGATTCAGGTCGAGTCACTAATGACCATCTATAAATTATCAGTCTTATCTTGTTAACAACGTTATACTGGTTAGACTAATAATTTGCAGTCCGGTCTTGTATGAACTCTTCATACAGGATGCCCCCACTCGCATGTCAACCACATGAATGAGTTGGATTATCTCATTTGTACTAATTACAAAGTGAGTCGCATCCATGATGTTACCAGAATAACGTTTCCAACTTTATTCTTATACCATAGACCATTTAGGTTATACTCTTAAACATAATCCAAATTGTGTCTACTACACTGATGTTCAAGATATATTATAACCTTGGAGCTTAGTTTATTGGATTTATAAATCAAGAATATAATTTTACCAAAACAAATAACTTTTTATTTATTTGATCAAAATTACATAAGTTTAGGGCACAAATCAAAACATCAATTTCACTTGCATTTCTTGTCTTTTCGATTTGACTAATAAACCCGTTCCCTGTGGGTTCAATACTCTGGAATACTCCAGTTTCTATTACTTCGATCACGTGCACTTGCGTGTCTAGAACATAGCGACCAATTAGTAAGCCTAAATAATTAGTATCTAACACCAATGTAGATGGAAGATGGATTGAGAATCCTATAAACCTGCCCCGTGCTTGTAAAGACCTCGTTAGATTAGCTGGTTGCACACACACACAAAAAAAAAAACGCTTAGAAAAACTTTTTATTATGCTTTTGATGGTTGGTTTGATCGTGTTTTTCCGTTTTACATTTAGCTGACTATCTTGAGCATTGAGGTTGGAGTCGTGTTTTTTGCATCCATTGAATCTTTTATTCTTTAGTTTATTCTAGACTTGCTCGAGGACTAGTGATAGCACCATAAAAGTATTATATTTATCTATTTACCTTATGTTAGTTTTGTTACTCTCATGTGCTTATTTGTCTATTTTATAGGAGATTTTTATTTCGAAGCCATTCTGGAGGCTTAGGAACAATCGAGGGTTAAAAGGCCAAGATTCTAACAAAGAATACATTAAATTGAGAAAAGAAAAAATTGACAAGCCAAAGAGACCGCCGACAGATCATCCAACATGAGGACCCGTACACAGAGCGTCGAGACACTTCTTCAAGCGTCTAGATGCTGACGCTTTAAAGAAATCAAAGGCTCACTCAACGTTGCAGGGAGGCTTGCCAAAATGCTAGGATCATCGAGATGTGGCATCAAGCGTCGAGACGCTGCAAAGATTTTCTGCCTGATTTTCTCTTATTTAGATACCAAGTTTGATCGATCATATCATAATCTTATCAGATTCAAATATATTCAAATCTGGTATCAAATCGAAGTTTATCGAATTATCTTTCCAACGGTACAAGATCGTTGCATTCCACTAAGTATTTTAAAAGTTATGACATTTCGAATGGTCACTGCTTTTGCTAGAAAACTGTTGTACCTGAGAATAATTTGTTTCGATTTTCGTCTCAATTATCTTGCTACTTACATTTGAGAATATATTCAAATTAGATAACATTGAAAATCTCTTGAAAAGAACTTTTCCAACCATATAAAGATCACACAATTATGAGACTTGGAGATATGGGCGAATGACCAAAGGCTTGTGTTGTCCAAAAACTTTCCTTTTTTGCAACCTTCTATGCTTCTCTTGAGAATATATGAGAGAATATCCGAGATTTGATTATATTTTCCAACATCTTGCAAGATAGAAAACTATTTACTTTATTTTATTTTATCTTCAATATTATTCCCTGATTATTTTGGAAAAGTATCTTTCTATGATTTAGGGTTTAGGCTATTTAAGCCTCTTTTTACACAACTCCTAGAGCATTAAGTGGAGGAACCAAGGGAGAGCCCCTTAGGGCAATCTCAAGGATCCTTTGTAGACAATAGTTAGTCTTAGTTTCTCTCTTTTACTTTACTTTTTTATATCGAACCGATGATGAATCTTGGCTATATCATCACGATGAGCGGCTAAGATAAGTTTTCCAATTCATAGGTCGGTTGTAATCAATTGCAATGTAGTGAGGCTTGTTTGTAATTCTTAACTCTATGGGCATTTAATTCTTGAATTCTCTACGTTAATCTTATGATTGTGCATCTACTTTTGAATTGACGCCTCATTGGTTTATGCATGTCTATTGTTATTTCATAATTAACCTAACCCGTAATTATGGCTTTGAACTTGTAACAGTAGAGTTATAACTGTGTGTGAGTCTGAGGAATATCTTGATTCATATCTCAAGTTAGACTCTAGAGAATTTGAGGACCATGTTAATTGCATCTTTCTAATTATGATGTCTTGGTCTTCCACGATACTTAATGCTTTTCTCTTAATTGTTTATCTATGAAGAGTGCTAGATGGTTAAGATAATTGAGATTAATGGATACTGAATAGGTAAAGTTAATTAACTTAGGGAAGTAGCCTTTTGGGAAACCATTATGCTAGCCAAGTTAATTTTCGATTTAGTTATAATCTATCATGAATGCCTAGGACCTATATTGCAATTGGGATAGCTGTGCCTATGAATTAGAACTTGGTAAGATTTGATATCTCACTCTCATATTTATCTACTTTCCTCATTTAGTTATATTTCTTTTCATTAATCAATATCAAACCCCCCATTTTATTTCCTATTGCAAATTTACTTTGAGAGATTAATATTTTGGTTCCCTGTGGTTCAACCCGGTCCACTATTAAGTACTACAAGTATTTACTTTTAGATCGGTAAATATAAATTGCATTTGATTGAGCTCTCGACAAACTCACCATCAACTAGCAAGATTTAGGTTCGGGTATTTAATAGGACCAAAAATAGTACTATATTTTGTGACTAATTCTTTTTAGTTTAGTTGATTTTATGTGTATATTCATTTATTTTATAGGTGTTTCGAGTAAGAATGCAATTTGGAGAAAAAGCATCCAAATGAGGCTAAAATGAGTGAAAACAAAGCTCATTTGAGCAACCGAGCAAAAGATACAAGTGAAATGACCAAATTGACCTTGATGATAGTGTTTAGACGTTGGTCGAAGCATCTAGACACTGAAAATGGACTATTGTTTGTGGATGTAGGACAATATCTCCGTGCTGAGACAAGAGCATCGCGCGACGCTGTGGCGAACCCTCCTCGATGTCAGATAATTAGGAAAAGCGTTAGCGTCTCGACATTACTGCATCTTGTATAAAAGAAGAATCTTCACATTTAGGTCATTTTTATGGAAGTGTTGGTAGAACAACAGTCTTCTTCCTCTATATCTTTACTATTTTTCATAGTTTAGGAATAATTTAGGAGTTTTGGATCAAACAATGGACGTTTTGCTCGAGGTTTTGGTATCCAGCGGAGTGGATTGTTGTTTCAAGGGAGAGCGACATATATTTTAATGTAATAATCCTTGAATTTAATGTTTTTAATGATAAATTTCATGTTTAGATTGTCTATTTACTTCTTTGCATTAATCTTAAGCATGTTCGTAGGTAGGTCTCACAAACCTATACGCGTCAAGTATGTTTAGATTAGTTATGTGTAATTTTTCAGTTCCATTGAACACATCGAGATTGCACTTAATTTCAGTAGCGATTAGACTTAGATTCGGCGAGTTTGTGAGCTTCGAGTGGTCATGAACGACTTAAAAGAAGTAATAGTGTAAGGATTAATCTGAACCTGCCATTTAGATTAGTTTAAGCATCTCGTTAATTCTAGAAACTCCTAAGGCTTAAATGACTTGTTTTAAATATGATACGCTACAATTTGTGGCTAGGATTAGTATCATCTCCAATTTAAGATTGGTTTCGGGATTAATTAGCATTTTGATTAATTAAACTGCACTAATAATCACTAGATGCTCTCAGGTTTGCCTTAGAGTAGGTGTGTACATTTGAAGCAGGAAATTACCCACTTAGATCAACTGTGATTGGTATTATTACATCGAACCTCGTCGTAACCCTCTCGAATCACTACCTTGGTCATATTTGGTCTATATCTTTTATCGTTTTATGTCTTTCTGTCTCTGTGTCTTTATGTTTATACTCCCCCTTTCCATGTCAGTTCGTACCAATAAGAAAACCAAATAATAGAAATCCAATTTTAGTTTGGTTCCCTATGGTTTCATAGGATCAAATATTAAGTACTAAAAGTATTAAATTTTAGATTGATATTATAAATTTTATTTGATGGGGCCCTCAACAAGCTCTGCATCATTCACCGTGAATAACAAGCTGGACTAAAATCCAATAACAAAGATGGTGTGCATAAACTTTAACTCAATCCCAAAATTACACAAGTTTCCTTATCCTTGCCTAAATGGCAATTAGTTCATAACTACAGCAAAAGGAAATATACAATCTAGTTTAAAATACATTACAACTTAGAAATGCTTTAGAAACAATGGATGAAGATGCAAACCAAGAGGAATGAAGGGAAGCTTATGATAGGCTAAAGCGAGGATCCCTCCTTATTGTTGCTCTTCTTCTTGCTGAAAATGGTTGTAATATTAGTTTTTAAACGATATCAAATTCAATGACATTATAACCATACAATGACAGTTTGCAACGATATCAGTTTTTAACCAACATCAAATCTAGTGTTACTGTACCCATACGATGACGATTAGCTACGATGATAGTCTTAAACCGACATTGTATTCCTTAATTGATGATGGTTTCAAAAAGACAACTTACCTTCATCCGATTGCATAAGCTCTGATGATGGTTTGTTGTTGTGATAATGTTTTATAACCATCATTATATTAAAATATAAGATGACAACTCTAAATTGGTATTTTATTTTTCTACTTCTACCTGTAATAGGTTTATTAGCATAATTTGAGTCCAACAAATTAGTACAATAATGATCCATAACACAATATACCATTTCGTTCAATCAAAACAACATACAAATCCAATCAAAACTAACACATCTATTGTTTCATTATATTCTATTCAATCCAAACAACACAATTCACTCACTCATAAACAACTAATATGTCTTTCACTTCAAATAACCAAATTCTCGTAATACAATTCTCGTTCGCTATTCAAATTGCAAAATTTTCATAAAGCTACCAAATGAAACATTTACCAAATTGTCTAAGAGTTATATGAGTTTCAAAAAAGCTACACGATGAGTGTTTGTAAGAAACCAACATTAAAATTTACAATTGAACCACTAGCTTGTAGCAGGGAGTGTCTAGGTCAATCCATAGAGAGGTGTGAGCGTAATTTAGTAATTATCTATCTAGATTTGGATTAATTGGTAATAAAAAAAGAGGGGGACATTTGGTGTTTCATAAGATAATAGTGTGAGGATTAATAAAATTCACAAAAGAGAATGAGAATAAAAGCAATGAAGGTTAACAAACTAACTGGATACAGGTTTGTATGATCACGTCGAGGTGGGATTCAATAACAACAATCCTGGGTAACAAGATAAGACAATTTCATACTTGATTATACCACTACTACAAATTAGGCCTTTATTGACGCGTTCGTTTTTCAAATTGTTGACGCTTGACTAAAAAAAGTGTCAACAAAAGACCAAAATTCATTTTAAAAACCATTATTAATTTAGAAATATATATATTGATGGTTATAAAGTGTCAACAAATGTATAAATTTAATTTTTTACAATTAACTGTCAATAAAGATACTTTTATTGACGTTAATTACGAAATTTTCGCGTCAAAACTAATCCAATTCCGTGTTTTGCTTTTCTTGACGGTTAAAAACCGTCATTGTTTGATGGCTTTATTGACAGCGCTGACAGACGCTTTCATTGACGGTTAAACACCGTCAATATATGGTATATTCCTTGACGGGTAATCACCGTCAACAAAACATGAAAAACGACGTCGTTGTTTGGCGGTTTTATAGACATGTAGGCGGACACTTTCCTTGACGGTTAAGAGCCGTCAATATAAGAGGTTTCATTGACGGGTAATAACCGTCAAGAAAACATATAAAACGGCGTCGTTTCGAAACAAAACGACGTCGTTTAGCTTTTCCTATTATTAAAAAAAAGAAAACCAAAAATAAGAAGGAACCCTATTCACACACTATCGATCTCTCCGCCTCTCCGCCGTCGTCTGTACCGTGTCTTCATCGATCTCTCTCTCAACTCCATCGTCGCCGTCGAGTTTCTCTCTCCGCGCCGTAAATGCGTGAAGCCGAAGCTCCGCCGCCGTCGAGTTCGGTCTCCTTCGATCTTCTCTCTCCCCACCGCTCGTGGGCCGAAGCTCCCGCCGTTTGTGAAGCCGGCTCCCGCCGCCGCCGAGTCACAATCGGAGGTCTCATTCAGCCGTCGATCTTCTCTCTCCCGCCGTCTCAGTGGCCGGCTCCGCCGCCGCTCGAGTCACACCGAGGTCTCGCCGCCGTCAATCTGTGAAGGCGAAGTCTCGCCGCCGTCTAAATCACAGCAGAGCTCTCGCCGCCGTTGATCTTCGTCGATCTGTGAAGCCGGCCGAAGCTCTCGCCGTGCTCGAAGTCAGTCAACTAACTCTCACCGCCGTCAATCGTGAAGTCGAATCTCTCACCATCGTCTAAGTCGCAGCCGAGAGCTCGCGCCATCGATCTTCGCCAATCTGTGAAGTCGGAGCTCTCGCCGCCGCCCCTAATTGAGTCGGACTCACGGTGGATCCCGCAACCCTCATCGACAATTTCACCGACGTCTGTGTCGGATCTCAGAGTCGGATATCTCACTGACGTCTCTCGGGTTTCTTAGCCACGTTATCTCTCCCTCAGGTTTGAGATCACTTTTCGGTAGGTTATTTGAATTTCTATTTTCAGTTGCTCGTCAATATCCTTAAATCAATACTTTAAGTATGATAGATTAATAATATGCAAAATTTAACAAAAATGTGTAATTCATGTGAAATTCATATATGAGCATCTTTTCTACTTTTAGTATTATGTAAATGAGCATCTCTTTCTATTTAAATTTCGTAAGTGGATATCCATTAGTGTTGAAACCAAATATCTTAGGAAGAAACATTAACAATTGCTCTAAATTTGTAACGAGCATCTCTTTGTTTTTGGTATTGATTTGAAACAATTATCCGATTTTCACATCTTGCTCATAAAATACGATTGGCTTGTTTAAAATGTCAAGTTATGAAGTCATAATTAAGTACCACAAATTATTATCCATTGTCATATATATGAATTAAAATTTTCTTGTAGGAATGTGCTTCTATAATATGGTTCTTGTGCTTGTAATGGGTGCATGAGGTAGTGTAATTTACGATTTTTTTGCCTATTTGTAAGTTTAAAGCATGTTGAGTTTCATTATTTTTGAAGCCCACCTAATGTTTGTTGAAGTCTGTTGGAGGTTGGGCATTTATTGTACCTTAAGGAGTGCTTGTTTGGATTTACAGGACTTGGAGAAATTTTGGTTATCTCTATTTATGCCGTTATCTTTGCTTAAATTTCAGCATAAGCAAACTGGCATGGTGAGTAACCTTCTTAATTAGGTTCGTCCTAAGTTTTAGGTCGTTATAGTTGGTTATGATTAACATGAAAAATTATGGTTAACATGAAAAATATGTAGTTTATTCTACTTTTTTTTTAGGACTTAGATTGATTTTATTAATTCAAAAATATCTATTGACTTCATTTACTTAGGTTATAACATAATGGACAAATTATGGATGTCGAAAGATAGATTCTCTAAAGAGTATGAAGAAGGTGTAGACACTTTTATTCAGTTTGCACACACGAACATGCAGTGGTGGTAAACCTTTTATACGATGCCCTTGTGTTAAGTGTGTAAATTTGAAGATTCTCAACATTAATGTAGTCGGGAACCACTTAATTGCGTATGGTATCGATCAAAGATATGATAATTGGATTTGTACGGAGAAACCCTTGATAGACATTCTAGAAACAATGTAAAGTCAAATTTAAACTACACCACTAATGAGCATGTATATGAAGAGAACTCATGACAACATTGTGGAGATGGTTGAAAGCGCACAACAACATTTTGAAGAAGATCCAAAAAATTTAAGAAGTTGCTTGCAGATCTTTGAAAAACCTCTATATCCGTGGATGTAGTAGATTAACTAAGTTAGGTACATTAGTTAGATTGTATCACCCAAAGCCAAATTTGAGTGGAGTGATACTAGCTTTACTGAGTTGTTGACTTTATTGAAAGATATATTACCCAGAAAGAATGAATTGCCGACGTCTCATGATGAAGCAAAGAAGACGTTAGTCACTTTGGGAATGACGTATGAAAAAATTCATGCATGTCCCAATGATTGTTGCTTATATAGGAAAGAATACGCTTGATGCATCTAATTGTCCTCACCATGTGAGTCAAGATGGATGAAACGTAAGAATTCGTTGGAAGTGAAAGAGGAGTCCTGCTAAAGTTATATGGTACTTTCCCCAATTCCACGATTTCAAAGGATGTTCAATAGCACGTTAATTTCCAAGGATTTAACTTGGCATGCTAATGAGAGATTAGTTGATGGCAAGTTACGACATCCTCGCCGATACTCCATCTTGAAATTGATCGATCATTTGTGGCCGATTTTGGAAGTGAAGAGAGAAACCTTCGTCTTGCCCTATCAACTCGATGGAATAAATCCTCATAGTGAGATGAATAGCAAATACGCTTGTTGGCACATAATATTGACAACATACAATCTCCCACCTTGGTTATGTATGAGACGTAAATTTTTGATGCTAACCATGATAATATCTCAGGCCAAAGCAACCGGGTACAACATAGATGTGTATTTGGCTCCTTTAATAGATGATTTAAAAATTCTTTGGAATGATGGAGTGCCTGTTATGATGCATATCGAGATGAAGTATTCACATTAAAAGCGGTGTTGTTGTGGACAATTAACGATTTTCCCGCATATGGTAATTTAGCCATTTGTAGTGTCAAAGGATATTGTGCATGCCCCATATGTGGAGAACACACACATCACCTATGCATTTAAAATTTGGAAAGAAGATGACTTATCTTGGACACGAGAAAATTTTTGCCACTAGCTCATTCATTTAGAAGACGATGAAAGCATTCAATAATGAAAAGAATTTGGAAAGGCTCCACAACCATTGTCGGGAGAAGAAATTATTGAAAAATTTACCAACAACGAGCGTTCCAATGAAGATATGTTAAAAGAGAAAAAACCAATAGGTGCGGTTTATGAGAGGTTAAGTCCACATGAAGTTGTGTACGGTGTGCCTCTCAGATCGAATGATGTAAGAGTACTTATCACTCTTGTATCTGATTTCAATCTTGCATTGCCTATACCGATAGCGAGGAGTATTGGGACGCTTTCAAATGCGATTGGTTCTCACGTTCCATGGCCAAAGAATCTTGTAATAGTAGATAAAATAGAAAAGGTAAATTTATTTGAAAACGTTTGTTCTTGTTTAACTTAATGTCTATGATTTTTAATATATAACATCGTGTTCATAGGAACGTAAGAAACCTCACCGTGAGCTAGCGGCATTAAGGGAGAAGAGAGGTAGAAATGATGTGCCACGAGTGCATATGCCACTTGCAATTAAATACATGATCAAAATTCTTGAAGGCATGAAGATCGAGTATATAGACATCCCAATATCTGCTTTCAAGTGTTCGGATATCAATTCAACTTTCATTTAATGAAAGATGACATGCAACGACTACTGCATGATGGAGGAACTTGCAATCTCGATTATATCGACTTATATCGTGTAAGTATTATTTAATTATGTAAACTTTGATATTCTCAATTATTTACCACTTTAGGATATACATAGTAAATTTGGTTTGTTAGTTTTGAGTTATGCTTAAAAATTGTGACATGTGAGTTATTCTTGTTTTGAAGTTGTTGAGTGTATGTTTTGTTTTGTTTATGGTGGTTGAGTATTCTTGAATCATTAAAATGGAAGTGAATTGAAGTTTGATTGAGTTATCTGGATGTTGAGTATAGAAGTGTGTTTTTGTTAAGCACAGGTACATGTTAAATTTTTGTATTGTTGTAATTGTGTTGTTATGCTGCTCAAATTTAGGGGTATTCTTGAATCGTTAAAATGATTAGTGAATTGGAGTTTGATTGAGTTATCCGGATGTTGAGGTTAGAAGTGTTTTTTTCGGCAATACATGTAACATTTTGGTATTGTTGTAATTATGTTGTTATGTCACTAAATTTTCGAGACTTAATTAAGAGTAAACTCCACTTTAGGATAGACATTAACTAGTTTGTTAGTTTTGAGTTCTGCTTAGCAATTGTGACATGTGAGTTATACTTGCTTTGAAGTTTGTTGAGTGTATGTTTTGTATCATTTTTGGTGGTCTAGCGTTATTGAATCGTTAAAATGATTAGTGAATTGGAGTTTGATTGAGTTATTTGGATGCTGAGTTTAGAAGTGTGTTTTTGTTTTAGAAAGGTACATTGTATCATATATTATTAATTTTTATTGTAATGTTTTAAACTTTAATATTTTTTTATTTATTGTTAGGTACTTGTGCCAATCTCAACCTATCATATTAGAACAATATGCATTCCTTCAACCATCCTTGATTTCATATGCCTCTGGACCTGAAGAGCAACGTTGTCGATTCCTATGTAATAGGTTACGAGAGACCAAGAATAAACTATTGATCTGTCCTTGTAATTCAGGGTACGTAAACCATGTGCTTATTAATTTACTTGTATTTTGTATATATTCCTAACTCTTATTGTTGGTAATTCTGTATTTAGACATCATTGGTTGTTGGTGGTTATATCATTGAAAACATCTACAATTTGGTCGGTTGACTCCATAGGACATGGCATTCGAGATTACGTGAAAAATATAGTTAATACGTAAGTATTATGAAACTTCTACCATTGATATTTTATTGACATGGGTAGCGTTATTCACATACTTTTATGTATTTGTACTTGTATAGGGCTATTAGGATGTTCTATGCTCAAGCAAGCGCTAGAAGTCCAATTTTTAATTGGATAGTTTGTTCGTGTCGTTTCAAATCTACCATTTTTTCCATCATTTTGTTTATTTATTCGAGTTTTGCTTCTTTGTTTGTTTTAATTTATTTATACAATTGTGCTAAGCAACCTGGGTATCTGAGTGTGTGGTACTATACAATGAAGTTTATTCGAGATATAGTAACACGAGAAGTCAACCGATAATGAGACGTGGTAATACTTTGATCTTATTCTATGTGTTTCACAGTTTCTTCATTTATTCAATTTTTAATGCATGTACACTTTTTTGTGTTTCATTGGACGAAAACGATAAGTACACCCAAGATGAGTTGGGCGAGAGATACGAGTTGAGTTATGTGAATTTGTAAATCAAGACTTATGAACATTTTTGTTATCAAACTTCATTTATTTGATTTTCAAGAGTTAGTGTTATGTTCTTTAACAGTTTGCTTAGAAAGATATTTAGTAATTTTAACTTATTAGTTAGTCAATGAAATTTTGTTTTAGTTCATTTGCAATTATTGTTTATTTTGATAAAATTTATTTTATATAGTTTGACAAATCGTTGAGTCTCGATAGACTTGTTCATACAGATGCAGGTAGAGAATGGGTGAATAATATCCATTTTTTTATTTTTATAAATAGTTATAGTTGACGGCTAAAAACGACATTAAAACCGGCGGTATTGACGGTTTAAAATCACAACATATATGTCATTGTCAACAATGTCAAACGTCAAGTATAGTTATAGATGACGGCTAAAATGCGTCAAGATATATTTAAATTGATGATTAATAATAAGTGTCAATAAAAGGGGTATTATTGACGGTTCGCTAAAAATGTTGGATTGTTAAAAAATATCAACTATACTTAATGTTGACGGCTCTCATGAGATGTCAATAAAGTGGTTATTATTGACGCTTTGACCTAAATATTGTGGCTAAGAACCATCAACTATACTATATGTTGACGTCACATACGTGTCAATAAAAGGGTTTTATTGACGCTTTTACCTAAATATTGACGGCTAAAAACTATCAATTATACCCTATGTTGACAGAAAAATAAGTGTCAATAAATAGGTCTTTGTTGATGATTTCGTCATAGTTGATTTTGCTAATAAGTGTCAACATTAATATTATTGATGATTAAAATCCGTCAATAAAGACATAATCGTTGACGTTTAAAGACCGTCAACTATCAACTTTTTATTGACGCTTAGATTTATTGACACCGCTTTCAATGACGGTCAAAAAATGTCAACTAAAGTGAATGTTGACAGTTTTTAGCTGTCAATAAAAGCCAAATTTGTAGTAGTGTACTCACATATCTAAATGAAGCACAAACCAACTTCTAATTAATCCTAGTGCAATTTAGTTAACTAGGATCTAATTATACCCAAAATCAATCTACAGTTTGGAACGTTACTAATCCTAGCTTGAGATTGTCACGTTCCATACTATAGACCAACCATTTGAGCTTTAGCGACAATTAGAATTAGTGAGTTTTTCATACTATCCCGAGTGACAAGTTTAGATTAGTCCTTGCATTTTACTCCTTAGGCGATAGATTCTTTTAGTTGTTCATGGTCGCTCTCAGCTCACAAACTCACTAATTCTAAAGCCTAATGCTACTTAACATGCATAGTAAGGCTAACCCTATTTGATGCGTATAGGGTTGGTAATCCCAACTACAAATAATCTTAGGAATGAAAGTAAAGAGGCAAAAGATAAACAAGCTAAAGTTAATAAGCATTAATGACAAAACCTCACTGGGTTGCAAGTAAATCCCGACGACCACCTCTGAATCAGTGTTTTTGCTAAATTAATGAAATATTGTTGGTTGTCTCGATATAAATTCTCATAATTAACATTAACTAAGCTAAATTAAAACTAAGAGTAATTAATGAAATAGAGAGGAAAAGGGGTGAAAAGAGGGAATGAAGGTTGTCTACCAAGGATCTATTCCGTTAAAAATGGGAAAGGTCCTTTTATGGAAGTAAAAGTAGCATAGAGACACTAAAGGCAGCGTGAAGACGATGTTGCCTTGAAGACCAACGTCTTTAGGCTCTCACAGCATCGACCTGCTCACTGTTCAAGCGTTGAGATGCTTAGGAATGAAAGAGTATATATTAAGAAAGCGAAAGCAATTTTGGATCTTGAGCACTCTAATTTGGTCAATTTTACAATACAAAAAACATTCTCAAATTTGGAAAACACAGAGAATGAAGAACACTACTCTTAAAGCTCAGAATTGAAGCAATTCGAGAGCTTTCTTTGAACAAAAATAGGTTGTGGACCACCTCTAGTGTCCTCTCTACTATCATCAAGCCTTGGAACAGATCGTGGGATCTTTGATTGAGAGAATTTGGAAGAAGAAGTGGAAGATGTCACAAAATCGAGAATGATGAGAATTTTCAGCAAAATGCACTTATTCCCTTTGATTCTTCTTCAATGAAAGCTACCAACCAGCTTCCTCATCCTTGCTTTGAATGACAACACATGAGTGATAAGGCTAGATCAAGAAGGAGATGACCAATTTTGGTGAATTTGAGCTTGAAGTAGCTTATTCACTAAAATCATGAACCTTGTCCATTTTGAACTCAAAAATGATTTTGAATTTTCATTTAATTTTAATTCAAATTTAATATAAAGTTAATTTTAAATTAAAATAAATTTCTTAATTTAATTAATTAATTAAAAATATTTAATTTAACATCAAATATCAAATTAAATAATTAGACCAATCCCGATTTCTTAAATCGATCGTTCGAACATGAATCCCTATTCATGTTTTAAATCGAATCAAAATTTAAATGTGTTCATCTCTTTTTTATCATAGTTTAATTCATAATTAAGCTATGAAACGTTAAGTATATCACATATAATTAACGTTTTCTCCCAAAACAGAATTTGAACAATTCAAATTTTTCTCTTAAATTGTTATAAGGCTTAGTTCGAGCTAGTAAGGGGGGACCTAATGGACCTACAAATCATGAGCTCCAACGAGACAAGATTAACCAACTAAACTTTTTAGCGTAGCTAATCAACATTCGTTAACTACTGGGAAACTTCACTAAAGTCCAGTGGTTGCACTCTCCTCACTGTAGATATATTTCTATCCACTCGATATAACCATGATTAGTAAGTCGATCCTTCACAGGTTGTTCGTAATTATAATTAGGTCAAAAAATTGTTTTACCCCTGTAATTACTTCTTGTTCCTTAAGTCTCATTGATCCTCTAATGAACAATTGGTCTGTGGTCCAACCAGCAAACCGAATCCCTTTCAAGTCAATGAGAGGGTGGGCCCATTGTTCAAGACCCAGAGTCAACACTTAAGGGAACAACCTCTCTACTAATCCCTAAAGCGGGCAGGACATCTCGCAGGACTATGTTCCCAGCTATCTACCCAGTCTTATCCCAAAATAGGAGGCTTATTGAGTCGGCGATCTTGGACCACTCTCACCCATACAAATCTAAGGATAATCCCGAATAAACAGGAGTTCATAGCACGCTCAAGATTAAAATCGAGTTACCTAGGTCATCGTATGAATATAGTGAGTTAAGACAGTAAACGGGGTTATAAAGTCTAAGTGACTTTCTTGGTCTTGTCTTATGCAAACTCATTGCATATGACACCCCAACTCGCATGTCTCCACATGAACGATTTAGGATCACATTGTTCGTACTTTATAAAGTGGGTCCCGTCCATTGTGTCCCCAAGATAAGGTACCCAACCCTATCTCGATACTATAGACCATTCTAGCTATTACTTGAACTTGATCCACTTTTATGTCACATATAAAGTTCAAGTATACATCCTCTAGCCAAGGGTTCTTATTGGATTAAGGTTATAAAATACACAATTCACTTTATTCAATAACAACTTTATTGAATAAACCTCAATAACAATTTTATTGCAAAATTGAATGTACATTCAATTTACAAACCACAAGTTTTAGAACATAAAACCCAACAGCGACAACATCTTAACATTGTCTTGCATCTTGACATTCTGTCTTTCAGCGTCGGGCAGGAGCTTCGTGGAGCATCTCGACATTGTTCCTTAGTGCATCTTGGTCATATCTTCTCCAAATCACCAATTAGAACTTGCATGACCTCTAGATAAGCTTGAATCAACCCCGAACATATCAACAAAACTCTAAAAATATCCAATAAACTTTGAATTGCTCCTTGATATGTGTATTGTATGCGTGCAAGCGTACACGATCGAACTAGTAAAAAAATGGTATGTAAGTATCGAGTATCATATCAACAAGGATTAGTTTTTAATTCAATTAATTAATGCAAATAATTATTGCTTGGCTTTATTTAGAGAACGAAAAACAGGAAAGATGCTGGAAAAATAATAAAGTCTATCCTAGAAAGCAAATGAAATGAGAGACACAAATCAAAGGGTAAATCTATGGGCGTTGATGCATTCTTGGACCTTAATTCACTTAAATTAGTTAATTAATTTATATGTAATTAGATTCTCAATTCATAAGTCTCGAAGTCTAATGTTTAGGACTCTTTTGTCGCTCTCCTTCTAATCTCGAATGCAACTAATTAAATTGTGTTTGTCACATTAATTAATTAGCAAACGACATTAGGACTCTTCGTCCCTAACCTCTATAGATTAATTATTACTCCCATCGTCACTCAAGTAATTAACCTACAGTCATGCAACCAACCCTAGTCTAAACCTATCTCTGTAGAGACTCAATTTAGTGACAAATCATTTAGACAATATCCAATTAATTAATCTTCAACGCGATCTATAATTGATTAACTGTTTATCCCGTGTTACTCGAGTAATTAACCAATTATGCATTAAACTAATTATGAATCATTCGTCGAGCTCATCCTAATTCTACCTCAATTAATTAATGAACACAACTTAAAAGCATTAAGCCTAACATGCACAAATGAATCTAAACATTAATTAAACCACAATTAACAACTAATTAAGCAAGAGTAAGTGTAATGGTCCAAAATTACATCAAATCCATGGATAATTAAGAGTTTAACTCAACATATTCAACAATTACAGACCAAAAACTCCTAATTACAACCACTCAAATAATTAAAATTGCAAGGAAAAAGGGATGAAAAAGCAAACTAATGTCAATCTCGTGCTCCCGAGGTGATCAATCTCGATCCTGAGCCTCCAATATCGTCAATTTCACTCCAAATGCTCACAAAAACTCCCAAATGGCCTCAATTTTGGTTTGAAATCGAGCTTAGAGCATAAACCCTCAATTGTCCTCCTCTTCGAATGAGAAAAATGATGAATTTATTTGTCTTATCGAGACAACGTTTCGATGATGTGTTAAAAGCAGTGTTTTTATCAGTGACATAAGGGTAGCATCTAGACACAATGGGCAGCGTCGAGGCGCTATAGACGAAAATTGTATGCACTCGTTCTTGGCCAACATTGAGACGCTGAAAAAAACATCTAAGTCCTCTAGCTGGGCTATCTTCAATTCTTCATCTTTTCTTCAAGAAAGTCACAATTAACGCCCTTAAAACGCCATTTTACTCCTTGCATAACTTTGCTTCTAATTGCTCGTTTTCCGAAAATTATTAATAAAATAGCATAGCACACAATTTAAGCATAAAACCAGCTAAAATAAAGGAAATAAGATAGCATATTTGCATGCTATCAAATACCCTCACACTTAAACCTTTAGTAGTCTCGAGCAAAACAAAACAAAACTGATATATGAATTAACAATTGTATCATAATAACTCAAACCTCAATGTCCTAAAATACTTAATACTTCACAATTTAAGGAAACGCTCAAACATGAATGATCATCAAGCAAATTTAAAATTAAACTTCTCATTTCTTGCTTGTGTGTGTGCAGCCCATTTAAAGTAGTCTTTATAAGCCTAGAATAAGTTTATAGAGTCCTCCATTCATCTTCTCTGTATACTGGCCCTAAGCACCAATTCTCTAGCATTCTCACACTTAAGAAAGTAATAAGTTACTAGGTGCATGAAAAAATATTGTTGGACAGCTAAACTTGTATCACTTTAATGTCCAAGGCACTAGCTTTCACACATCTACCACAGTGACCCTTATCCAGAGCACTCGCTCAATGATGGTCTGACTGATCACGGTAGAGGTAGCTTTTTTTTTCCAACACTATACGTTTATTATTTTTCTTTTTCTTCTTTCTGTTTTAATAGAATGATTTTTTTTTCAGCCCACTTTCTTTTCTTCTTTTTCTTGCAGGTAAAATAAATATTCTTTTTCTTTTCCCTAAATAACACATTACATCCCATCATGCAAGTCAACTATCCAATAAGCTTAAGCCTATCGAGGTGACAACAAACTTCTAGACAATATAAAACAACTCTAAGCCTTTAAAACCAACCAAATATGGGCTAGGTTCTCAAAACTTGCAAGAAACTCAAAGCAAAAATTTTAAAAATTTACTTGAATCCTAGACACGTTCTCATATTTCACAAAAATTGCAAAAATATTCAGTATTCAGAACACTTTAGAGGTTGTCCTCACCACACAAATGCAACAGAATCATCATATAATTCACAAAAAAAAAATCTCAGAATAGCACACATCCCCCCACATTTAAAGTATATATTGTCATCAATGTATAAACTACCCAACTAATCTAAGCATGCTTAAGGAAAATGAAGAGATAAAAGGAAGAGTAATACGACCCTGAAATTTGAGAGCAACCTCGATTCAATTGATCAAATTGGTGCATTATGATGTATTATTCTCAAGCTCCTAAAAATAATTTCTAACAAGAAAGATGAGATCAACACAAACACAAAGAAAAACTAAAACTAAAAAAAAGAAACAAAAGGAAATAACCTTGGGTTACCTCTCAATAAGCGCTTGTTTAACGTCTTTTGCTAGACGAGACTCATTGGGTTCTCAAGGCATATAGAAGTTCTCCCATTTCTTCGGGGCCCCTCTTCTTAGAATCTACAAAACATATCAAAACTAACATAAATACTAGCTTCTCATAAGAGCTCGAAGTAGAAATAGTTTTAGATTTTTTAATAATAAAATCATAAAAGGAGAAAGATCAAAATAAACTGACTCAAACAAACAAAAAGACTAGTGAGAACAAGGAAAATAACACTCACAGATAAGAGAAGAGACGAGTTAAAACAGATAGAGGCCTAGGATCCTCAAACTCTACCTCCTGAACTAACTCAACACTACAAGGCTCATCTCAAATCTCGTCCTCACTGACTCATTCCTAGTGTGTGCTAAAAAGCTTTAGCTATCTTAAATCTAAGACACACTACCTCAATAGCTCAGACTTAATAGAATATGAAGGACTACGATCATGAAAGGCTATCAGTGGGTTAGTGATCAAGTGACTCCCTGAACAATCTAAAGTAGTGGGTCCTCCTTCATTAACCCCCCTTATGATGGGATAGAATCCCGTAGCGGAAGCGATTTGAATCGCGTGTTCTTGTAATATGTTACGTAAATCAAATCAAAACATACATAAAATGATTAAGCATGCATATGAGGTTATATGGACAACAAGTATATTATCTTTGAAGACAAAAAACAACACGTGCTCCTTTTGATTCTCTTGTTCTCATGATCTCCACAAACTACAAAGTAGTTTGATCTGCCCGCTAAATCTTCTCCGTTGTATCTCTAGGAGAGAGAAGGTGGTAGAACCTCTTTTGGAGTTGGGAGAGATTTTAAGAGAAGACAAGTGTTTTGGAACTCTTCCAACAAAACACTTCTCAAACAGAGCACTAGCGTTGCCTTTTTGAATTAGCTTGACAAATGTGCATCTCATGTACATATTTATAGAGAAATAAGGTGAAAATAACCATCCTACCCCTATAGTGCTCTTATGATATATTTCTCATGGATTGAACCATATGTTATATCAATTATATCATATATAATTGATATATCCCTTTAAACATGAAATTGAACATTTCAATTTCACTCCAAACTATAAACCCTCCTTATTTCTATGTTTAGACAACGGAGGGACCTAATGGATCTATAGATCATGAGCTCCAATGATGCGAGATTAATCGATCAAACTCTTTGATTCAATTAACCAACATTCATTAACTATGAGTCATTTCGCTATAGACTCGTAGTTGCACTCTCCTCACTGTACACTATGTTGTATCCACTGATGTAATCAATACTTATGAGTCGACCCTTCACAAGTTGTTCGTAATCACAGCTGGGTAAAATTACCGTTTTACCCCTATGAATACATCTTGCTCCTTAAGCTTCACTGATCCTCTAATGCACAATCAATCTATGGTCCTACCATAAACTTGATCCTTCTTAGGTTAGTAAGATGGCGGGGCCCCATTGTTCAAGACTCGGATTCAATTCTTAAGAGAACAACCTATTCGATTCCCTAATTTAGGAATGAGTGAATTCCATCTTGCATAGTTAAGTTCCCAGCTACTTACAAAGTTATGTCCCTGAGAAGGTAGGCTTATTGAGTCGGCTACAGGCCACTCTCACCCATACTAGTCTAAGGACAAACCTCACAAGCAGGAGTCCGTAGCATGCTCAGGATTCAGGTCAAGTCACTAATGATCATCTATGAATTATTATACCTATCTTGATAACGGTGTTACACTAGTAGGTTAATAATTCGCAGTCCGGTCTTGTATAATCTCATTATACAGGATGCCCCCACTCGCATGTCTACCACATGAACGAGTTGGATTACCTCGTTTGTACCAAATACAAAGCGGGTCACATCCACGGTGTTACCGGTATAAGGTTCCCAACCCTATGCATATACCATAGACCTTTTAGGTTATACTTGAACAAGTTAATCCAACTTATGTCTGATGGAGATCCGATCTCCTTGAACAACGAAAAAGTGATTTGGAATCGTAATTTGCAAGTTTGTTCTGGTTGAAAGACAAAAAAACATACATTGATAAAAAAAGAATAAACAAGTATTTTCTAATCTAATTAGACATGGAGGATAATCATGCAAACATCTTAAGTTTAACAATTAAACTAAAAGAAAGAAAGAATACCTTTGTAGATTTTCCTCAGAACAACAACTCCTTGCTCCAAGCTTTACAGCAACACAGCAACGCAAAAGAATGTCTCTGTTTTTACAGAACACTACCAACAGGAAAAGCTCCTATGTCTCTGAGTTCTACTTAGATCTTCCTTAGGTGAGAAGGATCCAACAATTGAGTCGAATCGAGATCCTTAGGTACGAACATTGGATCTTCCTTAGGTACGAACATTGGATCTTCCTTAAGGTACAAACATTGGATCTTCCTTAGGTACGAACATTGGATCTTCCTTAAGTAGAAATAGTTTTAGACCCTTTAGGTTGTATCTCGAATTGAGATCCTTTATATGTACACTAAATTCAGTTAAAGATTCATTTAACAACCTTGGATGTTTAGTTTATTGGATTTAGGGTTTAAACAAAGGTAAAATCGTAAATAACGAACAATAACTCTTTATTGAAATAATAACACTTTATTACATTAATTAGTACATAATTATAAACTACGAGTTTTAGGGCACAAACCCCAACAAACTCCCACTTGAACTAAAACTCTAGTGGGGTACATCATAATCTAAAACAGTGGTTACAAAGATAAAAATACAATAAACTAGGGCATCCATATACCCCATTACATATCTCCCACTTGCCCTAGATTAGCCTATGTACATATCTCGTAGACCTAGACTTTCCAGATGACCCTCAAACACTTTAGCCGTGAGTCTTTGTAAACGGATCAATAATATTGTGTTTCAAAGTGATCTTCGTGACTGTCACATCTCCTCGTTGCACTATTTCTCGTATCAGGTGATACTTCCTCTCGATGTGCTTGCCTCGCTTATGGCTGCGAGGTTCCTTAGAATTGGCTACCGCACCACTATTGTCACAGTATAAGGTGATGGAAAATTCCATATTTTGAACAACTTCCAAATCAGTAAAGAATTTCCTTAGCCATACAACCTCATTAACTGCTTCACAAGCAGCGACATACTCAGCCTGTTGGGGATTGTGCCCTAAAAACTCGTAGTTTTTATTTTTAGTTCTAATTATTGTAATAAATTGTTATTACTTCAATAAAGTGTTATTATTCGTTATTTACGATATTGCCTTTGCTTAAACCCTAAATCCAATAAACTAAACATCCAAGGCTGTTAAATATATCTTTAACTGAATGTAGTGTACGTATAAAGGATCTCGGTTCGAGATACAACCTAAAGGGTCTATAGTTAGGGAATAAGGTTTGGGTATCTTACCCTGATAAAACTATGGATGTAGCCCACTTTGTATACGATACAAACATGTGAGTGGGGATATCCTATGTATTGAGATTACATAAGACCAGACCACGAAATAGTAATCTCTAGCTGTAACTCCGTTGACTAGTTTGGTTTATATTTCACTAGGATGACCTAGGCCACTTGATCTCAATCCTGAGCAGGTTACGAACTCCTGTTCGCGAGGGATTGTCCTTTGACTAGTATGAGTGAGAGTGGCCATATTCACCGACTCAATATGCCTATCTTCTTGGGGACAAGACTGAGTGAGCGGTTGAGAACTTAACTTAGCAAGATGAAATTCACTCTTTCCCGCCTACTAGGATAAGTAGAGGAATGTTCCCTTAAGTGGTGTCTCCGGGACTTGAACAAAGGGCCCGACCCTCTCATTGGCCCGAGAGTGACTCTGTTTTTTGGTAGGACCACAAACAAATTGTTCATTAGAGGAGCACTGGTACTTAAGGCACAAGATGTAACCAAGGGGTAAAATGGTAATTTGACCGAACTGGTGTTACGAACATTCGTGAAGGATTGACTTGCTGTTATTGGTTAATATCCATGGACACAGAAATATATCTGCAGTGAGAAGAGTGTGCAAATTGCGGGACTTTAGTGGAGTGTTCCCATGCTTAACGAATGTTGATTAGGAGGTTAATGAGATTAACCGAGTAATCTCGTATCATTGAGCTTCGATCCAGAGGTCCATTAGGTCCACCTTCTAGCTCGTAAAGGGTTCTTAGATCGTTTGAATTTGAAATGTTCAAATTCATTAGGTAATATATTTAATGTATATAGATACGATATAATATATAGTTTGGAACTATATATTATAAATTTAATGTGAATATGATTCATATTAAATTATACGAGAGAATTAAATATTTAAAAGAGTTCAAATATTAAATTCAAATGTGAATGTAATTCATATTTGAAAACTATAGGTTTAAATTTAATGTGCATTAGATGTAAATTAAAACTATAAGTAGGAGGAACTATTGATTAAATGTGATTTAATCAAAACTAAATATATGATATTTAATTTGTTTTATTTAAATGTGATTTAAATTAATAATTAAATTTAATTTAATTATTATATATTTTTAATTTAAATTAAAATGAGGGAACGTGTCATCCAGACACGTTCCCCACTTTCCCTCTCCTTCTCCCTATCGATAGCTTAACAGGGAGAAGGGAGTCAGTTTGTGTGGTGATCGATAAATTTTTTTTGAGAAACTGTTCTCTCTGAAATATTCTCTCATCTCACTCATTCCCAAAAACTTCTTCCAATTGTTGGAAAACCTTTCCACCAAGGTAGGATCTAAGTGTAACTCAGAGAATAGAAGGTTCTCTCTTTTGGTAGTGTTCTGTTGGAGAAAAACAGTGAAGTTTTGGTCTTGCTGAATTGCTGTGCAAAACTTGGAGCAAAGAGTTGTTGCGAAACAACAAAGGTAACTTTTTCTTCCTTTTGTTTAATTGTTAAACTCACCATGTTTGCATGATTTATCTCCATGCCTAATTAGATTAGATTTGCATGTTTATCTCTGTTATTTTGTCAATGTACTGGATTTTGTTTCTAACAAAAACAATCAAGCAATTACGATTCCAAACACGTTTCCGCTGCTCAAGGAGATCAGATCTCTATCAATTGGTATCAGAGCAATGCTTGTTTTGCTTTGGTTGAAACAAAAATTGTATTAATTAGGTGGGATTTGCATTTGGTTTGCTGTAAAACTAGTTTAGGAATATTTTGGTCATAGTTTTCTTTTGATTTGATCAAATTATATGTAAAGGCCCCTGTGTGTTTGGGCAATTAAGTGCATTATCGAGTCTGTAATCGAGTTAAGAGTCGTTCAGGACAAGTTTCGTGCAATTCGGTTGAGAATCGAAGGAGAAATTGAAGATTGAAGTTGCTGTGTTGGAAGGAGAAAGTTGTTGCCGAAGCAGCAACATTGCAACGCTGAGGAACGGAGTCGCAACGCCAGACCTCCTATCGACGCGGGAGTTCAAGGGGTCAGCAGCGTTGCAACGCTACCCAGATAGCAGGCGCGCACGCGGACAAAGCCGGCGTTGCAACGCCCTCATCAGCGTTGCAACGCCGTGATGGCATTTCACCAGCTGCAGACCGATTCAATTTTTGGATTATTTTTCGGTCCGGTTCGAGAGGTTCAAGCCCGATTCAAGGTGTTTTGGACCGCTTTATGTAACAAAATTAGAGTAATTTTATTATTTTGCACTTTAGGGGCCAAATTATTCCAGTTTTACAACTGTATTTCTTTATGAATGTCATTTAGATTTATTCCCACCTTAGGATAAGCATGTTCATGCATTTTTTTTGTATAATTGTTATATAAACATAGTTTAAATGCATGATTTAATTTATTTTTCATATGCATTTATTTATAATTGTTATAATTAGATTATATTGAAAATAAATTGCATGGAGCATGAAATTACTTAGTTTAAAATAATTGTTATGTTTAAGTAATTTATTTATTCAATTAGTTGAATATTTTTCATAAATCCAATTTGAAAAAAATTGTTGGTTTTATACTATAGTTCTTTGTCATAGGTTAATTATTAAAATTTATAAAAGTTATAAATTAAGGGGTTTTAGAAACCATAACCTATAACAAAGAATTGCATGCAAACATAGGAACTTGGGTTAAAAATTTAAATTATTTTTAAATTGTTTAAAATTAATTTAGACCCAAGTTTTAATTTCTAATAGAATTAGAAGTTAGTCTTACATAGTATTTTAAATAGTTTAAAATATAGTAGGACATTAGAACTTTGCTTATAAGGGAACTCTACTGATGAAGTTCTGTCTAAGGTTAGGGATACTTAAGCTGATGGTTAACAGAACACCTCCTACCTGGGAACTGATCCAGAGCTTGAGTTGAATTAACCTTAGTTCTATTTTATATCTAGATAATTAAAATGTTTATTCACCTAGACATAAGGTTAAAAGACCTAGTTATAATAGTTATAATAGACATAGACTTAGATAGATTCTTTTAACCAGAATCCGACTAAGTTAAACCTATACCCTAACCTTAGGAGCTTCAGTGGGAGAAAACGAGATGTTCGCATCAAGTTTACTCTCACGTCCTCAAGAGTTCACACCGTGGCGTCCCCCTACAGTATGTGTTTGCATGGTTCAATACCAAGGTGAAGGAGGGAAGTATCCATAGTAAATGGGAGCAGGATGCGTGTCAACGTATCCTACGGTCTCCTCCATTAGGTCGCACCGTGAGATTTCTGTAGTTCACCTTCTAGGTTGTCCTGGAACAGCCAAACCCTACGGAGGGCCTGACAATAGGGATCGGAACACCGCGAACTCCGGAAATTGATAGGGTATCTTAGGTAATTTGTCAATAGTTGTCTTTCTTAATAGTAGCCTGTTGGCTCGGACCTATTGGATCTGAAAATGGTAGGGTCACATTTACGGGATGAGTTAAGCTAGTTAACAAGACTTTGACCAAACAAACGGTAGCTAAGGACCATTGGGACATGAGATGTTCTGGTAGTGAGAATTGGCTGAGAAAGTCTCAATTCAGGGGACGGAGGCTTTTGTTCTAAACCCTTGAAACATCGTTGCAAAATTAAAGGTTTAATTTAAACACCTGGTTTAGGTCAAACGCTAGGGTTCTTTAATAATTTTGCTAAATTGATTGGTTTTATAATGGGTTAAAAGGCATAACTAATTAGAACTCTTTTGGATTTTCAATATGTCGTCCTCATATATAGCCTTACTAGAAAAGGAACGTTTAACTGGTGAAAACTTTACTACGTGGAAGTCCAACCTAGATGCAATTCTTGTTGTTGACGACCTTCGGTTCGTACTGACTGAGGAATGTCCTCATATACCTGCCCAAAACGCACCTCAATCTGTTAAGGATGCATTTGATCGCTGGTCCAAAGCCAATGAAAAGGCCAAGGCCTATATCATAGCTGACATATCTGATGTTTTAGCCAGGAAATTGGAGGGTATGGTCTCAGCTCGTGAGATCATGGATTATCTGAAGAACTTGTCTGGACAATCGTCTGAACAAATTCGGCATGAATCCCTCAAGTACGTTTATAACGCGCGCATGAAGGAGGGAACTTCAGTAAGAGAACATGTTCTCGATCTTATAGTTCACTTCAACGTGGCCGAAATGAACGGAGCGGTCTTAGATGAGCAAAGTCAGGTATTGTTCATCCTGGAATCTCTTCCAAAGAGTTTCCTGCCATTCCATAGCAATGCGGAGATGAACAAAAAGGAGTATAATCTGACTTCGGTCCTAAATGAACTGCAAACCTACCAGTCTCTTATGGATATTAAGGGATAGGTTGATGGAGAGACAAATCAGTTTGCCCATTCCAATAGGCTCCAGATGGGTTCATCCTCTGGAACCAAGCCTTTAGGTTCTTCTTCTGGGATTAAGAAGACTCGGAAGAAGAGGAAAGGAGGAAAAGGGAAAGCTTCTACTACTGCAGACATTGACCTCAAAGGGAAGAAAGGTAAATTAGATTTACTTGTTCTTGAAACTTGTTTAGTGAAAAATGATTATTTTACCTGGATACTTGATTAAGGAGCCACTAATCACGTTTGCTCTTCGTTTTCGAAAACTAGTTCCTTCAAGGAGCTCGAAGAGGGTGAGATGACGCTCAGGGTCGGAATGGGAGACGTCGTCTCAGCTCGTGCAGTGGGAGATACCAAGCTATTTTTCAGAGATACATTTATTTTATTAAAACATTTGTATATAGTTCCTAAGATTAAGAGGAACTTAATTTCTATCTCTTTTTTAATAGAACTTGGATATTGTATTTCCTTTTCATTAAATGAAACGTTCATTTTAAAAGGGGGTGTCAATATTTGTTCTGCTAAATTGAAAAACGGATTGTATGTACTTAAACCGAATCAAACGAAAGTAATTTTAAATCACGAGATATTTAAAACTGCAAATACTCAAAGTAAAAGGCAAAGAATTTCTCTTAATAATACCTATCTATGGCATCTTAGTCTTGGTCATATAAATCTCAACCGGATTGAGAGATTATCTAAGAATGGACTTCTAAACAAGTTAGAAGATGATTCTCTACCTCCTTGCGAATCTTGCTTGGAAGGTAAAATGACTAAGCGACCTTTTACTGGAAAAGGTTACAGAGCCATAGAGCCCTTAGAACTTGTACGTTCGGATCTTTGTGGTCCGGTGAATGTTAAAGCTCGACGAGGGTACTAATATTTCATCTCTTTCATAGATGATTATTTGAGGTATGGTTATCAATACCTAATGCATCACAAGTCTGAGGCTCTTGAAAAGTTCAAAGAGTATAAGGCTGAAGTAGAGAATGCATTAGGGAAAACTATTAAAACACTTCAATCCGATAGAGGTGGAGAGTATATGGATTTGAGATTCCAGGACTATGTGATAGAACATAGAATTAAATCTCAACTCTCAGCACCTAATACACCACAGCAAAATGGTCTGTTAGAAAGTAGAAATGGAACCTTGTTGGACATGGTTCGTTCTATGATGAGCTATGCTCAATTGCCTGCCTCGTATTGGCGATACACAGTAGAGACTGCAGTTCAAATCTTGAACACTGTTCCATCAAAGAGTGTTTCAGAAACACGTTTTGAATTGTGGAAGGGGCGTAAACCTAGTTTACAACACTTCAGGATTTGGGGTTTTCCGACACACGTGTTAGTGACAAACCCAAAGAAACTGTAAACTCGTTCAAGATTATGCCAATTTGTTGGTTATCCCAAAGAAACGAGAGGTGGTCTTTTCTACGACCCATAAGAAAACAAGATGATTGTATCAACAAATGTCACTTTCTTGGAGAAGATCACAGGAGCGACCAAAAACCGTATAGTAAATTAGTGCTAAACGAAGCTACATATGAACCAACAAGGTGTTCCGTTAACCGTCAGCTTAAGCACCCCCAACTTTAGACAGAACTTCACCAGTAGAGTTCTCTTATAACCAAAGTTCTAATGTCCTACAATATTTTAAACTATTTAAAATATTATGTAAGACTAATTTCTAATCCTATTATAAATTAAAACTTAGGTCTAAATTAATTTTAAACAATTTTAACCTAATTTTAATTTTACCCAAGTTCCTATGTTTGCATGCATTTCTTTATTATAGGTTATGGTTTCTAAAACCCTTTTAATTTATAACTTTTATAAATTTAATAACCTATGACAAAGAACTATATTATAAAACCAATATTGGAATTATAAAAAAAATTCAACTAATTGAATAGCTAAAATTACTTAAATAAAATAACATTTATTTTAAACTAAGTAATTTCATGCTCCATGCAATATATTTTTCATATAATCTAATTATAACATTTATAAATAAATGCATATGAAAAATAAATTAAATCATGCATTTCTACCATATTTATATAACAATTATACAAATAAAATGTATGAACATGCTTATCCTAAGGTGGAAAAAATTCTAAATGACATTTATAAAGAAATACAACTGTAAAACCGCAATAATTTGGCCCCTAGAGTACAAAATAATAAAATTACTCTCATTTTATTACATAAACCGGTCCAAAACACCTTGAACCGGGCTTGAACCGCTCGAACCAGACCGAAAATCAACCCAAAGACTGAACCGGTCTGCAGCATGTGAAATGCCATCACGGCGTTCCAACGCTGATGTTGTCGTTGCAACGCCGACTTTGTCCCCGCGCGCGCCTGCTATCGGGGTAGCGTTGCAACTGCCGGCCCGAGTGGCGCGCGTTACGCAACGCCGCACCCCCTGAGCTCCCCGTCGATAGGTAATGTTGGAGTTGCGACGCCGTTCCTCAGCCGTTACGTTGCCCGACGAACAGCGTTACCACGCGGCTTTGCCGGCGCAGCTTTCCCCTTCGAACACAACAACTTCAATCTTCAATTTATTCTTTGATTCTCAACCGAATTGCACGAAACTGGTCCCGAACGACTCTTAACTCGAATACAGACTCGATAATGCACTTAATTGCCCAAAAACAGGGGCTTTTACATATAAATTGATCAAATCAAAAGTAAACTATGGCCAAAATATTCCTAAACTAGTTTTACAGCAAACCAAATGCAAATCTCACCTAATCAATGCAATTTTGTTTCAACCAAATCAAAACAAGAATTGCTCTGATACCAATTGATAGAGATTCGATCTCCTTGAGCAGGGAAAACGTGATTTGGAATCGTAATTTGCAAGTTTGTTTTGGTTGAAATACAAAAAAACATAAATTGATAAAAACATAATAAACAAGTATTTTCTAATCTAATTAGACATGGAGGATAATCATGCAAACATCTTAAGTTTAACAATTAAACTAAAAGGAAGAAAGAATACCTTTGTAGATTTTCCTCAGAACAACAACTCCTTGCTCCAAGCTTTACAGCAACACAACAACCCAAAAGGATGTCTCTGTGTTTTACAGAACACTACCAACAGGAAAACCTCCTATGTCTCTGAGTTCTACTTAAATCTTCCTTATGTGGGAAGGATCCAACAATTGGAGAAAGTAGGGAATTTTAGAGAGAGTTTCTATTTTGGCAATTCACAATTCCACGGTGCAGAATGATCGATCTTCCAACCTTTCTCCCAGAAGAGAAGAGGCCTTATCTTGAGGGACAACTTCCCCCACTCCCTATCAATAGGGAGTTGGAGGGAAGTGGAGAACGTGTCCTCCTGACATGTTCCCATTAATTAAAATTAAATAATAATAATAATTAATCTAATTAATTATTATATATATTAATTAAATCATATTTAATTAATCAAATTAAATATCTTATATTTAATTAAGATTGAATCATATTCAATCATATTTTTCCCTCCAACCTATAGTTTTAATGTACATCTAATGCACATTAAATTTTAACCTATAGTTTTCAAAGATGAACCACATTCACATTTGAATTTAATATTTGAACTCTTTCAAACATTCAATTCTCTCATATAATTTAGTATGAATCATATTCACATTAAATTTATAATATATAGTTCCAAAACTATATATTATATCGTATCTATATACATTAAATTTATTCCCTAATGAATTTGAACATTTCAAACTTAAATTATCTTAGAACCCTTTACGAGCTAGAAGATGAACCTGATGGACCTACAGATCAGATGCTCCAACGATACGAGATTGCTCGGTTAATCTCATTAACCTCCCAATCAACATTCGTTAACTGCGGGAACACTCCACTATAGTTCCGCAACTACACTATTCTCACTGCAGATATATTTCTATGTCTACGGATATTGACCAATAACAGCAAGGCAATCCTTCATGAATGTTCATAACACCAGCTGGGTCAAATTACCGTTTTACCCATGGGTTACATCTTGTACCTTAAGTACCAGTGCTTCTCTAATGAATAATTTGTTTGTGGTCCTACCAACAAACAGAGTCCCTCTCGGGCCAATGAGAGGGTCAAACCCTTTGTTCAAGTCCTGGAGACACCACTTAAGGGAACATTCCTCTACTTATCCTAGTAGGCGGGAAGGAGTGAATTCCATCTTGCTAAGTTAAGTTTCCAGCCGCTCACTCGGTCTTGTCTCCAAGAAAGTAGGCATATTGAATCGACGAATCTGACCATTCTCACCCATACTAGTCAAAGGACAATCGCTCGCGAACAGGAGTTCGTAACCTACTCAGGATTGAAATCAAGTTGCCTAGGTCATCCTAGTGAAATAGAAACCTAACTAGTCAACGGAGTTACAAGTAGAGGTTACTATTTCGTGGTCCGGTCTTATGTAATCTCATTACATAGGATATTCCCACTCACATGTCATCTACACGAACACGTTAGGATCACAGTGTTTGTATCATATACAAAGTGGGCCACAACCATAGTTTAACCAGGGTAAGGTACCCAAACCTTATCCCCTAACTATAGACCCTTTAGGTTGTATCTCGAACCGAGATCCTTTATATGTACACTACATTCAGTTAAAGATTCATTTAACAGCCTTGGACGTTTAGTTTATTTGATTTAGGGTTTAAACAAAGGCAAAATCGTAAATAACGAATAATAACTCTTTATTGAAATAATAACACTTTATTACATTAATTAGAACATAATTACAAACTACGAGTTTTAGAGCACAAACCCCAACAATGTCTACTACACAAATGTTCAAGATCTATTATTATAACCTTGGAACTTAGTTTATTGGATTTAGATTTATATGCGAGAATATAATAAATAACATATTTACTTATTTGAAACAAAATTACACTTGTTTCGGACATAAATCCCAACAATCTCCCACTTGTCCTAAAACTAGTGGAGTACATAATGAACATTACAGTAATGTAAATACAATAAACTAGGGCACTGAATACCCTTTGTACAACATATTCCCATTTGCCCTACTCAGGGTAAGATGTGTAGTCCTAGACCTTCTAGGTGACTCTCAAACACTTTACCCGAGAGAGCCTTTGTAAATGGGTCAGCAGTATTGTGCTCCGAAGCTATCTTTCTGACGATCACATCTCCTTGATGCACTATCTCCTTGATTAGGTGATACTTTTTCTCAATGTGTTTACCACTCTTGTGACTTCGAGGTTCTCTTGAATTTTCCACAACACCACTGTTATCACAGTAATGTGTGATTGGCAAACTCATGTTTGGAACAACTTCCAAATCCATCATGAATTTCCTTAGCCATACGACTTTTTTAGCTGTTTCACAAGCTACTACATATTCGACTTCCATGGTTGAATCTGCGATGCATCCTTTCTCGATGCTTCGCCAAACTACAATCCCTCCGTTAAGAGTTGAAAACTGACCCCGACGTAGATTTCCTCGAATCACTGTAAGTTTGGAAGTCAGAATCTATGTATCCTGTAAAGATCAAATCCTTAGCACCATACACAAGCATGTAGTTCCTCGTTCTCCGAAGATACTTGAGGATTATCTTAACCGTTATCCAGTGTTCTGATCCTGAATTATATTGATATCTATTGACCATTCCTACTGCAAAGCTTATGTCTGGCCTAGTACACAACATTGTGTACATCAGGCTACCAACAACGGATGCATAAGCATTCGTCTCATATCCTCAACTTCTTGAGGCGTCTTAGGACATTGTTCCTTAGACAAATAAACTTCATGCCTGAAAGGTAATAAACCTTTCTTGGAATCTTGCATCTTAAATCTTGACAACACTTTATCGATATAAGATGTTTGAGACAATGCTAGAGTTTTGTTCTTGCGATTCTTGATAATCTGGATTCCAAGAACAAACTGCGCCTCTCCCAAATCATTCATTTGGAATTGCATAGCTAGTCATTTCTTAATGTCAGTAAGATAACCTGCATCATTCCCAATAAGTAGGATATCATCTACATATAAGACTAGGAAAGCAACAAAACTATTAATGATTTTCGTGTAGACACAAGGTTCATCATTATTTTGATCAAAGCCATAAGATTTGACTGCCTCATCAAATCTCATATTCCAGGACCTAGAAGCTTGTTTCAGTCCATAGATGGATCTTTTAAGATTGCAAACTGTTTGCTCTAGTCCTCGTTGTATGAACCCTTTGGGTTGGTCCATGTAGATGTTTTCGTCAAGATTCCCATTTAAGAATGTTGTCTTGACATCCATATGCCATACCTCATAGTCATAATATGCGACAATGACAAGTAGAATATGGATAGACTTTACCATAGCAAAAGGTGAAAAGGTTTCCTCATAGTCCACCCCTTCTACCTGGGTATAACCCTTTGCTACTAGTCTAGCATTAAAAGTTTGCACTTTTCCATCTGCACCACGTTTTCTCTTATAGATCCACTTACAACCTATAGGTTTTACCCCCATCAGGTTTATCTACAAGATCCCAAACAGAATCGAAGTGCATAGACTCCATTTCTTGGTTCATGGCTATGACCCATTTGTCTTTGTCTTTGTCAACCATTGCTTGGTTATAAGTTAATGGATCCTCGCAATCATCATTTGATATGACAATTTTGGTTTCAGTTAAACCCATGTAACAGCCAGGTTGTGTTAAAACCCTCCCACTACATCGAGGCACTCTCAACTCTTGAGGTGAATTTGACAAATTTGTATCAACAACCCTTGTTGATGTTGAAGGGATTTTGAATTCCCGTAGCGGAAGACATTGTGAAACGTCGTTGATCCGTTGTGTAAAACGTGTCTTAAAATTGAATCTATCTCACTGTAGGACAAGTTGTGTCCATCGATATAACCAATACCCATGAGTCGACCCTTCACAGGTTGTTCGTAGTCACAGCTGGGTCAAATTACCGTTTTACCCCCGTGTCTACCTCTTGCTCCTTAAGTCCCACTACTCCTCTAATGAACAACTACGTTGCATGGTCGAACCATAACAACAACCCTCTTAGGCCAATGAGAGAGTGGGGCCCCGTTGTTCAAGCCCTGGAGACAGCACTTAAGGGAACAACCCCTATAGTTTCCCTAAGTCGAGAACGAGTGAATTCCTTCTTGCGTAGTCAAGTTCCCAGCTCCCCACGTGGTCCTGACCATGAGAAGATAGGCATATTGGGCGAGCAATAGTGGCCACCCTCACCCGTACTAGTCAAAGGGACGACACCCCGCAGATGGAGTCCGTGACACGCCGGGATTAAGGTCGAGTCACTAATGGTCATCTACGAATTTATTAGCTCTATCATCATTAACGGTGTTACATCGATGAAGTCTAATAATTCCCGGTCCGGTCTTGTACAGTCTCATTGCATAGGATGCCCCCACTCGCATGTCAACAAAATGAACAAGTCAGATCACCTCGTTTGTATCTAATACAAAGCGGGTCGCATCCACAGTGTATCAAGGATTAGGTCTCCAACCCTATCCATATATCGAGACCGTTCGGTCATTAACTCGAACGTGATCCCACCTGTGTGTGTCCACTACACATCGTTCAAGTTCTTAGTTCTCTCATAATACAATGACCCTGGAGCTTAGTTTATTGGATTAAGTTTATGAAATATGCGAGACACAAAGTTTGAATAAATAACTCTTATTTTTACACAATGTTGAAATAAATAACTCTTATTTATTTACAACTTGGAATATTACAAACTACACGAGATGAGGACATACATCCCAACAAACTCCCACTTGGACTAAGCTAGTGATCTCGCTTGCCGTTAGTCCGTCTAGCGCCTTTCGGTTGGGGTCCGCCCCGGGGGTTAGACCGCTTGGGTTAGATTTTGGAGTCTGGAGTACATGATACATTTCTCAAATGTACAGTAAAGTAATACAATAAAGTAATACAATAAACTAGGGCATTGAATACCCTTTTACAATACTCCCACTTGCCCTAGTCAGGAAGCACTCGAAGACCTAGACTCTCTAGGTGACCCTCAAACACCTTAGTCGTGAAGGCCTTTGTAAATGGATCAGCAACGTTGTGCTCCGAAGCTATCTGCGTGACTGTCACGTCTCCGCGGTGCACAATCTCCCGTATCAGGTGATACTTACGCTCTATATGCTTGCCCCTTTTATGACAACGAGTTTCTCTCGAGTTGGCTACGGCACCACTGTTGTCACAAAATAGCGTGATCGGCAAGTTCATAATTGGAACAACTTCCAAATCCGTCATGAACTTTCTGAGCCAAACAGCTTCGTTTGTAGCTTCACAAGCCGCAACATACTCGGCTTCCATCGTTGAATCTGCGATGCATCCCTGCTTGATGCTTCGCCACACTACAGCTCCTCCATTCAGAATGAAGGCTGACCCCGAAGTTGATTTCCTAGAATCCTTATAGGTCTGAAAGTCAGAATCTGTGTATCCCGTAAGGATCAAATCCCCACTCCCATACACAAGGCTGTAGTTCCTCGTCCTCCTAAGATACTTGAGGATTGCCTTTACGGCTGTCCAATGATCTAATCCTGGATTGGATTGATACCTACTGACAATCCCAACTGCATAACAGATGTCGGGCCTAGTACACAGCATGACATACATCAAGCTCCCTACAGCTGAAGCATAGGGGATTCGTCTCATATCCTCAACTTCTTATGGCGTCTTAGGACATTGTTCCTTAGACAAATAAACTCCATGCCTAAAAGGTAATAAACATTTCTTGGAATCTTGCATCTTAAATCTTGACAACACTTTATTGATATAATATGTTTGAGACAATGCTAGAATTTTGTTCTTGCGATTCTTAATAATCTGGATTCCAAGAACAAACTGCGCCTCTCCCAAATCTTTCATTTGGAATTGCATAGCTAGCATTTCTTGATGTCAGTAAGATAACCTACACCATTCTCAATGAGTATGATATCATCTACATATAAGACTAGGAAAGCAACAAAACTATTAATGATTTTCTTGTAGACACAAGGTTCATCATTATTTTGATCAAAGCCATAAGATTTGACTGCCTCATCAAATCTCATATTCCAGGACCTAGAAGCTTGTTTCAGTTCATAGATGGATCTTTTAAGATTGCAAACTTTTTGCTCTAGTCCTCGTTGTATGAACCCTTTGGGTTGGTCCATGTAGATGTTTTCGTCAAGATTCCCATTTAAGAATGTTGTCTTGACATCCATATGCCATACCTCATAGTCATAATATGCGACAATGACAAGTAGAATATGGATAGACTTTACCATAGCAAAAGGTGAAAATGTTTCCTCATAGTCCACCCCTTCTACCTGGGTATAACCCTTTGCTACTAGTCTAGCATTAAAAGTTTGCACTTTTCCATCTGCACCACGTTTTCTCTTATAGATCCACTTACAACCTATAGGTTTTACCCCCATCAGGTTTATCTACAAGATCCCAAACAGAATCGAAGTGCATAGACTCCATTTCTTGGTTCATGGCTATGACCCATTTGTCTTTGTCTTTGTCAACCATTGCTTGGTTATAAGTTAATGGATCCTCGCAATCATCATTTGATATGACAATTTTGGTTTCAGTTAAATCCATGTAACGGTCAGGTTGTGTTAAAATCCTCCCACTATGTCGAGGCACTCTCAACTCTTGAGGTGAATTTGACAAATTTGTATCAATAACCCTTGTTGATGTTGAAGGGATTTTGAATTCCCGCAGCGGAAGACATTGTGAAACGTCGTTGTTCCGTTGTGTAAAACGTGTCTGAAAATTGAATCTATCTCACTGTAGGACAAGTTGCATCGATATAACCAATACCCATGAGTCGACCCTTCACAGGTTGTTCGTAGTCACAGCTGGATCAAATTACCGTTTTACCCCTGTGTCTACCTCTTGCTCCTTAAGTCCCACTGCTCCTCTAATGAACAACTACGTTGCATGGTCCAACCATAAACAACAACCCTCTTAGGCCAATGAGAGAGTGGGGCCCCTTTGTTCAACCCCTGGAGACAACACTTAAGGGAAGAACACCTCTAGTTTCCCTAAGTCGGGAACGAGTGAATTCCTTCTTGCGTAGTCAAGTTTCCAGCTCCCCACGTGGTCCTGCCCCTGAGAAGATAGGCATATTGGGTGAGCAACAGTGGCCACCCTCACCCGTACTAGTCAAAGGACGGACCCCCGCAGACAGGAGTCCGTGACACGCTCAGGATTAAGGTCGAGTCACTAATGGTCATCTACGAATTTATTAGCTCTATATCGCAATCTGTAACATCGGTAAGTCTAATAATTCACGGTCCGGTCTTGTACAATTTTATTGCACAGGATGCCCCCACTCGCATGTCAACCACATGAACGAGTAAGATCACCTCGTTTGTATCTAATACAAAGAAGGTCGCATCCACAGTGTATCCAGGATTAGGTCTCAAACCTTATCCATATACTGTAGACCGTTCGGGTCATTAACTCGAACGTGATCCTCCCTGTGTGTCCACTACACACCGCCGCTCAAGTTCTTAGTTCTCTCATAATACAATGACCACCTGAGCTTAGTTTATTGGATTAAGTTTATGAAATATGCGAGACACAAAGTTTGAATAAATAACTCTTATTTATTACACAATGTTGAAATAAATAACTCTTATTCATTTACAACTTGGAATATTACAAACAACACGAGATGAGGACATACATCCCAACAAACTCCCACTTGGACTAAGCTAGTAGAGTACATGATACATTTCTCAAATGTACAGTAAAGTAATACAATAAAGTAAGGCATTAAATACCCTTTTACAATACTCCCAGTTGCCCTAGTCAGGAAGCACTCGAAGACTTAGACTTTCTAGGTGACCCTCAAACACCTTAGCCGTGAAGACCTTTGTAAATGGATCAGCAACGTTGTGCTCCGAAGCTATCTGCGTGACTGTCACGTCTCTGCAGTGCACAATCTCCCGTATTAGGTGATACTTACGCTCTATATGCTTGCCCCTTTTATGACTCCGAGGTTCTCTCGAGTTTGCTATTGCACCACTGTTGTCACAAAACAGCGTGATCGGTAAGTTCATATTTGGAACAACTTCCAAATCCGTCATGAACTTCTTGAGCCAAACAGCTTCCTTTGCAGCTTCACAAGTCGCAACATACTCGGTTTCCATCGTGAAATCAGCGATGCATCCCTGCTTGATGTTTCGCCACACTACAGCTCCTCCATTCAGAATGAAGGCTGACCCCGAAGTGGATTTCCTAGAATCCTTATAGGTCTGAAAGTCAGAATCTGTGTATCCCATAGGATCAAATCCCCACTCCCATACACAAGGTTGTAGTTCCTCGTTCTCCTAGAGGATTGCCTTTATGGTTGTCCAGTGATATAATCCTGGATTGGATTGATACCTACTGACAATCCCAACTGCATAACAGATATCGGGCCTAGTACACAGCATGACATACATCAGGCTCCCTACAGCTGAAGCATAGAGGATTCGTCTCATATCCTCAACCTCTTGAGGTGTCTTAGGACATTGATCCTTAGACAGGTGAACCCCATGCCTGAAAGGCAGCCAACCCTTCTTGGAGTTCTGCATCTTATATCTAGACAACATCTTGTCAATATAAGACGCTTGAGACATGGCTAGCGTTATGTTCTTCCAGTTCCGGACAATCTGGATACCTAGAACATACTGTGCCTCTCCCAAATCTTTCATTTGGAATTGGGAAGCCAGCCATTCCTTAGTGTCAGTAAGAAATCCTACCTCATTCCCAATGAGAAGGATATCATCCACATACAATATAAGAAATCCGACAGTACTGTTAACAATTTTCTTGTAAACACAAGGCTCGTCAACATTTTGATCAAAGCCATAAGATTTGATCGCCTCATCAAACCTTACATTCCAAGACCTCGAGGCTTTTTTCAGTCCAAAATAGACCTTTGAAGCCGGCAAACCTTTTGCTCTTGGCCTTGGGCAATGAACCCTTTGGGCTGGTCCATGTAGATGGTCTCGTCAAGGTTGCCATTCAGAAAGGTGGTCTTGACATCCTTCTGCCATACCTCATAGTCATAATATGCGACAATGGCCAGAAGAATTCTAATCAACTTTACCATGGCAACAGGTGAAAAGGTTTCCTCATAGTCAACCCCTTCCACCTAGGTAAAACCCTTTGCCACTAGTCGAGTTTTGAAGGTCTGCACCTTCCCATCTACGCCACGTTTACGCTTGTAGATCCAGTTGCAACCAATAGGTTTAACCCCATCCGGTTGGTCCACAAGCTCCCAGACGGAATTGAAGTACATCGACTCCATTTTCTGGTCCATAGCTTTAATCAATTCGTCTTTATCAACGTTAGCCATTGCCTGATCATAGGTCAATGGATTCTCACATTCATCATCAGGAGTGATGACCTGGGTTTCAGCTAAACCCATGTAACGTTCAGGCTGTCTCACAACCCTCCCATTACGTCGAGGCATTCCCAACTCTTGGGAACGGACTTGACTAGATGAGCTAGGATCAACAACACTTGTTGACGTACTAGCACCATCAGCAACTCTTGTTGATGAACTGTCCATTTCATTCAACACAATTTTACTCCTTGGTAAGTGATCCTCGATGTGGTCTTCCTCAAGGAAAGTGGCGTTTATTTCCACACAAGCACCCTATTATCCTTAGGTTCGTAAAAGTAACCACCTCTAGTCTCTTTTGGGTAACCTACAAAGAGGCACAACTTTGAACGGGGTTCCAACTTCTTCGGGTTTGACACCAAAACATGGGTCGAGCATCCCCAAATTCTGAAATGACGTAAACTGATTTTATGACCATGCCAGAGTTTGAAAGGTGTTTCACAAACACTCTTCGACGGAACTATGTTCAAAATGTAAACCGCAGTCTCCACTTCGTAACTCCAAAAAGAATCGGGAGACGAGCATAGCTCATCATCGGCCAAGAAGCATGTCCAACAAGGTTCTTTCTTTCTCCGATACACCATTCTCACGTGGCATACCAGTCTTTGAGAGTTGGGACGTAATTCCATGTTCTATCATATAGTCCTGGAATTCAGTGTCCATATACTCTCCACCTCGATCCGATCGAAGTGTTTTAATCGATTTACCTAACAAGTTGTCAACCTCAGTCTTGAACTCCTTGAACTTTTTAAGTGTTTCAGACTTCCTATGGATTAGGTAAATGTACCCATACCTCGAATAGTCATCTATGAAAGATACGAAGTATTCGTAACCACCTCGTGCTTTAACATTCATCGGACCACAGAGGTCAGAATGTATAAGCTCAAGGGGCTCCTTGGCTCTATATCCTTTTCCACTAAAAGGACGTCTGGTCATTTTGCCTTCAAGGCATGACTCACATACCGGTAAAGAGTTTTCTTCCAACTCGCTTAGAAGTCCACTCTTCACTAGTCTCTCAATCCTATTGAGATTAATGTGGCCTAACCGTAGATGCCAAAGATGGGCACTTTCTTTTGGAGAAACTTTCAATCTCTTAGTTCGCGTTTCAGCTGTTTTAAACAATTCGGTGTTCAAAACACTTTTGACCGAATTAGGGTTCAAAACATACAAATTATTCTCAAGCGAAGCAGAACAAATCAAATTTCCATTTCAAGAAATAAACGCTTTATTGCTCTTGAAAGAAACAAAAATATTTTGTTCTAATAGGCAGGATATAGAAACTAGGTTTCTCGTAAACCCAGGAACTATGTACATATTATCCAATAATAAGTACTTCCCGCCAAAGAACAGCTTCATCGTGCCTATTGCTCCAGCTGAGACAACTTCTCCGAATCCAACCCTGAGTGTTATCTCACCCTCTTGCAGCCGCTTCCAGGAACTTAATCCTTGAAAAGAAGAGAAAACATGGTTAGTGCCGCCTAAATCCAATATCCAAGTAGAGTCATTACTCTCCACTAAATAAGTTTATGTGACAAGTAAATCACATTTACCTGTCATCTTCTTTTCATCAAGGAACTCAGGACAACTCCTTTTCGTGTGTCCATCCCGCTGCAAGAGAAACACTTTCTCGCAAAGATCCTTGATTTCTTTGCCTTTTAGGGCGGCAAATATGAGTCAACACTATCCTTTTTCAACTTCTCCTTCTTCCCTTTAGGGCTGAAGAGCCTACAAACTTTGTCCTGCAGGTCATACCCACGTGAAAAGGTCTTAAGGCAACACTTGCCTCGACTTCCCCGTCCTGGTTTGCACCAAGGACCGGAAGGTTTGTAGATCGTTGAATAGGACTGTTGAACCGAGCACCTGAGGACCCTCCTCAGTGAGTGCGAACTCTTGGTCGTCATTTACCAAAATCGTGTCTATATTATTTTTCCACGAAATAGTATCGCCGACTAACTTAACGGAAGCTAAAGGGGCGTTAAAAGCGATTGACATTTTGTTGCTGAAATAAAATGAAAAACTTTATATTAGTCTCGCAAAAACTTTTTAAAATCCAATCGGGTTTTAGAAAATTTTTATCCTATCATCCCTAGGTCATTCAAAATTTGCAATGATACCCTAAAGGTTTAGAATGACCGCCACCGTAGGGTAGACAAACTCACTCCTCCTCTAGGACGAGACTCTCTCGACCAGACCCTAATACCAGAATAACTCTTATTCCATTAGGCATCCAGTTACCATTTTTCGGTCAGAATCCATTAACTCTTAATGAATCTTGTGAGTGTCACCCTCAATCTTTAAATTTCCAAGTATCCGTCCAAACAATAGCCACCGTAGGGAGGACTAAGAAAGAAAACCAACAAGAAAATCGTATCCCTTTCGGGAATTCACGGTGTTCCGACTCCCATGATCAAGTCCATCCGTTGGGATTGTCTGGTCCAGGCCAAACTAGCAGGCGAATCATAGGCGTCTCACGGTGTGAATCGAAAGAAGAGACCGTGGGTCCCGTTTTCACAGATCCCGCTCTCACTCACTATAAGTACTTTCTCCATTCATGTTGATATTGACCCATACAAATGCCACCCGTAGGGGGACGCTCCCATTTGCGCCACGAGGCCGAGCGTGGATCTCACGGTGCGAACTTAACGGAGATTTGTGGATGGAAAATTAAATGTATCTCATACACTTTATTTCCTCCCACTCAAAGACTTTAAAATATTCGGGATTGACCTAGATAAACCTAAGCTAAAATTTACCTAAGTCTACCAATATAACTCTTATATTGGGTTAGCCTAAGTCTATAATCACATTATTAACTTAGGTCTATGTGAGTAAATTAATTAACTCTTAATTAACGACACTCACGAGAATATAACCTAAGAATCTCCTGACCGAATTCACTCCCGTGTGTCGGTTTCGGTGTAGGGGTGTTCATGGCGTCAACTTAAATACCGTAGCCTTAGACAAAACCTTCCTTAGACAGAGTTACTTATCAGTCTCCATTCAAAGGTTATATTTGATTTCCTAATTCTAATCTTATTAGAACTAGAAAACCTAAGTCTAATTATTCAAGTTCTAAACAATTTAAAACTAATAATTAACTTAGGTTACATGCATTTCTATGTTATAGTGCTTGATCATTCATCACATGACTAATATTATACTATAACATACATTCATCACATGAATTAAATGCATGACCATGCTTTTAATTTAAAAATATAACACTTATATTAAATAAATTAAATCATGCAAACATTATATTATAACTCTTATAATATAATCCTATCATGCATACTATATATTATAACTCTTATAATATAAATATGATGCATGAAATGTTTAACCTAAGGTGGGATTTTAAATCTATATGGCATACTCTATGCACATAGAAATAATTAAATCATATATGGCATACTCTATGCACATAGAAATAATTAAATCATACACCTCATGCATAAAATAATTAAATAGCAATATTGGACAAATTTTTGGCACCCTAGGGACATAAAATTAAATTAATTAACATTAATATAACATTTATATTAATATTAATTAAAATAATTAAATAAAATGCATTTTACAAATAAATAAATAATAAAAAATAATAAAACAACAGTTGCACAACCCCAGGGTTGAACCGCTAACCACGTACCACGTCCCCGAAAATTCACGCTCCACGCACCACTACGCCACAACGTTGCAACGTTGCTATTGCCTTGCAACGCTGTAATGTATAGTGTCACGCCTAGCGTTCTCAACGCTGTGGCGTTGCAACGCCACCGCTAGCGCCCAACGCCGCGCTCGCAGGCGACCTCTCCAAAGAAGATGGATGGCGTCGCAACGCTGATGAACTTCCAGCAAACAACTTTTTCTGTTTTTCACCGAAATCGCCCATTTTTGCTCCATTTTCTTCACGACAACTATTGCCACGAACGACACGGACATACAGACTCGATTTACATTAAAAAAATGCCCAAAACAACGGGCCCTTACATTGATCTCATCAACTTTAATGTAAATCTAAACTAGTGCCAAAAACCGAAAACATCCAAAATTGCAAACCATTAACATTCATCTCATGAAAATTAATGCTACCCACCTAATTTTAAGAATCCACAGAATACACAACGAAGAGCAACGTGTTGGAATTTTTGTCCTAATCTCGTGTTTGTAATATATTGTTTGAAATTAATAAGAGTTATTCATTTCATCACTTTGTGTCTCGCAATATTTATAAACTTTTCCAATAAACTAAGCTCCAGGGTCATTTAATTTATGAGAGAACTAAAACTTGAACGGTGTGTAGTGGATACACATGGAAGATCACGTTCGAGTTAATGACCCGAACGGTCTACAGTATATGGATAGGGTTGGAGACCTAATCCTGGATACACTGTGGATGTGGCCCGCTTTGTATTAGATACAAACGAGGTGATCTCGACTCGCTCATGTGGTTGACATGCGAGTGGGGCATCTGTGCAATGAGATTGTACAAGACCGGATCCGTGAATTATTAGACCTCGATGCAACACCGCTGGATGTGAGACTAATAACTTCGTGATGACCATTAGTGACTCGACCAATCCCGAGCGTGTTACGGACTCCCTGTCATGCGGGGTCCGTCATTTGACTAGTACGCGGGTGAGGGTGGTCAAAGTTACTCGCCCAATATGCCTATCTTCTCGGGTAAACCAAGTAGGAGTCGGGAACTTAACTACGTGAGATGAAATTCACTGCGTTCTCGCCTTTAGGGAAACTAGAGGGTTGTTCCCTTAAGTCTTTGTCTCCATGGCTTGGACAACGGCGCCCACCTTCTCACTTGTCCGAGAAGGGTGTTGTGTATGGTTGGACCATCACAATATGTTGTTCATTAGAGGAGCAGTGGGGACTTAAGGAACAAGAGGTAGACACGTGGTAAAGCGGTAATTTGACCCGGCCGCTCTACTGAACAACTTTGTGAAGGGTCGACTCATGGGCATTGGTTATATCGATGAGACACGTAATATTCTCGCGACCGACGGGAGTGTAGCTACGGGCTATAGTGGAGTGTTACCGTAGCTAATGAATGTTGATTAACCGGCCAAAGAGAGTTTCGAGTTAATCTCGGATCATTGGAGCCCGCCATCAGAGGTCCATTAGGTCCCTCGCTGGCTCAATCAGGTTAAAAGAAGGGTTAATGTTTTGGTATGAAATTGAAGTGTTCAATTTCACTTTAAGGGCATTTATGTCATTTATATGAGATATGAATGATATAATATATAGTTTAATGTGAATGAGATTCATAATAAACTATAGGTTAGCCTAATTGTTGAATTAGGGCTAATCGGAGAAATTAATTGAGAGAAATTAAATTGGATGTGATTCAATTTAATTAATCCACAATTATTGCAAATGAGATTTGCAATATGAGATATGAGATATCTTATATTATGTGGTTAAGCAAATGAGATTTGCATAACCTATGGTTGTGGTAAAGTGGTAATAATGTGGAGATTTTAACTCCATCATTCCAGTATATAATCCCTTCTGGCAAGAAGGAATGTAAACAATTCTCTCATTTTTTTTATTTTCATCAAAGAAGAGAAGAAGAATTCTCTCTACTCTCTCTCAATTCTCCTCCCTCTCCAAAACACTAAAGTTCCCACATAACTTCCCTTTTCCAAAAGAGAACAACCGAGACTCCAAGTGGTGGTGTTCGGTTTCCGTTCGTGGGAAGAGTTCGTTGTGATCGAGAAGCACGAAGAGTTTGTGATCTGAGGAAACATTGAAGAGAGTCTTGAACAAGTAAGTACCTCGACGATTCGATCTGAGGAAGAAACACGAAGAGTTTGTGATCTGAGGAAGAAACGTTAAAGAGAGTTTCTTCCTTTTTCCAGCATGTTTAGCCTAGATCTTTAGTAGATCGTTTTAACAAAACCAAGTTGCGTAATGATACCACGACGATTCGATCGTCTTCCGCTGCGCGGAGATTCTCATTCCCTTCAATTGGTATCAGAGCCATTTCGATGGTTCTTCATTTATGCATTGTTTTTGTTAAAATTAGGTGGGTAATTGCCTTAATTTCATGAGATGAATGTTGGCTTGCTTAAATGGATGTTTTCGGTTTTTGGCATTTTAGATTTATTTTCTGTTTGATGAGATCAAATGTAAAGGGCCCGTGTTTTTGGGCATTTTAGAAAATAAATCGAGTCTGTAAGTCCGAGTCGTTCGTGGCAAGAGTTGTTGTGAAGAAATCAGAGCGGAAACAGGCGAAATTCGGTGAAGAAGAACAAAGAGTTTGTTGTTCTGTCGATGGCGTTGAGACGCTACCCTTTGGCGTCTCAACGCCGCCCTGCGCAGACGAGGCCTGCAGCAGCGAGCGGCGTTACAACGCCACCGAGTTGAAGAACGCACTTGACATCGAGGCGGCATACGTTACAGCAACGCTGCACGCGTTGAGGAGCGGTTGCAGCTTTAATTTCGCGAGGACGTGGGCGGTTTTTCTCAAAGTGGGGCGTTTTTTTTGTATTTTTAATTTATTTTATATTTTAAAATTTAATTAATTAATTAATTTAATTATTTTATTAAATAATGTTAATATAAGTGTTATATTAATGTTATTTAATTAAATAATTGCCCCTAGGTGCCAAAAATCGATCTATTTTTGTTGTTTAATTATTTTATGCATGAGATGTATATTTTAATTATTTTCTATGTGCATAATGTATGTCATATAGATTTAAAATCCCACCTTAGGTTAAACATTTCATGCATCATTTTTATATTATAAGACTTATAATATATAGATGCATGATAGGATTATATTATAAGAGTTATAATATAATGTTTGTATGTTTTAATTTATTTAAATATAAGTGTTATATTTTTAAATTAAAAGCATGCTCATGCATTTTATTCATGTGATGAATTATATTATGTTATAGTATATAGTTATTCATGTGATGAATGATCAAGCACTATAACATAGAAATGCATGCAACCTAAGTTAATTATTAGTTTTAAAGAGTTTAGAACTTGAATAATTAGACTTAGCTTTTCTATTTTCTAATGAGATTAGAAATTAGGAAATCAAATATAACCTTTGAATGGAGACTGATTAGTAACTCGGTCTAAGGAAAGTTTTGTCTAAGGCTGGGGTATTTAAGTTGACGCTTGCGGAACACCCCTACCTGGAACCGACCTGGGACTGAATTCGATCCGGAGATTCTTAGGTTATATTCTCGTGAGTGCCGTTAATTAAGAGTTAATTAATTTACTTACATAAACCTAAGTTAATAATGTGATTTTAAACTTAGGTTAAATACCATATAAGAGTTATATTGGTAGACTTAGGTAAATTTTAGCCGGTTTATCTAGGTCAATCCTATTAAAATTAAAGTGCTGAGTGGGAGGAAATAAAGTGTATGAGATACATTTAAATTTCCAACCACAAATCTCCGTTAAGTCCGCACTGTGAGATCTATACTCGGCCTCGTGGCGCAAATGGGAGCGCCCCCCTCGGGTGGCATTTGTATAAGTCAATATCATCGTGGATGGAGAGAGTACTTATAGTGAGTGGGAGCGGACTTGTGAAAACGAGACCCACGCCTCTTCTTTCGATTCACACCGTGAGACGCCTATGATCCGCTCGCTAGTTTGGCCTCGACCGAGAATCCCTTCGAGGGCGATCATGGGAGTCGAACACCGTGAATTCCCGAAAGGGATACGCTTTCTGGTTGGTTTTCCTTCTTGGTTCACCCTTCGGTGGCTATTGTTTGGACGGATGCTTGGAAACTTAAAGATTGAGGGTGACACTCACAGAATTCGTTAAGTGTTAATGAATTCGACCGAACAATGGTAATTGGACGCCTAATGGAATATGAGTTATTCTGGGATTAGGGTCTGATCGAGAAAGTCTCGTCCTAGAGGAGGAGTGTTCTGTTCACCCATCGGTGGCGGTCATTCTAAACCTTTAGGTATTATTGCAAAATTTTGAATGACCTAGGGATCATGAAACAATTTTGCTAAAACTTGATTGGATTTCAAAAGTTTTTTTTGCGAGACTAAAACAAAGTTTTCTTAATTTTTCAGCTAAAAATGTCTAGCGCAATTATAGCTCTACCCGCATCCGATAAATTAGTGGGAGATAATTTCCAAAGTTGGAAAAACAACATAAACACGATTTTGGTAAATGACGACCAAGAGCTCGCGCTCACTGAGGAGGATCCTCACGCAGTACGCGCTCTCAACCGTCCCTATTCAACGATCTACAAACCTTCCAAATCCTTGGTGCAAACTAGAGACAGAAGTCGAGGCAAGTGTTGCCTTAAGACCTTTTCACAGGGGTTCGACCTCTCTGATAAAAAGTTTGTAGACTCTTGAGCCCTAAGGGGGAAGAAGGGAAGTTGAAGGAAGTTAAGGTTGGCGTGCGCCACCACCCTAAAAGGCAAAGAAATCAAGGATGTTGCCGAAAAGTGTTTCTACAAAGAATAGGGACGGTCGCTTTGAAAGGAATTGTCCCAAGTTTCTTGATGAAAAGAAGATGACAGTAAATGTGATTTACTTGTCACGTAAACTTGTTTAGTGGAGAGTAATGACTCGCTTGGATATTGGATTCAAAGCCACTAACCATGTTTGCTCTTCGTTTCAAGGATTAAGTTCTGGCGCAAACACGTGCAAGAGGGTGAGATAACACTCGTGTTAGATCAGAGAAGTTGTCTCAAATTGCAAAAGAATAGGCACTGATGAAGTCGTTTCTTTGGCGGGAAGTACTTATTATTGGATAATATGTATATAGTTCCCGGGTTTACGAAACCTAGTTTCTATTTCCCGCCTATTAGAACAAAATATTTCTGCTTCATTCAAGAGTAATAAAATATTTATCTCTCGAAATGGAAATTTGATTTGTTCTCTTCGCTTCACTTGAGAGCAATCTATATGTTTTGAACCCAAATTCGGTCAAAAGTGTTTTGAACACCGAATTGTTTAAAACAAATTAAACGCTGAACTAAGAAAGCGAAAGTTTTTCCAAAAGAAAATGCCCATCTTTGGCATCTACTAAGAGGCTACATTAATCTCAATAGGATTGAGAAACTAGTGAAGAGTGGACTTCTAAACGAGTTGGAAGAAAACTCTTTCTTTGGTGTGTGAGTCATGCCTTGAGGCAAGATGACCAAACGCCCTTTTAGTGGAAAAGGATATAGAGCCAAAGAGCCTCTTGAGTTATTACATTCGACCTCTCGTGGTCCGATGAATGTTAAAGTTCTGGCGAGTTATGAGTACTTCGTGTCTTTCATGACGATTACTCAGATATGGGTATACTTACCTAATGCACAAGAAGTCTCAAACTCTTGAAAAGTTCAAGGAGTACAAGACTCGAGGTTGAGAACCTCTTAGGTAAATCGCTTAAAACACTTCGATCGATTGAGGTGGAGAGTACATGGACACCGAATTCCAAGACTATATGATAGAACACTTGAATTACGCCCCAACTTTCAAAGACTGGTATGCCACAAATGCAATGGTGTATCGGAGAGGAGAAACAGACCTTGTTGGACATGATTCGGTCGATGATGAGCTATGCTCGTCTCCTCATTTTTTTTTTGGGTGCGCAGTGGAGACTGCGGTTTATATTTTGAACAACGTTCCATCGAAGAGTGTTTGTGAAACACCTTTCGAGCTCTGGAATGGACGTAAAGGCAGTTTACATTACTTCAGAATTTGAGGATGCCCTGCCCACGTGTTGGTGTCAAACCCGAAAAAGTTGGAACCCCGTTCAAAATTGTGCCTATTCGTAGGTTACCCTAAAGAGACTAGGGGTGGTCTGTTTTACGATCCTAAGGAAAATAGGGTGCTTGTGTCGACAAATGCCACTTTCCTTGAGGAAGACCACGTCAGGGATCATTTACCAAGGAGTAAAATTGTATTAAATGAAATGGATGATGACATCGCCAAGAGTTGCTGATGGGGCTAGTACGTCAACAAGTGTTGTTGATCCTAGCACGTCTAGTCAAATCCGTTCCCAAGAGTTGGAAATGCCTCGACGTAGTGGTTGGGCTATTAGACAGCCTGATCGCTACATGTGTTTAGCTGAAACCTCAGTTGTCGCTCCTGATGATGACTGTGAGGATCCATTGACCTATGATCAGGCAATGGTTGATGTTGACAAAGACGAGTGGATTAAAGCTATGGACCAGGAAATGAAGTCTATGTACTTCAATTCTGTTTGGGAGCTTGTGGATCAACCGGATGGGGTCAAACCTATTGGTTGCAAATGGATCTACAAGCGTAAACGTGGCGTAGATGGGAAGGTGCAGACCTTCAAAGCCCGACTAGTGGCAAAGGGTTTTACCCAGGTTGAAGGGGTTGACTATGAGGAGACCTTTTCACTTGTTGCCATGGTGTAAAGTCGATCAGGATCCTTCTGGCCATTGCTGCGTATTATGACTACGAGGTATGGCAGATGGACGTCAAGACAGTCTTTCTGAATGGCAAACTTGATGAGACCATCTACATGGACCAGCCCAAAGGGTTCATTACCCAAGGCCAAGAGCAAAAGGTTTATCGGCTTCGTAGGTCCATTTATGAGCTTAAACTGGCTTCGAGGTCTTGGAATATAAGGTTTGATGAGGCGATCAAATCTTATGGCTTTGATCAAAATGTCGACGAGCCTTGTGTTTACAAGAAAATCGTTGACAAAACTGTCGCATTTTTAGTGTTGTATGTGGACGATATTCTTCTCATTGTGAATGAGATAGAATTTCTTACTGACGTTAAGAAGTGGCTAGCTTTGCAATTCCAAATGAAAGATTTGGGAGAAGCTCAATATGTTCTAGGTATCCAGTTATTGTACCGAACCTAAGAACGAACGTTAGCCTTGTCTCAGGCGTCTTATATTGACAAGATGTTGTCTAGATATAAGATGCAGAACTCCAAGAAGGGCTTGCTGCCTTTCAGGCATGGGTTCACTTGTCTAAGGATCAGTTTCCTAAGACTCCTCAAGATGTTGAGGATATGAGAAAGATTCCATATGCTTCAGCTGTAGGGAGCCCGATGTATGTCATGTTGTGTACTAGGCCCGACATCTGTTATGCAGTAGGAATTGTCAGTAGATATCAGTCCAATCCAGGATTAGATCATTGGGCAGTCGTAAGGGCAATCCTCAAGTATCTTAGGAGAACGAGGAACTACAACTTTGTGTATGGCAATGGGGATTTGATCCTTACAGGATACACGAATTCTGAATTTCAGACCGATAAGGATTCTAGGAAATCCACTTCGGGGTCAGCCTTCATTCTGAATGGAGGGGCTGTAGTATGGCGAAGCATCAACCAGGGATGCATCGCTGATTCCACTATGGAAGCGGAGTATGTTGCGGCTTGTGAAGCTGCAAAGGAAGCTGTTTGGCTTAGGAAGTTCATGACAGATTTGGAAGTTGTTCCAAATATGAACTTGTCAATCACACTGTTCTGTGATAACAGTGGTGCAGTAGCCATCTCATGTGAGCCTCGAATCCATAAGAGAGGAAAACACATTGAGCGCAAGTATCATCTGATATGGGAGATTGTGCACCGCGGAGACGTGACGGTCACGCAGATAGCGTCAGAGCACAACGTAGCTGATCCATTTACAAAGCCCCTCACGGCTAAAGTGTTTGAGGGTCACCTAGAGAGTCTAGGTCTTCGAGTGTTTCCTGACTAGGGCAAGTGGGAGATGTGTAAACGGGTATTCAATGCCCTAATTTATTGTATTACTTCATTGTAATTTATGTACATTTCATAAATGTATTTTCTCCACTAGCTTAGTCCAAGTGGGAGTTTGTTGGGATTTTTGTCCTAATCTCGTGTTTGTAATATATTGTTTGAAATTAATAAGAGTTATTCATTTCATCACTTTGTGTCTCGCAATATTTATAAACTTTTTCAATAAACTAAGCTCCAGGGTCATTGAATTTATGAGAGAACTAAAACTTGAACGGTGTGTAGTGGACACACAGGGAGGATCACGTTCGAGTTAATGACCCGAACGGTCACAACGATATATGGATAGGGTTGGAGACCTAATCTCGGATACACTGTGTGGATGCGGCCCGCTTTGTATTAGATACAAACGATGTGATCGACTCGTTCATGTGGTTGACATGTGAGTGGGGGCATCCAATGTAATGAGATTGTACAAGACCGGACGGTGAATTATTAGACCTACTCATGTAACACCGCTGACAAGAAGGACTAATAACCGTAGATGACCATTAGTGACTCGACACAATCCACGAGCGTGTTACGGACTCCTCGTCTCACAGTCCGTCCCTTTGACTAGTACGGGTGAGGGTGGTCACGATTACTCGCCCAATATACCTATCTTCTCGGATGACGTAACCAAGTAGGGGCTGGGAACTTAACTTCGCGAGATGGAATTCACTCGTTCCGCCTTTAGGAAACTAGAGGGTTGTTCCCTTAAATCTTGCCTCGTGGCTTGGACAACGAGCTCCACCTTCTTCGCCCGCCGAAGGGTATTGTGTATGGTTGGACCATCACAATATGTTGTTCATTAGAGGAGCAGTGGGGACTTAAGGAACAAGAGGTAGACACAGGGATAAAACGGTAATTTTACCCAGTCGTGTCTACGAACAACTTGTGAAGGGTCGACTCATGGACATTGGTTATATGCGGTGGACGACCGACGGCGGGAGTGCGACTACGGGCTATAGTGGAGTGTTACCGTAGCTAATGAATGTTGGTTAACCGGGGTCAAAGAGTTTGACAGTTAATCTCGATCATTGGAGCCGTCCATCGTAGGTCCATTAGGTCCCTCGGTTGGCTCAATCAGGTTAAAAGAAGGGTTAATGTTTTGGTATGAAATTGAAGTGTTCAATTTCACTTTAAGGGCATTTATATCATTTATATGAGATATGAATGATATAATATATAGTTTAATGTGAATGAGATTCATAATAAACTATAGGTTAGCCTAATTGTTGAATTAGGGCTAATCGGAGAAATTAATTGAGAGAAATTAAATTGGATGTGATTCAATTTAATTAATACACAATTATTGCAAATGAGATTTGCAATATGAGATATGAGATATCTTATATTATGTGGTTAAGCAAATGAGATTTGCATAACCTATGGTTGTGGTAAAGTGGTAATAATGTGGAGATTTTAACTCTATCATTCCACTATATAATCCCTTCTTGCAAGAAGGAATGTAAACAATTCTCTCATTTTTTTTATTTTCATCAAAAAAGAGAAGAAGAATTCTCTCTACTCTCTCTCAATTCTCCTCCCTCTCCAAAACACTAAAGTCCCCACATAACTTCCCTTTTCCAAAAGAGAACAACCAAGATTCCAAGTGGTGGTGTTCGGGTTCCGTTCGTGGGAAGAGTTCGTTGAGATCGAGAAGCACGAAGAGTTCATGATCTGAGGAAGAAACATTGAAGAGAGTCTTCAACAAGTAAGTACCTCTATACTTGCTGTTTTTCTTCCTTTTTCCAGCATGTTTAGCCTAGATCTTTAGTAGATTGTTTTAACAAAACCAAGTTGCGTAATGATACCACGACGATTCGATCGATCGTCTTCGCGTGAGATTCTCATTCCTTCACAACGATTGGCTCGATACCAATTGAAGGGATTTTGAATTCTGCGCACGGAAGACGTTAGAAACGCCGCGTTGATTCGCTGTGTAAAACGTGTCTTAAAGTTGAATCTATCTCATAGATCCTAGGCTAAACATGCAAATAGGAGAAGAAAACAGTAAGGAAAAATGGTACTTACTTGTTGAAGAACACTTCTTCAATCCTCTTCTCCTTCGGTCATGATTTCTCTCGATCCAATGAACTCCTCGAACATGAACCTCGATCCGAACAGGGAGACACCTCTAAAGGGTCTTCTCGGTTGTTCTCGAGAGGTTGAGGGAGAGTGAGTGGGACACCCTTTGGTTTTGGGTGAGGAGAAGTTTTAGAGAGAATTGAGAGAGAATGAGAGAAAGTCTTTTTGCTCTATTTGGATGAAAATCCAAAAAATGGCAAATGGCACACCAAAGGCTTCTTGCAAAGCCTTTAAATACTATTGTGTGATGGAGTTAAAACCTCCACCAAATCACAATTTTACCACAACCATATAATATACAAATTACATTTGCATATTATATAATATAAGGTATCTCATACCTTATTATACAAATCTCATTTGCATAAATGTGGAATTATAAATTGAATCACATTCAATTTAATTTCTCTCAAATCAATTTCTCCAAATAGCACTAATTAATCAATTAGGCTATACTATAGTTTATTATGAATCTCATTCACATCAAACTATATATTATGTCATCGATATCTCATATAAACGACATAAATACCCAAATAATGAATTTGAACACTTCAAATTCGCACTAAAATCAGAACCCTCAATTTGTCCAATTTGAGCCAACCGAGGACCTAATGGACCTACACATGACGAGCTCTAATGATCCGAGACTAACTCACAAACTCTTTGACCCGGTTATTCAACATTCATTAGCTACGGTAAATACTCCACTAAAGCCCGTAGTCGCACTCTCATCACCAGTAGGACAAGTTGTGTCCATCGATATAACTAATACCCATAAGTCGACCCTTCACAAAGTTGTTCGTAGTCACACCGGGTCAAATTATCGCTTTACCCCGTGTGACCTCTCTTGCTCCTTAATTCCCACTTGCTCCTCTAATGAACAACTACGCTTGCATGGTCCAACCATAAACAACAACCCTCTCGTGCCAATGAGAGAGTGGGGCCCGTTGTTCAAGTCCTCGAGACAACACTTAAGGAACAACCCTCTAGTTTCCCTAAGTCTGAACGAGTGAATTCTTCTTGCGCAGCCAAGTTCCCACCTCCCACGTGGTCTTGCCCCGAGAAGATAGGCATATTGGGCGAGCAACGCGGTGGCCACCCTCACCCGTACTAGTCAAAGGACGACACTTCACAGACAGAGTCCGTGACACACTCGTGATTGAGGTCGAGTCACTAATGGTCATCTACGAATTTATTAGCTCTATACTCGTTAACGGTGTTATATCGATAGAAGTCTAATAATTCACGGCTCGATCTTGTACAATCTCATTGCACAGATGCCCCCACTCGCATGTCAACCACATGAACGATTCGAGATCACCTCGCTTGTATCTAATACAAAGCGGGCCGCATCCACAATGTATCCGTGGATTAGGTCTCCAACCCTATCCATATATCATGAGACCGTCGGGTCATTAACTTGAACGTGATCCTCCCTGTGTGTCCACTACACACCGTTCAAGTTCTTAGTTCTTTCATAATACAATGACCCTGGAGCTTAGTTTATTGGATTAAGTTTATGAAATATGCGAGACACAAAGTTTGAATAAATAACTCTTATTTATTACACAATGTTGAAATAAATAACTCTTATTCATTTACAATTTGGAATATTACAAACTACACGAGATGAGGACATACATCCCAACAGATGTACTATCAGCAACTTTTGTTTTTGTTCCGTCTAACTCACTTAACACAACTTTACTTCTTGGTTGGTGATCCCTTATGTGGTCCTCCTCTAAGAAAGTGGCATTTGTCGACACAAGTACCTTATCTTCTTTAGGATCATAGAAAACCCCACCTATCGTTTATTTTGGGTACCCTACAAAAAGGCATAATTTTGAATGTGATTCCAATTTCTTTGGATTTGTCACGAGCACATGTGCTGGACATCCCCAAATTCTGAAATGACGTAAACTACCTTTACGTCCTTTCCAGAGATCAAATGGTGTTTCTAAAACAATTTTTGATGGAACATTGTTCAAAATGTATACAACAGTCTCTACTGCGTATCCCCAGAACGAGTTAGGGAGATGAGTATAGCTCATCATTGATTGAGCTATGCCAACAAGGTTCTATTTCTCCTTTCTCATACACCGTTTTGTTGAGGCATACCAGGTGCTGAGAGTTAGGATGTAATTCCATGTTCTATCATATAGTCTTGGAATTTTAAATCCATATACTCTCCACCTCGATCCGATCGAAGTGTTTTAATTGTTTTACCTAATTGATTCTCAACTTCAGCCTTGAACTCCTTGATGTCATGCGCGCGCACGAGATGAGGCGACGTTGCAACACTCTCCTCAGCGTTGCAACGTCGTAACGCCAACTTGAAGGACCAGACTGGTTTGGGTGGTTCGGGTCGTTTTTAGTCAAATTCAAGCAGGTTGAGCCCGATTCCAAGTGTTTTGGACCGATTTTGTAATAAAATTAGTGTAATTTTATTATTTTTTGCACTTTAGGGGCGAAATGTTTCCAGTTTTACAACTATTTTTCTTTATTAATGTCATTTAGAATTTTTCCCACATTAGGATAAGCATGTTCATGCATTTTTATTTGTATAAATGTTATATAAATATGGTAGAAATGCATGATTCAATTTATTTTTCATAAGTGATTATTTATAATTCTTATAATTAGATTATATGGAAAATAAATTGCATGGAGCATGAAATTACTTAGTTTAAAATTAATGTTATTTTATTTAATTAATTTGCATTATTCAATTAGTTGAATAATTTTTTTATAATTCCAATTTGAAATTGTTTGTTGGTTTTATAACATATTTCTTTGTCATAGGTTAATTATTAAAAGTTATAAATAAAGGGGTTTTAGAAACCATAACCTATAACAAAGAATTGTATGCAAACATAGGAACTTGGGTTAAATTAAATTAGTTTTAAAATTGTTTTAAAAATAATTTAGACCTATGTTTAATTTCTAATATGATTAGAAGTTAGTCTTACATAGTATTTAAATAATATAAAATATAGTAGGACAATAGGACCTTGGTTATAAGGGAACTCTACCAATGATGTTCTGTCTAAGGTTGGGGGTACTTAAGCTGACGGTTAACGTAACACCTCTTACCTGGAAACTGACCTAGAGCGTGAATTGAATTAACCATAGTCCTGTTTTATATCTAGGTAATTAAAATGTTTATTCACCTAGACATAAGGTTAAAGACCTAGTTTTAATAGTTATAATAAGCATAGACTTAGATAGATTCTTTTAGTCAGAATCCAACTAAGTTAAACCTACACCCTAATCTTAGGAACTTCAGTGGGAGAAAACGAGATGTTCGCATTGAGTTTACTCTCACGTCCTCAAGAGTTCACACCGTGAGTTCCATGCTCGGCTACGTGGCGTCAATAGGGCGTCCCCCCTACGGTAAGTGTTTGCATGTTTCAATAACAAGGTGAAATGAGGGAAGTATCCATAGTAAATGGGAGCAGGACGCGTGTCAACGTATCCTATGGTCTCCTCCATTAGGTCGCACTGTGAGATTTCTATAGTCCGCCTGCTAGGTTGTCCTAGAATAGCCAATCCCTACGGAGGGCCTGACTATATGGATCAGAACACCGCGAACTCCAGAAATGGATAGGGTCTCTTAGGTAATTTACCAACAGTTTTCTTTCTTAATAGTAGCCTGTTGGCTCAGACCTATTAGATCTGAAAATGGTAGGGTCACATTTACGAGATAAGTTAAGCTAGTTAACAAGTCATTGACCAAACAAACGGTAGCTAAGAATCATTGGGACATGAGATGTTTTTGTAGTGAGAATTAGCTGAGATAATCTCAATTCAGGGAAGGAGTGACTGACCACTTGACGGTGGCTTTTGTTCTAAACCCTTGAAGTATCGTTGCAAAATTAAAGGTGTAATTTAAACACTAGGGTTCTTTAATAATTTTGCTAAAATTGATTGGTTTGTAATGGGTTAAAGACATAACTAATTAGAACTATTTTGAAATTTCAGCATGTTGTCCTCAATTATAGCCTTACTCAAAAGTGAACGTTTAACTAGCGAAAATTATACTACGTGGAAGGCCAACCTGGATGCGATTCTAGTTATGGATGACCTTCTGTTTGTAATAACTGAGGAATGTCCTCAGTTCCCTGCTCAAAACGCACCTCAATCAGTTAAGGATGTGTTTGATCGCTGGTCCAAGGCCAATGAAAAGGCCAAGGCCTATATCCTGGCTGACATATCTGATGTTTTGGCCAGGAAGTTGGAGGGAATGGTCTCAGCTCATGAGATCATGGGTTATATGCAGAGTTTGTCTGGACAATCGTCTGAACAAATTCTGCACGAATCCCTCAAGTACGTTTATAACTCCCGTATGAAGGAGGGGTCGTCGGTGAGAGAACACGTTCTCGATCTGATGGTCAACTTAAACGTGACTTAAATGAACGGCGCGATCATGGACGAGCAAAGTCAGGTGTGGTTCATCCTAGAATCTCTTCCGAAGAGTTTTCTACAATTTCGCAGCAATGAGGTGATGAACAAGATAGAGTACAACCTTACTACTCTCCTCAATGAACCGCAGACTATCTAGTCTCTTATGAAGAATAAGAGACAGACTGATGGAGAGGCAAATCTGTTTTCCCATTCCAGAAGGTTCCAGAGGATTCATCCTCTGGAACTAAGTCCTGTGGTCCATCTTATGGGCTTAAGAAGACCCAAAAGAAGAAGATAGGAGGGAAAAGGAAGGCACCTACCGCTGATAAGGGAAAGGAAAAGGCCGAGGTTGCAGACAAAGGAAAGTGTTTCCACTGCAATATGGACGGGCACTAGAAGCGAAACTGCCCAAAGTATCTTGCTGAGCTCAAAGAAAAGAAAGGTAAATTCGATTTACTTGTTCTTGAAACTTGTTTCGTGGAAAATGATGATATTACCTGGATACTTGATTCGGGAACCACTAATCACGTTTGCTCTTCTTTACAGGAAACTAGTTCCTTCAAGGAGCTAGAAGAGGGTGAGATAACGCTTCGGGTCGGAACGAGAGACGTCGTCTCAGCTCGTGCAGTGGGAGATGCCAAGCTGTATTTTAGAGATAGATTTTTATATTTAAAAAATCTGTACATAGTTCCTAAGATTAAGAGGAACTTAATTTCTATCTCTTGTCTGATTGAACATGGATATTGTATTTCTTTTTCAATTAATGAAGCGTTCATTTCGAAAAAGGGTGTCGATATTTGTTCTGCTAGATTAGAAAACGGCTTGTATGTACTTAAACCGAATCAAACTAAGGCAATTTTAAATCATGAGATGTTTAAAACTGCAAATACTCAAAGTAAAAGGCAAAGAATTTCTCCAAATAATAATACCTATCTTTGGCATCTTAGACTTGGTCATATAAATCTCAACCGGATTGAGAGACTATCTAAGAATGGACTTCTAAACAAGTTAGAAGACAATTCTTTACCTCCTTGCGAATCATGCTTGGAAGGCAAAATGACTAAGCGACCTTTTATTGGAAAAGGCTATAGAGCCATAGAGCCCTTAAAGCTAATATATTCGGATATTTGTGGTCCGGTGAATGTAAAAGCATGTGGATGTACGAATATTTTATTTCTTTCATAGATTATTATTCGAGGTATGGTTATCTATGCCTAATGCATCATAAGTCTGAGGCTCTTGAAAACTTCAAAGAGTATAAGGCTGAAGTGGAGAATGCATTAGGGAAAACCATTAAAACACTTTGATCCGATCGAGGTGGAGAGTATATGGATTTGAGATTCCAGGACTATTTGATAGAACATGAAATTAAATCTCAACTCTCAGCACCTAATACACCACAACAAAATGGTGTGTCAGAAAGGAGAAATAGAACCTTGTTAGACATGGTTCGGTCTATGATGAGCTATGCTCAATTAACTGCCTCGTTTTGGGGTTACGCAGTAGAGACTGCGGTTCAAATCTTGAACACTGTTCCATCAAAGAGTGTTTTAGAAACACCTTTTTACTTATGGAAGGGGCGTAAACCTGGTTTACAACACTTCAGGATTTGGGGTTGTCCGACACACGTGCTGATGACAAACTCAAAGAAATTGGAACCTCGTTCAAGATTATGCCAATTTGTTGGCTATCCCAAAGAAACGAGACGTGGATTTTTCTACGACCCACAAGAAAACAAGGTGATTGTATCGACAAACGCCACTTTCTTAGAGGAAAATCACATGAGGAACCATAAACCACGTATTAAGTTAGTATTAACTGAAGCTACAAATGAGTCAACAAGAGTTGTTGATCAAGTTGGACCTTCATCAAGGGTTGATAAAGAAGTCAGCACATCGAGTCAATCTCGTCCTTCTTAATCGTTGGGAATGCCTCGACGCAGTGGGAGGGTTGTTTCCCAACCTGACGACGGTGTCGAGGATCCATTGTCCTATAAACAGACAATGAATGACGTAAAAAAGGACCAATGGATTAAAGCCAAGTACCTTGAAATGGAGTCAATGTGCTTCAAGTTAGTTTGGGAACTTGAAATGAGGAAACTTTTTTCCCTGTTGCTATGCTTAAGTCTATAAGGATACTCTTGTCTATAGCCGCCTTTTATGATTATAAAATTTGGCAAATAGACGTCAAGAATGCCTTTTTGGATGGTAATCTTGATGAGAGCATCTATATGTCTCAGCCCGAAGGGTTCATAACCCAAGGTTAGGAGCAAGCTCAATCGATCCATTTATGGGTTGAAACAAGCATCCAGATCTTGAAATATAAGATTGGATACTGCGATCAAGTTTTATGATTTTGACCAAAACGTTGATGAGCCTTGTGTTTACAAGAGGATCATCAACGACAAAGTAGCATTCTTAGTACTTTATGTGGATGATATCCTACTCATTGGGAATGATGTAGGATACCTAACTGACATGAAGAATTGGCTAGCTACCCAATTCCAAATGAAAGATTTGGGAGAGGAAAGGCGCAGTATGTTCTTGGGATTCAAATTTTTAGGAATCGCAAGAACAGAACGCTAGCTCTGTCTCAAGCGTCTTATATCGACAAAATGTTGGCCCGATATTCGATGCAGAATTACAAGAGGGGCTTATTGCCCTTCAGACATGGAATTCACCTGTCTAAGAAACAGTGTCCTAAGACACCTCAAGAGGTTGAGGATATGAGACATATTGCCTATGCCTCTGCAGTAGGTAGCTTAATATATGTTATGTTGTGCACGAGGCCAGACATTTGTTATGCAGTGGGAATAGTCAGTAGGTACCAATCCAATCCAGGGTTAGACTACTGGACCGCAGTTAAAAATATCCTCAAGTATCTTAGGAAAACGAGGGACTATACGCTTGTGTATGGGACTAAGGATTTGATCCTTACTGGATACATTGATTCTGATTTTCAGACCGATAAGGATTCTAGAAAATCCACATAAGGATTAGTTTTCACTCTTAACGGGGGAGCTATATAGTATGGTGAAGCATCAAGCAGGGATGCATTGCTGACTCCACGGTGGAGGCTGAGTATGTCGCTTCTTGTGAAGCATCTAAAGAGGTTGTTTTGCTAAGGAAATTCCTTACTGATTTCGAAGTTGTTCCAAATATGGAATTTCTCATCACCTTATACTCTGACAACAGTGGTGCGGTATTTAATTCAAAGGAACCTCGCAACCATAAGCGAGGCAAACACATCGAGAGGAAGTATCACCTACTACTAGAAATAGTGCAACGAGAAGATGTGACAGTCACGAAGATCGCTTCGGAGCACAACATTATTGATCAGTTTACAAAAACTCTCACAGCTAAAGTGTTCGAGGGTCATTTGGAAAGTCTAGGTCTACGAGATATGTACATAGGCTAATTTAGGGCAAGTGGGAGATATGTAATGGGTATACGGATGCCCTAGTTTATTGTATTTGTATCTCTGTAACCACTATTTTAGATTGTAAGGTACTGTTGGGATTTTTGTCCTAATCTCATGTTTGTAATATATTGTTTGAAATTAATAAGAGTTATTCATTTCATCACTTTGTGTCTCGCAATATTTATAAACTTTTCCAATAAACTAAGCTCCAGGGTCATTGAATTTATGAGAGAACTAGAACTTGAACGGTGTGTAGTGGACACACAGGGAGGATCACGCTCGAGTTAATGACCCGAACGGTCTACATGATATGGATAGGGTTGGAGACCTAATCTCGGATACACCTCGTGGATGCGCCCGCTTTGTATTAGATACAAACGAGGTGATCCGACTCGCTCATGTAGTTGACATGCGAGTGGGGACATCCTGCAATGAGATTGTACAAGACCGGACCGTGATTTATTAGACCCTCACGATGTAACACCGCTGTGAAGAGGACTAATAACTTCGTAGATGACCATTAGTGGCTCGACGAATCTCGAGCGTGTTACGGACTCCTCATGCGCGAGTGTCCGTTCTTTGACTAGTACGGGTGAGGGTGGTCACGATTACTCGCCCAATATGTCTATCTTCTCGGGACGAGAACCAAGTAGGAGCCGGGAACTTAACTACGCGAGATGGAATTCACTCGCTTCCCGCCTTTAGGGAAACTAGAGGGTTGTTCCCTTAAGTCTTTGTCTCGGGGGCTTGGACAACGGGCGTCCACCTTCTCACTGGCCCGAGAAGGATGTTGTGTATGGTTGGACTATCACAATATGTTGTTCATTAGAGGAGTAGTGGGGACTCAAGGAATAAGAGGTAGACACAGGGGTAAAACGGTATTTTGACCCGGCCGTTGTCTACGAACAACCTGTGAAGGGTCGACTCATGGGTATTGGTTATATCAGTGGACACGTAATATTCTCAGACCGACGGAGTGCAAATGCTATGGGCTATAGTGGAGTGTTACCGTAGCTAATGAATGTTGGTTAACCGGGTCAAAGAGTTTGACAGGTTAATCTCGGATCATTGGAGCCCGTCACTGTAGGTCCACTAGGTCCCTCGGTTGGCTCTATCTGGGTTAAAAGAAGAGTTAATATTTTGGTATGAAATTGAAGTGTTCAATTTCACTTTAAGGGCATTTATGTCATTTATATGAGATATGAATGATATAATATATAGTTTAATGTGAATGAGATTCATAATAAACTATAGGTTAGCCTAATTGTTGAATTAGGGCTAATTGGAGAAATTGATTGAGAGAAATTAAATTGGATGTGATTCAATTTAATTAATCCACAATTATTGCAAATGAGATTTGCAATATGAGATATGAGATATCTTATATTATATGGTTATGCTAATGAGATTTGCATAACCTATGGTTGTGGTAAAGTGGTAATTATGTGGAGCTTTTAACTCCATCAATTCCACTATATAAACCCTTCTTGCAAGAAGGATGCAAGTTTAATCTCTCATTTTTTGATTTTTCATCAAAGAAGAGAAGAGGAATTCTCTCAATTCTCTCTCAATTCTCCTCCCTCTCCAAAACACAAAAGATCTCGTCATCTTCCCTTCTCCAAAAGAGAACAACCGAGAAGGCCATTGGTTTGTTCGGGTTCCATTCGTGGGAAGTGTTCGTTGAGTTCGAGGAGCACGAAGAGTTCGTGATTTGAAGAAGAAACTTTGAAGAAAGTCTTCAACAAGTAAACTCTATTTGTTGTAATTTTCTTTTTCTTTTAAGCATGTTTAGCCTAGATCTAGTGTTAGATCAATTTTAACAAAACTATGTTGCATGTTGATACCTCGACGATTCAATCGTCTTCCGCTGCGTGGGATTCTCATTCCCTTCATGTACCCCACTAGTGTTTTAGTTCAAGTGGGAGTTTGTTGGGTTTGTGCCCTAAAACTCGTAGTTTATAATTTTTTTCTAATTATTATAATAAAGAGTTATTATTCGTTATTTACGATATTGCCCTTGTTTTAATCCTAAATCCAATAAATTTAACATCCAAGGTTGTAAAATGTCTCTTGAACTGAATGTAGAATACATAAAAAAGGATCTCAATTTGAGATACAACCTAAAGAGTTTATAGTAAGGGGATAAGGTTTGGGTACCTTACCTTGGTAATACTATGGATGTGGCCCACTTTGTATATGATACAAACACTTTGATCCAAACGTGTTCGTGTAGATGACTTGTGAGTGGAGAAATCCTATGTAATGAGATTACATAAGACCCAACCGCGAAATTGTAACCACTAGATGTAACTCCGTTGACTAGCTTCACTAGGATGACCTCGGCAACTTGATCTCAATCTTGAGCAGGTTACGAACTCCTATTTGCGAGGAATTGTGCTTTGATTAGTATGGGTGAGAGTGGCCAGATTCGCCGACTTAATATGCCTACCTTCTTGGTGACAAGACCGAGTGAGCAGCTGGGGACTTAGCTTAGCAAGATGGAGTTCACTCCTTCCCAACTACTAGGGTAAGTAGATGAATGTTCCCTTAAGTAGTGTCTCCGGGACTTGAACAAAGGGCCCGACCCTCTCATTGGCCAGAGAGTGACTTCTGTTTGTTGGTAGGACCACAAAAAATTGTTCATTAGAGGAGTACTGGTACTTAAGGTACAAGATGTAACCCAGGGGTAAAACGACAATTTGACCCAGCTGGTGTTACGAACATTCGTGAAGGATTGACTTTTTGATAATTGTCAATATCTGTGGACACAAAAATATATCTGCAGTGAGAAGAGTGCAGCTGCGGGACTTTAGTGGAGTGTTCCCGCAGTTAACAAATGTTGATTAGGAGGTTAATGAGATTAACCTCGTATCGTTGGAGCTTCTGATATGTAGGTCCATTAGGTCAACCTTCTATCTCGTAAAGGTTTCTTAGATCGTTTGAATTGAAATGTTCAAATTCATTAGGTAATAAATGTTTATGTATATAGATACATTATATTATAAACTTTTGGAACTTTATATTATAAATTTAATGTGAATATGATTCATATTAAATTATATGAGAGAATTAAATATTTGAAAGAGTTCAAATATTAATTTAAATGTGAATATGATTCATATTTTAAAACTATAGGTTATAATTTAATGTGCATAAGATGTACGCTAAAACTATAGGTTAGAGGGAAAATTGATTAAATGTGATTTAATCTAAATTAAATATATGATATTTAGTTTAATTTAATTTAATGAGATTTAATTTATTTATTAATAATTAATATGATTAATTATTAATTTAATTATTAAAATAAAAGGGAATGTGTGGCACTTTCCCCACTTCCCTCAAATTCTCCATCGATAGGGAGTGGGGGAGGTTTTTCCTCTTATTTTGCTTCTCCAATTGGGAGAAGGAGTTAATTGATCAATCATTCCATTTTGTGCAATTGGTGAATTGCTCTAAAAAAACTCTCTCTCTCAATTTCCCATCTTTTTTCAAAAGTTGGAACCCTTCCCACCAAGGGAGGTCTAAGTCGAATCTAGGGATATAGAAGGTTTTCACTTGTGGTAGTGTTCTGTAAAACAGAGAAGTTCTTTTGGTGATTCCTATGTTGCTGTAATCTTCGAGCAAGGGGTTGTTGTTGGAAAAACTACAAAGGTAATTGTTACTTACTTTTAATTTAATTTTTTTTTTTACACATCATGTATGCATGTTTAGCTCTATGCCTAATTAGATTAGGATTATGCTTATTCTCTATTTTTTTACCAATGTATTGGTTATTGTGTTTAACCAAAACAAACTAGCAAAATCGATCTATTTAATCATGTTTTCGCTGCTCAAGGGGATCAGATCCCCATCACCAAACACCATCCGAAAGGGGACGACCTATTGACGCCACGAGGCCGAGCATGGATCTCACGATGTGAACTTCACGAGGAAACGTGAAAGGAAATCGATGTATCGAATACATCTTTTTCCTCCCACTGAATACATTAGATTATTCAGTTTTAGGGACTGACCTAGATAAACAAGCTAACATTTATCTAAGTCTACTAATATAACTTTTATATTGGTTTATAACTTAAGTCTATGAGTTTAATTCATTAACCAATTTAATAAACATCAATCACGAAAATAATTTATAAACCTCTGGATTAAATTCACTCTCAGGTCGATTCCCAAGTAGGGATGTTTCGTTTCCGTCAGCTTAAATATCCAAGCCTAGTCATAATCTTCCTTAGACAGAGTCCCTCTTTAATCATAGTTTATAAATTATAGATTATCTAATTCTAATCTTATTAGAACTAGATAACCTAAGGTCTAATTAAAACCATTTTAAACTAGTTAATTAACCTTAGGTTACATGCATTTCTATGTTATAATGTTTGATCATCCATCAACATGAATAATATAAAGACATTCACAACCATCATATGATAAAATGCATGTCAATGCTTTTCACTAAATTAATTATAAAATGCATATTATATAATATAACACTTTATATTATAAAATGATGCATGATATGCTTAACCTAAGGTGGGATTTTAATACTAAATGACATACAATATGTAATATAATTTTCATACAATAATTGCAGAAAATAAATAGCAAAAATAAACTAAATTTTGGCAACCTAAAAAAATTAATTAATAATTAATATAATCAAATTATATTGATTAATAATTAATTAAAATTAAATAAATTTACAAATTAAATAATAACTAAATAACTAAATACAATTAAAAAAAAAAATTGTCTCACGTCTGCACTCCCCGCCAATGTGCGCGTCATGGGGTCAGTGAACAACGTCTCAATGTTGTTCCTGGAGCATGGCACCAACCGCACGTATAACGTTGAGACACTGAGGACAACATCTCAACGTTGTCGTCTGGACATAACAGAATACTCCTCTGCTTTTGCTTCGTTCTTCATTGTTTTTCGCTACAACTCCTTGCCCAGAACAACACGGATTTACAAACTCGATAATAAGTAATTAATTCCCAAAACAATGAGCCCTTACATTGAACGATTCAATGGAAATTGCAAATCTAATGCCAAAATTTTTTAACATTCATCTTGCAAAGCAAAACATTCATCTCATGAAATTAAGACTACCCACCTCTAATTTTGTGAAATTCTCAACGAAATTGGAAGCAAGACTGGCTCTGATACCAATTGATGGGATTGAATCCCGTAGCGAGAGTGATTTGAATCGCCTTGCTTGTAAAACTGTTGCAAATTAATTCACAAAATCCTTAGACTAAGTAAGAACTGTGAAAAACATAAGTGAAATTGATAATTTACCTTTGATGAACTATTTCTTTGTGTGATCCATTCTCTAATGATTCCACAATCACGATCTCAACGTTACCGGTAAAGACACCTCCAAAGAAAAGGTTGATGGGAACCCTTTTTGGAAGAGAGAAAAAGTGAGAGGAAAGGGATTTTGAGAACTCTTTCTCAAAGTGATTTCCCTTTGAGAAAGAGCTCTCAAAAGTGATTCTGAGAACTCTTTGAGAATCCCTTTTTGTAGAGATTTTGAGAACTCTTTTTGTAGAGATTTTGAGAACTCTTTCTCAAAGTGATTTCCCTTTGTATGTAGTAATCTCCAAAATTGCAAGGAAATCATCTATTTATAATGGTATGGATGGAACCACCCACAACTCCATTATTTCCATCAAAATAGCAATATGCAACCCAATTTGCATAATGCACTAAATTATGTATCATATACTTAATTAAATGTATATTGAAATGTTTTTCCTCTAATATAACCTATAGTTTTAATTTGAATCTTATCAAAATTAATTTTGTCCCATAGATTAAAATGAATCATATTCATATATAGCAATTCAATTTTAACATAAAGTTCAATTTTGAATCTCATTGAAAAATAACTTTATATTATATCAATATGATTGATATCTGACAATTTAAACTTCTTCCAAAATTCATGTTCCTTGTTAAATCCGTATTAAGCTAGCAAGGGGACTTAATGGGCCTACAGTTCATGAGCTCCAATGATTCAAGATCAACTGGTCAAACTCTTTGACTCGAGTTGATCAACGTTCATTTACAACTATGAGTGACTCCACTATAGACTCATAGTTGCACTCTTCTCACTGTTGGACAAGTTGTGTAGATCGATATAATCCATACTCGTACGTCAACCCTTCACAAGTTATCCATAATCATAGTTGGGTCAAAAATACCGTTTTACCCCTACGACTACATCTTGCTCCTTAAGTACCACTGATCATCTAATGAACAACATGTTTATTGTCCTACCATAAACAAAGTCTTTCTCGTGCCAATGAGTGTGTGGGGCCCCGTTGTTCAAGTCCCAAATCAGTACTTAAGGGAACAACTCATCTAAATTCCCTTAGCACGGGAATGAGTGAATTCCATCTTGTTAAGCTACGTTCCCAGCTCCCCACTAGTTTCTGTCTTCAAGAAGGTAGGCATATTGAGTCGACGTCTCAGGTCACTCTCACCCATACTAGTCAAAGGATAGACCCTAACAGACAAGAGCCCATAACTCGCTCAAGATTAAGGTCGAGTAACTAAAGGTCATCTATGAATTATTAAACTTGAATTTGTTAACGGTGTTACATCAGCTAGTCAATAACTCGTCATCTGGTCTTATGCAAACTCATTGCATAGGATACCCCCACTCGCATGTCCACTACATGAACGCGTTGGATCATTGCGATCTATAGTGTTCCCAGGATAAGGTACCCAACCATGTCCCTATACTATAGACCCTTTAGGTTGTTTCTTGAACATTGATCCTCATATGTATCCACATACAGTTCAAGACTCATAACACAGCCTAGGATGTTAGTTTATTGGATTTAGGGTTATTTAAGATAAAACTAATACACATTGGACAACCTTTATTGAATAAACTCGGTCAATACTTTATTGATTATGATAACCAATTTATTATAATCACTATCTACGAGTTTTAGGGCATACAACCCAATATAGCAAAGGTTTAAGTGTGAGGTATTTGATAGCATGGAAATATACTATCTTATTTCCTATATTTTAGCTAGTTTTTATGTTTAAATTATGTGGTTGTATGTCATTTTATTGATAATTTAAGGAAATCAAGCATTTGGAAGTGAAACCCTGCAATTTGGAGAAAAACAGTGTTTTTGGGGCTTAAATTGAGTATTAAAATGCATTTAGGACTAAGTTGGACAATGGCTCTGTTATTGCTGCCAAAGGCACAACGTTTCAACATTACATGCAGCGTTGCAATGCTGCAAATGCGCGCACTCATAGTTCTTCCATTCGTAGCGTTGAGATGCTACTTACAGCGTCTCAACGCTACCATGGTAGCGTTGCAATGCTACTATCAGCATTGCAACGCTGCTCCAATAGACAGTATTATAAGCATCGGTTTGGCTTCGATTTAGGGGAGACCATTTAAGGTTTTAGGCGCATTTTTTATTCTTTCTACCTTGGGAGACTCTTAGGTGCGTGATTGAAGTGCTCGGGGTAGAAATTGAGGCTCAAAAGCACGAGATTTGAGGCAGAAGACGAAGATTTGATGCTAAAAATTCGGTTTTTTGTTTTCTTCCTTTTTTTCATGTATTCAATTGTTGTAAAACATAGGTTTTGTGAATGCTAATGATTATGGGTTGAATTTAGTATTTAGAGGTAAGAGCACGTTTAGGGTTTAATTTCATGGTGTAATTAAGACCATTTACCGTTTAATTCATTTGATTGGATTGCACTTAATGCCCTGTTAGGCTAATTAAAGCACTATTAGAGCACCTAATTTGAGCTCGACAGTGGGTAATAGGCTAGCCTTAGTCCAATTAACACCTTTAGGTAGCTTACATGACATAGGATTAACAATCGACGGGTGAGGCTAATAACGAGCGAGCTTAATTAATTAACCTACGAATTACCGTTAAGGGCACTTAGGCAAGCGAGTGGTTAAGTGTGAGTTCAAATGAGACCGACAAGAGATTTTGATCCGATTTAGCTCTAGGTCTATGAATTTAGCAATTAGTAACCAAAGGACAGTTTTAATTCTCATTTAATTAACTTAAGAGTGCTCAACTCCTCTAAATGCCCCTTTATCGGTACTCCTCCAATTTATCTTTTATGCTTTTTAGTTTAGGTTTATCTTATCTCGTTTGTATTTTCTAAATAAAGCAAAGCAACAACTTTTCACAATAATTAATTGAGTTGAAAACTAATCCTTGTGGATTCAATACTCGATACTCAAATACCATGTTATATTACTTCGATTGTGTACGGTTGCGTGACCGATCATTCATAAATTTGAAAATAATAATGTCGTGGAGAGCATCTCATGAATTGTGTAACATCCTGTATTTTCCAATACGGTCATTCTAACAATAAATGTCAAAACATAACAATTCCAAACTAAAACAAACTTAAACGAATTCAACATAAGCAATTTCTTACAAAGGATTTCTAAAATAACTATTAAATCCTTAACAATAGTTTTCTATGTCTTGTGCCAGAATGCCAAACTTCACTTCTTTTGGGATACCATTTGATCGTTCGTCTAAAAATATTTTAAGAAAGAAAAAATGAGTACAAAAATATTCAATAAGCAATTTCAACATAAAAATTCAATTTAACAAATTATTTTAATAGTTTAATCAAAAGTCAAATTGATGGGGATGAATCCCGTACGGAAGGGATTTACATCGTAGTTTACAATCAGTTTTACAACGAATTACACAAAACACACTTAAGGTTAAGCATACTAATAACAAGCAAATATACTATTTTATTCCTATATTTTAGCTAGTTTTTATACTTAAAACATGGGTTTTCATGACATTTTATGGTTAATTTCAGGAAATTGAGCTTATGAAGCAAAAATAGAGTGTTCGAGACTATTTTGGTGCAATTTAGAGCATGTGTATGCTTAATTGAAAACCCATGCCGAATTGTAGTATAAATATAACACTTTGTACCAAATGTAAAGGGAGCCAAATTTGATAGTTTTTAGCCCTAATTTCGAAATACCACTCTAAGGGGAGAAAGAAGAGCATTCCTTGGGACCCAAAGCGTTTGTGGAGGTTCGAGATCGTGACGGAAGCTCGAGAACGAGGGACCGACATCGACAGATAAGTTTATTTGTCTTTCTTTTAGTTTGTAACTTCGTTTATAAACGATTATATTAATTAAATATATATAATAAGAATTAATCTAATTAATTATTATATTAATTAAATCAAATTTAATTAATTTAAATATCTTATATTTAAATAAGATTAAATCACATTTAATCATATTTCCCTCTAACCTATAGTTTTAATGCACATCTTATGCACATTAATTTTTAACCTATAGTTTTTAAATATGAATCTTATTCATATTTAAAATTAAGATTTGAACTCTTTCAAATATTTAATTCTCTCACATAATTTAATATGAATCATATTCATGTTAAATTTATAATATAAAGTTCCAAAATTTTATATTATAATGTATCTATATACATTAATGTTTATTCCCTAATTGAATTTAAACATTTCAAATTCAAACGATCTAAGAACCATTTACGAGCTATAAAAGGTGGACCTAATGGACCTACAAATCAGAAGCTCAAACGATACGAGATTATTTGGTTAATCTCATTAACCTCCTAATCAACATACGTTAACTGCGGGAACACTCCACTAAAGTCCCGCAACTGTACTCTTCTCACTGCAAATATATTTTTGTGTCCACGGATATTGACCAATAATAGCAAGTCAATCCTTCACTAACGTTCGTAACACCAGCTGGGTCAAATTACCATTTTACCCCTGGGTTACATCTTTTACCTAAAGTATTAGTGCTCCTCTAATGAACAATTTGTTTGTGGTCCTAGCAACAAACAAAAGTCCCTCTTGAGCCAATGAGAGGGTCGGGCCCTTTGTTCAAGTCCCGGAGACACAACTTAAGGGAACATTCATCTACTTGCCCTAATAGGCGGGAAGGAGTGAATTCCATCTTGCTAGGTTAAGTCCCCAGCTGCCTGCTTGGTCTTGTCCCCAAGAAGGTAGGCATATTGAGTCGGCGAATCTAGCCACTCTCGTCCATAATAGTCAAAGGACAATCCCTCGTAAACAAGAGTTCGTAGCCTGCTTAGGATTGAGATCAAGTTGCCTAGGTCATCCTAGTGAAATGAAAATCTAACTAGTCAACGGAGTTACATCTAGTAGTTACTATTTCACGGTCCGGCCTTATGCAATCTCATCACATAGGATATCCCCACCCACATGTCGTCTACACGAACACGTTAGGATCACTATGTTTGTATCATATACAAAGTGGGTCATATCCATAGTATTACTAGGGTAAGGTACCCAAGCCTTATTCCCTTACTATAGACCCTTTTGGTTGTATCTTGAATTGAGATTCTTTATATGTACACTACATTCAGTTCAAGAGACATTTTACAACCTTGGATGTTAGTTTATTGGATTTAGGGTTAACAAAAGGGCAATATTGTAAATAATGAACAATAACTCTTTATTACATTAATTAGAACAATATTTACAAACTACGAGTTTTATGGCATAAACCCCAATAGGGTCCTCCTTCCATGTTGGCTTCTATGAGTCCTAGCATGGAACTTTCAAAGTCTAAGTGTCTCCCATCTCTCAATGAGACAAGAACTGTGGTATCAAGACTAGATATGTATAGTGGCTTGATCCCAACTTGTACCAGTCCTATATGTAAGAACTGATACATATCTTCTCTGGACCTTAGGATCATATCCCTTGAAAACAACCTAAGGGATTCTGGGTTGTTAGTAATAGGGATTGTCCTTTCTTCAACCTTGACACCTTTTCTTTGCATGAAGTTGAAGGTTCCCATATCATAAATCGTTGTTGGATCTACCTTGGGAATTCCCCACTGCTCTAATTGCCTTTCGACATCCTTGATGACGGTTAATGAAATCTTTAGATGAACATCACTCATGTCGGTTGAGTTATCTTCTTTGAATCGATGCTAATTAGCAGCTTGAATCATGGATTTATTTGCATGGTCGACCTTTTTCTTCATTTTCTCTTCTTCATTTGATTTTATCTTTGAGACCAAACTTTTCCAGAGATAGGACATAAAATATTTCTTCAAATTTCTGGAATCTGAAGAGAAATAAAATAAATTCTAAACAACAAATTTTCTTTCTTGTTCACCTCTGGTCCGACACACTCTTAACGTAGGGGGAATAAGCTGGCTTATCAAGGTCTTACGCCTTCTTCCAGGAACACCTTTTGCCTGTGCGAAACACCTACGATCCAAAGAGAGAAATGAAACACCTGACAATCGAAAGAAATAGAAGGAAAATTAAATTGTTAAGAATTGATCTAATTTCAATTCTTAATACAAAAATAGAAGATACATGATATATCTCGCTCTAAAAAAATTTGAAATCAACCAGGAATACTTTTGAAGAATGGATTGTTATTTTATTGAGAATATCGGAAGGAATAGAAGAAAAATTAAATTGTTAAGAATTGATCTAATTCAATTCTTAATACAGAAATTTAAGATACATGATATATCTCCCTCTAAAACAAAATTTGATATCAACCAGGAATACTTTCGAACAATACCATTCGCTCGATTGCTTGTCGCAAAAAAAAAAAAGTAGGATCAGAGTAAAAGATATTACAAGGTTTTGGAGGTTGAGTAATTATCGCAGACAGAAAATGCAGATAATTCTTGATGACCTCGTTTGATACAAGTTGGAAGTCTTTTATAGACTCGGAATTGAAATGAAGATTAAACCTAGCTAACTAACTATAGATAATATGTGATCATTATTGAAATGTGTAATTCACAATTACGTTTCTTGAATATTGTAAATTTTAAATTAATACAATTGTCAAAATTAAGACAAATTTGCACAATGTTGATGTTAATTTTGCTCAATTTGAGACTTAAAAAAATTTATCCATGTACTTCTGTTTAAATAGGTTTTCTAGAATGTAAATTTTACATTTTACCAAGAATTGTAATAATTTATTGTCATCCATCAATAAAAATGTATTGAAATTTATAATTCAAAATTCATTAAAATTACATGACTTTAGACAAAACTTACTACTATAGACAATATGTGATCATTATTGAAATGTGTAATTCACATCATGTTTCTTGAATATTGTAAAATTTAAATTAATACAATGGTCAAAATTAAGACAAATTTGCACAATTTACCATGTTAATTTTCTTGATGTTAATTTCTTTTAATTTGAGACTTAAAAAAATATATCCATGTACTTTTGTTTATTTATTTATTTATTGAAAATAAAATCTAGATTCATTAATAATAAAAAATATGGGTTACAAAATGGAGGAACTTGTTCAGCTCCCAAAACTTGAGTAATCCAGGAAGGAAAATTACATTTCCATAAACCCATTGTACCCAACACTCCTTTCCTAGCAAGGTTGTGTGTAAGACTATTTAGTTCTTGGTCAGTATGACTAAATCATACATGTTCAAATTCCTGACGAAAAGATTAAATATCACTAATATAATTATGAATTTCAGTAGTTAGAGTCAGGAGGTCATTAATCATAGCCACATTGGATAATGAATCAGAGAAGATATGAACCCATGGGAATCCCAACCGTGCAACCCCATCAAAGATCGCTAGCGCTTCTGAGAAAGCTGGGTTTATAATATCACACAAAATGTGTTATCCTTATACTTATTCATTGCTAGTTTTTACGATAATTTCATAGCTTTTATGTGTTTAAATCATTTAATTTCAGGTTTAGAGCTTAAACAGTTCATTTGGAGACATCATGGATCACTCGGGTTAAAATTGAGGCCTTTTGGAGCTAAAAATAACATCAAGTAGAAGAAGAATGTGCAAATCAAGCCTATAAACCCAAGGTGAAGGTGTTGCAACGCCCTGCAGGGCATCGCAACGCCGTTGTTGTTTCTTTTGTGCGTTGAGGACCCGTGAAGGTAGTGTTGCAACGCTGCTTTGCATCGTCGTGACGTTATATTGATAAGAAAAGACGCGCGTTAAGGTAGCGGCGTTGTAACGCTGGCCTTAGCGTCGCAACGCCGCAGGCTTATTTCCATATATATTGCCGCCTAGGGTACAGCGTTGCAATGTTGTACCGATTTTTAGTATAAATAAGACACTTTGCTCTCTTTGCATGGAGAGCCGACATTGATAGAATTTGTACCCTAATTTCGAAATATACACTCTAACGAGAGAAAGAAGAGCATTCCTTTGGAGCCAAAGCATTTGTGGAGGTTCGAGATCGTGACAGGAGCTTGGGAACGAGGGACCGGCATCGACACATAAGTTTATTTCTCTTTCTTTTAGTTTGTAACTCCGTTTAAAGACGATTTTATGACTTTAGCTTGTTTTTATGGGGATTTGGAGTAGCTAAATGTTGTTGTTGGGTTTTGATTAGCATATTTTTGATTTATTTGATTATGTATTGAACTTTGTTGTGTTATTGATTTTTGACAATTCGTTCTTAAATTCATAGATCTTGTTGGTTTAAGTTAGGGGTATTCAAAAAACCCGATAACCCGAACAACCCGACCAACCCAACCCAACTCGACGGGTTGGGTTGGGTTATGAATTTATTTGAGTTGTGTTGGGTTCAAATAAATTAAAATCTATAGGTTGGGTTGGTCCGTGGGTTCACATAAAATTAATTTGGGTTGACCCGACCAACCCGAACTTAATTATTATTAATTTTTAAAAATATATTTTTACCTACAATACAACTACATATACATGTATTTAATTTTTTTTATTTAATTTCATAATTATTTATTATTTAATAACTCTTAAATAATACATTTTTTAAGTCGTTAAGGTGTAATTTTTCATAATATAAATTGAAACTAACTGGCTAATTTTAATTCAATCTTTGAAAAATAAAGAGTCTTTCTTTTAAATGATAGCGATTTATTTAGAAGTTTCTTGGGATAATTGTAAATTTGTATTAGAATATTTAAGTTTTATGGTTGTAATTAGTATAAAGACATTTGGAGTTCTTTAATTCTTGATTTTTTTATATTTACATTAATTTTGGATTTTTTAAATTTTAAATTAAAAAAAAAAAAAAAAAAAGCTAACCCGATGACCCAACCCAACCCGAAAATGTTGGGTAGGGTTGGGTTGGGTTACTGATAGCACACAAAATGTGCTATCTTTAGACTTAATTATTGCTAGTTTTATGATGATTTCAGGGCTTTTACGTGTTTAATTCATTCAATTTCAGGATAAGAGCGTAAACAGAACTATTGGAGGCATATTGCATCACTCGGGATCAAAACGAGGCTATTTGGAGATAAAAATAATACCAATTGGAAGAGAAAGGATCAATCCAAGCATTGAAGTGATGGCGTTGCAACGCTGACCATACCGTTCAACGCCGAGCGTGCTGATTAAAGGCGTTGAAGACCACTGCCGATAGCGTTGCAACGCTGCCTTGCAGCATCGCAACGCTATCTCGATAGGAAAACACACATGAAGGACCGCACAATGGGCGTTGCAACGCTGCCTTGCAGAGTCGCAACGCCACTTCAATAAGAAGCGCGCGCGTTAGGGTAGCGGCGTTGCAACACTGCCCTCAGCGTTGCAACGCCATCGAGACATTCCATATCTGCCAAGCCGCCTAGGGTACAGCGTTGCAACGCTTCACCGATTGAACCTATAAATACAACATTATTTCTTCTTGCAAACGGAGTCGAATTTGGTAGATTTTTCACCTTAATTTCGAAATACACTTTGTAAGAAGAGAGAAAAGAGCGTTTTTGGGAGCCAAAGCATCCGTGGAGGTTCAAGATCGAAGACGGGAGCTCGAAGACTCTGATACCAATTGCTCCTCGATATACCGCGAAGAGAATTAGGATCGTTTACAAGGCTAAGTGAGCGTGGAAGTATTTCAAACTTTAGAAGAAAGCTCGAAAGTTTTTCCGATGCCCTTTGATTACAAGATCGAAGTCTTTTATAGACTCCGGATTTGAAATTACAATACAATGCGAGAAACTAAAAGATAAGATTCAATCCGACAGGACAAGACCCCTGACTGGATTGATATGACAAAAGATAAAATGATTACAAAAAACAAAATGTACGAAAAGTAAAAGATTCGATTCTTTACAATAATGCACACTACTATTCACTTACTATTACAATAATGCGTACTACTATTCCTCCACCATCTTTTGTCGTATCCCTTTATTAAAGTGACTTTAATAAAGATGATAGTTGTTGTCCTTATCTGATAGGTTCGAATATCATGTCAAATCACTTTTCAGGCGTGAAGGCAAGATATGCTGACCAACGGATTTATTACTCATCTCGAGATTTATTACGGACCACACACCGCAATGTGCCCTTCGCATCACCCCTTTATGGTGATTCTTCATAATTTTCTTCCGCTGCAAGATTTGGGCATTTTCCTTACGTTCTGATGTGGAGTTTATAATTATAATGTACATTTTATTATACAACATTTTTTTTTTTTTTACATTGGTTGGGAATCTAAAAACGGATCATTGATATCATATTCATCATCTTCTTCCACTTCAGAGTTTTGTGGAGAAGACGAAGATGCTATTGAAGTAACTTGATTCAAAATTTTTGTAAATCACTCTCTGTTGTTGTTTGTGCTAAGGCAAACTAGCACTTTGATTTGGAATTGAGGAACTCAGATTTTTCTTCTTTGACAAGTCTTGAGGTAGCCATTATCGGCAAACCATTGCTTCACTTCTTTGATTCCTGCGTGAGAAAAAAAGTTGTACTTGTCCCACCATTTGATTTGTAAAACTTTTACGATTTGTTTGTAATAGGTGTAAGTATTGATTTGGAAATTCCAACAGAATATCCAAGGGGTTTGAGAGTAAACAAAAACGCATTGTGAGTGGGAATGCATTTTTGTGTATTGTTTGTGAAAAATAATGGAATGACTCTTGAATAGAACCGAGAAGATTTCTCCGATAGGTCGAAAGTTTTCCACCATTTGATAAACCAGAATGGGTAATCTATTTTGTAAGCATTTTGACAGAAATTGAATAAACCAAGAATGCTCATAATTTTTGTACCACATTACTTTGTACCAAGCTTCAACATAATCTCTGCATTTGTATGTCCGGGGATTGAATGGTTTTGATAGTGTTCTTTCTGTGAAGATACTTTGATTCCAATTGGTAGGGTTTAAAACTTTAAAAATTTTGAGCTTTGAGTAGGCAATTTTTGAAGGATCATTTCATCCGGGATATGAGTTATCCGGATGATTTTGAATCTACAAGGATGAATTCATAATATTTCCTTGTTTTGATCAAAGATTCCGGTAGGAAATAGAATCCTTGAGGATACATATTTTGAATAATTTCAACAATTGAAATACCGTCGAATTCGATTTCGACAATTGGCTCAGAAATTTGAAGTGGTTTTTCGAAATAATTTTTGATTTCAGTTTAGGATAAACCTTTTGGGAGGATTGACGGCTTCAACTAAGGTTGTAGGGATTGAAGATCCCCGTTGAGACGAAGATGGAGTAGTAGGTGAGACGGAAGGTCTCATTGGTGTAACGCACAGAGGGGCGCATGAGGAGGTTGATGGCCTCGGTGGTGGAGTTAATGACTCCATTGAATCTCTTATTTGAATTGATGCGCTTCTGGTTCTTGGGCGATTCACGTGAGTGAAACCTGATCCATTGCGTATTGATCTCCGCCACCATAGGAGCTGGAATGTTTGAAGAAGAGGTTGGGCTTTGCCCTTTGAAGATGAGGCTTTGCCTCACGATCACTCATGCTTCAAATAGAGAGAGAAGAAGTTTTCTTTGTGAAATTTCCCTGAGAGATAATCTGCAAGGGGTTTTGAACTCCTTTATAGGCAAGATTTGGAAATCAAAGCATGATAAGATAGCTTGCCATCTTGCAAAAATTTGTTTTGAAACAAGATTTTTAACATCTTTTCTAAAACGAATTTAGAAGCTCTTGAATCCGCTTTTAATTGTAAAATGTTTATTAATTAAATCTCCTTCAAATTTTTGAACACACAAAACTATTGCTAAAATCTCCTTTTTTATCAAGAATAATTTTTTTGAGTACTATTCCATATTCCGAATGAAATCGAATAATTGATTCGTTCTTATCTATACATCGCTTTAGGATTCCTCCATATCCTATGTCTGATGCGCTCGATTCCACTATTAAATTTGCTTTTGGATTTATCGACTTAAACAGGAAATTGATTTGACTAAAGCTTTAATTGATTTGACAAAGATTTGTATGCTTATCCACCATGGCTCTCGATTCTTTTTAGCCTTTGAAAAAGTGGCTTACATATAGGCCTTAGGTTTTGAATAAAGTCGAAACATAATTGAGACATCCTAGAAATCTTTGCAGATTGAGTTTTATCTAAAATTTGATCGAGAAATTTGAAGCGAAATTCAATTGATCTTTGTATCGGTTTTACTAAACCCAAATGAATATCAAATCCTAAAAATCGGATTTGGGTTTGAAAAAGTTTAATTTTTGGGAGTGACACTACTAAACCATTTCGCTTAATAATATCAAGAAATATATTGAGGTGTTTAAAATGTTGGTCTATATTTTGAGAAAATATTAGGACATCATCGATGTAAACAATTGAAAATTCTTGAAAAGGGTTGAATATATCGCTCATAATTTTTTGAAATTCTGATGGAGCATTTTTTAATCCGAATGACATAACATTCCATTCGTATTGACCAAAAGGGACATTGAAGGCGGTTTTGTATCGATCTTTTCCAGAAATTTGTATTTGCCAGAATCCCGATTTCATATCAAATTTTGAGAAAATTTTTGAGTTTGAAATTCTTTTAAGTAAATCTTGTTTATTTGGAATTGGATATCTTATCCATTCTAAGACTTTATTGAGTGGTTTGTAATTAATAACCAACCTTGGAACTCCTCGTTCCTTTTCAGCTTGATTATTAACATAGAAGGCGACACAAGACCAAGGGCTTTTGGACGGTCCATCGATGAGTCCTTTCTCAGAAAAGATCATCTATTTCTTTCTTGCAATGGATTAATAATTCGAAATTCATTTGAATTGGCCTACCTTTTGTTGGAATTTTTCTTCATTGAAGTATTTGGTATAAGGGAGATTAACTATATGTTGTTTTCTTTTCCAAAAGGCATTTGGAAGATTTGAACAAACCTCATTCTCTAATTTTGTTTTGAAATTAGATATTTTGTCTTGTATTGATTTTCATTTTAATTCTTCATCTATTTTCTTGTATGAGATTTCTTCCTTTAAGAATTGAATTTGTTTTTGTTTGCTCTCTATAATATTTATGGATTTTTGACCGTTGTTTGTTGTAAATTATGGATTTCATGGCGGGTTATTGGACTCAGAAACTTGAATATTATTTCTTGTCCCAATATATTGGATATTATTCCTTCTTCCGATATTGATATTGGGTATAATTGAGTAAGAAATGGCATCCCTAAAATCAACTCTTGACCTAGGTCTTTGACTAACAAGAAAGAGTTTACAAAATGCACTCCTTGTTGCAAACATGGACTTTTGACAATTTGTAATTAATCATTAATTGTTGATTATTTGCACCTCTGAGCGCTTCGATGTCTTTTCAAAGTAAATTGAGGGTATTAATCCTTCTTGAATGCGCTTTTGATCTGCACTCAATCAATTAAGGCACGTAAAGTGATTTTGAAGTCATGAATTTTGAGGGTCACTAAAGAGTACCATTTTTGAAATCGAATGCTTGAGATAGCTCCAACGAAAGATTCTTCTTCTTCATTTGGAGTTTCTTCACTTTGGATTTCATTTGAGACATTTCTAGTCTGAGATGAAATATCTCACGATCGGTGTCATTTTTTATTTTATTGACTTCTCTTTTTAGGTTATTAATTTCTGCTTGAAGATCTTGAATAGTGATTGGTTTTGGTTCCTCGAATTTTTTGATAACGTTTTTCCATTCATAGGGTTTGAAATCACTAGTTTCTCCTTGATCTTTCTTTTCGAGTATTGAACTTTTTAGGCTATGCACTTGATTTTTGAGTTCTACGTTGTCTATTTCATCAACAACGTTAAGTAGAGTTTCTTGATCTTTGGTTAGACACACATATGCATCCCGAACAAACTCTTTGGCCTTCTTTTTCTTCCTCATCATATTCATTGTCGAATATGAATCGCTTTCTTCTTGTAATTCAAGTATTTGACCTTCATCGAACTATAGATTGACTCTTCTTCGTAATCAGATGGATGATGTTTAGAAGTTGATGTTTAAATTCATCATCAATTTCTAATTCATTGATCTTCTTTTTCATAGGACACTTATTTGCATAGTGTCCATGTGATCGACATTTATAGCATTGAATCTTTTCTTTTGAATGTCCACCTTTATAAGTGGGTCGTTTTTTAGTATAAGAATTATAGGGCTTTCTATAATTCTTTCTTTGGAATGATCTATATGGACGATAACTTTGTCTTTCTTGATGTTTTCTGTATCTTTTTATGGCAGTTTTTCGGACTGCAGAGGGTGGATGGACTTTTCCACATCCATATTGATCACAGAAAATTCCTAATTCTGCCTTTTTTTATCCAAAAGTTTTGTTAAGTTTTGTTTGAACTTTGGATTCGTTGCATAGACGGATACCTTCACTTATTATGAATGAAGTTAAATTTCCATAGGTTAGACTATCCCAAGGAATTTTTCCGTCATATTTGGCATTTAGATCGATTTTGACTCTTTCAGCAAAGTAGTTGGGAAGTCCTTTGATAAATTGTTCCTTCCAAATTGAGGAAGAGCAATCGGCTCTAATTAAGACTTTGCTTAGGAACATATCTTTGTACCATCTAAAGTCTCCTAATGTTGGACATTTGAGATTTAGAAGAATTTCAGCCGATCTGGCTTGATATTGAGTTGGATCTCCTATGAAGGCATTTGTTATAGTATAAACGAGAGTGTTTCTTGTGATCGCCTATTTTTTCTTCTATTTCAACTCGTTTGAGGTAATTGACCTTCTACCTTGAGTGTTTGTATTCTTTTTTTCAAGATTAGAATGATTTAAGATATAGTGGCGATCACCTTCCTTTAGGTATTGATCCCACCATTGTTTTAATTGTCCTGTGAATCCAAAACGAGAAGTTGTGCTATCTCATGATCTCTTTTGCCTCTTTGTCTATAGGCATTGGAGGCGATCAACATCTCGCTTATTACGCTTATGATTAGATAATCGATATTCCGTCCCACATTCCATTCGTGGATGGCTAATCCATCATAAACGGCTTGAGTCATTTGTGTTTTTTCTTCAAATTGAATATCTGGGAATGATGGTTGAGGATACCAATTTCTCATTGTAGAATATTTCGATATTTTTGATTTTGTGTATAAACATCGGCTATCAAGGAAGATAGGATGTTTGGATCTTGTAAGGAAAGAGTAAAATTTGGGTAACAATTGAAGAAAATTGGTCCTTTTTCGAGGTTAGACCGAACTACCCCCTAAGAGAGTTTGCGAAATTAAAGTGTCTTTTATCTCTTAAAGAGACTAAGACAGTATATCTAAGCCTAATCAATAAAGGCTTGATGGCAATTTGAACTAATCCTATATGAAGATAATTAAATTCTTCACGGTGTTGTAGAATAAGCTTTTTTGAAAAGAGATTTATTGATTCATGGTCATTGTTTATGGGAATGTTTTTCTCAGAAATTTTTACACAATTTCTCCGAGTGAGATTGAAAGTACTATGGTAATAGACCATTTTGGATCTATCTTTGGGATACTCCATTGATGAAGTTTGTCTTCTATTTTTGCTATTGATAGCTCTTGATTAGTTACTTTAGAAAGTATTGTATTTGAATCACCTTTGTAATCTTCATGGTCATCCTAAATTGAAATACCTTTCCTTTGACTCCGGACTCATTATTTTTTCAAAATTTTAGACATAATTAACTTCTTTTATGCATAACTTAAATTAGATTAGAAATAATTTTCTTTCTTTTCAAAACTTGTAGAAAATACAAAGAATTATATCAAGTACTAGTTATTGGGAATGAGCTTAGCAACGGACTTACACTTGCTGCACGGAACACAACCTTTACCAACCAGCTGTCGACTAGCGGACGCAAGATATAATTGATGAGTTTCTAAAGTTTGGAAAATAGATTGAAAATTTTCTCTATTCTAGTAAAGGATGAGTAAAAGAAGGTAATTTTATTGAATAATGGCTCTGATACCAATTGCTCCTCGATATACCGCGAAGAGAATTAGGATCGTTTACAAGGCTAAGTGAGCGTGGAAGTATTTCAAACTTTAGAAGAAAGCTCGAAAGTTTTCCCCGATGCCCTTTGATTACAAGATCGAAGTCTTTTATAGACTCCGATTTAGAGTAGCTAAACATTGTAGTTAGGAATTGATTTACTTGTTAAGACTTTCTTACCATGAATTGAAGCATGTTTTGTTCTTATTTTTGGCAATTCGTTCTTTACTTCTTAATTTGTTGGTTTAAGTGGACTCGAGAGATAAAGCTTGAATTAGAGCAAAATTGTCAAAACCCTTAGAAATCTAGCATGAGAATGACCTAGAAATCATAGGAAAACACATAAATAAGTTGCTTAATGCCATGCATGTCGTAGGTTCATATGGAGACTATGGAGTTTATTGCATGTGTGATGCTCACTAAGAATCGAGAGGTTTTCTTGAGTATTTTACTTCTTGTTTATAATTTCATCTCTTTGGTTCATTGCATGTGTTAATTGAGTCATTAACTTATATAATCACTTCCCTCAATTTTATCAATTTGTTTCTCCACATGTTTGTTTGTTTGCTTGTCTTTACTTTCAACCAACTATCCATGTTATTTTTCTTTAGCTAAAATTGAGAATTAGTACTTTAGTAATTAATTAATCTAGAAACCCATTCCCGAGGACGATACTTGGACTCATAAATCACTATACTAAAACTTGACCCGTACACTGCGGTATCGCATATCCATAATTATACGCAACAAGTTTTTGACGCCGTTGTCGGGGAATGGCGATTATTTAGATTAATTAATATTAGAAGAAAATTTGAAATTTTAGACTAAAGCTTGTTTGTGTGTTTTTCCTTATTTGTTTCTATGTGTTTGTTTGTTTTCTTATTTGTTTTATTTTAGTTTTGTGTGTTTTTTAGTCTTTGTCCCCTGTTTTGGTTGTGTTGCTATTGTGTAGAAGTCTTGATCTGAATTATTAATTTTTTCAATTATGACTTTGCATGATTTTGATTCTCCACCATTCTATTGTCCCTCTCAGGACCCTAGGTATGTGCATCATGATTTCTCTGAATTTCATCTGCCTAATTTTTACCATTCTGTACCTGAAATTGATAAACATTCATGTAATGGTAGTTATCTAGGCAGTTGGAACCATAGTTTTTCGTACCTTAACCAACCCATAGACAAATCTTCTCTTACGGACCAATTGGCAGAATACACCTTAGAATTGAAATTTAAAAATTTGGTTCATAGTGAAATAGAGAGGTTGGATAGGTTAGAAACTGAGGTGGTAGGACTTTGGGAAATAGTACAGGATAGAGCTCAGTATCTTAACCAGCTAGTAATTTCCCTTAAGGCCTTACATGAGCAATTTCTTATCCTTACCACTCAGGAGATGCCACCTAGGAGGATTTGTTTAGATGATAATGAGGATAGTTTGGGAGAGACTAAGGCACACCATGATCAGGTTAGTGAGGAAGACATTGGTGATACAATTAGTTCCATAGGGAAGATCCAGGTGATAGAGTTAGAGGCTGAGAAGCCTACTTTCCTTTTATCCCCAGAAATTTTCTTTATTTTTTATAACTATTTGTCCTATACTCACGAGTCTTGCTTTGATTTCAGTTCTTTCATTTCACTAAACGAAAATACCAAAAATAATTCTATCTCTGGTGCCCATGAAAAGCAGGATAGCCTTTTAGACTTAGAAGGCTATATCGCATCGAGCAAAAAGAGCCCGAAGAAATATGAGCAATTTTATGTGCCCTAATAAGTCACCGTCTAGCTAAATACGTTAAATAAAGCGTTTCTTGGGAGGCAACCCAAGTTTTATGTTTCATGTCTTTATTTTTTGTTTTATTTTCTAGTAGTTTGTGTTTTTGTCTAATTTCTTTCTTTTTGTTCCTCCAGGTGTATGCCCAAGGGGAAAGCTGCAGACCTGCACCCTTTTGATCTTGAGATCGAGAGGACCTGTAGGAGACTCCTAAGGGAAGGAAAAGCAGAAACTCATACTATGGCTGATCAGGAGCTCATCAATAAACCTAAACCTATCAGGGAGTATTTCCAACCTGTGTTTAATTCTGAGCAGGCTGGAATAGTCCATGCCCCTATAAATGCTAATAATTTTGAACTTAAGACAGGGATGATATAAATTGTTAGGGAAGGTGCTTTCAAAGGCTTAGCCACAAAAGATCCTAACTAACTTCTTCAAAAATTTTTAGAAATCTGTGGTACATTTAAAATGAGTGGTATCTCTGCTGATAGTATTCGCTTACGTCTCTTTCCTTTCTCTTTGCAGGGTAGAGCCAAAGAACGGCTAGGGTCCCTTCCCTCAGGTAGTATCACTTCCTGGGAGTAGTTGGCCCAAGCCTTCATGACCAAATTCTTTCCACCATGAAGGCTGCAAAGTTAAGGACTGAGATAGGAACATTCAGGCAACAAGAGGGAGAGCAGCTATTTGAGGCATGGGAAAGGTACAAGGACATGCTCAGGAGGTGCCCACAACATGGCTACCCAGAATGGCTCCAGGTACAATTGTTTTATAATGGACTGGAAGGTAAGACTAGGACCATTCTAGATGCCACTGCTGGAGGGGCTTTCATGGCGAAGACTGTGCCAGAAGCACGTGTCCTCCTAGAGGAGGTGTCAACCGCCAGCTACCAGTGGCCTACAGACAATGACAGATCTAAGACAGTAGCTGGATTATATCAACTGGATGAGGTAACCTCCCTTAGATCTCATATGGCATCTCTCACTCATGCTCTGAATAATTTTGCAGGATCACCACAAAAAGGGATGTCCTCTCAATGCTCCCAACCCAATGGAGAATCCACTATGGAGCAATTGCACTACCTGAACAACAGAAGCAACACTTATCGAGGAAATCAGACTCAAAATAACCTACCAACACATTACAATCAAGGTTTGAGGTATCATGAGAATTTCTCTTATGCTAACAACAAAAATGTGTTGAATCCTCCTATAGGGCATGCTTCTACATCAGAGAGGATACCATCTCTGAAAGACACATTGCAGTCTTTCATAGCTGAATCCAGAAGTCGGTCCAACCAGCTGGAGAATGCAGTCACCAGTCTATCTGGTATTGTTGCTAGTCATGGAGTTGCAATAAAGAATATAGAGACCCAGATTAGCCAAATGAACACATCACTCCAGACACTGCAAGCAAGGAAGGAAACACCTTGAGGGAGTACAGTCTAGCTAAAGACGTTAAACAAAGTGCTTCTTGGGAGGAAACCCAAGCCTTTTCATTTTTTCTATTTTCTGTCTTTAGTTTGTTGTTTTTCAATTCTTAGTTTATTTACTAGTTGTTGTTTTGCTTTGTAGGTTGTGACGATGCCTTTCTTCGTTGAAATCCATGCTCCCGTTCTGAGGAACTCCAACACACATGCTTTGGCTATCCAAGAAACTCAGAAAGATCTCCATTACCCAGGACAGTATTGTTCACTCTTACCCTTATACTTAATTTGTGCTTATTTCTGCTAACATTGGGGACAATGTTTAGTTTAAGTTTGGGTGTGGGATGTTGTTTATTTGTTGTGACTATCCTGAGTATGTGTTGATTTGTTGATTGATCTTTTACATAAGTATGGTCATGATAGCCTAGGATGAGATTTAATTGAAATATTTGTGATTCTGCTGAAACTTGGAGCATGACATGAATTCGAGTTAATTTAAATATTTGTTGTGACTATCCTGAGTATGTGATGATTTGTTGATTGATCTTTTCATAAGTATGATCATGATAGCCTAGGATGAGATTTAATTGAAATATTTGTGATTCTGCTGAAACTTGAGAGCATGACATGAATTCGAGTTAATTTAAAATTTTTCTTGTGTTTTTCCTGCACTATTATTCACATAGTTTGTGTTCCTGTAGTTTTGAAATGCTTAGAACAAAGTTATTAGGTTTAGAAGTTTGATGTCACCTCGATAGGTCTAAGAACTTATTTGAGAGTTAAACTGCAGGATAGGGTGAATAACAATATGAAGTGCATGACCTGTATAGTATGTGAATTAGTTGGTTTTTGTTGTTTGGTTGTTAAAAAAAAATCACGAGGGCAAAAAGAGCTACCTTCATTGTGATCAGTTAGGCCGCTCATTAGCGAGTGCTCTGGGTAAGGGTCCCTGCAGTGGATGTGTGAAAGCTAGTGTCCTTGCACAAAAAAAAAAAAAGAAGAAAATAGAAAATTTGATAAAAAAAATAAGTAAGTACTAAGTAGAGTTATTTAATTCTTGAATGTAGAAAGGCTCAAAGATTAGTAATTAAGACCAGTGTAGGGGGAAATTGAATAGAAAGCCTAATAAAGTTGATCCGGGCTTAGTAAAAATAAAGGGAACATAGGCTAATCACACACACACGTAGGAACACTTAGGAAAAGTTTTAAATTGCTTGCTGAAGTGTTATGGTTGAATGTTTCATGTGGTTACTAGACTTTCACTTAAATTTTTTAGGCTTGAATCAAATATATGTTCAAGAACAATCTAATGTCTAACTCTGTTTTTGCTCGGGACTAACAAAAGTTTAAGTTTGGGGGTGTTTGATAGCACACAAAATGTGTTATCCTTAGGCTTAATTATTGCTAGTTTTATGATGATTTTAGGGCTTTTACGTGTTTAATTCATTCAATTTCAGGATAAGAGCGTAAACAAAACTATTCGAGGCAAATTGGATCACTCGGGATCGAAACGAGACTATTTGGAGATAAAAATAATACCAATTGGAAGAGAAAGGATCAATCCAAGCATGATGACCCGAAGTGATGGCGTTGCAACGCTGACCATAGCGTTGCAACGCCGAGCGTGCTGATTAAAGGCGTTGAAGACCACTACCGATAGCATTGCAACGCTGCCTTGCAGCGTCGCAACGCCACTTCGATAAGAAGCGCTCACATTAGGGTAGCGGCGTTGCAACGCCGCCTCGCTACTGCAACGCCATCGAGACATTCCATATCCGCCAAGCCGCCTTAGGCTGCAGCGTTACAACGCTGTCCCTAGCGTTACAATTGCCGATTGAACCTATAAATACAACATTATTTCTTCTTGCAAAGGGAGCCGAATTTGGTAGATTTTCCACCCTAATTTCGAAATACACTTTGTAAGAAGAGAGAAAAGAGAATTTTTGGGAGCCAAAGCATCCGTGGAGGTTCGAAATCGAAGACGGGAGCTCGGAGACGAAGGGCCGACATCAACACATAAGTTTAATTTCTTTTTCTTTCAGATTGTAACTCCGTTTGAGACGTTTTCTACATGTTTAGTTTGATTTTCATGTGATTTAGAGTAGCTAAACATTGTAGTTAGGAATTGATTTACTTGTTAAGACTTTCTTACCATGAATTGAAGAATGCTTTGTTCTTATTTTTGGCAATTTGTGCTTTGTTCTTATTTTTGGCAATTTGTTCTTTACTTCTTAATTTGTTGGTTTAAGTGGACTCGAGAGATAAAGCTTGAATTAGAGCAAAATTGTCAAAAACCCTTAGAAATCTGGCATGAGAATGACCTAGAAATCTTAGGGAAACACATAAAGAAGTTACTTAATGCCATGCATGTCGTAGGTTCATATGGAGACTATGGAGTTTATTGCATGTGTGAGGCTCACTAAGAATCGAGAGGTTTTCTTGAGTATTTTACTTCCTGTTTATAATTTTATCTCTTTGGTTCATTGCATGTGTTAATTGAGTCATTAACTTGTATAATCACTTCCCTCAATTCTATCAATTCGTGTCTCCACATGTTTGTTTGTTTGCTTGTCTTTACTTTCAACCAACTATCCATGTTATGTTTCTTTAGCTAAAATTGAGAATTAGTACTTTAGTAATTAATTAATCTAGAAACCCATTCTCGAGCACGATACTTGGACTCATAAATCACTATACTAAAACTTGACCTGTACACTGCGGTATTGCATATCCATAATTATATGCAACAGTTACCCTCATGAATAGGTTATTTGGGATGGAAGAATGACTAACCCAAAAATTCGGGTTGGTCCAAAAAACTAACATAACCCGACCCAACCCAGCTTATGTACACCCCTAGTTTAAGTGGACTCGAGAGAAAGAAGTTTAGAATAGAGCAAAGTTGTCAAAATTCTTAGAAATCTGGCATGAGAAATACTTAGAATTCTTTGGGAAACATATAAAAAAGTTGCTTAATATCGTGCATGCTTTTAAAATTCATAAGGAAACTTTAGGATTTATCGTTGTGCACGAGGCTCACCGTGAGTCGAGAGATTCTTTTGAGTATTTTCACTTCTTGTTTATAAATTTGCAACCATAGTTCATCGCATGTGTTAAATAAGGAATTAATTTGTGAAATCATTTTTCCTGTAATTCTATCATATTCTGTCTCCAATTGTACATTTATTTTCTTATCTTTGTTTTCACATATCTGTCAAAGTTGCGTGGTTTTAGATAAAATTTAGAATTAGTATCTTAGTAGTTAATCAATCTAGAAACTCATTCCTAAGGACGATACTCTGTACTCAAATCACTATATTAAAACTTGACCCATACACTTGCGGTATTTCAATATCATTTTACGCAACAGTTTACGTATGTGTCGTAGCCATTAATCATTGCGGCTAGTAAACTACCATCATTATTTCGAATAGCCACACCCACCCCTGTTCTGAGCACCTGTATACTACAAGCTACATCTAGCAGAATATTGACTCCTGTAATCTCCCCACTCAACAACTTATGGTCTGACTCAACTTGTAGGAAAACTTTAGGTGCTACATTCATAGATTGGAATTCCTGTAAGAAATGCATGAGCCACTAACCTTTAAATTCGCAGGTTGTAAAGGACGCTCAAAACAATAATGATTTCGATCATTCCAAATGTTGGGTTTTATGTCCTAAAACTCGTGATTTTGTAAACTGAATGTATATTCTATTTTGCAATAAAGTTGTTATTGAGGTTTATTCGGTAAAGGTGTTATTGAATAAAGTGAATTGTATAGTGCAACCCTAATCCAATAAAGAACCCTTGGCTATAGGATGATTACTTGAACTTTATGTGTGACATACAAGTGGATCAAGTTCAAGTTATAGGCAGAACGGTCTATAGTACAGGGATAGGATTTGGTACCTTATCCTGGGGACACGATGGACACGACCTACTTTGTAAAATATAAACGATGTGATCATAAATTGTTCATGTGGAGACATGTGAGTGGGGGCGTCCTATGCAATGACCTAACTGTAATTAAGAACGACCTTTTAAGGATCGACTTACTAATCATGGTTATATCGAATGGACAAAAATATATCTACAATGAGGAGAGTGCATCCACTAGGCTTGTTGGGGTTTATGCCCTAAAACTCGTAGTTTGAATTTATGTTCTAATTATTGTAATAAATTGTTATTACTTCAATAAAGTGTTATTATTCGTTATCTACGAATTTGCCTTTGTTTAAACCCTAAATCCAATAAACAAAACATCCAAGGTTGTTAAATGTATCTTTAACTGAATGTAGTGTACATAATTACCCAAGGCCAAGAGCAAAAGGTTTGCCGGCTTCATAGGTCCATTTATGGACTGAAACAGACTTCGAGGTCTTGGAATATAAGGTTTGATGAGGCAATCAAATCTTATGGCTTTGATCAAAATGTCGACGAGCCTTGTGTTTACAAGAAAATCGTTGACAAAACTGTCGCATTTTTTGTGTTGTATGTGGACGATATTCTTCTCATTGGGAATGAGATAGAATTTCTTACTGACGTTAAGAAGTGGCTAGCTTCGCAATTCCAAATGAAAGATTTGGGAGAAGCTCAATACGTCTAGGTATCCGTTTGTCCGAATCTAAGAAGAACAAAGCGCTAGCCTTGTCTCAGCGCCTTATATCGACAAGATGTTGTCTAGATATAAGATGTAGAACTCCAAGAAGGGCTTACTGCCTTTCAGGCATGGGGTTCACTTGTCTAAGGATCAGTGTCCTAAGACTCCTCAAGATGTTGAGGATATGAGACGGATTCCATATGTTTCGGCTGTAGGGAGCCTGATGTATGTCATGTTGTGTACTAGGCCCGACATCTCGTATGCAAAGAGGGAATTGTCGGTGAGATATCACCCAATCAAGGATTAGATCACCGACAAACCGTAAAGGCAATCCTCAAGTATCTTAGGAGAACGAGGAACTACAACTTAGTGTATGGCGTTGGGGATTTGATCCTTACGGATACACTGATTCGATTTTCGCACCAATAAGGATTCTAGGAAATCCACTTCGGGGTCAGCCTTCATTCTGAATGGAGGAGCTGTCGTATGGCGAAGCATCAAGCAGGGATGCATCGCTGATTCCACTATGGAAGTGGAGTATGTTGCGGCTTGTGAAGATGCAAAGAAAGCTGTTTGGCTTAGGAAGTTCATGATGGATTTGGAAGTTGTTCCAAATATGAACTTGTCGATCACACTGTTCTGTGATAACGGTGGTGGAGTAGCCAACTCACTTGAGCTTCGGAGCCATAAGAGAGGCAAACACATTGAGCGCAAGTATTATCTGATACGAGAGATTGTGCACCGCGGAGACGTGACAGTCACGCAGATAACGTCGAAGCACAACGTAGCTGATCCATTTACAAAGCCCCTCACGGCTAAGGTGTTTGAGGGTCACCTAGAGAGTCTAGGTCTTCGAGAGCTTCCTGACTAGGGCAAGTGGGAGATGTGTAAACGGGTATTCAATGCCCTAGTTTATTGTATTACTTCATTGTAATTTATGTACATTTCAGAAATGTATTTTCTCCACTAGCTTAGTCCAAGTGGGAGTTTGTTGGGATTTTTGTCCTAATCTCGTGTTTGTAAATTATTGTTTGAAACTAATTAGAGTTATTTATTTCATCACTTTGTGTCTCGCAATATTTATAAACTTTTCCAATAAACTAAGCTACAGGGTCATTGAATTTATGAGAGAACTAGAACTTGAACGGTGTGTAGTGGACACACAGGGAGGATCACGTTCGAGCTAATGACCCGAATGGTCTACAGTATATGGATAGGGTTGGAGACCTAATCCTGGATACACTGTGGATGCGGTCCGCTTTGTATTAGATACAAACGAGGTGATCTGACTCGTTCATGTGGTTGACATGCGAGTGGGGGCATCCTGTGCAATGAGATTGTACAAGACCGGACCGTGAATTATTAGACCTACTGATGTAACACCGTTGACAGTAAGGACCAATAACTTAGTGACTCGACCTGAATCCTGGGCGTGTTACGGACTCCTATCTGCGGGGGGTCTGTCCTTTGACTAGTACGGGTGAGGGTGGTCACAGTTACTCGCCCAATATGCCTATCTTCTCAGAGACAGGACCAAGTAGGGAGCTGGGAACTTAACTACGTAAGATGGAATTCACTCGTTCCCGCCTTTAGGGAAACTAGAGGGGTTGTTCCCTTAAGTGTTGTCTCCAGGGCTTGGACAACGGGCGCCCACCTTCTCACTGGCCCGAGAAGGGTGTTGTGTATGGTTGGACCATCACAATATGTTGTTCATTAGAGGAGTAGTGGGGACTTAAGGAACAAGAAGTAGACACAGGGGTAAAACGGTAATTTGACCCAGTCGTGTCTACGAACAACCTGTGAAGGGTCGACTCATGGGCATTGGTTATATCAGTGGACACGTAATATTCTTCACTGACGGGAGTGCAGCTACGGGCTATAGTGGAGTGTTACCGTAGCTAATGAATGTTGGTTAACCGGGTCAAAGAGTTTGGCAGGTTAATCTCGCATCATTGGAGCCCGTCACTGTAGGTCCATTAGGTCCCTCGGTTGGCTCCACCTGGGTTAAAAGAAGGGTAAATGTTTTGGTATGAAATTGAAGTGTTCAATTTCACTTTAAGGGCATTTATGTCATTTATATGAGATATGAATGATATAATATATAGTTTAATGTGAATGAGATTCTTAATAAACTATAGGTTAGCCTAATTGTTGAATTAGGGCTAATTGGAGAATTTAATTGAGAAAAATTAAATTGGATGTGATTCAATTTAATTAATCCACAATTATTGCAAATGAGATTTGCAATATGAGATATGAGATATCTTATATTATGTGGTTATGCAAATGAGATTTGCATAACCTATGGTTGTGGTAAAGTGGTAATAATGTGGAGATTTTAACTCCATCATTCCACTATATAATCCCTTCTTGCAAGAAGGAATGTGAACACTCTCTCATTTTTTTGATTTTCATCAAAGAGAAGAAGAAAGTTCTCTCTACTTTCTCTCAATTCTCCTCCCTCTCCAAAACACCAAAGTTCCCACAGAGTTCCCTCTTTCCAAAGGAAGAACAACCGAGACTCCAAGTGGTAGTGTTCGGATTCCTTTCGTGGGAAGCGTTCGTTGAGATCGAGAAGCACGAAACGTTCGTGATCTGAGGAAGAAATCTTGAAGAGTATCTTCAACAAGTAAGTACCTTTATCTTGCTGTTTTTTCTTCCTTTTTCAGCATGTTTAGCCTAGATCTTTTAGTTGATCGTTTTAACAAAATCGATTAGCGTAATGATACCATGACGATTCGATCGTCTTCCGCTGCGCGGGAATTCTCATTCCCTTCAGTTGCAACGCTGAGCGTGCTGTGAAGATGTGTTGAAGGCATATGCAGGTAGCGTTGCAATGCTGCCTTAGGGCGTTGCAACGCTATCTCGATAAAGGAACAAGCAGAGGACCCGTTCCAAGGGCGTTGCAACGCTGCCTTGCTGCGTCGCAACGCAGATCGATAAGAGGCGCGCGCGTTAGGGTAGCAGCATTGCAACGCTGCCGACTGTTGCCATATATACCACGCGATTAGGGTACAGCGTTGCAACGATGTCCCTAGCATTGCAACACTGCACCGATTGAGCCTATATATAGAACCTTATGTTTTCATTACAAGGGAGTCGAATTTGATAGACAATCCACCCTATTTTCGAAATATACTTTATAAGAAGAGAGAAAAGAGCGTTCTTGAGAGCCAAAGCATCCGTTGAGGTTCAAGATCGAAGACGGGAGCTCGGAGATGAAGGATCGGCATCGACACATAAGTTTAATTTCCTTTTCTTTCAAATTGTAACACCGTTTTGAGACGTTTTCTACATGTTTAGCTTGATTTTCATGTGATTTAGAGTAGCTAAATGTTGTAGTTAGGATTTGATTTACTTGTTAAGACTTTCTTACTATGAATTGAAGCATGTTCTGTTCTTATTTTTGGCAATTCGTTCTTAACTCTTAATTTGTTGGTTTAAGTGGACTCGAGAGATAAAACTTGAATTAGAGCAAAGTTGTCAAAACCCTTAAGAATCTAGCATGAGAATGACTAAGAAACCTAAGGGAAACACATAAAGAAGTTGTTTAATGCCATGCATGTTGTAGGTTCATATGGAGACTATGGAGTTTATTGCATGTGTGAGGCTCACTAAGAATCGAGAGGTTTTCTTGAGTATTTTACTTCTTGTTTATAAATTCATCCATTGGTTCATTGCATGTGTAAGTTAAGTCATTAACTTGTAAAACCACTTTCCTGATATCTATCAATTCGTGTCTCCACATGTTAGTCTGTTGTTTGTCTTTACTTTCATCACCTATCCATAGTTTGTTGCTTTAACTAAAAATTGAGAATTAGTATCTTGGTAATTAATTAATCTAGAAACCTATTCCCGAGAACGATACTTGGACTCTTAAATCACTATACTAAAACTTGACCTGTACACTACTGTATTGCATAATCATAATTTTGCATCAACATTGGCTTCCTTCCCGAGGCAGCTCCTTCTACCCAGAATTGGTAGCTTTTGTCCTTGCTAAATTAGGTAAGAAGAATCCCCTATCAAAATCAGTCTCTCCTTTCTTCTCTACTTCAAAAGGCAAGAATATGTTGCTGAAATAACTAGCCTCAATTGGGAAAAATAAGGGCTTTTGTGGCATGGATGTCCACATAACCACTGCTAATTGGTCCAACCGCGAGTTATTGTCAGATTCATTAATTGAGGTGGTTGTCGCGTGTCCAAATGCTTGTACATTTCCACCGAAAGCTTTAGGCATTACTGCAGCTTCAACATTCTTGCATAATTTTGCTGCAACAACTATTATGCTGCAGCATCATTCTAAATGCTCCACCATTTGGTGCTTTGTGCCTTCCTGCATAGATGCTCCAACATTTGGCTTGCAAGCTCTCATCATCTAGCTCATTATGCTCCAACATTTGGTATGTTACAGTTTCAACTTAAATGCTCCAACATTTTCCTTGACCAAAGTCACAGTGGCATTAATCAAACACCACTTTTACCTGCAATATTTTCAAAATGAATTTCATCATTACTTAGCAGAATTCATACACTTAAAGTACAACTTCTAGCCAAAAGAAACACATGCTCAAACCCAATTAGAACTTATTTACTCAAAGATGGTCCACTTAATAGCTCTCTTTGCAGAGCTATCATTCACCATTCCCCACCTTATGACGCAAACCTTTTTGGAGAAGTTCTAATCCCCAAACAAATCTCTTCCAGAAATATGATGCTGAAACAGGAATAGAGACAAAGGCCATATTCAAAAGAGTAGAATAAGGAAAATATTTACCTTTCAAGACTCAGTAGATCACATATGTGGGTTCATAAGAATCCTCCATGCCTGTTTAGCTAATAAAGCTTGGTTAAAGCCAATTAGATCTATGAAATTTACTCCTCCCATTTCTTAGGCTCACACAACCGGTCCCAACTCATCCAATGAATTTTCCCTTTCTCCTTAGTTGACCTCCACCAAAATTGTGCTAACTATCTTGTAAACAAATTGCACAATTTTTTAGGCAATCTAAAACAACTCATAGAGTAAGTAGGTAAAGTCTGCGCCACACTTTTTATTAACACTTCCTTAGCCCCAACAAAAAACATGTTTCCTTTCCACCCTTATAATAATCTCCAGAACCTGTCCTTGAGAGCTCTCCAATCAGCCTACTTGCATCTAGAAAAGGAAGAAGGAATTCCCAAATATGGGCCCAAACTATCCACAATTTTCATAGGTATAATGTGACCCAAGAATTGTTTACATTCAAGCACCACATTTAATGAGAATAATAAAACAGACTTACTCATATTGATGGATTGGCCCGACACTTGTTCATAAATATTGAAAATAATTTTCAATAATCCAAACTCATCTGCATTTGCTCTAAGGAAAAGTAGGCTATCATCAACACAGAACATATGAGTTACCTTAGGACTTCTACAAGCAATTTCCACACCTGACAAACGCCCTCAATTTGATTTTGTTGGTATTAGTGTTGACAATCCTTCGACACACAAAAGAAACAGATAAGGAGACAAAGGATCTCCTTGACGTAGTCCACAAGTTGGATTGATATAACCTACCACCAACCCGTATAATAAGATCGAGAAGGACATTGTTGTTATACAGTCCATTATCAGACTTACCAATCTCATTGGAAAGCCCATCTTAAGAAACACTTGCTTAAGGAAAGACCATTCGACATTGTCGTATGCCTTACTCATATCCAGTTTAATAGTAGCAAAACCTTCATAACCACTTTTCCTCTATTTCAACCAGTTTAATGTTTCATGGGCAATAATTAGATTATCTGAAATATTCCTGCCTGGTACAAATGCTGACTGTGCCTCTGAAATTATTTTCCCAAGAATCGGCTTCAACTAGTTAGCTATAACTTTCGTCATTATTTTATAGCAGACATTACATAGACTTGTAGAAAATCAATAACTTCCTTCGCCTCTTTTACCTTCGGAATTAGAGCAATATTTATTTTATTCCAATCCTTTGATGAAACCTCTTGATTAAGTATCTTCAAACAACTATTAATCGTTTGAGGCCTAATTATGTCCCAGTATTTTTTATAAAACATCGTTGGAAATACATCTGGACTAGGTGCTTTAGTTGGATGGAAACTTTTTACAGCCCGTACAACTTCTTCCTTTGTATAATCCTGAAGCAAAATGGTATTCATCTCATCAGAGATCTTCCTAGAGATGGCATTTGTTACCTTCATAATATTCTCCATTATAGGCCTAGAGGACAAAAATACATCCTAAAAATGTTTAATGAACACTTTCGAAACTATCAAAGGGTCCTCCTGCCAACTACGATTTTCATCCATGATTCCTTTAATTGTATTCCTTGTCTTTCTTCTAGAAGTCTTTTGATGGAACCATTTAGTATTCTTGTCATCCCATTTGAGCTAACTTCCTCTGGATCTTTTTTCCAATAGATTTCTTCCTCTTGCAATTGACAGTCAAGCTCATGTTCTAATGAATTAATTATATTAAATTCTAGAGGCATCAGTTGTGCATAAGCATCATTTAACGCTCCCCGAATCCGACATCGTTTGGATTTTAATTTACCATTAAGCGTTTCCCCCCATTAACCCAGTAACTTGGCAGCAGAATCTAAAGGCTCGTTTGATAACATTCACGTTTCCTGTTTCTTGTCACGTTTCTCATTTTCAAGAAACATACTTGTTTGATAAACGTTCATGTTTCTTGTTCCTAATTTTTTTAGAAACGTTTATAAAAAAGAGGCAGATTTTGAGAAACTACAAAAAGTAGTCTCTCAAATTCTGTTTTTGTTTTTTTTCATGTTCATGCATGTGTCCCTACTCTCTACACCCATCTCTCCCCTCTCTTCTTTTTCCCTCTCCCATTCTATTTTTTTTTCTTTTAATATTTTTTTTCTTTTTTTTATTTTCTTCTCTCTGGTTTCTCTCTCTTTCATCCTAATCTTTTTTTCTTTTAATAGTTCTCTTTTTTTTATTTTTTCTTTTCTTTTATGTTTTTCTATTTTCTCTTTTCGTTATTATTTTTTATTTAAATATCAATTATTTATTATTTTGTTACGATTAAATGTAAAAAATATATGTATTTACCCTCTTTTTCTGATTTTACTTTGTGTGTATGACTAATGCATTTTTAAAGAAAAATAAAAATAAAAATTATTATTAAATTAAAGAGATGTGGGTATGCTCGATTGTCTAACCTTAAAATTCATGAATTAGTCTAATTAAACTACCTCGTATAAACCGAATTGATTCGAGTGAGAAAGGGCATTACAAATAAAATTTGAACAAGATAAAGTTTATTATTATTAATAATTTTGTGTTGGGTTGGAATAAAATACCATAAACTCTTTATGATTATTTTATATTTATTTTAACACAAGTTATATATTTTATTATAATTTATGTGCTAAATTTATTTTTACTAAAGAAACAAGAAACAAGAAATAGTTATCAAACACATGTTTGTTTCTATTTCTTTTTTTAAAGAAACAAATCAAACATATTTCTGTTTTAATTTTTAAAAAATGAGAAACAGGAAACAAGAAACAGGAAAACAAGAAACAGAAATAGGAAACAGGAAACGAGAAACGAGAACGTTATCAAACGAGCCCTAAGAAATCATGTAACAATGGGCATGTTTGTTCCACCCTCTCCCAAGATTCCTCGAAACAAAATTGTTTTCGTCTTCTCCATCTCCACGGGGCTAAACCCTCTAGATTCAATTGGATAGGACGGTGGTCAGATTTTGCCCATCCTAGGTGGTCCACTATTTTGGAAAAAATTATAAAATTCCTAATTTTCCAAAAATCTGTCAATACGTAGACTAACCTGGTCATTGGAGTTTCTCCTGTTATACCAAGTAAACTGGCTACCAGAATAGCCCATATCGATCAAATGACAGTCATTCACTGTTTTTCTAAACTCTTGAATCAAGGCTTGTTGTCTGTTCCAACCTCCAAACTTTTCAAAGTCCCAAAGGACTTCATTGATGGTCTCACCCACTACCCAAGGGGATGAATCATCATTCCTGAGCCTCCGTAAGAGCTCCCACGATTAGTGTCATAAACTTTGGTCTAGTTGTCCATAAAAACCTGTGAACATCCAACAATTGTTATTCAACACAATCGATGCATCAATATGGTGGTTAGAAAAGGATCTAATTTTGACAGCAACCTCTTCCTTCCAGAGCAAACATAGACCACCACTGAAACCTGTTCTATCAACAATGAAGCAACCAGAAATAATGCAAATTGTTTTTCAACTTACTCAAATTAATGGAGATACATTTTGTTTCCATTAAAAAACATAAATAAGGATTATAACGAGATAATTCGTCGCTTACAGTGCAGAATGCCCTTGACCCAACCCAAGGACATTCCAACAGAGTGTTTTCATGGCATATGGCAGGGTTGCGATGCATCCTCCGCAAATACAGTTTTAGCCTCCTCGCCATTGGTACTCTCCACCTCTGACCTGTACCGCTTGTTCGAGGTCCCAGTAGGAGCATCAATCTTTTGTATCTTATCTAAATCTTCCCTAACTAAAAGATCCTTATTATTCGTGAGTCGTATATGTCTACGCCAGCTCCCTGTCTTATTCTTAGATTGCAAATTCGTTCCTTTGCTTTCAACACTTGGTATTACATTTTCAATCTTCTTCATGCCCACCTTATTAATAAATTGAGTTTCAACCGTTGGGTCCATCTCAGTCTTCGATTTAAATAAATTACAGTCCAACCCAACTTCATGCCCCAACCCTTCACGTTGCCCCACAAGGATGACCCTTTTCCAATTTCACGACCCAAGCATGAAAGCCCATCAACTATCTCGGATCCTCTGATCCATGGCCCTTAGATAATGAAATTGGCTTCAACCCTACTTCTGAAATTTCGACACCCTTCCCTAAGACTTTCTCCTCAAAACTCAATTTTTCCTAACGCAATTAATTTTCTGTCGTTTCGAATCTTCCTTTTCTATGACCCCTAATTTTCCTCTCGTTTGCATTAATGGTGATTGATCCATTAATGAATCAATCATAACCGGTGTCGACATCTGAACGACTCCATCCACATTGATCGGAGACGGTGAAACCTCTGCCTCTTTCTTTGAAGAAATGGTCGGAGATGTTGCCATCAGTGCCCCTATGTCTCTTGTTGCAAACTTTTCGCTGGAAAAAGTCTTCTTCTGGTCAGATGAAGCTGGGGATCTGACAATCATCGAAGATCGACTGTAACGACCCTGACTCTAGAACACCTTCCCTAGGGTCATTACTACTCATGAATGCATTTGAGGCCATAAATTTACATTTGAGAAGTAAAATTTGTTGATAATTAAAATCATCTTAATTTGGGATCCCATAATTTCAAAGCATTTAAAATAAATATAATTCAAGTTCGACCTCGATTTTTAAAACAATTGTAACATTTAAACCAGTAATTCTCACTAGAGAAAATCATTAAAAAAAATAAAACATTATAGTTTAAAAGATGCGGAAGACATAACTTCTATTCCCATGACCTTCGTAGCGCATCCTCATCATCCTGATGGGCATCTGATCCCCTTGAGCAGCAGAAACGTGTTTTAAGATCGATTGGCTTGATTGTTTTCGTTTACTAGAAATACCAGTACATTGGGTAAATAAAACAGAGATAAGCATACAATCTAATCTAATTAGAGCATGGATCCTAAACATGCAAACATGTTGTAAATTTAATAAACTATAAGGAAAATCTAAGTTACCTTTATAGTTTCTCAACAGCAGCAACTCCTTGCTCAGCCAAAATTTGCAGTAACACAACAAATTCTTCTTTGTTTTTTTCCTCAGGACAACACCACAAAGGAGAACCTCCTATCCTCTGAGTTTGTACTTAGATTCAATCCTTGGTGGGAAGGATTCCAACTGATTTGGAAATGAGAAGAGAATTTGAGAGAGAGAGATTTTTTTTTTTTTTTAGAAATTCACAAATTACACACACTCGTCATCGATAAATCCCATTGATCTCTCTTCTCCCTATATAACTATGGATAGGGAGAAGAAGAGGGGTAGTGGGAACGTGTCTGGATGACACGTTCCCTTAATTTAATTAATAAAATAATTAAATTAAATATAATTAAATCATATTTAATTATATAATTATCAATTTAAATCACATTTAATTAAATCAAATTAAATATCAATATTTAATTTGGATTAAATAACATTTAATCAATTTTTCCCTTTAACATATAGTTTTAATGCACATCTTATGCACACGAAATTTTAACCTATAGTTTTCAAATATGAATCTCATTCACATTTAAAATAATATTTGAACTCTTTCAAATATTTAATTCTCTCACATAATTTAATATGAATCATATTCACGTTAATTTATAATATAAAAATCTAAAACTTTATATTATAACGTATCTATATACATTAAATTTATACCTTAATGAATTTGAACATTTCAAATTCAAATGATCTAAGAACCCTTTACGAGCTAGAAAGTGGACCTAATGGACCTACAGATCAGAAGCTCCAACGATACGAGATTATTCAGTTAATCTCATTAACCTCCTAATTAACATTCGTTAACTGCGGGAACACTCCACTAAAGTCCCGCAGCTGCACTATTCTCACTACAGATATATTTCTGTGTCCACAGATATTGACCAATAACAGCAAGTCAATACTTCACGAATGTTCGTAACACCAGCTGGGTCAAATTACCGTTTTACCCCTAGGTTACATCTTGTACCTTAAGTACCAGTGCTCCTCTAATGAACAATTTGTTTGTGGTCCTACCAACAAACAGAAGTTCCTCTCGGGCCAATGAGAGTGTCGGGCTCTTTGTTCAAGTCCCGGAGACACCACTTAAGGAAACATTCATCTACTTACCCTAGTAGGCGGGAAGGAGTGAATTCCATCTTGCTAAACTAAGTCCCCAGTTGCTCACTCGGTCTTGTCCCCAAGAAGGTAGGCATATTGAGTCGGCGAATCTGGCCACTCACACCCATACTAGTCAAAGGACAATCCCTCGCAAATAGGAGTTCGTAACCTGCTCAGGATTGAGATCAAGTTGCCTAGGCCATCCTAGTGAAATAGAAACCTAGCTAGTCAACGGAGTTACATCTAGTGGTTACTATCTCGCGGTCCGGTCTTATGTAATCTCATTGCATAGGATATCCCCACTCACATGTCATCTACACGAACACGTTAGGATCACAGTGTTTGTATCATATACAAAGTGTGCCACATCCATAGTGTTACCAGGGTAAGGTACCCAAACCTTATCCCCTTACTTTACTATAGACTCTTTAGGTTGTATCTCGAACCGAGATCCTTTATATGTACACTACATTCAGTTTAAGAGACATTTTACAACCTTGGATGTTTAGTTTATTGGATTTAGGGTTAAGATAAAGGGCAATATCGTAAATAACGAACAATAACTCTTTATTGAAATAATAACTCTTTATTACAATAATTAGAACAAAATTACAAACTACGAGTTTTAGGGCATAAACCCAACAAACTCCCACTTAAACTAAAACTCTAGTGGGGTACATCAAAATCTAAAACAGTGGTTACAGAGATACAAATACAATAAACTAGGGCATCCATATACCCATTACATATCTCCCACTTGCCCTAGATTAGCCTATGTACATATCTCGTAGACCTACACTTTTCAGATGACCCTCAAACACTTTAGTCGTGAGAGTCTTTGTAAACGGATCTACAATGTTATGCTCCGAAGCGATCTCCGTGACTGTCACATCTCCTCGTTGCACTATTTCCCGTATCAGGTGATACTTCCTCTCGATGTGCTTGCCTCGCTTATGGCTGCGAGGTTCCTTCGAATTGGCTACCGCACCACTGTTGTCACAATATAAGGTGATGAAAAATTCCATATTTTGAACAACTTCCAAATCAGTAAGGAATTTCCTTAGCCAAACAGCCTCTTTGGCTGCTTCACAAGCAGCGACATACTCAACCTCCATCGTGGAGTTAGTGATGCATCCTTGTTTGATACTTCGGCATACTATAGCTCCCCCGTTAAGGGTGAAAACTGATCCCGATGTGGATTTCCTAGAATCCTTATTGGTCTGAAAATCAAAATCAGTGTATCCAGTAAGGATCAAATCCTTAGTCCCATACACAAACGTATAGTACCTCATTCTCCTAAGATACTTGAGGATATTTTTAACTGCAGTCCAATGGTCTAATCCCGGATTGGATTGGTACCTACTGACTATTCCCACTGCATAACAAATGTCTGGTCTCGTGCACAGCATAGCATACATTAAGCTACCTACTGTAGAGGCATAGTGAATACGTCTCATATCGTAAACTTCTTGAGGTGTCTTAGGACATTGTTCCTTAGACAAATGAACTCCATGCCTGAAGGGGTAATAAGCCCCTCTTGAAATTCTGCATCTAATATCGGGCCAACATTTTGTCGATATAGGACGCTTGAGACCGAGCTAGCGTTCTGTTCTTACGATTCCTGAAAAATCTGAATCCCAAAAACATACAGCACCTCTCCCAAATCTTTCATTTGGAATTGGGTCGCCACCCATTTCTTTATGTCAGTTAGGTATCCTACATCTTCCTAATGAGTAAGATATCATCCACATAAAGTACTAAGAAAGCTACTTTGTCGTTGATGATCCTCTTGTAAACACAAGGTGAAGGGAATGAGAATCCCGCGCAGCGGAAGACGATTGAATCGTCGAGGTATCATAATGCAACTAGTGTTTATTAAAATTGATCTAACACTTAGATCTAGGCTAAACATGCTTAAAGAAGAAGAAATTTACAGCAATAATAGATCTTACTTACTTGTTGTAGACAAACACTGCAAATTCTTCCTTGGGTCACGGACTCTTCGTGCTACTCGATCTCAACGAAAACTTCTACCAAAATGATCTCGAACACCACCAAGTGATCTTCTCGGTTGTTCTCTTTTGGAGAAGGGAAGATGGTGGGATCTTAGTTTTGGAGAGGGAGGAGATTTGAGAGAGTAGAGAGAATTCTCTTTTCTTCTCTTTGGTGAAAATCAAAAAATGAGAAGAATGATCACCAAACCCTTCTTGCAAAGGGTTTAAATAGTGGAATGAGGGAGTTAATATCTCCTCATTATTACCACTTTACCACAACCATAGGTTATGCAAATCTCATTTGCATAGCCACATAATATAAGATATCTCATATCTCATATTGCAAATCTCATTTGCAATAATTGTGGATTAATTAAATTGAATCACATCCAATTTAATTTCTCTCATTTAATTTATCCAATTAGCCCTAATTCAACAATTAGGCTAACCTATAGTTTATTATGAATCTCATTCACATTAAACTATATATTATATCATTCATATCTCATATAAATGACATAAATGCCCTTAAAGTGAAATTGAACACTTCAATTTCATACCAAAACATTTACCCTTCTTTTAACCTGGTGGAGCCAACCGAGGACCTAATGGACCTCAAAGATTTAACTCCAATGATCCGAGATTAACTCGCCAAACTCTTTGACCCTGGTTAACCAACATTCATTAGCTATGGTAACACTCTAGTATAGCCCGTAGCTGCACTCCTATCAGTGCAGAATATTACGTGTCCACTGATATAACCAATTCTCATGAGTCGACCCTTCACAGGTTGTTCGTAGACACGGCTGGGTCAAATTACCGTTTTACCCCTGTGTCTACCTCTTGTTCCTTAAGTCTCCACTGCTCCTCTAATGAACAACATATTGTGATGGTCCAACCTCACACAATACCCTTTTCGGGCGAGTGAGAAGGTGGGCGCCCGTTGTCCAAGCCCTGGAGACGAAAGACTCAAGGGAACAACTCCTCTAGTTTCCCTAAAGGCGGGAACGAGTGAATTCCATCTCGCGTAGTTAAGTTCCCGACTCCTACTTGGTTCTCATCCCTCGAGAAGATAGGCATATTGGTCGAGTAATCGTGACCACCTCACCCTTACTAGTCAAAGAACGGACCCCCACGGATGCGAGTCCGTGACACGCCGTGGATTAAGGTCGAGTCACTAATGGTCATCTACGAATTTATTAGCTCTATACCGCTTAGCGTGTTACATCGATAAGTCTAATAATTCACGGTTCGGTCTTGTACAATCTCATTGCACAAGATGCCCCCACTCGCATGTCAACCACATGAACGAGTCGAGATCACCTCGTTTGTATCTAATACAAAGCGGGTCGCATCCACGATGTATCCGGATTAGGTCTCCAACCCTATCCATATCTCGTAGACTGCTCGGTCATTAACTCGAACGTGATCCTCCCTATGTGTCCACTACACACCGCTCAAGCTCTAGTTCTCTCATAAATTCAATGACCACGGAGCTTAGTTTATTGGAAAAGTTTATAAATATTATGAGACACAAAGTGATGAAATGAATAACTCTTATTAATTTCAAACAATATGTTACAAACACGAGATTAGGACAAAAATCCCAACAAGCTCCCACTTGGACTAAGCTAGTGGAGAAAATACATTTAAAAAAATGTACATAAATTACAATGAATTAATACAATAAACTAGAGCATTGAATACCCGTTTACACATCTCCCACTTGCCCTAGTCGGGAAGCTCTCGAAGACCTGGACTCTCTCAGGTGACCCTCAAACACCTTAGCCGTGAGGGGCATTGTAAATGGATCGACTACGTTGTGCTCGACGCTATCTGCGTGGCCTGCCACGCGTCTCATGCGGCACAATCTCCCGTATCAAATGATACTTGCGCTCAATGTGTTTGCCTCTCTTATGGCTTCGAGGCTCACGTGAGTTGGCTCTCGCACCACCAAGTATCACGCGAGCGGTGTGATCGGCAAGTTCATATTTGGAACAACTTCCAAATCATCATGAACTTCCTAAGCCAAATAGACTTCTCTTGCGCTTCACAAGCCGCAACATACTCCGCTTCCATAGTGGAATCGATGATGCATCCTCGCTGATGCTTCGCCATACTACGACTCCTCCATTCGAATGAAGGTGACCCTCGGTAGATTTCCTAGAATCCTTATCGGTGCGAAAATCGAAATCAGTGTATCCCGTAAGGATCAAATCCCCACTACCATACACTAAGTTGTAGTTCCTCGTTCTCCTAAGATACTTGAGGATTGCCTTTACGGCTGTCCAGTGATCTAATCTGGATTGGATTGATATCTACCGACAATTCCTACTGCATAATAGATGTCGGGCCTAGTACACAACATGGCATACATCCGGCTCCCTACAAGGTGAAGCATATGGAATCCGTCTCATATCCTCAACATCTTGAGGAGTCTTAGGACACCGATCCTTGACAAGTGAACCCCATGCCCGAAAGCGACAAGCCCTTCTTGGAGTTCTCGCATCTTATATCTAGACAACATCTTTTCAATATAAGACGCCTGAGACAGGGCTAGCGTTCTGTTCTTCTGGTTCCGGACAATCTCGAAACCTAGAACATACTGAGCTTCTCCCAAATCTTTCATTTGGAATTGCGAAGCTAGCCACTTCTTAACGTCAGTAAGAAATTCTACCTCATTCCCAATGAGAAGAATATCGTCCACGTACAACACCAAAAATGCGACAGTTTTGTCAACGATTTTCTTGTAGACACAAGGCTCGTCGACATTTTGATCAAAGCCATATGTTTTGATCGCCTCATCAAACCTTATATTCCAAGACCTCGAAGCCTGTTTCAGTCCATAAATGAACCTATGAAGCCGGCAAACCTTTTGCTCTTGGCCTTGGGCAATGAACCCTTTGGGTTGGTCCATGTAGATGGTCACATCAAGTTTGCCATTCAGAAAGGCTGTCTTGACGTCCATCTGCCATACCTCGTAGTCATAATACGTGGCAATGGCGGTAAGGATCTGATCGACTTTACCATGGCAACGGTGAAAAGGTCTCCTCATAGTCAACCCCTTCAACCTGAGTAAAACCCTTTGCCACTAGTCGGGCTTTGAAGGTCTGCACCTTCCCATCTACGCCACGTTTACGCTTGTAGATCCATTTGCAACCAATAGGTTTTACACCATCCGGTTGATCCACAAGCTCCCATACAGAATTGAAGTACATAGACTTCATTTCCTGGTCCATAGCTTTAATCCACTCGTCTTTGTCAACATCAACCATTGCCTTATCATAGGTCAATGGATCCTCACAGTCATCATCAGGAGCGACAACTGAGGTTTCAGCTTAAACCCATGTAGCGATCAGGCTGTCTCACAACACTCCCACTACGTCGAGGCATTCCCAACTCTTGGGAATGGATTTGACTAGACGTGCTAGGATCAACAACACTTGTTGACGTACTAGCCCCATCAGCAACTCTTGCTGATGAACTGTCCATTTCATTCAACACAAATTTACTTCTTGGTAAATGATCCCTGACGTGGTCTTCCTCTAGGAAAGTGGTGTTTGTCGACACAAGCACCCTATTTTCCTTAGGATCGTAAAACAGACCACCCCTAGTCTCTTTAGGGTAACCTACGAATAGGCACAATTTCGAACGGGGTTCCAACTTTTTGGGGTTTGACACCAACACGTGGGTCGGGCATCCCCAAATCCTGAAGTGATGTAAACTCCCTTTACATCAACTCCAGAGCTCGAAAGGTGTTTCACAAACACTCTTCGACGGAACATTGTTCAAGATATAAATCGCGATCTCACTGCGCACTTCAAAAGAATCAAGGAGACGAGCATAGCTCATCATCGACGAACCATGTCCAACAAGGTTCTGCTTTCTCCTCTCCGATACACCATTCTCACTGTGGCATACCAAAGTACCGAGAGTTGGGACGTAATTCCGTGTTCTATCATATAGTCCTAGAATTCAGTGTCCATGCACTCTCCACCTCGATCCGATCGAAGTGTTTTAAGCGATTTACCTAAGAGGTTCTCAACCTCAGTCTTGAACTCCTTGAACTTTTCAAGAGTTTCAGACTTCTTGTGCATTAGGTAAATATACCCACATCTAGAGTAATCGTCTATGAAAGACACGAAATACTCATAACCGCCTGAGCTTTAACATTCATCGGACCACGAGGTCGAATGTACTAACTCAGAGAGCTCTTTGACTCTATATCCTTTTCCACTAAAAGGACGTTTGGTCATTTTGCCTCAAGGCATGACTCACACACACCAAAGAAAGAGTTTTCTTCCAACTCGTTTAGAAGTCCACTCTTCACTAGTTTCTCAATCCTATTGAGATTAATGTGGCCTAACCGAAGATGCCAAAGATGAGCATTTTCTTTTGGAGAAACTTTTGCTTTCTTAGTTCGTGTTTCTGCAGTTTTAAACAATTCAGTATTCAAAACACTTTTTACCGAATTGGGTTTCAAAACATACAGATTATTTTCGAGTGAAGTTGAACAAATAACATTCCCTTTGAAAGAAATAAACGCTTTATTCAATTCAAAAGAAACTGAAATACATTGTTCAATTAAGCAGGAAATTGAAACAAGGTTTCTAGTAAACCCTGGAACTATGTACAGATTGTCCAACAATAAGTACTTCCCGCCAAAATGCAGCTACATCGTGCCGATCGCTGCAGCAGAGACAAGTTCCCCGGATCCAACCCGTAGAGTCACCTCACCCTCTCGCAGCGACTGCCACGAATCAATCCCCTGAAAAGAAGAACAAACGTGGTTAGTGGCACCCGAATCCAATATCCAGGCAGAGTCACTACTCTCCATTAAACATATTTCAGTCACAAGTAAATCACATTTACCTTGATTCTTCCTCTCGGCCAGAATTTGGGACGCTTTCTCTTCCAAAGGACCGCCCTATCAGCAGTGGGAAACACTTTCCTTTCTCTCAGCAACCTCCTTGACCTTCTTGCCCTTATGGGCGGCGGCAAGATCGGTTTTACCCCTCTTCATCCTCTTCTTCCCTTTCAGGCGTGAAGAAGCAACAGGTTTCGTACCAGAGGTCGAACCCCTGTGATAAGACCTGTAAGCAACATTTGCCTCAGATTCCTTGACCATGTTCAATGATTAGAAATTCTGTAGCTCATTGAGGAGGGTAGTCGAGTGTAGCTAATTTTGTTCATAACAACATTGCTACGAAATCAAGGAAACTCTTCTAAGAGTCTCCAAAATAAAATCGACTGCTCGACTCGTCGATCGAAGCCCCGTTCATCTCGCCGGATGAAAATGGGTCATCATGTCTAGAACGTGTTCACGGACGCATTTCGATCCTCCTTCATCCGCGCGTTGAAAACGTATTTGAGCGAGTCATGCCGGACACAAAAGGATCGTCCAAACATTTCCTACAAGGACTCCATGATCTCCTTAGCGGAAACCATCAGCTCATGCTTCTTTTCCAAGACATCAGACATGCTGGCAATTATGTAGACCTTGGCCTTTTCATTGGCCCTAATCCAGTGATCGCACGCATCGCGAACACTTCTTGCGGCAGCGGCCGAGCCCGAGATCCGAGGACACTCCTCGGATAGCCGACGAACTTTATGTCGTCTTGTACCAAAATTGTATTAATGTTGTTTTTCCAACTCGTAATTATCTCCCACTAACTTATCCGAAGCGAGTAAGGCTATTATTATTATAGACATTTTTAGTTTGAAAATAAGGAAAACTTTGTATTAGTCTTGCAAAAACTTTTGAAAACTAATCAAGTTTTAGCAAAAATTGTTTCATGATCCTAGGTCATTCAAAATTTTTGCAATGATACCCTAAAGGTTTAGAATGACCGCCACCGGAAGGGTGAACAGAACATTCCTCCTCTAGGGCGAGAGACTTTCTCGATCGGACCCTAATCCCGAAATAACTCTTATTCCATTAGGCGTCCAATTACCATTGTTCGGTCGAATTCATTAACACTTAACGAATTCATGAGTGTCACCTCAATCTTTAAGTTTCCAAGCATCCGTCCAAACAATAGCCACCGGCGGTGAACCAAGAAGGAAAACCAACCAGAAATCAGATCCCTTTCGAATTCACGAGTGTTCCGACTCCCATGATCAAGCCCTCCGGCGGGATTGTCCAGTCCCAGCCAAACTAGCGAGTGCGGATCATAGGGGGTCTCACGGTGTGAATCGAAAGAAGAGACCGTGGGTCTCGTTTTCACAAGTCCCGCTCCCACTCACTATAAGTACTCTCTCCATCCACGATGATATTGACCTATACAAATGCCATCCGAAGAGGGGGACGCTCCCATTTGCGCCACGAGGTCGAGTATAGATCTCACGGTGCGGACTTAAAGGAGATTTGTGGTTGGAAATTCAAATGTATCTCATACACTATATTTCCTCCCACTCAAGATTTTAAATTTTATTAGGGATTGACCTAGATAAACCAAGCTAAAATTTACCTAAGTCTACCAATATAACTCTTATATGGTATTAACCTAAGTTCATAATCACATTATTAACTTAGGTCTATGTGAGTAAATTAATTAACACTTAATTAACGGCACTCACGAGAATATAACCTATGAATCTCCGGGCCGAATTCACTCCCGTCGGTTTTCAAGTAGGGGTATTCATGGCGTCAACTTAAATACCCTTACCTTAGACAAAAACCTTCCTTGAAGACGAGTTACTTATCGGTCTCCATTCAAAGGTTATATTTGATTTCCTAAATTTCTAATCTTATTAGAAAAATAGAAAACCTAAGTCTAATTATTCAAGTTCTAAATACTTTAAAACTAATAATTAACTTAGGTTGCATGCATTTCTATGTTATAGTGCTTGATCATCCATCACATGAATAATACTATACTATAACATACATTCATCACATGAATTAAATGCATGAGCATGCTTTTAATTTAAAAAATATAACACTTATATTTAAATAAATTAAAACATGCATACATTATATTATAACTCTTATAATATAATCATATCATGCATACTATATATTATAACTCTTATAATATAAAAATGATGCATGAAATGTTTAACCTAAGGTGGGATTTTAAATCTATATGACATACATTATGCACATAGAATTAATTAAAATATACATCACATGCATAAAATAATTAAATAGCAATAATGGACCGATTTTTGGCACCTAGGGGCAATTATTTAATTAAATAACATTAATATAACATTTATATTAATATTATTTAATAAAATAATTAAATAAATACATTTTATAAATAAAATTAATTAAATAAAACGAAAAAAAGCGCCTCTACTATTCAAAAACGCGTCCCGTCTCGCAAAATCGGAAGCGCAACCGCTCTCAACGCGCGTGCGGCGTTACGCTGCTGTCGCCTCCAAAGATCGAAGCCGCGTTCTCAACGCCAATAGCGCGTTGCGGCCACTTAACCCAGCGTTAACGCTATTCTCGCTGCAGGCCTTTGTCCGCAAAGAACAGCGTTGAGACGCCGCTGGGCGCTGCCTCTCAACGCCATCGGCGAGCAAAAAGAAACACTTTGTTGTTCTTCATTCGATTTTCGCCTGTTTTCGCTCCGATTTCTTCACAGCAACTCTTGCCACGAACGACCCGGACTTACACACTCGATTTACAACAAAATTCCCAAAAACAATGGGCCATTACATTGATCTCATCAACATAATTGTAAATCTAAACTAGTGCCAAAAACCGTAAACATCCATAATGCAAACCAAAACATCATCTCATGAAATTATGGCAAAACACCCACCAAATTTTAATAAAACAGTGCATAAATGAAGAACCATCGAGATGGCTCTGATACCAATTGAAGGGAATGAGAATTCCGCGCAGCGGAAGACGATTGGATCGTCGAGGTATCATAATGCAACTAGTGTTTATTAAAATTGATCTAACACTTAGATCTAGGCTAAACATGCTTAAAGAAGAAGAAATTTACAGCAATAATAGATCTTACTTACTTGTTGTAGACAAACACTGCAAATTCTTCCTCGGGTCACGAACTCTTCGTGCTACTCGTTCTCAACGAAAACTTCTACCAAAATGATCTCGAACACCACCAAGTGATCTTCTCGGTTGTTCTCTTTTGGAGAAGGGAAGATGGTGGGATCTTAGTTTTGGAGAGGGAGGAGATTTGAGAGAGTAGAGAGAATTCTCTTTTCTTCTCTTTGGTGAAAATCAAAAAATGAGAAGAATGATCACCAAACCCTTCTTGCAAAGGGTTTAAATAGTGGAATGAGGGAGTTAATATCTCCTCATTATTACCACTTTACCACAACCATAGGTTATGCAAATCTCATTTGCATAGCCACATAATATAAGATATCTCATATCTCATATTGCAAATCTCATTTGCAATAATTGTTGATTAATTAAATTGAATCACATCCAATTTAATTTCTCTCATTTAATTTCTCCAATTAGCCCTAATTCAACAATTAGGCTAACCTATAGTTTATTATGAATCTCATTCACATTAAACTATATATTATATCATTCATATTTCATATAAATGACATAAATGCCTTTAAAGTGAAATTGAACACTTCAATTTCATACCAAAACATTTACCCTTCTTTTAACCCAGGTGGAGCCAACCAAGGGACCTAATGGACCTACAGTGACGGGCTCCAATGATCCGAGATTAACCTACCAAACTCTTTGACCCGGTTAACCAACATTCATTAGCTACGGTAACACTCCACTATAGCCCGTGAAATGCACTCTCATCGCTCACGAGAATATTACGTGTCCACTGATATAACCAATTCTCATGAGTCGACCCTTCACAGGTTGTTCGTAGACACGGCTGGGTCAAATTACCGTTTTACCCCTGTGTCTACCTCTTGTTCCTTAAGTCTCCACTGCTCCTCTAATGAACAACATATTGTGATGGTCCAACCTCACACAATACCCTTTTCGGGCCAGTGAGAAGGTGGGCGCCCGTTGTCCAAGCCCTGGAGACAACACTCAAGGGAACAACCCCTCTAGTTTCCCTAAAGGCGGGAACGAGTGAATTCCATCTCGCGTAGTTAAGTTCCCAGCTCCCTACTTGGTTCTGTCCCTGAGAAGATAGGCATATTGGGCGAGTAACTGTGACCACCCTCACCCTTACTAGTCAAAGAACAGACCCCAAAGACAGGAGTCCGTGACACGCTCAGGATTAAGGTCGAGTCACTAATGGTCATCTACGAATTTATTAGCTCTATATCACATTAACGGTGTTACATCGATGAAGTCTAATAATTCACGCCTCGGCCTTGTACAATCTCATTGCACAGGATGCCCCCACTCGCATGTCAACCACATGAACGAGTCAGATCACCTCGTTTGTATCTAATACAAAGCGGGTCGCATCCACAGTGTATCCAGGATTAGGTCTCCAACCCTATCCATATACTGTAGACCGTTCGGGTCATTAACTCGAACGTGATCCTCCCTGTGTGTCCACTACACACCGTTCAAGCTCTAGTTCTCTCATAAATTCAATGACCCTGGAGCTTAGTTTATTGGAAAAGTTTATAAATATTGCGAGACACAAAGTGCTTTGAAATGAATAACTCTTATTAATTTCAAACAATATGTTACAAACACGAGATTAGGACAAAAATCCCAACACAAGGCTCATCAATGTTTTGGTCAAAGCCATAAGACTTGATCGCAGTATCAAATCTTATGTTCCAAGATCTGGATGCTTGTTTTAACCAATAAATGGATCGATTGAGCTTGCAAACTTTTTGCTCTTGACCTTGGGTTATGAACCCTTCGGGTTGAGACATATAGATGTTCTCGTCAAGATTACCATTCAAAAAGGCAGTCTTGACGTCCATTTGCCAAATTTCTTAATCATAAAAAGTGGTTATGGACAAGAGTATCATTATAGACTTAAGCATACCAACAGAGGGAAAAGTTTCCTCATAGACAACTCCTTCCCTTTGGGTAAAACTCTTTGCTACAAGTTTGGCCTTAAAGGTTTGTACCTTTCCGGTTGCATCTCTTTTTCTCTCATAGATCCATTTGCACCCTATGGGTCTTACCCCTTCAGGTTGGTCTACAAGTTCCCAAAATGAATTGAAGTATATTGACTCCATTTCAAGGTCCATGACTTTGATTCATTGGTCCTTATCTACGTCATTCATTGTCTGTTTATAGGACAATGGATCCTCTACACCGTCATCAGGTATGACAACTTGAGTTTCAGCTAAACACAAGTAGCGGTTAGGTTGGGAAACAACCCTCCCACTATGTCGAGGCATTCCCAACGATTGAGAAGGACTCGATGTGTCGGCTTCTTTATCAACCCTTGATGAAGGTCCAGCTTGATCAACAACTCTTGTTGACTCATGTGTAGTTTCATTTAATACTAACTTACTACGTGGTTTATGGTTCCTCATGTGATCTTCCTCCAAGAAAGTAGTGTTTGTCGATACAGTCACCTTATTTTCTTGTAGGTCGTAGAAAAGACCACCTCTCGTTTCTTTGGGATAACCAACAAATTGGCATAATCTTGAACGAGGTTCCAATTTCTTTGGATTTGTCACCAGCACGTGTGTCGGACAACCCCAAATCCTGAAGTGTTGTAAACTAGGTTTACGCCCCTTCCATAACTCAAAAGGTGTTTCTGAAACACCTTTGATGGAACGGTGTTCAAGATTTGAATCGCAGTCTTTACTGCGTAACCCCAAAACGAGGCAGGCAATTGAGCATTGCTCATCATAGATTGAACTATGTCTAACAAGGTTCTATTTCTCCTTTCAGATACACCATTCTGCTGAGGTGTATTAGGTGTCGAGAGTTGAGATTGGATTCCATGTTCTATCAAATAGTCCCGGAATCTTAAATCCATATACTCTCCACCTCGATCGGATCGAAGTGTCTTGATGGTTTTCCCTAATGCATTCTCTACTTCAGCCTTATACTCTTTGAACTTTTCAAGAGCCTCAAACTTATGATGCATTAGGTATAGATAACCATACCTCGAATAATCATCTATGAAAGAGATGAAATATTCGTACCCTCCACGAGCTTTAACATTCACCGGACCACAAAGATCCGAATGTATAACCTCCAAGAGTTCTTTGGCTCTATAAACTTTTCTAGAAAAAGGTCGCTTAGTCATTTTACCTTCAAAGCATGATTCGCAAAGAGGTAGAGAATCATCTTCTAACTTATTTAAAAGTCCATTCTTTTATAGTCTCTCAATCCGGTTGAGATTTATATGACCAAGTTTAAGATGCCAAAGATAGGTATTATTATTTGAAGAAATTCTTTGCATTTTACTTTGAGTATTTGCAGTTTTAAACATCTCATGATTTAAAATTGCCTTAGTTTGATTCGGTTTAAGTACATGCAAGTCGTTTTCTAACTTAGCAGAATAAATATTGACACATTTCTTTAATATAAACACTTCATTAATTGAAAAGGTAATACAATAGCCAAGTTCAATTAAGCAAGAGATAGAAATCAAGTTCCTCTTAATCTTGGAAACTATGAACAAATTTTCTAAAAATATAAATCTATCTCTAAAAAATAGCTTGACATCTCCCACTACACGAGCCGAGACGACGTCTCCCGTTCCGACCCTGAGCGTCATCTCACCCTCTTCGAGCTTCTTGAAGGAACTAGTTTCCTGTAAAGAATAAAAAACATGGTTAGTGAATCCTGAATCAAGTATCCATGTAAAATCATCATTTTCCACTAAAAAAGTTTCAAGAACAAGTAAATCGAATTTACCTTTCTTCTCTTTGAGCTCAGCAAGGTACTTTGGGTAGTTTCGCTTCAAGTGTCTGTCCATGTTGCAGTGGAACCACTTTCCTTTGTCTGCAACCTTGGTCTTTCCCTTGCCCTTATCAGTAGCAGGTATCTTCCTTTTCCCTCATATCTTCTTCTTTTGGGTCTTTTTAAGCCCAGAAGATGGACCACAAGACTTAGTTCCAGAGAATGAATCCTTCTGGAACCTTCTGGAATGGGCAAACAGATTTGCCTCTCCATCAGTCTGTCCCTCATTCTTCATAAGAGACTGGAAAGTATGCAGTTCATTGAGGAGAGTAGTCAGGTTGTACTTTATCTTGTTCATCACCGCATTGTTGCGGAATTGCAGGAAACTCTTCGGAAGAGATTCCAGGATGAACGACACCTGACTTTGCTCGTCTATGACCGCGTCGTTCATTTCAGTCACGTTGAAGTGGACCATCAGATCGAGAACATGTTCTCTCACTGACAATCCCTCCTTCATACGGGAGTTATAAACGTACTTTAGGGATTCGTGTCGAAGTTGTCCAGATGGTTGTCCAAACATATTCTGCAACGAACTCATGATCTCACGAGCTGAGACCATGCCCTCGTGCTTTTGGCGAACTTGAAACACCGACAAAATGTAGACCTTGGCCTTATCATTGGCCTTGATCCAATGATCGTGACGCATCCTTAACGATTTGAGAGTGTTTGGCGGGACCTGGGGACATTCCTCGGTCGAGATACAAATCGAAGGTCGTCAACAACGAGAAACGTATTCAAGTTGGACTTCCACGTAGTATAATTTTTGTCAGTTAAACGTTCGCTTTTGAGTAAGGCTATTATAGAAGACAACATGCTGAAATTTCAAAATGGTTCTAATTAGTTATGCCTTTAATCCCATTACAAACCAATCAAATTTAGCAAAATTATTAAATAACCCTAGTGTTTAAATTAAACTTTTACTTTTGCAACGATACTTCAAGGGTTTAGAACAAAAGCCACCGTCGGGTGGTCAGTCACCCCTCCCCTGAATTGAGACTATCTCAGCTAATTTTCACTACCAGAACATCTCATGTCCTAATGATTCTTAGCTACCGTTTGTTTGGTCAAGGACTTGTTAACTAGCTTAACTTATCCCGTAAATGTGACCCTAGCATTTTAAGATCCAATAGGTCCGAGCCAACAGGCTACTATTAAGAAAGACAACTGTTGGCAAATTACCCAAGAGACCTTATCCATTTCTGGAGTTCGCGGTGTTCCGACCCCTATAGTCAGGCCCTCCATAAGGATTGGTTGTTCCAAGACAACCTAGCAGGCAGACTATAGAAATCTCACGGTGTGACCTAATGGAGGAGACCGTAGGATACGTTGACACGCATCCTGCTCCCATTTACTATGGATATTTCCCTCATTCACCTTGGTATTGAACCATGCAAACACTTACTGTAGGGAGACACCTATTGACGCCACGTACCCGAGCATGGAACTCACAGTGTGAACTCTTGAGGACGTGAGAGTAAACTCGATGCAAACATCTTGTTTTCTCCCACCAAAGTTCCTAAGGTTAGGGTGTAGGTTTAACTTAGTTGGATTATGGCTAAAAGAATCTATCTAAGTCTATGCCTATTATAACTAGGTCTTTTAACCTTATGTCTAGGTGAATAAACATTTTAATTACCTAGATATAATATACGACTATGGTTAATTCAACTCAAGTTCCAGGTCAGTTCCTAAGTAGGAGGCGTCCCGTTAACCGTCAACTTAAGTACCTCAAACCTTAGACAGAACATCACCGGTGGAGTTCCCTTATAACCAATGTCCTATTGTCCTACTATATTTTAAACTATTTAATATACTATGTAAGACTAACTTCTAATCCTATTAGAAATTAAACTTAGATCTAAATTAATTTTCAATTTAAAACTAATTTAATTTAACCCAAGTTCCAATGTTTGCATGCAATTCTTTGTTATAGGTTATGGTTTCTAAAACCCCTTTATTTATAACTTTTATAAATTTTAATAATTAACCTATGACAAGGAACTATATTATAAAACCAACAAACGATTTCAAATTGGAATTATAAATAATATTCAACTAATTGAATAAAGCAAATTACTTAAATAAAATAACATTTATTTTACATTTATTTTAAACTAAGTAATTTCATACTTCATGCACTTTATTTTCCATATAATCTAATTATAACAATTATAATTAATTACTTATGAAAATAAATAAATCATGCATTTCTACCATATTTATATAACACTTATACAAATTAAAAAAAATGCATGAACATGCTTATCCTAAGGTGGGAAATATTCTAAATGACATTCATAAAGAAAATAGCTGTAAAACCGGAAAAAATTGGCCCCTAAAGTGCAAAAATAATAAAATTACACTAATCTTATTACAAAAGCGGTCCAAACTCCTTGACGAACCAGGCTTAGACCGCTCGAACCAGACAAAAATCGACTTAAACCGCTCAAACCAGTCTGCACCTTCAGGTTGGCGTCGCGGCGTTACAACGCTGAGGGAGCGTTGTAACGCCCGCTTCTTCTTGCGCGCGCGCCTGACATCGGGGTAGCGTTGCAATGCTGCTGACCTCTGGCATTACCGTATCGATAGGGGCTTCGGTGTTGCGACGTCGTTCCTCAGCGTTTTCAGCGTTGCAACGCTGATGAACGGCGTTACAACGTTGTGATAACGTTGCAACGCTACTGGTTCTGCCAGTAGCTTGATCCTTCGAAAACAACAGCTTCAATTGCCAATTTCTTACCTGATACTCATCCGAATTGCTTCAAACTTGTCACGAATGACTCAAAACAATATTACAGACTCGATTATACACTTAATTGCCCAAAACGCAGGGGCCTTTACATTTAATTTGATCTAATAAAAAATAAATATAAGGCCAAAATTTTCCTAAACAGTTTTACAACAAACTAAATGCAATTCTCACCTACCCAATGCAAATTTGTTTCAACCAAAACAAAACAAGCATTGCTCGGATACCAATTGATGGAGGTCTGATCCCCTTGAGCAGCGGAAACGTGTTTTAAGATCGATTAGCTTGATTGTTTTGGTTTACTAGAAATACCAGTACATTGCGTAAATAAAACAGAGATAAACATACAATCTAATCTAATTAGAGCATGGATCCTAAACATGCAAACATGTTGTAAATTTAATAAACTATAAGGAAAATCTAAGTTACCTTTGTAGTTTCTCAACAACAGCAACTCCTTGCTAAGCCAAAGTTTGCAGCAACACAGCAAATTCTTCTCTTTTTTTTTCTCAGGACAACACCACAAAGGAGAACTTTCTATCCTCTGAGTTTCTACTTAGATCCAATCCTTGGTGGGAAGGATTCCAACTAATTTGGAAAGGAGAAGGGAATTTGAGAGAGAGAAATAATTTTTTTTTTAGCAATTCACAAATTGCACGCACTCATCATCGATAAATCCAATTGATCTCTCTTCTCCCTGTATAACTATCGATAGGGAGAAGAAGAGAAGTAGTGGGAACGTGTCTGGATGACACTCCCTTAATTTAATTAATAAAATAATTAAATTAAATATAATTAATAATATAATATAATTAAATCATATTTAATTATATAATTATCAATTTAAATCACATTTAATTAAATATCAAATTAAATATCATATATTTAATTTGGATTAAATCACATTTAATCAATTTTTTCCTCTAACCTATAGTTTTAATGCACATCTTATGCACATTAAATTTTAACCTATAGTTTTCAAATATGAATCTCATTCACATTTAAAATAATATTTGAACTCTTTCGAATATTTAATTCTCTCACATAATTTAATATGAATCATATTCACATTAAATTTATAATATAAAGTTCCAAAACTTTATATTATAACGTATCTATATATATTAAATTTATACCCTAATGAATTTAAACATTTCAAATTCAAACGATCTAAGACCCCTTTACGAGCTAGAAGGTGGACCTAATGGACCTACAGATCAGAAGCTCCAACAATACGAGATTATTCGGTTAATCTCATTAACCTCCTAATTAACATTCGTTAACTGCGGGAACACTCCACTAAACTCCTGCAACTGCACTGTTCTCACTGCAGATATATTCTTGTATCCACAGATATTGACCAATAACAACAAGTCAATCCTTCACGAATGTTCGTAACACCAGTTGGATCAAATTACCGTTTTACCCTTAGGTTACATCTTGTACCTTAAGTACCAGTGCTCCTCTAATAAACAATTTGTTTGTGGTCCTATCACTATACAGAAGTCCTTCTGAGGTCAATGAGAGGGTCGGACCCTTTGTTCAAGTCCTGGAGACACCACTTAAGGGAACATTCATCTACTTACCCTAGTAGGCGGGAAGGAGTGAATTCCATCTTACTAAGCTAAGTCCCCAGCTGCTCACTCGGTCTTGTCCCTAAGAAGGTAGGCATATTGAGTCGGCGAATTTGGTCACTCTCACCCATACTAGTCAAAGGACAATCCCTTGAAGGGAATGAGAATCCCGTGCAGCGGAAGACGATTGAATCGTCGATGTATCAATTATGCAAACCGTCTTTGTTAAAATTGATCTAATACATAGATCTAATACATAGATCTAGGCTAAACATGGTTCTAAGAAGAAGAAAAACAGTAAGAAAGGATTTTACTTACTTGTTGAAGACTTTCTTCACAATATATTCTTCAAATCTACGAACTCTTCGTGCTCCTCGTACACAACAAATTCTTCCAACGATTGTGAATCAAACACCACCAAGAAGCCTTCTCGGTTGTTCTCTTTTGGAGAAAGGAGGCTTGTGGGAACCTTTTTGGTTTTGGAGAGGGAGGAGAATTTGAGAGAGAATAGAGAGAGTTTCTCTTCTCCTTTTTGTGTAAAACTAAAAAATGAGAGAATCAAGTACCAAGAAGGGTTTATATAGTGGGATTAGTGGAGTTAAAATGTCCACATATTTACCACTTTACCACAATCATAGGTTATGCAAATCTCATTTGCATAACCACATAATATAAGATATCTCATATCTCATATTGCAAATCTCATTTGCAATAATTGTGGATTTATTAAATTGAATCACATCCAATTTAATTTCTCTCAATCAAATTCTCCAATTAGCCCTAATTCAACAATTAGGCTAACCTATAGTTTATTATGAATCTCATTCACATTAAACTATATATTATATCATTCATATCTCATACAAATGACATAAATGCCCTTAAGGCGAAATTGGACACTTCAATTTCATACCAAAACTTTATCCCTTCTTAAATCCGATGGAGCCAACCGAGGGACCTAATAGACCCACGAAGGCGGGCTCCCAATGATCCGAGATTAACTCACAAACTCTTTGACCTTGTTAACCAACATTCATTAGCTACTGTAACACTCCACTATAGTCCGCACTGCACTCCGTCGCCAGTAGAATATTACGTGTCCACCGATATAACCAATGCCCATGAGTCGACCTTTCACGGGTTGTTCGTGAGACACACCGGGTCAAATTACCGCTTTACCCACGTGTCTACCTCTTGTTCCTTAAGTCCCCACCGCTCTCTCTAATGAACAACATATCGTGATGGTCCAACCATATACAACACCCTTCTCGGCCGGTGAGAAGGTGGGCGCCCGTTGTCCAAGCCCCGAGAGACAAAGACTTAAGGGAGCAACCTCTAGTTTTCCTAAAGGCGGAACGCAGTGAATTCCATCTCGCGTAGTTAAGTTCTTTCTCACCTCCTACTTGGTTCTCATCGCCTGAGAAGATAGGCATATTGGGCGAGTAACGATTACCACCCTCACCCGTATTTAGTCAAAGAAACGACCCTCGCAGATGCGAGTCCGTAACACGCTCGGGATTCGTGTCGAGTCACTAATGGTCATCTCACGGTTATTAGTCCCACTCACAACGGTGTTACATCGTGAGGGTCTAATAATTCACGGTCCCGGCCTTGTATAATCTCATTGCACAGATGCCCCCACTCGCATGTCAACTACATGAGCACGAGTCGATCACTTCGTTTGTATCTAATACAAAGCGGTCGCATCCATCCACGGTGTATCCGAGGATTAGGTCTCCAACCCTATCCATATATCGTAGACTGTTTCGGGTCATTAACTCGAACGTGATCCTCCCTGTGTGTCCACTACACACCGTTCAAGTTCTAGTTCTCTCATAAATTCAATGACCCTGGAGCTTAGTTTATTGGAAAAGTTTATAAATATTCTGAGACACAAAGTAATGAAATAAATAACTCTTATTGATTTCAAACAATATATTACAAACACGAGATTAGGACAAAAATCCCAACATCCCTCGCAAACAGGAGTTCGTAACCTGCTCAGGATTGAGATCAAGTTGCCTAGGTCATCCTAGTGAAATAGAAACCTAGCTAGTCAACGGAGTTACATCTAGTGGTTATTATCTCGCGATCCGGTCTTTTGTAATCTCATTATATAGGATATCCCCACTCACATGTCATCTACACGAACACGTTAGGATCACAGTGTTTGTATCATATACAAAGTGGGCCACATCCATAGTGTTACCAGGGTAAGGTACCCAAACCTTATCCCCTTACTATAGACCCTTTTAGGATGTATCTCGAACCGAGATCCTTAATATGTACACTACATTCAGATCAATAGACATTTTACAACCTTGGATGTTTAGTTTTTTGATTTAGGGTTAAGATAAAGGGTAATATCGTAAATAACAAACAATAAATTTTTATTGAAATAATAACTCTTTATTACAATAATTAGAACAAAATTACAAACTGCGAGTTTTAGGGCATAAACCCCAACACATCCGTCCTTTATGCTCTTGTTTTTCCGAAAAATATTTTAAAAACAAAAGAAGGGATGAGTATTATAAAATAATACCTAATAAGTTATCCCACTACCGAGGTTGGGAGATGCAATCACATACATACATGACTTTAACTTGCTTTCATTTATGGGACCTAAAGTTTCTTTCATAAAATCATGACTTTTCTCTTTGGCTTTAAGTGGAATTACCCTGAGTCTTTTTATGTTGAGTCTCTCACAAACCCTATAAGTTTGACCCATATGGTCTCTATTACATGTTTGACCATGCATAAATCCTCAGGAAACCAATTGTTACAACCTTCGTAAAACATTTTCATGTATATACAGTATGCATGAAGTCCCATTCTTTCTCTTCATACATAATCAATATAACTATGGTGATGCAACATATCATGGTATTCATATGAGCATAATCACAAACAGAATCTATATATATTCATTGTAAGAACATCGAGAAAATTTCCAAATAACATAATAAATCTCATAAAATGAATTGAAAATTCTTTAAATAAATTCTTTTTGAAATTAAATTTATGAGAAATAAGATTTTGATGTAAAACTTTTGAAAATATATTTTGCTCCCGATTTTTGAAACAATCAGCGTGAGATCCCTTACCTGGCATAATTCTCCAAAGTCCAAATCCTAATTCCTAACAATGTGCCCCCTTTGAACCTGTAACAACGAATTTCCTAAATTAAAAAAATTAAATCCCTAAACAATCTTAATTAGAGACTTTATGAGTCTAACACCCATTCCAGTTACCTTGAAGCTAGATCGTCTCCAAAATTGTGACCAAATCTTTTTAATCCAACATCGAACCACAATGGGTATCCTAATAGAAGTACATAATCCAAAAATTAGTTTATTCATAACATGAGTCATTCGAAATCTTGCAAAAACAATCTAACTTTACCCACGATTGAAGGTCAGAATCGAAATCAATTTGAACTGAGCGGACTCTGGAGAAACGCTGCCAACGAATCTGCACCAGCAGTGGCGGTGCGACTTATCGAACGAAGGTGGTGATTCACAAGGTCAGACCTGTAGTAGGGGAAATAGATCTGGCGCGATATGAGATCGGCTACTTGTGGTTTGGGTTGAAGGGAGGTAGTGCGAAACTCCTCGACGAACCTGCAACCGAACAACATCGATGGCAGTTGGCGCGACTAATAGAGTTGGTGCTCGGCCGAACGGAATGCAACTCACGATCAACGACATAGACGACTAGGCGAAGACAGATCTGACAAGGCATGGTTGTTCGACGGTGGAGAGAGCTCGAATGACGCAGACGACTACACGAAGACAGTGATGATGCACGAAGATCCAGTGTGCCTACGGTGCTATGCAGCTGGGCTCGGGTTCACGCTCTCGACGTTGAAGCCCACTACTCGGGAATGCTGGTAGGAGAAACGAAACGTGGGGAAGTACCAGGTGGCTGCTTGTCGTGAAAAAAAAGGGATGAGGAAGAAGAAGGTGCCCACTAAAAGACAAAAGGAATTGCTTGAGCCCTAAATCCACATTCTTTTTCAAAAATGCTATTCTCCTATCCTTTAAATTACAAAACCCATTATTCTAAACTCTTGAATGTTAAAAGAACTCAAACACTAAAATCTTAACCCCAACTAAATAAATATTCAATAAATTTCAAGTCAAAAACTCAAAATTAACAGTACCTGAAATTGTCGGGCGTTACATCGACTCACAAAATGCAGGTTCTGTCCATTTTGATGAAACTTTGCTTTGTGGGTTAGTTTTTGTAAAACAATTTACTGTCCTTGAAATCGTGTCCAATTATACAACAATGAGAGCAAAACTCAAGTAACTTTTCATACTTAACTGATATCAACACCCCACTCATTGGACCCTTCATGTTCAGCTTGATCCCCCTTCTCAAAAGTTTTGTAATATCTATCTGGATCTTCACCCTCATGCTTGCACCTCAACTCAGATCCCCATCTCCTTTATCGAACTCTTCAAAAGACCCCATTGCATTACCTAATCTTTGTACCATTTCCTTGTTGAAGCAAGCCAACGGGGTGTCAAGGAAATGTACCTAGAAAGCCACAAAATTGAACACCATATTTGAAGACTTAAAATATAGAGTTGGTTTTCCTAAGGCCACAGAAAGCGATTAAAAAGCCAAGGACCCCATGAACCACCCTTCTACAATCCATTTCGTTACGAAATCAAAAGAAGAGCAGATTTTTCCCAATAACTTCCACCTCGAGGCCCGTCTCAATCTGCCACGTCGCCTTGAAAGTATTTCTCATCACTTCTACCGAGACTATTCTCCTTGAGATTAGCTTACCCACTAGACATCCGCCCAATCTCTCTTCCACATTCAACCTCGTATCAAACTTCACATCAACCTAAACTTCTTCTTCCTCAGCAGTAAGATTTAGTTTGCTCTAGTCCTCTATCAGGTCTTCTTGCACCAAAATTCGATTCATGGAACCCATTTTCGCAAAAGGGTAATAAACACATATGTGGTGCAAACAAGACAAAACTAGGGTAGTCGGGAAATGCAACCAGAAGGTTGAAAGACTCCTATCGGAGAAATGTTCGACGATGTCGTAAATTGACTCTAGAGAGAAGATCGAAGAGTCGTTACAAAACTCTTTTGAATTCAATTAAAAAACATTGTTTAATCTACATTATTTCATATACTTTTGTTTAAATGAGTTTTTTAGAATGTAATTTTTATATTTTACGACGAATAGCAATAATTTATTACTATCCATCAATAAAAATGTATTGAAATTTATAATTCAAAATTCATTAGAATTACATTAGACAAAACTTACCACTATAGGCAATATGTGATCATTATTAAAATTTGTAATTCACAATTACGTTTCTTGAATATTGTAAAATTTAAATTAATACAATTATCAAAATTAAGACAAATGTGCGCAATTTACAATGAATGAGTAAATTTGGCTCAAAAGATTTCTTCCTGATTGTGCTATTTATATATAGTATAAATATAGATATAATATAAATTTAGAAATAGATATAGATTATTGTGCCATTCATATATATAGTATAGATATAGATGTTTTTTGTACTTTTAAAAAAAGATATTAGGGTGTTTAGCCCACCACTTTGGATTTGGCTAGTTTTAGAACAAACTCGAAATGATATTTAAGCCACTGTATTCAAAATTGATGGGGTTTTAAACACAATCCGATGATTTCGAACAATATAACTTGGTAGTTTTGAATAGTGCAATTCGATGGTTTTTCCTTCCAACATCTAATTTTGCTCCATTTTCTTATGGGTAATAACAAAAATGGCTATATTTAAATGAACGTTTTGAAAAAGACTATAGAATGTATATATATGGCCAAACGATTTTTTCAAAATTTTAAATATAATTTTTAAACCACATTTACCTCAAAGATTAAAAATGGGTTGATAACAAATATTTAACCAAAATACATTATATCCCATCTAAAATTTAAATCAAAACAAAACAAATTCTCCACAAACATAATAATTAAAAATCTATCTAAGTTGAAAATCACATAATAATACTTACCTTAAAAGATTAAAAAAATGTCGCTAACAAATTTTTTAATCAAAATACATCCAATCCACTCTAAAATTCACATCCAAACAAATCAAATTCTCACAAATATCTCAAAACAAGAAATGCCAACAAAAAAAAAAGAAGACAATTAAATTATATCCTACATATTTTTAAATTTCGTAAATATGAAATTATTTAAATACGAAATTTCACCCTACAGAGTTCTAAATGAATTCATAGAAAGTTATAATACATAAACACAAAGTAAAAGTAAACACCAGATCAAAGTAAAGAAGTTAATCAAAGATGTTGAGAATAAATTGAGATGAATAAATTTAATAAAGAGGTTTGTCGTGAATAATATAATAATTATTGAAAAAACATACATAATATTGGAAATACAGATGGATTTGGAAGAATTTAGCTCAAAACCTCCCATTTGCTTGAAGGAGTCGTAATTGCCTAATATAAAGCAACGGTTCGTTTCTAGGGTCCTGATGCTTTCTAAATCAAATCCAAACGATAACCAAAATCTCAACTCCAATTTCATGGTTAGAATTTTTTGCTATTTCACAAATTAAAACAAAACTATCACATTGATTTAGAAGAATTATCAACTTTGTTCTCAAATCCAAAAAGAATCAATGAATTATGATGAAAGGTAAAGGATTGTATTGTACAATGTTCGAAGTTGTAAGCAAGAAGGACTCAAATCAAATCAAATTTTCTTCTTATTTTTATACTAATTGAAAGGTCCATTCAAAAGCCCTTAAAAAATGACCTAACTTGCACAAGGGGTCCTACAACTAACAAGAGATATACCAAAAAAATAAAGAAATGAAATATAAAGAGAACAAAGTAGCAATGAGAAAAAGGAAAACAAATAGTGCACAACCACGAGTTCAAACCACGAGTTCAGAACGTTGCACTCCAAACATAGCTTTTTGATTTTCAGGCTTTCAAACACTACATCAAACACTATTTTTTGGTTCTTAGGCTTCATAACACTACACTGAAAACACTATTTTCTGATTCCCAACATTACACTTCAAACTAGGGGTGGTAGTGTTAAGCAAAAACTGATCACACTGAACCGATCCAAATGATTTGGTTCGATGTTTTAGAAGAAAATTGGGAATCTAGATTTTTTTATTTTGGCACAACTGAAAAAATATTAGTTTGGTTCAATTTTCATCCCAAAAACTATTAAAAAATCAAATCGAACCGAAGTATATATATATATATATATATATACCTCAAAAATCCTAAATTGAATCACAATCTATTATTGCATCGTTTCATCTGTTTTCTTTCAATTAATTTTAAAGTAACAAAATGAGATTGTTAACTCTATGAATTCTTATTGAGATGTTGAGAAATTTTGGGGTAAAAAACCCTAAAATAAGGGTTGAACCCAGAAAGTAAGAGTCTGTTTGGTAAGCAATCTGAAAATAAAAATTTGAAAACAAATGATTCAATGAAACACAGAGTTGTATTTCATGTTTTTAGATATGTGTTTGGTAACAGATTTAGAAATTTGATCCATTATAAACAGTTGTTTAAAGTGTGTCCTATAACATATTTATAGATCATGAAATTAGTTGTAGTTGCAAAACTAATTATTGGATTGGATATAAGTCATTATTAATTAATTTATGAACATGATTTTTATAAATTTGATAGAATTATCATTTTATAATATAATATTATATAATTTATAATATATTATATTACACCTATTTTAATTTAACAAAAGTAAATTGAGTTTATAACATGAAATATTGTATTTAGTAAGATTTTTATCTTTGTTTAATATAATTCTGCATTTTAAAATTTTAAATTCAGAATCTGAATATAATGAAAGCATAAAAAATGTTGTTTTTTACATCACATAATTTTTCGAAAACATCTGTGCATAATGAATTCAGTGAATCTGAAAACATAAAATAGAATCTGGATTGCATACCAAACAAACCCTAAAATAGCAAAAAAATTGTAAAAAAAGAACCAGAATGGAATCTAACCAACTAACCGTTAGGTTCCTCTCTTGCTAAAATCGATTGAATCGATTTGGTTCTCGATTTGTTTGAAAATGAATGAAAATCGAATCGGTATCAACCCTACTCTAAACACAACTTTATAATTCTCGGACTCCTACCCATTTCTAAATACTGTCTTCAGAATAGTTCACTCCAACATTGTTGCTCCAGAACAAACCTCCAAAATAAATCCTAAAATAAATCCCAAAGTTTCGAGTGCAAGAGTTCGATTTTGAAACCGTGGGGCAAACAACCTATAAGACGTTTTCAAAATTTGTATTTGGGACATTTTCTCACTAAAAAAAAAAAAAAAAAAAGCGTAGAAGTAGAACCTCTCATGTTCAACTTCAACCTAAAATCGACGTGAATTTTCACAAGGCACTCACATGGCAACTCCGGCAACGGCGAGTGGTGACTGGTGAGTGAAGCTCCGGCCGGCGGCGGTCGATGAAAGCTTATATATCATAGAAACACTCTTCCACGCTGAGATGACGACTGCCATGGGACCTCCACCGCCAAGAAACCCTTCCTCCGCTTCTCCAACGGATTCCGATGCCGGAACCCTGGAGGGAGATTCAACCTCTTCTTCGACGGCATCAAAGGCCGCCATGGGCCCTCCTCCTCCGAAAAATCCTACTCCTCCCGACTCTGATCTCCCAGCCCTGACCACAACTCAAGAAGACGAATCACCGGTGAATTCGACCAATTCCGATGCTTCAGAACTCGTTGAGAAGGTTTCAGATGGCTCCGCGTCTGATAAAGCTGTGGAACTGGCCTCGAAGCAATCCCAGAGCGTAGCGGTGCCATACACCATTCCTTCTTGGAGTGGAGCCCCCTCCCATCGTTTCTATTTGGAGATTCTGAAGGATGGATGCATTATTGATCAATTTGATGTGTAAGTCCATTGAAAGTTTGAAAGAAATTTTTAGAACTTCGTATTAATTTCTCAAGATAGATGAAATTCTGGAACTTAGAGAAATGGCCTGATATACTGTTTTTCTCATACTCGGTCTTGATGAGATCAAATCCTGCTGTTCTTTTATTTGTTAACATATTGGTTACTGAGTTGTGTATATATGGTTTTAGATATGAGAAGGGGGCTTATATGTTTGGACGTGTGGATCTCTGCGATTTTGTTCTGGAGCATCCAACCATTTCTCGTTTTCACGCTGGTAGCCAACTTTTCCCTTATACTTAGACTAGTTGACATGATCATGTGAAGGATTCATATTACAGGATTTTCAATTTTTTTTTTTTGTATAAGAAACAATTTCATTAATTAATGAAATGGAGAAAACTGAGAGCACCACCAGGTGAATTACAAAAATGATCGCCAATTAAAAATAAAGAAAAATAAACTATAAAGGTGAAAAGGTGGTAAAGGTTTGCACCATAAATAAACAATAGAGAAACATGGTCCATAAATCGGTCAAAAGTACAAGAAACATCCCTAAAATGCCGACCATTACTCTCCCTCCAAAGATTCTATAGAAAAGCATGAACAAAAGCGAGCTAAAAGACTTTTGTGCATCTCTTAAAGGATGCCCCCACCAAAACAAAGGATAGGGAAATCAAAGATATTATGTGACATGGCCATTGACCAACCAAAAACATCCAAAATACAACACTAAAACTGCTGAGTAAAAGAACAATGCACAAACATATGCCTCGCTGTCTCTGAATCTAAACCACACAGGATGCACCACGAAGGAGAAAGACTCATATAAGACATTCGTCTTTGTAACATAATACTAACAACTCCCAAATTAAGCTCCCAAAGTAAAATCTTAATCTTCTTGGGATGCTGATCCTTCTAGATAATATAGTAAAGGTCACGTAACCACGGATCACCAGAACTCAACAAACTATCAGTAAGTGATTTAACAAAAAAGAAACTAGAAGGCTCCAAAGGCTAAACCCAGGAATCATTTCTGTTCGAAAGGATAATAGGAGATAGCAAGTGACAAAGAGGAATCATTTCTGTTTGAAAGGCTAATTTGAAGGATGAGGAGTCAGTGGAATTGATCGTGTTGTTGGGGTTGTTGAATGAAGTAAGGCCGTCGACTAAGGAAGATTGGAGGAGGTGGAGTATTGAGTTTTCAGGGCCTTTTCTAGCAGCTTACTGATCAGAAATAAGGAGTTTAGTCTCCTTTTTTGGGAAAGGACAGGTTGTGGACAAGGGGCGGTATCAGTCTCTTTGGTCTTCTTATTGCCCTAGTGTTCTATTATGGGTTCTGATTAATGGAAAGGTGTACATTGGAAGTTCTCAAGAGAAAGCAACCTTCTTTGTTGTTGCAACCATCCATTTGTGGGCTTTGCTTGAAAGCTGAGGAAACCTCTATGCATAGCTTCTTTCCGTGTGTTTATGCGAGATGTTATTGGGGGAAGCTGTTGGACATTTTCGGGGTTAGCTGGGTTTTTTGTTAATTCGGTCTCTGAGAATGTTACTCAATTGTTGGCAGGTCATGTTTTGAGCTCAAAGGCTAGGGTGTTGTGGACTTCTGGAGTCAATGCTCTTTTCTCAGAATTATGGCTTGAAAGGAATCAAAGACTATTCAAAGGAAAAGGGCTGAAGTGGTCAACAAGTTTCGATTTAATCATTTTGAAGGCCTCCTCTTGGAGCTTGCAGGATACTCCATCTCAGATTTGTGTTTTTCTTGGCACCCTTTTTTTTTGGGTTTATGTCTAGTATTGCTTTAGTTTGGTTTGGTTTGCTGGAAGGATTTCTTATTTCTTATTTGTGGGTGGTTGTGTTTTCTTTTGATCTTTTGTAGTGTTTTTCTACTTTATTACTCTGTACTTTCATTATATCAATGAAATGATACTTTGTTGCCTTGTCAAAAAAAAAAGTGAGAAAGACTAGCCCCATTCATTGGTTTCCAATTTCGTTAAATTCCACTGAAGCTTCAGATCCTAAGCAGAGCCCGTGGAATTCCACAATCCAGCATTAGGGTTCTCCCCTTTTCAATTGATAAACAGAGTTGGTTGCTGAAAGGCAATACAAAATGGCCAGTCGAATATAGAGGACTGGTGCTCTCCCTCTCTACTATCCTAGCAAAAGATTACCAAAAATATAAAAACTAGATACATTCCTCCTACCACTTATAAAGCCAAACCCCAAAAAATCTCCACGGGTCCCACTTCAAAGACAATATCTCTTTTCTCCTGCACTTCCACTCTAACTAACTTTCCCCCACTTTCCCCTTTTTCCCCTACGTTGGTACTGGGCCTTAATGGGGGAGGCCGAACATTACCCCTGTGGTACCAAGAAACCTTGTCCTCAAGGTTGAACATTACCCCGGTGGGAGTTGCTTCTTGAAATCACTAATCATTTCCCATGTAGCTTCATGAGGTGGCAACCCTTTCCAACTAATCATAACTTCATCAACTTCTGTGACTTCATTTTCTCAGTAAGCAAAAACTTCAGCTGCTTCTGCATTCCACTCAAAGTCCTCTGTCAACCTTGGATCTTCAACTTGAACCACTTGATGGTCTCCTACTGCTAGTTTCAACTGGGATACGTGAAAAACAAGGTGAATATTTGCTGATGAAGGGAGTTGTAATCTGTAAGCGACAATACCCATTCGTTCCTCAACCTAGTATGGCCCAAAATATTTCGGAGACAACTTCTCATTCCTCCTCTTAGCTACAGAAGATTGACGATAAGGCCTCAATTTTAGAAAGGCCCAGTCTCCTACTTGAAACTCGACTTCTCTTCGTTTTTGATCCACGAACTTCTTCATTCTATTCTTGGCCAGACACATGATTTTTCAAGGCGTCGAGAGCAATATCTCTGTCTATGAGTTGTTGTTCCAATGTAGCATTCATAGTTCAAGTTGCTCTATAAGATAACAATGGAGGTGGGGGGCACCCATAAACGACCTAAAAAGGCGTTATACCAATAGAGCTATGATATGTGGTATTATACCAATACTCGGCTTAGCTCAACCAAGAAATCCACCCTTTTGGATGTTCATTACAGAAGCATCACATATATGTCTCCACACATTTGTTCACTATCTCCGATTGACCATCGAATTGCAGATGATATGATGTACTCCGACACAACCGAGTACCTTGAACTTGAAACAACTCACTCCAGAAATCGCTTAAGAAAACCTTGTCGCGATCTGATACAATGGATTGAGGGTAACCGTGCAACCTGACTATTTCTTTGATGAAACTCTCCACAACTGACTAGCTGTAAACAGGTGTTTTAGGGCTACAAAATGCGTCATTTTGCTCGGACGATCTACTACAACCATGATGACATCAAAACCAGCTGATCGAGGTAAACCTTCAATGAAATCAATCGAGAGGTCTTCCCAAATTCTTTATGGCACATTAAGCGGCATGAGAAGACCCGTGGGAGACATGGATAATGACTTGTTCCTCTGACATATATCACAATGGGACAAACAAGTTTTGATATCAGATTTCATCCCTTCCCAGAAAAGTTCTCTTGAGATGCGTTTATACGTCCATAAGAATCTCGAATGTCCTCCTATCATCGAATCATGAAAGGTATGCAATATGGCTGGAATTAAAGAAGATGACTTGGGTAGGACTAACCTTCCTTTGTATAACAGAGTCCCTTGCATTAATGAATACTTCGGAACACTATCTAAGTCATCCTTTAGTTTCGCAACAATCTTCTGAAGCTCCAGATCCTCGTTTACCTCCCCTCGAATGATATCGACGTCTACCACAGAAGGTATGGATAGTTGAGCCAACTGACCCATAGGTGGGAGACGGGATAAAGTGTCAATGACTTTATTTCCAAACCCCAGATGAAATCAAACCTCAAAATCATAACCAAGCAATTTGGCCACCCATTTCTGGTACTGCTACTGAGGAGGAATTACCCGTTGTTCCAATAAGAATTTCAAGGCCCGTTGGTCTGTTTTTACTACAAACTTTTGACCCAACAGATACGGACGCTAGCGCTGCAGGACAAACATTATGGCCATTAACTCATGTTGTAAATTGATCTGGCCTGCCCTCGAGTGGACAAAGTGTGACTGTAGTAGGCGATTTGCCGATCTCCTCGCACCAACACGACTCCAAGGCCCGTTCCTGAAGCATCAGTCTCTATGACAAAAGGGCGGGTAAAATCCGGTAAAGCCAACACCGAAAGTGTTACCATGACTTTCTTCAGTGTCTCAAAGGCTGCCATTGCCTCAACATCCCACTCAAACAACCCCTTCTTTAATAAACGTGTCAAGGGAGCTGCAATCGTGCCATAGTTTTGGACGAACTGTCGATAATAGCCCGTGAGACCTAAAAACCCTCACAAGTCTTTCACAATCTTTGGTATTGGCCAAGTCCACATAGCTTCTAACTTCCCCGCATCAGCCTTGATCTCTTTTTCTGAAATCCAATGGCCCAGATATTCAATTTGGTCCCTCACAAACTGACACTTCTTCTCTTTTTTTTTGACAAGGAAACAACGAAATTTCATTGAGAAAATGAAAGAGCTAGTAGCTCAAAGTACAAAAAAGGAAACAAAAACGAATTGTATCAAAGCAAAAACTAAAACTAGCACGAAGAAATAAAAACATCCCATTTTAGACAAATATCGATCTGAGAAAAATCCTCAAGACTTTGGAAAGAACACACCAGATTTAGGCTTTAAGTTGAATGGCATCCCATCGAGCCTCCCAAGCTAGAGATCTTCCTTCAAACATGCGCTGATTTCGCTCAAACCAGATATCAGATAAAATGGCCTTCACTGTATTCCCCCAAAGCACCACAACCTTTGTGTGAAGAAAAGGCCCTTCTGCTCAATGGCACTTGTTGTGATTAACACTTCTCCTTCCGAGTTTACCAACTCCGCCAGCATCCTCTTTCTCCTCTTTGCAGCCAGAAACCTGTGGAAAAAACCCGTGTTCTCATCTCCCTCTTTCAACCAGCACAATTTACACCTTTGAATCAAATCCCGCTCCTCTATCAAATAGATATTTTCCAATTCCCCCATCGCTGTAGCCCTAGAAACTGACACTTCTTCTCATTCGCATACAATTTGTGTTCCCGCAGCACATCAAACACAATTAGTAAGTGTTGTAAATGGTCCTCTTCACATTTACTATAAATGAGAATATCATCGAAAAAGACAAGGATAAACTTACGTAGGTATGGTCGGAAGATCTGGTTCATTAATGACTGGAACGTTGAGGGAGCATTTGTCGAACCAAAGGGCATTACTAAGAACTCATAATGTCCCTGATGGGTTCGGAAGGTCATTTTTGTGAATATCGTCTTCATGAACTCGAATTTGATGATACCCCGACTTTAAATAAATTTTCGAGTAAACTTTCGATGCGCGAAGTTCATCAAGTAATTCTTTGACCACTGGTAATGGGAACTTATCCAGAATTGTCACGTTATTCAAAGCACGATAGTCGATACAAAAGCGCCACCTTCTGTCCTTCTTCTTGGCTAAAATCACTAGACTCGAGAAAGGGCTAAAACTCGACCGAATTATTTCAACCTGCAACATTTCTTCTACTAACCTCTCAACCTCCCCCTCTGCACCTGTGCATAGTAGTTAGGTCGAACATTCACCGGGTTGGTTCCCTCTTTTAGGTGAATGTGGTGATCAATTTCTCTTTTGGGCAGAAGTTCCCCGAGCCAAGTGAAAATTTCCCTATACTCGTGTATTAATTGGATCACCGGGGGCGGCAACTAACTCAGAGATTTCAACTGATTAGAGTCAACCTCAGTTTGCACTGCCCCTAAGGTTTTGAACTCAATCAGGTAGCCTAGGTCATTGGACTCCCAGTCTTTCATCATCTTCTTCAGCGCCACTTGTGACTTCATCAAGCTTGAATTGCCTTTTAAGACTACTTGCTTAGTCCCCACCTCCACTTGATGGTTAGCGTAGGCCAGTGAATGCTCGTTTCTCCCCAAGTATGTAGCCACTACATTCCCAATACCACATCCTCTCCTCCCAATTCTATGGGTTAAGAAATTTTCTACTATGATGAGCTTTTGCAAGTGCACTACAACACCTTTGCACACCCCCTTCCCTGGTATCTAACGTTATTCCATCGCCCATAATTATTCCGTAGTTAGCTGTCTCTATTATCGACAACTTCAACTCCTCTACGAGCCTCTGAGAGATAAAATTATGAGTCGCTTTGCAATCTATCAACACTATTATTTCTCGATCCTCCACAAACCCTTTCATTTTAATAGTTCCTGGGTTTGTCATACCCACGACTGAGTTTAGGGACAAGTGGATTGTGTCGCTTTCCTCCTATCCCGAAAGGTTCAACTCCCCTTCGATTTCTCCGTCATCATCTTCGATAATTTCCAACTCTTCCCCGTTTGTATGCATCAACATTGCTCGAAACTCCTTAGCCTTACACTTGTGGGAAACTCTTCCCCATTTGTATGCACCAACATTGCTCGAAACTCCTTAGCCTTACACTTGTGTCCCACTGTATAATGTTCTTCACAACGAAAACACAACCCCCTTTCCTTCCTACTTTGAAATTCCGCATTAGATAGCTGCTTGGCTGGACCGTCTCTACGTGGAGTATTGTTGACCTGGCTCGACAGAGTAATCGTGCGAGTTGGCAGAATTTCTGGTGGTTGCGTGTTCGTCCTCCGCAGTTGTTTGCCCTAGGGTTCGACACCCCTCCTTTTGGGCCGCTTGGGCCATATTTTAATTCCTCCAAACGGGCTTGGTCCCGATTTCCCACCAGCTGGGCCGTCTCCATCATTGTGTTTAGTCTGATGGGTTTCCAACACTGCACCTTGGCCTTCACCACCGATTTGAGTCCATTCATAAACATGTTCTCACAATTACCTCCTTCGACAGTTGGGGTAAGGGTGCCATCATGAGCTCAAAGTCATTGCAATATTCCGTCATTGTTTTCTCCGACTTGATCGCAAGGAATTGCCCCATCACGCTCCCTTTTTTGCTTTGCAGAAACGACCTAGGAGCTGAATTCTGCTTCATCAACCTTATCTCTTGTGCTTAAAAGATTGTTGCAAGAGTGTTGTCCAATAGATTAAAATCTGTTTTGCCATATACTATTGCTGACAATCAACTTGCTTTTGTTGAGAATAGACAGATTCTTGATGTCTCTTTAATGGCTAATGTGCTTATTGATGATTGGAATCTGTGCAATCGCCAAGGTGCAGTTTTGAAATTGGATATTGAGAAAGCTTTTGACACAGTCCATTGAGATTTTTTGGATGTTGTTTTCCATGTTGAAGGCTTCGGACAATTCTGGAGGAAATGAATTAGAGGTTGCATTTCTAGTGCAAATTAGTCAATTATTATTATTATTAATGGCCGACCTCGTGGAATTAAACAAGGTGACTCTCTATCTCCTTTTTTTCTTTATCCCGGTGTTCGATTGTCTTAGTCATACATCGAATCACTACACTAGTTTGGGAAGCATTGTAACACATCCGATTGGTTCTTCATCTTTCTGCCTTAATCGTTTGCAATTTGCTGATGACACTCTTCTATTCTCTAATGCTGATAGATTGGCTTTAAAAAAACTTTTTGAGGTAGTTAACTTTTTCGAAAGACCTCTCGTCTAAAGATAAATTTGAGTAAGAGTGAATTATTGGGCATACATATTGATGATTCTAATATGGATGAGATGTTGTTGACCTTTGGGTGTAAAGAGAGATGTTTGGCCTACTACTTATCTGGGCTTGTTTGGAAACTCTAAGTTTTATTCTTTTTGGCAACCAGTTATAGAGCAAATTCAACCGAAATTTTATGCAGGGCGGACGACACACTCTCATTCAAGCCACTCTTTCTAGCTTGCCTACTTATTATATGTCTCTATTTAAAATGCTTAGTAGAGTGATAAAGACTTCAGACAAGCTCATTTGTGATTTTTTTTGGGAAGACGCTAGAGGTGATGGTGGTGTTCACAATGCGAGATGGGAAACAATGTAGCTTCCTAAACTTATGGGCGGTTCGGGTGTTGGTAACTTTCAACATTGAAACTCAGCTTTGGCTAAATGGATTTGGCGCTTCATCCATGATACTCGATTCCTTTGGAGAAATCTTGTTGTTGCTAAGTATTATGATTTTTTTTGATAAAACACCAAGCTTTCATTGAGAAAAAATTAAACAATACACAGACATACAAAAAAACAAGCCCACAAAAAACAAGGGGAGCTTACAACAAGGCGCTCCACCCAAGCAAAGTAAAGTCTAAAGGATAATTACAAAAAGGCTTAACCACCGAGGCCCAAAGAGAAACATAGAATCTAATAAGGGTCCAAATATCAAAAGAGGAGCGATCAACCCCTCGAAAGATTCTATTATTTCTCTCCCCCCAAAGCCCCCAAAGAATAGCACACACTCCAGCACGCCACAAAAAGACTCCCCTCCCTTGAACCTGGGAGTGCAAAAGGAACTCCCTCATCGCATCTCTGCAAGCCTCCCCTCTCCTGGCAAAGGGAATCCCTTGAACCTGGGAGTGCAAAAGGAACTCCCTCACTGCATCTCTGCAAGCCTCCCCTCTCCTGGCAAAGGGAATCCCTAGCTCATTGAAGAAAAACATCCACACCTCCTAAGCCACCTCGCACCTTCAAAACAAGTGTGGTCAATGTCCTCAGCCGCCTTTTTACAAAGAATACAACACCAAAGCCCAGCCAAAGAAGGCCATCTCCTTGAAACCCTATCTAGAGTATTAACCCTTCCGTGAAGGACCTGCCAAGTAAAAAACCTAAACTTCTTTGGGATTTTCACCTTCCAAACTAAGGAAAAGACTGACACTCCCTGAGAAGCAGAAGGAGAAGAGTTAACTAGGGATAAGAACAAAGACCGACACGAAAAACCAGCTAAGGGATCAGGGTGCCAGAGACGAACATCTTTCCTATCCGAACAACATCGAAGACCATCCAGAAGAGAAAGAAGGGACAAGACATCAAACGTCTCTTGATCAGAGAGAGCACGCGGAAAGTGAAGAGAGGGGGACGCAAGAAGACCCGAATGAAACAAAACATCAACCACCCTCTTAAATTTGGAGCCAGACAAATGATAAAGATGCGGAAAAACCGAACAAAGAGGTTCATCCCTCAACCACCTATCTTCCCAAAAGAAAGTATCTGCCCCATTACCCACCCGAAAAGAAACAAGCTCAGAGAAGGAAGGAAAGCCCTCTTGCTAAGTATTATGATAATCAGCTTGAGAACAATTGACCTCAGTTTATAACAAATGCTTCTCATAAATCTCCAGTAATGTTAGAGATTTGGTCTTTTCTCATACTTGCAAGCTTATTGGTGATGGAAGATCTACTTTGTTTTGGACTGACGCTTGGTTAAATTGTGGTCCTATTTCCCAAGACTCTATGGTCTTACTTTGTGCCATGATTTCATTGTAGTAGATATGTGGAATACAAAAACTTTGGGTTTGGAATTTGAGGCTTCGTTGCTATCTAAATTATATGGAAGCACTTAATGAGCTACCTTCTCACATCTTTTGTCACAGATTAACTTACGGACTTCTCTTGATACTAGGTGGTGGACTTTGGAAACATCTGGGAGTTTCTCTGTTAAATCGCTCATTAATAGCTTACTGGGTGTTGATGATCCTATTTTAAAGGACCCGTATTTCTTTGATTTGGGTCGATGCTTATCCAAAGAAGATTAAAATCTTCCTTTGGAAACATATTAACACAACTGACCGTCTTCAAAGAAGATTCAAAGAAGAATGCCATTATGGCTTTCTCTCCTTCTTGGTGTTTTAGGTGTAAATCAAGCACAAAGTCTGCTAGATTTATTTGTCCATTGCCATTATGCTTATCTTTTCTGGATATACATTTTAGAAGCGTTTGGATGGTCATTGCCTCTTTCCAATAGTATATTTGATTTTCTTTCTCCAAGGACATCCTTTTAGTCTTTATAGTTTATCTTTCTTCATCTCCAATTGGAGAAGTTTCTTGTAATCCACCTTAAGGTGATGGGAGTTTTCCTCCTTATTTCATTCATCAATGAAATCATTTGTTTATGGATATACATTTTAGAAGCGTTTGAATGGTCATTGCCTCTTTCCAATAGTATATTTGATTTTCTTTCTCCAATTTTGGTGGGACATCCATTCAAAGGTACCAGGAAGATTCTTTGGCTTGCTTTTATACGAGTGGAGAGGAATGGTCGAAGCTTCAAAGGAGTCTCTCATACTTTTGAATGGTTTTTGGACAATGTTTTATCTAATGTTTTCCTCCTTATTTCATTCATCAATGAAATCATTTGTTTCTAACCACCCCACCCCACCCCACCCCACCCAAGAAAAAAAAAACCTCTTGGAAATAAAGGAATAAGAACACAAGGGCTGGAGCTTAGTAATTATGGCGACATCATTGATGGAAGGACTCTCAATGTTGTGGCAACTTCTCATATCATATCATAGATGGTAAAACTAGAGGTACGAGGTGGGCAAAAACTAGGGTCTGGTTGAATTGCTTAAATCAAAATAGAAAAAGAAAGATAGGGCAGACAATGTACCAACAATACCTTAACAACATTAAGACTTCAGAGGTAGATCGAGTAACAATATTCAACTTATCATCCTTGAAGGTTACAAGGAACATTGAATGGGGGACTAGACATTTTCGCCCTTTGTTTTCTTCTTTATATATTCTTTTCATCATTTTTTCTTTAAAATAATTAGAGGCAAACTAATATATTTGTTAATTAATAAAAACAGTATAATTAACTTATTTTTCAAGGTATACTCCTTAAAATTTTCTGCAAAAGAAACATAGCTATTCGAGGATGCTAGGTCTTATATATAGTTGAATGATATCATTGACTATATGTTTTTGTTAAAGAATAATTTAGGTGGTCAGAAGATACTATTATTTGACTATGTTGTCTACCTTTTGTAGTTCTCCAATTTAGAAGTAATGGAGATGCGTACCTTTATGATCTTGGAAGTACTCATGGAACTTTTATTAACAAGAATCAGGTGTGGATCTTTCTTGTTTAATTTTGATTATTGGTAATTGGTATTTGTATCGATCTTTGTTTTTTTCAATTTTTCAATTTTTCAATTTTGACATTTTTTCACATTTTAAATTTCAAAGCTCTCTTTGGGTTTGGTGGTTGAGGCACTCTTAGTCAACACTTCTCTATGGTTTTCCCTTCGAATTTTGTTATTGATTCAATTCTCTTTTGCTTAGTGGAGCGTGGGCTCTTCTTCAAGCATTCTTTAGTTCAGCTTATTCTTTTTTTGAGTTTGTTTTGGCTTTAAAGAATCTTAGCAAGCAAGTTTCTCCTTGAGCTAGTCTGTTTTGAATTCGATTCTCAGGCTTCCTTTCAGGGTTATTTCTTTTCAGCTTTTATGAGTTTTGTGGGCTGATTTTCTCTCCTTTGTGGAGTTTGGCTTTTTCTGCCCTGTTTTAACATGGTTGGTTGAAAAAGTGGGCCGGATTTTCTTGCATTTTCTGATGGACTTCTCCGCTGTTTTATTTAGGTGAAGAAAAGGATTTTTGTGGACTTGCATGTCGGTGATGTCATTCGATTTGGCCAGTAAGCAACTCTTCATTGGTCTTTTTTTTTTTTTTAAAAAAAGAAATTTCTGATTATCTGAATGGTGATTTTAATTATTTTCTTCTACTATGTTGCTATTGGTACTTCTAAAATAATCTATGAAGCACAAACACTCTATTTTAGGCGGAGTGTCCGTGTTGGATATAGATACGCTCTAGGCACGTGTCCGATATATCAATTTACACACCCCTTATCATTATTATTTTTTTAATTTCCGAGATGCGTTCGACATGCATTGGACACACTGGGTAAATTTTTAACCAAAAAAAGGGCTAGCCCACTTATTTAGAGCCCGATGATAAAAACCCTCATAATTTTAAATTTTAAACAGAAAAAAACATAAATAACACAACTAAAAAGTAAAAAAGATTTTGTAGTTTTGAAGGGTGGTACGTTGTGGGTGGTTTTTCCCTAATAGAATACTAAAAAACATGGCAGATCTGAGGCCATTCCTTGTTATGGGGTTAGAGAAAGCTTCATGGACTTCGCTTCGTGTTACAGAAAGAAAAAAGTTTTGACGCAATAGGTGAAAATTGTGGAGAATTCATAAGGTGTGCAACAAAACCATGAATATGCTTGATTACTTGGAGGCATGCACATGCTTTTAGACCAAAGAATATGCTTCATTACCTGGATTGCTAACATATTAAACATTGGGGGTACAAATCTGGTTCTGACATCAATGTTTAATTTCTAATTTTGTAGGGACCTTGATCAAGAGATTGAGGAGTTCGTTTCTCTTTTATCTTTACTTAAGCTCCTGGTTCTTTCCTCTTGGTATAAAGATGAACGTCCATGGTCTCTTAAGTCGTCAGCATCACTTTCTTAAAGGTCTAGTGGAAATGGAAATGTAACACAATGAAATTCTTTTTTGATTTTTTGATTACCACCATATTCTTGTCAGATGAAGATTTCTAAGTTTGGTTCGTTTGAAGCAAGCTGGGTGACTTGCCTCACAATTATGAGGGTGACCTGAGGAAGGCTATGTTAGTTTGACCTGCATGAAAAAATATTTTTGATCATTTAGTCTAGTTTCACTTGGTGATTTTTTGATATATTAAATATATTCTTCAAATTGTTTTTTTATATGAAACAGAGTTTTCGATTAAAAGAAAGAATTAATAAATAATAGCCTAAAGGCCAAGGAGTTGAGGAATCCCCTCGCCTAAAAAGAAGGTTCAAACAAAACAGCCAAAACTAAAAATTTTACAGAGGCACAAACGTTGCAAAACATATTTATGTAGGACACTCCAAAAAGAGGCTGCTCAAAAAAAGACTTTCCAATTGGCAGTAGTTAAAGAAGGTGAGTAATTACAAAATTCCTTAGAGCTTGCACTTCAAGAGCAAACTTAAACGGAAGAATCTCAAACCTCCCTCCAATCTTTTTGCTATTCATGGAAAAAAAAAGGACAATGGTGTCTTGATTTGTCTGGTTGTATTGATCGCAGTCTCAAAATTTTATTCTCCTCTTGCTTTAGTTTGTACTTAAACTCTGATGTTTATGTTCATTTGCAGTTCATCTCGCTTGTACATTTTTCAAGGGCCAAATCATTTGATGCTACCTGTAAGCTCCCCTAGCATTTTATTTTTAACTCAGTGATCACTAAAAGGGTTACTGGAACTCGCTCTTTTGTTTCCTAATCGACATGTATTCATTCCAAGTCTACTGCTTGTGTCATTGATTATAATTGACAGTTCATTTCTTTCTAGTTTGAGTCAACCATACTATGCCCTTGTTTTCAGTAAGTTTCTCATTTCCAGATTTGTTTTTACTCTTATGGTAAGACGTGTTTGAGAATTTGGACTACTAAAAATTCATGCATGTAGATTTGGAGAGAGTGGTTGGTGAATGGTGAATATTAGCTCAGAAGGATGATGTAAATCAGTAAGAGAATCTTGGAGAAAAAACTATATTATTTATTCAATCCCTCAACAAGTCTGGAAAAGGCCTTTAAATACATCAATAAGTAGTAACCTAAGACCTACATGACCCGTGGAGGGATAAAAGAAGTAAATCTAAAAGTTACTTCATGGTAAAGTCACTTAAATGAAAATTACGGCAGCAAAATTAATCAAATTTCTCAACGAACTCCTTATAACTATAACAATTCCATCCCTCTTGAAAATTAAACTTGTCCTCGTGTTATATTAAGGAGCTAACTGAAATTGATCAGGAGGATGATATTCTAACAAATCAGCCACATTAAAGATAGGGGAAATCTTGTATCCTAATGGTAAATCAACCCGATAAGTGTTGTCTCCGAATTTCTGCACAATAGCATAAGACCCAATCTTCCTTGGATGTAGTTTAGCACGGGTGTTAGCAGGTAATCGGCTTTTGTGTAGATCTACCACAACAAGATCTCCAACATTGAACAGTTTCTCACATCGATGTTTATCAGCCTGCTGTTTGTAAGTAGAATTAGACTTTTCCAAGGATTCTCGAACTTCCTTATGTATTTGAGCAACTCTTTCCACCATATTTTCAGCTTCCTGATTAACATGATTAGAAAAAGGTAGATTAGATAAATCTACTATTAAACGTGGTAAGCTAGTATAAACAACCTCGGAAGGAAACTTCCTTGTGCAAAACTTCCTTGGGTAATGCAAGTTTGAAGCGTTTGGACAGAATCACTTCAGACCATTTTTCGTTGATCTTATCATTTGGTAATTTGGAGTGGGGGCCTTGTCCCTTTCGTTTTGAAAATGCTTGGCTTCAAATTCTTCTATTCGCAAGTTGTTGAGGTTTGGTGGCAGCAAAACAGTTGGAAGGTCGGCAGTCACGCTTTATATGCAAATTGAAAGGCCTCAAATTTGTTCTTAAGCGAAGGAGTAAATCTATTCATCCTCAGACTTCCCATTTATCCTCACTTATGGCTCAGTTACGTTTGCTAGACAATATTCAAGATGGAATTCCACTTACGAGTTTGCAGTTAGAAACTCGTCATTCTCTTCGTGAGCAAATTGAGGAACTGACAGTGCAAGATCATATTTCCTGGCGACGAAGGTGTAAATTGAAGTGGCTTAGTGAGGGGGATGAAAACATGAAATTTTTTCATCGAATATTAGCAGCTCATAAACGTAAAAATTCAATAACAGAGATTCTCTCTCGGGATGACCATAGTTTGACGACAGCCTCTGATATCGAGTCCGAATTTATTGGTTTCTATACCACTTTATTTAAAAAAGACGGTAACCAGAGGTTCCTTCCCACTAATGTGAATTGGAGTCCACTTACCAATGATCAAGCCATAACTCTTGAAGGGTTTTTCACTGCAGAAGAAGTCTTCAAAGCTGTCTCTTCTTTGGGTTCTAGTAAGACACCTGGACCTGATGGTTTTACTGCAGAATTCTTTAAATTTTTTTGGGATACAATTAAATCTGATGTTATGGCAATGTTACATGATTTTTTCTCATCCGGTATTATTAATGCCTCTCTAAATGAGACTTACATCTGTTTAATCCCAAAGAAACTGGCCCCTAAATCAGTCTCTGAATTTCGGCCCATCAGCCTAATTTCTTGTGCCTATAAGATTATTGCTCGAGTCCTTTCTAACAGGCTGAAGTCGGTTTTACAGTATACTATTTCAGAAAATCAATTAGCCTATGTGGTTGACCGACAAATAGTTGATGCCTCCCTAATGGCTAATGAATTAATTGATGACTGGTCTAATTCTCGACGCAAAGGAGTGGTTTTGAAGCTCGATCTAGAGAAAGCTTTTGATACAGTAGATTGGGACTTCCTAGATGCCATTCTGTGTGCCAAGGGCTTTGGTGTGAGGTGGAGAGCATGGATAAAGGGTTGTATCTCTAGTGCGAATTACTCAATTATCATAAACGACAGGCCTCGGGGTAAGATCATTCCGTCTCGTGGCATTCGACAGGGTGATCCTTTATCCCCTTTTCTCTTTATTCTGGTATCTGACTGCCTGAGTCGTCTTATGTCTCATAGTGCTATGCTGGGAATTATTAGGACTCACCCGATTGGTAATTCATCTTTCTCTTTGAATCACTTGCAATTTGCTGATGATACTCTTCTTTCTCTACTGCTGATAGACCTGCCTTGACTCGTCTCTTTGAAGTGGTAAAAATTTTTGAATTGGCTTCTGGTTTAAAGATCAATTTATCCAAGAGTGAATTGTTAGGGATTCATGTTGATGATTCTGAAATGGATTGGATCCTTTCTAACTTTGGGTGCAAGAAGGGGTGTTGGCCAACTACCTATTTGGGCCTTTCTTTAGGAGGCAATTCAAAGGTGAGCACCTTCTGGAATCCTGTAGTTGAAAAAATGAAACAAAAACTTCACAATTGGAAGTATGCTTTCATTTCTAAAGGAGGGAGGCATACGCTCATTCAGGCTACTCTTGCCAGCATGCCGACCTATTATTTATCTCTTTTCAAAATCCCATCTAAAGTCACAAAAATCATGGATAAGATTATACGTGATTTTCTTTGGGAAGGTTCTAGGGGAGATGGTGGTATTCACAATGTGAATTGGAAAACAACACAGCTTCCAAAGCTAATGGGGGGCCTTGGTATTGATAATTTTCAGCATCGGAATTCAACTCTTCTAGCTAAGTGGATTTGGCGGTTTGTCCGAGAAAGGAATGCTTTGTGGCGGAAACTTATAGTCGCTAAATACTATGGAACCCTGGGAGTACAGGGTTGGCCACAAACTATTCGTTCGCATTCTTATAAGTCACCTTGGCAACACATTGCACTTTTATCAACTCAGGTTTCTAGTCAGTCTTTTCGTATTATTGGCAATGGTTGTACTACTTTGTTTTGGAAAGACTCTTGGCTAAGTTGTGGACCTAATACTTTGGCTTTCCCTAGATTATCTCGTCTTGCAACTAACTTGGATAGTTTGGTGGTTGATCTTTGGAATGATGCTAATGTTGCTTGGGATTTGCAGCTTCGTCGGAATTTAAATGATTTGGAGACTGAGGAATGGACTTCTCTTTCTCATCTTTTATCTCCATTTAGATTCAGAAATATTCCTGATACTTGGTCTTGGCCTCTTGATCCATCAGGCTCCTTTACAGTGAAATCTTTTATGTCTCACATAGTAGGTGGTTTTGATCCCAAGATGAAGGACTTGTACACGGTGATTTGGAACGATCGCTATCCAAAGAAGATAAAGATCTTCCTGTGGGAGCTTAGTTTGGAAGCAATTAATACTGCAGACAAATTACAACGACGGATGCCTTATATGTCTTTATCTCCATCTTGGTGTAGTATGTGTGGCTCTAGTTCAGAAAATGCTGGTCATCTCTTTATGCACTGCTCCTTTGCTTCGCGGTTTTGGAATTCTATTCTTGAAGCTTTTGGTTGGTATTATCCTTTTCCAAATGATGCGTTTGGATTCTTATCTTCAGTTGTGGTGGGGCATCCTTTCCATGGCAGGAAGAAAATCCTCTGGTTGGCCTTCACTCGTGCTTTCTTTTGGACCATATGGATTGAACGTAATAGTCGCCTTTTTAGGGAAGTCTCTTCTACTTTCGATCGCTTTTGGGATTTAGTTCTACTTAATGCTTTCTTGTGGTGTAAATCTGATTATCCCTTTTCTCTTTATAGTTTGTCTTTTTTAGTCTCTAATTGGAAATCCTTCTTGTAATTCACCCTTGGTGATTGGAGTTTTCTCCCCTATTTCATCTATCAATGAACTTGTTTCTTGATCAAAAAAAGAATCATTTCCTCGTACCTGTTTTCTTGCATGGTATGAAATGTGACATCTTACTAAACCGATCTACTACAACCGTAATTGAATCATTTCCTCGTTGGGTGCGTGGGAGTCCATGCTTTTAGGGATAGGTAATGGTTGATATTATAAAGATCCAATTAACCCAAAAACTTAAGCTGATAGGTTATGACAAATTTAATTATATCAACACCAACACTCCCCCTCACTTGTGGGGTTAGAAATTTGAACAAAAGTCCAACAAGTACAAATCAATAATAATTGGGAGAAAACGAGGGTTCGAACACAGGACCTCCTGCTCTGATACCATTTAAATCACCAATTAACCCAAAAGCTTAAGTTGATAGGTTATGGAAAATTTAATTATATCAACACCAACAGATATAAACCTGTATTTTGCCTTTGTCCTTTCGAAATCTAACACATAAAACATCTTTGAACAAAGTTTTTTTTTGATATAAGAAACAATTTCATTGATAAATGAAATGGAGGAAACTTGTGTGGTTTGAAGATTTCAAAGAACTTGTGTCATAGAGACTGATGCTTGTGTGGTTTTCTTCCAGCAACATTGAAGGTTAGTGGTGCTTCTGTTGGTACTTTTAACTTGAACTTCTATGCTTTAGAAACAACTATTGGTTTGCAGCCAGTCAAGGAGTCATTGGTCATAAAGGACTTTGTTGATAATTCCGTAGATTTGGACAGAATTTCGAAGGTCTTGAATGATGAGCAGGTGTTGGAGGATGTTCTGGGCTCCCCTGAATTTGAGAGGCCTCTGGGTTTGGTTTCTTTAGATGGTTCTTCGGTTCCTATGGTTGGTGATTTGGTGTTAAATCCGATGGGACATGGGAGTGACTGTGAGGACTTAATTGTTTTCAATGGGCATTCAGTACTAAACAATGGTTGCAAGGAGGCCTCAACCATGAGTGTCATTAGTCAGAAAGGAGTTGAAGAGGCTCAGGTTCAAAATTCAGGAGTATGTGTTGAGGGTTGGGGCTTTGAAGGTCACAAGGAAGGGGGGGTTGTTTATTCGACTTGGGTGAAAGAGGGGGTGGAGGGTTGTGGTTATGAAGGAGAGTCGCCATTTCCAAGTAATGTGGGGGGACTTCGTGATCGCTTTTGTTCTCCTTATGCTAAATTTTATACTCGAAAAAAGGGGAAGGTGGCGGGGTCAAGGCAAAGTTGTTCTTCTACTTCTTTAATTTTTGCCATTCAGGATGATACCCCTTCTAAGCTATTGTTACCAGAAGATCAGGGGATGACAAGGAAATTTGTGCGTTCTCCCGAGAAGGTGGCTTCTACCTGTGTTGGTGAAGTTTTTCTAGGCCCTTCTCAGTCCCGTTTTGTTAAAGTTTCTCTACACAATGAGGCTTCGCTTGGTCACTTGAGGAATCTTTGGGTTTCGAGAGTTAGAGGAGGAGGTGGGTTCTGATATAAGCTTGAGTAGCCCGTAAAGTTAAAGGCGTATGGAGTGCGCGTGTTGATTCTCCATTGGCGGAGACTTTCCCGTGATGATCTATCGCTCTTGTTTAGTTCTCCGATTGTCAAAGGTGGAAGTTGTAAGGAGCTCCTGTCCGAACGTGTTGGATGGGGAGGGTTCCTCTCCTCGGGTCCCAAAGGAACTGGATGCTTTTAAAGATTTGATCAAGGCTAGCGGGTTGCAATTTCGAGGAATTGGGTCCATCGCTCATTCGTCTCCTTGTCATTAAAAACGCAAGGGGAGGACAATTCTTTGATGGTGAATGATGGGATGGAGGTTTTTTCATGCCCAGAGTTATGTGGTTTTAGTTCCTTAATTTAAGCAAATGGTCTCCGCTTTAAAGCAATGGTTGTTGTTAAAGTAGTGCAGCGAGATGGTGGCTTTTGAAGTTTTCCTCCTCTGTCTGCCTTAGTTTTGGAATTTTAGGAGATGGTAGCTTTGTTGGGGCTTATGATCGGTTCCAAGAGTAGCTATTGGTTGTTGGAGGTTTGGGTGGTGCGGTTTGGGTCGGGCTTGTTTTGTTGGCTTCAATCCCGGAGTGTTCTCCTTTGTTGGCGTTATTGGCTTCTTCTACAGCCTTTTATAGATTTTGGTCTTTGTTTTTCTTTGGTTCTTGTATTTTTATGGTTATTCTTCTCTTGTTCTCGCTTTTTTTGGTTTGTTCTTGGAGAGGCATTGTTTTCTCTTTTGTCCTCACTTTATTTTTGAATAGTTTCATCGCTCTCTTGGTGTTTGTACTTTGAGCATTAGTCTCATTTCATTATTTCAATGAAAATTTGTTGTTATCTTGTCAAAAAAAAAAGAGGAAACCATCCAATCAAGAGAGAGCCATGAAAGTGAAAGCGAGTGAGAGGAAAGTCTCCCAAATTCTGTGATTTTGGCTTTGCTACCCCGTGAATGAACATCAAAAGCAATGGAGAAAGTCTTGCGGCCAATTGAAACTGACCGAGTAGAATGGTTCCAAGGTGTGGTGATCGGGTTAGTCATGGTGACCGGAGAGATCAGTTAACGGCGAGGTGGTGTGAGTGGAGAGGGGAGAGGGGAGAGAGGAGAGAGGAGAGAGCATAATGTCGAGACTCAAGTAAGATGTTGAAGCTGAACTTTATCCCTTCTCTGGATTTGAAGGAAATGTTGACTTAGAGGTTGATTTGATTGGGGGAATTCAGAATATTCTAAATACAGTTTTTTGGTTGATTATTCAGAAGCAAAAAAAGGCAGCCACCTCGTCATTTGAAATTCTGTCAAGATTCCCGTAAATGTAGGTGGTCTGGGTGTTTGTAACTTGATTGTCGCAATCAAGCTCTCATCTTTGAACAAAGTTATTTACATCCTTCCTTATTTGAGGCCAAAAAAAATCGAGAAGATAAGAGTTCAAAGGTTTTATCCTTGTCAAAATGTTCGACCAAACCTCCTCCATGTAAGTTTTTAATTAGGGCTTCCCTCAAGGAAGTATGAGGAATGCATAAGTTATTAATTTTAAATAAGTATCCATTGACCAAATGATAATCTCCAGAATCAAGTGGCTGAGAACATTTCCTCCAAACATTTTGAAAATCAGAATCATTCCCATAGTCTTCTGCTAATTGGTCGAAGGCAGTGATTTCTCCGTGCAATTGTGTTAGCAGACTGTATTTTCTGCTTAAAATATCTGCGGGTCGATTTGTAACCCTGTCTGATGTTTGATGACAAAATCGAATTTTTGTATGAAAGAGATCCATCGAGCATGCATTCGGTTTATGCTTTTCTGCGTTTGAAAAAACTTAAGGAAAAAATGGTCAATAAACAAGATGAGTTCTCTTCCGAGCAAGGAATGTTCCCATCGTTTTAATGACCTAATTAAAGAATATAACTCTTGTTCATATGTACTCCACTTTTTTCTAGTCTCACTTAACTTCTCACTGCACTATTCAATTGGATGGTTCTTTTGTGAAAGTGCGACCGCAATTCCAATTCCGAAAGCATCCGCTACTACTTCAAAAGGTTTATTAAGGAATGCCAAAACAGGGGTTGTGCTAAGTTTTTCTTTTAGAGTTTGAAAGCTATGTTCTTGTTCACTTAACCGAGTAAATTGACCCTTTTTTAGGCACTATAATAGGTGCAGCAATTGTGCTAAAATCCCTTATGAATTTGCGGTAAAATGAGGTTAATCCTAAGAAACTTTGGATGCCCTTCTCTTTTCTAGACATAGGCCAATCCCTAATAGCTTGAACTTTTGAAGGATCTACTTCTATACCTTGTGCACTTATGAGAAATCTAAGGAAATGTATTTTTAACGCCAAGAAGGAACATTTTTTAATATTAATGTATAACTCATTCTGAGATAAAGTTGAAAACAGAGTGTGCAAATGTTCCAAGTGTTCTTGGGTTTTGCTATAAACTAGGATGTCATCAAAGTATACCACTATAAATTTATTGAGAAAAGGTTGCAAAACTTAAGTCATTAACCTTGAAAAGGTACTTGGAGCATTGCATAATCCAAAAGGCATGCATGTCCACTCGAAAAGTCCAAAATTGGTTTTAAATGTCGTCTTCCACTCGTCCTTGGGCCTAATTCGTATTTGATGGTACCCACTCTTCAGATCTACTCTTGAAAATAAAGTGGTGCCGGTCAATTGATCAAATAAATCAGTTAATTTTGGTAGGGAACCTATATTTTACCGTTATCTTATTTATGGCTTGACTATCCACACACATACGCCGCGCCTACCGAAGCCAAATTCAGCAAGCGATGGATACCCATTGTGTGGTGAAGCGGGGCAGTTGGAGTTGGATCGCTTTGACAACTTTCATCAAGTTAGTTGATTGTTGGGCAATGTGGGAACGGTCAGTCTAGGCTCTCCTCCTCCCGACCTGCCCTAACTCGTTCGTTTTCCTTGCCTCCAACCGTCTTCGGTGACTGGCTTCATCGGTCTCCGGCCCTCTCCGGCGCGCGACTTCGGCTTCTTCTCTGGCACGCGATTTCGAGTTTGTCCGTTCGAAATAGGCGTTTTCGGCCTTTGGTCTTCGTCTTTTCTTCTCCAGTTTCGGTGCCCAACCCTCCTTCCTCCGACTGTCTCTTTGGCTTGCGCCGATACCCTACCTTCTCCGTTCCACCTCCTGCCCCTTGCCGGAGTCCCCCTCTCTGGCTTCGCCCTTGGTGACTGATTCCGCTTCATTTTTTTTGATGAGAATGGGCAGCTGTCGTATTGGGAAGTCGGAATTTAGTATCTGGGGAGACTCGAATTCCTTATTTCTTCAAGAAAGGACTTGCAACCAACCAATTCCGTTGACTATCGACCATGTGAATTGCTTCCATGGCTGGTTTTCGGCTTTGGCGACTGATGTAAGGTCATTCTTTCAAAGGAGAAAGTTCAAGGATGACGTTACTACACTTGGATTGTTCAAGGCTAGAAAAAGGTATGGTTGGGCTGCAATGGGTATGCTTTGGCCTCCGTCAGGAGGTCGATGGGTCTTCACGGTGCCCCTTGGCTCCTTCTCTACGGGTTGGTTGGTGTTTCGAGACATGTTGGGTGATTTTCTTCGGATGATTGCTGTCTCCCCTCCCCCCGCTACCTTGAAATTGTCTGATGCAGGTGTAAACACAACCTCTAGGCTCGACTTCCTCATTGGGTCTCCCCCTTCTCTAGGTGCCGAGAGGGCCTACGATGCGACTCAGGTGGAGCATTGGATCTGTAAGGCTCAAGAGGTAGTTTAGGTGGATTTTGGCAGAATTTGGGTCGTGACCAGACTATTTGCCCATGTCAGTTGGAAGATTATTAAGTATGCCTTGCAATCTCATTTCAAATCCAGTATACAAATAAATCTTTTCATGAGCGATAAGGCTATGGTTCTCTTTGGGGAGGACCCTATAGCTGCTATTGAAGGTCAATGGCAAATTATCCATAGCCTTCACCTCAAGATTGAAAAATGGGATGACAATCTTCATAGTTCCCCTTCAGTTATGATTGATTATGGAGGGTGGCTTGCAATTGATAATCTTCCTTTGAGATTATGGAGGAGAGAGGTGTTCGAAGGGATTGGATTCCATTTTGGAGGATTAGAAGGTATCTCATTGGACACTTTGAATTTCCTAGAACTTTCAAGGGAAAAAATCAAGGTTTCCTCAAACTTCTGTGGGTTCTGGCCAAGATCTATCCCTATTAAAGACCCAATTGTTGGTGAAATTCATTTAACTTTTGAAGCATTGGGGTCTACTTCTCCTCCCGGCAGACTAGTGGAATCCTTGACTTTGAAGGGTGTTACCAACCCCATTGACTTGGTCAGAATTCAACAAGTCTTTGATGACAAAATGGGTGCAGGATTGATGGCGAGCCCTTGGAAGATGATAGAGGGATCGATGGGCCTTTGGTTTCTGAGCTGTGTGCAAGGGTTGAGCTCAAGGGTCTCGATGTGGAAGTTGATCCGTTGCAAGGCATCGACTCGGCTAATGGGGAGTCTACTCTTTTTTCTTCTGTGGATCCAGTCAGTGTAAAGGAAGTTAGAGACGTTTTTTGTGGGAAATATTACACAAGAAGGGGTGGAAGAGATGATTTGAGTTTGACTAAGCCTTTAGATGAACATTTTCCGGACTTTTTAGAACAGATCGAGAATAATTTGCAGCCTCCTGGCAGTGGAGTTGTGGATTCTCTGGTAACAAACAGTGTTGTTGTATGTTCCCCTTTAATTGATGTTGAGGAGTGCCATCTTGGGCCAAAGAAGGTGGTTTTTGTCAAAGCTTCGTTCCAACCCTCCTCTCCTTTAAAACAAGGCTCTCTTTCCCCCTCCTCGGTTTTGGGTTCCTCGTTTTCCGGCTCGGTGATGGCTTTGAGTTGGAGTTGGCGAGAAGTTTGAAGCATAAAAAAGTGGAAGCTTCTTCCCCTGCAATCAACCTCCAGGAATTCTTTGAGTTGGAAGCTCCTTCAGATCAGGAGGAAGAGGAAGGTATTAGGGATACCTCTGAGTGTCCGGCTGAATTAGTACGTTTTAGTAAGTTATTAAAAGATAGCGGTTTGCAACTCAATTCAGTAGTGCCAATGCATGTGGCTTTGGCTTCAAAATGATAATTCTATCATGGAATGCAAGGGGGTTGGGGGAGAGTTCGAAATTTTTCAGCCTTAAGAGATTCATTCAACGGATTTGCCCTGATTTGGTTTTTGTTCAAGAAATCAAATTCATGATTGTGGTTGACCATGTGATGAGATTATCTGGTGTTTAAGAGATATTGGTTGGGCTCAAGTGGAGGCTTTTCGTTGATCTGGGGATTGGTTAGTATTGTGGGATGGTAGAGATTTGAGTGGTGCAGTTTCGATTTGGTCCCTTTGATGGCTTCAATTTTGAGCGTTCTCTTTATTAGTATTATTGGATTCTCGTTATCAGTTTATAATTTTTGGTAGTCGGGTTTCTTTGGTTCTTGAAAAACTTATCGTTCCCTCCTTTGTTCTCGAGGGCTTTTTGTGAGATATTAATGAGGGGTTGTTTTGTTTTCGTTTTTTCTTTTTTAGTCTCCTTTTGGAGTTTGTACTTTGAGCATTAGACTCGTTTCATTACTTCAATGAAAATTTGTTTGTTGCCTTGTCAAAAAAAACCATTCAATTTCTGTGGGCAAAGGCTCTGGAGTAGTGTATGTAATGTCCTCTTTGATGACTAAGATTTCTTTTCTGCCTTTTGACTCAAAACTCTTTTCCTTTTAGAACTGTGAATAATGAACTAGCAATTTATTCTCTTCTTTCTTCTTTTGATCTAACCCGTGTACTAGAGGCATTAGGACGATCTTCTTACCCATCCAATAGAACTCAATACTCATAGGTGTTATCTCGACCTTTGTGAATTGCTTGTACATCGTATTGCCATGGCCTTCCCAGTAGTACATGGCATGCATCCATGTCGATAATGTCACAAATTATTTGGTCCTTATAGCTGTTTCCAATAGAGAGTGGTATCGTGCAAATTTCATGAACTTGAACTTCTCCCCCTTTTTTTATTCAACTTACCTTATATGAATTGGGATGTGGATCAGCTTTTAGCTTTAAGGTCTCGACCAATTTTCGAGAAATGATGTTCTTGCTGCTTCCATTGTCAATAATAATATTGCACACTTTTCCTCCGATAGTGCATCGAGTTCTAAACATTGAATGCCTTTGTACATGAGGTTCCATTGTTGGAGTAAGGAGGACTATTTAAAATATGCAAGACAATTGTTCCCCTTCATCGGCCCCAATATAATCCACTTGTTCTTCTTGTTCATCATTCTCAGAGTGATTTTCTGCCTCATTCTCTAAAATAGCCACAACCCTCCTCTGTGGGCACTCGTTCGATAAATGGCCTTGTTGGCCACAGCGAAAACACTTCCCCAAAGTGGGCCTATTGTAGATGTTATTATTTCTGGTAGTGTTTTCAGGTCCTTAATTGGATGTGATCTTATTACCTCCCTCTCCCCTCTCCCCAATCGCTTCTTCTGCCAGACAGAGTACATTGTTCTTCTGTACACTGTTGTTATTATTTCTGGTAGTGTTTTCAGGTCCTTTGTTGGTGTATTCAAAAAAATTCTCCACGTCTTTAACCCAATCAAGAAATGCTTCAAGATCTAACTTTCCACTGAAAGTTGGTAAATCTATTTTCATCTTATAATCGTTGATTCCACTGGTAAGGCATTGGTTCTGTTTCATATGGATAATTTTGGTATGGCCGCTGAGAATAATGGTCAGTCCCTCTCATATGAAGTTCTTTCTCTCGATATTGAGGTGGGTGGCAATTGTGACGCAAACTTTCATCTTCACCACTTCAACTATCCCAATCTGCATGTCTTGCCTTGTCCATCCGTGATTCTGGTGTTTTAAATTGTTGTGGGAATGTTATTGGTGGATCTTGATGAGTGTAATAACTTTCTTGATGAGTCTTGCTAGGTTGCCTCAGATGTTCTTGGAGATTTTGCCGTTCGATTTGTATCTTTTTTCCTTCTTGGACCAAGTTAGACTAAGGATTCAAAGGTATTCTCCCCGTTTGATGAGCCATTCATTCCATGAACAATTGCATCTCACGTATGCTGATTTTCATTTCCTCTACTGAATTCTCAATCGCCAGAATTTTATGGGTTAAAGATCGAGGTGATAAGGGTGTTTGAGAAGTAGAAACTTCTGATTTGATTACAATCGGAAAAAAAAAAAGAGATTACAATCGAATCTTCACCGGTTGCTGGGCTCTTCTTTCCAGCTATCAGGCCCCTTCCATGAGGGCTCTGATACCAAATCTGATGTAAATCAGTAAGAGAATCTTGGAGAAAAAACTGTATTATTCATTCAATCCCTCAAAAAGGCTGGAAAAGGCCTTTAAATACATCAATAAGTCGTAACCTAAGACCTAGACGACCGGTGGAGGGGATAAAAGAAGTAAAACTAAAAGTTACTTCATGGTAAAGTCACTTAAATGAAAATTACAGCCGCAGTATTAATAAAACTTCTCAACTAACTCCTTATAACTACAACAAATGACCTTAAAAGGACCACCACACTACGCCTTTATTTTGGGAAAATTCCAGTCTTCCAGCGTTGTTTTTACTTTTATAATAAGACATGTTTAAAAACTCGTGGTTGGTCTAATTTGTAAAATTCATGGATCGTATGGAGAGGGTGATTAGCGAATGCTAAATATTAGCTGAGAAGGACCAGCACAGTATAAAACCTAAATATGACATGGTCACAATGATATGTCATAGAAAATCAAGGGCATGAATACATTGGAAATAAATGTGTTGAAACGTACATACTATTAACATATTTATTTATTTTAACACATTTTAGGGTTTCATGCTCAAATTGTTTTATTTGAACTTCTGTATTTCTCTTCTCTTTTATTAATATTGAAGAGATTTTTGTACTTACTTTTTGTTGTTTTTTGTTTCAAAGGATAAAATTCCCCATCATTTCTTCTTTATATTCTTTCTTCATTAATATAATAGTTCCTTGCCGAAAATAAGTTTCATCTTTCTCATTTAGATATGCTATTCTTATGTATATACGTACGTACATATGAATGTATATGCAAAAATAGAAATATAAGTACATTATGTGCGCTTGTCCAAAACTAGAATTATAAATAATTTAACACTCCAGTTAAAAAAAAATAAAATTTAACACTCCAGTTTAAGTATTCTAGGGGCGTTGAAGCATTGTAATATTGTATACATATACAAACATGTTAACCAAATTAATAATTCCTACTTCAAGGATTTACGTTAATCAAATGCTACGAATTTTTACTCTAGTGTGTTGCCAAGTGCATCCTTATTTTAGCCTTTGCATGCAGTTAGCTTTCAGTTAAAATCTAGGCTTATTTACAACTTGATCTTGATTTGAATAAATATGTTAGTTGAGTTATTTTTGGATTGAACACTAGGAAGCAGATTTGACAATGATGAAAAAGGCTAAGATTCAGGAAGAGACACTGGACCGAGAAGCTTCACTCCGACGAGCTCGACAAGAAGCATCTCTTGCCGATGGAATATCTTGGGGCATGGGAGAAGATGCTGTTGAAGAGGCTGAGGTTTGTGCAATGAATCAACAAAAAAAAAAAAAAACTCATTCAGGATCCTTGTCAAATTTTCTTAGATTACTAGTTATACTTCAATTTGACCATGTTTCTTTTATTGTGATTAAATAGATTTAGTTTTTTTTTGTTTTCCGAGTACTTACTCCGTTTTGAATATTTAGGATGAAGTTGATGAAGTCACATGGCAAACGTACAAAGGGCAGCTTACGGAAAAGCAGCAAAAAACTCGTGAAAAGGTCTTAAAAAGAACCGAAAAGGTTAGTCAATACCGTCCTTTTTGTTTTAAACTGACGTGAGAAGATCGATATATGCTCTACCACACCTTGCAATACAGACTATAAAATCCCAAAACGGAAGTTTTTTTTTTTTGAGAAGATAACAAAACAATTTCATTGATGTAATGAAAGTACAAGGAAAAACAATAGAAGATAACCAAAATAAAAACAAAAGCTAGGCAGATAACAAGAGTCCCCCCTGGCCCAGAGGATAGAAAAACCAAATACATAAACCAATTATCATGATAGCACATTAAGCATTATGCAAAAAGGGAAGCCAGGAAAAGCACAAGTCGGAGATCAAGTAGCTAGAAAACTCCCTTGATAAAGTACACCAGGTAGAAGCTTTAAGGATGATGATATCAAATCTTCTTGACCACTCCATCTTTTTATCCTCGAAAAACCTCTGATTCCGCTCCAACCATAGTTCTGAAATGAGAGCTTTGACTCCATTCAACCATAAAGACTTCACCTTATGACTCCCACTCAAACCCACAAGGAGCTGTGAAATATTTTCCGGCACCGAATTCGAAAAGACCCAACTGATATTGAAGATGCCAAACAATTTTGCCCAACAATTCATTGCGTAGTCACATTTGAAAAATAAATGGAGTGATGTGTCCTCGGCCTTCAAACATAAGCCACAAATCGACGATTGAAGCGTGAAGGAGGGTTGCTTTCTTCGGAGAACTTCCGTAGTGTTCACCTTTCCTACTGTAAATCACTAAGATTCACTTGTTTCTCATGTTACATATAAACACTATCTTTGAAAATCTTTCTCATGTTTCCCAAGGCGTTGTCTTTATGCCTTTTGATGTTTGTTTGAACTTTGAAACAATTCCTTCTAAGATTCACTTGTTTCCTTGGTCTTTAATTTTTCGAAGGTTGGAATACTTGTAATAATTTGGAATTACTTGACGTCACAACTTACATATATGTTTATCTCAGTATGTTCTTTGTTATTTGGATTTTCGGCCGGTTGATTGTTCTTTTTTATTTTGTAAATACATGTTGAAACAACAATTTAAACTTTTCTTCAAATTTCATGTTTCCTAGGGTTAAAAGTTTTTCCCTTAAAACCGAGCTTTCATTGAGAGAGATATATTCTTTTGATGAGTTACTGAGCTTCCATTGAGACAAAATGAAAGCATATAAAATGGCACACAAAAAGCCAACCTAAGAAGGGGAAACTAACTCCTGTCATTGCACCATAGAACTGCAAACTCTGCATCGAGTCCAACAAGCATCGTAAAGCTGAAACAAGGAATCCCAAATAGACTAAGCAAACTGAAAGATCCAAGGGATATGATTCAGGTTCGCTACGCTCTTACTGAGGATGACAAAGGAGGAATGCTTCAGAACGCAGTTCATAGAGTTCACCTTCCCAAGCAACACCTGCCACATAAAGAATTTGATTTGACCTTCATTTGCATTTTCACCTTCCGACAAAGAAAAAGGACCTTCAGAGGACGAGGAACCACACAAAAGGTGGAAGAAAGAGTTGCAGGAAAACCCTTGGAAGGATCAAGAATCAAAAAACAAACATCCCTGCCTCTAGGATCAAATAAGGCATTCCCTAATAGGGAAAAAAGGGTATTCACCTACGTTATTTCCTTATCGGACAAAGAGCAAAGAAACCAAAAGGAAAGTAAGGAGAGAGGATTACTCCAAGAAGGCAGGATGAAGCCACGGGACAAAATTTCCATAGAAGATAAATGCACAAGGGAACCTAGAACAAAGAAGCCTATTACTTTCATTGGGAGAGATTAAAGGATATACAAAAGCCTATGAAAGATTAAAGGATATACAAAAGCCTAAAAGAAACAGTCCAACAAAAGGAGCCCATCCATGAAAAAGGACACCAATCCAAAAAAATAAAACCTAGCTAATAGTTACAAAAAGTGCAAGAGATTGAAGCCTGCAAAGAGGTATTAAATTGTTCCTAGGACCTCTTGACCCTAAAGATTCTACCGTTCCTCTCTAACCAAATACTCTATAAGACAAGAAAAAAAACGACTTTTCCCTTATCTCGAAAAGAAGATGTAGCAAAACCTCCACCATCATAAAAATCAGTCTCGGTTGCGCACCACACAATCACCAAAAGAGTCCTATGGCAAGGCTCAATTCATTTTTGTGATTACTGCAAGCTCATCTCAGAAACAAAAGATGGTAGAAGAGAAGGAAGAATTGTGGAAACCAATGGTCGCTGATGAAGATGAATGATCCTAGTGCAAGAGAGATGGAGAAAAAGACAAGCCTGTGGAAACAATTAAGAAGAGTGAGATTGTCGGGAAGACGAAGTTAGTGCAAAAATCAAGAAAGAAGGGTGGAGGGAAGCGATTGAGGACTGGTCGACTTGTATTCTGTCAGAATTTGAAGACCAAGCACAAGTGGACGGGAAGGATGTTCTAGGCAACGACATCGAAATTTCAAAGGAGAAATCATGGACGATTGATTGATTTGAATCTTTAGGAGAAGCGTCGACGACATAAGAGTTATTTTTAGTAGGAGAAGAAAAATAAAAAGGAACTTATCATTCAATTGTAAAAAAAGATGGGAAGGGGCCGACGAAGGCCATCACTGGCAGCATATGCTAGAATGGTCGGGGAAGAAATCGTGGTGTAGACGCCGACTCAAGGACCGTGAAGTAGTGAAGGAATCAAATGTGGAAGATCAGGTGACACTATCAAGGCTTCATTAAGGTGATTGCAAGTGCGGTCGGATATGAAACGATGGGGAGGATGCCGTTACAAGTTTGTTGCAATTTTTATGTGCAAATGGGTAATGGGCTGGTGTGGCACGAAAAAAGAGGTAAACAAATGTGTGAAAAAACCTAACCCGAAGTCCGCCTATTTTGGAAGGGATGCGATTGTGATAAGTTGTGTGTTAACGAGTTGTCTTTAAAAAGCCTAGGTGAGGCCATTGTCTTTTAAAGGAGGTAAAAGAAATAAATGGAATTTGCACAGGGCTTGTCCATGTATTAAACTTAGAACCCAAAACAGTTTGGCAATTTGGTAAGGAAACAAACCCTAGTCATCATTGTGAGCTTTTGATTTTTTTTTACCATGACTGTCGGGCTACCTTGATCGACCGCCACCATCAATCACTGTTAGCCACCGATACCGCAACTCCTTCCACTGTGTCCACGGAGTCCACTGTTGCCGCGAGTCTTCTGGTCTCTTTCACTGCATAGCTCCATGCCATTCACATCCTTGTTCCCTGCCAACTGCCGCTACCTATGCAAGCTACCAACTTCCGCTTCGTTTTCTTAAGGTTTTTGGGTTATGCGGTTTTTTTTAAAAAAAAGTGGCACTGTTTTGAAGGTTCCTCAATTTTGTGTTTTTGTTAAGCACACCTTGGGCACAAGGGTCTTTGAAGGCCGAAGTAGTGTAAGGGTATCCTAGAAATAGTAGTAAGGGTATTAGGGGTATTTAGCTAGGGAATCTTGGTTATAAATAGAAGGGGTGGGGTTTGTAGAAACAAGGTCATATTTTGGTAAGTCTGTCCTTAGTGGATTGGTTGTGGGAGAGACGCTTTCGAAGGCTATCGAAGTTGTAATTTCCTTCATTGATATTGTAATATAATAGTTTTTTTTGTATTTTCTGTGTTTGGGTACCTAATAGTGTGACACCCGATTAGAGGAAGGGTACACAAATGAATCGATACCACATTTAAATGAGAGGAAACCTATGGCTATGTTGGACATGATTAAGAAAGGTTTAAAAGAATTGATAGTTACTACCTATCCAACAAGGTGGACCGTCCTTTTCGATAGCTTAAATATAGGAACTCCAAAGTTAAGCATGTTTGGCTTGGAGCAATTCTATGTTGGGTGACCTCTTGGGAATTTTCCTAGGGAAGTATGTGGTCGGGTTGTAGAGGATACATGGGAATGTCGGGGCCATCAAGTGCCGAATCCATATTCTGAGTCCTGGTTCGAATCCTGACTATGTAGGGATCGTGAGTTTGCCAACTACTGTAAACCCACTCCACCACCCACTTCATCATTGACTACTACAACAAGGTCTTTTTTATTTAATGAAAAACAAGTACTTCATTTCATTGATTGCATGAAATGTACAAAAGAGGGGAAAGAAGAGCGCTTGATTACAAAAAGCTATGTCAACTAGCTAGAAGAGAAGTAAGATTGTATTCACAAAAATAAGGGGTGAATTTACATCAAGAAAAGGCAAGGCAGAGCAAATGATCAAAGAAAGATTCAAAATCTTGTGACTTGTCCTCAAAGATGCGACAGTTTCGTTCTTTCCAAATGGACCAAAAGAAAGCTTTGATGATGAACTCCCACAAGCAAGCTTTCCTTTCCTAAATGGGTGACCCAAGATGAGAGTTTCCAGAATATGTACCATGTTACCCGGGGGGATATGATGTAGCTTGAAAGCTTCTAAAATTTTCTCAATCTCTTTTTCAGTGAGGTGTCTCTGGAAATAAAGATTCCAAGATGAGAGGGAATATAATCGCGTGAGCGGACTAAAACAAGGTCTTTTAGTATTCCTAAATGGGTGACCCAAAAGATTCCAAGATGAGCAGACTAAAAATCTTTGACCCAACCCATTTTCCTAAGGGGGAGAGAATATAATCGCGTGAGCGGTATTGCACCCATCTATTTGTTAGACTAAAAGGAGGGGTTCTTCCCATTTCCAAGCACTATGATAGTATTGTCGAAAATCAGATTGTGCTGCTCCATAATATATTTCCGTGGTCCTCTACTAGCCTTAAGCTTTGTATGATCCGATTTCAAATCATAATGAGAGGAACCGTATTTAGCAACAATGAATCTCCTCCAAAGAGCTGTCTTCTTATAGTGGAACCTCCAAATCCATTTAGCAAGTAAACTGTGATTTTTGGCTCTCAGAAATCCCTAATCCATTTAGCTGGTCTCTATTTTTTTACCTAAACTTCATAAAAGACAAGTTATAGAAGACCTCTAAATTCTAATTTTTCCAATAAATCATATATATTTATCGTTTATAAACAATTAGAAGACATTTTCAATCTCTAACCGTAGCCATAGCCAATAAAATCCTTTGAGCTTTTCTAATGTTGAAGATGAATCAATATATCAATATATTCCATTTTAAAAAAAGGTCTATACTGTGTCCGTGTCCTACTGTTTTAGAAATTGACACATCATCATGTCCGTATCCTAAGTCCATTTCCATGCTTCTTGGACACCAACTGACAACTCGAAATAATATGATCAAGATTTTCCACGCTCCTTTACAACAACATGGCAGAATGGCTCTGGATGAGGTCCAAAGTGTCTACTCTATTTTTTTTTTGGTGGAATGGTGTCAAAGAAAGTTTGTGCAGTGGCAGTTTTTGTGGGGTTATATAAGTGGAAATAGATAAAAGAGAATTATGCATTCAAGGTTGACGATGTTGAATCTACTTTCACTCAGTTGATTTTTAAAATTAATTAGTTATGTTTAATATCTTATTTTAGGACTAAGGATATGAAATCACTAGATTTTTATATCTCTTTTACTTCATTATATTCTAGGTCAGTCTTTCCTTTTTTCCTTCATCACTTTGTTGGTAATTGGTATGGCGTCTTCTTAAATAAACTTGCCTTTCCTATTAAAAAAATGGTTATTCCATCAGTGGCCTATTTTGGCTGCTCTTAACTTCTCTATTTCTCATGTTTTTTTTGGGGGGTTGCACCAGAATAGTGTTTGAATGTCGAGAACTCTTATTTTCTAGCTTTCAAGCTATTTGGGAGTGGGCATCAGCTTCGATCTTGAATAAGCACAATAAATCTCTAGAAACTCATTTTTTATGATAAAAGCATTGTTATGATGTTCTTTCTTATCATGTATGCTATGTTACTGGTGCACTTATACATGGGCTGCATTGCATGTTTGATACAGATTTCTCACATGAAGAAAGAAATTGATGCAATTCGTGCTAAAGACATTTCTCAAGGTGGATTGACACAAGGGCAGCAAACTCAGATTGCTAGGAATGAACAAAGAATTACTCAGGTGAAAAATTCTAGCCCAGCATTAGTACTATTTATTTTCTTTTTGCTTTATGCAAGGCCTACTGTTCAGTACTAGGAGTTGGTTTTTTTTTTTTTTTTAACTTTGTCACAACACCATTTTCATTGTTTCTTCCCCTAAAATTAATTTTGGCAGATCATCGAAGAACTTGAAAACTTGGAAGAGACACTGAATGATAGCATTAGAGAAAGCCTTGGTGCTCGTTCTGGGATACGATCACGTGGTAAGAAGCAAGGAGGAATGGAAGATGATGAAGAACTTTCGAGGTATGTTCCAAATTTTTTTTTTTGGGGGGGGGGGTCATTTAGTAATTCTTATGCTTATATAGTACAAATCTAGATGTGTTATAATTATAATTTATATTTATTGTATAAAATCTTATGTTATGTTTATGGTCAATTTGTCAGTGATGACGATGACTTCTATGACCGAACGAAGAAGCCTTCAAATAAAAAAACTGGTAATAATCAATCAATTGAAACTGCTGATTCTCTACTTGATAAGAGAGATGCCATCGAAAAAGAAATGGAAGAAAAAAGAGGATTGCTTTCGATTGAGGGGAACAAAATAGAATCACATACAGATTTGGACACTGGCAATGATGCTCTCGATGCTTACATGTCAGGGCTTTCATCTCAGCTAGGTTTGGTTCTCAGTCATTTATAGATAAATTAGTTTTTCGTTTGCTTGAGTGTGGGTTTTACTTTCATATTTTGTTATTTCCATGCTCATATATAATATGTATAGCAACACATTTTTTGCTGCTAAAAATTAAGTTTGTAATAAACATTAAAAATCATGTTAATATTTACCTTATTTGAAGGATGAGACATTGAGACCTAAACTATTGTGAGTAGTACTTATTGAAAGCTATCTGCAAATTTATATGCTCATGTTCTTGCATAACGGTAGAGAACATTTCTTCTGACTGCTGTTGCTGATTTCATTATTGTTGGCAGTGCTTGACAAAACCACCAAACTACAGAATGAATTATCGTCCCTTCAGTCAGAACTAGATAGAATTTTGTACCTGTTGAAAATTGCCGATCCATCAGGAGAAGCAGCCAAGAAAAGGGAAACTTCAGCCAAGAAAAGTGATTCAAATCTAGAAGAAGCAAAGGCTGAAAATTTTAAAGTCCCTGCAGCTGTTAATGGGAAACCACGCAAGGAGCCAATAAAAGACAGTGATTCTAAAGAACAAGTGGTAGATGCCAAACAGAAAATGAAAACCACACAAGAAAGTGTTGAATCTAACGAATCAGTTACTGAAAAAATTATGGATGATACAAAAGATAAAAAAACGATCAGTTATACTGTTGTAAAGCCCCAGTGGCTGGGGGCCATTGAAGAAATGAAATCAGAGGAAATTCAAAAGGATGCTGCACCATTGGATATACAAGAATCTGATGATTTTGTTGACTACAAAGACAGGAAAGAGGTTCTTCAGAGTTCTGATAATAAGCCTGCAAAAGTGGATTCTGTGATTGAGAGTGCTGCCCCGGGTTTGATTTTGAGAAAACGGAAGCAAGAAGATCAATCTGACAATCACTTGGATGCCTCCCAACAGTCGACATCATCTTCTGAGGCAGAGAGAGCAGAATTTAAGGCAGAGGATGCAGTGGCTTTGCTATTAAAGCATCAAAGAGGGTATCATGGATCAGATGAGGAGGAAATTAGACATGAAAGCAAGCGCACGACAGGTCGAAACAGATCAAAAAAGAATGAGAAGCCCAAGAGGGTACTTGGTCCTGAAAAACCGTCATTTCTAGATACAAAAGCTGATTATGAATCATGGGTACCTCCTGAAGGTAAATTCTTTAGTGAATATATTGGTCCTGATCCTGCTATTAACTTCGATACTTCTGCATTCTCTCTAATGTTAAGTTATCTTTTCAAAATGCAGGACAATCAGGTGATGGAAGGACAGCATTAAACGAACGTTATGGCTACTAATTTTCCTGTTGACCTGAAATTGGGCCTCTCTCTCACTCTTGCCAGAAATATGCATTGGTCACTGCCCCGTAAATTATGTTATCAATCTGAGTTGCTTTTTCCAGTGTATAGAAATAGAGGTAGCTAGGCTGCTGATGGCACGATTGCTTTACGTTGGAAAGCATTGTGTTGAATTCAAACAAGATGGAACTCAGGCAAAGATGTTCACGAACTGTGGGACTAGCAAGCTTGTAAGAAAGAGAGAATTGGAGAACTTGAAAAATGTACTCTCTTATTCTGGAAGCTGTTTTGTAACATAACATACATGGTTAGCTCTTTTGTCCAAAAGCGGTTGGTTTTTATAGATTTGCAACCACCTTCCAGCAATATCAGCTGATGGTAATGGAATAATAACGTTCTTGGGGGGTATTATAGACTTTTCACCCATGAACATCTTTGAGTTGTACTTTGTGAGATTATCTGAATTACGTACATACTTTGAAACGGAATTATCCTTGTGGTGATGAAGACATTTATAGTGAGCACATGAAAAGTTTTCAGTAATGTAATTGAAGTTTCTTACAATGTTTGGGCTTATAGTAATATTGAACTTTTTTTTTTTTTTTCCTTCTGGTTTTCAAAGAAAAATTACATCTAAGTTAGTTGATTCGAACCAACCACTTTTTAAGAAAAGTAGGGATGCTTTAACTATTTAATTATGCTTAGGTTAATATGGGATATTTTAGCAAATTCAGGATTTTAAAAACTTGCATGAGTGATTGAAGAGGTGGCATTATCTTAAATTCCCATAGCAACCTATGTAAATAATTGGAGTACATCCATGTTTTGAAATTATGTTGTCAATAGAAAATTTGGAAATCAGTGATTTTGATAACTTTGGGTAAGGTTTTTAATTTAATCCCAACTCATCCTCTTTCTTTCTCGATATTTTTCAAGGATCAAAGAGATATTCGCCGTACGTTTTAATAATATTGAAAGCGGAGATTGCCCTAATTTAAAGCGTTTAACTTATGGCATTAGTATAAAGCAAGTATAATTTTTTTTAAATAGTTTTTTCGTTTGAATAAGTCAGCCTCCTTGATACCCCTCTTCTTTCTTTTTTTTTTTTTTTTTTTTTTTTTTTTATCATTAACTATTTTGTTTTTTGTTTTTAAGCTTATAAATATTATTTTCACCTATAGTTTCTTGTTATCATCTATTTATTAGATATGCTTTAAAAAATCAAGCCAAATTTTAAAAGCTAAAAAATGTAGTTTTCAAAAACATCTTTTTGGTTTTGAAATTTAGCTAAGAATTTAACTTATTTTCTTAAAAAGGGAAACGTATTATAGAGAAATAATGAGAAAACCAACACAATTTTCAAAAATAAAAAAACAAAAAACTAAGGCCCCGTTTGATAGCTATTTGAGTTTTGTTTTTTTTTTGTTTTGTTTTGTTTTTTTGTTTTTGAAAGTTATACATGTCTTCTCATCATTCCTCTACAATAATTTTCATCTCTGCTACAATAGTTCTCATCTTTTTCAAGAGAACACTTGAATTCTTAGTTAAATTTAAAAAACAAAAACAAGTTCTTGGAAACTAATTTTTTAGTTTCAAAATTAAGCTTGGTTTTTGAAAATATGTGCAAAAACTATATATGAAAACATGTAAAATCATACGTACAAGTAGTATTTATAGGCTTAGTTTCCAAAAACGAAAAAATAAAAAATAAAATGGTTATCAAACAAAGTAGTATTGAGGAGTTGGGGGGAGTAGAGTTGGGAGGAGTTAATAACTCCCCTCAACTCCTTGTTTGGCCCAAAGACTTATTAACTCCTTCTTATAGGCCCCACAACTTTATTAACTCTTTATTCAACTCTTTTTATGGGCCCCACAAATTTTTAACTCCTTTTTGTGGGCCCCACAGACTTCTTTACTCTTACTCCCTACAACTTCTACTCCCCCAACTCCTCAATCCAAATGGCCCCTAAATGGTTATCGATTGAGGTCTAAATTTTCAAAGTCGTATCTGCTTAGCTTCTTTACTATGAAAAAGTTCTTGAAACCTTATTTATACTACTCTAGAAAAAAAATTAATAAGCTTCTAGACTTTCAATAGTGTATCTAATAAATTATTGATACTAAGTTGGTCATTTAAACCTTAACATATTTAAAATTAGACTATCATGAACAGAAAGTTGAAGAACATATTAAAAACTTTTAATAGATATCCATATCCATATTCAATCCATGGAAGAGATAATAGATCAGAAGTTGCTTTTAGCCATGTCTATAAAAAGCTTGACATCCGTACAAGGGTACAAGTTGTATGCAATGCATATCCAAAATTCATGATGGGTGATAGTGCTATCTCAAGTTCCCACAAGCCATTGGAAGGCTAATTAAGGGGCTTTGTTAAATGTTAAATGTTTGTGGGAGCTGTAAAAGAGACAAAAAGTTGAAGACACTCAAATCCAAAGCAATATGGGAGAAACAGGAAAGAGGGAACATATGTGTTTACTTTTCTTTTTCTTTATCGTGTCTTTTCTCTTCACCACATATGTGTTTCCTCGACTCTCGTGATCATTTGCTTTTTTTTTAATATGGGAATGAAAAACATCAATCTTTGTGTTTTGATCTTAATGCTTTTATCATCTGCTCATTTACTTTTCAAAATTTCAATTTAGTCTCTTAACTTTCGACTAGGAACCTTCTAGTTTGTAAGATCTCACTAAACAGTTAAAATTCATTTGAAAAGTCAATCTTTTTTTTTTTTAATGAATTGTGAACTCTAATATAGTCGATGAATAATTGAAACTCTTAAAACTATATTAACCAAATCAAAATTATACTCTAATGGTAGGGACCAAATTTGTAATTTATGTTGGGAGGTACAAATAAAATCCTCGTTATATAAGTGAAGACAATTATCTTTATTTAGTAGTAGGCTTTTTTAGTAAAATCAAAAGCAAAGTCTTGAGGCTTATGCGCAAAGTGAACATTAATGTCATACCATTACAGAGATATGTGCATAAGTCTCTTGTTTGTTTAATAAGTGCAGTCAAAGTCATGGTCTAAACCTAGATGTATTAGTGAAATCTTCAAAGTCCGAACAAAAAGGAAAATTGTGGATGAATTCTTAGATGGACATAAAAGTGCTTGAGTGGTAAGCAAGGAAAGATATATCAGATCAAGTAGATTAATAAGAGAGGTATGTCTTTGTTTGAGAGGAAAAGGATAAGAGTGTAACAAAGAGTAGTCTACATTAGGTGTATCTCATCATGTGATTTGTGTTTGTGTTCTATCTAGATGTTTTGCAAGCCTTGCATATGAATGAACAAGCTCTTGTTGGCAATCGAGAACGGACAAATGAATGACTATATAATGAGAGAGACTCAAGTGATACTTTGTTCAATGGGAGAATTGTTAGATCGGAGTAGAAGAAAATCTCACATTTGCTAGGAACTTTTATGAGTAGAGATTGCCTAAACTAAGAAATCCAAGTATTCTTAGGGAGATATAAGTAGTCACAAATGATGACAGAGAAAATGAAAGAGTAGTCGAATAAAATGGGAGTAGTGACTTAAAGGAGGAAAAAGAACAAGAGGACCAACAAACTCTGACCCTAATCACTAGGAGAGCCTTGAATATCCAACCAAAAGAAGATGAGTACTCCCTTTAAATGCTGATTTTTTAGGATTTAAATAATGAACCTCTACTCTCTCATTGATCCAAGAGGGACTTGGTTTATGGTTAGATCATAAATAGATTGTCCATTAGAGAATCAATGGTACTAAGGTACAAGATGCCATTACATACTATAAGAAAAACTGTATTACATGACACTTTTGGGATGTCAAATTATAGTATTCTTGATACTTTAAAAACATCGAGAAAGTTACCATCAAGAATAGGGTGTCTAAAATGTAACAAAAGAGAAGCGTCAAGATATACTTTCCTTGATATGTTTCTGTAAAGATGCCTTGAATCTGTTATCTGCCGGTTCGTATATTGGGCCTATTGGGCCGACTCTGTATTAGGGTTTAGGAGGGGTGCCATATATAAACCCTTTAAACACCTATCTCAAGTTAATTTGTTCTGTGTAATTCTGCTCTCTCAATTAATAAAATTACTCTCTCCCTATGCCCGTGGATGTAGCTAACACAACGTTAGTGAACCACGTAAATACTGTGTGTGATTTTCTTCTGTGATACTCTTCGATTATTTACTGTCTTCGTTTTAACAAACTGGTATCAGAGCCTCATTGTTAGGGTTCTTCTGTGATAATCGAAGATGTCTGCTGTCAACGTGAAAATCGAAAAATTCACTGGAACGAACAGTTTCAGTCTGTGGCAAATCAAGATGCGATCCTTGCTAAAGCAACAAGGTCTGTGGGCGCTGCTATTTGGGAAACCGAAGAAGGCGAACATCGATGACTATGAGTGGAATGTCCTAGAGGAGAAGGCACATTCGACAATTCTGTTGTGTTTATCTGATGACGTCATCGTGGAGGTCGCAAGGGAAGAAACTGTCGCCGATCTCTAGTTAAAGCACGAAAGTCTGTATATGACAAAATCTTTAACCTAGAAGTTGCTTCTAAAGCAACGTCTGTTCAGTCTGCGTATGCAGGAAGGTATGCCTCTTAAGGACCATATAGATCAATTGAATGATGTTTTACTGGATCTGCGTAATATTGATGTTAAAGTAGATGATGAGGATGCTGCTTTAATTCTGTTATTGTCTTTGCCCCTTCGTACGATAACTTTAGGGAGTCGTTTATGAGTGGGAAAGATATTTTGTCTTTAGAAGAAGTGAAAACTGCACTTTATACTAGAGAGGTCCGTCATAAAGTTATTGCAGGTTCAATTACTGAAAATCAGCCCTCTGGGTTAGCTGCTACATGACCAACCGGACAGAAGAAACCTTTTAGAAAGAAGTCGGGTTATAAAATCTCGAAGCCTAGGGGCCCTAAACCGGATGATATATGTAATTATTGTAAGGAGAAGGGTCATTAGAAGGATGACTGTCCTAAGAAAAATAAGCAGCAACAGAAAGTAAAGAGGAGTCCTGGAGGTTCTGGAAATTCTGGAAGTTCCGGAGGTTCTGCCGCTGTGGCAGAAGTTGGCATCGACTCTGAAGGAGATTTAGCCTTAGCTGCAAATGCGCAGTTATGTCACAAAGACGTGTGGCTTCTTGATTCCGGGGCATCTTATTATATGCGCCCAAACAGTGAGTGGTTTTCAACTTACAAGCAGATAGATGGAGGAAATATAACTATGGCAAACAGTGACGTCTGCAAGGTAGTTGGAATAGGCTCGATCAAGATACGAACACATGACGGTTGTTTTTGCACCTTGAGTGATGTTAGACATGTCCCACAGATGACCAAGAATCTGATATCGTTGAGTGTACTTGACAGTAAAGGTTTCAGCTTCAAAGGCGAAGGTGGAGTTATGTATGTCAACAAAGACTCCAAGGTATTTATGAAGGGTGTCAAGCGAGGAACTTTGTTTTTCTTAGCAGGTTCGACTTTGACAGGGTATGTTGCTGTTGCATCATCTATAGTTCACAAGGAGGATATGACCAAGCTATGGCATATGAGGCTTGGCCATATGGGTGAAAGAGGAATGCAGATTCTATCAAAGAGGGATCTTTTGTGCGGGCACGAGGTGTAGGATCTTGAATTCTGCGAACACTGTGTATTTGGGAAGCTACATCGCAACAAGTTTCTAAAGGGTGTTCATAGTACAAAGGGGACACTCGATTATATCCATGCTGATTGCTGGGGACCTTCTCGAGTTGAATCGGTTGGAGGTAGAAGGTATTTTTTGTCAATAATAGATGATTACTCGAGGATGACTTGGGTGATTATGATGAAGCATAAAGGTGAAGCCTTCAAAAATTTCAAGCAGTGGAAGGTTTTGATTGAAAATCAGACTGGGAAGAAGGTTAAAAGACTACAACTGATAATGGTTTGGAATTCTGTGGATCTGAGTTTAATGAGTTCTGCAAAAATGAAGGGATAGCCCGTCATCGTACTATCAGAGACACTCCACAGCAGAATGGAGTGGCAGAACGCATGAATCAGACACTGTTAGAGAGAGCAAGATGCATGCTTTCTAATGCTGAGTTAACTAGAAGATTTTGGGCAGAAGCGGTAAATACGACATGTTATCTGATTAACCGTGGACCTCACACATGTATTGATTGCAAAACACCTTATGAGATGTGGTCTGGTAAGCCTGCAGATTATTATTTTCTAAGAGTTTTTGGTTGTATTTCTTATTATCATGTCAATGAGGGTAAGTTAGAACCGAGAGCTAAGAAGGGTGTTTTTATGGGTTTTGGAGATGGAGTTAAAGGATATAGAATCTGGTCACCTTCTGAAAATAGGGTGATACTCAGTAGAAATGTAATATTTGATGAGAATTCTTTATTTAACTCTGTTGTGAAGTCCACTGTTGCAGGAGAAAGCAGTAATGTTAACAAACAGGTGGAGTTGCAGTTCACACTAGATGAGAGTGAAACATAGAACCAAGATGGGCAAGATGAGTTTGTTGATCTTGGAACAGATACACCGATAGCTGCTTCAGAAACTAATATGCCATTTGTACCTACAGAGACTGATATGCAAGAATTGACTAGTTCAGGAGTACGCCAGCCAAGCATAGCTCTTGATAGAGCTAGGAGAGTTGGTGTTGGACCTCCAAAGAGGTATGGTTTTAAAGACATAATAGCTTATGCTTTGCAGGTTGCTGAAGAGGTGGATCCTCATGAACCATCCACCTACAAAGAAGCCATTTCATGTAGTGAATCTGTTCAATGGCTTGCTGCAATGGGTGATGAAATGGAGTCACTTGGATAAGAATCGACTTGGGAGCTAGTCAAACGACCTAAGGAGAGGCAAATTGTTACTTGTAAATGGGTCTTCAAAAAGAAGCAAGGAATCTCACCTACTGAGGGTGTTAAGTATAAGGCTCGAGTAGTTGCAAAAGGGTTCACACAGAGGGAGGGAATTGACTACAATGAGATTTTCTCATCAGTTGTCAGACACACTTCCATCAGAGTGTTACTAGCTATGGTTGCACATCAGAACTTAGAACTTGAGCAACTAGATGTGAAGACAACTTTCTTACATGGGGAGCTAGAAGAGGAGATATACATGACCCAACCGGATGAGTTTCAAAGTCCCGATAAGGAAGACTATGTTTGCAAGTGAAAAAGTCCTGTGTGGTGAAAACAATCTCCAAGGCAATGGTACAAAAGGTTTGACAGTTATATGATTGAGCTTGGCTACAATAGGAGTTCATACGATTGTTGTGTGTATCATAACAAGTCAGGTGATGGTTCGAGAGTTTATCTGATCCTATATGTAGATGACATCCTCATAGCTGCAAAGTCAAAGTCTGATATTCAGAAGCTAAAAGGTCTTCTCAGTATTGAGTTTGAAATGAAGGATTTGGGTGCTACACGAAAAATCTTGGGTATGGAAATTTATAGGGAAAGAAGTCAGAATAAGCTTTTTGTAACACAGAAAGACTATATACAGAAGATATTGTCCAGGTTTGGCATGTCATCAACTAAGCCTATAGATACTCCAAGTACTACAAGTGTTCGTTTGTCTGCTAAGTTTGCACCACAATCTGAAGCTGAGAAGGAGTACTGTCTCGAATTCCGTATTCTAGTGCAGTTGGAAGCCTGATGTATGCTATGGTTTGCACTAGACCTGATCTTGCACATGCTGTTAGTGTTGTCAGCAGGTTCATGGGGAAACCTGGAAAGAAAAATTGGCAAGCAATGAAGAGAATTTTTCGTTACCTTAGAGGTACGTCTGATGTCGGTCTTGCTTATGGGAGTAATACAAAGTGTTTAGTGAAGGGTTATTGTGATTCAGACTATGCTGGAGATGTGGACAACAGAAGATCTATGACTGGTTATGTATTTACTCTTGGTGGTTCTGTTGTCAGTTGGAAGGCAACCTTACAGCCTACAGTTACTTTGTCTACTACTGAGGCAAAGTATATGGCATTGACAGAAGCTGCAAAAGAGGGAATATGGCTGAAAGGACTAGTTGGTGATCTTGGTTTACATCATGATCAGGAAATTATATATTGAGATAGTTTAAGTGCAATATGTCTGGCCAAGGATCAAGTCTATCATGAGAGAACTAAGCACATAGATGTGAGGTATCATTTCCTAAGTAGCGAGAAGAGGGTGAAGGTGATGAAAGTTGGCACTTCTGATAATCCTGCTGATATGTTCACCAAGCCTGTTCAGTATGGCAAGTTCAAACATTGCTTGGACTTGCTAAATGTCTTAAGCTGTTAGTGATCCCTGCTGGGGACACTCTGAGGCAAGGGAGAAAGTCTGGTAACTTTTGAGTTGCATCTGGTAATTTTTGAGTTACATCTGGTACATCTGCTATCTGTGAGAGAATTCAAGTCAAGGTGGAGATTTGTAAAGATGCCTTGAATCTGTTATCTGCCGGTTCGTATATTGGGCCTATTGGGCCGACTGTGTATTAGGGTTTAGGAGGGGTGCCATGTATAAACCCTCTAAACACCTATCTCAAGTTAATTTGTTATGTGTAATTCTGTTATCTCAATTAATAAAATTATTCTCTCCCTCCGCCCGTGGATGTAGCTAACACAACGTTAGTGAACCACGTAAATACTGTGTGTGATTTTCTTCTGTGATACTTTTCGATTATCTACTGTCTTCGTTTTAACAGTTTCAAAAGTCAAGAATATTAAATTCATTAATATTTCTAAAGCGTCATCTATAAAAATTCTTGAAATGGATTATGTATCATTTCCTATGAAAGTCAATATTGATTCAACATTTATTAGCCACATATCGAACACTTGTTAAGTATACTAAATAGGCACATAACAATACAACCATCACTTTCATGTCAAATATGATAATAAGATACCTAATCTCCATGAAAACAAACAACATTCTATTCAAGTGACATTCACTCAAATAGTAACAAAATGACGTTTTCAAAATAAAAAGAAATAGTAATAAAATGATAGAGCAGTGACAAAACTTGCTGTGTCTACCAACTAGGCAATCAACTTTTGCAACCCCAAAGTTAGCACCCTTAATTTAGCCCATAGTTAAACTATCCTATTGCCTTGATTACATTGCATTAGTCTTGAATATATCCTTGTTTAGCACCTCTGTATAAGATAAATCTTATCTTAATTTAGATCCTACCCTTATATAAGATGAATCGACGGCTAAAAGAACTTATTAAGTATTGACATTGTGTCATGTTTAATTATAAATTAGACTGAAAAGTTAATTTAATAACTAAGCATGAATTTTGGTTGAGCTTGAGAAAGTCAATTGATATGTTATGTAAAGTATTAATTTGCAAAGGGTTGAGTGTATAAATAATCTCTTAAATTGATTAGTTGAGTTTGATTTGACTAAAATTAATGTTTTAAAAAAGGCTTCCTCTAAGTGTCTCCGAGCTTGTAAATAATACTTTAGGCATTTAATCTATTTATTGATTTTGATTTCTCTAAATAAAATTAGGCAGGAGTAGCTGATGAGCACTTTGTCAGACACTCACAAAATAATAATTATAAACTAACCAACTAGATTTGAGTCTAGTGGCCAGGTCGATCCACAGGAAGGTGTGTGCAGTATTTTCACAATTATCTTGTTTTATTCAGATTCATGTAATAAGAGGGGTTTGTTGGTGCAATAAATGTAAACCAAGCATAAATTAAAGGCATAAGGTAAATGAATAAGAAAACGACTGAGTAAATGATAGACTAACCAAATACCAATTCGTGGGGTCATGCCGGGTTACTATTTTTGTAATGCCAATCACAGGTATTAAGGATCAAATTCAATTAGCTTGTTCATCTATATTCTCCTATTCAAATGGAAAAGACCAATGAACTCCTAATTAATTATAGGCAATTTAATTAACATGAAATTAAACTCTAAACTAATTTAAAGCAGGGGATGATACTAATTTTTTGCTGGGGACTGCCATGTGTCATACTAAAGACCGGTCGTTTAAGCTCTAAAACTAACCAAGATTAGAAAATTACTCAATTTAACATAAGTGGCAAACCTAGATTAAACCTTGCACCTTGGTTTCTCTTTAAGTGTTAGATTCATTAAGTTGTTCATGACTCCTACGTTCACAAACTCACTAATCCTAATGCGTAATGCTACTAATTTGCATGGCAAACAAAAAATCAACATACATAGTTATGCTAAGCTCATTCGAAGCATATAGGTACCTACAAGCATGCTTAGGGATTCAAATAAGAGGAGCAAAGATAGAAACAAATAAGTAATTAAATTCTCATTAATGCTCAAACCTCATGGTGTTTACAAAAATATCTCGATGATCACCTCAAAATTGGCCTTTTCGCTTAGTCGGAGCCAGTAGCCATGATCACAACGTCCAAAAACTCCATTACTAACACACTAATCCTAAGCTAAAAGAAGAAACAAATTACAGAGGAAAAATGTCTAACAATGATTGTCTCCTCAAAACCTCTCCTCTAATTCCTCTCTTTTGCTCTAAAATGGAAAGAAGGTTATAAAGGAGTCAAAACATTGTCGAGGCACTAGGCACAACGTCTCGACATTGTTGCTTAAAAATGCCAACATCATGAGGGCTCACCGCAGTGTTATTCGACGCTATCACATCAGTGTTGCAATGTTGTAACGTTGTCCTGTTCCGCGCGCTTCTGTCTTTGATAAAGTGTCGAGACGCTACAAGCAACGTCTTGACGTTGTCCTATTTAGCACCATTTTGTCTTCAAGCATCGAGGGCAGTCTCCGTGGAGCGTCTCAATGCTCCTCTGGACCAAAAAGACTAGTTTGGCCTTTTGACTCCAATTTGTGCTCAATTGACCTTCAGATTGTAATGAAATCATACCGAACACTCCCAAATGGCTTAAAAGCGATGTAAACGTCTCCAAATGCTCCTCATGCATGCTAAATCAATTAAAACAAAAATGAAAAGGCGTATAAAAATAAGACTATTTTAAGTCCTATCAGTAGCTGTAGTAATTAATTAAGTCTAAGACAATCAATTCTTGAAATCGACTCTGGCCACTTTTACTACAAATTTAAGAGGTCTAGGTTAAAAATTATATTTGATAGACCCTTCGACAAGCTCTTATGCCGCCAACCAAAGGTATGGAGTGCCCCATAGTAGCCCGAGTACAACAACCACTACTTTCCAATCTAGTTCAAAAATGTCTCTTAGTTGGTCCTATTAATTTTATTTAATTTCTTCATAGATTTATCACCTTCTCCATTGGAAATAGAATTCTAGACAAAACACTATAGACAAAAATGAATAAATTCCATTAAAGAAACCTTATATTAGAATTCATGATCTTATAATTAATTTCAATAAGAGGATAGAACCTGGAGTGAAGGGCATGGTAGCAACCAATACACTCCTTTCCTGTAATATACATTAATAAAAATTAGACCAATCGCCTTATTTTTTATTCTCTCACCCTCATTTGGCTCTCCAATATCGACATCCTGGATAGCATGCAAAAGTATGCTATCTCTATGCTTAGATTTATATTGATTTTGTGCTACTCTACTAGACTTTCATGCATTTATTCGTGTAATTTGTATATTTTGAGCAGTTGGAGCTAATTCGGGATACTGGAAAGATTTGTAGATCAATTGGAGCATAAAAGATTGATTTTAGGCGTGGGATAGAAGTAGAAGAGTTGCAAAAGCCAAAAGACTCAAAAGTATAGCGTTACAACACTGCCTCACAGTGTCGCAACGTCTAAAACATGTGAATTATTCCCATTTCATCTGTAGCTGATAACACACAAAATGTGTTATTTAACTTTAATTTTGTTAGTCTTTGTAGCCCATTTAGTGTTTTTTACAAGTTTATTTGGTTAGATTTCAGTTATTGAGAAAAGGTAGTGAAACCAGAGATTTTTGAGATATCATGGCAAATATGGAACTAAGGGAACATAAATTGTGAAGCAATGTAAAGAAAATAAGTAAAATTAACCATGAAACCACATGACATAGCATTGAGACACCATCACTAGCGTCTCAACGCTATAATGGTAGCCAATTAAGTCCCGATTCCTGCACACATAGCGTTACAACGCCAGAAGCGCGCGTCTCACGTCTTCCATATACGTAACGTTGAGACGCCATGTGTAACATCTCAATGCTACATGGTTATTTTCGTTTTTCTGCAAATCTTCGAGACAATGTCGCAATGGTGTCACGTGGTCTATATGTACATTCTTATTTGTGCGGAAAACGAGAGTCATCTTAGAGTCTTGAAACCCTATAATCAAGTTCTACTCTATTTTGGGAGCTGAAAAACACTCTTGGAGGTGGATAATGAGAGTTCAAAGTTTGAGAGTGTGACGAGCACCGAGAACGAGGATCACGCGTCATCAAAGTTTTTCTTTCTCTTTCAATTTGTAGCTGATTTCATGGATTCTAGAAATAAGTTTAGATTTACTTTGATAATTATGAGTGGCTAGAATTATTTCTAGGGACTTGGTGTAGCCATTGGACTTATTGTTTTAGTTGTTAATCCATGCTTTGATTTTTCCTTATAGCTATTTGTGTTTGAATATCCTTAATGTTTGTTAACTTTTGGCCAAAGTTTGCATGTTTTTGTTGGTCTAAATATATGCATGGAAAAGTGGTTTTTAAACTAGAATTGATTCAATGGGGAATAGAATTCTTGCATGTGAATAGTAGCATAAAAGAAGTTGTTTAATGTCATTGTTTTCTATTAAAATCTAGACGAACACATTATGTTTATCGCATTGCATGAGGTTAACTGGGTTTGGAAGTGTCTATTGATATTTATTACTTATTGCTTATAATTTCTTGCAAAATTATAGTTGGGATAATAAACTAAAATAATAGTTCAATTGGTGAAGTCAATTCCCTAAGTTGTTCTTTTAGATATTCTCACCTTTGATTTGCTTATTTTTAATCATAACTTTTTGAGTTTTCAATTTTGTAAATAAAGTTGGATGTTATTATTCACAATAATTAATTGTCTAGAAAACCATTTCTAAGGTCAATACTCTACATTCATTAATCACTATACTAAAACTTGACATCGTACACTTGCGGGTTTGTATGGTCACAAAATCACATGACAGTAGTGTTGAGATGTTGCGATTTAGTGTCTCAATGATGCATTATATTTTTTAAAAATATTAGATTTCAAGGGACAACGTTGCAACACTGTTTACCGTTGCAATATTGTTCCAACTCTATAAAAAAAGGTTTGGATCTTGATTTGGGGAGTCCTTTTTTAGAGCCTAGAACCTTAATTTCGATAAAGAGCATGATGGCACAAAAAATGGTGCTATTTCTAGTAATAGATTTAGGCATAGATTTAGGCTAGTTTTGTATATTTTTAGTGGGTTGTGAGGCTTTTATGTCATCAATTACAAGGATTCGAGCAATGAGTGCCGAACTGAGGATTTGAAGTGGTTTAAGAATAAAAAGAAGCTTAAAAGAAAGCTTTTGGGTTAAAGAGACCAGGAGAAGAAGTGTAACTAGGCCCGAGAACATAGTGTTGTAATGCTATAAAGAGCATTGTAATGCCATAAATGCAACCCTTTAAACCCAACAAACAACACACAAAACGTTGCAATGTCAGCCTTGAAATTTTTCCTTCTTTATTTTATCGGAAGGGATGATGTTGTAATGTTATCCCTGTACAATACACAAACTTCTTTTTTATACACATGGAACAATGTTGCAATGCCCCCCTAGCATTGCAACATTGCCATGTGTGTATAAAAAGGAAAGTTTGTGTATTGTAAGAGAGGAACCATTTTTGAGAGACAAACATCGATTTTCAATTCATACATTGTATTAAGGATTGAGAGGAAACTTTAGAGTTACGAAGCAGACTTAAGGCTCGAGAATGTGGAACATCACGATGAGAACGAGTGTTCGCACCCGTCGTTCAGTTTCTTCTCCTTTCCCTTTACTTTGATTCTTCAATTTTAGGAATATTTCTACTTAACACTTGCTATATTCATGAGTAGTTTAGACTCTTGGTTGTTTGTAACTCTGAACTATTTTTGGCTTTTAAGTTGTATTATAACATAATGCTGTTTGTGCATCTTATGTGAATTTTCTAAACTTTTGGTAATAGCTTTGCATGTATCTTATGTAAATTTAACTTGAAAAAATAAATCTAGGTTAAATTTAGGATTAATCTATTGCATGAGAATGAGTATGTTAATACTAGAAGCCATTAAATAGTTGTAGAAATAGACCGAGAGGTTGTTCTATTATTTTTCATGAGTTCAATTAGGCTTGAGAAACTCAATTGCATAGTTTAGTAATTCTTGGCTTACGGTTATTCTATATTAATCAATTCTTTAATCAAATTCATAGTTGCACTTGAAGAGATTGAATCCCGATGTGAAAGCGTTTGAATCGCTTTGCTTTTAAAATTCATTGGGAAATTAACACAAAACAGTAAATTAAACACTACAAAAGGGAAAAGAAATTTTACCTTTGTAGAAACCTGTTCTTGTAATCCAACCTCCAAAAAATCAATCTCGATCTCAACGACACGATTCAAACACCTCCTAAAACATTTTCTCTAATATTCTCTTAGAGAGGGAGGAAGGTGAGATTCCCCTTTTGGAAGTTTTCGGATAGAACAATTGTAGAGAGAATTTGCTTTTGTGGAGAGTTACGATTCCAAGATCATCTAAACTTAAAAGTGCATCCAAATGCACATATATATAATAAGTGGAGATGGAAGTAACTTACTCCACCAATCCAGAAAAACTGCCTTAATCAAATAATATGTGCATATTGCATAATAAAGTATCATATACTTTATTTAACTTCTATTTCTCTCATATTACCTATAGTTTTGATGTGAATCAAAGTCAGATTAATTTTTTCCTAAAGGTATAATATGAACCAATTCATATTTAGGTCAAATTGAATTTAATTTAATTTTACCATAAAGTTCAATTTTGAATCTTACTCAAAATAAACTTTATCAATTATATCCATGTAATTGATACATTCTCCCATCTGCAATTTGAACACTTCGATTTTCTTCAAAACTTTATATCCTCGATTAATTCACATTGAACCAATATAGGAACCTAATGGACCTACAGATCATGAGCTCCAATGATAAGAGATTAACTGATCAAACTCTTTGACCAAACTAATTAACATTCATTAACTACGAATCACTCCACTAAAGACTCATAGCTGGACTCTTCTCATTGTAGGACAAGTTGTGTCCACCGATATAACCAATACCCATAAGTTGATCCTTCATAAGTTGTTCGTAATCACAGTTGGATCAAATTATCGTTTTACCCACGTGACTACCTCTTGCTCCTTATGTATCATTGATCCTCTAATGAATAACATATTTATGGTCTTACAATAAATAAAGTTCCTCTTGGCCAGTGAGAGGGTGGGGCCCATTGTTCAAGTCCTAAAGTCAACACTTAAGAGAACAATTCGTCTAATCTCCCTAAGCTCGAGAATGAGTGAATTTTATCTTGCGAAGTTAAGCTCCCAGCTCCCAGCTCCCAACTCAATTTTGTCCCTAATAAGGTAGATTTATTGAGTCGGAAACTAAGGTCACTTTCACTCATACTAGTCAAATGACATCTCTTAGTAGAAAGGAGTTTGTAACCCGTTCAGAATTTAGGTCAAGTTACTAATGATCATCTGTAAATTATTAAACCTAAATTGTTAACGGTGTTACATCAGTTGGTTAATAATTTGTGATTCGATCTTGTACGAACTCATCGCAAAGGATGCTCCCACTAGTTTGTATCAAATATAAAGTGGGTCACATCCATAATGTAACAGGATAAGGTTCCCAACCTCATCCGTATACTATAGACCGTTCAATTTATTTTATTTGAACATGATCCTATTATATGTTCACTACACACTGTTCAAGTTCTCATAAATCATATAACCCTGGAACTTAGTTTATTAGATTTAAGTTTAAATGCGAGTACAAGAAAAATGAATAAAATAACACTTTATTGAATTCATTGGAAACCACTATAGCAAATTCAGGCTTTAATGTCAGTTCTGCATCGATATTAAACCCATATGATGTCGGTTTTGCAAACCAACATCTTTCCAGGTGACATGTACCCATACGAGGTTGAGTTTGATGTCGGTTTTAAATCGACATCATAGCTAATCAACATCTTACACATACGATGTCGATTTTAAACCGACATCAAACCCAGTGACATCGTACCCATACGATGTTGGTTGGATGTGATGTTAGTTCAAAACTGACATCAACCCAATGACATCTTATTCATACGATATCACTTAGCTACAATGTTGGTTAGAACCGACATCGAAGTTTGATTCAGGGTACACATACGATGTCGGTTTAGTACAATGTCAGTTTGCAACCAACATAGAAAGTGATATGAATGCTACGATGTCAGTTTATTTTATATCATTTTATAACCGTCATTATTGAAATATATGATGATAGGTTTAAACCGACATTGTTTCTTATACCACAAGAAATATATTTATTAGCATATAATTGAAACCCAAAACCTCCCAAAAAAAAAAATCTATTGTAATGCTTTTCAAGAATTCTTAGCTTCCAAACACAATTATTAGTTCAGTTCAATTGAAAACAAAAACAAAAATCAAAGAAACATACGCGAAACAAACTATATTCTATTTCATTCAATTTAGCAAAAAACAACACAATGTTCGGATAGAAACCTCTATTAGATTTTAATCCATCGCTAAATAAAACGAAAACTCTCGAATAGAGTTGTTTAGCTAAGCAATTGTCGTAAAGAGCAACAAAGTTCTGTATTTACAAAATTGCCTGAAAAGCTATCAAAATTTAAAACATAATATGTGCATTCAACTTGTAACTCGTCCAGTCGTGCTTGTGCAAAAGTCTTCTTAGTATTAAACTACATGAAAAAAATTATTATAATTATATGCAAAAAAGTACAATGATAAGCAATAATTATAGAACACAATATAATTGAAATAATGAAAAAAATACTCAAATTTACAATAAAGAAGAAATAGAGAAATATTTAGATCTCGACCAATAAGCCACCTCCCTCCTCAATAAAAAACCATGTAGAATTCAAATTTTAGGAACCAAACAAACCACCTCCATTACCTCAAGACTTAGCAAATAGATTAACAAGAAGACTTAAAGTTTTTAGATATAAAACAAAACAAATACTCAATATTCACACAACTCCAAACATCCATATCATTCTCTCTAGCATTTCTCTATACTAAAAATTTCTAATCCATCTTTGAATTTTCAATTCTTAAGCTAAGATCAAATAACAAAAACAATCTAAAAATTTTAAACTCTAGTTATAAAGTTCTTAAAGTTACTAAATAGAAGCGTCCAAACTTCAAAACTTCATATATTTTAGAGCCTCATCGATGTCGCTCTAAACCACAGTCTTAGTGAATCTAATTAAGCCTTGTTGGAGCCTATGAAGGACGAGTTCAATTCAAAGTCTCATGAGTTCATCAATAATACATACATTTATGTATACGTATCATGAGCTACGTGGTCAACATTTTTTTGTATTGATCATCACACAAAATTAAAGCCCTAAGTCGGAATTGAAATAAAAGTAAAACATTTATTTAGAAAAGGAGATTGAAGAGGGAATACATTTACCTTACTCAAAATGTAGGGCAATGAAGTCCAGAAGACGCAAATCTTTGTGGGTTTTGAAGTAGCCGGCAGAAATTTTTGAAATGACTAGTGCTTTGTTTGTGGGGGCGGATCAACCCTATATATGAAACCTCCTTATTTGAGATGAATTCAAATGAGTCGGATTTAGTAGGATTTTAAGTTTTTAAAAAAATGTTTTCAATTTTACCCCACACACTTTTGATAGCAATAATTTTAATAGAGTACAATTGGAGTTTGGAGATTTAAACCACAGATCTTGTGGTCGTTAACACATTCATAATGCCAGTTATGCTCTCTTTGACTTTTCAATGGAGTTCTTCATCTTCATAAATATTTTTTTATTTATTGATTTGATAAAAATAAATAAAAAAAAAGACTCTATGGCTAACAAAGAAAATCAATTCTCTTTTGATGGAACTTTTTAAATTTGATTGAGTTCAATCTCTTTTTTCATTTATATTAAGACATTTACAACTTTCTTTTTAATTTTTATTTTTAACAACAAGGATAATATTTACATATTTTAGTTTGATAAATTGATTTGTTTCGATTAATGGTATGTTTGCATGACTACATGTATTTTTCTTTCAGATTATGTAAAATATGTACTATTTTTTCTTCACTATGATTTTTTTTCCATTGGGTTTTCCTAGTAAGATTTTAACGAAACATATATTATATAAAATAGACATCGAAGAGGGAGTATTATAAACGTATTAAAGAGTAGATGTTCATTTCTCATCTACCCATGTGTTACGCCCCTCATTGGACATGTGTCTTCCATGTATTCAATACCTACCTATGCTTGGTGTTCACATGTATCCACATCATGCTTGTCAAATAGCCTAAAAATAGTGTCTTTTGGTGGATAATGAAAAATACAATTGGGTAATTTATTCTCCAATCTCTTTTTTTTCTCTTCCACTATTTTCCACAAATTTTATATTCATTATATTTTATTCTAACTTCCTTTTCATATATATAAATTTGAATTTTCTTTTATATATTATATATATTTTGGTAAATTTTGGTACCCAGTTTTACCTCTCAATTTCACAATAAATCCATCTTTATATTTCATAATTTCTCACAATTTGTTTATTTTCTATTAGATTTGTATTTTACTTAACAATTTATTAATCATCAAGTGGTTGTAGTTTAGTGGTGAGAATTTCACGTTGTGGTTGTGGAGACTTGGGCTCGAATCCCAATAGTCACATATAATTTAAATTAACACTTAATTATATTGTTCTTGTGTTTCATATAAAATTGTTCAAGTGGTTGTAGTTTAGTGGTGAGAATTCCACGTTGTGGCTTTGTAGACTTGATATCGAATCCCAACAACCACATATAATTTTTCCCTTATCGTTTTCTTCTCCGCCTTTATATTCATATAAATAAACATCTCACAACTGATATTAATAAAAATAAGAAGGAAACTTGCACCTAGTTATGACGGTGAAAACCCGACATCAAAGGTTAGAACCTTTATATTCATATAAATAAACATCTCACAACTGATATTAATAAAAATAAGAAGGAAACTTGCACCTAGTTATGACGGTGAAAACCCGACATCAAAGGTTAGAATAACCTTTGATGTCGGTGTAAAATTGACATCTTATGTCAAACTCGCGAGCTATTAAGGAAAAATAACACGTCATTTTTAATCGACTATTTATGACGGTGCATGACTAACATCTTATGTCAAACCCGTGGCCATATATTATCATTTTCTTCTCCGCCTTTATATTCCTATAAATAAACATCTCACAACTGATATTAATAAAAATAAGAAGGAAACTTGATACGGTTTAAAATCGACATCTTATGTCAAATTTGCACCTAGTTATGACAGTGAAAACCCGACATCAAAGAACAACTTTTGATGTTGGTTTACAACCAACATCTTGTACATATAAAAATAACACCATTTTTAATCGACGACATTGAAGAGTAACCTTTGATGTCGGTGTAAAATTGACATCTTATGTCAAACTCGCGAGCTATTAAGGAAAAATAACACGTCATTTTTAATCGACTATTTATGACGGTGCATGACTAACATCTTATGTCAAACCCGTGGCCATATAGGAAAACATATCATGCCATTTTTATCGACTTTGTATGATAGTAAAAAACCGACATTGAAGGATGATTTTTTATGTCGGTTTAAAATGAAATCTTACGCCAAACCCACCCGCCAGATAGAAAAAATAATGCGTCATTTTGAATCAATCTTTGATGATGGTCCAAAACGACATTGAAGGGTGACCCTTGATGTCAGTTTAAAATCGACATCTTATGTCAAATTTTTAAAAATTTCTGAAATAGGCATGTTTTCTCTAAACCGACATCGGTTACAATATGCCAATTATCCAACCGACATGAAAACCCAAATTTATCAACTGGAAACCGAGAACAAAAGTTCAAAATCATGCCTAAATTTCTTATATTTTAATTGAATATTAATGACGGTTTCAAACCGACGTTGAAGAGTTCAAAATCATGTCCCAAATACAACATTACACGCTATTTTAACCGACTTTTAATGACAGTTACAAATTGATACTGAAGAGGTCACTTACAATGTCAAGTAAAAATCGACATTGAAAGTTCAAAACCACGAGCCCAATTTACACTATTTTAATTGACTTTTAATGACGGTTGCAAACCGACATCAAAGAGTCTATCTTTGATGTCGGTTGGAAACCGACAACAAAGGTTCAAAATCACGCCCCAAATTTTTGTTATTTTAATTGATTTTTAATTACAATTTTAAACGAACATCGAAGAGGCTCCCTTTGATGTCAGTTTAAAATTGACATAAAAAATTCAAAATTTTAATTGATCTATTATGACATTTAAAAACCGACATCGAAGATGGTATTTTAATATCGATTTTAAACTGACATTATAGCTCAAATTTTTAAAAAAATTCAAAATATTATGTGAAAATAGGTGTGTTTTCTCTAAACTGACATCGTTTACCATATCCCAACTGCCCAACTGACATGAAAGGTCGAATTTGTTGTAGTGAACATTTACATTTTCACGAGTTTAGAGCATACACCCCAACAATACTTAATATAATTCATCTTGGGGTTTTATGCCCTAAACTTGTGGTATTTGTAAATGCTTGATGAAATCAATAAAGAGTTATTTTTCATCTTTTCTTGTGTTCTAGCATTTAAACTTAAATCCAATAAACTAAGCTTTAGGGTCATTGTAATGAGGAATTTAACACTGTGCAATGGACATACAAGATAGGATCATGTTCAAGTATGAAACTCGAACAATCAATTGTACATGGAGAAGGTTGGAAATCCTATCCAAGTAACAATATGGATGTAACCCACTTTGTATTTGATACAAACCAGGTGATCCAACTCATTATGTAGTTGACATGTGAGTGGGGGCATCCTGTGCGATGAGATCGTATAAGACCAGACTTCGAATTATTAGCCAACTGATATAACACCGTTAGCGGATTATGTCTAATAATTTATAAATGACCATCAGTGACTTGACCTAAATTGTGAGCGAGTTACGAACTCCTGTCGGCGGAAGTTTGTCCTTTTGACTAGTATGAGTAAGAGTGGACAGAGATGCCTACTCAATATTGATGGAATTGAATCCCGCAGCTGATAAACGACGTGAATCGCGTTGCTTTTCGTTGTGTTACCGTTTTTCTTAAAACTTACATACATCTCATGAATATCTAGGTTAAGCATGTAAAAGAGAAGGAAAATTACAGCAAGGTGTACTTACCTCTTGAAGAACTCTTCTTCACAGATTCTTTTTCTCGGTCACGATCTCAACGATCTCTCTACAAATCACGAACCGTCGCCAATCTTGGGACCTCCACTTGATCTTCTCGGTTGTTCTCTGGCGGATGAAGGAGAGTTGTGGGACTCCTTTTGGATTATGGGTTTGGAGAAATTAGAGAGGAATTGAGAGAGAATTAAGAGAATTTTCTTTTTCTTTTCTTGGTGGATTTCGAAAAATGAGAAGAATGAATAGTGAATGCTTGACAATCCACCAATAAATAGTGGAATATGGTGGAGGTGAAAGCTCCATCTAATTACCACTTTACCACAACTATATGATATGCAAATCATATTTTCATACCATATAGTATAAGGTATCACGTACCTTATTATACAAATCCAATTTGCATAATTGTGGAATTTAAAATTGAATCATATTCAATTTTATTTCTCTTAAACCAATTTCTCCAATCTAAGCATTAAGTTCATAATTAGGCTACACTATAGTTTATTATGAATCTCATTCACATTAAACTATATATTATATCAATCATATCTCATATAAGTAACATAAATACCCTTTACATGAATTTGAACACTTCAAATTCACTCCAAACTGTATCCCTCATTGAATCCATAATTGAGCCAATCGAGGGACCTAATAGATCTACCTACAGATCATGAGCTCCAATGATTCGAGATTAACCGACCAAACTCTTTGATCCCATTAATCAATATTCATTAACTACGGGGACACTCCACTATAACCCCGTAGTTGCACTCTCCTCACTGTAGGACAAGTTGTGTCCATCGATATAACCAATATCTGTGAGTCGACCCTTCACAGGTTGTTCGTAGTCACAGTTGGGTCAAATTACCGTTTTACCTCAGTGTCTACCTCTTGCTCCTTAAGTCCCACTGCTCCTCTAATGAACAATTTTGTTGTATGGTCCTACCATAAACAACACCCCTCTCGGGCCAGTGAAAGGGTGGGGCTCCGTTGTTCAAGCCATGCAGTCAACACTTAAGGGAACAACCTCTATAGTTTTCCTAGCTCGGAAACGACTGAATTCCATCTTGCGTAGTCAAGTTCCCAGCTCCCCACGTGGTTCTGCCCTTAGAAGGTAGGCTTATTGGGCGAGCTACACAGGTCACCCTCACACGTACTAGTCAAAGGACAGATCCTCACAGACAGGAGTCTGTAACACGCTCAGGATTGAGGATGAGTCACTAGTCGTCATCTACGAATTTATTAGTGAAGGGAATAGATTTTCCGCAGGAAGACGTTGTGAAACGTCGTTGATTCATTGTGAAACATATTTCTTAAAAACGAAAGTATCACATACAATCTAGGTTAAACATGCATAAAATTGAGAAGAAAAAAGTAGGTAATATGCTACTAACCTCTTGAAGGACTCTTCTTCCATCTTTTCTCCTTTAGTCATGAACTCTCTCGAACCAACAATCTCAATGATCTCGTTCCTCGAACCGAACAACGATGACACCTCCAAAAAATCTTCTCGGTTGTTCTCGATAGGTTGAGGGTGTTGGGGTTTGCGCCCTAAAACTCGTAGTTTGTAATTATGTTCTAATTATTGTAATAAATTGTTATTACTTCAATAAAGTGTTATTGTTCATTATCTATGATATTGCCTTTGTTTTAACCCTAAATCCAATAAACTAAACATCCAAGGTTGTAACATGAATATTTAACAGAATGTAGTGTACATATAAAGGATCTCGGTTCGAGATACAACCTAAAGGGTCTATAGTTAGGGGATGAGGTTTGGGTACCTTGCCCTGTTAAGACTATGGATGTGGCCCACTTTGTATAAGATACAAAAACTGTGATCCTAAGGTGTTCATGTAGGTGACATGGGAGTAGGGATATCCTATGTAATGAGATTACATAAGACCAAACCGCGAAATAGTAACCACTAGATGTAACTCCGTTGACTAGTTAGGTTTCTATTTCACTAGGATGACCTAGGCAACTTGATCTCAATCCTGAGCAGGTTACGAACTCCTATTCGCGAGTGATTGTTCTTTGACTAGTATGGGTGAGAGTGACCAGATTCGCCGACTCAATATGCCTACCTTCTTGAGGACAAAACCGAGTGAGCGGCTGGGAATTTAACTTAGCAAGATGGAATTCACTCATTCCCGCTTACTAGGGTAAGTAGAGGAATGTTCCCTTAAGTGGTGTTTCCGGGACTTGAACAAAGGGCCCGACCCTCTCATTAGCCCGAGAGGGACTCTGTTTGTTGGTAGGACCACAAACAAATTGTTCATTAGAGGAGCACTGGTACTTAAGGTAAAAGATGTAACCCACGGGTAAAACGGTATTTTAACCCAACTAGTGTTACGAACATTCGTGAAAGATTGACTTGCTGTTATTGGTCAATATCCGTGGACACAGAAATATATCTGCAAAGTGAGAAGAGTGCGCAAATGCAGGACTTTAGTGGAGTGTTCCCATGATTAACGAATGTTGATTGGGAGGTTAATGAGATTAACCGAACAATCTCGTATCGTTGGAGCTTCTGATCTGTAGGTCCATTAGGTCCACCTTCTAGCTCGTAAAGGGTTCTTAGATCGTTTGAATTTGAAATGTTCAAATTCATTAGGGAATAAATTTAATGTATATAGATACGATATAATATATAGTTTTGGAACTATATATTATAAATTTAATGTGAATATGATTCATATTAAATTATATGAGAGAATTAAATATTTGAAAGAGTTCAAATATTAAATTCAAATGTGAATGTGATTCATATTTTAAAACTATAGATTATAATTTAATGTGCATAAGATGTGCATTAAAACTATAGGTTAGAGGGAAAATTGATTAATTGTGATTTAATCTAAATTAAATATATGATATTTAATTTAATTTAATTAAATAAGATTTAATTGATTTATTAATTAATATAATTAATTATTAATTAAAAATAGGGAACGTGTCAGGAGCACACGTTCCCCATCTCTCCCAACTCCCTAATTGATAGGGAGTGGGAGATGCCCTCTACAACTTCTTCTTCTCCTGGTGATAGGAGGACAATTGATCGATGCTGCAATTGCAATTTGGAATTGCTCTCACTCAAAAATTCTCTCTCTCTCACATTTCCCAAATTCTTCCAAAAGTTGGATCCCTTCCCACCTAGGGTGATCTAAGTACTCAGATGATAGAAGGTTCTCCAAGTGGTAGTGTCTTGCTAGAGAAAACAGAGAAGTCCCTGTTCAGCTGAGTTGCTGATTTCTTTTGGAGTAAGGAGTTGTTGTGCTGAGGAAAAACTACAAAGGTGACTTTTCTTCCTTTTAGTTTAATAGTTAAGCTAAGCATGTTTGCATGATTATATCTTCATGTCTAATTAGATTTCATTTACATGTTTATCTCTGTTTTTGTCAATGTACCGATTTTTGTTTCTAACCAAAACGATCAAGCAATTACGATTTCAAACTCGTTTCCACTGCTCAAGGGGATTAGATCTCCATCAGAGAGAGAATTGTGAGACTCCCTTTGGTTTTGGGGTTTAGAGAGGAAATGTGAGAATTGAGAGAGCTTTTGAGAGAGAGCTTCTTTATCTTGGAATGATTTTCCAAAAAATGAGAAGTTAAGTTGTAACTTGTAAGATGCCTTTGAATGCATTTATTTATAATGGTGTGTGGTGGAGTTAAAATCTCCACAAATTCACCATTTTACCACAACTATATGATATGCGAATCATATTTGCATATCACATAAAATAAGGTGTCTCATACCTTATTATACAAATCTCATTTGCATAAATGTGGAATTTTAAATTGATTCACATTCAATTTAATTTCTCTCAATTCAATTTCTCCAATTTAGCACTAATTAATCAATTAGGCTATACTATAGTTTATTATGAATCTCATTCACATTAAACTATATATTATGTCAACTATATCACATATAAATGACATAAATACCCAAATAATGAATTTGAACACTTCAAATTCACACCAAACTGTAAACCTTCAATTTGTCCAGTTCGAGCCAACCGAGGTACCTAATGAACCTATAGATGACGAGCTCCAATGATCCGAGATTAATTTATCAAAGTCTTTGACCTGGTTATTCAACATTCATTAGCTACGGTAACACTCAACTAAAGCCCGTAGTTGCACTCCCATCACTGTAGGACAAGTTGTGTCCATCGATATAACCAATGCCCGTGAGTCGACCCTTCACAAATTGTTCGTAGCCACAACTGGGTTAAATTATCGTTTTACCTCTGTGTCTAACTCTTGCTTCTTAAGTCCCACTGCTTCTCTAATGAACAACATTATTTCATAGTCCGACCATAAACAACAACCCTCTCGTGCCAATGAGAGACTGGGGCTCTGTTGTTCAAAGCCTGGAGACAACACTTAAGTGAACAACCCCTCTAGTTTCCCTAATTCGAGAACAAGTGAATTCCATCTTGCGTAGTTAAGTTCCCAGCTCCCCACGTGGTACTATCCCCAAGAAGGTAGACATATTGAGCGAGCAACTATGGCCTCTCTCACCCGTACTAGTCAAAGGATAGACCCCCGCAGACAGGAGTCCGTAACACGCTCAGGATTAAGGACGAGTCACTAATGGTCATCTACCAAGTTATTAGTCTTATACTGTTAACGGTGTTTCATCAGTAGGTCTAATAATACACTGTCTGGTCTTGTACAATCTCATTGCAGATGATGCCCCAACTTACATGTCAACAACATGAACGAGCTGGATCACCTCGTTTGTATCTAATACAAAGTGGGCCGCATCCATAGTGTAACCAAGATAAGGCTTCCAACCCTATCCATATACTGTAGACTGTTCGGGTCATTAACTCGAACGTGATACTCCCCGTGTGTCCACTACACACTGTTCAAGTTCTTGTTCTCTCAAAGGATATGACCCTGGAGCTTAGTTTATTGGATTAAGTTTATAAAAATGTGAGGCACTAAGTTTATTGGATATGACCCTTTTATTTATTTACAACAATAAATATTACAAACTACACAAGATTAGGGCATACACCCCAACAAACTCCCACTTGAACTAAGTTAGTGGAGTACATAATACATTTCTCAAATGTACAGTAATACATAAAAGTAATACAATAAACTAAGGCATTGAATACCCTATATAATACTCCCACTTGCCCTAGTCAGGAAGAACTCGAAGACCTAGACTCTCTAGGTGACCCTCATACACCTTAGTCGTAAGGGCCATTGTAAATGGATCAACAACGTTGTGCTCCGATCCTATTTGCGTGACCGTCACGTCTCCGCGGTGCACAATCTCCCATATCAGGTGTACTTACGCTCAATGTGCTTGCCCCTCTTATGACTCCGAGGTTCTCTCGAGTTGGCTACAACACCACTGTTGTCACAAAATAGGGTCATTGGCAAGTTCATAATTGGAACAACTTCAAAATCCAGCATGAACTTTCTAAGCCAAATAGCTTCCTTTGCAGCTTCACAAGCTGAACATACTCGACTTCTATCGTAGAATCGACTATGCATCCTTGCTTGATGCTTCGTCACATACAACTTCTCCATTAAGAATGAACATTGACCGTAATGTGGACTTCCTAGAATCCTTATCGGTCTGAAAGTCAGAGTATGTGTATCCCGTAAGGATCAAATCCCCACTTCTATACACAAGGCTGTAGTTCTTCGTTCTCCTAAGATACTTGAGGATTGCCTTACGGGTATCTAGTGATCTAATCCTAGTTTGGATTGATACCTACTGACAATCCCAACTGCATAAAATATGTCGGGCCTAGTACACAACATGGCGTACATGAGGTTGCCTACAACTGAAGCATAAGGGATCTGTCTCATATCCCTAACCTCTTGAGGTATCTTTGGACATTGATCCTTAGACAGGTGAACCCCATGCCTGAAAGAGAGCAAGCTCTTCTTGGAGTTCTGCATCTTATATCGAGACAACATCTTGTCAATGTAAGATGCTTGAGACATGATTATTGTTCTGTTCTTCCGAATCTGGACTATCTGGATACCTAGAATGTACTGTGCTTCTCCCAAATCTTTCATTTGAAATTGTAACGCCAACCATTCCTTAATGTCAGTAAGGAATCCTACGTCATTCCCAATGAGTAGGATATCATCCACATGAAGGGAATGAAACTCCCGCAGCGAAAAAGACTATTGAATCGTCGTAGTTTCGTTATGAAAAACGTTTTCTTAAAACCATTTCTATCCTATAGAAACTAGGCTGAACATGCAAAAGAAGGAAAAAAACAACAAGATATACTTACTTGTTGAAGAACCGTTCTTCGTAATTTCCTTCTCCAGTCACGAACTCTTCGCGTACACGATCTCAAGGATCACGATCTCCTCGAACAAACGATCGATCCAGACACTTCCGAAAATGGCTTCTCGGTTGTTCTCTTTAGGTTGAATGAGAGTGACTGGGACTCCTTTTGGTGAAAGGGAGGAGAGAATTTGAGAGAAGGTTGAGAGAGAATGAGAGATGTTTTTTGGTGAGAAATCCAAAAAATGACAGTTTTTCTTACAAAATCCTACTTGCAAAGTGTTTATATAATGGTGATAGCTGGAGTTGAAATCTCCACCTATTTACCATTTAACCACAACCATAGGTTATGCAAATCATATTTGCATAACCACATATAATAAGATATCTCATATCTCATTGTACAAATCACATTTGTATGATTGTGGATTTTAAATTGAATCATATTGAATTTAATTTCTCTCAATCTAATTTCTCCAAATTAGCCCTAATTAAACAATTAGGCTAACCTATAGTTTATTATGAATCTCATTCACATTAAACTATATAATATGTCAATCATATCTCATATAAATGACATAATTACCCTTTTAATGAATTTGAACACTTCAAATCCACACCAAACTGTAAACCCTCTATTTATCCAGTTTGAGCCAACTGAGGAACCTAATGGACCTATAGGTGACGAGCTCCAATGATTCGAGACTAACCTGTCAAACTCTTTGACCCGGTTAATCAACATACATTATCTACGATAACCCTCCACTAAACCCCGTAGCTGCACTCCTATCACTGTTGGATAAGTTGTGTCCATTGATATAACCAATACCCATGTGTCGACCTTTCACAGGTTGTTCGTAGACACTGCTGGGTCACATTACCGTTTTACCCATGTGTCTACTTCTTGCTCCTTAAGTCCCTACTGCTCCTCTAATGAACAACAACGTTGTAATGGTCCAACCATATACAACACTCCTCTCGGGCCAGTGAGAGGGTGGGCGCCCGTTGTCCAAGCCCTAGAGACAACACTTAAGGAAACAACCCGTCTAGTTTCCTTAAAATTGGGAACGAGTGAATTCCATCTCGCGTAGTTAAGTTCCCAACTCCCCACATGGTCCTGTCCCTGAGAAGATAGACATATTGGGCAAGTAACTGTGACCACCCTCACCCTTACTAGTCAAAGGATAAACCCTCGCAGACAGGAGTCCGTAACACGCTCAGGATTAAGGTCGAGTCACTAATGGTCATCTACGAACTTATTAGTCCTATACTGTCAACGACGTTACATCAGTAGGTGTTATTGTTCACGGTCCGGTCTTGTATAATCTCATTGCACAGGATGCCCCCACTCGCATGTCAACCACATGAACGAGTCAGATCATCTCGTTTGTATCTAATACAAAGCGGGCCACATCCACAACGTATTAAAGATTAGGTATCCAACCCTATCCATATACTGTAGACTGTTCGAGTCATTAATCGAACGTGATCTTCCCTGTGTGTCCACTACACACCGTTCAAGTTCTAGTTCTCTCATATATTCAATGACCATGGAGCTTAGTTTATTTGACAAAGTTTGTAAAAATGAGAGACACAAAGTGATGAAAGAAATAACTCTAATTTATTTCAATTGGTAATATTACAAACAAAACGAGATTAGGACATACATCCCAACCAACTCCCACTTGGACTAAGCTAGTGGAGTAAATAATACATTTCTCAAATTTACAATAAATTACAATAAACTAGGGCATTGAATACTCGTTAAAATACTCCCACTTGCCCTAGTCAGGAAGCACTCGAAGACCTAGACTCTCTAGGTGACCTTCAAACACCTTATCCGTGAGGGCCTTTGTAAATGGATCAGCAACGTTGTGCTCCGACGTTATCAGTGTGACTGTCACGTCGCCGTAGTGCACAAAATAACGTGATCGACAAGTTCATATTTGGAACAACTTCCAAATCCGTCATGAACTCCCTAAGCCAAACAGCTTCCTTTGCAGCTTCACAAGTTGCAACACACTCAACTTCCATAGTGGAATCATCGATGCATCCCTGCTTGATGTTTTGCCATACTACAGGTCCTCCATTCAGAATGAAGGTTGACCCTGAAGTGGATTTCCTAGAATCCTTACATGTTTGAAAATTAGAATCTGTGTATCCCATAGGGATCAAATTGTTGGGATTTGTGCCCTAAACTTATGTAATTTTGATCAAAGAAATAAAGAGTTATTTGTTTTGATAAAATTATATTCTTGTTTTATAAATCCAATAAACTAAACTCCAAGGTTATAATGTATCTTGAACATTTGTGTAGTAGACACTATTTGGATTATGTTCAAGAGTATAACCTAAATGGTCTATGGTATAAGAATAAGGTTGGAGTAACACCATGGATGCGACCCACTTTGTAATTAGTACAAATGAAATAATCCAACTCATTCATGTGGTTGACATGCGAGTGGAAGCATCATTTATGAAGAGTTCATACAAGACCGGACTGCAAATTATTAGTCTAACCAGTATAACGCCATTAACAGGGTAAGACTGATAATTTATAAATGGTCATTAGTGACTCAACCTGAATCCTGAGCAAGTTAAGAACTCCTGCTTATAGGGGTTTGTCCTTAGACTAGTATGGGTGAGAGTGGCCTGTAGCCGACTCAATAAGCCTACCTTCTCAGGGAAAGAACCTCGTGGGTAGTGGGAACTTAAGCTGCAAAGATGGAATTCACTCATTCCTACATTAAGGAATTAGATAGGTTGTTCCCTTAAGAATTGACTCGTGTCTTGAACAACGGGGCCCTGCCCTCTATAAGGGTATGAGTCTATGGTAGGACCATAGGCTTGTTGTTCATTAGATGATCAATGGTGCTTAAGGAACAAAGAGGTAAACGCAGGGGTAAACGGTTGACCCACCCGTAGTGATTACGAACAACTTTGTGAAGGGTCAACTCATGGGTAATGATTATATCGATGGACAATATAATCTCTGATGAGGAGAGTACAAACACAAGTCTATAGTGGAGTGACTTGTAGTTAATGAATATCGATTAACTAGATCAAAGAGTTTGATCAGTTAATCTCACATCATTGGAGCTCATGAACTGTAGGTCCATTAGGTCCCTCCGTTGGCTCAACATGGTTATATTGAGGGTATAAAGTTAGGAATGAAATTGAAGTGTTCAATTTCATATATGAGATGTCATATCAGTTATATGTGATATAATTGATATAATATATAGTTTTAATGTGAATTAGATTCATATATTAACTATATACTAAAGAGAGAATGAAAGAGGGATAGGATGATAATTTCCACTTTATTTCCCTATATATATAGTTGCATGAGATGCAACTTTGACCTAAGAATTTGAAAACCCTAGTGTGCCATTTTGTTGTGTTGTTGGAAAGGTTCCAAAACACAATTTCTCTCACAAACATCTCATCTCACCTAAAGGGAACCCACCTACCTCCCTCACCTAGAGAATAATGGAGAAGATCCGGTGGTAGTGTCCGTGATCTCTTGGGTTCGTGTTGCTGAGATCGTGATCGTGGGAGAAGGAGCATTTGAAGAAAAGTTCTTCAAAGGTATTATTCTTGTTGTCCATCTTGTTTGTATATGCTTAATCTAGATAGATTAGTTCTTGAATGTAATCCATGTAATGAAATTAAAAACGCGCGATTCACAATCGCTTCCGCTGCGGTAATCGATTCCTTTCAATTGGTATCAGAGACCAATTGCGTTCTAAATTTACGTTCTGGATTTTTCAAGAACGAGGTGGGATTTACTGTTTTGCATGTGATGTATGAACGGTTTGTAATTTAGATGTTTTCAATTTTGGCACTTAGATTTACAGTTTTTTCATTGAATCGTTCAATGTAAGGGCCCGATGTTTTGGGCAATTTTAATTGTAAATCGAGTCTGTAAGTCCGTATTGATCGAGACAAGGTGGGTGCTGTGAAGATCGGAGCAAAAACGAGCAACAAATGAAAATTATTTTGCTGTTTTGTGAATGGCGTTGCAACGTTGTTCTATAGCGTTACAAACGCCGATCTGCAACAGCCGCGGTACGGAAGAAGGCAGCGGCGTTACGCCGAGGCGTTGTGTAACGTAGGAGCTGAGGCACGCTTCAACGGGCAGAAACGGACAACATGCAGCGTTGCAACGCCGAAGGCGTTTCAGCAAGCTGTCTAACGGTCAAAAAATGTTTTTTTTATTATATATTAAATATAAAAAATATTTTATATTTAATTTATTTAATTTTAATTAATAAAATTAGATTATTTTAATTAAAATTATTTTTAGGATGCCAAAATTGGCCTAATTTTGCTATTTAAATTATGCAATTGTTATGTAATTATTGCCATGCATAATGTATACTTTTAATTTAGAAATCCCACCTTAGGTTAAGCATTTCCATGTATCATTTATAATATAAAGAGTTATATTATATAGTTTGCCTGATTAATTAATATAAAGGCGTTATATTAATTTATGGACAACATTGACATGCATTATTTTTCATGAGATGATTATGCTATGTATGTCTTATTATTTATTAGATGAATGATCAAACACTATAACATAGTATGCATGTCACCTAAGGTTAATTATTAGTTTTAAAATGTTTAGAACTTGGAAATAATATGCCTTAGGTTATCTCGTTCTAATTAGATTAGAATTAGGAACCAAGTAATTTATAAACAATGATTAAAAGAGGAACTCTGTCTAAGGAAACTTCTGTCTAGGTTGGGGTATTTAAGCTGACGGAAACGGAATACCCCTACCTGGGAACTCACCTGGGAGTGAAATTTAATCAGAGAGTTTATAAATCATAGTAGCGTCAACGGGTTTATTAAGGGGTTAATAAACTAGAAATCCTAGGCCTAATATAAAGAGTTATATTAGCAAACTTAGGATAAAATCAATATAAGAGTTATATTGATGATCAATATAAGAGTTATATTGATAAGTCTAGGTAAAACCATTAGCCGGGTTTAGCCTAAATAAGATTCCTATAAATTTAAAGTATCCAGTGGGAGGAAAAGTGTATATGATACATATTTTTCCACCTACGTTATCTCCGGGAAGTTCACACCGTGAGACTCATACTTGGCCTCGTGGCGCAAACGGAAACGTCCCCCTTCGGATGGTGTTTCTATGAGTCAATATCAAGGTGAATGGAGAGGGTACTTATAGTGAGTGGGAGCAGGTTCAATGAAAACAAAACCTATGGTCTCTTTAGTCGGTTTACACCGTAAGATCACTATGGTCAGCCTGCTAGTTTGGCCTTGACCTGACAATCCCTTCGGAGGGCTTGATCATAGGGGATCGAACATAGTAGACACCCAAAAGGGATAAAGATTTTCTTAGTCTGTTTTTCAATTTAGTCATCCCTTCGATGGATTTTATTGGATGGAGACTCTAGGATCTAAAGATAGAGGGTTACACTCACAAGGTACATAGGATGTGTATGTATCCTGACCGAAAAATGGTAACTAAAGCCTATAGGAATAAGAGTTATTCTGGCATTAGGTTTTGGTCAAGAGTGTCTTGATCCAGAGGAGGAGTGTTTTTGATTACCGTTTGATGTCATACATTCTAAACCTTTGGAGTATCATTGAAAATTATAAATGACCTAGGAATCATTTGATAATTAGCTAAAACATGATTGGATTAGATAATTATAGCAAGAAACTTATACAAGTTTGCTTTGTAAATTTTTCGGCAAAAATGTCTAGCTCTATAATTTCCTTATTGGGTGCGGAAAAGTTAACCAGAGAGAATATGATGACATGGAAAAACAAACTCATCACTATATTGGTAGTGGATGATCTGAAGTTTGTGCTAACTGAGGAGTGTCTTCAGGTGTCAGGCTCGAATGTTTCACAAAATGTTCGTGATGCATATGATCGATGGATCAAAGCCAATGATAAGGCTAATGTCTACATGTTGGCAAGTATGTTTGACATATTAGCCAAGAAGCATGAGGGCATGATAACTGCCAAGGAAATTATGGTTTTCACACAGACACGACACAATGCCCTAAAGTACATATTCAACTCGAGGATGCCAGAGGGTACATATGTTCCGGATCATGTCCTGGATATGATGGTGCACTTTAACATCGCGGAGTCGAATGGTGCTTCAATCGATGAATCGAGCCAGGTCAACTTCATTCTGGAAACCCTTCCAGATAGTTTCCTGCAGTTTAGAAGTAATGCTGTTATGAACAAGCTTACTTTTAATCTTGCCTCCCTTCTGAATGAACTCCAGACCTTTCAATCTTTGATGAAAATTCTGGGATCGAAAGGTGAGGCAAATGTTGCAAGTAGGAGTTATCATAGAGGTTCGACCTCTGGATAAAAAACAGTGCCTTCATCTTCTTCTAGCCTGAAAAGGAAGAAGAAGAACATGAAGAAGGTTGGTAAAGGGAAACGAGTTGACAAAGTTGCCACCCAGAAGGGCAAGAAAGTCAAAGAAGTTGCTGACAAAGGAAAGTGTTTCCACTACAACGACGACGGGCATTGGAAACGAAACTGTCCGAAGTACATTGCAGAAAAGAAGAAGGAAGGTAAATATGATTTACTTTGCTTAGAAACTTGTTTAGTGGAAAATGATAAAACTGCTTGGATACTTGATTCAGGCGCCACTAATCATGTTTGCTCTTCTTTTCAGGGAATTGATTCCTGGCAGCAGCTACAGAAAGGAGAGATAACACTCCAGGTTGGAAATGGAGATGTCGTCTCAGCTGTAGCAGTAGGCACGATGAAGCTTTATTTTGACAAGAAATATATGTTGTTAGACAATATATTAGTGATACCAGGGTTTAATAGAAACCTTATTTCAATTTCTTGCCCTATAGAACAATGTATTTCTGTTTCTTTATTAATGAATAAAGTGTTTATTTTGAAGAAAGGTGTGGAAATATGTTCAGCTTCATTAGAAAATGAGTTGTATGTTTTAAGGCCTAATTCAGTCAAAATGGTTTTGAACACTGAATTATTTAAAACTGCAAACACACAAACTAAGAAGCGTAAAATTTCTCCTAAAGAAAATGCTCATCTTTGGCATTTTAGATTGGGTCACATTAATCTCAATAGGATTGAGAGATTGGTAAAGAATGGACTTCTAAATGAGTTAGAAGAAAATACTTTATCTGTATGTGAATCCTGTCTAGAAGGCAAAATGACTAAAAGACCTTTTAGTGGAAAAGGTTATAGAGCCAAAGAACCTCTTGAGCTTATACATTCATACCTTTGTGGTCCGATGAGTGTTAAAGTCAGAGGAGGATATGAATATTTCATCTCCTTTGTAAATGATTATTCTAGATTTGGGCATATTTACCTAATACAACATAAGTCTGAAGCACTTGAAAAGTTCAAAGAATATAAGACTGAAGTTGAAAATCAATTGGTTAAAACAATTAAAACGCTTCGATCAGATCGAGGTGGAGAGTACATGAATTTAAAATTCCAGAACTATATGATAGAACATGGAATTACATCCCAACTCTCAGCTCCCGGTACACCACAACAAAACGGTGTATCGGAAAGGAGAAATAGAACCTTGTTGGACATGGTTCGATCAATGATGAGTTATACTCATCTCCCTAGGTCCTTTTGGGGTTACGCAGTAGAGACTGTGGTATACATTTTGAACAATGTGCCCTCAAAAAGTGTTTCTGAAACGTCTTTTGAACTATGGAAAGGACGTAAAGGTAGTTTATGTCATTTCAGAATTTAGGGTTGTCAAGCACATGTGCTTGTGACAAATCCAAAGAAGTTGGATTCACGTTCAAAATTGTGCCTATTGTAAAGGATTTATATAATGGTGATAGGTGGAGTTGAAATCTCCACCTATTTAACATTTAACCACAACCATAGGTTATGTAAATCATATTTGCATAACCACATATAATAAGATATCTCATATCTCATTGTACAAATCACATTTGTATAATTGTGGATTTTAAATTGAATCATATTCAATTTAATATCTCTCAATCCAATTTCTCCAAATTAGCCCTAATTAAACAATTAGGTTAACCTATAGTTTATTATGAATCTCATTCACATTAAACTATATAATATGTCAATCATATCTCATATAAATGACATAATTATCCTTTTAATGAATTTGAACACTTCAAATCCACACCAAACTGTAAACCCTCTATGAATCCAGTTTGAGCCAACCGAGTGACCTAATGGACCTACAGGTGACGAGCTCCAATGATCCGAGACTAACCTGTCAAACTCTTTGACCCGGTTAATCAACATTCATTAGCTACAGTAACACTCCACTAAAGCCCGTAGTTGCACTCCCATCATTGTAGGCGAAGTTGTGTCCATTGATATAACCAATACCCATGAGTCGACCATTCACAAGTTGTTCGTAGACACTGCTGGGTCAAATTACCGTTTTACCCCTGTGTCTACTTCTTACTCCTTAAGTCCCCACTGCTCCTCTAATGAACAACAACGTTATAATGGTTCAACCATATACAACACCCCTCTCGGGCCAGTGAGAGGGTGGGTGCCCATTTTCCAAGCCCTGGAGACAACACTTAAGGGAACAACCCCTCTAGTTTCCCTAAAATCGGGAACGAGTGAATTCCATCTCGCGTAGTTAAGTTTCCAACTCCCCACATGGTCCTGTCCCTGAGAAGATAGACATATTGGGCGAGTTATTGTGACCACCCTCATCTGTACTAGTCAAAGGACAGACCCCCGCAGACATGAGTCAGTAACACGCTCAGGATTAAGGTCGAGTCACTAATGGCCATATACGAAGTTATTAGTCATATATTGTCAACGACGTTACATCAGTAGGTCTAATAATTCACGGTCCGGTCTTGTACAACCTCATTGCACAAGATGCCCCCACTCGCATGTCAACCACATGAACGAGTCAGATCACGTCGTTGGTGTCTAATACAAAGCGAGCCACATCCACAGCGTATCCAGGATTAGGTCTCCAACCCTATCCATAAACTGTAGGTCGTTCGGGTCATTAACTTGAACGTGATCCTCCCTATGTGTCCACTACACACCGTTCAAGTTCTAGTTCTCTCATATATTCAATAACCCTGGAGCTTAGTTTATTGGACAAAGTTTGTAAAAATGCGAGACACAAAGTGATGAAAGAAATAACTCTTATTTATTTCAATTGGTAATATTACAAACAAAACGAGATTAGGACATACATCCCAAAACCACATACAATATCAGAAATGCGACAATACTGTTGATGATTTTCTTGTAAACGCAAGGCTCATCAACATTTTGATTAAAGCCATAAGATTTGATAGCCTCATCAAACCTTATATTCCAAGACCTCGAGACTTGTTTCAGTCCATATATAGACCTTTGAAGCCGACAAACCTTTTACTCTTGGCCTTGAGCAATGAACCCGTTGGGTTGGTCTATGTAGATGGTCTCGTCAAGATTGCCATTCAGAAAGACCGTCTGGACATCCATCTGCCATACCTCATAGTCACAATATGCGGTAATGGCCATAAGGATCCTGATAGACTTTACCATGGCAACAGGAGAAAAGATTTTCTCATAGTCAACCCTTTCTCTCTCGGTAAAACCCTTTGCCACTAGTTTGGCTTTAAAGGTATGCACCTTCCCATCTACGCCACGTTTACGCTTGTAGATCCACTTGCAACCAATAGGTTTAACCCCATCCGGTTGATCCACAAGCTCCCAAACGGAATTGAAGTACATTGACTCCATTTATTGGTCCATAGTTTTAATCCATTCGTCTTTGTCAACGTCTACCATTGCCTGATCATAGGTCAAGGATCCTCGCAGTCATCATCAGGGGTGACAACTTGTGTTTCAGCTAAACCCATGTAACGTTCAGGCTGTCTCACAACCCTCCCACAACGTCGAGGCATTCTCAACTCTTGAGAATGGACTTGACTAGATGAGCTAGGATCAACAACACTTGTTGATGTACTAGCACCATCAACAACTCTTGCTGATGTACTGTCCATTTCGTTTAACACAATCTTACTCCTTGGTAAGTGATCCCTGATGTGGTCCTCCTCAAGGAATGTGGCGTTTGTCGACACAAGCACCCTATTTTTCTTAGGGTTGTAAAACATACCACATCTTGTCTCTTTTGGGTAACCTACGAAGAGACACAATTTTGAACAGGGTTCCAACTTCTTCGAGTTTGACACCAACACATGGGTCAGACATCCTCAAATCCTTAAATGGTGTAAACTGCCTTTACGACCAGTCCAGAGTTTGAATGGTGTTTCAGAAACACTCTTCGATGGAACATTGTTTAAAATATATACCGTAGTCTTCACTGCGTAACCCCAAAAAGAATCAGGGAGACGAGCATAGCTCATCATCGATTGAACCATGTCCAACACAATTCTGTTTCTCCTCTCCGATACACCATTCTGCTGTGACATACCATGTGTTGAGAGTTGGGGCGTGAATCCGTGTTCTATCATATAGTTCTGGAATTCAGTGTCCATATACTCTCCACCTCGATCCGATGAACTGTTTTAATCGTTTTACCTAACAGGTTCTCAACCTCAGTCTTGTACTCTTTGAACTTTTCAAGATTTTCAGACATTTTGTTTGCTGAAAAGAAAATAACTTTGTGTCAGGTCTCGCAAAAACATTTGAAAAATCCAATCGTTTTTAGCAAATTTTATTCTATCATCCCTAGGTCATTAAAAATTGCAATGATACCCCAAAGGTTCAGAATGATCGCCACCGAAGGGTAGACAAAATCACTCCTCCTCTAGGGCGAGACTTTCTCGACCAGACCATAATACCAGAATAACTCTTATTCCATTAGGCATCTAGTTACCATTTTTTGGCCTGAATCCATTAACTCTTAATGAATCACGGGAGTGTCACCCTCTATCTTTAAATTTCCATGTATCCGTCCAAACAATAGCCGCCGAAGGGAGGACTAAGAAGGGAAACCAACAAGGAAATCGTATCCCTTTCGGATATTCACGGTGTTCTGACTCCCATGATCAAGGCCCTTCGAAGGGATTGTCTAGTCCAGGCCAAACTAGCAGGCGGATCATGGGCGTCTCACGGTATGAAGTGATAGAAGAGACCGTGGGTCCCATTTTCACAGATTCCGCTCCCACTCACTATAAGTACTCTCTCCATTCACGTTTAATATCGACCCATACAAATACCATCTGAAGGGGGACGCTCCCATTTGCGCCACGAGGTCGGGTATGGATCTCACGGTGTGGACTTTATGAAAATTTGTGGATGGAAAATTAAATATATCTTATACACTTTATTTCCTCCCACTCAGCACTTTAAATTAATCAGGATTGACCTGGATAAACCGTCTATAATTTACCTAAGTCTACCAATATAACACTTATATTAGATTAGCCTAAGTCTATAATCACATTATTAACTTAGATCTATGTGAGTAATTTTAATTAACTCTTAATTAATGACACTCGCGAAAATATAAGCTATGAATCTCCGGACCAAATTCACTCGCAGGTCGGTTCCCAAGTAGGAGTGTTCCGCAAAACGTCAGCTTAAATACCCCTGCCTTAGATAGAACCTTCCTTAGACAGAGTTACTAATTAGTCACCATTCATAAGTCATATTGATTTCCTGATTCTAATCTTATTAGAACTAGAAAACCTAAGTCTAATTATTCAAGTTCTAAACCATTTAAAACTAATAATCAACTTAGGTTACATGCATTTTTATGTCATTGTGCTTGATCATTCATCACATGAATAATTAAACTATGTAACATACATACATCACATGTATAAATTCATGTCAATGCTTTTAATCTAAGTAATATAACTCTTATATTAATTAAATTAAAACATGCATAATATTATAACTCTTATAATATAATCTTATCATGCATACTATATATTATAACTCTTATAATATAAAATGATGCATGAAATGTTTAACCTAAGTTGGGATTTTAAATCTATATGACATATATTATACACATAGAATAATTATACAACACTTGCATACTATTTAAATAGCAATATTGGACCGATATTGGCACCTTAGGGACATTAATTTAATTAATTAACGTTAATATAACAATTATATTAATATTAATTAAATTAAATTAAATAAACTTAATTTACATAAAAAATAAATTAAATTAAAAAATAAATTCGGCCAAAACTGCCCACTTCTTGCCCCCATGTAGCTACTCGCACGCGGATTTCTTGTAGGAATTGCCCTCTACGCTATAGCGTTGCAATGATGCAGTGCCCAACGTCAAGCCAGCGTTCCCAACGCCTTGCGTTGCAACGCTGCACTGCATCGTGTCTATCTCTCGCACGGATAACATTGCAACGCCGAAGAACAACATCACAATGCTATCGACTGTCCAACAACACCACTTGCTGGAATTTGCCAATTTTGCTCGTTTTCGCTTCGTTTCTTCACAACAACCTTTTCCACGGATGACTCTGACTTACAAACTTGATTTACACAAAAAAATTGCCCAAAACAACGGACCCTTACATTGATCTCATCAACGAAATAAATGTAAATCTAATTAAGTGCAAAAACCGAAACATCCAATATGCAACCCACAATTTCATCACATGAAAATTAAGGCTACCCACCTAATTTTAAAGCTTACAGAATGCACAACGAAGAGCAACGATTGACTCTGATATCAATTGAAGGGAATGAATTTTCCGCAACGGAAGACGTGAAACGTCGTTGATTCGTTGTGAAACGTATTTCTTAAAAATGAAAGTATCGTATACAATCTAGGTTAAATATGCATAAAATTGAGAAGAAAACAGTAGGTAATATGCTACTAACCTCTTGAAGAACTCTTTTTCAACCTTTTCTCCTCCGGTCACGAACTCTCTCGAACCAACGATCTCGTTCCTCGAATCGAACAACGATGACACCTCCAAAAGATCTTCTCAGTTGTTCTCGGTAGGTTGAGGGAGAGTTGTGGGACTCCTTTTGGTTTTGGGGTTTGGAGAGGAAATGTGAGAATTGAGAGAGCTTTTGAGAGAGAGCTTATTTCTCTTGGAAAGATTTTCTAAAAAATGAGAAGTTAAGTTGTAAGATGCCTTTGAATGCGTCTATTTATAATGGTGTGTGGTGGAGTTAAAATCTCCACCAATTCACCATTTTACCACAACTATATGATATGCAAATCATATTTGCATATCATATAATATAAGGTATCTTATTTACAAATCTCATTTGCATAAATGTAGAATTTTAAATTGAATCACATTCAATTTAATTTCTCTCAATTCAATTTCTCCAATTTAGCACTAATTAATCAATTAGGCTATACTATAGTTTATTATGAATCTCATTCACATTAAACTATATATTATGTCAACTATATCACATATAAATGACATAAATACCCAAATAATGAATTTGAACACTTCAAATCCACACCAAATTATAAACCCTCAATTTGTCTTGTTTGAGCCAACCGAGGGACCTAATGGACCTACAGATGACGAACTCCAATGATTTGAGATTAACCTGTCAAACTCTTTGACCCAGTTATTCAACATTCATTAGCTACGGTAACACTCCACTAAAGCCCGTAGCTGCACTCCCATCACTGTAGGACAAGTTGTGTCCATCGATATAATCAATGCCCGTGAGTCGACCCTTCACAGGTTGTTCGTAGCCAAAGCTGGGTCAAATTACCGTTTTACCCATGTGTCTACCTCTTTCTCTTTAAGTCCCACTGCTCCTCTAATGAACAATTATGTTGCATGGTCTGACCATAAACAACAACTCTCTCGTGCCAATGAGAGAGTGGGGCCTCGTCGTTCAAGCCATGGAGACAACACTTAAGGGATCAACCCCTCTAGTTTCCCTAATTCAGGAACGAGTGAATTCCATCTTGCGTAGTTAAGTTTCCAACTCCCCACGTGGTCCTGTCCCTAAGAAGGTAGGCATATTGGGCGAGTAACTTTGACCACCCTCACCCGTACTAGTCAAAGGACAAACCCCCACAGACATGAGTCAGTAACACGCTTAGGATTAAGGACGAGTCACTAATGGTCATCTACGAAGTTATTAGTCCTATACTGTTAATGGTGTTACATCAGTAGGTCTAATAATTCAAGGTCCGGTCTTGTACAATCTCATTTCACAGGATGCCCCCACTCGCATGTCAACCACATGAACGAGCTGGATCACCTTGTTTGTATCTAACAAAAAGCGGGTCGCATCCACAATGTAACCAAGATAAGGTTTCCAACCCTATCCATATACTGTAGACCGTTTGGGTCATTAACTCAAATGTGATCCTCCCCGTGTGTCCACTTCACACCATTCAAGTTCTAGTTCTCTCAAAGGATATAACCTTGGAGCTTAGTTTATTAGATTAAGTTTACAAAAATGCGAGACACAAAGTTTATTGGATATGACCCTTTTATTTATTTACAATAATAAATATTAAAAACTACACGAGATTAGGGCATACACCCCAACAATTAGTCCTTAACTGTTAACGGTGTTACATCAGTTGGTCTAATAAGTTACGATCCGGTCTTGTACAATCTCATTGCACAGGATGCACCCACTCGCATGTTAACTACATGAACGAGTTGGATCTCCTCGTTTGTATCTAATACAAAGTGGGTTGCATCCACAGTGTTACTAGGATGAGTTTTCCAACCCTATCTATATACTGTAGACCGTTCGGGTCAATAACTCGAACGTGATCCTTCTTGTGTGTCCACTACACACCATTCAAGTTCTCATAAGTATGACCCTGGAGCTTAGTTTATTTGATTAAGTTTATAGAATGCGAGATACAAAGTTTAAATAACAAATAAACTTTATTCATTAATTCAAGAACTATTACAAACGACACGAGCTTAGGGCATAAACCCCAACAAATATACCTACCTTCTTGGGGAAAACATTCTCGTGGGGAGTTGGGAACTTAATTCTTCAAGATGAAATTCACTCGTTCCTGAGCTAGGAATTTAGATAGATTGTTCTCTTAATGATTAGATCTAGATCTTGAACAAGACCATCTCACTGGTTCGGAAGAGATTTTCTTTATGGTAGGACCATACACAAGTTCTTCATTAGAGGATCAGTGGTATTTAAGGAACAAGAGCTAATCACAGTGGTAAAACGATAATTTGACCCAACTGTGATTACGAACAACCTGTGAAGGGTCGACTCACAGGTATTGGTTAAATCAATAGACAAAATTTGTCCTACAGTGAGAAGATTGTTAGAATTTATGTCATAAACTCGTGCATTTGTAATTATTTCAAGGAAATAAATAAAAGTGTGTTATTTTTCCTTAAACCTTGTATTCTCGCAATTACAAACTTAAATCCAATAAACTAAGCTCTAGAGTCACATTTAGGAGATATTGAACAGTGTGTGGTTGACACAAAGATAGGATCAAGTTCAAGTAGATGACCCAAATGGTATATGGTACATGGATAAGGTTGGGAACCTCATCCTGGTAACACTATGGATGCAACCCACTTTTTTATTTGATACGAACGAGGCGATCCAACTCGTTTATGTAATTGACATGCGAGTGGGGGCATCCTGTGCGATGAGATTGTACAAGACCAGACCGATAATTATTAGACTACTCTGATAACGTCGTTGATAGATTAGTGCTAATAATTCAATGATGACCATAAGTGACTCAACCTGAATCCTGAGCGAGTTACAAACTCCTGTCTCCGAGGGTTTATCCTTAGACTATTACGGGTGAGAGTAGCCACAGTTACCGACTCAATATGCCTACCTTCTCAGGGATGAAACCTCGTAGAGAGCTTGAGATTTAACTTCACAAGAAGGAATTCACTCGTTCCCAACCTTGGGTAACTAGATAGGTTATTTCCTTAAGAACTGTATCCAAGTTTTGAACAACAGGGGCTCTCCCACTTGCTGGCCCGAGAGGGACATTGTTTATGGTCGGACCATAAACTTGTTGCGTTAGAGGATTAGTGGTGCTTAAGGAATGAAAAGTAATCACATGGGTAAAATGGTAATTTGACCCAGGTGTGACTACGAACAATCTGTGAAGGGTTGACTCACGGGACTTGGTTATATCAATGGACACAACTTGTCCTACAGTGAAGAGAGTGCAACTACGAGTCTATAGTGGAGTGACTCGTAGTTAACGAATGTTGATTAATGGGGTCAAAGAGTTTGATCAATTAATCTCGCATCGTTGGAGCTCATAATCTGTAGGTCCATTAGGTCCCTCGATTGGCTCAGTGTGGAATTAAAGAGGGTATAAAGTTTTGGAATGAATTTGAAGTGTTCAAATTCAATTTAGGGAATTATATCAATTATATATATGATATAATTGATATAAAATATAGTTTAATGTGAATATAATTCATAATAAACCATATTATTGCCTAATTATGGAATTAAGGCATAATTAGAAAAATTAATTTGAGAGATATGGAAATTGAATATGATTCAATTTAATTTCCACATTATGCAAATGTGATTTACATAATAAGGTATTTGATACCTTATATTATGCAATTATGCAAATGGGATTTGCATAATTCATAATTAGTGGAAAAAGTGACATAATGGGTGGAGAATTTGTCTCCATCCACATTTCCTATATAAGCATCCTCTTGGATGCAAATTGAGATTTAAGGCTTTTGGTTGAAATTTTGCATTCTAGTAAAACTCCAAATTCTCTCTCAAATTCATTCTACATCCTTAATCTCCAAAAAAGAGTTTCCACTTCTCTCCCTCTCCTAGAGGACAACCGAGAAGATGTTTTGGAGGTGTCCGATCGTAGAGAACGTAGATATCGTAGACGACAAGAGGATTACGAGAAGAATTGTATCTTCAAAGGTAATCCCTAATCTATTATGCTTTCTTAAGTAGGCTTAGTCTATTATTTCTGGTTTTGTGATTTCTATATAAACATAATAAAAAACAAAGGGGATCAATCGCTTCCGCATCAGGATTCAATCCCTTCAATTGGTATCAGAGGCATTGTTGCTCTTAATTATGTTAGAAATTTCTCAAAAACGAGGTAGGTATTGCATTCAATTTGGTGAAATTGTAATGGATTGCAAAAGTGGATGTTTTCACAATTTGGAATTTAGATTTACAATTTCCGTTGATTCATTCAATGTAAAGGCCTGTTCTTTTGGGCAAATTATGTTGTAAATCGAGTCTGGAAGTTAGAGTAGATCGTGACAAGGAGTTGTTATGAAGAAACGGAGCGAAAACGGGCGAAAACAGAAGCTTGTTGTTCTGGAATAGAGCACGACGTTGCAACCCTGTTGATCAGAGTTGCGACGCCGTGCAAGCAGATTTTGGCACGCTACAGGCGCAACGTTGTAATGCGAGGCGTAGCGTCGTAACGTCGTGCGCGTTGAGCATGCGGTTTTAGTCTTGAGGCGCACAACGTTGCAACGTCGTGCGCTAATGGGCAGTTCGCGCAAGGCATTCATGCGACATGTGGGCATAATGGTCGTTTTTTGGGCAAAAGTTATTATTTATTATTTAAATTTTTTAATTTATTTATAATTAATATAATATGATTATATTAATTTTAATTAATGTTTAAGATGCCAAATTGTGGTCCAAATTTTGCTATTTTAATTATGCAATTGTTGTATGATTATTATATGCCTAATGTATGCCATATAGATTGAAATCCCACATTAGGTTAAGCATATTCATGCATCATTTTTATAATATAAAGTGTTATATTATATAGTATGCATGTTTAATTAATATAAGGGTTATGTTAACTATTAAGAAAGCAGTGACATGCATTTTTCATATGATGAGTATGTTGTATGTGTCAATTAATTCATGTGATGAATGATCAAACACTATAACATAGAATTTCATGTAACCTAAGTTTAATTAACTAGTTTTAAAATTGTTTTAGAACATATTATTAATTAGACTTAGATTATCTAGTTCTAATAGGATTAGAATTAGGAATCCTATAATTTATAAACTATGATTAAAGAGGGGACTCTTTCTAAGGAAGGTTCTGGCTAAGCTGGGATATTTAAGCTGACAGAAACGGAACACCCCTACTTGAGAACTGACCTTTGGATTGTTGGGATTTATGCCCTAAACTTGTGTAATTTTGATCAATTAAATAAAGTGTTATTTGTTTTGATAGAATTACAGTCTTGCTTTATAAATCCAATAAACTAAGCTCCAAGGTTATAACATTTATCTTGAACATCAGTGTAGTGGACACTATTTGGGTTGAGTTCAAGAATATAACCTAAATGGTCTATGGTATAAGAATAAGGTTGAAAACCTCATTCTGGTAACACCATGGATGCGACCCACTTTGTAATTAGTACAAATTGAAGGGAATGAGAATCCCCGCTCAGCAGAAGACGATCGAATCGTGTGGTATCATTATGCTACTTGGTCTTGTTAAAACGATCTAACACTAGATCTAGGCTAAACATGCTGAAAAGGAAGAAATTTACAGCAAGAAGGAGTTTACTTACTTGTTGTAGACAAACTTCAAGAATTTCTTCCTCGGATCACGAACTCTTCGTGCTTCTCGACGATCGCTTCTCTCGTACAAAACGAACACCACCAATGGCCTTCTCGGTTGTTCTTCCTTAGGAAGAAGGAAAGTGGTGGGACTTTTGTTTTGGAAAGGGAGGAAAAATGAGAGAGAATGGAGAGAATTCTTCTTCTCTTCTTTGATCAAAATCAAAAAAATGAGAGAATGAGATGCATTCCTTCTTGCAAGAAGGGTTTATATAGTGGAATTGATGGAGTTAAAACCTCCACATAATTACCACTTTACCACAACCATAGGTTATGCAAATCTCATTTGCATAACCATATAATATAAGATATCTCATATCTCATATTGCAAATCTCATTTGCAATAATTGTGGATTAATTAAATTGAATTACATCCAATTTAATTTCTCTCAATCAAATTCTCCAATTAGCCCTTATTCAACAATTAGGCTAACCTATAGTTTATTATGAATCTCATTCACATTAAACTATATATTATATCATTCATATCTCATATAAATGACATAAATGCCCTTAAAGTGAAATTGAACACTTCAATTTCATACCAAAACATTAACCCTTCTTTTAATCCAGATTGAGCCAATCGAGGGACCTAATATACCTATAGTGACGGGCTCCAATGATCCGAGATTAACCTGTCAAACTATTTGACCCGGTTAACCAACATTCATTAGCTACGGTAACACTCCACTATAGCCCGTAGCTGCACTCCCGTCAGTGTAGAATATTACGTGTCCACTGATATAACCAATGCCCATGAGTCGACCCTTCACAGGTTGTTCGTAGACACGACTGGGTCAAATTACCGTTTTACCCCTGTGTCTACCTCTTGTTCCTTAAGTCCCCACTGCTCCTCTAATGAACAACATATTGTGATGGTCCAACCATACACAACACCCTTCTCGGGCGAGTAGAAGGTGGGCGCCGTTGTCCAAGCCACGGAGACAACATCAAGGAACAACCCTCTAGTTTCCCTAAAGGCGGACGCAGTGAATTCCATCTCGCGTAGTTAAGTTCCTCGGCTCCTACTTGGTCTTGTCCACGAGAAGACAGGCATATTGAGCGAGTAATCGTGACCACCTCACCCGCATTTAGTCAAAGGGCCACCCCCATGAGCGGAGTCCGTAACACGCTCGGGATTCGTGTCGAGTCACTAATGTTCATCTACGAAGTTATTAGTCCTTCTTGTCAGCAATCTGTTACATCGGTGGGTATAATAATTCACGGTCCGGTCTTGTACAATCTCATTGCACAGGATGCCCCCACTCGCATGTCAACCACATGAACGAGTCAGATCACCTCGTTTGTATCTAATACAAAGCGGGTCGCATGCACAGTGTATCCAGGATTAGGTGTCCAACCCTATCCATATACTGTAGACCGTTCGGGTCATTAACTCGAACGTGATCCTCCCTGTGTGTCCACTATACACCGTTCAAGTTCTAGTTCTCTCATAAATTCAATGACCCTGGAGCTTAGTTTATTGGAAAAATTTATAAATATTGCGAGACACAAAGTGATGAAATGAATAACTCTTATTAATTTCAAACAATATATTATAAACACGAGATTAGGACAAAAATCCCAACAAACTCCCACTTGGACTAAGCTAGTGGAGAAAATACATTTCCGAAATGTACATAAATTACAATAAAGTAATACAATAAACTAGGGTATTGAATACCCGTTTACACATCTCCCACTTGCCCTAGTCAGGAAGCTCTCGAAGACCTAGACTCTCTAGGTGACCCTCAAACACCTTAGCCGTGAGAGGCTTTGTAAATGGATCACCTTCGTTGTGCTCGACGCCATATCTGCGTGATCGCCACGTCTCGCGGTGCACAATCTCCGTGTCGGATGATACTTGCGCTCAATGTGTTTGCCTCTCTTATGGCTCCGAGGCTCACGTGAATTGGCTACTGCACCACTGTTATCACAGAATAGTGTGATCGACAAGTTCATATTTGGAACGACTTCCAAATCTGTCATGAACTTCCTAAGCCAAACAACTTCCTTTGCAGCTTCACAAGCCGCAACATACTCCGCTTCCATAGTGGAATCAGCGATGCATCCCTGCATGCTTCTTCGCCATACTACAACTCCTCCATTCAAAATGAATGATGACCCCGAAGTAGATTTCCTAGAATGCTTATCGATCTGAAAATCAGAATCTGTGTATCCCGTAAGGATCAAATCCCCACTGCCATACACTAAGCTGTAGTTCCTCGTTCTCTTAAGATACTTGAGGATTGCCTTTACGATTGTCTAGTGATCTAATCCTGGATTGGACTGATATCTACTGACAATTCCTACTGCATAATAGATGTCGGGCCTAGTACACAGCATGACATAAATCAGACTCCCTACAGCTGAAGCATATGGAATCCGTCTCATATCCTCAACATCTTGAGGAGTCTTAGGACACTGATCTTTAGACAAGTGAACCCCATGCCTGAAAGGCAGCAAACCCTTCTTGGAGTTCTACATCTTATATCTAGACAACATCTTGTCAATATAAGACGCCTGAGACAAGGCTAGCGTTCTGTTCTTCCGGTTCCGGATAATCTGGATACCTAGAACATACTGAGCTTCTCCCAAATCTTTCATTTGGAATTGCGAAGCTAGCCACTTCTTAACGTCAGTAAGAAATTCTATCTCATTCCCAATGAGAAGAATATCGTCCACATGCAGCGCCAAAGATGCGACAGTTTTGTCAACGATTTTCTTGTAAACACAAGGCTCGTCGACATTTTGATCAAAGCCATATGATTTGATCGCCTCATCAAACCTTATATTCCAAGACCTCGAAGCTTGTTTCAACCCATAAATGGACCTATGAAGCCGGCAAACCTTTTGCTCTTGGCCTTGGGCAATGAACCCTTTGTGCTGGTCCATGTAGATGGTCTCATCAAGTTTGCCATTCAGAAAGGCTGTCTTGACGTCCATCTACCATACCTTGTAGTCATAATGCGCGACAATGGCTAGAAGGATCCTGATCGACTTTACCATGGAACCAGGTGAAAAGGTCTCCTCATAGTCAACCCCTTCAACTAGGGTAAAACCCTTTGCCACTAGTCGGGTTTTGAAGGTCTGCACCTTCCCATCTACGCCACGTTTACGGTTGTAGATCCATTTGCAACCAATAGGTTTTACCCCATCTGGTTGATCCACAAGCTCCCATACAGAATTGAAGTACATAGACTCCATTTCCTGGTCCATAGCTTTAATCCACTCGTCTTTGTCAACATCAACCATTGCCTGATCATAGGTAAATAGATCCTCACAATCATCATCAGGAGCGACAACTGAGGTTTTAGCTAAAGCCATGTAGCGATCAGGCTTTCTCACAGTCCTCCCACTACGTCGAGGCATTCCCAACTCTTGGGAACGGATTTGACTAGACATGCTAGGATCAACAACACTTGTTGACGTACTAGCGCCATCAGCAACTCTTGCTGATGTACTGCCCATTTCATTCAACACAATTTTACTTCTTGGTAAATGATCCCTGACGTGGTCTTCCTCTAGGAAAGTGGCGTTTGTCGACACAAGCACCCTATTTTCCTTAGGATCGTAAAATAGACCACCCCTAGTCTCTTTAGGGTAACCTACGAATAGGCACAATTTCGAACGGGGTTCCAACTTTTTCGGGTTTGACACCAACAAGTGGGTCGGGCATCCCCAAATTATGAAGTGATGTAAACTGCCTTTACGTCCACTCCAGAGCTCGAAAGGTGTTTCACAAATACTTTTCGACAAAACATTGTTCAAAATATAGACCGCAGTCTCCACTGTGTACCCCCAAAAAGAATCAGGGAGACGAGCATAGCTCATCATCGACCGAACCATGTCCAACAAGGTTCTGGTTCTCCTCTCTGATACACCATTCTGTTGTGGCATACCTGGCGCTGAGAGTTGGGACGTAATCCCGTGTTCTATCATATAGTCTTGGAATTCAGTGTCCATGTACTCTCCACCTCGATCCGATCGAAGTGTTTTAAGCGATTTACCTAAGAGGTTCTCAACCTCAGTCTTGTACTCCTTGAACTTTTCAAGAGTTTCAGACTTCTTGTGCATTAGGTAAATATACTCATATCTGGAGTAATCGTTTATGAAAGACACGAAATACTCATAACCATCCCGAGCTTTAACATTCATCAAACCACAGAGGTCAGAATGTACTAACTCAAGAGGCTCTTTGGCTCTATATCCTTTTCCACTAAAAGGACGTTTGGTCATTTTGCCCTCAAGGCATGACTCACACACCGGCAAAGAGTTTTCTTCCAACACGTTTAGAAGTCCACTCTTCACTAGTTTCTCAATCCTATTGAGATTAATGTAGTCTAACCGTAGATGCCAAAGGTGGGCATTTTCTTTAGGAGAAACTTTTCCTTTCTTAGTTCGTGTTTCTGCAGTTTTAAACAATTCAGTATTCAAAACACTTTTGACCGAATTAGGTTTCAAAACATACAGATTATGTTCAAGTGAAACTGAACAAATAACATTCCCTTTAAAAGAAATAAACGCTTTATTTAATTCAAAAGAAACAGAAATACAATGTTCAATTAAGCAGGAAATTGAAACAAGGTTTCCAGTAAACCCGGGAACTATGTACAAATTGTCCAACAATAAGTACTTCCCGCCAAAGTGTAGCTTCACCGTGCCGATCGCTGCAGCAGAGACAAGCTCCCCGGATCCAATCCGTAGAGTCACCTCACCCTCTCGCAGCGGCTGCCAAGAATCAATCCCCTAAAAGGAAGAACAAACGTGGTTAGTGGCGCCCGAATCCAATATCCAGGTAGAGTCACTACTCTCCACTAAACATGTTTCTCTCACAAGTAAATCACATTTACCTTGATTCTTCCTCTCGGCCAGGAATTTGGGACAGTTCCTCTTCCAGTGTCCGCCCCCATTGCAGTGGAAACACTTTCCTTTATCTGCAACCTCCTTGACTTTCTTGCCCTTGTGGGCGGCAACTCGGTCAGTTTTACCCTTCTTCATCCTCTTCTTCCCTTTCGGACGTGAAGGACCAACAGGTTTCGTCCCAGAGGTCGAACCCCTGTGATAAGCCCCAGTAGGCAACATTTGCCTCGCATTCCTTGACCACTGCTCAAGGATTGGAAATCTGAGCTCATTGAGGAGGGTAGTCAGAGTGTAGCTAATTTTGTTCATAACATCATTGCTACGAAACTGAAGGAAACTCTTCGGAAGAGTCTCCAAAATAAAACTGACCTAGCTCGACTCGTCGATCGAAGCCCCGTTCATTTCGACCAGATTAAAGTAGGTCATCATGTCTAGAACATGTTCACGGACAGACGACCCCACTTTCATCCGTGCGTTGAAGACGTACTTGAGCGAGTCATGTCGGACCTGAAAGGACGTTTGTCCAAACATTTCCTGCAAGGACTCCATGATCTCCTTAGCAGAGACCATCAGCTCATGCTTCTTTGCTAAGACATCAGACATGCTGGCAATTATGTAGACCTTGGCCTTTTCATTAGCCTTGATCCACCGATCGTACGCATCGCGAACACTTTGCGATGCGGTTGAGCCCGGCATCTGAGGACACTCCTCAGACAACACGAACTTTATGTCGTCAGTTACCAAAATTGTGTTTATGTTGTTTTTCCAACTTTGGTAATTATCTCCCACTAACTTATCGGGCGCGAGTAATGCTATTATTGCGCTAGACATTTTTAGCTGAAAAATAAGAAAAACTGTGTATTAGTCTCGCAAAAACGTTTTGAAATCCAATCAAGTTTTAGCAACAATTGTTTCATGATTCTTAGGTCATTCAAAATTTTGCAATGATACCCTAAAGGTTTAGAATGACCGCCACCGAAGGGTGAACAGAACACTCCTCCTCTAGGACGAGACTTTCTCGATCAGACCCTAATCCCAGAATAACTCTTATTCCATTAGGCGTCCAACTACCATTGTTCGGTCGAATTCATTAACACTTAACGAATTCTGTGAGTGTCACCCTCAATCTTTAAGTTTCCAAGTATCCGTCCAAACAATAGCCACCGAAGGGTGAACCAAGAAGGAAAACCAACTAGGAAACTGTATCCCTTTCGGGAATTCACGGTGTTCCGACTCCCATGATCAAGCTCTCCAAAGGGATTATCTGGTCCAGGCCAAACTAGCAGGCAGATCATAGGCGTCTCACGGTGTGAATCGAAAGAAGAGACCGTGGGTCTCGTTTTCACAAGTCCCGCTCCCACTCACTATAAGTACTCTCTCCATCCACGATGATTGACCTATACAAATGCCATCCGAAGGGGGACGCTCCCATTTGCGCCACGTGGCCGAGTATAGATCTCACGGTGCGAACTTAAAGGAGATTTGTGGTTGGAAATTCAAATGTATCTCATACACTATATTTTCTCCCACTCAGCACTTTAAGTTTAATAGGGATTGACCTAGATAAACCGGCTAAAATTTACCTAAGTCTACCAATATAACTCTTATATGGTATTAACCTAAGTCTATGATCACATTATAACTTAGGTCTAAGTGAGTAAATTAATTAACTCTTAATTAACGACACTCACGAGAATATAACCTAAGAATCTCCGGACCGAATTCACTCCCAGGTCGGTTTCCAGGTAGGGGTGTTCCGCAAAAGCGTCAACTTAAATACCCCAGCCTTAGACAAAACCTTCCTTAGACAGGGTTACTAATCAGTCTCCATTCAAAAGTTATATTTAATTTCCTAATTTCTAATCTTATTAGAAAAAAGAAAACCTAAGTCAAATTATTCAAGTTCTAAACACTTTAAAACTAATAATTAACTTAGGTCACATGCATTTCTATGTTATAGTGCTTGATCATCCATCACATGAATGATACTATACTATAACATACATTCATCACATGAATTAAATGCATGAACATGCTTTTAATTTAAAAATATAACACTTATATTTAAATAAATTAAAACATGCATACATTATATTATAACTCTTATAATATAATCATATCATGCATACTATATATTATAACTCTTATAATATAAATATGATGCATGAAATGTTTAACCTAAGGTTGGATTTTAAATCTATATGACATACATTATGCACATAGAACTTAATTAAAATATACATCTCATGCATAAAATAATTAAACAGCAAAAATGGACCGGTTTTTGGCACCTAGGGGCAATTATTTAGTTAAATAACATTAATATAACATTTATATTAATATTATTTAATAAAATTAATTAATTAAATAAATAAATTACAATTTATAAATAATAAAATAAAAAAAATCGAAAAAAAAAACTACCCACTTTGAGAAATCACGTCCCACGTTCGCGAAATCGCCTCCAAAGAATCGCCTCAACGCGTGCGGCAGCAGTTGCAGCATAACGTTTGCAGCAAGTGGTAACGCCGCAGTGCAACGTCCCCTCGGCGTCAAGCCGCGTTTCTCAACGCCCGGCGCGTTACACGCCGCTACGTGTCACAATCGAATTCTTTGGGACGGGACAACGATTGTGCGGCACTTGTTCTAACCAAATGAACAAGTCACCAAACGAAAACGGAAGTCGCGGACAACTTTGATCTGAGGTCTCAGCCTCCGCTCACGTTTTGAGAGAAAATGGTTTTAGAAAACGTGAGAGAAATCATTTGAAAATATCTTTGAAAAGTTTGTTATACACCAGCAAGCAATATAAAGGGACAACCACAGCTTGAAAGCATATAACCCGGGTAGGAAGAATTGACGACTAGTCGCATCCCCTATAGTATATTATATGAAATTATAGCTTTTACGAGCATGCACATGAAAATGGCGAGAGTCATACGCCAACAAAAATACAAGGAAAGTAAGCAACAAGCAACAACAAAGTAAATACATGAAAGCATAGTAAAAAGGGGTTGGAATGGGCATGCGGCCATGGGCAACACGCCCTGGACAAGCATGCCCGTGACACTCTGCAGCAAGGCCTCCGTCCGCAAGGACAACGTTGAGACGTCATAGGGCAGCGTCTCAATGCCACTGACAGAACAACAAACTCTTTGTTGTTCTTCACCAAATTTCTGCCTGTTTCCGCTCCGATTTCTTCAGAGCAACTCTTGCCACGAACGCCTCGGACTTACAGACTCGATTTACAACAAAATGCCCAAAAATAACGGGCCCTTACATTGATCTCATCAACATAAAATGTAAATCTATTCTAGTGCCAAAAACCGAAACATCCATTATGCAATCCAACATTCATCTCATGAAATTAAGGCAATTTACCCACCTAATTTTAACAAAACAGTGCATAAATGAAGAACCATCGAAATGGCTCTGATACCAATTGAAGGGAATGAGAATCCCCGCCAGCGGAAGACGATCGAATCGTCGTGGTATCATTATGCTACTTGTTCTTCTTAAAACGATCTAACACTAGATCTAGGCTAAACATGCTGAAAAGGAAGAAATTTACAGCAAGAAAGAGTTTACTTACTTGTTGTAGACAAACTTCAAGAATTTTTTCCTCGGATCACGAACTCTTCGTGCTTCTCGACGATCGCTTCCCTCGTACAAAACTAACACCATCAATGGCCTTCTCGGTTGTTCTTCCTTAGGAAGAAGGAAAGTGGTGGGACTTTTGTTTTGGAAAGGGAGGAAAAATGAGAGAGAATGGAGAGAATTCTTCTTCTTTTCTGTGATGAAAATCAAAAAAATGAGAGAATGAGATGCATTTTTTCTTGCAAGAAGGGTTTATATAGTGGAATTGATGGAGTTAAAACCTCCACATAATTACCACTTTGCCACAACCATAGGTTATGAAAATCTCATTTGCATAAGCATATAATATAAGATATCTCATATCTCATATTGCAAATCTCATTTGCAATAATTGTGGATTAATTAAATTGAATCACATCCAATTTAATTTCTCTCAATCAAATTCTCCAATTAGCCCTAATTCAACAATTAGGCTAACCTATAGTTTATTATGAATCTCATTCACATTAAACTATATATTATATCATTCATATCTCATATAAATGACATAAATGCCTTTAAAGTGAAATTGAACACTTTAATTTCATATCAAAACATTAACCCTTCTTTTAATCCAGTTGAGCCAACCGAGGACCTAATGGACCTACAAAGTGACGGGCTCCAATGATCCGGATTAACTCACAAACTCTTTGACCCTTGTTAACCAACATTCATTAGCTACGGTAACACTCCACTATAGCCCGTAGTCGCACTCCCGCCGATGTAGAATATTACGTGTCCACCGATATAACCAATGCCCATGAGTCGACCCTTCACGGGTTGTTCGTGAGACACTACTGGGTCAAATTACCGCTTTACCCTCGTGTCTCTGCTTCTTGTTCCTTAAGTCCCCACCGCTCCTCTAATGAACAACATATTGTGATGGTCCAACCATACACAACACCCTTCTCGGCCGGTGAGAAGGTGGGTGCCGTTGTCCAAGCCCTAGAGAGCGACACTTAAGGGAACAACCCCTCTAGTTTTCCTAAAGGCGGGAATGAGTGAATTCCATCTCGCGTAGTTAAATTCCCAGCTCCTACTTGGTCCCGTCCCGAGAAGATAGGCATATTGGGCGAGTAATCGTGACCACCCTCACCCGTACTAGTCAAAGGGACGGACCCACAAATGTGGAGTCCGTAACACGCTCGAGATTCGTGTCGAGTCACTAATGGTCATCTACGAAGTTATTAGTCCTTATTGTCAACGGTGTTACATCAGTAGGTCTAATAATTCACGGTCCGGTCTTGTACAATCTCATTGCACAGGATGCCCCCACTCGCATTCAACCACATGAACGAGTCAGAAGCGGGTCGCATGCACAGTGTATCCAGGATTCGGTGTCCAACCCTATCCATATACCGTAGACCGTTCGGGTCATTAACTCGAACGTGATCCTCCCTGTGTGTCCACTACACACCGTTCAAGTTCTAGTTCTCTCATAAATTCAATGACCCTAGAGCTTAGTTTATTGGAAAAGTTTATAAATATTGCGAGACACAAAGTGATGAAATGAATAACTCTTATTAATTTCAATCAATATATTACAAACACGAGATTAGGACAAAAATCCCAACAAACTCCCACTTGGACTAAGCTAGTGGAGAAAATACATTTCCGAAATGTACATAAATTACAATGAAGTAATACAATAAACTAGGGCATTGAATAGCCGTTTACACATCTCCCACTTGCCCTAGTAAGGAAGCTCTCGAAGACCTAGACTCTCTTGGTGACCCTCAAACACCTTAGCCGTGAGGGGCTTTGTAAATGGATCAGCTACGTTGTGCTCCGACGCTATCTGCGTGACCGTCACGTCTCCGCGGTGCACAATCTCCCGTATCAGATGATACTTGCGCTCAATGTGTTTGCCTCTCTTATGGCTCCGAGGCTCACGTGAATTGGCTACTGCACCACTGTTATCACAGAACAGTGTGATCGGCAAGTTCATATTTGGAACAACTTCCAAATCTGTCATGATCTTCCTAAGCCAAACAGCTTCCTTTGCAGCTTCACAAGTCGCAACATACTCCGCTTCCATAGTGGAATTAGCGATGCATCCCTGCTTGATCTTCACCATACTACAACTCCTCCATTCAAAATGAATGATGACCCCGAAGTGGATTTCCTAGAATCCTTATCGATCTGAAAATCAGAATCCGTGTATCCCGTAAGGATCAAATCCCCACTGCCATACACTAAGCTGTAGTTCCTCGTTCTCTTAAGATACTTGAGGATTGCCTTTACGGCTGTCCAGTGATCTAATCCTAAATTGGACTGATATCTACTGACAATTCCTACTGCATAACAAATGTCGGGCCTAGTACACACAAAGATGGCATACATCGACTCCTACACACCAAGCATATGGAATTCGTCTCATATCCTCAACATCTTGAGGAGTCTTAGGACACTGATCTTTAGACAAGTGAACCCCATGCCTGAAAGGCAGCAAACCCTTCTTAGAGTTTTGCATCTTATATCTAGACAACATCTTGTCAATATAAGACGCCTGAGACAAGGCTAGCGTTCTGTTCTTCCTGTTCCTGACAATGCGATACCTAGAACATACTGAGCTTCTCCCAAATCTTTCATTTGGAATTGTGAAGCTAGCCATCTTAACGTCAGTAAGAAATTCTATCTCATTCCCAATGAGAAGAATATTGTCCACATACAACACCAAAAATGCGACAGTTTTGTCAACGATTTTCTCGTAAACACAAGGCTCGTCGACATTTTGGTCAAAGCCATAAGATTTGATCGCCTCATCAAACCTTATATTCCAAGACCTCGAAGCTTGTTTCAGCCCATAAATGGGCCTATGAAGTCGGGAAACCTTTTGCGCTTGGCCTTGGGCAATGAACCCTTTGGGTTGATCCATGTAGATGGTCTCATCAAGTTTGCCATTCAGAAAGGCTGTCTTGACGTCCATCTGCTATACCTCGTAGTCATAATACGCGGCAATGGCCAGAAGGATCCTGATCGACTTTACCATGGCAACAGGTGAAAAGGTCTCCTCATAGTCAACCCCTTCAACTTGGGTAAAACCCTTTGTTACTAGTTGGGCTTTGAAGGTCTTCACCTTTCCATCTACGCCACGTTTTCGGTTGTAGATCCATTTGCAACCAATAGGTTTTACCCCATCTGGTTGATCCACAAGCTCCCATACAGAATTGAAGTACATAGACTCCATTTCTTGGTCCATAGTTTTAATCCACTCGTCTTTGTCAACATCAACCATTGCCTGATCATAGGTAAATGGATCCTCACAGTCATCATCAGGAGCGACAACTAAGGTTTCAGCTAAACCCATGTAGCGATCAGGCTTTCTCACAGTCCTCCCACTACGTCGAGGCATTCCCAACTCTTGGGAACGAATTTGACTAGACGTGCTAGGATCAACAACATTTGTTGACGTACTAGCCCCATCAGCAACTCTTGTTGATGTACTGCCCATTTCATTCAACACAATTTTACTTCGTGGTAAATGATCCCTGACGTGGTCTTCCTCTAGGAAAGTGGCGTTTGTCGACACAAACACCCTATTTTCATTAGGATCGTAAAACAGACCACCCCTAGTCTCTTTAGGGTAACCTACGAATAGGCACAATTTTGAACGGGGTTCCAACTTTTTCGGGTTTGACACCAACAAGTGGGTCGGGCATCCCCAAATTATGAAGTGATGTAAACTGCCTTTACGTCCACTCCAGAGCTCGAAAGGTGTTTCACAAACACTTTTTCGACGAAACATTATTCAAAATATAGACCGCAGTCTCCACTGTGTACCCCCAAAAAGAATCAGGGAGACGAGCATAGCTCATCATCGACCGAACCATGTCCAACAAGGTTGCTTTCTCTCTCCAATACACCATTCTGTTTTGTGGCATACGTGCACCGAGAGTTGGGGCGTAATTCCGTGTTCTATCATATAGTCTTTGAATTCAGTGTCCATGTACTCTCCACCTCGATCTGATCGAAGTGTTTTAAGCGATTTACCTAAGAGGTTCTCAACCTCAGTCTTGTACTCGAACTTTTCAAGAGTTTCAGACTTCTTGTGCATTATGTAAATATACTCATATCTGGAGTAATCGTCTATGAAAGACACGAAATACTCATAACCGCCCCGAGCTTTAACATTCATCGGACCACAGAGGTCAAAATGTACTAACTCAAGAGGCTCTTTGGCTCTCTATCCTTTTCCACTAAAAGGACGTTTGGTCATTTTGCCCTCAAGGCATGACTCACACACCGGCAAAGAGTTTTCTTCCAACTCGTTTAGAAGTCCACTCTTCGCTAGTTTCTCAATCATATTGAGATTATTGTGGCCTAACCGTAGATGCCAAAGATGGGCATTTTCTTTAGGAGAAACTTTTGCTTTCTTAGTTCGTGTTTCTGCAGTTTTAAACAATTTAGTATTCAAAACACTTTTGACCGAATTAGGTTTCAAAACATACAGATTATGTTCAAGTGAAGCTGAACAAATAACATTCCCTTTGAAAGAAATAAACGCTTTATTTAATTCAAAAGAAACAGAAATACAATGTTCAATTAAGCAGGAAATTGAAACGAGGTTTCTAGTAAACTCGGGAACTATGTACAAATTGTCCAACAATAAGTACTTCCCGCCAAAGTGTAGCTTCACCGTGCCGATCACTGCAGCAGAGACAAGCTCCCCGGATCCAACCGTAGAGCCACCTCACCCTCTCGCAGAGGCTGCCAGGAATCAATCCCCTGAAAAGAAGAACAAACGTGGTTAGTGGCGCCCGAATCCAATATCCAGCAGTCACACTACTCTCCACTAAACATGTTTCTCATCACACAAGTAAATTACATTTACCTTGATTCTTCCTCTCGGCCAGGAATTTGGGACAGTTTCTCTTCCAGTGTCCGCCCCCATTGCAGTGGAAACACTTTTCTTTCTCTGCAACCTCCTTGACCTTCTTGCCCTTGTGGGCGGCAGCTCAGTCAGTTTTACCCCTCTTCATCCTCTTCTTCCCTTTCTGGACGTGAAGGAGCAAATGGAGTTTCGTCCCAGAGGTCGAACCCTGTGATAAGACACATGAGGCAACATTTGCCTCGCATTCCTTGACCTGCTTCAAGGATTGGAAATTCTATAGCTCATTGAGGAGGGTAGTCGGTGTAGCTAATTTTGTTCATAACAACATTGCTACTGGCCAAGGAAACTCTTCTAAGAGTCTCCAAAATAAAATCGATCTGCTCGACTCGTCGATCGAAGCCCTGTTCATCTCGGCGAGATTAAAGTGGGTCATCATGTCTAGAACATGTTCACGCATGCATGACGACCCCTCTTTCATCCGTGCGTTGAAGACGCGTGCTTGAGCGAGTCATGTCGGACTGAAAAGGATCATTGTCCAAACATTTCCTACAAGGACTCCATGATCTCCTTAGCGAGATCATCACCTCATGCTTCTTTGCCAAGACATCAGACATGCTGGCAATTATGTAGACCTTGGCCTTTTCATTGGCCCTGATCCACCGATCGTACGCATCGCGAACACTTTGCGACGCGGTCGAGTCCGACATCCGAGGACACTCCTCGATAAAGACGAACTTTATGTCGCCGATTTACAAAATTGTGTTTATGTTGTTTTTCCAACTTTGGTAATTATCTCCCACTAACTTATCGGACGCGAGTAATGCTATTATTATTAAGCTAGACATTTTTAGCTAAAAAATAAGAAAAACTTTGTGTTAGTCTCGCAAAAACGTTTTGAAATCCAATCAAGTTTTAGCAAAAATTGTTTTATGATCCCTAGGTCATTCAAAATTTTGCAATGATACCCTAAAGGTTTAGAATGACCGCCACCGAAGGGTGAATGAACACTCCTCCTCTAGGACGAGACTTTCTCGATCGGACCCTAATCCCGTAATAACTCTTATTCTATTAGGCGTCCAACTACCATTGTTCTGTCCGAATTCATTAACACTTAACGAATTCTGTGAGTGTCACCCTCAATCTTTAAGTTTCCAAGTATCCGTCCAAACAATAGCCACCGAAGGGTGAACCAAGAAGGAAAATCAACCAGGAAACTATATCCCTTTCTGGAATTCACGGTGTTCCGACTCCCATGATCAAGCTCTCTCAAGGGATTATCTCGGTCCAGCCAAACTAGCGAGCGATCATAGGCGTCTCACGGTGTGAATCGAAAGAAGAGAGGCCGTGGGTCTCGTTTTCACAAGTCCTGCTGCCACTCACTATAAGTACTCTCTCCATCCACGATGATTGACCTATACAAATGCCATCCGAAGGGGGACGCTCCCATTTGCGCCATGAGGTCGAGTATAGATCTCACGGTGCGGACTTAAAGGAGATTTGTGTTTGGAAATTCAAATGTATCTCATACACTATATTTCCTCCCACTCAGCACTTTAAGTTTAATAGGGATTGACCTAGATAAACCGACTAAAATTTACCTAAGTCTACCAATATAACTCTTATATGGTATTAACCTAAGTCTATAATCACATTATAACTTAGGTCTAAGTGAGTAAATTAATTAACTCTTAATTAACGACACTCAAGAGAATATAACCTAAGAATCTCCGGACCGAATTCACTCCCAGGTCGGTTTCCAGGTAGGGGTGTTCCGCAAGCGTCAACTTAAATACTCCAGCCTTAGACAAAACCTTCCTTAGACATAGTTACTAATCAGTCTCCATTCAAAGGTTATATTTGATTTCCTAATTTCTAATCTTATTAGAAAAAAGAAAACCTAAGTCTAATTATTCAAGTTCTAAACACTTTAAAACTAATAATTAACTTAGGTCACATGCATTTCTATGTTATAGTGTTTGATCATCCATCACATGAATAATACTATACTATAACATACATTCATCACATGAATTAAATGCATGAGCATGCTTTTAATTTAAAAATATAACACTTATATTTAAATAAATTAAAACATGCATACATTATATTATAACTTTTATAATATAATCCTATCATGCATACTATATATTATAACTCTCATAATATAGATATGATGCATGAAATGTTTAACCTAAGGTGGGATTTTAAATCTATATAACATACATTATGCACATAGAAATTAATTAAAATATACATCTCATGCATAAAATAATTAAACAGCAAAAATGGACCGGTTTTCGGCACCTAGGGGTAATTATTTAATTAAATAACATTAATATAACATTTATATTAATATTATTTAATAAAATAATTAATTAGATAAATAAATTACAATTTATAAATAATAAAATAAAAAAATTGAAAAAAAACTGCCCACTTTGAGAAATCACGTCCCACGTTCGCGAAACTGCCTCCAAAGAATCGCCTTCTCAACGCGCGTGCACGCTTTGTCCTCCAACGTTGAGTGCGCGTTCTCAACGCCGGGCAGCGTTTACGCTACACCCGGCGTTACCAACGCCGCTGCGCTAAGGCCTCCGTCCGCAAGGACAACGTTGAGACGCCATAGGGCAGCGTCTCAACGCCATCGACAGAACAACAAACTCTTTGTTGTTCTTTACCAAATTTCTGCCTGTTTCCGCTCCAATTTTTTCACAGCAACTCTTGCCACGAACGACCCGGACATACAGACTCGATTTACAACAAAATGCCCAAAAACAACGGACCCTTACATTGATCTTATCAACATAAAATGTAAATCTATTCTAGTGCCAAAAACCGAAACATCCATTATGCAATCCAACATTCATCTCATGAAATTAAGGCAATTTACCCAGCTAATTTTAACAAAAAACAGTGCATAAATGAAGAACCATCGAAATGGCTCTGATACCAATTGAAGGGAATGAGAATCCCCGCGCAGTAGAAGACGATCGAATCGTCATGGTATCATTATGCTACTTGTTCTTGTTAAAACGATCTAAAACAAGATCTAGGCTAAACATGCTGAAAAGGAGGAAATTTACAGCAAGAAGGAGTTTACTTACTTGTTGGAGACAAACTTCAAGAATTTCTTCCTCGGATCACGAACTCTTCGTGCTTCTCGACGATCGCTTCTCTCGTACAATATGAACACCACCAATGGCCTTCTCGGTTGTTCTTCCTTAGGAAGAAGGAAAGTGGTGGGACTTTTGTTTTGGAAAGGGAGGAAAAATGAGAGAGAATGGAGAGAATTCTTCTCTTCTTTGATGAAAATCAAAAAAATGAGAGAATGAGATGCATTTCTTCTTGCAAGAAGGGTTTATATAGTGGAATTGATGGAGTTAAAACCTCCACATAATTACCACTTTACCACAACCATAGGTTATGCAAATCTCATTTGCATAACCATAGAATATAAGATATCTCATATCTCATTTGCAATAATTGTGGATTAGTTAAATTGAATCACATCCAATTTAATTTCTCTCAATCAAATTCTCCAATTAGCCCTAATTCAACAATTAGGCTAACCTATAGTTTATTATGAATCTCATTCACATTAAACTATATATTATATCATTCATATCTCATATAAATGACATAAATGTCTTTAAAGTGAAATTGAACACTTCAATTTCATACCAAAACATTAACCCTTCTTTTAATCGAGATTGAGCCAACCGAGGGACCTAATGGACCTCAAAGGATTGGCTCCAATGATCCGAGATTAACTGTCAAACTCTTTGACCGGTTAACCAACATTCATTAGCTACGGTAACACTCCACTATAGCTCGTAGTTGCACTCCCGTCAATGTAGAATATTACGTGTCTACTGATATAACCAATGCCCATGAGTCGAACCTTCACAGGTTGTTTGTAGACACGATCAGGTCAAATTATGCTTTTACCCCGTGTGTCTACTTCTTGTTCCTTAAGTCCCCACCGCTCCTCTAATGAACAACATATTGTGATGGTCCAACCATACACAACACCCTTCTCGGGCGGTGAGAAGGTAGGCGCCAGTTATCCAAGCCACCGAGACAAAGACTTAAGGGAACAACCCTCTAGTTTTCCTAAAGGCGGGAACGAGCAGTGAATTCCATCTCGAGTAATTAAGTTCCCGGCTCCCTACTTAATCCTCGTCCCCGAGAAGATAGGCATATTGGGTGAGTAATTGTGACCACCCTCACCCGTAGAGTAGTCAAAGGACGTGACTCCCGCAGATGTGTCCGTAACACGCTCGCTCGAGATTCGTGTCGAGTCACTAATGGTCATCTACGGTTATTAGTCCTTATTGTCAACGGTGTTACATCGAAGAGGGTCTAATAATTCACGGTCCGGTCTTGTACAATCTCATTGCACAGATGCCCCACTCGCATGTCAACCACATGAACGAAGTCATATCACCTCGTTTGTATCTAATACAAAATGGGTCGATCCACGATTAGTATCCGAGATTAGGTGTCCAACCCTATCCATATCTCAGACCGCTCGGGTCATTAACTCGAACGTGATCCTCCCCTGTGTGCCCACTACACACCGTTCAAGTTCTAGTTCTCTCATAAATTCAATGACCCTGGAGCTTAGTTTATTGGAAAAGTTTATAAATATTGCGAGACACAAAGTGATGAAATGAATAACTCTTATTAATTTCAAACAATATATTACAAACACGAGATTAGGACAAAAATCCCAACACAAATGAGGTAATCAAACTCATTCATGTAGTTGACATGTGAGTGGGGGCATCCTGTATGAAGAGTTCATACAAGATTGGATCGCAAATTATTAGTCTAACCAGTGTAACACCGTTAATAGGATAAGACTAGTAATTTATTGATGGTCATTAGTGACTGGACCTGAATCTTGAGCAAGTTAAGAACTCCTGCTTATAGGGGTTTGTCCTTAGACTAGTATGGGTGAGAGTGGCCTGTAGCCGACTCAATAAGCCTACCTTTTCAGGGACAGAACCTCGTAGGTAGCTGGGAACTTAACTGTGCAAGATGAAATTCACTCATTCCTACACTAAGAAATTAGATAGGTTGTTCCCTTAAGAACTGACTCCAGGTCTTGAACAACGGGGCCCCTCCCTCTATGAGGGTATGAGTCTAAGGTAGGACCTTAGACTTGTTGTTCATTAGAGGATCAGTGGTGCTTAAGGAGCAAAGAGGTAATCACAGGGGTAAAACGGTAATTTGACCCAACCGTGATTACGAACAACCTGTGAAGGGTCGACTCATGGGTAATGACTATATCAGTGGACACAACATTATCTACAGTGGGAGAGTGCAGCTACAAGTCTATAGTGGAGTGACTTGTAGTTAATGAATATTGATTAACTGGATCAAAGAGTTTGATCAGTTAATCTCACATCATTGGAGCTCATGAACTATAGGTTCATTAGGTCCCTCCGTTGGCTCAATATGGTAATATTGTGCGTATAAAGTTAGGAATGAAATTAAAGTGTTCAATTTCATACATGAGGTGTTATATCAATTATATATGATATAATTGATATAAGATATAGTTTTAATGTGAATTAGATTCATATATAAACTATATACTAAAGAGAGAATAAAGAAGGGGTAGGATGGTCATTTCCATCCTATTTCCCTATATATATGGTTGCATGAGATGTAACTAGGTTAAGTGATTTCAACCTTTTGTTGTGTTGTTGGAAAGGTTCCAAGACACAAACATCTCTCTCACAAAACACCTCACCTCTCCTAAAGGGAACCCACCTTCCTCCCTCACCTAGAGAACAATGGAGAAGATCCGGTGGTAGTGTCGGTGTTCGTTCGAGTTCGTGTTGCTGTGATCTTGGTCGTGAGAGAGGAGAAGCACTTGAAGAAAGGTTCTTCAAAGGTAACTTTCTTGTTGTCCATCATATTCATATGCTTAATCTAGTTATATATGTTCTTGAATTATATCGTTGTAACTAAATCAAGAGCGCGCGATTTGCAATCGCTTCCACTGCGGGACTTCGATTCCCTTCAGGAGTGAATTTAATCCAGAGGATAATAATTATACCACGTGAGCGACGTTTATTAATATGTTAATAAACTTAGACCTAAGTTTAAATAAATTGTTTATAGACTTAGGAAACTCCAATATAAATGTTATATTGGTAGACTTAGGTAAATTATAGCCGGATTTATCTAGGTCATCCCAATTGTTCCAAAGTACTTAGTGGGAAGAAATATGTGTATATGATACATTAATTTCCACCTACGTATCTCCGTTAAGTTCACACCGTGAGATCCATACTCAACCTCATGGCGTAAATGGGAGCGTCCTCTTTCGGATGGTGTTTGTATGAGTCAAAATCAAGGTGAATGGAAAGAGTGCTTATAGTGAGTGGGAGCGCGACTTGTGCAAACGGGTCCCACGATCTCTTCTATTGGTATGCATCGTGAGATTCCTATGATCCGCCTGCTAGTTTTGCCTGGACCAGACAATCCCTTCGGAGGGCCTGATCATAGGAGTCGGAACAAAGCGAACTCCCGCAAGGGATAAGATTACTTTAGTTTGTTTTTCAACTTAGTCCTCCCATCGGCGGATTTCGTTGGATGGGAACTCTGGGATCTAACGTTAGAAGGTAACACTCATTGGATACATTAAAAGTTAATGGGTCCAGACCGAAAATGGTAGCTAGGATCTATAGGGAATACGAGTTGTTCCGGTAATAGGGTCTGGTCGAGACTGTCTCGTCCTAGAGGAGGAGTGATTCGACTACCCTTCAGTGGCGGTCATTCTAAAGCTATGGGGTATCATTGCAAATTAATTGACCTAGAGATCATAGATTAATTTTGCTAAAACATGATTGGATTAAATATAGGTTTATGCGAGAAAATAATACAAGTTTTTCTTGTTCTTCAGCAAAAATGTCGAGTTTGATAATTTAACTTTGGTTGCCGAAAAACTCATAGGAAATAATTAACAGACCTGGAAAAACAATATTAACATGATATTGGTCGTGGACGACGTAAAGTTTGTTCTCACTGAGGACTATCCTCAGGTGTCAGGCCCGACTGCGTCCCGAAATGTTTGTGACGCATTCGATAAATGGACTAAGGCCAATGACAAGGCCAAGGTTTACATCTTAGCCAGTATATCTGATATATTGGCTAAGAAGCATGAGAACATGGTCACCGCTAAGGAGATCATGGCATCGTTCTAGGGCATGTTTAGGTAAAAGTCCTTTCAGGTCATGCATGATGCTCTCAAGCACATTTTCAACGCCTGGATGAAGGACGGGGTGATTGTCAGGGAACATGTTCTCGGCATGATGGTGGTGGGATCCGATCTCCTTGAGTAGCAGAAACGTGATTTGAAATCGTAATTGCTTGTTTATTTTGGTTAAGCACAAAAACCAATACATTGGGAAAAACACAGAGAATAAGCATACATTTCTAATCTAATAGGCATGGATATTAAACATGCAAACATGTTGTAAATGAAACTGAAAGGAAAGTAACAATTACCTTTGTAGACACGAACTTCCACCAGCTACTCCTTGCTCCAGTTAAATTCTACAACAACTCAGCAATACAGAGAAAATCCTCTGTTCTTTCTTCACTACAGGGACAACACCACGAAGTAAACCTCCTATGCTCTGAGTTCTACTTAGATCTCCCTAGATGGAAAGGGATCCAACAATTGGAGAGAATAAGGGGAATAGAGAGAGAGAATTTTGAGAACTTGTTAGCAATTCACCAATTGATCAGTTGAAAAAAACACCGATCAATAGAAAACCCCTTTGCCTTGAGAGGTAAAGTCAGAATGAGTTCTTCCCCCACTCCCTATCGATAGGGAGTTTGTGGGGAAGACGGGAACATGTCCTCCTTACACGTTCCCATTAATGAATTATTAAATTAATTAAATCAAATTTAATTAATTATTTAATTAAATATCATATAATTAATTAATCATATATTTAAATAAGATTAAAACACATTTAATCTATTCCTCCTCTAACCTATAGTTTTAATGTATATCTTATGCACATTAAATTATAACCTATATTTTTCAAATATGAATCACATTCATATTTAAAATAATATTTGAACTCTTTCAAATATTTAATTCTCTCAAGTAATTTAATATGAATCATATTCACATTAAATTTATAATATATAGTTAAGAAACTTTATATTATATCTTATCTATATACATTAAATTTATTCCCTAATGAATTTCAACATTTCAAATTCAAACGATATAAGAACCCTTTATGAGCTAGAAGGTGGACCTAATGGACCTACAGATCAGAAGCTCCAACGATACGAGATTACTCGGTTAATCTCATTAACCTCCTAATCACCATTCGTTAACTACGGGAACACTCCATTAAAGTCCCGCAGCTGCACTCTTCTCACTGCAGATATATTTTTGAGTCAACGGATATTGACCAATAACAACAAGTCAATCCTTCACGAATGTTCGTAACACCAGCTGTGTCAAATTATCGTTTTACCCCTGGGTTTTATCTTGTACCTTAAGTACTAGTGCTCCTCTAATGAACAATTTGTTTGTGGTCCTACCAACAAACAGAAGTCCCTCTCGGGCCAATGAGAAGGTCGGGCCCTTTGTTCAAGTCCCAGAGACACCACTTAAGGGAACATTCATCTACTTACCCTAATAGGCGGGAAGGAGTGAATTCCATCTTGCTAGGCTAAGTCCTTAGCTGCTCACTCGGTCTTGTCCCCAAGAAGGTAGGCATATTGAGTCGGCGAATCTGGATACTCTCACCCATACTAGTCAAAGGACAATCCCTCGCAAACAGGAGTTCATAACCCGCTCAGGATTGAGATTAAGTTGCCTAGGTCATCCTAGTGAAATAGAAACCTAACTAGTCAACGGAGTTACACCTAGTGGTTACTATTTCGCGGTCCGGTCTTATGTAATCTCATTACATAGGATATCTCCACTCACATGTCATCTACACGAACACGTAGGATCACAGTGTTTGTATCATATACAAAGTGGGCCACATCCATAGTGTTACCAGGGTAAGGTACCCAAACCTTATCCCCTTACTATAGACCTTTTAGGTTGTATATTGAACCGAGATCCTTTATATGTACACTACATTCAGTTAAAGATACATTTTACAACCTTGGATGTTTAGTTTATTGGATTTAGGGTTAAAACAATGGCAATATCGTACATAACGAACAATAACTCTTTATTGAAATAATAACACTTTATTACAATAATTAGAACAAAATTACAAACTACGAGTTTTAGGGTACAAACCCCAACAGATGGTTCACTTCAATGTGGCGGAGATGAATGGTGCATCTATCGATGAGTCGAGTCAGGTCAACTTCATACTGGAAACTCTACCAGATAGTTTCCTACAGTTCCGTAGCAACACTGTTATGAAAAAGCTGAGCTACACCCTATCCACCCTACTCAACGAGCTACAAACCTTTCAGTCTCTGATTAAAGTCAGGCGATAGGAGGGTGAGGCAAATGTTGCCCAACGGTTTTTTCACATGGGTTCGTCCTCGGGGACCAAATCTGTAGCCTCGTCTTCTTCAGGCCCGAAAGGGAAGAAGAAGAATATGAAAAAGTGGCAAAGGGGAAACAAGTTGACCGTGCTGCTGCCCAGAAGGGTAAGAAGGTCAAGGTCGTTGCAGACAAAGGAAAGTGTTTCTATTGCAACGTAGATGGGCACTAGAAGCGTAATTGCCCTAAATACCTGGCGAACAAGAAAAAAGAAGTATGTGATTTGCTTTGTGTTGAAACCTGTTTAGTGAAGAGTGATAACTCTGCCTGGATACTAGATTCAGGCGCCATTAACCACGTTTGTTCTTTTTTTCAAGAAATTAGTTCCTGGCAGCAGCTGGAGGAAGGGAAGATAACACTAAGAGTTGGTACTGGGGACGTTGTCTTAGCTATAGTAGTAGGTACGATAGAGTTGTTGTTCGACAAGAGAATACTGTTATTAGATAATGTATATGTTGTTCCAGGGTATACTAGAAACCTTATTTCTATTTCTTGTCTTATCAGACAATGTATTTCAATTTCTTTTCAATTGAATAAAACGTTTATTTTTTTGAAAGGTGTTGAACTGCTCTTCTTCAGAATAATTTGTATGTTTTAAGGCCTAATTCGGTTAAAATAGTTTTAAACATTGAATTATTTAAAACAACAAATACACGAACTAATAAAAAGTAGAAAGTTTATCCTAAACAAAATGCCCATCTTTGGCATCTAAGGTTAGGTCACATAAATCTCAATAGGATTGAGAGATTAGTGAATAACGAAATTCTATGCGAGTTAGAAGAAAGTTTTTTACTTGTATGTGAATCATACCTTGAAGGCAAAATGACCAAACGACCTTTTGTTGGAAAAGGTTATAAAGCCAAAGAACCATTGGAGCTTATAGATTCAGATTTTTGTGGTCCGATGTGAAAGATTCTAGATTAAGAAAGCGGAAACAATTTTGGATCTTGAACACTCTAAGTTGATCAATTTTGTAAAATAAAATGCATGCTCAAAGCTGGAAAAACATAGGGATAGAAAACTCGACTTTGAAGATCAAATTCTCTTCACCCGGTGGATGGTTTTCAACACGAACATTTCGTAGACAACCGTTAGAGTCTTCCCTACTATCCTCAGGCCTTGGAACGAATTGTGGGATCCTAGGTTGAGAGAATTTTGAAGAAAAACCTCAAAGGTCACTAATTCTGGAATTTAGAATTTTCTGTAAAATTCTCTCAAATTACCTTAAATCACCATTATATAAAGCTTCAACAAGCTTCTTTAGAGTGACAAGTCAAGGGTGTTGAGGATGATTTGAGATGGAGGTGGCTAATTTTGGTGAATTTTGAAAATGAGGAGGATTGGGCAAGTTGGCAACTTGATTTTCATGAAAATCATGAAAATCCCTCATTTTACAATTAATATTAATTCTAAAATAAATATTAAATTGATTTTTAATTAAAATTAATATAATTAATTAAATAATTCAAAATTAATTTAATTAATTAATTTTTAATTTAATTTAATATCAAATATTAAATTAAATAAATTGCCCAATCCCGATCGATTTTCCAAACATGAATCATTATTCATGCTATAAACTGATTCAATATTTAAATCATATTTAAATATATCCACCTCCTATTAATCATAGTTTAATTCATAATTAAGCTATGATTCGTTAAATATATCACATATAGTTAACACTTTCTTCCAAACTCGAATTTGAACAATTCAAATTCTTTTCTCTCAAAATGTTACAAGGCTAAGTCCGAGCTAGTAAGGGGGACCTAATGGACCTACAGATCATGAGCTCCAACGATACGAGATTAACTGGCTAAACTCTTTAGCCTAGCTAATCAACATTCGTTAACCACCGGACACTCCACTAAAGCCCGGTGGTTGCACTCTCTCTCACCAGAGATATATTTACGCCCACTCGATATAACCATGATTAGTGAGTCGATCTTTCACCTGGCTGCTCGTGATTACAAATTGGGTCAAAATTATCGCTTTACCCCCTGTAGACCTCTTCTCTGTTCCTTAAGTCCCACCGATCCTCTAAGGAACAATTGGTTTGTGATCCAACCAGCAAACTGAATCCCTCTCGGGCCAATGAGAGGGGTGGGCTCTTTGTTCAAGACCCGGAGCCAACATTTAAGAGAACAACCTCTCTACTTATATCTAAAGCGGGTAGGAGTGAATTTCATCTTGCAGAACTATGTTCCCAGCTATCTACCCAGACTTATCCCTGAAATGGGAGGCTTATTAAGTCGGCAGTCTCGGGCCACTCTCACCTATGCAAATCTAAGGATAATCTGAATAAACAGGAGTTCATAGAACGCTCAGGATTAAGATCGAGTTACCTAGGTCATCGTATGAATATAGTCAGTTAAGACAGTAAACGGAGTTATAAAGTCTAAGTGACTATTTCGCGGTCCAGTCTTATGCAAACTCATCGCATAGGACACCCCCACTCGCATGTCTCCACATGAACAATTTAGGATCACATCGTTTGTACTCTACAAAGTAGGCCGCGTCCATAGTGTCCCCAGTATAAGGTACCCAACCCTATCCTTATATTATAGACTTTTCTGGCTATAACTTGAACTTGATCCACTTTTATGTCACACCTAAAGTTCAAGTATTCATCCTATAGCCAAGGATTCTTTATAGAATTAAGGTTACACAATACAAAATTCACTTTATTCAATAACACCTTTACTGAATAAATCTCAATAACAACTTTATTGCAAAATAGAATATACATTCAGTTTACAAAACCACGAGTTTTAGGACATTAAAACCCAACAATCTCCCACTTGGACTAAAACGTCTGTGGGGTAAAATATGTTGAGTAAAGAAAAACTGCCCTACTGTACAACCCGTAATCCTAGACTTTCTAGGTGTCCCTCAAACACTTTAGGCGTGAGGGGCTTTGTAAACGGATCAACAATGTTGTGCTCAAGCAACTGCAGTGACGATCACGTCTCCTCGTTGCACAATCTCCCTGATGAGATGATATTTGCGCTCTATGTGCTTTCCGTGCTTATGGCTTCTAGGTTCTTTGGAATTTGCCACTGCACCACTATTATCACAATAAAGGGTAATAGGCAAATTCATATTTGGAACAACTTCCAAATCAGTCAAAAACTTCCTAAGCCATATAGCCTCCTTCACTACTTCGCAAGGTGCGACGTACTCAACCTCCATGGTGGAGTCAGCAATACAACCTTGCTTTATACTCCTCCATACTATAGCTCTTGCATTAAGAGTGAACACTGATCATGATGTGGATTTCATCGAATCTACATCAGTCTGAAAATTAGAGTCAGTGTATCCTGCATGGATCAAATCCTTTGCGCCATACACAAGCACATAGTCCCTCGTTCTTCTAAGATACTTGAGAATGTTCTTAACGGCAGTCAAGTAATCATATCCTGGATTAGACTGATATCTGCTGACTATTCCCACTGCATAGCATAAGTCGGGTCGAGTACATAGCATGGCATACATCAGACTACCGACAGCAGATGCATAGGGAATGCGTCTCATATCCTCAACTTCTTGAGGTTTCTTAGGACACTGATCATTAGAAAAATGAATTCCATGCCTGAAAGGTAATGAACCCTTCTTGGAATTCTGCATCTTATATCTAACCAACATCTTGTCAATATAAGATGCCTGAGACAGTGCTAGCGTTTTGTTCTTGCGATTCCGAATGATTTGGATTCCAAGAACAAACTGAGTCTCTCCCAAATCATTCATTTGGAATTGGGTCGCTAGCCATTGCTTAATGCCAGTCAGGAACCCTGCATCATTCCCAATGAGCAAGATATCGTCTACGTATAGAACAAAGAAAGCTACATTGGTATTGACTATCTTCTTGTAAACACAAGGCTCGTCAATATTCTGTTCAAAGCCATAAGCTTTGATCGCAGTTTCAAATCTTATATTCCAGGATCTAGAAGCTTGTTTCAATCCATAGATGGATCGTTTAAGCTTGCAAACCTTTTGCTCTTAACCCTGAACTATGAACCCCTCTGGTTGATCCATATAGATACTCTCTTCAAGATTGCCATTCAGAAAGGTTGTCTAGACATCCATTAGGCAAATTTCATAGTCATAAAGTGTGGCAATGGACAAGAGTACTCTAATGGACTTGAGCATGGCAACAGGGGAGAAGGTTTCTTCATAGTCCACCCCTTCCCTTTGAGTATAACCCTTTGCCACAAGTCGAGCCTTAAAGGTTTGCACCTTACCGGCATGATCTCGTTTCCTCTTGTAGATCCACTTGCAACCGATAGGTATTTCACCATCTGGTTGATCTACAAGTTTCCAGACTGAATTGAAGTACATTGACTCCATTTCAAGGTCCATGGTTTTAATCCACTGGTCCCTATCTATATCATTCATTGCCTGTTTATAGGTCAACGGATCCTCAATGCCATCATCAGGTATGACGACTTGGGTTTCAGTCAAACTCATGTAACGGTCGGGTTGTCTAACATCCCTCCCACTACGTCGAGGCATTCTCAACTCTTGAGAAGGACAATCTTCATCAACAACTCTTGTTGATTTATCTGTAGCTTCCCTGGAAATTTCGCTCAAGATAATCCTACTTTGAGGCTGATGATCTCTCATGTGGTCTTCCTCTAAGAACGTGGCGTTTGTCGACACAAGCACCTTGTCCTCTTGAGGATCATAAAACAGACCACCTTTCGTTTCTTTGGAGTATCCTACGAATAGGCATAATTTTGAACGATGTTCCAATTTCTTTGGATTGGACACCAACACATGTGCTGGACATCCCCAAATCTTGAAGTGACGAAAAGTACCTTTACGCCCTTTCCATAATTCATAGGGTATTTCTGAAACACTGTTAGAGGGAACCATGTTCAAAATATATACAGCAGCTCCTACTGCATATCCCAAAACGAATTAGGCAGTTGAATGTAGCTCATCATGGATCGAAACATGTCTAACAAGGTTCTATTTCTCCTCTCAGATACACCATTATGTTGAGGTGTACCGGGCGCTGAGAGTTGTGATACAATTCCATGTTCTATCATATAGCTGATAGCATGCAAATATACTATCTTATTTCTATATTTTAGCTAGTTTTTATATTTAAAACATAAGCTTTCATGGCATTTTATGGTTATTTCAGGAAACTGAGCTTGAGAAGCAAGAATTGAGTGTTTTTAGGCTATTTTGGTACAATTTGGAACATGTGTATGCTTAATTGAAGACCCAAGAAAAATCTAGATGTATTTTGAGTATAAAAAGTATACTGAGAGATTCTACATCGAATCACGATTCCAACGCATCAAATTGGAGGTCATTTGGACACCCGAGCGAAAAGATATGACAAAAATGGTCGCAGTGGGCTGGCTGGCAGTAGGCACAGCGTTGCAACGCCATGACTAGCGTTGCAACGCCGTACCGAAAAGCCTTATAAATACAACATGTTGTTTTCATTGCAAGGGGAGTCGAATTTGATAGTTTTTAGCTCTAATTTCGAAATACACACTCTAAGGGGAGATAAAGAGCATTCCTTGGAAGCTAAAGCGTTTGTGGAGGTTCGAGATCGTGACGAGAGCTCGGGAATGAGAGACCCACATCGACACATAAGTTTATTTCTCTTTCTTTTAGTTTGTAATTGAGTTTAAAGACTTTTCCTATGACTTTATCTTGTTTTTATGGTGATTTTGAGTAGTTAAACGTTGTAGTTGGAATTTGATTAGCATGTTTTAGATTTATTTGATTATGTATTGAACTTTGTTATGTGATTTATTTTTGGCAATTCGTTCTTAATTTCATAAATCTTGTGGGTTTAAGTGGACTCGAGAGAAAGAAACTTAGATTAGACCAAAGTTGTCAAAATTCATAGAAATCTGGCATGAGAATGACCTAGAGTTCTTTGGGAAACACATAAAGAAGTTGTTTAATGTCGTGTATGCTTTTAAAATTCATAAGGAAACTTTAGAATTTATCGTGTGTGCGAGGCTCACTACGGATCGAGAGATTCTCTTGAGTATTTTCACTTCTTGTTTATAAATTCATAATATTAGTTCATTGCATGTGTTAAAGAAGGAATTATCTTGTGAAATCATCTTCCTTCAATTCTATCATATTCGTGTCTCCAATTGTACATTTATTTTCTATCTTTCTTTTCACTATCCATCAAAGTTTTGTTGCTTTAGCTAAAATTAAGAAAAAGTATCTTGGTAATTAATTAATCTAGAAAACCCATTCCTGAGGACGATACTCTGTACTCAAATCACTATACTAAAACTTGACCCGTACACTTGCGGTATTGCAATATAATTTTACGCAACAAGTTTTTGCTTGGAATCTCAAATCCATGTACTTTCCACTTCGATCTGATCGAAGTGTTTTAATCGTTTTACCTAATGTGTTGTCAACCTCTGCCTTATACTCTTTGAACTTTTCAAGGATTTCGGACTTATGATGCATTAGGTATAGATAACCATACCTAGAATAATCATCAATAAAACTGATGAAATATTCATACCCTCCTCGTGCCTTGACATTAATAGGACCATAGAGATCCGAATGCATGAGTTGAAAGGGCTCTTTGGCTCTATAACCTTTTTTTAGAAAAAGGCCTTTTAGTCATTTTTCCTTCGAGACAGGACTCACATGGTGGTAAAGAGTTGTCCTCTAACTGACTTAGGAGACCACTATTGACCAATCTCCCAATCCTATTGAGATTAATGTGGCCTAGTCTCAAGTGCCAAAGATAGGTACTAGGAGAAATTTTCTGCCTTTTATTTTGAGTATCAGTTGTTTTAAACATCTCGGTGTTCAAAATAGCTTTTACATCTGTTGGTCTTAACACATATAAGTTGTTTTCAAGTTTAGCAGAACATATCCGTACACCTCTTTTGCAAATGAACGCTTCATTATGATCAAAAGATACAAGATTTCTTTTGATTCCAGCGACCAAAAGTACATTTTCTAATAAAATGAATCTATCTATAACAACAACTTCACTGCTCTCACTGCTTTGGCTGAGACAACTTCTCCCGTTCTAACCTTGAGAGTTATCTCCCCATCAGCAAGCTGCTGCCAGAAACTAGTTTCCTAAAAAGAAGAACAAACATGGTTAGTGGCTCCTGAATCTAATATCCAAGCAGAATCATCATGTTCCACTAAACATGTTTCAACAACAAGTAAATCATATTTACCTTGTTTTTCCTTCTCAGCTTTCTTTTCTGCAAGGGACTTCGGGCAGTTCCTCTTCCAGTGTCCGTCTCCACCACAATGGAAACACTTTCTTGTGGCCTTAGCCTTGCGTGTGGGAGCTTGTCCTTTCCCTTTATCCTTCTTCTTCTTCTGAATACCCTTATTCTTGGTAAAAGAAGGACCAGACTTGGTCCCTGAGGACGATCCTTTTAGGAACTTTTTCGAAGTGAAAACATTTGCCTCCTTCTCTTTTCCCTTTGATTTCATCAGGGACTCAAAAGTCTGAATCTCGTTGAGGAGAGTAGTCAGGTTATACTTTATCTTATTCATCAGCGCATTGGTGCGGAATGGCAGGAAACTCTTAGGAAGAGATTCCATAATAAAGGTTACCTGACTTTTCTCATTTATGACAACCCCATTTACCTCAGCCACGTTGAAGTGGACCATCATGTCAAGGACATGTTCCCTAACAGAGGCTCCCTCCTTCATACGGGAGTTGTAAACGTACTTGAGAGCATCATAATGGACCGATGAGGACGGTTGTCCGAACATCGCCTGTAATGATCCCATGATCTCCTTAGCGGTGACCATGCTCTCATGTTTCTTAGACAACACATCAGATATGCTAGCTAAGATATAGACTCGGGCCTTCTCATTAGCCCTAATCCATCTGTCATAAGCATCCCGAACAATAAGATTTGTTGTCGAGCTGGGAGGGGGAGGAAATTCCTCCGTTAAGACGAACCTCAGATTATCAAGAACAAGAATCGTATTCAAGTTTGATTTCCAGGTTCCATAATTATCGCCGCTAAGTTTATTGAAGGCGAGTAACTAGATAAAAGAGTTCGACATGCTGAAAAAGAATGAATTCTATTAGTGAATTGTTTGTAACCTATCCAATTTAAGAATTTAGCAAAAGTAATAATGTACCCATAAACTCATTTTAAAACTAATTAATTAACCTTAGTTACATGCATTTCTATGTTATAAATTGTTTCATCATTCATCTCATGAATAAACATACATTTATAACAAATTCATCACATGAATAAATGCATAGCAATTATATGTTTAATTTTTAATTAATATAACTTTTATATTAATTATAATTAAAACATATAATATTTGTTTCATAAATTAATATAACACTTATATTAATTCTTATGAAACCCAATAAACATGCATACAATATATTATAACACTTATGGTGGGATTTTAAAATCTATATGACATACTTTATGCACATATAATCAGTGATTTTAATTAAAACATACATTCACAATGCATAATTAATTAAACACACTAAAGTGGACTGGTTTTGGCATCTAATGCAAGCAAATTACTAAATTATTACATTAATAATCTAGGATTAATATCGAACCACTTCGAACACTTCGAATTTGGGTCGAACTGGCTTGCAAATGTGTGAACCAGACTTTCAAAAGGTTGAACCGGGCTGTAAAAGGCTGAATCGGGCCTCCAATTGGTGAAACAGACCTCTAATATGGAAAATCGGCCTCGAAATAGTCAGAACCGGTCAAAAACCACTCGAACCGGACCAAAATCGAGCTGAACCGATCCAAAAACTATTGAACCGGTCAAAGTCAACGAACCGATCAATGGTCAACTAGACCGGTCAAAGTCAACTTCATCACTTTCAATTGAGAATCACGGGCTGGAGCATCAGAATTGGAAAAAAAACAAATTTACAACAACCTCTGTTTCAAGTTTTTATGACCTATCGAGCTTCTTTCTTCAAATTGAAGGTCTTCCCGAACTCCAATCGACTTGAAATTTTTACAGCTTATTCTACACACATTAATGCTCAAAAAAACTTGAGCAATTTGAAAATAAAGCACAAATTAATTCTCAATTTAAATGCAAAAATCAGAAGAATACTTTAGACGCCCAGAAAAATTGTATTTTAAAAAATACCCTCCATAGAACAAAATAGATCAAATTGAGTGCTCAAAATTGCTCTGATACCAATTGAAAGAGTTTAGATTAAGAAAGCGGAAGTAATTTTGGATCTTGAACACTCTAAGTTGATCAATTTTGTAAAATAAAATGCAAGCTCAAAGCTGGAAAAACAGAGGGATAGAAAACTCAACTTTGAAGATCAAATTCTCTTCACCCGGTGGATGGTTTTCAACACGAACACTTCGTGGACAACCGTTAGAGTCTTCCCTACTATCCTCAGGCCTTGAAACATATTGTGGGATCCTAGGTTGAGAGAATTTGGAAGAAGAAACCTCAAAGGTCACTAATTCGGGAATTTAGAATTTTCTGTAAAATTCTCTCAAATTACCTCAAATCACCATTATATAAAGGTTCAACAAGCTTCTTTAGAGTGACAACTCAAGGGTGATAAGGATGGTTTGAGATGGAGGTGGCTAATTTTGGTGAATTTTGAAAATGAGAAGAATTGGGCAAGTTGGCAACTTGATTTTCATGAAAATCATGAAAATCCTTCATTTTACAATTAATTATAATTCTAAAATAAATATTAATTTTTTTTAATTAAAATTAATATAATTAATTAAATAATTCAAAATTAATTTAATTTATTAATTTTTAATTTAATTTAATATCAAATATTAAATTAAATAAATTGTCTGATCCCGATCGATTTTCCAAACATGAATCATTATTCATGCTATAAATCGATCCAATATTTAAATCATATTTAAATATATCCACCTCCTATTAATCATAGTTTAATTCATAATTAAGCTATGATTTGTTAAATATATCACATATAATTAACGCTTTCTTCCAAGCTCGAATTTGAACAATTCAAATTTTTTTCTCTTAAAAATGTTACAAGGCTAAGCCCGAGCTAGTAAGGGGGACCTAATGGACCTACAGATCATGAGCTCCAACGATACGAGATTAACTGGCTAAACTCTTCAGCCTAGCTAATCAACATTCGTTAACTAACGAGACACTCCACTAAAGCCCAGTGGTTGCACTCTCCTCACTGTAGATATATTTATGTCCACTCGATATAACCATGATTAGTAAGTCGATCCTTCACAGGTCGTTCGTGATTACATCTGCGTCAAAATTACCGTTTTACCCCTATAATTACCTCTTGTTCCTTAAGTCTCACTGATCCTCTAATGAACAATTGGTTTGACGTCAACTAGCAAACCGAATCTCTCTCGGGCCAATGAGAGGGGTGGGCCTTTTGTTCAAGACCCGGAGTCAACACTTAAGAGAACAACCTCTCTACTTATCCCTAAAGCGGGTAGGAGTGAATTCCATCTTGCAGAACTATGTTCTCAGCTATCTACCCAGACTTATCCCTAAAATGGGAGGCTTATTGAGTCGGCAGTCTCGGGCCACTCTCACCTATGCAAATCTAAGGATAATCCGAATAAACAGGAGTTTATAAAACGCTTAAGATTAAGATCGAGTTACCTAGGTCATCGTATGAATATAGTCAGTTAAGACAGTAAACGGAGTTATAAAGTCTAAGTGACTATTTCGCGGTCCAGTCTTATGCAAACTCATCGCGGATGCCCCCACTCGCATGTCTCCACATGAACGATTTAGGATCACATCGTTTGTACTCTACAATCTAGACCGCGTCCATAGTGTCCCCAAGATAAGGTACCCAACCCTATCCTTATACTATAGACTGTTCTGGCTATAACTTGAACTTGATCCACTTTTATGTCACACATAAAGTTCAAATATTCATGCTATAGCCAAGGGTTTTTTATTGAATTAAAGTTACACAATACACAATTCACTTTATTCAATAACACTTTAACTGAATAAATCTCAATAACAACTTTATTGCAAAATAGAATATACATTCATTTACAAAACCACGAGTTTTAGGACATTAAAACCCAACACGATGAGTGTTAAAACCCGAGGTGGGTATGAATATTTCATCTCTTTCATAGATGATTATTCAAGATATGGACACGTTTACCTAATGCATCACAAATCTGAAGCACTTGAAAAGTTCAAGGAATTTAAAATTGAGATTGAGAACCTTTTGAAGGGAATGGAAATCCCGCAGCGAAAGACGTCGTGAAACGTCCTTGATTCATTTTGCAACTAATTTCTTAAAATTGATTTTCGATCTTCCATTCCCAAAAAATTAATTTCTTATCTACAAAAGGCTTCTCACCAAGCCTTTAAATAATGGTGAGTGGCAGAGTTAAAATCTCCTCCAATTCACCATTTTACCAAGACCTTATAATATTCAAATTATATTTACATATCACATACAATAAGGTATCTCATACCTTATTATACAAATCTCATTTGTATAATTGTGGAATTTTAAATTGAATCACATTAAATTTAATTTCTCTCAATTCAATTTCTCCAAATTAGTACTAATTAATCAATTAGGCTATATTATAGTTTATTATGAATCTCATTCACATCAAACTATATATTATGTCAACTATATTACATATAAATGACATAAATACCCAATTAATGAATTTGAACACTTCAAATCAACACCAAACTTTAAACCCTCAATTTATCCTGTTTGAGCCAACCGAGGGACCTAATTGACCTACAGATGACGAGCTCCAATGATCCGAGATTAACCTGTCAAACTCTTTGACCCGGTTATTCAACATTCATTAGCTACGGTAACATTCAACTAAATCCCATAGCTGCACTCCCATCACTGTAGGACAAGTTGCGTCCATCGATACCACCAATACCCGTGAGTCGACCCTTCACAGGTTGTTCGTAGTCATAGCTGGGTCAAATTACCATTTTACCCCTGTGTCTACCTCTTTCTCCTTAAGTCTCACTGCTCTTTTAATGAACAACTACGTTGCATGGTCCAACCATAAACAAACATCCCTCTCGGGCCAGTGAGAGGGTGGGCACCCGCTGTCCAAGCCTTGGAGACAACACTTAAGGTAACAACTGTTGGGATGTTTGTCCTAATCTCGTTTAGTTTGTAAATATACATTTGAAATTAATAAAGGTTATTTATTTCATCATTTTGTGTCTCGCATTTATTACAAACTTTGTCCAATAAACTAAGCTCCAGGGTCATTGAATATATGAGAGCACTAGAACTTGAACGGTGTGTAGTGGACACAGGGAGGATCACGTTCGAGTTAATGGCCCGAACGGTCTACAGTATATGGATAGGGTTGGAAACCTAATCCTGGGTACGTTATGGATGCGACCCGCTTTGTATTAAGATACAAACGAGGTAATCTGACTCGTTTATGTGGTTGTCATGCGAGTGGGGGCATCCTGTACAATGAGATTGTACAAGACCGGACCGTGAATTATTAGACCTACTGATGTAACACCATTAACAGTACGGACTAATAACTTCGTAGATGACCATTAGTGACTCGATTTGAATAATCCTGAGCTTTTTACAGACTCCTGTCTGCGGGGGTCTGTCCTTTGACTAGTACGGGTGAGGGTGGTCACATTTACTCGCCCAATATGCCTATCTTCTCAGGGACAAGACCAAGTAGAGAGCTGGGAACTTAACTATGCGAGATGGAATTCACTCGTTCCCGCCTTTAGGGAAACTAGAGGGGTTGTTCTCTTAAGTGTTGTCTCTAGGCCTTGTACAACGGGTGCCCACCCTCTCACTAGCACGAGAGAGTTGTTGTGTATGGTTAGACCGTTACAACGTTGTTGTTCATTAGAGTAGCAGTGGGGACTTAAGGAACAAGAAGTATTGACTCAACAGTGTCAACGAACAACCTGTGAAGGGTCGACTCATGGGCATTGGTTATATCAGTGGACACGGAATGTCTTGCACTAATGGGAGTGCAGCTACGGGCTTTAGTGGAGTTTTACCGTAGCTAATGAATGTTGATTAATCGGGTCAAAGAGTTTAATAGGGTAATCTCGGATCATTGGAGCTCGTCACTGTAGGTCCTTAAGGTCCCTCTGTTGGCTCAAACTGGATTAAAAGAAGGTTTACATTTCTGGTGTGAATTGAAGTGTTAAAGTTCACTGAAGGCCATTTATGTCATTTATATGAGATATGAATGATATAATATATAGTTTAATGTGAATGAGATTCATAATAAAATATAGGTTAGCCTAATTGTTGAATTAGGGCTAATTTGGAGAAATTAGATTGAGAGATATTAAATTGGATGTGATTCAATTTAAAAATTCACAATAATGCAAATGTGATTTGTAAAATGAGATATGGGATATCTTATAATATATGGTTATGCAAATATGATTTGCATAATATATGATTGTGGTAAAATGGTAAATAGGTGGAGATTTCAACTCCATCTATCTCCATTATATAAACCCATTTTGCAAGAAGGGTGGTAAGGCATTACTCTCATTTTTGGAAAATCTCACCTAAAAGAAGAGTTCTCTCCTCTCTCAATTCTCTCTCAAAACTTCTCCTCCCAAACCAAAGAAGGATCCCACAATCCTCCTTCTTCCTAAAGAAGAACAACCGAGAAACCAAGTGGTGGTATTCGGTTGGTGTTCGTGAGAAGAGTACGAGATCGTTGAGATCGAGAAAAGCATGAAGAGTTCGTGAACGAAGAAAGGAATCTTGAAGAAAGTCTTCAACAAGTAAGTATCATCTTCATCTTGCTGATTTCTTTCTTAAAAAGCATGTTTAGCCTATTTCTATGTAATAGTTAATTTTAACTTAATTAAGTAGCACAACTTCACCACGACGATTCGATCGTCTTCTATTGCGCGGGGATTCTCATTCCTTTCAATTGGTATCAGAGCCAATCGTTGGTTCTAGTTGTGCACTTAATTTTGATAAAATTATGAGGAAATTTCTATAATTTATGAGATAAATTTTTGTTTGCGAAATGGTCGTTTTTGGTTTTCGCACTGTTTTAGATTTACATTTTATGTTGATTTGATCAATGTAAGGGCCTGTGTTTTGGGCAATTTTTAATGTAAATCAAGTCTGTAAGGCCGTGTTGTTCGTGGCATGCGATGTTGTGAAGAAATCGAGGCGGAAACGGGCGAGAAACGACGAAGAACAACAAGAGGAGCTTGTTGTTCTGTCAACAGCGTTGAGACGTTGTTCTTCGGCGTCTCAACGCTGCAATTGCGGATGGAGGCTTGGCTGCAGAGCAGCGTTGCAACGCCGAGGCGTGGAGCACGTGGGGCGTGGCGCTGGACGTTGCAACATTGCAACGGTGCCCACGACGTTGCAACGCTGCAAGCGTAGTGGACAGGTGCAGCGAGCAATTCGGGTGAACGTGGGCAGTTTGAAGGCAGTTCCTTCGTGGGGCTTATTTTATTCGTTTTTAATTTTTTTAATTGTAAAATGTAATTTTATTATTTATTTATTTTATTTTGTTAAATAATATTAATATAAATGTTATATTAATGTTATTTAATTAAATAAATGCCTCTAAGTGCCAAAATCGATCCGTTTTTGCTATTTAATTATTTTATGCATGTGATGTATGATTTAATTAAATTTTATGTGCATAGTGTATGACATATAGATTTAAAATCCCACCTTAGGTTAAACATATTCATGCATCATTTATATGAGAGTTATAATATAAGAGTTATAATATAATTAAATGCATGTTTTAATTTATGTAAATATAAGTGTTATACTTTTTAGATTAAAGTATGCTCATGCATTTTAATTTCATGTGATTAATTATTATGTTATAGTATAGTTATTCATGTGATGAACGATCAAGCACTATAACATAGAAATGCATGTAACCTAAGTTAATTATTAGTTTTAAAGTGTTTAAAACTTGAATAATTAGACTTAGGTTTTCTAGTTCTAATAAGATTAGAATTAGGAAATCAAAATGTAATCTTTAAATGGTGACTGATAAGTAACTCTGTCTAAGGAAGGTTTTGTCTAAGGCTAAGGTATTTAAGTTGACGCTTGCGGAACACCCCTACCATGAAACCGACCTGGAAGTGAATTCAGTCCGGAGATTCTTAGATTATATTTTTCGTGAGTGTCGTTAATTAAAAGTTGATTAATTTACTCACATAGACCTAAATAATAATGTGATTATAAACTTAGGCTAAATACCATATAAGAGTTATATTGGTAGACTTTGGTAAATTTTAACCTGTTTATCTAGGTCAATCCCGAAAATTATAAAGTGTTGAGTGGGAGGAAATAAAGTGTATAAGATACATTTATTTTTCCGACCACAAATCTCCGTTAAATCTGCACCGTGAGATCCATACTCAGCCTCGTGGCGCAAATGGGAGCGTCTCCCTTCGGATGGTATTTGTATGGGTCAATATCGAAGAGGATGGAGAGAGTACTTATAGTGAGTGGGAGCGGGACATGTGAAAATAGGACCCACGGTCTCTTCTTTCGATTCACACCGTGATACCCCTATGATCTGCCTGCTAGTTTGGCTTGGACCAGACAATCCCTTTGGAGGGCCTTGATCATGGGAGTCGGAACACCGTGAATTCCAGAAAGGGATATAGTTTCCTTGTTTTTTTCCTTCATGGTTCACTCTTCGGTGGCTATTGTTTGGATGGATACTTGGAAACTTAAAGATTGAGGGTGACACTCACAGAATTCGTTAAGTGTTAATGAATTCGACCAAATAATGGTAACTGGACGCCTAATGGAATAAGAGTTATTCCAGAATTAGGGTCTGGTCGAGAAAGTCTTGTCCTAGAGAAGGAGTGTTTCTGTTCACCCTTTGGTGGCGGTCATTCTAAACATTTAGAATATCATTGCAATTTTTAATGACTTAGGGATCATAGGATTAAATTTTGCTAAAAGTTGATTGGATTTCAAAAAGTTTATGCGAGACTGACACAAAATTATTTTTGAATTTTTCAGTAAAAATGTCTAGCTCAATTATCGCTTTACTCGCTTCCGACAAGTTAGTGGGAGATAACTTCCAAACTTGGAAGAATAATATAAACACGATTCTTGTAACCGACGACCTGAAGTTCGTGCTTACTGAGGAGCGTCCTCAGTTGCCGACCTCGACTGCATCACGAAGTGTTCGTGATGCATACGATCAATGGATCAGGGACAATGAAAAGGCCAAGGTCTATATAATTGCCAGCTTATCTGAAGTTTTGGCAAAAAAGCACGAGTTGATGATAGCTACTAAGGAGATCATGGAGTCGTTGCAGGACATGTTTAGACAACAGTCCTTTCAAGTCAGGCACGATTCACTCAAACAAGTCTTTAACGCCCGAATGAAAGAAAGAGCGTCTGTCCGTGAACATGTTCTGGACATGATGACCCACTTTAATTTAGTGGAGATAAACGGGGCTTCGATCGATGAGGCGAGCCAGGTCAGCTTTATTTTGGAGACTCATCCGAAGAGTTTCCTTCAGTTTTGTAGCAATGCTGTTATGAACAAAATTAGCTACACTCTGACTACCCTCCTCAATGAGCTACAAAACTTCCAGTCCTTGATGAGGATCAGGACACCGGAAGCTGAGGCAAATGTTGCCTACAGATCATATCACAGGGGTTCGACCTCTGGGACCAAATTTGTCGCTTCTTCTCGCCTGAAAGGGAAGAACAAAATGAAGAAGGGTAAAACTGACCGAGCTACCGCCCAAAAGGGCAAGAAGGTCAAGAAAGTTGCAGAAAAAGAAAGTATTTCCACTGCAACGGGTACGATCACTGGAAGAGAAACTGTCCCGAGTTGCTTAGTGGAGAGTATTAACTCTACCTGGATATTGGATTCGGGCACCACTAACCACGTTTGTTCTTCTTTTTAGGGAATTGATTCCTAGCAACAGCTGCAAGAGGGTGAGGTGACTCTACGGGTTGGATCCGGGGAGATAGTCTCTGCTGCAGCTATCGGCAAAGTGAAGCTTTTCTTTGGCAGGAATTACATTTTGTTAGACAACATGTACATAGTTCCAGGGTTTACTAGAAACCTCGTTTCTATTTCTTGTCTTTTAGAACAATGTATCTCCGTTTCATTAATGGTAATAAAGCGTTTATTTCCAGAAATGGTAATCTTATTTGTTCAGCTTCACTTAAGTCAAATTTGTATGTTTTAAAACCTAATTCGGTCAAAAGCGTTTTGATCACTAAATTATTTAAAACTGCAGAAACACGAACTAAGAGAGTTAAAGTTTCTCCAAAAGAAAATGCTCATCTTTGGCATCTAAGGTTAGGCCACATTAATCTCAATCGGATTGAGAATCTAGTGAAGAGTGAACTTCTAAGTCAGTTGGAAGAAAACTCTTTACCGGTGTGTGAGTCATGCCTTGAAAGCAAAATGACCAAACGTACTTTTAGTGGAAAAGGATATAGAGCCAAGGAGCCCCTTGAGCTTATACATTCTGACCTCTATGGTCCGATGAGTGTTAAAGCACAAGGTGGTTTTGAATACTTCGTATATTTCATTGATGACTATTCGAGGTATGGGTATATTTACCTAATCCATAGGAAGTCTGAAACTCTTGAAAAGTTTAAGGAGTACAAGACTGAGGTTGAGAACCTGTTAGGTAAAACCATAAAAACACTTCGATCGGATCGACGTGGAGAATATATGGACACAGAATTCCAGGACTATATGATAGAACACATTACGTCGCAACTCTCAGCACCTGGTATGCCACAGCAAAATGGTGTATCGGAGAGGAGAAACAGAACCCTGTTGGACATGGTTCAGTCGATGATGAGCTATGCTCGTCTCCCTGATTCTTTCCGGAGTTACGCAGTGGAGACTACGGTTTATATTTTGAACAATGTTTCGTCGAAGAGTGTTTGCGAAACACCTTTCGAACTCTCGAATGGTCGTAAAGGTAGTTTACACCATTTCAGAAATTGGAGATGTCCGACCCATGTGTTGGTGTCAAACTCGAAAAAGTTGGAACCCCGTTCAAAATTGTGCCTATTCGAAGGTTACCCAAAAGAGACTAGAGGTGGTCTATTTTTCGATCCTAAGGAAAATAGAGTGCTTGTGTCGATAAACGCCACTTTCCTTGAGGAAGACCACATCAGGGATCATGTGCCTAGGAGCAAAATCGTGTTGAACGAAATGGACAGTACGTTAGCAAGAGTTGTTGATGGGGCTAGTACGTCAATAAGTGTTGTTGATCCTAGCACGTCAAGTCAAGTCTGTTCCCAAGAGTTGGAAATGCCTCGACGTAGTGGGAGGGTTGTTAGACAACCTGAACGTTACATGGGTTTAACGGAAACCCAAGTCGTCAATCCTGATGATGACAACGAGGATCCAATGACCTATGATCAGGCAATGACAGATGTTGACAAGGACGAATGGATTAAAGCTATGGACCAGGAAATGAAGTCGATGTACTTCAATTCTTTCTGGGCGGTTGTGGATCAACCGGATTGGGTAAAACCTATAGGTTTTAAATGGATCTACAAGCGTAAACGTGGCGTAGATGGGAAGGTGCAAACCTTCAAAGCACGACTAGTGGCAAAGGGTTTTACCTAGGTCGAAGGGGTTGACTATGAGGAAACCTTTTCACTTGTTGCCATGGTAAAGTCGATCAGGATCCTTCTGGCTATTGCCGCATATTATGACTACGAGGTATGGCAGATGGATGTCAAAACTGCATTTCTGAATGGCAACCTTGACGAAACCATCTACACGGACCAGCCCAAAGGGTTCATAACCTAAGGCCAAGAGCAAAAAGTTTGTCGGCTTCATAGGTCTATTTATGGACTGAAACAAGCCTCGAGGTCTTGGAATATAAGGTTTGATGAGGCAATCAAATCTTATGGCTTTGATCAGAATGTTGACGAGCCTTGTGTCTACAAGAAAATCGTCGACAAAACTGTCGCATTTCTGATATTATACGTGGATGATATCCTTCTCATTGGGAATGAGGTAGAATTTCTTACTGACGTAAAGAAATGGCTAGCTTCGCAATTCCAAATAAAAGATTTGGGAGAAGCTCAGTATGTTCTAGGTATCTAGATAGTCCGGACCCAGAAGAACAAAACGTTGGCCATGTCTCAAGCGTCTTATATTGACTTGTCTAAATATAAGATGCAGAACTCTAAGAAGGGCTTGTTGCCTTTTAGGCACGGGGTTCACCTGTCTAAGGATCAGTGTCCTAAGACTCCTCAAGAGGTTGAGGATATGAGACGGATCCCTTATGCTTCAACTGTAGGAAGCCTAATGAATGTCATGCTGTGTACTAGGCCCGACATCTGTTATGTAGTAGGGATTGTCAGTAGGTATCAATCCAATCCAGGATTAGATCACTGGACAGTCGTAAAGGCAATCCTCAAGTATCTTAGGAGAACGAGGAACTACAGCTTAGTGTATGGCATTGGGGATTTGATCCTTACGGGATACACAGATTCTAACTTTCAGACCGATAAGCATTCTAGGAAATTCACTTCGAGGTCAGCCTTCATTCTGAATGGAGGAGTTGTAGTATGGCAAACAGCTTCCATAGTGGATGCATCGCTGATTCCACTATGGAAGCTGAGTGTGTTGCGGCTTGTGAAGCTGCAAAGGAAGCTGTTTGGCTTTGGATGTTCATGACAGATTTTGAAGTTGTTCCAAATATGAGCTTGTCGATCACATTTTTTTGTGACAAAAGTGGTGCTATAGCCAACTCCATAGAGCCTCAGAGCCATAAGAGAGGCAAACAAATTGAGCGGAAGTATCACCTGATACGGGAGATTGTGCATCGCGGCGACGTGACAGTCACGCAGATAGCATCGGAACACAACGTAGCTGATCCATTTACAAAGCCCCTCACGGCTAAGGTGTTTGAGGGTCACCTAGAGAGTCTAGGTCTTCGAGAACTTCCTAACTAGGGTAAGTGGGAGATATGTAAACGGGTATTCAATGCCCTAGTTTATTGTATTATTTCATTGTAATTTATGTACATTTCAGAAAATATATTTGCTCTACTAGCTTAGTCCAAGTGGGAGTTTGTTGGGATGTTTGTCCTAATCTCGTTTAGTTTGTAAATATACATTTGAAATTAATAAATGTTATTTATTTCATCATTTTGTGTCTCACATTTATTACAAACTTTGTCCAATAAACTAAGCTCCAGGGTCATTGAATATATGAGAGAACTAGAACTTGAACGGTGTGTAGTAGACACACAGGGAGGATCACGTTTGAGTTAATGACCTGAACGGTCTACAGTATATGGATAGGGTTGGAGACCTAATCGTGCATACGATGTGGATACGACCCGCTTTGTATTAAGATACAAACGAGGTGATCTGACTCGTTCATGTGGTTGACATGCGAGTGGGGGCATCCTGTACAATCAGATTGTACAAGATCGGACCGTGAATTATTAGACCTATTGATGTAACACCGTTAACAGTATGGACTAATAACTTCGTAGATGACCATTAGTGACTCGACCTGAATCATGAGCGTGTTACGGACTCCTATTTGCGGGGGGCTGTCCTTTGACTAGTGCGGGTGAGGGTGGTCACAGTTACTCGTTCAATATGCCTATCTTCTCAGGGACATGACAAAGTAGGGAGCTGGGAACTTAACAATGCGAGATGGAATTCACTTGTTCCCGTCTTTAGGGAAACTAAAGGGGTTGTTCCCTTAAGTGTTGTCTCCAGGGCTTGGACAACGGGCGCCCACCCTCTCACTGGCACGAGAGGGTTGTTGTGTATGGTTGGACCGTTACAACGTTGTTGTTCATTAGAGGAACAGTGGGGACTTAAGGAACAAGAAGTAGACACAGGGATAAAACGGTAATTTGACCCAACAGTGCCTACGAACAACCTGTGAAGGGTCCACTCATGGGCATTGGTTATATCAGTGGGCACGTAATACCTTGCACTGACAGGAGTGCAACTATGGGGTTTAGTGGAGTGTTACCGTAGCTAATGAATGTTGATTAACCGGATCAAAGAGTTTGATAGGTTAATCTCGGATCATTGGAGCTCGTCATTGTAGGTCCATAAGGTACCTCGGTTGGCTCAAACTGGATTAAAAGAAGGTTTATGTTTTTGGTGCAAATTGAAGTGTTTAAGTTCACTAAAGGCCATTTATGTCATTTATATGAGATATGAATGATATAATATGTAGTTTAATGTGAATGAGATTCATAATAAACTATAGGTTTGCCTAATTGTTGAATTAGGGCTAATTTGGAGAAATTAGATTGAGAGATCTTAAATTGGATGTGATTCAACTTAAAAATCCACAATAATGGAAATGTGATTTGTAAAATGAGATATGAGATATCTTATAATATATGGTTATGCAAATATGATTTGCATAACATATGATTGTGGTAAAATGGTAAATAGGTGGAGATTTCAACTCCACTTGTCTCCATTATATAAACCCCTTTTGCAAGAAGGGTGGTAAGGCATTACTCTCATTTTTGGAAAATCTCACCAAAAGAAGAGTTTGCTCCTCTCTCAATTCTCTCGCAAAACTTCTCCTCCCAAACCAAAGAAGGATCCCACAATACTCCTTCTTCCTAAAGAAGAACAACCGAGAAACCAAGTGGTGGTGTTCGATTGGCGTTCGTGAGAAGAGTACGAGATCGTTGAGATCGAGAAAAGCACGAAGAGTTCGTAACGGAGAAAGGAATCTTGAAGAAAGTCTTCAACAAGTAAGTACCATCTTCATCTTGCTCATTTTTTTCTTAAAAAGCATGTTTAGCCTATTTCTATGTGATAGATAGTTTTAACGGATTTAAGTAGCACAACATCACCACGACGATTCGATCGTCTTCCGCTGCGCGGGGATTCTCATTTCTTTCAACAACCCCTCTAGTTTCCCTAATTCGGGAACAAGTGAATTCCATCTTGCATCGTTAAGTTTCCAGCTCCCCACTGTGACCACCCTCACCTGTACTAGTCAAAGGACAGACCCCCGCAGACAGGAGTCTGTAACACGCTTAGGATTAAGGACGAGTTACTAACAGAATCTACAAAGTTATTAGTCCTATAATGTTATCGGTGTTACATCAGTAAGTATAATAATTCATGGTCCGGTCTTGTACAATCTCATTGCACAGGATGCCCCCACTCGCATGTCAACCACATGAACGATCTGGATCACCTTGTTTGTATCTAATACAAAGTAGGTCGCATCCACAGTGTAATCAAAATTAGGTCTCCAACCCTATCTGTATATTGTAGGTCGTTTGGGTCATTAACTCGAACATGATCCTCTCCGTGTGTCCACTACACACCGTTCAAGTTCTAGTTCTCTCATAATACAACGACCCTGAAGCTTAGTTTATTAGATTAAGTTTATAAAATATGTGAGACACAAAGTATTGAATAAATAACTCTTATTTATTTCAACATGGAATATTACAAACTACACGAGATTAGGGCATACACCCCAACACCTTTTAGGTAAATCCATCAAAGCACTTCGATCTGATCGAGGTGGAGAGTATATGGACCTTGAATTCCAAGACTATATGGTAGAACATGGAATAATGTCCCAACTCTCAACCCCTGGTATGCCACAACAAAATGGTGTATCGGAAAGGAGAAACAGAACCCTGTTGGACATGGTTCGATCGATGATGAATGATGCTCGTCTCCCTGACTCGTTTTGGTGTTATGTAGTGGAGACTGCAATATATATTTTGAACAACGTTCCTTCGAAAAGTGTTTCTGAAACACCTTTCGAACTCTGGAAAAGACGTAAAGGTAGTTAACGTCATTTCAGAATTTGAGGATGTCCAACTCATGTGCTAGTGACAAACCCGAATAAATTGGAATCTCGTTAAAAATTATGCCTATTTGTGGGCTTCCCTAAAGAAATGAGAGGTGGTCTATTTTACGATCCTAAGGAAAATAGGGTGCTTGTGTCGACAAACGCCACTTTCCTTAAGGAGGATCACATCAGGGATCACAAACCAAAAAGTAAAATTGTGTTAAATGAGTTAGACAGTATATCAGTAAGGGTTATTGATGATGCTAGGAGGTCAACAAAAGTTGTTGACCCTAGCTCGTCCAGTCAAAATTTTCCATCTTAATAGTTGAGAGTGCCTCGACATAGTGGGAGAGTATTTATACAGCCTGGTCGTTACATGGGTTTAACTGAAATCTAAGTTTCCATGCCTGGTGATGACTGTGAGGATTCATTGACTTATGATCAAGCAGTGGATGACGTAGACAAGGACGAATGGATTAAAAACATGGACCGGAAAATGGAGTCTATGTACTTCAATTCCGTTTGGGACTTGTCGATCAACCTGATGGGATTAAACCTATAGGTTGCAAATGGATCTACAAGAGTAAACGAGGTGTAGATGGGAAGGTACATACCTTCAAAGCTAGACTCGTGGCAAAGGGTTATACCCAACGAGAAGGGGTTAACTATGAGGAAACCTTTTCTCCTGTTGTCATGATCAAGTCTATTTGAATCCTTCTTACTATTGTTGCACATTATGACTATGAAGTATGGCAAATGGATGTCAAGATAACCTTTTTGAATGGCAATCTTAACGAAAACATCTACATGGACCAACCCTTGAACAAGCCACAAGCAAAAGGTTTGCAGGCTTCAACAGTCCATTTATGGATTGAAACAAGCCTCTAGGTCTTGGAATATAAGGTTTGATGGGGCTATCAAATCTTATGGCTTTTATCAAAATGTTGATGAACCTTGTGTCTTGATGTGAAAATATCGAATGCCCTAAACTAATGCAAATTAGAATAAGACTCTGACACTTCTACGACGTGTAACTATACACGATCGAGAGCAGCAAGTGATAAGTTAAAGTATCGATCCCACGGGGACTAGTTAGACCTAAGTGAATGAGTGTTCTATCAAAGTTTTCTTATTTTTGTGCAATGTATGGGTGTGCAATTTTTTATTTATAAATAAATAAAGTGATGTGATAAGTACGAAAAGTTAAGAAAAGATGAAAGAAAATAAATGAATTTAGATGAGGGGATAGAAGAATGCAAACAAGAGGGGAGTTGCAAGAGATGAGATTTTTAATGAAAAATAGGCTCGGGTTATGTGGGAGTTTTCATGTTCAATTGGAATGAATTTTGAGCGATGCCTTGAATTTACCTACACAAGTATTCAAATGAATTTTCCAAAATCACTAAGTTTTAAAACCTACAACTTTCCAATTGAGATCTAAATTTTGCTCACTATTTATTCTAGGTGGGTTAATTATTCATAATCAACTCAAGAATCCTAGACTTAAATTTTAGTTTCCTAATCCATTAACTTTTCCAAGTTCATGAATTCTATAGAAATTAAAGTGACCAATTTTAATTCTCATGCACCGTTAAAAACAATAAAACTTCATAAATTCAATCACAACATCAATCATAATTGAATCCAAAATTACATTGAATCAACCTAACCCTTGCCTAAGGCAATTTAGTTCATGGCAGAAATCAACTTACAAATTTCTAATTGATGCATGCTTTAATCGATCAAAGAACTCATGAAAACAGCCAACGATGTCCACAATGTTGGGGTGTATGCCTTAATCTCGTGTAGTTTGTAATATTTATTGTTGTAAATAAATAAAAGTTACTTATTCAAATTTTGTGTCTCGTATTTTTATAAACTTAATCCAATAAACTAAGCTCTAGGATCATTATATTATGAGAGAACTAAGACTTGAACGGTGTGTAGTTACACACGGGGAGGATCACGTTCGAGTTAATGACCCGAACGGTCTACAATATATCGATAGGGTTGGAAACCTCATCCTAGTTACACTGTAGATGCAACTCGCTTTGTATTAGATACAAACGAGGTGATCCATGCAACGTAGTTATTCATTAGAAGAGCAATGGGACTTAAGGAACAAGAGGTAGACACAGGGGTAAAATGGTAATTTGACCCAGTTGTGACTACGAACAACCATTAAAGGCTCGACTCACGGGCATTGGTTATACGATGGACATAACTTGTCCTACAGTGATAAGAGTGCAACTACGGGCTTTAGTGGAGTGTTACTGTAGCTAATGGATGTTGAATAATTGGGTGAAAGAGTTTGACAGGTTAATCTCGGATCATTGGAACTCGTCATCTGTAGGTCCATTAGGTCCCTCGGTTGGCTCAAATTGGACAAATTGAGGGTTTACAGTTTGGTGTGGATTGATGTTCAAATTCATTAATTGAGTATTTATGTCATTTATATGTGATATAATTGATATAATATATAGTTTTGTTGGATTTTATGTCCTAAAACTCGTAGTTTGTAATTGATAAACATTTTTCGTGTTTCTTTTTCGATAAAATTGTTATTGAATTAGTATACTATAATCTTGGATCCAATAAACTAAGGAACCGAGGCTATTTAATGTAGACTTGAACTTTATGAGATGTGATGACATAAAACATGGATCAAGTTCGAGTATATAGCCTGAAATGGTCTATAGTATAGGGATAAAGTTGGGTGCCTTATTCTGGGGACACTATGGATGCGACCTACTTTGTGGTTAGTACAAACGATGTGATCCTGAATCGTTCATATAGAGATATGTAAGTGGGGGCATCCTATGCAATGAGTTTGTATAAGACTGGACCACAACTTAGTCACTTTAGCTTTATAACACTGTTTATTGTATAAAGCTGACTAATTCAATTTTGATGACCTAGGTAACTCAATCTCAATCCTGAGCTAACTATAAACTCCTATTTATTCGGGATTATCCTTAGATCTGCATGGGTGAGAGCAGCTCAACAGCGTTGGCTCAATAAGCCTCCCATTTCAGGGGTAAGACCTGATAGATAGCTGGGGGCATAGGGTGCAAGACAAAATTCACTCCTACCCGACTCTAGGGATAGTAGATAGGTTGTTCCCTTAAGTGTTGACTTCTGAACTAGAACAAGGGGCTCTACCCTCTCACTAGGCTAAGAGGGGCTAGATTTGTTGGTTGAACCACAAATCTATAGAGGTTTAGTGGGACTTAAGGAACAAGAAGTGTTCTCGGTGGTAAAACGGTATTTTGACCCAGCTGAGACCACGAACAACCTGTGAAGGATTGACTTACCGGTTACGGTTATATCAGGTGGACAGAAATATATCTATAGTGAGGGGAGTGCAACTACGAGACTTTAGTGGAATGACCCGTTATTTAACAAAAGTTGATTAATTAGGTTAAAGAGTTTGACCGGTTAATCTTGGATTCTTGGAGCTCATGATCTATAGGTCCATTAGGTCCCCCTGCTAGCTCATATGGATTAAACTTAGAACAGTATGATGGATTAATTCGAATTGTTCGAATTAGGAAAGAAGTTTTAAACCGACAAGTATATGTGATATAGCTATCAATTTTTTATGACATAATATATTCAAATGTGATTTGAATTTCAAAAATATGAATGTGGATTCATGTTCGGGAGGTCAAAATTAGTCAAGAGGGTCAAAATCGTAAAATGTCAAAGGATTGACTTTTTGGCTCGGGAAAAGTCAAAGTTTGACTTTGACCAAATGAAAAAGACTATTTTACCCTTGACTAGAGTTAGTGAAATTACCCAAGTTTTTGTTGGACAATCCCACTAAGTTAAGTGGACTATGTGTAAACATTATAGAATGACACAAGTTTTGTTTTGTGAGGTGTTACATTTTAGTGAGCTTTGACATGCATTTGATGCATGTAATTGCTTTATAAATAGGATTGATTTCAAAACAAAGGGTTCCTTTTTTTTTTGCTGAAGTTTTAGTTTTTAAAAAAGAAGTCTCACCAAAACTTACTTCTTTTCCTTTTTCCTCACTAAATACATTGAACCTCTCATTCTTCATTTTCAATCATTCATTCACCGAGTCCCACAACCCAGTTCTGAGTCCAGAGGATAGCAGGAAAGCTCTAGTGGTGTTCCGTTGTGTTCGGTTTGTGCTTTGGCAAGGAGATCATGAAGAAATCAAGCTACAAAGATTGTATTTTCTTCCTTTTTTTAGTTTACTGTTTTTGTATGTCTGCATGTTAATTTCTATTGAGTTAGATGCAATTAGAGTGTCATTAGATCCTTTTTTCACTGCGTATGTCTCGTGTTCCATCAAGTTTGATGTGAATGAGATTCATAATAAATTATAGTATAGCCTAATTGATTAATTAGTGCTAAATTGGAGAAATCGAATTGAGAGAAATTAAATTGAATGTGATTAAATTTAAAATTTCATAATTATGCAAATGAGATTTGTATAATAAGGTATGGATACCTTATATTATGTGATATGCAAATATGATTTGTATATCATATGGTTGTGGTAAAATGGTGAATAGGTAGAGATTTTAACTCAACCACACGCCATTATAAATAGATGCATTCAAAGGCATCTCACAAGGCAACTTTCATTTTTTGGAAAATCACATCCAAAAGAAAGAACTCTCTCTCAAAAGCTCTCTTTGAATTCTCACATTTCCTCTCCAAACCCAAAACCAAAGGGAGTCTCACAACTCTCCCTCAACCTTCCGAGAACAACGGAGAAGACTCTTTGAAAGTGTCTTGTCGTTCGGTTCGAGGAACGAGTTCGTTGGATTGAGAGAGATCGTGACCGGAGGAGAAAACGCTGAAGAAGTGTTCTTCAAAAGGTTAGTAACAATTACCTTCTGTCCTCTTCTCAATTTTAAGCATGTTTAACCTAGGATGTATGAGATATGTTCGATTTTAAGAAAAACAAAACACAACGAAACAATGACATTTCACAACGTTTTCCGCTACGGGAAATTTATTCCCTTCAATTGGTATCACAGCCAATCGTTGTTCTTGGTTGTGCATTCTGTAATTTCTTAAAATTAGGTGGGTAACCTTAATTTCATGAGATGAATGCTTTGGTTTGCTTGTTGGATGTTTCGATTTTGACACATAAATTTAGATTTACATTATTCGTTGATGATATCAATGTAAAGGCTCGTTGTTTTGGGCATTTTTTTAATGTAAATTAAGTCTGTAAGTCTAGGTCGTTCGTGGCAAGGGTTGTTGTGAAAAAACAGAGCAGAAACTGACAAAAATTTGCAAATTCCAGTAAAATAGTGTTGTTGGACAGGCAATAACATTGAGACGTTGTTCTTCGGTGTCGCAACACTATCCGTGCAGGAGAAGCGCTTGCTGTAGTGCAGCCTTGCGACGCAGGGCGTTGCGTTGCAATGTCGCTGGCATTGGGAACGCTGGTTTGACGTTGGACGCTGCAGCATTACAACGCTGCCCACAATGTTTCAATGCTACAACGTAGCGGAGCAGTTCGCGAGAATTCTCCGTGGAAATACGTCTCATATCCTCAACTTCTTGAGGTGTCTTAGGACATTGTTCCTTAGACAGATGAACTTCATGCCTGAAGGGTAATAAGCCCCTCTTGGAATTCTGCATCGAATATCGGGCCAACGTTTTTTCGATATAAGATGCTTGAGACAGAGCTAGCGTTCTGTTCTAGCGATTCCTAAAAAACTGAATCCCAAGAACATACTGCTCCTCTCCCAAATCTTTCATTTGGAATTGGGTCGCCAGCCAATTCTTTATGTTAGTTAGGTATCCTACATCATTTTCAATTTGTAGGATATCATCCACATAAAGTACTAAGAAAGCTACTTTGTCGTTGATGATCCTCTTGTAAACACAAGGCTCATCAACGTTTTGGTCAAAGCCATAAGACTTGATCGTCGTATCAAATCTTATGTTTCAAGATCTGGATGCTTGTTTCAACCCATAAATGGAGGCCGAATATGTAGCAACTTGTGAAACAACTAAAGAGGTCGTTTGGTTAAGGAAATTCATGTTAGATTTGGAAATTGTTCCAAATATGAGTTTGCCTATCACACTTTACTGTGATAATAATGGGGTTGTGGCAAATTCAAGAGGACTCCGAAGTCACAAGAGGGGTAAACACATTGAGCAGAAATATCATCTCATCCGGGAGATCGTGCATCAAGGAGACGTGATCATCACGAAGATAGCTTCGGAGCACAACATTGTTGATCCATGTACAAAGGCTCTCACGGTTAAAGTATTTGAGAGTCACCTAGAAGGTCTAGGTTTACAAGTTTTACCCTAACTAGGGCAAGTGGGAGTATATTGTACAAAGGGTTTCAGTGCCCTAAGTTTATTGTATTTTACATTATTGTAATGTTTGTTATGTACTCCACTAGCTTTCGGTCAAGTGGGAGATTGTTGGGATATGTGCCCTAAACTTTTGTAATTTTAGTCAGATAAATATAAAGAGTTATTTGATTTGATAAAATTATATTCTCGCTTTATAAATCCAATAATCTAAGCTCCAAGATTATAATAGATCTTGAACATCAGTGTAGTAGACACTAATTGGATTATGTTCTAGAGTATAACCTAAATGGTCTATGGTATATGTATAAGGTTGGAAACCTTATTCTGGTAACACCATGGATGCGACCCAGTTTTTAGTTAGTACAAATGAGGTAATCCAACTCATTCATGTGGATGACATGCGAGTGGGGGCATAGTGTAACGCCTCGTAAAATTAGGTGCTTCAAAGTCTAAAAAGGGTTTAGGATTTTTGTTTTAAAGAAAAAGAGGATTAAGCCTTTTTTAAAAAAGAGGATTAGGATTCTTTTTTCTAAAAATAGGATTTTCTTTTATAAAAAGGATTAGGACTTTTGTTACCTATTTAAACTAGAGTAATTGCAACCTAAAGGGTGTACCTCAAAACTCTTCTATTCTTCTCTTTCTTCTTCTTTTCTCCACACTTTTCATCCCGTCGGACCACCGCCGAAGTTCTGTCGGACAACTGCCGCTTGCTGGAGTTGATTTAGTCACTCAGTTTCAATTTCTTAACTTGTTTTAGCCCCCGTTTTAGTAGTTTAAGAAGCACCACTCTTTTTGTGAATCTTCAAACATAAAGTAAGTAGTCATATGGATTAAAACCAAGTTCCTAAGTGAAAGAGCAAGGTGATCGACATTGCTTGTTTGTATTCTTGAGTTGTTTCTAGCATTAGACTTTGGTTTAACTATTGAAAGTGCTTATGAAACTTGTGTAGCATGTTTTTTATGAGCTTTATACTTGGCATGATTATGTGTATGTTATCTCGAAACTATGAATCATGTTTGATCATATTTATCATGCATCTATAGATTATGTGTCTTATTATGTTTTATGAGTTTTATACTTGGTATGATTATGTGAGTGTTATCTCGAACCTATGAATCATGTTTGATCGTATTTATCATGTATCAATGGACTATGTGTCTTATTATTTGAGGTGGGGGTTGATTGTTCAGGTTGTACCTAGCATTCCTAATAGGTGATCGATTTGATTTAAAGCTTGGTTAGAGTGAGAACCTAGCTAGATATGGAACCCTTGAGAATAGGTCGAGGATATTAGGAATGGCTAGTTATAACCCCTAGTAACCTTATAAAACCCAGAACCCAGTATAGTTACACCTGAGGGAGTCGAAGCCTCTAGATTGACGAGATTGAGCATAAGCTGTGAACCTGGGGTGTGTCCCCATTCGGAAAATGGTGGATTTCATTGTCCCATGCTAGTCTAGGGGTTGATCTCCATAGAGCGTGTTGATGACACAACTCTATGCTAGCAGTGAGGTGAGCCTGGAGTGTGTCCCCGCAGAGTTTGTTTATAGGTTGTGAGCCTGGGGGTGTGTCCCTGTAGAGATTGAACACATCCTGTGAGCCTGGAGTGCGACCCCATTTGGGAGTGGTGGATTCCATTGTCCCATGCTAGCTTAGGGGTTTATCTCCATAGAGCGTGTTGATGACATGACTCTATGCTAGCGGTGAGGTGAGCATGTGGTGTGTATTATAGCGTGAGAGGTGGCTTCTCTCATTGCATGGTCAATCTATGTTCCAGGACCGAAGGCAGAACTCGAGATATTGCCATTGGTGGCTCAGGGTGAGAAGTGCAAGTTGTGAGACCTGTCTTAGGTTTTGAGTGAGTTTAGTAGTTGAGCCTTGTTGTTTTTGCTGAGATAGGTTTGGACGTATGTGGGCTACTAACTAGGCATTTTTATACTCATTCCTTTCTTTGTTGTTTCTTTTGTTTGCAGATAAAAGCTAAACTGTGGGATGGATGACGATGGTGGCAGCCTGGTGCGGCTATAAGGATGTTCTTTGGTGTCTTTCATCTTATAGTAGTTGTTCTAGTACTTTATATTTTCGTGTACCTTCTTAATAAATTAGAAGTTTACTTATGTTGTTGCATAACTGTTGTAAATTTCTGATTTGTTGGAAATCCAACTTATTGTTGATTGTACTATGAAGAGGTTGGGTGTTTTAATAAACCGTTGGAGTGTTGTTATATTTTAAACAGGTGAGGAAAAATGTCAGTTTTGTCTTAGCAACGTCGTTATGCTGTCAAAGTTTTGGCACAGACGGTGCTGCTTAGTAACGCCCCTAAGAGTTTTGGGTTTGAAAAATTAGGGTCCTTACAGTTGGTGTCAGAGCATAGGTTTTAGATTCTCCAGACTCGCTTACATCGTAAGCAACGATTCTTATAGCCTCTTGCAGGAAGTTGCCTCGTCATCTCCAGGTTTGCTTTTATTTTGTAAAACTTTATATTATGCGCATTAAAACTTTATATTATAAATTTAATTTGAATATGATTCATATTAAATTAATTGAGAGAATTAAATATTTGAAGGAGTTCAAATATTATAAATGTGAATAAGATTCATATTTAAAACTATAGGTTAAAATTTAATGTACATGAGATGTCCATTAAAACTATAGATTAGAGGAAAAAATGATTAAACGTGATTTAATCATAAATTAAATATATGATATTTAATTTGATGAAATATGATTTAATTAGAATTAATATTAATATAATTAATTAAATAAGTTTTAATTATTTATATTAATTAATTATATTAATAATTAACTTTATTTAATTAATTAATGGGAATGTGTCTTCCTGACACGTTCCCACATCCTCCCAACTAGGGGTTACTTCCATGCTCCTTCTCTTCTTCTCATTTGGATGATGAAGATTTTTTTTTAAAAAAATGATCGATGATTAGTTCAAGGGGTTGACCTTAGAGAAATTGACAAAAAAACTCTCTCTCTCAAAACTTAATTCCTTCACCCAATTGTTGGAAGTCTCCCACCATACAGATCTAAGGATTCAGAGACATAGGAGGAGCTCTCTATTAGTGGTGTCCTGTTTCTACAGAAGAGAAGTAGATTGTTGTTGTGCTGTGCAAATCTTGGAGCAAGGAGTTGCTGTCAATTGTGAAACTACAAAGGTAATATTGTTTTCCTTTTAGTTTAGAACTTACAACACGCTTAATTTGTAGAATTCATGCTTAATTATGCTTATTTCTGTTATTTTACCAATGTACTGGTTGTTGGAGTAAACCAAAACCAAACAAGCAATTACGATCCAATTCACGTTTCCGCTACTCAAGGAAATTCGATTTCCTTCAGATAGGACCCTAGAACTGTTGTCACACACACTGTGACTCACCACGAGACATCATCAATACGCATACTCCATGCTAGTTTCTCACCACACAAGGTTGTAGGACAACGTTCCCTAAATAAAGAGTAAGGTAGGGACTACTAGCCTGAGGGGTCCTATGACACAACTCTCTTGACTTGGTACCAAAGTCATATTCAAAGATACATACTAATAATCATGTGAACAATACAAGCTATATATCATTTATGATCCACAACTACACATGCATCAAATAGAACTCAAGTCAACCCAAAGTTGACTAACAACCAAGATTCACATTCACGTTTACTTTACTCCTTTCCTCTTACCTCATATCTAGTGTGTGAGGAATAATCCAAATGACTATTTACCTTTGCTAATCTAAAACCCATAAAACATGCTATCAAGCACCTAGTTTGCTAAACTAGAGCCTAACAAAACAAACAATTGAAGCTAATATAACAAGATGTCATTCACCTTGCTCCTTCACTCAAGAGTTGATAATCCAATTGACTACTTACCTTTGCCAAACAAAGATTAACTCAAGAATACGTAAACAAAGAAATGTTGAACACCTTGCTCCTCCACTTAGGAGCTTGGCTTTAATCCAAAAACTACTTACCTTATGTTTGAAGATTCAAAAAAAAAGTGTGTGCCCCTAAAGAACCACAATGGGGTCTATAACAAACTTAAGAAGTCAAAACTGAGCAGGCTAGATCAACTCCGGCGAGCGGCAGCGGCGACCCCACGGTGGTCTGGCGACTTTCCAGCGTCCGACGACTTTTCGACGGCGATTCGACGGGATGAAGAGTGAGATGAAGGAAAGAAAAAGAAAGAGAAGAAGGGGAGAGTTTTGAAGTACCCTTTAAGTTGCAATTACTCTAATTTAAATAGGCAGCAAAAAGTCCTAAATCTTTTTAGAACAGGAAATCCTAATCCTTTTTAGAAAAAGAAATCTTAACCCTTTTTAAAACACAAATCCTAATCCTTTTTATAGACTATGAAACACTCTTTCCTAAAAAAACTCTAGATTCCCAATCTTGATCCGATTATCCAAAAATTTAAATTTAAATCAAATACAATTTAATGCATCTGATTTTACGGGGCGTTACATAGACGTTCAAGGGTATAGTTGATACCTATCCTAAAATTCACGAGCATTTTGTATACTACGTTCTTAAAATTAACAAATCTATTAGACTAATAGGACCTTAAAGTTCCAATTTTCTCTATAATATATTCGTAAATTTTTTAAAATATCGAATACATCAAATATCTATTAAACACAAAATGAAAATTTCAAAAACATAATTTTTTTTTTGAAGAGTTTTTCAAAAACATAATTAGATATAAATGAAAATTTCCAAAATTTATCAAACACAACATTAAAATTTTGAAATCTATTAAATATTTTTTAAAAGTGCACAGACATATTAGATACGAAAATTCCTGGTCACACCTTTTAAAGTTGAGTAACACTTATTCAACACAAAATTATACTTGTAACTCAATCAATATTAAAAAAATAAAAAATCTTACTACAAAACAAAAACTCGTTAGTTATTCATTTGAAGAGGGTGTTGTCGGTTGAATATTAATACTCTCTATCTCTCTCTCTCTCTTTCTTTCTTTTTGTATTTCAACGAAATCAAAACTCAAAACAAGTAAAAAAAAAAAAAAATCCCACTTTTGAAAATAAGAAAAAAAAGGAAAAAGAAAACAAGAACTTGGGAGGCCACGCCCTCGTGTTCTTCAAACCAAACCAAAAACATTAATGTACGTATCATTTAAGAATTGCATTGATTAATTAAAGACATGTTTTTATACATAAACACATAAAATTAATTTAAATTATATAAGAAAGAAATAGGGTTTTAGTAATTCGATAAAAACTCACTTGCAGTGTTTCCCAAAGGCTCTTAATTTGATGCTTTTAATTTTGGTTTCCTCATTTCTTCTCTCTTAACGATGTCATCTTTTTTTTTCTTATTCCTCCTTCTCTCCTCCACCCACTCTTCATATTCTCAGTATCCAATGCTTTCTTTAATTTGTTTATTAACCTTCTTCTTACAATAATATAATTATTAAAAAAACACACACTCTCTTTCTTGTGATTTTTTTTTTCCGATTTATGGGTGTTGGTCCAAACATACTCTTATTTGATTTTGAGTGCCTGTTAATTTAGTTTTGATGAGGTATTAAACTTATTCGAATTTTAAAATCGATGGAAGGTTTGTTGAAATTAGGTCATTTAGCACAAAGGTAGATAAAAAAGTCACATTTTCTTAAATATAATGATTAAGAAATTGTTTTATAAAAAGAAAATGATCGAGAAATTGTTCTCATATCTATGTCAAGTTTTGTCTCTTAGGATAAATATTTTGGAAAAAAGTGTTTGAATAATTATTTTGTAGAGAAGGGTTCAATGCAATAAAAACTTGAAAGTTTAGTATTTTCAAGTGAAACTTTTTCAAATATAATGGTTAGGAAGCTATTTTCAAACAAGTTTTTCTATCTCTTTAGAATAAAGTTTTGATAAAAATGTCTATGGATAATTTCTTTTAGAAAAATTATTTTTCTTCTATAAATATGTTTTCACAAAACGACTTTTTTTTATAAAAAAAAATGAAGTTATTTCATTCCCATCATAAATTTGTGAATAATAATTCTAACATAAAAATAATTCAATCATATTTTAGAAAAAAAATTATTTTTAGTCGTGTAAATGAAGGAGAGATACCTCCTACCCTCTAAACTCAAAGTAGTCCAATTATAAATTGCTCGTATAATGTTAATGTGGCCAAGGCCAATTTTTTAATTAAAAAAACTTAAGAAAATACTACCATAGCTAAAGTACATGCACTGGTGCATGCTATGAACTATTATATTGTTTTTTTTAGGTTAAATTATAAATTTAGTGCTTAAACTTTCAAAAGTGTCAAATAGCTCTCTGAACTTTCAATTTTGTATCTATTTGGTCCCTAAACTTTGAAATGAGTCTAATAAGTTCTCAAATTTTCTATTTTGTATCCAATAGGTCCTTGAATTTTCAATTTTCTATCTAATAGGTCATTGACTTAGTTGACGTTTTTTAAAAATCATGAACTTACAAGGCACAAAATTGAAAGTTTAAACTTCTATTGGACAAAAAAATCAATTTTATATATAATATATGGATTAATTTTAAAAAATTGTGAATATGTTAGGCACCCATTAGAAGTTTAAGGACTAATTAGACATTTTTAAAGTTCATGAACTTATTAGATACAAAATTAAAGTTTAGGGACCTATTTGACACTTTTTAAAGTTTGGGGACTAAATAGACACAAACTTCAAAATTCAGGGACTAAATTTATAATTTAACATTTTTTTTATTATATCGTACATATTATTTATAGAGCCATGGATCATGATGTTACATTGATTACATTTACCGAACAGGTTACTAAAATGGACCCAAAAAAATAGTATTTAAATAGAGTTGAGAAATAAAGACGTTTATTTCTAAATGCAGTAAAATTAAGGTTTCAATTTTTCCCCTAAGGTTAATGTTTATAAATATGGTGGTAGAATTAAGATGTAACAGTAAGTTTATAATTTTTTTAGGAATGTTATATGAAAAATAGGGAAGAGAATATCAAGCTTACAACTTATTAGGAGAGGATAAGTCTATTAGTAATTATTCACAAGTTGACAGTATTTTTTTAATTTATGAGAGTTGATGTAAATATAACCTACTTTTTTTTTCTTCTGTATTTGCTTTAATAATTATATTATGTATTTTTTATAACATTTTTTTCGTAGGTATTACATGTGGTAACACAATTGAATACAAACGAATCAAATCATCTAAATTGTGTAAATTGATTTGAGCATAGTTAACTATCACATTAATAATTTTTTAAAGCGATAGCTTTAAACTTTTTCTTTACATGTGAACTATATTATTGTACAAATAGTGAGAACAAATATTATTATTCAAATGTAAAGAAAAGTTTAAGCCAACCTCAATTTCAGTACAAATATATTTAATAGAGAAAAATCTTTTCTACGTTAACATTCTTTGATAGATTTTTGATATATTAAATGAGTTCAACTCTGTTTGGATTACTCCTTTCCACTTCGACCAATCTTTTCTACGATGACATTCTTTGATAGATTTTGGATCAAACTCGTCACTTTCATGAATAATATCGTGAGCAACATTATAAGCAAAAATGTTGTCAACAATGATATCATTTCGGTTCCATCTCTTTTTTGTTGTAATATAGTTTATAGAAATTTCATTATTAACCTCAATCGTTTTATTTCCATCAATACTCTTTGAGTAGTTGTATTCTGGATTTCTTCTGGAACATTCATACCCTTTATTGAATCATTTTGATTCTCAACTACTTTTCTTTTTCGAGGATTTTTATCTTTCGAATCCATTGGTCTACCACGCTTCTGGCGTGCTCTAGACTCATTATTGACAACTTGTTCTTTTGGGATATCAATTTTTGATGGAGCATTTGCAGTTGGTATATATGATTTAGTCACACTTTTAGCATCTGTGAATGCATCTAGTAATTGATTTGCTATATTTTGCAAATGAATTATCTTTTGAACTTCAAGTTCACATTGATCTCTACGAGGATCTAAATGAGATAATAATGATGCATTTCATGTAATTTCTTTTTCCAACTTCTTAATTCCTCCCCCTAATGTTGAAAAATTTATTTCATTAAAATGACAATTAGCAAATCGTGCAGTAAATACATCACCCGTCAGGGGTTCAAGATATTTAATAATTGATGGGAAATCATATCCAACATATATTCCTAACCTCCTTTGAGGACCCATCTTAGTACGTTGTGATGGAGCAATTGGAACATATACTGCACATCCAAAAATTCTCAAATGGGATATATTTGGTTGTTGGTCATAAGCTAATTGCATAGAGGAATATTTATTATAGGCTACTGGCCTAATACGTAATAATGATGTAGTGTGCAAAATAGCATGACCCCAGACCGATGTAGAAAGTTTAGCTCTCATAAGCAATGGTCTTGCAATTAGTTGCATACATTTTATAAATGATTCTGCTAGACCATTTTGTGTACGAACATGAGCTACAGGATATTCAACACTTATCCCAATTGACATATAATAATTAATAAAAGTTTGGGATGTAAATTCACCAGCATTATCAAGTCGAATGGTCTTAATGGTATAATCAGGAAATTGTGCTCTTAACTTAATTATTTGAGAAAGTAATCTTGCAAGATTTAGACTTGATAATAAGCATACATGTGACCATTTGCTGGATGCGTCAATTAATACTATAAAATATCTAAATGGACCACTTGGTGGGTTAATAGGTCTACAAATACAACCTTGAATTCGTTCTAAAAATGCAGGCGATTCAATCCCCACTTAAGCTGGTGATGGTCTAATAATTAATTTCCCTTGAGAGCAAGCATGACATGACAACTCATTAGATTGAAGAATCTTCTTGTTCTTCAAAGGATGTCCATGTGAAATCTCAGCAATTTTCCTCATCATTATCGATCCTGGATGACCAAGTCGATCATGCCAAACACTGAATATTTCTGGATTCATGAACTTCTGATTCATTGTTGCGTAGCTTTCGATTACTCGTATATTAGTATAATATAATCCAGAAGAAAAGGCAGACAGTGTTTCTAATATACGTTTTTCATGTGAAACAATAGATGTGATATAGAGACACTCTATATTATTTTTACGATCAGTTTCAACATGATAACCATTGTTACGTATTGAAACTCAATAAATTTCTCTTTGATTTGCTAGAGAACAAAACATTATTAATTGAACATTTTGTTCTTCTAGGCAAGATAAAACTTGTTTTTCCAAAACCTTCAATCAGATTTGCAGAACCTGATATAGTATTGACTTTTGCTTCCAGCATTGTCAATCTAATAAAATATTTTCTACTTATGAGTATCGTGTGCGTAGTAGCGCAGTCTGCCAGACATAAATCCTCATTGCTCATTTTTGGGTTACTCAACATATTGAAATTGTCCATATTTCTTCATTGATAAGAAAAGAAAAGTGATTACAAAAAGTCTTAAATATATATACAAAAACAACAAAAACATACTATAATTACAAGCAGTACTTATTAATTATATATCTTCATATAAAACATCCTCTACTTGTTTGATTGCATCAATTCTCTCTCCAGGAGATTCAAAATAATCAGCCACATCAAGATGTATCATATTGGAGGGGTCAAACACATCATCTTCTTGAATGACAAGATTTACCTTCACATTCTTCCCTTTTCCTTTTTCCTTCAGGGAAGCTTGATAGAGATCAACAAGGTGTTTTGACGTCGCGACATTTACGTGTGCGTGACTAGTGCCAGTCATTCCAAGAACTAACATTTATGTTCATCACCTTTTGAACTCCTATCTTGTGGAGTCTTTCCTTTATGATCATCACTTCGTGTGGGTTTCTTAAAATTACAATGCCCACCACGAAAATAGGTATTCCTTCCTCTACCGCAGTCACGACCACGACCTCGACCACGATTATTAAAATTCACAGCATTCACTTCAGGGAATGGTGTTGCTCTAGTTTATCGAGATTCATGATTTTTCATTAATAGCTCGTTATTTTGTTCAACCTCGAGAAGACATGAAATCAGTTATGAATATTTTTTAAAGCCTTTCTCTCGATATTGCTGTTGCAGGAGCATATTCGAGACATGAAAAAGTAGAAAATGTCTTCTCTAACACATCAACATCAGTAATCCTTTCTCCGCATAATTTTAATTTTGAACTAATTCTGAATAGTGCGAAATTATATTCACTTACTGATTTGAAATCCTCCAACCTCAGGTGCATCTAATCATAACGAGCTTTTGGAAGAATAACTATTTTTTGATGATCGTACCTTTCTTTCAAACCTTGCCATAGAATGTAAGGATCTTTTATTGTAAGATACTCCATTTTCAATCCCTCGTGAAGATGATGGCGAAGGAAGATCATGACTTTTGTTTTTTCTTGATTTGATGCATCATTTTCTTCTTTAAATGTTTATCTAAGATTCATGGTATCTAAATGGATCTCAGCGTAAGCACCCATGACAAGTAGTTATTTCCATTAATATCGAGGGCCGCAAATTCTAATTTTGCAAGATTTGTCATAGTAATGATATCAAAAGGCATTATATTTATATTAGAAAATTAATATAAACTAGACATGCAAAATAACATTAAAAAAAATAGCTTACTCGGAGGACCTACCTTCAGTGAAAACACTGGCAGAGCTTCGTGCTGATAACGTGTTGTAAAAATAGGATGAAAACTTGGTATAATTTTATCAATATTTAAATACTAATATAATATAATAATAATAATAAGAAGAAGAAGAATGATTAGAGATTGGATATATTATATAATATAAATAAAGAAAGTGGAATTATATGGCAAATTAAAAGAAATAAAATTGAGAAAGTGGAGGAAGTAGAAGAGAATTGGTCTAAAATTTCACCAATGGTATATTGCATTTGTCCATCAAAAACCACTATTTATAGGCTATTTGGCAAGGATGAGTTGGTACATTTGGATACTAAGCATTGGTAAATATTGGACACATGGCGGACACTTTGCCTAAGAGGGTTTGCCACTTGGCATGAGTCTTAAAGTAGCATGTGGAATGACCATTTACATGTGTTTTGTTGAGAAATAAAATTTTAAACGTTTATTTGTAACATTTAGTGTGGCGTTTTATTATTTGCAACATCTTTAAGTTATTTGAGTTATTAGAATTATGAGTTATACGTGTTTTATATGAGTTAGGAGAGTTAAGTGCATTTATGCCATTTATACCTTTTTGATAAATCGTTAGGTTTTGTAAGCCTATATAAAGGCATGCTCATTTGAATGAAAAATATCTCCTTTCATATCTTGTCCTCCACATTTGTTTCTAACAAAGTGGTATCAGAGCCTAGTTAAAAAATTGAGAGAAAAAAAGGCTAACGGTGGGTTGAGTTCCCTTCAATTAACGATGCTAACCAAGCTCAACTATGATAGTTGGAGCATCAAGATAAAAGCGTTACTAGGAGCAGAAGACATGTGGGAGATCGTGGAGAATGGTTTCCAAGAGTTGGAACCTGAAGCCAATCAAGCGCAAAAAGACGCATTAAAGGAGACAAGAAGGAAGGACAAGAAGGCCCTCTTTATCTTGTACCAATCAGTGGGCGAAGATACATTTGAGACCATTGCTAATACCGAGACATCAAAGGCGGCATGGGATAAACTTCAATCGACTCATAAAGGAGCCGATCGTGTGTAAAAGGTACGGTTGCAATCTTTACGTGTTGAGTTTGAATCATTACAGATGAAGGAAACGAAAGTGATAGCAGAATATCACACAAAAGTAATGACCGTTGTAAACAAATTGAGACGGAACAGTGAAGAAATTACTGATCTTCGTGTCATGGAAAAGATTTTACGGAGCCTAAATACTAAGTTTGAGATTATCGCCACGACAATCGAGGAGACACAGGATCTCGATAATATGACAATTGAACAATTTATAGGCTCGTTGCAAGCCTATGAGGAGAAAAAGAAAAGAAAGATGTAGCAAACGGAGACCATTGAACAACTTCTCCAACTCAAACTCAAGGAGGAGAATAGTCGTGGACGTGGAAGAGGTCGTAGTGGTCGAGGCCATGGTGGAAGAGGTGAAACCCACACCAATATTTCTCAAAATTTTTGTGTATCCTCAAGAGGAAGAGGAGGTCGAGGTCGTGGAAGACGTGGTGGAAGGTTCGGGAGAGATAAATCTCAAGTAAAATGTTATAATTGTAATAAATATGGACATTATGCAAATGAGTGTTACTCATCTCAATCAGAGTCGATCGATCGAAAGAATCAGGACCGGTCAAATGCTGAGACATCTAAAGCCCATCTAGGGCAATCTAATTATGTGGAAGAGAATGGGACCTTGTTTATGGTGTCAAAGGGAGAAAAAGAGAGTCAAGATAGTATGTGGTATCTTGACAGTGGAGCCTCAAATCAATGTGTGGAAAACGTGAGATGTTTGCGGAGTTGAACGAGATGGAGAAAGGTAATATTGCCTTTGGAGACAATTCTTTGGCCGCCATCGAAGGAATAGGTAAAATTCTCATTCGGTTAAAAAATGGAGAAAATCAATATATCTCTAATGTTTATTACATTCCCAATGTAAAAAATAATATATTGAGTGTAGGACAACTGTTAGAGAAAGGTTTTGAAGTTCAAATGTAAAACAATTGTTTGTATTTGAGGGATAATCATGAGAAACTTGTTGCTAAAGTTTCCATGACCAAAAACCGAATGTTTCTTTTGAATATATGTAATGATGTTCCAAAATGCTTGAAGACGTGCTATGAGGATCTCTCTTGGCTATGGCATCTACGGTTCGGGCACCTCAATTTTGGAAGTCTAGAAGATTTGTGGAAGAAGAAGATGGTGCGGGGTTTACCGCATATTCACAAGGCAAATCAAGTTTGTGAAGGTTGCCTACTTGAAAAACATCATCGAAGTAGTTTTCCAAAAGAGTCTATGACAAGGACCAAGAAACCTCTAGAACTAATCCATGCCGACGTGTGTGGAATGATCAAACTGGAGTCTCATGGTAAAAGTAAATACTTTCTTCTCTTTATTGATGATTTTTCTAGAAAAACGTGGGTGTACTTTTTGAAAAAAAAATCAGAAGTATTTGAGATCTTCAAAAGATTTAAGGCACGTGTGGAGAATGAAACAACCTTAGAATCAAGGCCATGAGAACCGATCGAGGTGGTGAATTCATATCAAATGAGTTCAAATAATTTTGTGATGAAAAAGGCATCCGACGTCCATTAACATTGCCAAGGACACCACAACAAAATGGCGTGGTGGAGAGGAAGAATCGAATAGTTTTGAACATGGCAAGAAGCATGCTAAAGACGAAGAAGATGCCGAGGGAATTTTGGGAAGAGGTCGTAGCATGTGCGGTCTATTTGATAAATCGAGCCCCAACCAAAAGTGTGCTTGACAAAACACCTCAAGAAGCATGGAACGGAAGAAAACCCAGAATTGGTCACTTCAAGGTGTTTGGGAGTATTGCATATGCTCATGTGTTAGAAGAAAAAAGGACCAAGCTCGACGATCGAAGCAAGAAACTCATCTTCATCGGTTATGATGCAAGTTCAAAGGGTTATCGTCTTTACAATCCTTTGAATGGGAAGATAATTATTAGTCGTGATGTTGTTTTTGATGAAGAAGCTTCTTGGGATTGGAATATACATGAGGAAAAGTATGATTTCTTTCCATATCTTCAAAGAAACGATGAAAATGAGCCAACTGGAGATGAAATGAGTGAAGTTTTGAGCGTTCCAGTGTCACCACATTCGTTTAATCCATCATCATCTGAAAGTTCATCCTGCGATTCAGAGAACGAAGTTGGCTCAAGAGGAACTCGAAGCTTACGTGAACTTAATGAGGTAAATGAAAATCAAGATGACATAAGCCTCTATTGTCTTTTTGGTGATTGTGAGCCCATTAGTTTCCAAGAAGCCATTGCAAACAAAAAATGGAAGGATGCAATAGATGAAGAAATTCTAGTGATAGAAAAAAATGATACATGGGAGTTGACCAAACTTCCAAAAGGACACAAACCGATCGGAGTGAAGTGGGTATACAAGATAAAGAGAAAAGTCAATGGTGATATTGAGAGGCACAGGACGAGACTAGTAATGAAAGGGTATAGTCAACGTCATGGCATTGACTATGATGAGGTATTTGCCCCTGTTGTTCGCCTTGAAACTATTCGTTTGATTATTGCTTTGGCAGCTCATAATCATTGAAAGATACATCAAATGGATGTCAAATCGACATTCTTGAATGGAATTCTTGAGAAGGAGGTCTATGTAGAACAACCATTAGGTTATAAAGTCAAGGGTGAACAAGACAAAGTACTTCGATTAAAGAAGGCTCTTTATGGCTTGATGCAAGCGCCAAGAGCATGGAATTCAAAGATTGACAAGTACTTTCAAGATAAGAAGTATATGAAGTGTCCTTATGAGCATGCTCTCTACATCAAAATGCAAGGTGAAAACATACTAATCATTTGTTTATATGTTGATGATTTAGTATTTATCGGAAATAATCCTAGCATGTTTGATGAGTTCAAAAGAGAAATGGAAAAGGAGTTTGAAATGATGGACATTGGTCTCATGAGTTACTATCTTGGAATTGAAATCAAACAAAGTGAAGATGAGATCTTTATATCCCAAGAGGGTTATGCTAAAGAAGTGCTAAAAAAGTTCAACATGAATGATGTTGATCCGGTTGGAACACCAATGGAATGTGGAGTCAAAATCACCAAGCAAGGTGGAGGAGTGAAAGTAGATTCTACATATTTCAAAAGCCTGGTTGGAAGTTTGAGATATTTGACATGCACAAGACCGGATATTCTTTATTCGGTTGGAATTATTAGTCGATTTGTGGAAGAGCCAACAACAACACATTGTAAAATGGAAAAAAGGATACTTTGCTACATCAAAGGGACGATTGGGTATGGTCTATCTTATGTCTCTTCTAGTAATTTTGATATTATTGGTTATTGTGATAGTGATTGGAGTAGTGACTTGGATGATCGAAAGAGCACTACAGGGTTTGTGTTTTTTATCGGTGAAACGACATTCACATGGATGTCAAAGAAGCAACCCATTGTCACATTATCAACATGTGAAGCGGAGTATGTCGCGGCAACTTCATGTGTATGTCATGCAATTTGGTTAAGAAACTTAGTGAAGGAGTTGAAGTTTCAAATGAAAGGTCCAATGGAGATTTTTGTTGACAACAAATCGGCCATTGCCTTAGCCAAAAATCCGGTATTTCATGGGAGGAGTAAACACATTGATACTCGTTTTCATTATATTCGAGATTGCATTACGAAGAAAGAAGTAAAACTCAAACATATCAAGTCACAAGACCAAGCGGCAGACATTTTCACAAAACCCCTCAAGTTGGAGACTTTTATCAGAATGAGGAGTTTACTTGGTATAACAAATCAAGTTTAAGGGGGGTGTTGAGAAATAGAATTTTAAACGTTTATTTGTAACATTTAGTGTGACGTTTTATTATTTGCAACATCTTAAAGTTATTTGAGTTATTAGAATTATGAGTTATACGTGTTTTATATGAGTTAGGAGAGTTAAATGCATTTATGCCATTTATACCTTTTTGATAAATCGTTAGGTTTTGCAAGCCTATATAAAGGCATGCTGATTTGAATGAAAAATATCTCGTTTCATATCTTGTCCTCCACATTTGTTTCTAACATTTTAAAGTAGCATGTGGAATAGGCATTTACATGTGTTTGTTTACAATACTCCCCTCTTTTTTATTTGAGAATTGAAGAACTTTGTGGATAATCTCCAAAAATTAAATTATTAAGATTATAAATAAAAAAAGAAAAAAAAATAAAGGGAGATCGTTAAACCTACTTTAGAATATAAGTTTTTCCCTTAAATCCCCAATATGAACAAGGGATTAATATTTTAAGTAGCTGTTATTGTTGATATATGAATTTTATATCCTCTTTAATCTCCAAATATATATCTTAATAAATGTTAAGTGTGGTCATAAAAGCAGCAATCATACAATATAAAATTATAATAGACAAAACCAATTGAATCAAATGAAAGTGAAATAGAAACACATACATATAAATAAGAATATATGTACAAAAAGTGAGGTGTTTTTGGGGAGAAAGTAAATTTGGCCTTGTAAAGTAGAAACATGAACAGCTGTGTGTGTGTGTTAACAATTTGAATCACCCAAAAAGATTCTGATGTGCCCCAAAACTTGAAAAGAGGAAAAAGAAAGTTTGACCACAAAAATCCTAACAGCAATGAGAAAGAACAGACAAATATTAATTAATTAATTAATTGATTAATTAAACAAATAAACATGGTCATAATTAAGTGACCTTTTCTTAAACAACATTCCCATTTATGTAAATGTGCTCTTTTGGACCAAATCTCTGACTTAGCCCTCTTCTAAGCATTGACCTAGCTACTCATATTTTTCCCATTAAACTAGGCCCTAGCTAGCTCTAGCTGTGTGTTTTTGCTACCCACTTGAGATTATTGTAATATTTTGTCATTATGAACCACCCATATCTCTTGATAATATATAAAAACTATAGGCTTAATTTAAAACATGTGATTCTGAAAAAGCTAAAAGAAAAAAGACCTAAATGCAATATGTTCTTCAAATAATAACAAAACCTAAGAATTTGTTTGGTAGTGTGATTAATTTGTTTTTAGTTTCTAGTTTTTAAATGAATTTAATTTTATTTTCTAATTTTAGGAATTGGAAGGGGGAGACACTGTATTAACTTATATAAAAAAGTGAGAATAGATGAAGCCAGTGACCACAAATGGCAGTGCATTATTCTTGGCTTTTCATTTGACAGTGATCACTTCTTAGGAGAGAATACAAAAATTTTAGGCTTTTATAGATATAAATTGTGTTATGAGATACAAACTTAAAACACTATTTATAGTAATAAAAGTAAATCCAATAACATATTCAGTAAATTTAAACCAAATAACTTAATCTAAAATAAATTAAATTTCAAATAAAAATTAAATTAAATCTAATTTGAATAACATAATCAAACATCTCCTCTCAAACTTATGTACTATATCATGACTTTTTTTTTCTTTTTGAATACTACTATATCATGAGTTTACTTGATTAAGTGATGTAAATGTCAAATAAAATTTAAAGCAAATAAAAATTATTGATGTTAATGGTGTGAATTCCAACGACAGATGAAGATTCAAATGCCAAAGTAGATGTAGAGAATGATGTAAATTCAAATGTAGAAATAGATGCATATTCAGAAGAAGATTCAGAAACAGATGTAGATTCAGAAACGGATTCAAATTCAATTGAAATCGAGAAACAATTCTAACTGTCAATCCAATTGCTCATACAGAAAAACCTCGAATTCCAACGAGCCAGCTGCCAATTCAATTGTCGAACTCCAACCGCCAATCCAATTGTCGAACCCAATCCAATTGTCATACTCTAACTGTCATTGCAAATCCAATAGCGGTATTCATGTAAAGTCTACAGTCTAATGGAGAATTTCCATGAACCTTCAACATCTTCTTCCTCTTCCATATTCACGGAAGCACAACAAACCGTCCAAACTATCCAAATTTGAGAAGCAAAGATCTCTTCAACTACCTTAAATTCAACCTCGGAAATAATTTTAGGGCTCTCATACCGTGATAACTTTGGAAGAGAGAATACAAAACTTTAGTCTTTCATTGATATAAATTGTGTTCCAAGATACAAACTGAAAGACTATTCACAGTAATAAAAGTAAATTTAATAACATATTTCAAATAAATAAATCTAAACCAAATAACTTAATCTAAAACTAATTCAAAATTGCAAATCTAAATCTAATCTAATTTGAATATAGTATAATCTAACAAGTTGTTAGGCTCAACTAAATTTTTACAACCACTTGACTTTGGACCAATATAGTTAGTTTCATGTCTAACAAACCTCTAAAACAATCTAATAAAAAAATACTTTATTTTGATATTTAGAATTCAGCTAGGATCTTAAGAGTTTATGAAATATGAGGGGAAAAATATTGATATAATCGTCTTACTCCCATTTCTAAACAAAGAAAACTAAAACAAAATTGCACATATGTAGGGACCAGACAAGATAATAGTTTGAACGAATACCATATAATATAACGGATGAGTTTGATTGTGCATGTCTATTATGAAATAATAATTAATAATATTAAGAGATTCTCTCAAAAATAAAAAAATAAAAAATAAAAAGTGAGAGAGAAGCGTCCCTAAGCATGCATGGTAATGCGAAACCCAAGCTTCAATTTTTGTCCAAAGATATACTTTATTCAAATTGAAGGCTATATGGAATCAAAGAAGACATTTTTTTTAATTTGCCCTTTTTTAATATCTCTTCTCATGATTTGTTTTTATAAATTAAAACTTGGGTTTTGTTTTTTTTTGTATCTTTGTTTAGATTTTCTAAGCTTATGCAGGTACCAAGAAAAAAAAAAAACTATTTTTTTAGGGTTGGTGATTGGAAACCCTAGAAAAGCTTTGACTCTTTTGCCTTTCACCCAATATACTGTTTATAAAAAACCATTCAAGGATCTCATTCTTTTCCCCTCTTCTTTTGATCAAAAAACCTCAAAATCAAAACAACAAACAATCAAAGTCACATAATATGAAGAAGAAGATGTTGGTGAAAATACCACTCTTGAGCTTAGCAATTTGGCTTCTCTTTCTAATTTCTCCCCTTTCCCACTCTCTCTCTCATGCTCTCCAAGGTATTTTATACTCACTTTACTTGCTATCAAATGTATCAATCCTTAATGTTACTTTTTTCTAAAATCTTCTACTTCACAGATGACACTGTTGTTGAACCTTTGTTGTCTTCTAGAGTTGAACTTTCTGAACCATCTCATGAAGAGGTGATTAATTAAGGTTTCTATTTTGCTAATTTTAATTACAATTTGCAAAAAAAAAATGATCTAGCTAGTTACCATGTAATTTTATTTTAATTTATTTTGGTTTTTGAGCAGGAAACCCTTGTGGGATTTGATGCCATTGGGTTGAGGAAAATGGGGAATGGAAGAAAGAGAGTGGCAATGAAGAGGATAATGAGGAAAGAGACTACTACAAATGATGAGAGAGAAGAAGATCAAGAGAGTTCAAGAATTTCAGGTGCAAACCACTATGATAGAACATGCAACTTTGAAGATCAAAAGGGACATTTTGGAGTTAGTAGCAAAAATATGGGTGTCAAAAATTGTAAAAATGCTGCTAAGAAGAAGCTCAATGTTGCTGCTTTTGTAACATTTGGTGCAGATTATAAAGGGCCTTTACATCACCCTCCTAAACATAACTGATCAGTTAGTTAGCTAGCTGCTAGCTAGGGCAATGAGAAAAAGAAAAAAAAAAAGAAACAAAAAAACCATATTTTGGACCCCTTTTTATAGGATCTTTTTTTGGTTTTGTGTTAGCTAGTAAAATGGGTCCAATGATATATATATTTATATATATATATATATATATATATGATGAATGAGATTATTTTGTAATACCATCAATTTTTCTCCTCTAAAGTTTCAATTTTTTTCCCCCTTCAAGAAGAGCTTCAACAAATGTCCATTATCCATATCTTCAATTCCTATGTAATTACCAAACCTTGAATAAGTACTCAAGATCAATACTTGTGTAAATATTTAGCAATTCATATTGTTTGATGCAGGCATGAAAAAGAGTTCAAACAAGTCTCTTCAAACATCTCAAGTTAATCATCAGGTCTCTCTCTTTTCCTCTCTAAAGTTTTTTTTCTTTTTTTTTAGTTCAATTCGAGTATGATTTTTCATTTTCAAGAAATATTACAAATATCCCAACTAGTTAGTTGCATTATAAGTTGATAATTTTGTTATTTCTTCTACAGGAGACTATTAGTCCAACACAATCAAAGATTAAAGCAAAATCGACCAACATGAAGAGGTTGTCAACGAAAGACGAAGAAACTGATCAAAGGCTTCTCAAGGCAGCCAAAGAGATAGCCAATTTGATGCACAAAGATTACAAGGATTGGGCTCATCGCAAGCCACCAATCAACAATCATGAACCTTTACATTAAGAGAGAAACAAAAAAAAAAAAAAATGAAAATAAGTGTTTGAAATGGTGTAGTTTAGGTTCTTAGGCTCGCAATTTTACCCCTCCATATATAGAAAGTGTAGCCCTTCTTAATTTACATAGCCTTTTTTTAGCCTTCAATATCATATATAGATATGCATAAGAACAAGAACTGATTTTAGGGGATGTTCTTGATTTATCCTCTTACTTTTCCTACTTATTCTTCTAATTATATAAATATTTATATAGAATGAAAAGGCAAATATCTATATATGTAGATTATACTTTGAGTTTAGAAATAATCCTCCCTCTGAATTTAATTGTGTGTGTAGCAATTTTTATGTATTTTGTGCGTTAGATATGATGAAAGATGTGTTTTTTTTCTTATGGCATATACACTAAGACAAGTTGTGTATCAGCTGCATATTCCCTACAACTTCTTTTTTTAGAAGCATTGTTTTGAATCAAAGAGAGATCATAATTAAGGACTATTTATTAAGTATATATATTCAAATTTAACTATGATTATTGCAAAAAAGGGGTGCATATAAAAGCTTCTAAACTTACTGGTAAACTTTGAGGTGTTTTTGGGATTATTTGAAACGGATTTATGTACCATATATATTCAAGGAAGAAAATTAGATTATAATAGATTAAATTGGATAAGGTGGATTATTTTAGGGAAGAAATAAGATAAAAATCGTTTATATATATATGATTGTGTGCGTTTACAGGAATCAAGATTATAGTATAAATATAATGGTAACTGACAATATTATTTCACTTCTACGAAGTAGAATTGAGATATTGTAGTTTTCTCTTCACATTTCAAGAAATTTTATAATTTCCAAATAAAATATAGAAAGTTTAATATCCATGGACACACCTCAATTCTTCCATAAACAAAAGCCTTTTATTGAAAATTTGAAATGAATAATGGATGTTCCTTTCAGATATGGAAGTGAATAATGATTAACAACCGGTAAAAAAAAATGGAAAGTTTTGACTCAACTGAGTTTAGTTCAGTGATAATTGACATCCATCGATTTAAATTTTTTTATGTCAAACTAAAAAATGAAGTTTTTGTTCATATATGGTTTTAAGAGTTTACCTTCTTCTATTTAAAACAAATTATTAGTTTACTATTGGTTAAAGAGTGGTTAGTTTGTTAAAACTCCTAGTGAGTATATTTATATATACCTGTATCTTTCCATTCAAAATACACTTGAATAAGACAAATATAGTCTTCAGTGGGATATCTTTCATGGTATCAGAGCATACCACGCGTTTGCTTTGAGAATTTTTTTTCTCGCACGCGTCCTCTGTTGATCCACGCGTCTGCTTGAGATTTCTTCTTCTCGCACGCATAAGGATCCTTCCCACCGTCAAAATTTTCTTCCAAAGCCTCAGTTGTCTAAGAACTCGAGAGCTTGAATGGCGTCTTCTTCTTCTACCCAGGAGCTTCATTCCCCTATTTTCTTGTTGTCTAATATTTGCAACCTTGTCTCTGTACGTCTTGATTCCTCAAACTTTGTCCTCTGGCAATTCCAATTGCACAAAATCTTGAAGGCCCACAAGCTTTTTGGTTACATTGATGGTTCGCTTCCACAGCCACCGCAATTCTTGATTGATGCGCCGTCGACCACCGATTCAACATCTTCCTCTGCTCTTTTCCAAGTCAATCAGGCATATGATGATTGGATTGTCGTTGATCATGCCCTTATGACGTTGATCAACGCTACCCTGTCGCCACCTGCTTTGGCGTATGTCATAGGTTGTGAAACTGCGAAGGAAATGTGGGATACACTGGCTTGACACTACTCGTCAACCTCAAGGGTTCATATTGTCAATCTCAAATCTGATATCCAAACCATTGTCAAGAAACCTGGTGAATCGATTCACCAGTACATTCAACGAGTGAAAGAACTTAAAGATAAGTTAGCCAATGTTTCCGTTACTGTTGATATTGAAGAGTTAGTAATATACACCTTAAATGGCTTACCAGCGGAGTATAACACCTTTCGCACATCTATGAGAACACAATCACATCCTATCGATTTTGAAGAACTTCACATTCTCCTGGCAACCGAGGAATCTGCTATTGACAAACAAACTAAACGTGATGAGTCCTTAGTTCAGAACACTGCCCTTCTTGCTCAACACAGTCAACCTCGAAATCAGAATCTTAATCCAAATGTGCCGCAAGGAAGAGGATACAATGGCCGAGGTAGGACTTCAGGTCGCAATTCAATGAACAATTTCGGACGAAACAATGGAAGGAATCCTACTGTCAATGAAACTGCAAACAAACCAAATCCTAATCCAACGGGTCAGAGGGTTCAATGTCAAATATGCAATCGACTGGGTCACAGTGCTATCGATTGTTTTAATCGGATGAATTACAATTATCAAGGGTGTTTTCCTCCTGCTCAGTTAGCTGCCATGGTAGCTACTCAGAATTACAGCGTCCCCTTGACGAATTCTACCCCTCAGGCTCTGTACAGACCAAATGCTTGGCTTGCTGACTCTGGATGCAATTCCCATGTTACTGTTGATCTTAATACTCTCAACACTGCCACTGAGTATGCTGGTGATGATCAGATAGCTATTGGTAACGGACAAGCATCACCGATTACACACTCAGGTTGTGGTGTCCTTAATACTCCCTCTGCTTCCTTCCAACTCCTTGATTTACTTTGTGTCCCACATATCTCTACCAATCTCTTATATGTCCATCGCCTCTGTACTGATAATCATTGCATCATAGTTTTTCACTCTGATTTTTTTCTTATTCAGGACCAATTTTCGGGCAAGATCCTTTATCGAGGTCCCAGTGTTAACGGACTCTACCCAATTAATCCAAGCAATCAAACTCTCTCAACCTCCATTACCAAGTCGATTACTCATGTTGGAACAAGGGTATCTACTTCTATCTGGCATAATCGATTAGGCCATCCCAGTGAGTCCATTCTTCATTCAGTTCTAAAACGCATAAATGTACCTTTTTCTTCTGATCCGAAAAGTATCTGTTATCCCTATTTACAAGGCAAAATGCATAAGCTTCCTTTTTCTGATTCCTTGTCAATTTCTACTATGCCTCTTGAATTGATTCATGCTGATGTATGGGGTTCGTCCCCTATAAACTCTGTAAATGGCTACAACTATTACATCTCGTTTGTTGATGATATGACTAGATACACCTGGCTATTTCTTATTACTCATAAGTCTACTGTTCCTCAAGTTTTTAAATCTTTTAAGAATCTAGTTGAAAAATAATTCCCGTCCTCTGTTAAAATTCTAAGAAGTGATAATGGTGGGAAATTTGTTAACAATTCTCTTAGCTTATTTCTCCAAGAGAATGGTATAGTCCACCAAAAGATTTGTCTCTACACTCTGGAGCAAAATGGCAAAGTAGAACGAAAACATCGACACATAATTGAAATGGCTATCACCTTAATGTCTCAATCTTCTCTCCCTATGTCCTTCTGGCCCTATGCCTTCTCCACAGCTACTTACCTTATTAATCACTTGTCTTCCCCTGTTCTTCAGGGCCACTCCCCTTATGAAGTGCTCTACAATCAACCCTTTGACTTTTCAACATTAAAAGCCTTTGGATACGCTTGTTTTCCTCTTCTCAAACCTTATCTCCATAATAAACTGCAACCAAAGATTTCTTTATGTGTTTTTCTAGGCTATCCACAGAACACGAAGGGATACCTTTGCTACAACATGAGTAATCAGCAGATCTATACAACCCGTCATGTTTTGTTTGATGAGACTATTTATCCTTTCAAAAACTCTCCAACCACATCCTCACCTTTGTCCACATCATCTCAACCCTATCATTTTCCTTACCGTCTCTTTTATCCCTCTGAAAGCCCAAAACCCCCCATGGTAACACCACAAACTGAGAGTGATAGCTTATGCTTACCTGTTACTAACTCTATAACTGCAGAAGCAGGTGTTGAAGACCATCTCCCTGTTCTGCGCGTATCCAATACACATTCAATGCAAACGAGAAGCAAGTCTGGTATCTCTCGAAAGAAAATTTTTGTGGCCACCTCTTTTACAAATAATGAAGTTGAGCCTACTTCCTTTACTGCAGCCTCTAAGACTGAAGTCTGGCAACAAGCTATGCGCAGTGAGTATAATGCACTAATGCAACAAGGTACTTGGGTTCTTACCTCTTTGCCCGCCGGCAAGACAGCCATCGGCTGTAAATGGGTCTATAAGATCAAACGAAACCCTGATGGGAGCGTTGCAAGGTACAAGGCTAGGCTTGTTGCCAAGGGATACCATTAGGAAGAGGGTGTTGATTATGATCAGACGTTTAGTCCTGTGGTGAAGAAGCCGACGATTCGTATAGTTCTATCTCTTGCAACACAGTTGAATTGGCCCCTTTGCCAACTTGACGTAAAGAATGCATTCTTACATGGCACATTACAAGAAGATGTATATATGCAGCAACCACAAGGATTTCAAGATTCCTCATATCCCACACATGTCTGCAAGCTCATCAAATCATTGTATGGTCTTAAACAAGGTCCCAGGGCTTGGTTCGAGTGATTCACTACCTACCTTCTCACTCTTGAATTTTCTGCGTCACAGGCAGATCCTTCATTGTTCGTAAGAAGGTTCCAATGGTTCTCTCACCTATTTACTACTATACGTAGATGATATAATCATCACTGGTAATAGTCCATCTTATAACACCTATCTCATATCCCAGTTGAAAAGCTAGTTTGATATGACTGACCTCGGCACTCTTAAGTATTTTTTGGGTCTCGAAGTTACACTGACCACAAAAGGCATCTTTGTTTCATAAACAAAGTATGTCAAAGACTTGCTGATGAAGTATGGAATGGATGGTGCCAAGTCTTGCCACACTCCTATTTGTTTGCAGACGTCTATAAGTGGGCCACCGTGTTCACCTTCAGATGCTCAGTCCTTTCGAGCAATAGTAGGAGCCCTTCATTATCTCACTTTCAGTCGACCGGACATTGCCTTTGCTGTGAGCAAGTTGTCCCAAACCATGCATTCTCCGTGTCATCATCATCGAATAGCTGCAAAGCAAGTTTTGAGATATCTTGTTGGTACTATGAATGAAGGCATACTTTTAAAAGCTTCTACTACTCCTTATCAGGTTACCGCCTACTCAGATTCCGATTGGGTTGGTGACCACGCTGACAGGAGATCAACGACAGGGTTTGTTGTTTACTTGGGGGCAAATCCTATATCATGGGCGTGAAAGAAATCGGATCGTTTCACGAAGCTCCACTGAAGCCGAGTATCGGGCTCTTGCCACCACAACTGCAGAAATCTTTTGGCTCCGCCAAATACTTAAAGATCTCAAGGTCGTTAGTCTCCAACCACCAGTGATCCATTGCAATAATAAATCTGCAATTCAGCTAGCCCACAATCCAGTGTTATGGTCGAACAAAGCATGTTGAAATAGATTTTCACTATGTTCGAGAACGAGTTGTGCGCAAAGATATTACTCTACAATATATATCCACCACTCGACAGGTTGCAGATTTGTTCACTAAACCCCTTACCACAACACGATTGTGCTCTCTCAAAGGCAAACTCATGACTTTTCAGTCTTTCGTTTGAGGGGGGATGTCCATATATGGTTTTAAGAGTTTACCTTCTTCTGTTTAAAACAGATTATTAGTTTACTATTGGTTAAAGAGTGGTTAGTTTGTTAAAACTCCTAGTGAGTATATTTATATATACATGTATCTTCCCATTCAAAATATACTTGAATAAGACAAATATAGTCTTCAGTGGGATATCTTTCAGTTTTAGTCTTTATAACGAAGTATGACTGACTGCCAAAAAAAAGTTACGTATATTGTTTAAAAAAAATTAAAAAGAGGTGTGTGTAAGTGGCTTATGTGATCCACGTTCCCATTTCTTAATTTTTAGGAAAAAAATTGAATGCAGCTTGACCATTTTTTTATTTATCCTGTTTTTAAATTCGTCAAATGATTAAATATTTTTAAAAATCGTCAAATTATTATTCATAATTTTAAATATTAATTATTTAATGATTATGCTACCCCTAACAACTTCCAGATCTAACATTTCTAATTAGCATATAATTATAATAAATTTAAAACCTAAATCTAACTAGGAAAAAATACCTTTTTAGTCTCTCATGTTTCAAGTTTGTGTCTATTTAGTCCCTATGTTTCAAAATCGAACAATCAAGTCCCTGAATTTAGTTAAATAGTTCTATTGGGACCTTAATAGTTAATTATTTTGAACTGAGGTTAACGGAAGTTGACTTTGGTATTTTTAATTTTAAAATAATAATAACAACAAAAATATTAAATATTATTATTATTTTTAAAAAAAAAAAACTTCTCTCCAACATTTTCCCTTCTCTCTCCCTTCTTTCTCTCTCCATCCCCTCCCCTTCTCCCTTCCTCTTCTTGCTCTCTCTTTTGTGCGTCCTTCCCTAATACACTTCCCTATTCACTAAGCGGCGAAGAGCCACAGAAATGGTTGATTTCATCCGACCTTTGCGGTCAAGGGAGGTTCTCAAAAAGACATTACAGCTTGCGGGCGAGCCAATCAATCGGTGCAGTGCGGGGGGTTTCAAGCCTGAGCTCTCCAAGCTCTGCACCTCTCTGCTCCTCGTCGAAGCTATTCTTCACGATGTTGATTGAACTAAATCCGATCGAGAATCAATCAAGATTTGGGTTGCTAAACTTCAGGATTTAGCCTTTGATGCCGAAGTTGTACTAGACGAGCTCTCCTACGAGAATCGTAGGTGCCAAATGGACGTTTAAGAAGATTTCAAAAAAAGGGTACACGATTTCTTTTCTTTATCTAACCCTTTGGTTTTTTAGGTTCATAAAAGAGAGAAAAAGAAGAGGAAGGGAGAAGGAGAGGGGATGGAGAGAGAAATAAGGGAGAGAGAAGGGAAAAGGTTGGAGAGAGAAGATTTTTTAAAATAATAATAATAATATTTAATATTTTGTTATTATTATTATTTTAATATTAAAAATATTCACGCGTCAGCCTCCATTAACCTCAGTTAAAAATAATTAACAGTCAATGACCCAATAGAAAACTATTTAACTAAATTCAGGGACTTGATTGTTCGATTTTGAAACATAAGGACTAAATGTCAAATTTGAAACATAAGGGGCTAAAAAGATATTTTTTCCATTAAACTATAAAAGGAAACCTAAGTCCAACACATATCAAGTAAGAACATATTTCAAGCCAATTTCAATTGATAACCTAAATCACTGCTTGATGGACAACAAAGAATAAAGCGAAGACAAACCAAGTACTTTCCCTTTAGTTTAGGAATTGAACATCACTTGATCAACAAAAATTCACCAACTTTGCAAATAACAAACAAGGAGGGAAGGTCATGCCCAATCCATTGTAATACACTTCGCTCATAAACGATGGTCTACTGACTTCGTGGCTTTTAGGAATCATTAGTGGGGAGGTATTGGCAATAATTGACGGGTTGGAGACTGTTGGAAGCGTGTGATTGGACACTCACAAATAAATAATCAAACAAGGAATATATTTCACAAGAAACAATTCACTTGTATTAAAAAAAAATACTTTTCACAAAGCTACAAACTTGGTTCACATTTTTTTCTCTAAATTCATTTTGTTTTCTTATTCACTTTCTTGCTTGCATACAATCGTACCAACGAAATCCTATTTATAGGATTTACTAAAGTGTTCTATCTAAAAACTCCCGTATTTATGAACTCTAAAAACTCATACATAACTAAATCGTTTTAATTCCTAAAAAACTTCCAATTAAATACATACATTAACATAAATGTGAATAACGTACTAATAAACATGTTTAATTGTCAACATCCCCCCTTAAACATGTTTTACTGAAAGAACTCCGAGCATGGTTCTCAACTTGTGAAACACATCAACTTTAAGTGGCTTCGTGAAAATATCTGCAATTTGATCTTTAGTCTTCACATATTCAACACGGATCTCCTTCCTTGAAATACAATCTCAAATAAAATGAAATCTTGTATCAATGTGCTTACTACGATCATGGAACACTGGATTTTTTTGCTAGAGCAATTGTTGACTTATTATCCACATGGATTATTGTTGCATCCTCTTGCAATATTCCAACTTCTTGAAGCAAATTTCTCAACCAAATTGCATGACAAACACATGATGCTACAACAACATATTCTGCTTCGCACGTAGATAGTGTCACAATAGGTTGCTTCTTGGAACTCCAAGTAAAAGTCATATTACCAACAAAGAACACATATCCACTTGTACTTTTTCGATCATTAAGATCTCCAGCCCAATCACTATCACAATAACCTTCAAGTAAAAATTCTTTAGACGATGTATAAAATAATCCATAGTCAAGTGTACCTTTGAGGTAACGAAGAATTCTCTTTGCCACTTTCAAATGAGTAGTTGTAGGAGATTCCATAAACTGACTCATCAATCCAACACTGAAAAGAATATTTGGTCTTGTGCAAGTTAAATATCTCAAGCTCTCAATCAAACTTTTAAAATATGATGGATCAACAACATCTCCATCTTCATATTTGGACAGTTTTGCCCCAGTATCCATTGGAGTTGTGACAGGTTTAGCATTTAACATCTTAAATTTCTCAAGAATTTCTTTAGTATCTCGTTCCTGGGAGATGAAAATACCTTCGTCTACTTCTTCACCTCAATGCCAAGATAATATGACATGAGACCGATATCATTTCAAATTCTCGAGTCATTGCCTTCTTGAGATCTTCAAACATGCTTGCACAATTTTCTGTACAAATTAAGTCATCCACATACAGGCAAACCAACAAAATATTTCCATGATCGTTAGCCTTAATATAAAGAGAATGTTCATATGGGCATCTCAAATACCCATTATCAAGGAAATATTTGTTGATTCTAATATTCCACATTCTCGACGCTTGTTTCAATCCGTACAAGGCCTTCTTTAATTTCAAGACTTTGTCTTCTTGGCCTTTCACGGAATAACCAAGAGGTTGTTTCAAGTAGACTTCTTCTTCAAGATATCCATTCAAAAATGTTGATTTGACATCCATCTGGAAAATCTTCCATTTATTTTAGCAGCAAGTGCAATTAGCAACCTTATAGTCTCCATGCGAGCCACAAGAGCAAACACTTCATCATAGTCAATTCCCTTTCTCTCAGAATAGCCTTTGGCAACTAATCTTGCTTTATGTCTCTGCACTTCAACTTTTTCATTTTTTTTTATCTTGAACACTCATTTGGCACCTACTGCTTTCTTTCCACTTGGAAGGGTAGAAAGTTCCCATGTATCATTCTACTGTATAGCCTTTATCTCTTCATCCATAGCAATTTTCCATTTTTCATCCTGTGAAGCTTTTTCAAAAGTTAAAGGTTCACTATCACCAAAAAGACAAAATAGAGTGAGATCACTAAAACTTTGAGTTAACTCTTCAGTTTCATTATAGATGTCTTGCAAATTTCTCATCCGCCGAGGTGCTTCACTTGAACTTGTAGATGATGAAGGTGTGCTTTGATGTGGAATGACTGGCGATGTTGGTGGTGTTAATGGAGAAGCAACTTCACTGTATTCATCATCTTCGGGAAAAAATAAAAAATTGTAGTCCTTTGGTTCATCATTCCAATTTCGCGTTGCTTCCTCATCGAACACAACATCTCTACTCACGACCAACTTCTCTGTAGCAGGATTATAAAGCTTACAACCTTTTGAGCTTGCATCATATTCGATGAAAATATGTTTCTCACTATTATCATCGAGCTTACTACGTTTTTTATCTGGTACATGTGCATAAGCTATGCTCCCAAATACTCTAAGATGAGCAATAGATGGTTTTCTTCTTGTCCATGCTTGTTGAGGAGTTTTGTTCCACAGGCTTCTAGTTGGAGAACGGTTTGACAAATAAACAACACATTCAACTGCTTGTGGCCAAAATTCTTCCGGCATCTTCTTACTCTTCAACATGCTTCGAGCCATATTGAGTATCATTCTGTTCTTCCTCTTAGCAACACCATTTTGTTGTGGAGTCCATGGAACTGTTATAGATCGACGAATTCCATTTTCTTCACAAAAGCCTTTGAATTCATTTGAAGTGAATTCTCCTCCTCTATCTGATCTCAGAGCTTTTATATAAAAACCACTTTCTTTTTCAACAAGAGCTTTAAATCTCTTGAACATGCCAAATACCTCTGATTTTTCCTTGACAAAATAAACTCAAGTTTTTCGGCTAAAATCATCAATAAACAATAAGAAATAATTATTCTTACCGAAAGAACATGGCTTTATCAGTCCACAAAGATCAGTGTGAACAAGCTCTAGTGGCCTCCTAGCTCTTGAAAAGGATTATTGTGGAAAACTCTTCCTTGATTGCTTGCCATAAAGACAACCTTCACAAAATTGATCTGCATGCTTGACATATGGCAATCCTTTCACTATATTCTTCCTGGCTAATAGTCTCAAACTTTCAAAGTTCAAGTGCCCAAATCTCAAATGCCAAATCCAAGATGGATCCTTCAAACAAGACTTCAGACATTTTGCAACATCAGTTTGAATGTTTAATAAAAATATTCTATTCTTCGACATTTGCACTTTAGCAATCATATTATCATGATGATCCTTTATTGAAAGACTGTAATCCTTCAGCAAAATATTATAGCCTTTCTCTAGGAGTTGTCCCAAACTCAAAATATTGTTCTTCATATTTGGCACATGATAGACATTAGAGATAAACTCATGATTTCCATTCTTCAAGTTAATTAAGATCTTACCTTTTCCTTTCACATGAATTTTTGTAGCATCACCAAACACGATATTTCCCCCAACGGACTCATCAAGTTCCACAAATATTGATTTACTTCCACACATATGATTGCTTGCACCACTATCAAGATACCACGAATTATTTTCACATGTCTCTTCACCTTTGCATGCTAGAAGCAAAGATGACTCACTGCTTTTAACGTCTTGCTCCGCATAATTGACATTTTCTTCAACTTTATTTCTGCATTCCCAAGAATAATGACCAGATTTATGACAATTATAACATTCTACTTTACTTTTGTTATACCTTTTGTTATTATTTGATCTTCCTCTATATGGCCTTGAATAATTTTGTCTTCCACGACCTCTTGACGGGCTAGTATTTGAATTATCAAAATTTCTTTGACCGAAATTTCCTCAACCTTGGCCTCTAAAGTCACCACGCCCACGACTATGACTACGTCCACGTCCTCGACATCGATTTTTCTTTTCTTGGCTATCTTCTTTATCTCTCAACTGCAACTTTGATTGAAAAAGTTGCTCAGTTGTCTATTTGTTCTTCTTGAGAAGTTTTTCTTCATGGGCTTGTAGAGTACCCACAAGTTGATCAATGGACAATATACTCAAGTCCTTTGATTCTTCAATAGCTACAATGATGAAATTGAATTTTTCATCTAATGAGCGAAGTATCTTTTCAATTACTTGCTCATCATTTATTGTCTCACCATATCTCTTCATTTCATTGACCATTGCTAACAATCTTGAAGTATAATCTGAAACCGATTCAGACTCCTTCATATGTAATGATTCATAATCACCTCTCAATTTTTGGAGGCGAACCTTCTTGACTCGATCTACTCCTTTATAAGTATTCTCCAAAATTGTTCATGCTTGCCTCGTAGTAGTTGCTCCATAAATCTTCTCAAAATTCGCATCATCAATAGCTTGATGAATAATGGTGAGCGCCTTTTGGTCTTTCTTTCTAGTATTTTGCAAAACTTCTCGTTCAGCTTGATTCAAAGTTGCATCATTCTCTGGTTCGCCATAGCCTCTATCAACAATTTTCCATGCATCTTATGAACCAAGTAGAGCTTTCATATGTATACACCAACTGCTATAATTTTCTTTCGTAAGTCGAGGCAATTGGAAAGGAATCAAATTGTTGTTTGCCATTTGCAAAAATAATTCTTTTTTCTTGAACTCAGTCTCTGATACCACTTTGTTGGAAGCGTGTGATTGGACACTCACAAATAAATAATCAAACAAGGAATATATTTCACAAGAAACAATTCACTTATATTAAAAAAAATACTTTTCACAAAACTACAAACTTGGTTCACACTTTTTTCTCTAAATTCACTTTGTTTTCTTATTCACTTTCTTGCTTGCACACAATCGTACAAACGAAATCCTATTTATAGGATTTACTAAAAGTGTTCTATCTAAAAACTCCCTTATTTGTGAACTCTAAAAACTCATACATAATTAAATCGTTTTAATTCCTAAAAAGCTTCCAATTAAATACATACATTAACATAAATTTGAATAACGTACAAATAAACATGTTTAATTTTCAACAGAGACAACTTATCAAGTCTGAAAATCACTAGAAGAGACTATCCTTGCAATTACAAGAGAAAATGAAATTCACATTAATGAATCACAACACAAATTAAAGAAAGGTAATTTGTCATTTGAGGACTATATGTTAGGAAAATTCAAATTTTTTTGTGATAATCTTGCAATCATGAAGTAACCTATAGATGATGTGGGTAAAGCCTTCACATTGGCTTGAGGATTGGGACAAAATACAAATATTTCAGAACGATAATGGTATCTAAAGCTCCCTACCCAATATTCAACCAACTTGTATTTTCCTTGATGTCCCATGAACAAATGAATCAAATGGGTTATGGGAAGAAAAACTCACCTTACCAAATGTGCATCAAGCTTATTACAGTCGACGAGGAAAGGGCAGAAGAAGACACTACAACTCAGCAGGAAGATGCTTTCAACCACGTCGAAGCCCCCCATTCAACAATGAATCTATCAACATTGATGAGAAAGCTTTGTCACGAAGCTGTATCAAATGAAATTTATAATAACTGGTCTAACATTAAATATTTCTAGTACTTAATAGTGGACCAGGTCGAACCACAAGGAAACGAACTAAAATTTAGTTTCTATTAATTGGTTTTCTTATTGACACAGACTAACACACAAGGGGAGGACTAAACATAAACAAACAGAAGAACAAAAAGCAGTAAAGACAGGACTTTGATCTCACCTAGGTACTGATTCGATGGAGTCGCGTAGGGGTTCAATATAATTATGCCAATCATAGGGTACCTTAATAAAATTCATGATTTGAATGCACTCAAAAATTCAAAGGGAAGCCAAAGAGCTTCTAGTAATTTCTAATGCAGTTTAATTAATCTAGATGATAATTAAACACAAAACAAATCATAAGTTGAGGATGATACTAACTCAGGTCATAGATTGTAGCACGTCATACTTTAAACCAGTTGTTTAAGCCCTAGAAATTACTAGACTTAGCGAGATGCTCAAATTAATCTAAGTGGTGAATTCAAATTAATTCCTATACTTTTTCCTTCTTTTGGACTATGATTCTTTAAGTTGTTCATGACCGCTCAAATCTCACAAATAAGTTTCAATACACTGTAAACCTTTTCTCATGTTTCCATGATAAACTCTATCAGAATCCTACTGGCTATTGTCGCATATATTATGACTATGAGGTATGGCAGATGGATGTCAAGACAACCTTTTTGAATGACAACCTTGACGAAAACATCTACATGGACCAACCCAAAGGGTTCATTGAACAAGGCCAAGAGAAAAAGGTTTGCAGGCTTAATCAATCTATTTATGGACTGAAACAAACCTCTTGGTCTTGGAATATAAGGTTTGATAAAGCGATCAATTCTTATGGTTTTGACCAAAGTGTTGATGATCCTTGTGCATACAAGAAAATTATCAACAGTACTGTCGTTTTTCTTGTGTTGTATGTGGATGAAATCCTATTCATTGAGAATGATGCAGGACTCCTCGCTGACATTAAGAAATGACTACGAAATTTTAACGGAAAGATTTGGGAGAAGCGCAGTATGTTCTTGGTATCCAGATTGTTCAGAACCGTAAGAACAAGACACTAGCCTTGTCTCAAGCATCATATATTGACAAGATGTTTGAGACGATATAAGATGCAAAACTCCAAGAAGGGTTTGTTACCTTTCAAGCATAGGGTTCATCTGTCTAAGGAACAATGTCCTAAGACACATCAAGAAGTTGAGGATATGAGACGGATTCCTTATGCATCAGTTGTAGGTAGCCTGATGTACATAATGTTGTGTATTAGGTCTGATATCTGTTATACAGTAGGGATTGTCGGTAGATATCAATCCAATATAGGGTGATAACTGGAAAACGGTTAAGGCAATCCTCAAGTATCTTTGCTCGTGTATGGAACTATGGATTTACTATGGATTTGATCCCTACGGGATACATAAACTCTCACTTCCAGATCGACAAGGATTCTAGAAAATCCACGTCGGGGTCAGTGTCTACTCTTAACGGATGAGTTGTAGTTTGGTGAAACATCAAGTAAGGATGCATCACGGACTCCATAATGGAAGTCGAATAGGTAGCAACTTGTGAAGAAGCTAAAGAGGTGGTTTGGCTAAGCAAATTCATGATAGATTTGGAATTTGTTCCGAACATGAATTTGTCAGTCACCCTTTTTTGTGATAATAGTGGTGCAGTGGCACATTCAAGGGAACGTCGAATTCATAAGTGAGAAAAGCACATCGAGTAGAAGTATTACCTGATACGGGAAATTGTGTATCAAGGAGACATGATGGTCACAAAGATAACTTGGAGCACAACGTTGTTGAACCTTTTACAAAAGCTCTCACGACTAAGATGTTTGAGAGTCACCTAGAAAGTCTAAGTCTACGAGTGATATCCTGACTAGGGCAAGCGGGAGTATTTTGTACAGAGGGTATTCAATGTCCTAGTTTATGGTATTTACCTGTTGTACTTTTATTGTACTCCACTAGCTTTAGGTCAAGTGGGAGTTTGTTGGGGAGTTATGCCCTAAACTCGTGGTGTTTGTAAATGTTTGATGTTATTAATAAAGAAGTTATTTTCATCAAATTCTTGTAAACTCGCATTTAAAACTTAAATCTAATAAACTAAACTCAAAGGTTATCTTTATGAGATCTTGAACAGTGCGTAATGGACACACAAGTACGATCATGTTCAAGTTAACAACCCTAATGGTCTATAGTTTTTTATTTAGAATTAAACAATAAAAATTAAGGTTAAGCAAAACATACCTTGAAAATAATATTGAGAATATTCTTGATGGTCTTTTTCTCCTTGTGCTCCAACTCTGATGAGGTTAAATTCTAAGACTTCTACAAAATATTCCTTGCTATGACTCAAATAAAAGATCAAAGAGGTTTATGGTTACCTTCTAGAAAATAGATGAGAGAACGGGGAAGAAGTTTCTAGACTCTTTCTCTTATTTGGAATACATACAAATGACTCTAATACAATGTCATCCACTAGTTCTAGTCACAACTACATTTAAATATGGGAAATGATAGAAAATTACCTTATCTTAATAACAATTATATATGTTCCAGTTAGAATTAGAGTTTCAAACGAAGTTAAATCCAGTCACATTCCTGCCAAGCAATGCTAAAGGAATTTCTGATCAAATTGTTTTAAGAAGCTTTTGCATCACATACTGAATTCCTTCCTTTTATATAGTTCAAAGTTGTCATAGACATACGGGCTCGTTTGATAACGATCTCGTTTCCTGTTTCTTGTTTCTCTTTCTCACTTTTTAAGAAACAAACTTTTTTGATAATTCATCTCGTTTCTTGTTCCCAAAATTTGAAAAATATTTCTAAAATTAGAGCTAAATTTTAGAAACTACACATAGTAGTTTCTCTCCATTTTGTTTCTTTTTAATATTAAAACGTTTCTCAAATGACTAGAAATAAATTCTTGGTGTGTTGGTAAAATGCGTGCAACAAGCCCCCATCCCGCACAAATTTTACTTCTTTTTTTAATTTCGAATTTTTTCAAGTTGTTATTATTATTATTATATAAATGTATATTTTTATTTTATTTCTTAATTTTACCATTGTTATATTTTTATTATTTTAATTTGAAATTAAAATTTTTCAATATTTATGTATTATTTAAATTTTGAGTTTTAAATTTTGCCATCTTTATATTTATATTATTGTAATTTTAAATATTAGATTTCAAATATATTTATTGATATATTATTTTTATTTTGAATTTTTAAATTTTAAATTTTAAATTTTGCAATAAATATATTTATATTTTATTTTTATTTTTGATATATATATATATATATATATATATATATATATATATATAGATATATAAGATATAGATATAGATATAATTTTGAATTTTGAATTTTAGATTTTAGATTTTTAATATGTGTATTTATACATTGTTTTAATTTTTAATTTTTGTTTTTCCAATATATATTATTTTTTAATTTTTAGTGCACTAAGAACCTGTTAGAATTTTGCAATAAATAAATTTTGCTCCATAAAACATGCATTTAGCCTCATTTTAATATTTTACAACCATAACATTTTAGCAATATAATTGAGTTTAATCTGAGTTAACGTCATTTAAGATAAATGACTCAAGTAAGAGATAACATTGTATATCAAATTTGGACAAATCAATTTTATTTATTTACTTTTATTATTAATTAATTGTGTATTGATATTTGTTGGTCTTAGATAATATAAATTTTTATAGTTAATTATATTTTTATATATTTTATATTATATAACTAAATTCTTTTTAAACTATAAAAAATGAAAAAAAATTAAGAAGAAAAAAAACATTCCAAAACCATAAATAAGAAAAAGTTATCAAACAAATTTCTGTTTTTATTTATTGTTTTCAAGAAACAAGAAACAAAAATAGTTATCAAACATATTTTTGTTTCTAAACAATAAACAAGAAATAGGAAATAGAAAATAGGAAACAGGAAACGACAAAATTATCAAATAGGGTCGTAGAAATTGTGGTATTTACCCATGATTGGAAATGTTTATTGAATAACAAAGAAAAAATCATCGAAAATATTATATTTTTAATTAAAATTATGAAAACTTGAGAAAGGGAACTAGCTATATGAAACTAAAGTCCTGTATTATATTGTTTGCATTTTAGTTTTGTGTTATTGCTCTTTTTTTTTTCTAGTCAAATATCTTGATTTATTTGTTTTTATTTGTTGATTGTCTTAAAATTACAATCTTGTAGAGGTTTTGGGTTCATTTTTATAACACCCCGTAATTTTGAACACTTACTACCCAGGGCATTACTTCCAAGGTGCACACTCATGCTAAAAATTCGACAAAGATAACAAAGACAACTGGACAAACCAAAAATTTATAATTCCTGAACCTGAACTAAAGCACTTCAAAAAGGCTCAGAAGGGTACCCAACCTCCTCCAAACTACACAAAAATCAATAGGTTGGGCTCAGGTCCCTCGGAGTTCTCAGACAACATACAACAACACATGCTTGAACCCGAGAGAAAACAAAACAGAACATACTTCAATTCTACGAATAAAGAACGAGACATGGTAAAGTTTAAAACATGAACTCAACGGAACAGAGTGCAACAGGGGAACAGAAAAAACAAGTACTAAAAGATAACTCCTAACTAGATCCTACAAGCCTTCCATAGCCTCGTAGGGATCTTGTCGATGGTTGTCATCTCACTCGTTTGCCTTACCTGCAACAAAAGAAGAAATAAACGAGGGGTGAGTATAAAATACTCAGTAGACAACCCACTTCGTCCAAGAATAAAGAACACAAAGAACAGCTTTAGACCTAGCTAAACACAACACCCAGCCCGCCACACAACCTCAACACGCATCCTAGCCCTATTACTCACTCAGATTTCTCAATTTTGTCCTACTCTTAGCTTCTGGACTAGGTTGGGAACATCTGGCCACGAGATTCATTCTCGGGTCTGCACTAGGGCGAAAGACTCTATCCAATCCCTCTGACTCCAAGGATCATACCCCGAGTCACACAACTGGATGGGGAGACGGACCACTGAAGGGAATCGAATCCCGCAGCGGAATCGATTGCCAATCGCGCGTTCTCAATTTAGTTACAACGATTACATTCAAGAACTAAGACAACTAGATTAAGCATAAAACATAATATGGACAACAAGAAATTATACCTTTGAAGAACCTTTCTTGGAGTGCTCCTTCTCCCACGACCACGATCTCAACAACACGAACCCAAGAGATTACGAACACTACCACCGGATCTTTTCCGTTGTTCTCTAGGTGAGGGAGGAAGGTGGGTCCTGATGGAGATCTGATCTCCTTGAGCAGCGGAAACGTGGTTTGGGATCATTAATTGCTTGATTGTTTTCATTGAACCAAAAACCAGTACATTGATAAATAAAACAGAACAAACATGGAAATTAATTCTAATCCAATTAGGCATGGATTAATAGCATACAAACATACTAAGTTTAACAATTAAACTAAGAAGGAAGAGGAATAAACGTTTACCTTTGTAGACTCGCAGCAACTCCTTGCTCCAAGTAAATTTCAGTAAATCAGAACCACATCAACTCTCTGTTTTTCAAGCAAGAACACTACCACTTGGAAAACCCTCTATGTCTCTGAGTGATTAGATCTCTCCTTTGAGGGAAGGATTCCAACAATTGGAAAAATTTGGGAATGAGAGTGTGAGAGAGAGAGAATTCTTTCAGAGACACTTCTCCAAAATTTTGCAGATCGATCACTTTCTTCTTCTCACCAGGAGAAGAAGATGCTTCAGTGGGCAACTCCCCACTCCCTATCGAGGGGGAGTTGGGGGTAGTGGGAACGTGTCCTCCTGACACGTTCCCAATTAATATTATATTAATTAATCAAATATTAATTAATTAAATCAAATCATATTTAATTCAATTATAATATTAATTACATTGATTAAATCATATTTAATCATTTTACCCTTTAACCTATAGTTTAATGTACAACCAGTGCACATTAAATTTTATCCTATAGTTTGCAAATGTGAATCACATTCACATTTAATATAATATTTGAACTCTTTCAAATATTCAATTCTCTCATATAATTTAATATGAATCATATTCACATTAAATTTATAATATATAGTTCCAAAACTATATATTATATCGTATCAATATACATTAAATATATTCCCTAATAATTTTGAACATTTCAAATTCAAATGATCTAAGAACCCTTTACGAGCTTGAAGGTGGACCTAATGGAACTACAGATCAGAAGCTCCAACGATACGAGACTGCTCGGTTAATCTCATTAACCTCTCAATCAACATTCGTTAATTGCGGGAACACTCCACTAAAGTCCCACAGCTGCACTCTTATCACTGCAGATATATTTCTGTGTCCACGGATATTGACCAATAACAGCAAGTCAATCCTTCACGAATGTTCGTAACACCAGTTGGGTCAAATTACCATTTTACACCTAGGTTACATCTTGTGCCTTAAGTACCAGTGCTCCTCTAATGAACAATTTGTTTGTGGTCCTACCAACAAACAGAGTCCCTCTCGGGCCAATGAGAGGGTCGGACCCTTTGTTCAAGTCCCGGAGACACCACTTAAGGGAACATTCCTCTACTTACCCTAGTAGGCGGAAAGGAGTGAATTCCATCTTGCTAAGTTAAGTTCCCAGCCGCTCACTCGGTCTTGTCCCCAAGAAGGTAGGCATATTGAGTCGGCGAATCTGGCCACTCTCACCCATACTAGTCAAAGGACAATCCCTTGCGAACAGGAGTTCGTAACCTGCTCAAAATTGAGATCAAGTTGCCTAGGTCATCATAGTGAAATAGAAACCTAACTAGTCAACGGAGTTACAGCTAGAGGTTACTATTTCGTGGTTCGGTCTTATGTAATCTCATTACTAAGGATATCCCCACTCACATGTCATCTACACGAACACGTTAGGATCACAGTGTTTGTATCAAATACAAAGTGGGCCACATCCATAGTTTAACCAGGGTAAGGTACCCAAACCTTATCCCCAACTATAGACCCTTTAGGTCAGTATCTCGAACGAGATCCTTTTATGTACATTACATTCAGTTAAAGATTCATTTAACAGCCTTGGATGTTTAGTTTATTGGATTTAGGGTTTAAATAAAGGCAAACTCGTAGATAACAAAACAATAATACTTTATTGAAATAATAACACTTTATTACATTAATTAGAACATAATTACAATCTACGAGTTTTAGGGCACAAATCCCAACACCCAACCGCTCACTCGGTCTTGTCCCCAAGAAGGTAGGCATATTGAGTCGGCGAATCTAGTCACTCTCACCCATACTAGTCAAAGGACAATCCCTCGCGAGCGGGAGTTCGTAACCCTGCACGGGATTGAGATCAAGTTGCCTAGGTCATCCTAGTGAATTAGAACCTAACTTGTCAACCGGAGTTACACTAGAGGTTACTATTTCGTGGTCCGGTCTTATGTAATCTCATTACATAGGATATCTCCACTCACATGTCATCTACACGAACACGTTAGGATCACAGTGTTTGTATCAAATACAATGTGGGCCACATCCATAGTTTTACCAGGGTAAGGTACCCAAACCTTATCCCCTAACTATAGACCCTTTAGGTTGTATCTCGAACCGAGATCCTTTTTATGTACATTACATTCAGTTAAAGATTCATTTAACAGCCTTGGATGTTTAGTTTATTGGATTTAGGGTTTAAATAAAGGCAAACTCGTAGATAACGAACAAATCCAACAAACTCCCACTTGAACTAAAACTCTAGTTGGGTACATCATAATCTAAAACAGTGGTTACAAGAGATAGAAATACAATAAACTAGGGCATCCATATACCCCATTACATATCTCCCACTTGCCCTAGATTAGCTTATGTACATATCTCGTAGACTCGCATTTTTCCAGATGACCCTCGAACACTTTAGCCATGCGAGTCTTTGTAAACGGATCAGCAAAATATTGTGCTCGAGGCGATCTTCGTGATTGTCACATCTCCTCGTTGCACTATTTCTCGTATCGGGTGATACTTCCTCTCGATGTGCTTTCCTCGCTTATGGTCATGAGATTCCTTCGAATTGGCTACATGCACCACTTTGTTGTCACAAAGATATAAGGTGATGGGAGATTCCATATTTGGAACAACTTCCAAATCATTAAGGAATTTTCTTAGCCAAACAGCCTCCTTAGCTGCTTCACAAGCAGCGACATACTCAGCCTCCATTGTGGAGTCAGCGATGCATCCTTGCTTGATGCTTCGCCATACTATAGCTCCCCCGTTAAGGGTGAAAACTGATCCCGATGTGGATTTCCGAGAATCCTTATCGGTCTGAAAATCAGAGTCAGTGTATCCAGTAAGGATCAGATCCTTAGACCCATACACAACCATATAGTCCCTCGTTCTCCTTAGATACTTGAGGATATTTTTAACTGTTGTCCAGTGGTCTAACCCTGGATTGGACTGGTACCTACTGACTATTCCCACTGCATAACAAATGTCCGACCTCATGCATAGCATAGCATACATTAAGCACTTACTGTAGAGGCATAGGGAATATGTCTCATATCCTCAACTTCTTGAGGTGTCTTGAGACACTGTTCCCTAAACAGATGAACTCCGTGCCTGAAGGGTAATAAGCCCCTCTCGAAATTTTGCATCGAATATCTGGACAACATTTTATCGATATAAGACGCTTGAGACAGTGCTAGCATTCTATTCTTCCAATTCCTAAAGATCTGAATCCCAAGAACATACTGCGCCTTTCTCAAATCTTTCATTTGGAATTGGGTCGCCAGCCAATTCTTTATATCAGTTAGGTATCCTACATCATTCCCAATGAGTAGGATATCATCCACATAAAGTACTAACAAAGCTACTTTGTCGTTGACGATCCTCTTGTAAACACAAGGCTCGTCAACGTTTTGGTCAAAGCCGTAAGACTTGATCGCAATATCAAATCTTATATGCCAAGATCTTGATGCTTGTTTCAATCCATAAATGGATCGATTAAGCTTGCAAACTTTTTGCTCATGACCTTGTGCTATGAACCCTTCGGGCTGAGACATATAGATGCTCTCGTCAAGATTACCATTCAAAAAGGCAGTCTTGACGTCCATTTGCCAAATTTCATAATCATAAAACGCGGCTATGGACAAGAGTATCCTTATAGACTTCAGCATAGCAACAGGGAAAAAAGTTTCTTCAGAGTCAACTCCTTCCCTTTGGGTAAAACCCTTTGCTACAAGCCTGGCCTTAAAGGTTTGTACCTTTCCGACTGCATCTCTCTTTCTCTTATAGATCCATTTACACCCTATGGGTCTAACCCTTTCAGGTTGGTCTACAAGTTCCCATACTGAATTGAAGTCCATTGACTCCATTTCAAGGTCCATGGCTTTGATCCATTGGTCCTTGTTTACGTCATTCATTGCCTGTTTATAAGATAATGGATCTTCTACGCCGTCATTAGGTATGACAACTTGAGTTTCAGCTAAACCCAAGTAGCGGTCAGGTTGGGAAACAACCCTCCCACTGCGTCGAGGCATTCCCAACGATTGAGAAGGACAAGACTGACTTGAGGTGTTGACTCCTCCATTAACTCTTGATGAGGGTCCAGCTTGATCAACAACTCTTGTTGGTTCATGTGTAGCTTCATTTAGTACCAATTTACTACGCGGTTTATGGTTTCTCATGTGATCTTCCTCTAAGAACGTGGCATTTGTCGATACAATCACCTTATTTTCTTGTGGGTCGTAGAAAAGACCACCTCTCGTTTCTTTGGGATAGCCAACAAATTGGCACAATCTTGAACGAGGTTCCATTTTCTTTGGGTTTGTCACGAGCACGTGTGCCGGACAACCCCAAATCCTGAAGTGTTGTAAACTAGGTTTACGCCCCTTCCAAAGTTCAAAAGGTGTTTCTGAAATACTTTTTGATGGAACACTGTTCAAGATTTGAACTGCAGTCTCTACTGCGTATCCCCAAAACGTGACAGGCAATTGAGCATAACTCATCATAGAACGAACCATGTCTAACAAGGTTCTATTTCTCCTTTCTGACACACTATTTTGCTGTGGTGTATTAGGTGCAGAGAGTTGAGATTTAATTCCATATTCTATCATATAGTCCTGGAATCTCAAATCCATGTACTCTCCACCTCGATCTGATCGAAGTGTTTTAATACTTTTCCCTAATGCATTCTCTACTTCAGCCTTATACTCTTTAAACTTTTCAAGAGCTTGAGACTTGTGATGCATTAGGTATAGATAATCATACCTCGAATAATCATCTATGAAAGAGATGAAATATTCGTACCCTCCTCGAACTTTAACATTCACCGGACCACAAAGATCTGAATGTATAAGTTCTAGAGTTCTACGGCTCTATAACCTTTTCCAGTAAAATGCCGTTTGGTAATTTTACCTTCCAAGCAAGACTCGCAAGGCGGTAAAGAATTATCTTCAAACTTGTTTAGAAGTCCATTCTTAGAAAGTCTCTCAATCCGGTTGAGATTAATATGACCAAGTCTAAGATGCCACAGATAGGTATTATTATTTGGAGAAATTCTTTGCCTTTTATTTTGAGTGCTAGCATTCTTAAACATCTCATGATTTAAAATTACTTTGGTTTTATTCGGTTTCAGTACGTATAAGTCATTTTTCAATTTAGCAGAACAAATATTGACACCCTCTTTCAAAGAACGCTTCATTGATTGAAAAAGAAATACAATAACCAAGTTCTATTAAACAAGAGATAGAAATTAAGTTCCTTTTAAGCTTAGGAACTATATACAGATTTTTCATTAAAATAAATCAATCTCCGAAAAATAACTTGGCATCTCCCATTGCACGAGCTGAGACGACGTCTCCCGTTCCGACCCTGAGCGTCATCTCACACTCTTCGAGCTCCTTGAAGGAACTAGTTTCCTGAAATGAAGAGCAAACGTGATTAGTGGCTCATGAATCAAGTATCCAGGTTAAATCATCATTTTCCACTAACCAGGTTTCTGTTGGGATTTATGCCCTAAACTTGTGTAATCTTGATCAATTAAATAAAGTGTTATTTGTTTTGATAAGATTACAGTCTTGCTTTTATAAATCCAATAAACTAAGCTCCAAGGTTATAACACTTATCTTGAAATCAGTGTAGTGGACACTATTTGGGTTGAGTACAAGATTATAACCTAAATTGTCTATGGTATAAGAATAAGGTTGGAAGCCTCATTCTGGTAACACCATGGATGCGGCCCACTTTGTAATTAGTACAAATGAGGTAATTCAACTCATTCATGTAGTTGACATGCGAGTGGGGGCATCTTGTATGAAGAGTTCATACAAGACTAGATCGAAAATTATTAGTCTAACCAGTATAACACCGTTAACAGGATAAGACTAGTAATTTATAGATGGTCATTAGTGACTCGACCTGAATCCTGAACAAGTTAAAAACTCCTGCTTATAGGGGTTTGTCCTTAGACTAGTATGGGTGAGAGTGGCATGTAGCCGACTCAATAAGCCTACCTTCTCAGGGACGGAACCTCGTAGGTAGCTGGGAACTTAACTGTGCAAGATGGAATTCACTCATTCCTCTACTGAGGAATTAGATAGGTTGTTCCCTTAAGAACTGACTCCAGGTCTTGAATAACGGGGTCCCGCCCTCTATGAGGGTATGAATCTAAGGTGGGACCTTAGACTTGTTGTTCATTAAAGGATCAGTGGTGCTTAAGGAGCAAAGAGGTAATCACAGGGGTAAAATGGTAATTTGACCCACCGTGATTACTGAACAACCCGTGAAGGGTCGACTCATGGGTAATGACTATATCGATGGACACAATAATATCTACAGATGAGGAGAGTGCAACTACAAGTCTATAGTGGAGTGACTTGTAGTTAATGAATATTGATTAACTGGATCAAAGAGTTTGATCGCTTAATTTCACATCATTGGAGCTCATGATCTCAGTAGGTCCATTAGATCCTCCGTTGGCTCAACATGGTAATATAGAGGTATAAAGTTAAGAGTGAAATTGAAGTGTTCAATTTCATACATGAGGAGTTATATCAATGATATATGATATAATTGATATAATATATAGTTTTAATGTGATTTAGACTATATACTAAAGAGAGATTAAAGGAGGGGTAGGATGATCATTTCCATCCCAATTCTCTATATATATGGTTGCATGAGATGCAACTAGGTTAAGGTATTTTTCATAGATTTCCTAGCCTCCTTGTTGTGTTGTTGGAAGAGTTCCAAAACACAAATCTCTCTCACAAAATACCTCACCACTCCTAAAAGGAACCCACCTTCCTCCCTCCCCTAGAGAACAACGAAGAAGATTTGGTGGTCGTGTCTTCGCACGTTGGAGTTCTTGTTGCTGAGATCGTGACTGTGGAAAGAGGAGCACTTGAAGAAAGGTTCTTCAAAGGTAACTTCTTGTTGTCCAAACTTTTATTTTATGCTTAATCCATGTTTTACATTCTTGAAATTTCCATTGTAACTAAATCAAAAGCGCGCGATTCGCAATCGCTTCCGCTGCGGGGACTTCGATTCCCTTCAATTGGTATCAGAGACCAATTGCGTTCTTGATTTATGTTCTGGATTTTTCAAGAACAAGGTGAGATTTACTGTTTTGTGCATGAGATGTATGAACGGTTTTTGTGAAATTAGATGTTTTCAATTTTGGCACTTAGATTTACAATTTCATTGAAATGTTCAATGTAAGGGTTCGGTGTTTTGGGCAAATTTAATTGTAAATCTAGTCTGTAAGTCCGTGTCGATCGAGAAAAAGCGGTTGCTGAGAAGATCGGAGCGAAAACGAGCAAGGAATGGAGATTCCTATGGTTGTTACGTGAATGGCGTTAACGCCGCTTTGCCTTGGCGTTACGCCATCGCGCTGCAAGCGCGCGGTACGGAGAGAAGACGACAGCGTTGCAACGCTCGACAGAAAACGACAAAAGCAACGTTGCAACGCTGCTATCAGCGTTGCAACGCCGAAGACGTTTCACGCGAGGAGCAACGGGCAGAAACCATAATTTTATTATTTATATTAATTATAAAAATGTTTTATTTTAATATATTTAATAATTTTAATTTTAATTAATATAATTAGATTATATTAATTAAAATTATTTCTAGGGTGCCAAAATTGGTCTAATTTTTCCTATTTTAATTATGCAATTGTTGTGTAATTATTACCATGCATAGTGTATGCTTGTATTTTAGAAATCTCATCTTAGGTTAAGCATTTTCATGCATCATTTATAATATAAGGAGTTATATTATATAGTTTGCATGATTAATTAATATAAGGTTGTTATATTAATTTTTGGACAGCATTGACATGCATTATATTTCATGAGATAAATATGCTATGAACGTTTTATTATTCATGTGATGAATGATCAAGCACTATAACATAGTATGCATGTCACCTAAGGTTAATTATTAGTTTTAAAGTGTTTAGAACTTGGAAATAATGGACCTTAGGTTATCTAGTTCTAATTAGATTAGAATTAGGAACCAAGTAATTTATAAGCTATGATTAAAAGAGGAACTCTGTCTAAGGAAAGTTCTGTCTAGGTCAGGGTATTTAAGGTGTGACTTTAAACGGAACACCCTACACCGAACCGACACGGGAGTGAAATTTAATCGAGAGTTTTATAAATTACAAGATGGCGTCAATGAGGTTTATTAAGGGGTTAATAAACTAGAAATCATAGGTTTAATATAAGGAGTTATATTAACAAACTTAAGAAAAAAATCAATATAAGAGTTATATTGATTATCAATATAATAGTTATGTTGATAGAGTTAGGTAAAACCATTAGTCTGGTTTTAGCCGAAGAAAGATTCCTATAGACTTAAAGTATTCAGTGGGAGGAAAAAGTGTATGAGATACATATTTTTCCACCTACGCTATCTCCGAGAAGTTCACACCGTGAGACTCATACTTGGCCTCGTGGCGCAAACGGGAGCGTTCCCCTTCGGATGGTGTTTGTATGAGTCAATACCAAGGTGAATAGAGAGGGTACTTATAGTGAGTGGGAGCAGGTTTAGTGAAAACAAAACCTACGGTCTCTTTTGTCGGTTTACACCGTTATACCACTATGGTCAGCGTGCTAGTTTGGCCTGGACCAGACAATCCCTTCGGAGGGCTTGATCATAGGGGATCTAACACAGTAGACACCCGAAAGGGCTAAAGATTTCCTTAAACTATTTTTCAATCGAATCCTCCCTTCGGTAGATTTTATTGGATCGAGACTCTGGGATCTAAAGACAAAGGGTTACACTCACGGGGTACATAAGTTGTGTATGTATACAGACCAAAAAATGGTAACTAAAACCTATAGGAATAAGAGTTATTCTGGTGTTAGGTTTTGGTCAAGAATGTCTTGATCCAGAGGAGGAGTGTTTTTTATTACCCTTCGGTGTCATACATTCTAAACCTTTGGAGTATCATTGCAAATTATAAATGGCCTAGGAATCATTTGATAATTAGCTAAAACATGATTGGATTAGAGTTATAGCAAGAAACTCATACAAGTTTGTTTGTAAATTTTCAGCAAAAAAATGTCTAGCTCTATAATTTTCTTAGATTGTTGGGATATATGCCCTAAACTTATGTAACCTTGATCAATTAAATAAAGTGTTATTTGTTTTGATAAGATTATAGTCTTGCTTTTATAAATCCAATAAACTAAGCTCCAAGGTTATAACGTTTATCTTGAAATCAGTGTAGTGGACACTATTTGGGTTGAGTTCAAGATTATAACCTAAATAGTCTATGGTATAAGAATAAGGTTGGAAACCTCATTCTGGTAACACCATGGATGCGGCCTCCTTTGTAATTAGTACAAATGAGGTAATCCAACTCATTCATGTAGTTGACATGCGAGTGGGGGCATCCTGTATGAAGAGTTCATACAAGATCGGATCGCAAATTATTAGTCTAACCAAAGATAACAACACGCTTAACGAGGATAAGACTAGTAATTTATAGATGGTCATTAGTGACTCGACCAGAATCCTGAGCAAGTTAAGAACTCCTGCTTATAGGGGTTTGTCCTTAGACTAGTATGGGTGAGAGAGGCAAATCTGGTCGTGTCTTCGCACGTTGGAGTTCTTGTTGCTAAGATCGTGACTGTGGAGAGAGGAGCACTTGAAGAAAGGTTCTTCAAAGGTAACTTCTTGCTGTCCAAACTTTTATTTTATGTTTAATCCATGTTTTACATTCTTGAAATTTCCATTGTAACTAAATTAAGAGCGCGTGATTCGCAATCGCTTCCGCTGCGGAGACTTCGATTCCCTTCAGTTTCAAGAACAAGTAAATCTAATTTACCTTTCTTCTCTTTGAGCTCAGCAAGGTATTTTGGGCAGTTTCTCTTCTAGTGCCCATCCATGTTGCAGTGGAAACACTTTCCTTTATCCGCAAGCTTGGCTTTTCCCTTGCCTTTGTCAGTAGCAGGTGTCTTCCCTTTCCCTCCTATTTTCTTCTTTTGGGTCTTCTTAAGCCCAGAAGATGAGCTACATGACTTAGTCCCAAAGGATGAACCCTTCTGGAACCTTCTGGAATGGGCAAACAAATTTGCCTCTCCATCAGCCTGTCCCTTATTCTTCATAAGAGACTGGAAAGTCTGTAGTTCATTAAGGAGAGTAGTCGGGTTATACTCTATCTTGTTCATCACCGCATTCTTTGCGAATTACAGAAACTCTTCTAAGAGATTCCGGGATGAACGATACCATACTCGCTCGTCAATGACCGCTCCGTTCATCTCAGCCACGTTGAAGTGGACCATCAGATCAAGAACGTGTTCTCTCACCGATGACCCCTTCTTCATACGGGAGTTATAAATGTATTTGAGGGATTTATGCCGAATCTGTCCAGACGGTTGTCCAAACATTTCCTGCATTGAACTCATGATCTCACGAGCTGAGACCATGCCCTCATGCTTTTTGGCCAGAACTTCAGAAACACTAGCCAAAATGTAGACCTTGGCCTTATCATTGGCCTTGATCCAAATGATGCGTCGCCTCCTTATGAGTTGAGGAGCGTTACGAAGAGGAATCGAGGACATTCCTTAGTTAAATCTGAACCGAAGGTCGTCAACAACGAAAATCGTATTCAAGTTGGACTTCCACGTAGTAAAATTCTCACCAGTTAAACGGTCGCTTTTAAGTAAGGCTATTATTGAGGACGACAAGCTGAAAATCCAAAATAGTTCTAATTAGTTATGCCTTTGAACCCATTGTAAAAACCAATCTAATTTAGCAAAATTATTAAAAACCCCTAGTGTTTAAACTAAAACCCATTGTATAAGTTAAACCTTTAATTTTGCAATGATACTTCAAGGGTTTAGAACAAAAGTCTCCGTCGGGCGGTCAGTCATTCCTCCCTTGAATTGAGACTTTCTCAGCCAATTCCCACTACCAGAACATCTCATGTCCCAATGGTCCTTAGCTACCGTTTGTTTGGTCAAGGACTTGTTAACTAACTTAACTCATCCCGTAAATGTGACCCTGCCATTTTCAGATCCAATAGGCCCGAGCTAACAGGTTACTATTAAGAAAGACAACTGCTGGCAAACAACCTAAGAGACCCTATCCATTTCTGGAGTTCGCGGTGTTCTGATCCCTATAGTCAGGTCATCCGTAGGGTTTGGCTTTTCCAGGACAACCTACCAGGCAGACTATAGAAATCTCACGTTGCGACCTAATGGAGGAGACCGTAGGATACGTTGACACGCGTCCTGCTCCCATTTACTATGGATACTTCCCTCATTCACCTTGGTATTGAACCATGCAAACACATACCGTAGGGGGACGCCCTATTGATGTCGCGTAGCTGAGCATGGAGCTCACGGTGTGAACTCTTGAGGACGTGAGAGTAAACTCGATGCGAACATCTCGTTTTCTCCCACTGAAGTTCCTAAAATTAGGGTATGGATTTAACTTAGTCGGATTTTGGCTAAAAGAATCTATCTAAGTCTATGCCTATTATAACTATTATAACTAGGTCTTATAACCTTATGTCTAGGTGAATAAACATTTTAATTACCTAGAGATAAAAAAGCAATCGAGGTTAATTCAACTCGGGTTAAGGTCGATTCAGTGGAGGTGTTCCATTAACCGTCACTTAAGTACCCCAAAATTTGTAGATGTAACTTCACCTAGAGAGTTCCTTATAACTAAAGTCCTAAAGTCCTACTATATTTTTAAACTATTTAAAATATTACGTAAGACTTATTTCTAATCCTATTAGAAATTGAAACTTAGGTCTAAATTAATTTTAAACGATTTAAAACTAATTAAATTTAACCCAAGTTCCTATGTTTGCATGCATTTCTTTATTATAGGTTATGGTTTCTAAAACCCCTTTAATTTATAACTTTTATAAATTTTAATAATTAACCTATGATAAAATAATTCCAACAATCTATATTCAAATTGGAATTATAAAAGAAATTCAACTATTTGAATTATAAAATTACTTAAACAAAATAACATTTATTTTAAACTAAGTAATTTCATGCTCCATGCAATTTATTTTCCATATAATCTAATTATAACACTTATAATTAATTACTCATGAAAAAATAAATTAGTCATGCATTCAACCTTATTCATATAACATTTATGAAAATAAAATGCATGAACATGCTTATCCTAAGGTGGGAATAATCTAAATGACATTCATATAGATAAAAAGTCAGAAAGCCTAATAATTTGGCCTAAAAGCGCAAAAAAATTACATTTATTTATTTCATGAAACCGATCCAAAAACACCCTGAACCGGCCTTGAACTGCTCGAACCGGACCAAAACCAACAAACCAGCTCGAACCGGTCTACTGCTGCTTGAATCGCCTCACGGCGTTGCAACGCTGATGCTAGCGTTGCAACGCCCGCTTCATCCTCGCGCGCGCCTGCTATCGGGATGGCGTTGCAACGCTGAGGGGCAACGTTGCAACGCCGCTGACCCCTTGATCGCCCACGTCGATAGGGAATGTTGGCGTTGCGACGCTGTTCTTCAGCGTTGCAACGCTGATGAACAGCTTTGCAACGCCGCTGGTAGCGTTGCAACATCGCTTCTTTGCTGCAGCGGCGACTTTCTTCCACGAACACAGCAGCTTCATCTTACAATTTCTCCTTCGATGCTCCACCGAATTGCTTGAAACTTGTCCTGAACGACCCATAACTAAATTACAGACTCAATTTTGCACTTTTGGCCCAAAAACGCAGGGGCCTTTACATACAATTTGATCAAAAACAAAAGTAAACTATGGCAAAAAAATTCCTAAAAAAGTTTTACAGCAAACCAAATGCAATTCCCACCAAATCAATGCAATTTTGTTTCAAAACAAAACAATACAAGCATTGCTCTGATACCAATTGATGGAGATCTGATCTCCTTGAGTAGCGGAAACGTGGTTTGGGATCGTTAATTGCTTGATTGTTTTCATTGAACCAAAAACCAGTACATTGATAAATAAAACAGAACAAACATGGAAATTAATTCTAATCCAATTAGGCATGGATTAATAGCATACAAACATACTAAGTTTAACAATTAAGCTAAGAAGGAAGAGGAATAAACGTTTACCTTTGTAGACTCGCAGCAACTCCTTGCTCCAAACAAATTTGATGAAAATCGAAACACAAAGAACTCTCTGTTTTTCAAGCAGGAACACTACCACTTGGAAAACTCTCTATGTCTCTGAGTGATTAGATGTCTCCTTTGTGGGAAGGATTCCAACAATTGAAAAAATTTGGGAATGAGAGTGTGAGAGAGAGAGAATTCTTTCAGAGACACTTCTCCAAAATTTTGTAGATCGATCACTTTCTTCTTCTCACCAGGAGAAGAAGAAGCTTCAGTGGGCAACTCCCCACTCCCTCTCGAGGGGGAGTTGGGGGTAGTGGGAACGTGTCCACCTGACACGTTCCCAATTAATATTATATTAATTAATTAAATCAAATCATATTTAATTCAATTATAATATTAATTACATTGATTAAATCATATTTAATCATTTTACCCTTTAACCTATAGTTTAATGTACACCAGTGCACATTAAATTTTATCCTATTGTTTGCAAATGTGAATCACATTAACATTTAATATAATATTTGAACTCTTTCAAATATTCAATTCTCTCATATAATTTAATATGAATCATATTCACATTAAATTTATAATATATAGTTCCAAAACTATATATTATATCGTATCAATATACATTAAATATATTCTCAAATCAATTTGAACAGTTCAAATTCAAATGATCTAAGAACCCTTTACGAATATTCGAGACTGCTCGGTTAATCTCATTAACCTCCCAATCAACATTCGTTAATTGCGGGAACACTCCACTAAAGTCCAACAGCTGCACTCTTCTCACTGCAGATATATTTCTGTGTCCACGGATATTGACCAATAACAGCAAGTCAATCCTTCACGAATGTTCGTAACACCAGCTGGGTTAAATTACCGTTTTACCCCTGGGTTACATCTTGTGCCTTAAGTACCAGTGCTCCTCTAATGAACAATTTGTTTGTGGTCCTACCAACAAACAGAGTCCCTCTCGGACCAATGAGAGGGTCGGACCCTTTGTTCAAGTCCCAGAGACACCACCTAAGGGAACATTCCTCTACTTACCCTAATAGGCGGGAAGGAGTGAATTCCATCTTGCTAAGTTAAGTTCCCAGCCGCTCACTCGGTCTTGTCCCCAAGAAGGTAGGCATATTGAGTCGGCGAATCTGGCCACTCTCACCCATAGTAGGCAAAGGACAATCCCTCGCGAACGGGAGTTCGTAACCAGCTCAAAATTGAGATCAAGTTGCCTAGGTCATCCTAGTGAAATAGAAACCTAACTAGTCATCAGAGTTACAGCTAGAGGTTACTATTTCGTGGTCCGGTCTTATGTAATCTCATTACATAGGATATCCCCACTCACATGTCATCTACACGAACACGTTACGATCACAGTGTTTGTATCAAATACAAAGTGGGCCACATCCATAGTTTTACCACGGTAAGGTACCCAAACCTTATCCCCTAACTATAGACCCTTTAGGTTGTATCTCGAACCGAGATCCTTTTTATGTACATTACATTCAGTTAAAGATTCATTTAACAACCTTGGATGTTTAGTTTATTGGATTTAGGGTTTAAATAAAGGAAAACTCGTAGATAACGAATAATAACACTTTATTGAAATAATAACACTTTATTACATTAATTAGAACATAAATACAAACTACGAGTTTTAGGGCACAAATCCCAATAGGTCTCGTTTAGGTGAGATGAGATGTTGTGAGAGAGAGAGATTATTTTTTGGAACCTTTCCAACAACACAACCAAAATGGCACAAAATTTCTTAACCTAGTTGCACCTCATGCAATCATATATATAGGGAAATAGGATGGAAATGACCATTCTACCCTTCCTTTATTCTCTTATTAGTATATGGTTTATTCTCTCAAATAGGATGGAAATGACCATTCTACCCTTCCTTTATTCTCTCATTAGTATATGGTTTATATGTGAATCTAATTCACATTAAAACTATATATTATATCAATTATATCATATATAATTGATATAACACCTCATATATGAAATTGAACACTTCAATTTCATTCCTAACTTCATACCCTCAATATTACTATGTTGAGCCAACGGAGGGACCTAATGGACCTACAGTTCATGAGCTCCAATGATATGAGATTTGTTGGGATTTGTGCCCTAAAACTCGTAGTTTGTATTTATGTTCTAGTTGATGTAATAAATCATTATTATTTCAATAAAGAGTTATTGTTCGCTACCCACTGAGTTTGCCTTTATTTAAACCCTAAATCCAATAAACTAAACATTCAAAGTCATTATATGAATCTTTAACCAATGTAGTGTACATATAAAGGATCTCGGTTTGAGATCTGACCTAAAGGGTCTATAGTTGGGGATAAGGTTTGGGTACCTTACCTTGGTAAAACTGTGGATGTGGCCCACTTTGTATTTGATACAAACACTGTGATCCTAACGTGTTCGTGTAGATGACATGTGAGTGGGGATATCCTATGTAATGAGATTACATAAGACCGGACCACGAAATAGTAACCTCTAGCTGTAACTCCGTTGACTAGTTAGGTTTCTATTTCACTAGGATGACCTAGGCAACTTGATCTCAATCTGAAAGCGAGGTTACATTCGCGAGGGATTGCCCTTTGACTAGTATGGGTGAGAGTGGCCAGATTCGCCGACTCAATATGCCTACCTTCATGGGGACAAGAACGAGTGAGCGGCTGGGAACTTAGCCTAACAAGATGGAATTCACTCCTTCCCGCCTACTAGGATAAGTAGAGGAATGTTCCCTTAAGTGGTGTCTCCGGGACTTGAACAAAGGGCTCGACCCTCTCATTGGCCCGAGAGGGACTCTGTTTGTTGGTAGGACAACAAACAAATTGTTCATTAGAGAAGCACTGCACTTAAGGCACAAGATGTAACCTGTGGGTAAACATAATTTAACCCACCGGTGTTTCACGAACATTCGTGAAGGATTGACTTGTTGTTATTGGTCAATATCCGTGGACACGAAAATATATCTGCGGTGAGAAGAGTGCAACATGGGACTTTAGTGGAGTGTTCTGCGATTAACGAATGTTGATTGGGAGGTTAATGAGATTAACCGAGCAATCTCGTATCGTTGGAGCTTCTGATTTGTAGGTCCATTAGGTCCACATTCTAGCTCGTAAAGGGTTCTTAGATCATTTGAATTTGAAATGTTCAAATTCATTAGGGAATATAATTAATTTATATGGATACGATATAATATATAGTTTTGGAACTATATTTATAAATTTAATGTGAATATGATTCATATTAAATTATATGAGAGAATTGAATATTTGAAAAAGTTCAAATATTATATTAAATGTGAATGTGATTCACATTTGAAAACTATAGTTTTGGAGTGGTTGGCCTTAGTTTACTTCTTTTGATTTGATATATTTGTATGTAAAGGCCCGTGCGTTTTTGGGCAAAAAGTGCATTATTGAGTCTGTAATTGAGTTACGAGTCGTTCGGGACCAATTTCAAGCAATTCGGTTGAGATCGAAGGAGATATTGCAATTGGAAGCTATTGTGTTCGAAGAAGAAAGTTGTTGCCGAAGCAGCAGCGTTGCAACGCGATTAGTAGCGTTGCAACGCCGTTCATCGGCCAGCGTTAACGTCAGAAGAAGCGATGTCGCAACGCCGATGTCCCCTATCGACGCGCGCGCTCAAGGTCGTGGCGTTTACCACGCTGCCCCTCAGCGTTACCGCGCCACCCCCCGAGCAGAAGCGCGCAAAGGACAAAGCGGGCGTTGCAACGCAAGCACCAGCGTTGCAACGCCGTGGGGCATTCCAGCAGCTGCAAACCGATTCAGCGGTTCAGGTTCTTTTTCGGTCTGGTTCGAGCGGTTCAAACTCGATTCAAGGTATTTTTGGACCAATTTCATGAAATAAAATTAATGTAATTTTATTTTTTTGCACTTTAGGGGCCAAAATATTCCGGTTTTACCGTTTTATGTCTTTATGAATGTCATTTAGATTATTCTCACCTTAGGATAAGCATGTTCATGCATTTTATTTGTATAAATGTTATATGAATATGGTTAGATGCATGATTAATTTATTTTTCATGAGTAATTTATTATAAGTGCTATAATTAGATTATATGGAAAATAAATTGCATGGAGCATGAAATTACTTAGTTTAAAATAAATGTTATTTTATTTAAGTAATTTTATTATTCAATTAGTTGAATCTTTTATAATTCCAATTTGAATAATGATTGTTGGATTTATAATATTGCTTCTTTATCATAGGTTAATTATTAAATTTATAAAAGTTGTAAATTAAAAGGGTTTTTAGAAACCATAACCTATAATAAAGAAATGCATGCAAACATAGAAACTTGGGTTAAAATTTAAATTAGTTTTAAATCTTTTAAAATTAATTTAGACCTAAGTTTTAATTTCTAATAGGATTAGAAATTAGTCTTACGTAGTATTTTAAATAGTTTAAAATCTAGTAGGACGTTAGAACTTTTGTTATAAGGGAACTCTACCGGTGAAGTTCTGTCTAAGGCTGGGGGTACTTAAGCTGACGGTTAACGGAACACCTCTTACCTGGGAACTGACCCAGAGCCTGAGTTGAATTAACCTTAGTTCTATTTTATCTCTAGGTAATTGAAATGTTTATTCACCTAGACTTAAGGTTAAAAGACCTGGTTATAATAGTTATAATAGGCATAGACTTAGATAGATTCATTTAGCCAGAATCCAACTAAGTTAAATCTATACCCTAATTTTAGGAGCTTGGTGGGAGAAAACGAGATGTTCGCATCAAGTTTACTCTCACGTCCTCAAGTTCACACACCGTGAGTTCCATGCTCGGCTACGTGGCGTCAATAGGGCGTCCCCTACGGTATGTGTTTGCATGGTTCAATACCAAGGTGAATGAGGAAGTATCCATAATAAATGGGAGCAGGACGCGTGTCAACGTATCCTACGGTCTCCTCCATTAGGACGCACCGTGAGATTTCTATAGTCGCCTGCTAGGTTGTCCTGGAACAGCCAAACCCTACGGATGGCCTGACTATAGGAACACCGCGAACTCCAGAAATGGATAGGGTCTCTTAGGTAATTTGCCAACAGTTGTCTTTCTTAATAGTAGCTTTGTTGGCTCGGACCTGTGGATCTCGAAAATGGTAGGGTCACATTTACGGGATGAGTTAAGCTAGTTAACAAGTCCTTGACCAAACAAACGGTAGCTAAGGACCATTGGGACATGAGATGTTCTGGTAGTAAGAATTGGCTGAGAAAGTCTCAATTCAAGAGAGGAATGACTGACTGCCCGACGGAGGCTTTTGTTCTAAACCCTTGAAGTATCGTTGCAAAATTAAAGGTTTAATTTAAACATTGGGTTTAGTTTAAACACTAGGGTTCTTTAATAATTTTGCTAAATATGATTGATTTTATGATGGGTTAAAAGGCATAACTAATTAGAACAATTTTGGATTTTCAGCATGTCGTCCTCAGATCCCTGCTCGTAACGCTCCTCAATCTGTTAAGGAGGCGTACAACCGCTGGATCAAGGCCAATGATAAGGCCAAGGTCTACATTTTGGCTAGTGTTTCTGAAGTTCTGGCCAAAAAGCACGAGGGCATGGTCTCAGCTCGTGAGATCATGAGTTCGCTGCAGGAAATGTTTGGACAACTGTCTGGACAGATTCGGCATGAATCCCTCAAATACGTTTATAACTCCCGTATGAAGGAGGGGCCATCGGTGAGAGAACACGTTCTCGATCTGATGGTCCACTTCAACGTGGCTGAGATGAACAGAGCGGTCATTGACGAGCAAAGTCAGGTATCGTTCATCCTGGAATTTCTTCCGAAGAGTTTCCTGCAATTCCGCAGTAATGCGGTGATGAACAAGATAGAGTATAACCTGACTACTCTTCTTAATGAACTACAAATTTTCCAGTCACTTATGAAGAATAAGGGGCAGGCTGATGGAAAGGCAAATTTGTTTGCCCATTCCAGAAGGTTCCAGAAGGATTCATCCTCTGGGACTAAGTCCTGTGGTTCATCTTCTGGGTTTAAGAAGACCCAAAAGAAGAAGATAGGAGGGAAAAGGAAGGCACCTGCTGCTGACAAAGGCAAGGGAAAAGTCAAGGTTGCAGATAAAGGAAAATGTCTCCACTGCAACATGGATGGGCACTGGAAGCGAAACTGCCCAAAATACCTTGCTGGGCTCAAAGAGAAGAAAGGTAAATTAGATTTACTTATTCTTGAAACTTGTTTAGTGGAAAATGATGATTTGACCTTGATACTTGATTCAGGAGCCGCTAATCATGTTTGCTCTTCATTTCAGGAAACTAGATCCTTCAAGGAGCTCGAAGAGGGTGAGATGACGGTCAGGGTCGGAACGGGAGACGTCGTCTCAGCTCGTGCAGTGGGAGATGCCAAGCTGTTTTTTAGAGATAGATTTTTATTTTTAGAAAATCTGTATATAGTTCCTAAAATTAAGAGGAACTTAATTTCTATCTCTTGTTTAATAGAACTTGGCTACTGTATTACCTTTTCCTTTAATGAAGCGTTCATTTCAAAGAAAGGTGTCAATACTTGTTGTGCTAAGTTAGAAAACGGCTTGTATGTACTTAAACCGAATCAAACTAAAGCAATTTTAAATCATGAGATGTTTAAGAATGTTAACACTCAAAGCAAAAGGCAAAGAATTTCTCCAAATAATAATACCTATCTATGGCATCTTAGACTTCGTCATATTAATCTCAACCGGATTGAGAGACTCTCTAAGAATGGACTTCTAAACAAGTTAGAAGATGATTCTTTACCGCCTTGCGAGTCTTGCTTGCAAGGTAAAATGACCAAGCGACCTTTTACTGGAAAAGGTTACAGAGCCATAGAGCCCTTAGAACTTGTATATTTGGGTCTTTGTGGTCCGGTGAATGTTAAACCTCGATGAGGGTACGAATATTTCATCTTTTTCATATATGATAATTCAAGGTATGGTTATCTATATCTAATGCATCACAAGTCTAAGGCTCTTGAAAAGTTCAAAGTGTATAAGGCTGAAATAGAGAATGCATTAGGGAAAACCATTAAAACACTTCGATCCGATCGAGGTGGAGAGTATATGGATTTGAGATTCCAGGACTATATGATAAAACATGGAATTGAATCTCAACTCTCAGCACCTAATACACCACAGCAAAATGGTGTGTCAGAAAGGAGAAACAGAACCTTGTTGGACATGGTTCGTTCTATGATGAGCTATGCTCAATTTCCTGCCTCGTTTTGGGGATACGCAGTAAAGACTACAGTTCAAATCTTGAACACTGTTCCATCAAAAGGTGTTTCAGAAACACCTTTTGAGCTTTGGAAGCGGCGTAAACCTAGTTTACAACACTCCAGGATTTGGGGTTGTCCGGCACACGTGCTCGTGACAAACCCAAAGAAACTGGAACCTCGTTCAAGACTATGCCAAGTTGGCTATCCCAAAGAAACGAGAGGTGGTCTTTTCTTCGACCCACAAGAAAACAAGGTGATTGTATCAATAAACGCCACATTCTTGGAGGAAGATCACATGAGGAACCACAAACCACGTAGTAAATTAGTACTAAATGAAGCTACAGATGAACCAACAAGAGTTGTTGATCAAGCTGGTCCTTCATCAAGAGTTGATGGAGGAACCATCACCTTCAGTCAGTCTCGTCCTTCTCAATCGTTGGGAATGCCTCGACTCAGTGGGAGGGTTGTTTCCCAACCTGACCGCTACTTGGGTTTAGCTGAAACTCAAGTTGTCATACCTGATGACGGCGTAGAAGATCCATTGTCTTATAAACATGCGATGAATGACGTAGAGAAGGACCATTGGATCAAAGCCATGGACCTTGAAATGCAGTCAATGGACTTCAATTCAGTATGGGAACTTGTAGACCAACCTGAAGAGGTTAGACCCATAGGGTGTAAATGGATCTATAAGAGAAAGAGAGATGCAGCCGAAAAGGTATAGACCTTTAAGGCTAGACTTGTAGCAAAGGGTTTTACCCAAAGGGAAGAAGTTGACTATGAAGAAACTTTTTCCCCTGTTGCTATGCTAAAGTCTATTAGGATACTCTTGCGTTTTATGATTATGAAATTTGGAAAATGGACGTCAAGACTGCCTTTTTGAATGGTAATCTTGATGAGAGTATCTATATGTCTCAGCCCGAAGGGTTCATAACCCAAGGTCAGGAGCAAAAAGTTTGCAAGCTCAATCGATCCATTTATGGGTTGAAACAAACGTCAAGATCTTGGAATATAAGATTTGATACTGTGATCAAGTCTTACGGCTTTGACCAAAACGTTGATGAGCCATGTGTTTACAAGAGGATCATCAACGACAAAGTAGTTTTATTGGTACTTTATGTGGATGATATCCTACTCATTGGGAATGATGTAGGATACCTTCTCGACATAAAGAATTGGTTGTGACCCAATTCCAAATGAAAGATTTGGGAGAGAGGCGCAATATGTTCTTAGGATTCAAATCTTGAGAATCGCAAGAACGAGCTAGCACTTTCTCAAGCGTCTTATATCGACAAAATGTTGTCCAGATATTCGATGCAGAATTCCAAGAGGGGCTTATTACCCTTCAGGCATGGAGTTCATCTGTCTAGGAAACAGTGTCCCAAGACACCTCAAGAAGTTGAGGATATGAGACATATTCCCTATGCCTCTGCGATGGGTAGCTTAATGTATGTTATGTCGTACGAGGCGGGACATTTGTTATGCGATGGGAATAGTCGGTGAGGTACCATCCAATCCAGGTTAGACCATCGGGCGAATGATTAAAAATATCCTCAAGTATCTTTAGAGAACGAGGGACTATGCGCTTGTGTATGGGTCTAAGGATTTGATCCTTACTGGATACACTGATTCTGATTTTCAGACCGATAAGGATTCCCGAAAATCTACATCGGGATAAGTTTTCACCCTTAACAGGGAGCTATAGTATGGCGAAGCATCAAGCAAGGATGCATCGCGACTCCACGATGGAGGTTTGAGTATGTCGCTTGCCAAGAAGCGGCTAAGGAGGTTGTTTGGCTAAGGAAATTCCTTCGATTTGAAAGTTGTTCCAAATATGGAATCTCCCATCACCTTATACTGTGACAACAGTGGTGCGGTAGCCAATTCGAAGAAACCTCGCAGCCATAAGCGAGGCAAGCACATCGAGAGGAAGTATCACCTGATACGAGAAATAGTGCAACGAGGAGATGTGACAGTCACGAAGATCGCTTCGGAGCACAATATTGTTGATCCGTTTACAAAGACTCTCACGACTAAAGTGTCCGAGGGTCATCTGGACAGTCTGGGTCTACGAGATATGTACATAGGCTAATCTAGAGCAAGTGGGAGATATGTAATGGGGTATATGGATGCCCTAGTTTATTGTGTTTCTATCTCATGTAACTACCGTTTTAGATTATGATGTATCCAACTAGAGTTTTAGTTCAAGTGGGAGTTTGTTGGGATTTGTGCCCTAAAACTCGTAGTTTGTATTTATGTTCTAGTTAATGTAATAAAGTGTTATTATTTCAATAAAGAGTTATTGTTCGTTACCTACGAGTTTGCCTTTATTTAAACCCTAAATCCAATAAACTAAACATCCAAGGTTGTTATATGAATCTTTAACCCAGAATGTAGTGTACATATAAATGATCTCGGTTGAGATCTGACCTAAAGGGTCTATAGTTAGGGGATAAGGTTCGGGTACCTTACCCTGGTAAAACTGTGGATGTTGCCCACTTTGTATTTGATACAAACACTATGATTCTAACGTGTTCGTGTAGATGACATGTGAGTGGGGATATCCTATGTAATGAGATTACATAAGACCGGACCACGAAATAGTAACTTCTAGTCAGAAACTCAGTTGACTAGTTAGGTTTCTATTTCACTAGGATGACCTAGGCAACTTGATCTCAATCTCGATCGAGTTACTGAACTCCTGTTCGCTAGGAATTGTCCTTTGACTAGTATGGGTGAGAGTGGCGGTTCGGCCGGCTCTCAATATGCCTACCTTCTTGGGGACAAGACCGAGTGAGCGGTTTGGGAACTTAACCTAGCAAGATGGAATTCACTCCTTCCCGCCTACTAGGGTAAGTAGAGGAATGTTCCCTTATGTGGTGTCTCCGGGACTTGAACAAAGCGCTCGACCCTCTCATTGGCCCGAGAGGGACTCTGTTTGTTGGTAGGACCACAAACAAATTATTCATTACAGAGAACCGGTACTTATCGCACAAGATGTAACCCGGGGGTAAAGCGGTAATTTGACCGGTGGTGTTACGAACATTCGTGAAGGATTGACTTCTTCATTATTGGTCAATATCCGTGGACACGAAAATATATCTGCGGTGAGAAGAGTGCAAACATGCGGGACTTTAGTGGAGTGTTCCATGATTAACGAATGTTGATTGGGAGGTTAATGAGATTAACCAACAATCTCGTATCGTTGGAGCTTACGATCCAGTAGGTCCATTAGGTCCACCTTCTAGCTCGTAAAGGGTTCTTAGATCATTTGAATTTGAAATGTTCAAATTCATTAGGGAATATATTTAATGTATATGGATACGATATAATATACAGTTTTGGAACTATATATTATAAATTTAATGTGAATAGGATTCATATTAAATTATATGAGAGAATTGAATATTTGAAAAAGTTCAAATATTATATTAAATGTGAATGTGATTCACATTTGAAAACTATAGGTTAAAATTTAATGTGCACTGGATGTACATTAAAACTATAAGTTAAAGGGGCAATATGATTAAATGAGATTTAATCCAAATTAAATATATGATATTTAATTTGTATTATTTAAATATAATTTAAATTAATAATTAAATTTGATTTAATTATTATTTAATTATTATTATTATTTCAATAATAAAATAAGGGAACGTTTCATTCAGACACGTTCCCACTACCCCCCTTCTTCTCCCTATCGACAGTTTAACAGGGACAAGAGGGTTGATGTTCTCTCGATCGATTTTTCATTTTTGGGAAGAGCTCTCACTGCAAGAATTCCCTCTCTCTCTCTCTAATTCCCAATTCTTCCAATTGTTGGATCTTTCCCACCAAGGAAGATCTAAGCACTCAGAGACATAGAGGGTTTTCAAGTTGTAGTGTTCCTGCTTGAAAAACAGAGGAGTTGTTGTGTTGCTGAGTTACTGGAATTTGCTTAGAGCAAGGAGTTGCTGCGAGTCTACAAAGGTAATCATTTCTATTTTTTTAGTTTAATTGTTAAACTAAACACGTTTGCATGTAACCCTCCATGTTTAACTAGATTAAAAGCATGCTTGTTCTGCATGTTTTTGTCAATGTATTGGTTTTTTTTTCAACTAAAACAATCAAGCAAATTACGATCCCAAACGACGTTTCCGCTGCTCAAGGAGATCGATCTCCATCAAGATTAACTGATCAAACTCTTTGATCCAGTTAATCAATATTCATTAACAGCAAGACACTCCACTATAGACTTGTAGCTGCACTCTCCTCACTGTAGATAATATTGTGTCCATTGATATAGCCATTACCCATGAGTCGACCCTTCACACGTTGTTCGTGATCACAGTTGGGTCAAATTACCGTTTTACCCCTGTGATTATCTCTTTGTTCCTTAAGCACCACTGATCCTCTAATGAACAACAAGTCTAAGGTCCTACCATAGACTCATACCCTCATAGAGGGTGGGACCCCGTTGTTCAAGACCTGGAGTCAGTTCTTAAGGGAACAACCTATCTAATTCCTTAGTGTAGGAATGAGTGAATTCCATCTTGCATAAGTAAGTTCCCAGCTACCTACGAGGTTCTGTCCCTGAGAAGGTAGGTTTATTGAGTCGGCTACATGCCACTCTCACCCATACTAGTCTAAGAACAAACCCCTATAAGCAGGAGTTCTTAACTCGCTCAGGATTCAGTCGAGTCACTAATGATCATCTATAAATTACTAGTCTTATCACATTTAACGATTATTTACACCGGTTGGACTAATAATTTGCGGTACGGTCTTGTATGAACTCTTCATACATGATGCCCCCACTCGCATGTCAACTGCATGAATGAGTTGGATTACCTCATTTGTACTAATTACAAAGTGGGTCGCATACATGGTTTCCAACCTTATTCTTATACCATAGACCATTTAAGTTATATTCTTGAGCACAATCCAAATAGTGTCCACTACACTGATGTTCAAGATATATGTTATAACCTTGGAGTTTAGTTTATTGGATTTATAAAGCAAGGCTGTAATTTTATCAAAACAAATAACTCTTTATTTCTTTGATCAAAATTACACAAGTTTTAGGGCATAAATCCCAACAATCTCCCACTTGACCTAAAGCTTGTGGAGTACTATTACAGTGATGTAAATACAATAAACTAGGGCATTTAAACCCTTTGTACAAAATACTCCCTCTTGCCCTAATTGGGGAAGACTTGTAAACCTAGATCTTCTAGGTGACTCTCAAATACTATAGTCGTGAGAGCCTTTGTAAAAGGATCATCAACGTTGTGCTCTGAGGCTATCTTTGTGACAATCACGTCTTCTCTATGCACGATCTCCCGGATGAGATGATATTTCCGCTCTATGTGCTTTCGCCTCTTATGACTTCGGGGTTCCCTCGAATTTTTCACTGCACCACTGTTATCGCAATACAGCGTGATGAGCAAAGTCATATTTGGAACAGCTTCCAAATTTAGCATGAATTTCCTTAACCAAACGACCTCATTAGTTGTTTCAGAAGCTGCTACATATTCGACCTCCATGGTGGAATCTGCGATGCATCCTTGTTTGACGCTTCGCCATACTACAGCTCCTCCATTCAGAGTAAATATTGACCCTGATGTAGATTTCTGAGAATCTTTATCGATCGAAAGTCGAAATGCGTGTATCCCGTGAGATCAAATCCTTAGCCCCATACACAAGCATGTAGTTCCTTGTTCTCCAAAGATAATTAAGGATTGTTTTAACCGTTGTCCAGTGTTCAAGTCCTGGATTGGATTGATACCTACTGACCATTCCAATTGGAAAACAGATGTAAGACCTAGTACACAACATGGCGTACATCAGGCTCCCAACAGCTGATGCGTAAGGAATTCGTCTCATATCCTCAACTCCTTGAGGTGTCTTAGGACACTGTTCCTTAGACAAATAGACTCCATGTCTAAAAGGCAATAGGCCCTTTTTGGAGTCTTGCATCTTAAACCTTGACAACACTTTGTCTATGTAAGATGTTTGAGACAAGGCTAGTATTTTATTCTTGCGGTTCCGGACAATTTGGATCCCAAGAACAAACTGTGCATCACCCAAATCTTTCATTTGGAATTGCATAGCTAGCCAATCCTTAATGTCAGTAAGATAACCTACATCATTCCCAATGAGTAGGATATCATCCACATAGAGAATTAGGAATGCGACAAAACTATTGATGATTTTCTTGTAGACACAAGGTTCATCATCATTCTGGTCAAAACCATAAGATTTGATTGCCTCATCAAATCTTATATTCCAGGACCTAGAGGCTTGTTTCAGTCCATAAATTGACATTTTAAGCCTGCAAACCATTTGCTCTTGTCCTGGTTCCATGAACCCTTTGGGTTGGTCCATGTAGATGTTTTCCTCAAGATTGTCATTCAAAAAGGTTGTCTTGACATCCATTTGTCATACCTCATAGTCATAATATGTGGCAATGGCAAGTAGGATACAGATAGACTTTACCATAGCAACAGGTGAAAAGGTCTCCTCATAGTCAACCCCTTCGACCTGGGTATAACCCTTTGCTACTAGTCTAGCTTTAAAGGTTTGCACCTTCCCATCTACACCACACTTTCTCTTGTAGATCCACTTACAACCTATAGGTTTTACCCCATCAGACTTATCTACAAGATCTCAAATAGAATTGAAGTACATAGACTCCATTTCTTGGTCCATGGCTATGACCCATTTATCTTTGTCTTTGTCAACCATCGCTTGATTATAAGTCAATTGATCCTCGCAGTTGTCATCTGGTATAACAACTTGGGTTTCAGATAAACCCATGTAACGGTCAGGTTGTGTTATAACTCTCCCACTACGTCGAGGCATACTCAACTCTTGAGATGGACTCTCTTGACTAGACAAACTAGTATCAACAACTTTTGTTGACATACTAGTTTTATTAGCAACCTTTGTTATTGTTCCGTCTAACTCACTCAACACAATTTTACTTCTTGGTTTGTGGTCCCTTATGTGGTCCTCCTCTAAGAAAGTGGCATTTGTCGACACAAAAACCTTATCTTCCTTAGGATCATAAAATAAACCACCTCTTGTTTCTTTTGGGTAGCCTACGAATAGCCACAATTTTGAACTTGAATCCAACTTTTTTGGATTTGTCACAATCACATGCGCTGGACAACCCCAAATTCTGAAATGACATAAACTACCTTTACGTGCTTTCCAGAGTTCAAAAGGTGTTTCAGAAGTACTTTTTTAGGGCACATTGTTTAAAATGTATATTGCAGTCTCCACTGCGTAACCCCAAAAAAAACTAGGGAGATGAGCATAACTCATCATTGATCGAACCATGTCCAACAAGGTTCTATTTCTCCTTTCCGATACACCGTTTTGCTGTGGTGTACCGGGAGCTGAGAGTTGGGATGTAATTCCATGTTCTATCATATAGTTCTGGAATTTTAATTCCATGTACTCTCCACCTCGATCCGATCGAAGTGTTTTAACAGTTTTACCTAATTGATTTTCAACCTCAGTATTAAATTTCTTGAACTTTTCAAGTGTTTCAGACTTGTGGTGCATTAGGTAAATATGCCCAAATCTAGAATAATCATCTATAAAGGAGATGAAATATTCATAACCTCCTCTAGCTTTAACATTGATCGGATCACAAGGGTCTGAATGTATAAGCTCAAGAGGTTCTTTGGCTCTATAACCTTTTCCACTAAAAGATCTTTTAGTCATTTTGCCTTCTTGGTAGGATTCACATATAGGTAAAGTATTTTCTTCTAACTCATTTCGAAGTCCATTCTTTACCAATCCCTCAATCCTATTGAGATTAATGTGACCCAATCTTAGATGTCAAAGATGAGCATTTTCTTTAGGAGAAATTTTACGTTTCTTAGTTTGTACGTTTGCGGTTTAAATAATTCGATGTTCAAAACCATTTTGACCGATTAGGCCTTAAAACATACAACTCATTTTCTAATGAAACTGAACATATTTCTATACCTTTCTTCAAAATAAACACTTTATTCATAGAGAAAGAAACAGAAATACATTGTTCTATAAGGCAAGAAATTGAAATAAGGTTTCTAGTAAACCCTGGTATCACTAATATATTGTCCAACAACATATATTTCTTGTCAAAATAAAGTTTCATCGTGCCTACTGCTATAGCTGAGACGACTTCTCCATTTCCAACCCGGAGCGTTATCTCTCCTTTCAGTAGGCTCTTTGCGAGAATCAATTCCACTGAAAATAAGAGCAAACATGATTAGTGGCGCCTGAATCAAGTATCCAAGCAATTTTATCATTATCCACTAAACAAGTTTCTAGGCAAAGTAAATCATATTTACCTTCCTTCTTCTTTTCTGCAATGTACTTCAGACAGTTCTGTTTCCAATGCCCGTCTTCGTTGCAGTAGAAACACTTTCCTTTGTCAGCAACTTCTTTGACTTTCTTGCCCTTTTGGGCGGCAGCTTTGTTAGCTTGTTTCTCTTTACCAATCTTCTTCATGTTCTTCTTCTTCCCTTTCAGGTTAGAAGAAGATGAAATATATTTTTTTCCCCAGAGGTCGAACCTCTGTGATAACTCCTCATCGGCAACATTTTCCTCACCTTTCGATCCACTGAATTTTCATCAAAGATTGAAAGGTCTGGAGTTCATTCAGAAGGGAGGTAAGGTTAAAAGTAAGCTTGTCCATAACAGCATTACTTCTAAACTGTAGGAAACTATCTGGAAGGGTTTCTAGAATGAAACTGACCTAGCTCGACTCATCGATGGAAACATCATTCGACTCCGCGATGTAAAAGTGCACCATCATATCCAAGACATGATCCCGAACAGATGTACCCTCTTGCATCCTTGAGTGAAATATGTACTTTAGGGCATTGTGTCGGGCCTGTGTGGACTGTTGTCCAAACATGCCCTCATGCTTCTTGGCTAATATGTCAGACATACTTGCCGGCATGTAGACCTTGGCCTTATCATTGGCCTTGATCCATCGATCATATGCATCACGAACATTTAAGTGGCGCATTCGAGCACAACACCGAGAGACACTCCTCAGTTAGCACAAACTTCAGATCATCCACTACCAATATAGTGTTGAGTTTGTTTATCATATTCTCTCCGGTTAACTTTTCTGCACCCAATAAGGAAATAATATAGCTGAAAAATTTACAAACGAACTTGTATGAGTTTCTTGTTATAACTCTAATCCAATCATGTTTTAGCTAATTATCAAATGATTCCTAGGCCATTTATAATTTGCAATGATACTCCAAAGGTTTAGGATGTATGACACCGAAAGGTAATAAAAAACACTCCTCCTCTGGATCAAGACACTCTTGACCAAAACCTAATGCCATAATAACTCTTATTCCTATAGACTTTAGTTACCATTTTTCGGTCAGGATACATAGACAACTTATGTACCCCATGAGTGTAACCCTCTGTCTTTAGATCCCAGAGTCTCCATCCAATAAAATCCGCCGAAGGGAGAACTAGATTGAAAAACATACTAAGGAAATCTTTATCCCTTTCGGGTGTCTACTGTGTTCGATCCCCTATGATCAAGCCCTCCGAAGGATTGTCTGGTCCAGGCCAAACTAGCAGGCTGACCATAGTGGTCTAACGGTGTAAACCGATAAAAGAGACCGTAGGTTTTATTTTTTACTAAACCTGCTCCCACACACTATAAGTATCGTCTCCATTCACCTTGATATTGACTCATACAAACACCATCCGAAGGGAACGCTCCCGTTTGCGCCACGAGACCAAGTATGAGTCTCACGGTGTGAATTTCCCGAAGATAACGTAGGTCGAAAAATATGTATCATATACACTTTTCCTCCACTAGATACTTTAAAGTTATAGGAATCTTACTTAGGCTAAAACCCGACTAATGGTTTTACTTAACTCTATTAATATAACTCTTATATCGATAATCAATATAACTCTTAAATTGATTTTATCCTAAGTTTGTTAATATAACTCCTTATATTAAACCTAGGATTTCTAGTTTATTAACCCCTTAATAAACCCGTTGACGCTACTGTAATTTATAAACTCTCTGATTAAATTTCACTCGTAGGTCATTTCCCAGGTAGGGGTGTTCCGTTTCCGTCAGCTTAAATACCCCAGCCTAGACAGAACCTTGCTTAGACAGAGTTCCTCTTTTAATCATAGCTTATAAATTACTTAGTTCCTAATTCTAACATAATTAGAACTAGATAACCTAAGGTCTATTATTTCCAAGTTTTAAACATTTTAAAACTAATAATTAACCTTAGGTGACATGCATACTATGTTATAGTGCTTGATCATTCATCACATGAATAATAAGACATTCATAGCATAATCATCTCATGATATATAATGCATGTCAATGTTGTCCATAAATTAATATAACAACTTTATATTAATTAATCACGCAAACTATATAATATAACTCTTTATATTATAAATGATGCATGAAAATGTTTAACCTAAGGTGGGATTTCTAAAATAAAAGCATACATTATGAATGGAAATAATTACACAACAATTGCATAATTTAAATAGCAAAATTAGACCACTTTTGGCACCCTAAAACTAATTTTAATTAATATAATCTAATTATAATTAAAATTAAATAAATTAAATATAAATAAATATAAAACGTTTTTATATTTATTATATATAATAAAAACGAATTTTTGCCCGTTGGAAAAACTGTTGAAAACGCCTTCGGCGTTGCAACGCTGTATGTTGTCCGTTTCTGCCCGTTGGAATGCGTTGCGAAACACCTTCGACGTTACTAACGCGAAGGCGCGCGTTACCTTGCGCCTCTAATGCGTGCCTCCTTCTCGCAAGCGCGCGTTTAACGCCAATGAACAATAGCGTTGCAGCGCATTACACCTGCACAACATGTGGAATCTCTTATTCCTTGCTCGTTTTCGCTCCGATCTTCTCAGCAACCACCTTGCCTCGATCGACACGGACTTACAGACTCGATTTACAATTAAAATTGTCCAAAACACCGGGCCCTTACATTGAACGATTCTAAGAAAATTGTATATCTAGGTGCCAAAATTGAAAACGTCTAAAATTGCAAACCGTTCATACATCTCATGCAAAACAGTAAATCTCACCTCGTTCTTGAAAAATGCAGAACGTAAATCAAGAACGCAATTGGGCTCTGATACCAATTGTAGGGAATTGAATCCCACAGCGGAATCGATTGTCAATCGCGCGTTCTCAATTTAGTTACAATGATTACATTCAAGAACTAAGACAGCTAGATTAAGCATAAAACATAATATGGACAACAAGAAATTATACCTTTGAAGAACCTTTCTTGGAGTGCTCTTTCTCCCACAACCACGATCTTAGCAACACGAACCCAAGAGATTATGAACACTACCACCGGATCTTCTCCGTTGTTCTCTAGGTGAGGGAGGAAGGTGGGTTCCCTTTAGGTGAGATGAGATGTTGTGAAATAGAGAGATTGTTTTTTAGAACCTTTCCAACAACACAACCAAAATGGCACAAAATTTCTTAACCTAGTTGCACCTCATGCAACCATATATATAGAGAAATAGGATGGAAATGACCATCCTACCCTTCCTTTATTCTCTCATTAGTATATGGTTTATATGTGAATCTAATTCACATTAAAACTATATATATTATATCAATGATATCATATATAATTGATATAACACCTCATGTATGAAATTGAACACTTCAATTTCATTCCTAACTTTATACCCTCAATATTACCATGTTGAGCCAACGGAGGGACCTAATGGACCTATAGTTCATGAGCTCCAATGATATGAGATTAACTGATCAAACTCTTTGATCCAGTTAATCAATATTCATTAACTACAAGTCACTCCACTATACACTTGTAGTTGCACTCTCCTCACTGTAGATAATATTGTGTCCACTTATATAGTCATTACCTATGAGTCGATCCTTCATAGGTTGTTCGTGATCACAGCTGGGTCAAATTATCGTTCTACCTCTATGATTACCTCTTTGCTCCATAAGCACCACTGATCCTCTAATAAACAACAAGTCTAAGGTCCTACCATAGACTCATACCCTCATAGAGGGCGGGGCCCCGTTGTTCAAGACCTGGAGTCAGTTCTTAAGGGAACAACCTATCTAATTCCTTAGTGTAAGAATGAGTGAATTCCCTCTTGCACAGTTAAGTTCCCAACTACCTACGAGGTTCTGTCCCTGAAAAGGTAGGCTTATTAAGTCGGCTACAGGTCACTCTCACTCATACTAGTCTAAGGACAAACCCCTATAAGTAGGAGTTCTTAACTCGCTCATGATTCAGGTCGAGTCACTAATGATTAATTACTAGTCTTATTCTGTTAACGATGTTACACTGGTTAGACTAATAATTTGTGTATGAACTCTTCATACAGGATGCCCCCACTCGCATGTCAACTACATGAATGAGTTGGATTACCTCATTTGTACTAATCACAAAGTGGGTCGCATCCATGGTGTTACAAGAATAAGGTTTCCAACCTTATTCTTATACCATACATCATTTAGGTTATATTCTTGAACACAATCCAAATAGTGTCCACTACACTGATGTTCACGATATATATATTATCAAGATATATGTTATAACCTTGGAGCTTAGTTTATTGGATTTATAAAGCAAGACTGTAATTTTATCAAAGCAAATAACTCTTTATTTCTTTGATCAAAATTACACAAGTTTTAGGGCATACATCCCAACAACCACCACATCCCATAAAGCATCAAAGGCGGTACTACTGCGCACAATCGACCACGGGCTCATTCCTGAGCCTGTACTAGGGCGAAGAACTCTATCCAACCCCTCTGACTCTAAGGATCACACCCCGAGTCACACAACTGGATGGAGGGCGGACCATCACATCCCATAACATCATCGTCACCTCGCCAACCTCAAGTCTCAGCCTACTAAGGGTTACACAGAGACTTGGGCCTACACTAGGGCTAGTTGTGCTAACTACAATCCTAAGGCTCAACCGCACTTCCCGAGTTGCTTCAAGCTAAGCACGAGACTACCAGGCTCGGGATAGACAATCATAGCACATTACACATTTAAGAAACCCAGCACAAGCTTACATCGCCCTACTAGTTATAGTCACATGGAACTAACAGGCTACTAGAATGAACTAACGAGTTCAAGCTTCAGCACTGATAAACATTGACATCAACAATGAACTTGATTCATGCACAACTGCGAACATCACATCCTAACATGCTACTACCAGAACATTATGTTTACTTCCAATCGAATATTGCATGCAATGTGCCCCTAAGCCCGACACTTAGGGGTGGTGTAGTCCAAATAACTACTTACTTATACTCCATCAACAATGAGCAACTTGAGAAACGCGACGTCCTCCAACGTACTTTTGCTTCCAAGGTAAAACTCCTAACGAAAACACACATCAGAATTAATAATCTGAAAAGCAACCGAGGCCTTAAAAGCTTACGAGGGACAAAACTCACCCAACGGATATTCGAAACGAGCTAAGGAACGGATCGAGGCGACCGCACGGAATGAGGCAGCTAGTGGCTCTACAGGCGACGACGGTGGCGCGTGAAGGTGGCAGTGGCGGCGCGTGGGTGGCAGATTCGGAATCCTCGTGACCCGATCTATCCAGAACCAGTCTTTGCTCCTCAAAAACTGGTCGAAAGAGCTCGAACCGGCTGAACCAAGCGGTGGATTTCAAGCTTCCCATGGCGGTTGCAACTCCACCGGCGACTCCCTGCGACGGTTGGTGTGACTCGAACGGCGCGACGCGACGTGGCGGCGCGGCTGCTTCAGGCGAGCTTCCAAAGGTGGCGACGGCGAACTGAGAGAGAGAGACTGTGAGAGAGAGAGGGATTGTGAGAGGGAGGGAGAGAGAGAGGGGGACTGTGAGAGAGAGGGATCGAGAGAGGGACTGTGAGAGAGAGGGGGGCGGGCAGACGAGGAGGCGAGAGAGAGACGGATAAGAGGGAGGGAGACGTGGGGAAAAGAAGTGTCGGCGGTCGTTTCTGCGAGGTGCGCGAGTGGGGGGCGAGTCGCCCCCTCCAACTTCTTCTCCTTTATTTTTTTTTTTTTTTAACACATTTACGCAGTTTTTCTAAACAATTCATTAGTATTTACGATATGTAAAAAGATGATACTACATTACACTTTTTAGTCTTTCCATTTTCGCTATCTATTTACTTCTTAAATTTTCAAATCATTTATATTAGTACATGAGTTCTCCAAAACAAATTTATAATTTCTGTTACCTTTTTGCTAATGCAAAGTTGATTGGATATATTTTTTAATATTAATGATTGGATATATTTTTTAATAATATTAATTTTTCCAACTTGATGCTAAAAATATTTTTCCGTAAAAATAATGTATATTATTGAGGTTTATATATTAGTTAGCCGGGATGGATCGCTCAATTTAATTAAGATATATCTTCTAAAAGTAAGTTTATAATATCTCACTTTTTTTCGTTTTTTGAGTTCAACAACATTTGAGAATGGTAAATTTGAGAGGTCATAAATTGGCTTATAATCTCTCATCACTTCACATGTTGTTAATAGTAAAAAAAGAAAACACTAAAATTATAAAGCAAAGAAAAAAATATCCTTAACTACATGCAATATTAAACACAAAAAAAAACATTAAATACCAAAAATAAAGAAATATAGATTACAAAAAGGATGTCTAAATATAATGAGAAAAAAAAAAATCTTGTTCTTGCAAACAGTGTCTATAGGACGACCATTAATTTTGATAGATAGGGGACGACAAGGAGGGAGGGAGATTCCTATTTCTGTCTGTCCAAATTCTTACAATAAAGATTCTATTTTGAAATCAAAGATATATTCTTAAAAAGAACCAAAATTTTCACTATTCTCCTTATGCAATAAGTTGTACCCTTTTTCTCTAATTTCAACCATCCACATTTACTATCATCGAAAATTTATATTTGGTGAGATCCAAGTTGTCACAAGCTGGCATGTGCTCGAGTACTTTTCAAATTGATATGCTTGATTTGAAAAATGTTGTTCCTGACACTAATATATAAGATATTTTGAATGATGAAAATGCAATCCACGTGTCGTGAGTTTTTTCAAAATCTTACCTAAAAAGATTGGTTAAAGTTTTACTGAAATTAGAAGTGATTCCACTCATGGTATTTAAATTCTATCGACATCGATATTTTAAATTTTGATTGTATTTTCTAATTAACTCATTATTCCCTTTTAGAGCTTTTACATCACAAATAATAAAGGGTAGATAATTTAAGAATTACATACTCACATTTTAAACTTAAATTACACTTCGATGTCTACCCCTTTCGAGAAATTATTCAATGAGACCGCTACAATGTGGTCAGCTCATATTAACCATTGGATCTGGATCCAATAATTTTTATGTCTCCTAATATCTCTTGGATATAAATTCGAAGCAGTTCTCTCTCCATCCGACGATGAAAAACTACCGGATAATGAATGATCATCAATATGACATATAAATAATGAATGATGTTGAATTATATGATTAAGAATTTAGAACAAGATTCTTATGATAGGGACTCAAATATGAAGTTTAAAAATGTTTAAATAATTGGTTTAATAATTTAAAATTTAAAAAAAAAAAAGTTTGAGGATTTAAATTAGAACTCTAAAGTTTAAAAAGAACTAAAATAGATAAATAAAATTTTGTATATATTAATTATAGTTTCCATGTGAATTTTTATATATGTTTATGCCATAACTATTAAAATCTATTTTGATAACCATTTGGTGTTTGTTTCTCATCATTTCTCTACAATAACTTTCATATTCTCTACCATGGTTTCTATATTTCTTGATAAAACACTTGAATTCTTAGTTAAAGTCTAAGAACAAAAACTATTTTTTGAAAACTATTTTTTTAAGTTTTCAAAACTTTGGTATAGTATAGGTTTCGAGAAAGCATGGAAAAATATTGGTGAAGTAGTATTTATGATCTTAATTTTTAAAAACCGAAAGCCAAAAATTAAATAGTTTCAAATGTCCAAAGAAATCATAACTCAATTGACATGATGAATGTGTTAATAACCACGAGTTTTGTGGTTCAAATCCCTCAACCCCAATTGTACTAAAAAAAATTAAAAAAATTTGTATGTTGATAACTATTTGGTTTTCTAAGATGAAGCCTATAAATACTACTTCCATATCTATGGTTCTTCATATGTTTTTTAATCTACTTTTTATATGTGTTTTCAAAAACTCATTTTGTATTTTTAGAATTTGACTAAAATTCAAGTGTTTTCCTAAGATAGATGGAAACTATTGTTGAGAAAATTAAAATTATTGTAGAGAAATTGTGAGAAAACAAGCACAATTTTCAAAACTACAGCTTCGTTTTGGTACCCATTTGATTTTTAGTTTTTGATTTTTGAAAAATAAGTCTAAAAATGTTACTTCTACCCATGAGTTTCTATATTTTCTTCTCTACTTTGTACTTATGTTTTCAAAAACCAAATTAAGTTTGAAGACTAGAAAAAAATAGATTTCAAAAGCTTGTTTTTGTTTTTGAAATTTGGTTAGAAACTTAAATGGTATCTCAAGAAACATGGAAACCATTGTTGAGAAGATGAAGAGAAATTGTGAAAAAAAAAATAAGCATAATTTTCAAAAACAAAAAATTAAAAACTAAGACACTGTTTGATAACCATTTGGTTTTTAGTTTTTGGTTTTTGAAAATTAAGCCTATAAACACTACATCCACCTTTGGTTTTCCATATTTTCTTATATACTTTTAAGGTGTGTTTTAAAAAACCAAGCGAAATTTAAAATACTAAAAAAATAGTTTTCAAAAGTTTGTTTCTGTTTTGAGAATTTGGTTAAGAATTCAAGTGTTTTCTTAAGAAAAAGGAAACCACTCTAGAGAAGATACGCATTATAGAGAAAAACAAGCACAATTTTAAAAACTCAGAAACAAAAAACCAAATGATTATTAAACGTAACCTAGATGTTTATTAAATGGGGACCTAAATGATTATGAAATTGGACTTTAGTTTATCAATTTGTTGTTATGCTATATGATTAACCTGTATAAAAACTTTCAAAATTCATAGATGAATAGCCACTTTTATTCCCATTTAAAAAAAAAAAATCAAAATTTTGGTTTTTTATGTGTGCGCGCTTTTCAATGAAAATGGTCACAAGCCCATTGGAAATTTACAACAAAAAATTATTCTAAAAGTACAAGGAGAATTGTGACAAATGTCTAAAATAAATAGTCTATAATGAAAAATGTCTAAAAATGTTTCATATTGCAATTTTGCCTACCTATTTTTTAGGAAGGAGTGTGAAGAAAATGATATGCCCATTTTGCCCCTGGTATATAATTATATTTACAGTTAAATCTAATTCATCCTAAATCTGTTCCAATCGATTTTCCTTAATATTCGACTCCTCATTTTTGGCAGCTCCCATCGATTTTTTTGTAAATAGTTATTGAATGTGTTGTAGGTTCTCTCTCATTGAGGTTGCACGAAACTAGATTTTATCTCATTGATGGCTTTTGAGAGGGCAAAGGGAAACATTGTTGGAAGAGTTCATTGAGACCAAAAGGAGATGAAACAACATTGAAGATCGAAGAAAATACGAGAGTTTCAAATGAAATGGTCGGGGAAGATGAAGACCATTTTTCGTCATTTTTTTAATTTTCTGAGATCTAGCGGTTCATAAATAAAAATTGTTCTTGGATAAATGGAAGGAAAAGAAACCTAGAAAAGAACTCTAAAAAGAAGATGCAGAATAAAGTTTATTAAACACATTCGATTTTCGAAGGTAAAAATGACATTAGATAGAAATATATACCTCGGACGAAACAAGCCTAAAGAAAACAATAAGCAAGAGAAAATACCAACCGAATAAGTCTTTGTATAACCGTGTGTCGTCCCCCGAAGAAGAAGTTGTATGAATGAAAAAATTGAACAAATACTCAATTTTTTAAAGCAAAAATGACCGTAGATAGAAAATATTTGTGTATATTGTGAATCCAGGAAACAAGAGGAAATGAGAGAGATCATTGTGTATATTGTGGGTAAATATCTAATGGTTCAACAATATAAACAACAGGGGAGCGTTGTAGATACTAATATACACATGAACAAGCAAGCCTAGAGAAACCAGGAAACAAGAGAAAATACCAATAAAAGAGGTCATTATGTATACGGTGGATCGTCAAAAGGAACCCATAAATGAAAGGAAATACCTAATGGTCCAACAAGAAGCTACGGTATAAACAACAAGAAGCATGGAGTTTAGGTGGAGTATTAATTATGACAGGTGGTTAATGATGACATTTTTACCTCGGTTAACCGACATGTATGAGGATTTTTATATTAAGTTTAATTTTTACTCGCTTAATAGGTAATTACACATTTTCATTTCATTTAATCAACATATATGTATGTCAATACATACGATAAATCCAATAAGCTAGTCATTTAAATCATTATGCTCATTTATGTAACCAATGCATTATTTTCTTCTTTAACAATGTTAACTTAATAGTTTAGATTTGATTCAAGTTTTTTATATTTTGTTAGCTAATATTTCTCTCTTCCCTTAGACTCCTCTATTTTTATATTTTGTTAACTCTCTCTCCCCTTAAAATCTTGCTTTTTTGTAGTCTTTTATTTTATTCTTTGATTCACTCATTTTTGTTAGTCATAGTTAGGTGCAACTCCGTTGATGTACTAAAAAAAAAAGTTAGGTGCAACTCCCAAATATTCACAATAAGGGTATTTTCGTCTCTGATGGAGATCAGATCCTCTTAAGCAGCGGAAACATGATTTGAAATCGTAATTGCAAGTTCGTTTTGTGTTGAAAACAAAAACCAGTACATTATATAAAAATACATAACAAACATACATTTCCTAATCTAATTAGGCATGGAACTAATCATGCAAGCACATGTTGTTTAGACATTAAACTAAAACGATATAGACGATTACCTTTGTAGTTTCAATTCAGCAACTCCTTGCTCCAAATGTGCAGCAACACAGCAACTAAGATTTCTTCTCTGTTTTCTTCAACAGGACAGCACCACGAGGAAAACCTCCTATTCTCTGAGTTTCACTTAGATCACCCTAGGTGGGAAGGGATCCAACTTTTGGAAGAAGGGAATTGAGAGAGAGAGAATTTTCTAGAGACAGCAATTCACAATTGCCCACCCTACAATGATTGATCGATCCATCAATCCACAGATTCCCTCTCCCTGTTTAACAGTCGATACGGAGAGGAAAAGGGAAGGTGGGAACGTGTCATCGTGACACGTTCCCTTTAATTAATTTAATAAATTAATTATTAATTAATTAATAATTAAATCATATTTAATTATAAATTAATTTTAATTAACTCACATTTAACCAAAATTGAATTAAATATCATATATTTAATTATGATTAAATCATATTTAATCAACATTCCCTCTAACCTATAGTTTTAATGCACATCTAATGCACATTAAATTATAACCTATAGTTTTTCAAATATGAATCACATTCACATTTAAAATAATATTTGAACTCTTTCAAATATTTAATTCTCTCATATAATTTAATATGAATCATATTTACATTAAATTTGTAATATATAGTTCCAAAACTATATATTATATCGTATCTATATACATTAAATTTATTCCCTAATGAATTTGAACATTTCAAATTCAAACGATCTAAGAACCCTTTACGAACTAGAAGGTGAACCTAATGGACCTACAGATCAGAAGTTTCAACGATACGAGATTACTCGGTTAATCTCATTAACCTCCTAATCAACATTCGTTAACTGTGGGAACACTCCACTAAAGTCCCGCAGCTGCACTCTTCTCACTGCAGATATATTTCTGTGTCCACGGATATTGACCAATAACAGCAAGTCAATCCTTCACGAATGTTCGTAACACCAGCTAGGTCAATATACCGTTTTACCCCTGGGTTACATCTTGTACCTTAAGTACCAGTGATCCTCTAATGAACAATTTGTTTATGGACCTACAAACAAACAGAAGTCCATCTCGGACCAATGAGAGGGTCAGGCCCTTTGTTCAAGTCCCGGAGACACCACTTAATGGAACATTCCTCTACTTACCCTAATAGGCGGGAAGGAGTGAATTCCATCTTGCTAGGTTAAGTCCCCAACTGCTAATTCGGTCTTGTCCCCAAGAAGGTAGGCATATTGAGTCGACGAATCTGGCCACTCTCACCCATACTAGTCAAAAGACAATCCCACGCAAACAGGAGTTCGTAACCCGCTCAGTATTGAGATCAAGTTACCTAGGTCATCCTAGTGAAATAGAAACCTAACTAGTCAACGGAGTTACATCTAGTGGTTACTATTTCGCGGTCCGATCTTATGTAACCTCATTACATAGGATATCCCCACTCACATGTCATCTACACGAACACGTTCGAATCACAGTGTTTGTATCATATACAAAGTATGCCACATCCATAGTTTTATCAGGGTAAGGTACCCAAACCTTATCCCCTTACTATAGACCATTTAGGTTGTATCTCGAACCGAGATTCTTTATATGTACACTACATTCAGTTAAAGATACATTTTACAGCCTTGGATGTTTAGTTTATTGGATTTGGGTTAAAATAATGGCAATATCATAAATAACGAACAATAACATTTTATTGAAGTAATAACAATTTATTACATTAATTAGAACATAATTACAAACTACGAGTTTTAGGGCACAAACCCCAACAAACTCTCACTTGAACTAAAACTCTAGTGGGGTACATCATAATCTAAAACAGTGATTACAGAAATACAAATACAATAAACTAGAGCATCCATATACCCATTACATATCTCCCACTTGCCCTAAATTAGCCTATGTACATGTCTCGTAGACCTAAACTCTCCATATGACCCTCGAACACTTTAGTCGTGAGAGTGTTTGTAAACAGATCAGCAATGTTGTGCTTCAAAGCGATCTTCGTGACTGTCACATCTCCTCGTTGTATTATTTCTCGTATCAGGTGATACTTCCTCTCGATGTGCTTGCCTCGCTTATGGCTGCGAGATTCCTTCGAATTGGCTACCGCACCACTGTTGTCACAGTATAAGATGATGGAAAATTCCATATTTGGAACAACTTCCAAATCAGTAAGGAATTTCCTTAGCCAAACAACCTCTTTAGCTGTTTCACAAGCAGCGACATACTCAACCTCCATCGTGGAGTCAGCGGTGCATCCTTGTTTGATGCTTCGTCATACTATAGCTCCCCCGTTAAGGTTTAACTGATCTCGATCTGGATTTGCTATAATCCTTATCGATCTGAAAATCAGAATCAGTGTATCTAGTAAGGATAAAATCCTTAGTCCTATACACAAGCATATAATCCCTTGTTCTCCTAAGATACTTGAGGATATTTTTAACTACAGTCCAATGGTCTAACCCCGGATTGGATTGGTACCTACTGACTATTCCCACTGCATATAAAATGTCTGGCCTCGTGCACAGCATAACATACATTAAGCTACCTACTGCAGAGGCATAGGGAATATGTCTCATATCCTCAACCTCTTGAGGTGTCTTAGGACACTGTTCCTTAGACAGATGAACTCCATGTCTGAAGGGTAATAAGCACTTCTTAGAATTTTGCATCGAATATCGGGACAACATTTTGTCGATATAAGATGCTTGAGACAGAGCTAGCGTTCTGTTCTTGCGATTCCTGAAAATTTGAATCCAAAGAACATATTGTACCTCTCTCAAATCTTTCATTTGGAATTGGGTCGCCAGCCAATTCTTTATGTCAGTAAGGTATCCTACATCATTCCCAATGAGTAGGATATCATCTACATAAAGCACTAAGAAAGCTACTTTGTTGTTGATGATTCTCTTGTAAATACAAGGCCCATCAACGTTTTGGTCAAAGCCATAAGACTTGATCGCAGTATCAAATCTTATGTTCCAAGATCTGGATGCTTGTTTCAACCCATAAATGGATCGATTGAGCTTGCAAACTTTTTGCTTCTGACCTTGGGTTATGAACCCTTCGGGCTGAGACATATAGATGCTCTCGTCAAGATTACCATTCAAAAAGACAGTCTTGACGTCCATTTGCCAAATTTCATAATCATAAAATGTGGCTATGGGCAAGAGTATCCTAATAGACTTAAGCATAGCAACATGGAAAAAAGTTTCCTCATAGTCAACCCCTTCCCTTTGGGTAAAACCCTTTGCTACAAGTCTAGCCTTAAAGGTCTGTACCTTTCCGGTTGCATCTCTCTTTCTTTTGTAGATCCATTTACATCCTATGGGTCTTACTCCTTCAGGTTTGTCTACAAGTTCCCATACTGAATTGTAGTACATTGACTCCATTTCAAGGTCCATGACTTTGATCCATTGGTCCTTGTCTACGCCATTCATTGTCTGTCTATAAGACAATGGATCTTCTACGTTGTCATCAGGTATGACGACTTAAGTTTCAGCTAAACCCAAGTAGCGGTCAGGTTGGGAAACAACCCTCCCACTACGTCGAGGCATTCTCTGTTGGGATTTATGCCCTAAACTTGTGTAATTTTGATCAATTAAATAAAGTGTTATTTGTTTTGATAGAATTACAGTCTTGCTTTAATAAATCTAATAAACTAAGCTTCAAGGTTATAACATTTATCTTGAACATCAGTGTAGTGGACACTATTTGGGTTGAGTTCAAGAATATAACCTAAATTGTCTATGGTATAAGAATAAGGTTGGAAACCTCATTCTGGTAACACCATGGATGTGGCCCACTTTGTAATTAGTACAAATGAGGTAATCCAACTCATTCATGTAGTTGACATGCGAGTGGGGGCATCCTGTATGAAGAGTTCATACAAGACTGGATCGCAAATTATTAGTCTAACCAGTGTAACACCGTTAACAGGATAAGACTAGTAATTTATAGATGGTCATTAGTGACTCGACTTTGAATCTCGAGCAAGTTAAGAACTCCTGTTTATAGGGGTTTGTCCTTGACTAGTATGGGTGAGAGTGGCACATGGCCGACTCAATAAGCCTACCTTCTCGGGACGAAACCTCGTAGGTAGCTGGGAACTTAACTATGCAAGATGGAATTCACTCATTCCTACACTAAGGAATTAGATAGGTTGTTCCCTTAAGAACTGACTCCAGGTCTTGAACAACGGGGACCCACCCTCTATGAGGGTATGAGTCTAAGGTAGGACCTTAGACTTGTTGTTCATTAGAGGATCAGTGGTGCTTAAGGAGCAAAGAGGTAATCACAGGGGTAAAACGGTAATTTGACCCACCGTGATTACGAACAACCTGTGAAGGGTCGACTCATGGGTAATGACTATATCAGTGGACACAATATTATCTACAGTGAGGAGAGTGCAGCTACAAGTCTATAGTGGAGTGACTTGTAGTTAATGAATATTGATTAACTGGATCAAAGAGTTTGATCAGTTAATCTCACATCATTGGAGCTCATGAACTGTAGGTCCATTAGATCCCTCCGTTGGCTCAACATGGTAATATTGAGGGTATAAAGTTAGGAGTGAAATTGAATTGTTCAATTTCATACATGAGGAGTTATATCAATTATATATGATATAATTGATATAATATATAGTTTTAATGTGAATTAGATTCATATATAAACTATATACTAAAGAGAGATTAAAGGAGGGGTAGGATGGTCATTTTCATCTTATTTCTCTATATATATGGTTGCATGAGATGCAACTAGGTTAAGGTTTTACAAGCTCTTTTGTTGTGTTGTTGGAAGAGTTCCAAAGCACACATCTCTCTCACAAAAATACCTCACCTCTCCTAAAGGGAACCCACCTTCCTCCATCACCTAGAGAACAACGGAGAAGATCCGGTGGTCGTATCTTCGTACGTTCGTGTTCCTGTCGCTGAAATCGAGATCGTGGGAGAGTGGAGCACTTGAAGAAAGGTTCTTCAAAGGTAATTTTCTTGTTGTCCATTCTATTTACATGCTTAATCTAGTTATATTTGTTCTTGAATTTATCGTTGTAACTAAGGGGGCGTTTGGATCGCAGAGTTGGGTTAAGTTGGGTTGAGTTGTGCAGAGTTGTTTTGTTAGTGAGTTCTGGAAATCAGTGTTTGGTTTGCAGAGTTGAGTTGAGTTGAGTCAGGAAGTCAGTGTTTGGTTTGCAGAGTTGAGTTATTATGTCAGGGGTATCTAATGCAGTTTTTTGTAAAGTGAATAACTCTGATTTTTTGTAACTTTTTTCTTTACTTTTTTTGTTTCCACCAAATTAATTGCAAACATATTTGTCTACAATTTCAAAACTTCATTATGAGATCAATTACAAATTTACAATATATATTACCATTTGCAAGATATATGAGATATTTAGAACAGTACAAAATATTGAGATTGATATCAATTTTTCCTCTCCCTAAAATCATTTTTATCTTATGTAAAGTGAAAGGTCTGATTTTTTTTGTGACTTTTTTTCCTTACTTTGTTTTCACAAAAAATCAAATACAAACATATTTGTCTACAATTTCAAAACTCAATGATTATAAAATTACAATATATAATACCATTTGTCAAATGTATGTTAGGGGTATTTGCAAAAGTAATAGATATTGGGTTTGATATCAATATTTCTTTTCCAATAAAATTCATTATTTAGAACTTTTACTCTTCAATATGAACTTTATTCCTTTTTTTATGCACATGTTCACCACTACTTTTTTATTTTAATTTAGGTAGGTCTTAATTTAGTATTAATACTTTGCAAATGAAGAGTGTTTATTTAAATTTGTCTAAACACATGCATTGTCTATGGACATCTTTAGAATGAAATAAATAGTTTACCTTGTGAAGATGTTAAAAATATGTCAACATACTTAAATATTTTATGTCATATTGAAGTTGCATATCTACAAAATATTAGATATGTCATCGAGGTCCTAGTAGCATCGTTATGCTACCGAAATTTTTGGTGTAGGCAATGTTGCTTAGTAACGTTCCTAGGAAATTTTGAGTTTGAGAAATTAGGGTTGTTACAGTTGGTATCAGAGCATGGGTCTTAGATTCTGCATACTCGCCTACATCGTGGCAAACGATCCTATAGCCTCTCGCAGAAGTCTAGTTAAAGTTATTTGAGTTGCTTGTGTGTTGACACTTGTTATGTTATGCTTTTGACTTCTTTGTTTTTGTGCAAATGTAGTTTAGAGTTTAAGTTTAGATTATGACTCGAAGATATGACCGTTGTAAAGTTCTAGCAACTTTCGAGGACGAAAGTTTTTCTTAGATGGGTATATTGTGGCACCCCGTAAAATTAGATGCTTTAATTGTATTTGTTTTAAATTTGAATTTTTGGATAATCAGAATAGGATTAGAAAATGATGTTTCAAAGTTTAAAAAAGGATTAGGATTTCTGTTTGTTTAGGATTTCTTTTTCTAAAAAGATTAGAATTCCTTGTTCTAAAAGGATTAAGACTTTTTGGTGTCTATTTAAACTAGAGTATTAGCAACTTAAAGACACACTTCAAAACTCTCCTCATCTTCTTTTTTTTTTCCACTTTCTTCATCTCGTCGGTCAGTCGTCGGAGAGTCACCGGACCTTCGTTGGAGACTCGCCGGACCGTCATTGGAGATTCGTCGGATCGTCGTCGGAGACTCGCCGGATCGTCGTCGGAAAGTTGTCAGATCGCCGCCAGAAAATACTGTACGGTTGAGTTAATAACTCAACTCCATGGGGTTGGGTTATTAAGTCACCGGTTATAATTGTTGGTGAAACAAACAAGGAGTTGGGTTATTAACCCAACTCAACCCAACCCCATAAACCAAACACCCCCCCTAAATCAAGAGCACGCGATTCACAATCGCTTCCGCTGCGGGACTACGATTTTCTTCATTCTCAACGATTGAGAAGGACGAGACTTACTTGAGGTGTTGGTTTCTTTATCAACTCTTAATGAAGGTTCAGCTTGATCAACAACTTTTGTTGATTCAGATGTAGCTTCATTTAGTACTAGTTTACTACGTGGTTTATGGTTCCTCATGTGATCTTCCTCCAAGAAAGTGGTGTTTGTCGATACAATTACCTTGTTTTCTTGTGGGTCATAGAAAAGACCACCTCTCGTTTCTTTGGGATAGCCAACAAATTGGCATAATCTTGAACGAGCTTCCAGTTCCTTTGGGTTTGTCACCAGCACGTGTGTCGGACAACCCCAAATCCTGAAGTGTTGTAAACTAGGTTTATGCCCCTTCCACAATTCAAAAGGAGTTTCTGAAACACTCTGTGATGGAACAGTGTTCAAGATTTGAACTGCAGTCTCTACTTATATCCCCAAAACGAGGCAGGCAATTGAGCATAGCTCATCATAGAACGAACCATGTCCAACAAGGTTATATTTCTCCTTTCTGATACACCATTTTGCTGTGGTGTATTAAGTGTTGAGAGTTGAGATTTAATTCTATGTTCTATCAAATAGTCTTGGAATCTCAAATCCATATACTCTCCACCTCGATCGAATCGAAGTGTTTTAATGGTTTTCCCTAATGCATTCTTTACTTCAACTTTATACTGTTTGAACTTTTCAAGAGCCTCAGAATTATGTTGCATTAGGTATAAATAACCATACCTCGAATAATCATCTATGAAAGAGATGAAATATTCGTACCCTCCTCAAGTTTTAACATTCACCAGACCACAAAGATCCGAATGTATAAGTTCTAAAGGCACTATGGCTCTGTAACCTTTTCCAGTAAAAGGTCGCTTAGTCATTTTTCCTTCCAACCAAGATTCGCAAGGAGGTAATGAATCATCTTCTAACTTGTTTAGAAGTCCATTCTTAGAGAGTCTCTCAATCCGATTGAGATTTATTTGACCAAGTCTAAGATGTCATAGAAAGGTATTACTATGAGAAATTCTTTACCTTTTACTTTGAGTATTAGCAATTTTAAACATCTCATTATTCAAAATTGTTTTAGTTTGATTCGGTTTAAGTACATACAAGTCGTTTTCTAACTTAGCAGAACAAATATTGACACCTTTCTTTAAAATGAACGCTTCATTGAAAGAAAAAGTAATACAATAGCCAAGTTCAATTAAACAAGAGATAGAAATTAAGTTCCTCTTAATCTTAGGAACTATATACAAATTTTCTAAAAATATAAATCTATCTCTAAAAAACAGCTTGGCATCTCCCACTGCACGAGCAGAGACGACGTCTTCCGTTCCGACCCTGAGCGTCATCTCACCCTCTTCGAGCTCCTTGAAGGAACTAGTTTCCTGAAAAGAAGAGCAAACGTGATTAGTGGCTCCTGAATCAAGTATCCAAGTAAAATCATCATTTTCTACTAAGCAAGTTTCAAGAATAAGTAAATCGAATTTACCATTCTTCTCTTCGAGCTCAATGTCTGCAGTGGCAGAACCTTTCCCTTTTCCTCATTTCCTCTTCTTTCGAGTCTTCTTAATCCCAGAAGAAGAACCGCAGGGCTTGGTTCCAGAGGATGAACCCATCTTGACCCTTTTGGAATGGGCAAACTGATTTGCCTCTCCATCAACTTGTCCCTTATTCTTCATAAGAGACTGGAAAGTTTGTAGTTCATTAAGGAGAGTAGTCAGGTTATACTTTATCTTGTTAATCAACGCATTCTTTGCGAATCACAGGAAACTTTTCTAAGAGATTCGGGATGAACGAGACCTGACTTTGCTCGTCTAAGACCACTCCGTTCATTTCGGCCACGTTGAAGTGAACTATAAGATCGAGAACATGTTCTCTCATTGAAGTTCCCTCCTTCATGCGCGCGTTATAAACGTACTTGAGGGATTTGTGTCGAAGCTGTCCAGACGTTTGTCCAAACATATCCTGCAACGAACTCATGATCTCATGAGTTGAGACCATGTCCTCGTGCTTTTTGGCTAGAACATCAGAAACACTAGCCAAAATATAGACCTTGACCTTATCATTGGCCTTGATCCAGCGGTCGTACGCCTCCTTAACAGATTGAGGAGCGTTTCGAGCAGGGACCTGAGGACATTCCTCAGTCAGTACAAACCGAAGGTCGTCAAGAACAAGAATCGTATTGAGGTTGGACTTTCACGTAGTATAGTTTTCACCAGTTAAACGTTCGCTTTTAAGTAAGGCTATAATCGAGGACGACATGATGAAATTTCAAAAATAGTTCTAATTAGTTATGCCTTTAACCCATTATAAACCAATCAATTTTAGCAAAATTAATAAAGAACCCTAGTGTTTAAATTAAACCTTTAATTTTGCAACGATACTTCAAGGGTTTAGAATAAAAACCACTGTCGGGTGGTCAGTCACTCCTCCCATGAATTGAGACTATCTCAACCAATTCTCACTACCAGAACATCTCATGTCCCAATGATCCTTAGCTACCGTTTGTTTGGTCAAGGACTTGTTAACTAGCTTAACTTATCCCATAAATGTGACCCTACCATTTTCAGATCCAATAGGTCCGAGCCAACAGGTTACTATTAAGAAAGACAACTGTTGGTAAATTACCTAAGAGACCCTATCCATTTCTGGAGTTCGCGGTGTTCCGATCCTTATAGTCAGGCCCTCCGTAGGGTTTGGTTGTTCTAGGACAACCTAGCAGGCGGACTATAGAAATCTCACGGTGCGACCTAATGGAGGAGATCATAGGATACGTTGACACGCGTTCTGCTCCCATTTACTATGGATACTTCCCTCATTCACCTTGGTATTGAACCATGCAAACACTTACCGTAGGGGGGACGCTCTATTGACGCCATGTAGCCGAGCATGGAACTCACGATGTGAACTCTTGAGGACGTGAGAGTAAACTCGATGCGAACATCTCATTTTCTCTCACTAAAACTCCTAAGGTTAGGGTGTAGGTTTAACTTAGTCGGATTCTAGCTAAAAGAATCTATCTAAGTCTATGCCTATTATAACTATTATAACTAGGTCTTTTAACCTTATGTCTAGGTGAATAAACATTTTAGTTACCTAGATATAAAACAGGACTATGGTTAATTCAACTCAAGTTCCGGATCAGTTCCTAGGTTGGAGGTGTTCCGTTAACCGTCAGCTTAAATACCCCCAACCTTAGACAGAACTTCACCAGTAGAGTTCCCTTATAACCATAGTTCTAATGTCCTACTATATTTTAAACTATTTAAAATACTATGTAAGACAAACTTTTAATCCTATTAGAAATTAAAACTTAGGTCTAAATTAATTTTAAACAATTTAAAACTAATTTAAATTTAACTCAAGTTCCTATGTTTGCATGTAATTCTTTGTTATAGGTTATGGTTTCTAAAACCCCTTTAATTTATAACTCTTATAAATTTTAATAATTAACCTATGACAAGGAATTATATTATAAAACCAAATTGGAACTATAAAAAATTATTTAACTAATTGAATAACTAAATTACTTAAATAAAATAACAATTATTTTAAACTAAGTAATTCCATGCTCGATGCAATTTATTTTCCATATTTATCTAATTATAACAATTATAAATAAATATTTATGAAAAATAAATTAGATCATGCATTTCTACCATATTTATATAACAATTATACAAATAAAATGCATGAACATGCTTATCCTAAGGTGAAAAAAATTCTAAATGACATTCATAAAGAAAAATAGCTGCAAAACCGGAATAATTTGACCCCTAAAGTGCAAAAATAATAAAATTGCTCTAATTTTATTACAAAATCAGTCCAAAACACCTTGAATCGGGCTCAAACCGCTTGAACGGGACCAAAAACCAATCGAACCACCCAAACTAGTCTGCAGCTTCAGTTTTGGCATCACGGCGTTGCAACGCTGATGGGAGCGTTGCAACGCTGATGGGAGCGTTACCGCCGCGACTTCATCCATGTACAGCGCTAACATCGGGAGTAGCGTTACCAGCAACTGTTGCCAACAAATGATAAAAACCTTCGAACACAATAGCTTCAAACACCATATTCTCCCTCGATACTCATCCAAATTGTACGAAACTGGTCCCGAACGACTCTTAACTCGATTACAGACTTGATTATGCACTTAATTGCCCAAAAACATAGGGGTCTTTACATTTAATTTGATCAAATCTAAAGAAAACTAAGGCCAAAAATTCCAAAACAGTTTTACAGCAAACCAAAATGCAATTCCCACCTAATCCAATGCAAATTTGTTTCAACCAAAACAAAACAAGCATTCCTCTAATACCAATTGATAGAGATCGGATCTCCTTGAGCAGCGGAAACGTGATTTGGAATCGTAATTGCAAGTTCGTTTTGGTTGAAAAACAAAGCATACATTTTCTAATCTAAATAGGCATGAAACTAATCATGCAAACACATGCTCTTTAGACATTAAAATAAAAGGATATAAACGATTACCTTTGTAGTTTCAATTCAGCAACTCCTTGCTCCAAATGTCCAGCAACCAAGATTTCTTCTCTGTTTTCTTCAACAGGACATCACCACGAGGAAAACCTTCTATCCTCTGAGTTCCACTTAGATCACACTAGGTGGGAAGTGATCCAACTTTTGGAAGAAGGGATTAAAAGAGAGAACTTTCCAGAGAGAGCAATTCACAATTGCCCACCCTACAATGATTGATCGATCCATCAATCCACAGATCCCCTCTCCCTGTTTAACTGTCGATAGGGAGAGGAAAAGGGAAGGTGGGAATGTGTCATCGTGACACGTTCCCTTTAATTAATTTAATAAATTAATTAATAATTAATTAATAATTAAATCATATTTAATTATAAATTAATTTTAATTAAATCACATTTAACCAAAATTAAATTAAATATCATATATTTAATTATGATTAAATCATATTTAATCAACATTCCCTCTAACCTATAGTTTTAATGCACATCTAATGCACATTAAATTATAACCTATAGTTTTTCAAATATGAATCACATTCACATTTAAAATAATATTTGAACTCTTTCAAATATTTAATTCTCTCATATAATTTAATATGAATCATATTTATATTAAATTTGTAATATATAGTTCCAAAACTATATATTATATCGTATCTATATACATTAAATTTATTCCCTAATGAATTTGAACATTTCAAATTCAAACGATCCAAGAACCCTTTACGAGCTAGAAGGTGAACCTAATGGGCCTACAGATCAGAAGTTTCAACGATACGAGATTACTCGGTTAATCTCATTAACCTCCTAATCAACATTCGTTAATCATGGAACACTCCACTAAAGTCCCGCATGTTGCACTCTTCTCACTGTAGATATATTTCTGTGTCCACGGATATGGACCAATAACAATAAGTCAATCCTTCACGAATGTCCGTAACACCAGTTGGGTTAAATTACCGTTTTACCCCTGGGTTACATCTTGTACCTTAAGTATCAGTGCTCCTCTAATGAACAATTTGTTTGTGGTCCTACCAACAAACAGAAGTCCCTCTCGGGCCAATGAGAGGGGCGGGCCCTTTGTTCAAGTCCCGAAGACACCACTTAAGGAAACATTCCTCTACTTACCCTAATAGGCGGGAAAGAGTGAATTCCATCTTGCTAGGCTAAGTCCCCAGCTGCTCACTCGGTCTTGTCCCCAAGAAGGTAGGCATATTGAGTCAGCGAATCTGGCCACTCTCACCCATACTAGTCAAAGGACAATCGTTCGCAAACAGGAGTCCGTAACCCGCTTAGGATTGAGATCAAGTTGCCTAGGTCATTCTAGTGAAATAGAAACCTAACTAGTCAACGGAGTTACATCTAGTGGTTACTATTTCGCGGTATGGTCTTATGTAATCTCATTACATAGGATATCCTCACTCACATGTCATCTACACGAACACGTTAGGATCACAGTGTTTGTATCATATACAAAGTGTGGGTCACATCCATAGTTTTACCATGGTAAGGTACCCAAACCTTATCCCCTTACTATAGACCCTTTAGGATGTATCTCGAACCGAGATCCTTTATATGTACACTACATTTAGTTAAAGATACATTTTACAGCCTTGGATGTTTAGTTTATTGGATTTGGGGTTAAAATAATGGCAATATTGTAAATAACGAACAATAACACTTTATTGAAGTAATAACAATTTATTACATTAATTAGAACATAATTACAAACTACGAGTTTTAGGGCACAAACGGCAACAGTCTCAAGATATTTATTATATTTCATGAAAAAAATCGTCTTAGTCATTTTTACAAATTGAAACTATTTTAGACATTTTTCAAGTGAGATGGGTTAGATTTAGACATTTTTCTTGTTGCCCCAAAGTAAAACCCCTTTTTTTACCCGTTTTTTACTATTTCTTAAAAGTTATATATATAATATATATATACTCGAGGTAGTTAACATAAAATATATTTACACTATACAATAAAAATAAAGTTTATTGTTTAATATAATTTGTGTATCAAAATAGGGAGAGAAGAAGAATAGTTGAGAGCTTAGGTAGCTTAACAAGATGGGTATTCTCAAAAGTAAAGCCCAGTTTCAAAATTAAGTAGGCGGGCTTGGGGGCCCAAGTGAGTTGATAGCTGACTAAAGTGAAAGGGATCATATATATACTTGTATATTATTCAATATATATATATATAGTTGTATAAAATCAATCTATATTACATTTTTATATTTCAATTGGAATAAGTTACTTAATTCATCCCAAATTTTTCTTAAATGGTTTCAATTATATTTGGTCCCAAATTATAAATTATTCTATTTTAGTCTTTAAATTTTTTAAAATGTCTATTATAATTTCATTTTTAAAATTATTATATTTTAATCTCTAAACTAAAAGTAATAATTTTTTTTAATAAAAAGCCAACACTATTATTCCCTATTTTATATTTGTCTTAGCCAAACCTATGTAGCTCTAGTACATATACCTATGGGAGAATATTTAATCTATTTGTTAAACAATTGATAGCAAAATAAATGTAAAGATCAAAATGTGAACCTTTTTTAAAAAAAAAAAAAAAAGTTAGCCAGAGATTTTAAAATTTTAGAGACCAAAATAGAATAAATCTAAGGTATAAAGACTAAAATAAATATATTTAAAAAATAAGGTTGCAAACTTAACCTTAAACATTGATCATATTAGCAAGAGAATAGAGGGATTCGAACCTCAACCTCTAGTTAAGGGTATATGGTAATAATTGCTGAGCTAGACTCATTTTGACGTATGAAATTTCATGTTAAAGAAAAATACATTTATAAAAGGTAGCATAATACAAAAAGGTAAATGTCATAAAAATTTATTCTATGTATTTTTATTATTATATTTATGAGAAATGAAAATAGTTGCAAGTTACATTTTGTTTTTAGTACAATATAAACCAACTATAATTTTATTATAGACTTATAGTAACTCTGTTAAAATTATGAATAGATTAATACTAAAGCAAATCACATATGCTATGTGTAGACAGTTGGAATAAGCTTGAAGTTAAGTAGCATAATGCAAAACATATTTAAAGCATCCGTTCAAATTAAAATAAAAATAATTTAATTTGAAGATATTATTAATTATTTTAACCAACGGAGTTGTATTTATACCTAGGATTTACAACTCCAACAATAATGTATAACATAAGTGCTAAATTTAAATAAAAATAAATAAATAAATAATTATAACATTGTCCATACATAGGCCATCTAAAAAAACTAGCTTAAAAAGAAAAGAACCCATATTAACCTTAAATATTTTTATAGATATGGAAATTGTCCTAAATCTAGTGGATAGGGTTTGGCCCATCTCATTTACTTAATTTAATGAACAAAATAAAAAAGACAAACATCCCATCAAAATTATCATAAATACATATATAACTTAGGAAAATCTTGGTTTAATTAAAGCAATAATATCATCATATCCTCTTTTATGCACACATACATATAATTTAATGGAATTTAATACTTTCTTAAAAACAAAAGACATTTACATGGTTGTTTGTCACTTGTCCTTTGAGTGCATATTATGAATCTACTTTACTTTTTTCTCATTAGCTTTTTGTGGATTAGAATAAGAAAAAAAAAAAAAAAAAAAAAGGAAGCAAAAGCATTGCCTCTCCAAGAGTAGCAAAAGAGCAATTTGGCAAAGTGGAAATCTCTCTCCTTTGCTTTTAGATCAAATTTAATAATGTGTCCAACTGAATAATGTATAAGTTGTTTGGAAGTGCCACACTTGTACCAAAATTTTGTCTTCTTAATTTTAAATTAAAAGAATTATTCTAGGTATATATTTAATATTAAAATTTTGGTGGTTCTAATATGTGTACCCTCACTTCTAATCCTTAAAAATTTCAAATAATTGAGTTGGAAGCATTATATGTTTTAATTGAATTAAATAGACATATCTCATTTATAAAATTGATAATTTATTTCTTTAAGAATGATGTAATAGCTAGTCTAACCTCAAAATAATTTTGTAATTATGAAAACATAGATCATTTAATTAATACCACAATAGTAAAATATGATGTAATTTGAACATGCTTTATTTTATTTTGTTTTTAATTTTTCCCAAAAGACCTCAAAATAATGAAGATGTTGTCCTTATATATCAAAGGTATCTTTCTCCTCTAACCAGTATTAAATTATGCATTCTCCACAAGTACAAAAATTAAAGATAAAGTTATATATAGAAAATAATATTTAAAAAATATATTTTCATGTATTTTCAGTTCTAATATAATTAGAAAAAAATTATACACTTTTACTTCATGAGTCTTCAAAGTCGACATTTTAATCCCTAAGTCATGAGATAATCTCATTTTTTGTCCATATTGTTAACACTTAGGTTTTTATCGTCAAATTTCAGTTAAATAGTGTTGACTAGACGTTTTTCTATTATTTTAAATTGGCATGACATAAATATATATTAACTTATGAAAATGATGTGACAATAATTTATTAAAAAGAAAAATCATTTTCTATCCTTTACAAATAGGTAATGTGTATCAATTTTTACCTTAATTTTTTAATTTTATCTTGATCTAATTCATCCATTAACTTTGAAAAAAAAAGTAAAAATCTCTCAAAATCATTATTTTCAATGAAAATCAATTTTGGGACAATATAAAGTCCAATCAATGAAAAGAATAAGAAATTGAACCACTATTCAGAATCTCAGTAAAAAAAACTACCTTGAATGTCGCTTTTATTTAAAATTTCATCTCAAACATATAGTTTACCAATAATTAAATGCACATGAGAATATTTTTGTAATAATTTTCCAAACGAAATTTTATTGAAAGATAAAAATTGCAACATTTTTCAAATTCAAGTTCCATTATAACACTTAACAAAATTTAGAGTGAAATTTGATAGCATTAAAATTTTAAGATAAAAATTAATGCGCTTTATAAGTTTAGGATAAAAAAAACTATTTTTAAAATATTAATCGAGATTTGAATGCCCTTCATTATTATTATTATTATTATTTTGAGATTTGAATGAATTATATTTTTAATACCATAATAAAAAGGCATCATTACAAACAGATTATTTATATAAAAAAATAATAAAAGAAAAGCACATTTAATAATGGTCTAAAAAGTAATTTTAAAAAAAATGATTCTATCAAATACTTACAAATAGTTAAATAGTAATACTTGATCATTTGGATTTCATTGTTGGAATTTTTAGGATAATCTGAAATTTAAACTAAAAGACAAATGATATGGAATGTATTTGTCCTACAAGAAATGGGAAAATAATGAGATCTTGATTACAATCAACCAAAAGGCTAATCATTTTATTTCCTTTTTCTTTATTCTAAAGTGTTTGTTAATACTATTCAAAAAAATAAAAAGAAAAGAAAGAAAAGTGTCTGTTAATAGGTCTCTTCATATAAAGTTAGAAGTACAAAAATATGCTTTGTTTCCTTAAGTTGGGTGCAAATATATACACCAATTGCTTTAACATCACACCCAATGTTACCTCCACATTGCTTTAGGTACTTTTTTTTTTTTAACTAATGTGGAGTGAAAATGTTTCTGCAAGATGATGTTTTTCAAGTTGTTTACGGGTTGTTTGGCGCGCTGTTTTGAAATCAAAAACCCTGAGATACTGGAACCTTGGGGGTTGGTTTGCTGAAACCTGTGTTTGGGATACATGGTTGGGTTGGACTGTGTTTGTTCATGCTGTATTTTTATAACAGTTATTTTATGATATTTTTTTCTAGACCCAATTTTTTTACTTGATAATTGTTTGTTGAAGTGCATATCAATATTTTAACCAATTATGTGGATCAATTGTTTCAATAATAGTTAAATATGGATGTGTAGTTTGTACCATTAATACTCTATTTCACAAAATACTCAGAAAACTATTTTAGAAATTAAAAATTTTGAAGTTTATTTAATAAATTAGAGAATCTAAAACTCTATTTTATAAAGTATTCAAAAACCTATTTTTGAAACTCTATTTTAGAGGTAAAAAAAATTAGAAATCTATCTAAAATATTAGAGAAAACTTTATTTCACAAAGTATTCATAGACCTATTTTTGGAATTCTATTTTACAAATTAAAATATTTGAGGTTTATTTAAGAAATTATGGAATTTAAATGAATTTTTTCATTGTATTTTAAAACATATTTCAAGGATAAATGAGTTATAAAATTTGAATTCGCCTTTCCAACATGAATTGGACTAAGCAAGATCCAATAGGATGCAATTTTTAGAAATTAAAATATTAAAAACTATATTTTGTATAGTATTTTGAAACTTATTTCAAACATATAATGGAATAAAAAAATTTGTTGGTAACCATTTTTGTTTAACTTTTAACCTTTTAAAAAATTGACTAGGTGGTTGGGTGGTTGGTTGTCAGTGGTCGCGGATGGTGATTCCATAGTGGTTAGGTCGTCGTGGGTCATTGGAGTGATCATCAGGGTGGTCATATCGTCGAAGTGGTCGTTTGGTGGTTATGGCAGTAGTTGTCAAGTGGTCGAGTCGTTGGCGTTGTTGCTAGAGTGATAAATATGATGGTTGGGTTGTTGGATGGTCACCAAGTGGTTGTCAACAATGATTTTGGGTGGTTGGGTGATCATTGAAGTAGTCATCGAGGTGATCGAGTTGCTAGGGTGGTTGGGTCATTGAATTGGTCACTAGGTGGTCATCGACAGTAGTTGCTAGGTGGTCAAATTTTTGGGGTGGTTGTCAACTATGGTTGTCAAGTCGTCGGAGTGGTTTTCAACTATGGTTATGGGTTGTTTAGTAGTCGAAGTGGTTATCAGATGGTCGTTACCGGTGGTTCGGACCAGTCAGGGTTGCGGTGGTTGGGGCATCAAAGTATCAAGTTGTTGGGGTGGTTGAGTTGCAGGGGTGATCGTTAAATTAATCTATAGAGTTTTCATCGTAGTTATCGATGGAGGTAATCGTTGCGATGGTCGGGTCGCTAGTGTGGTCGTCGAAGTTTTCGTTATCGGTAGTGATCAAGCGGTCGTCAGAGTTGTCATTAGATTTAGTCGAGTCGCCAGTGTGGTCGTCTGAATTGTCATCAGAGTTGGTCGGATTGTCGGTGTAATCGTCAGAGTTGTCGTTGTTGGTGGTCGTCGGAGTTGGTCGGGTCATCGGAGTAGTCGTCGGAGTTGTTGTCGAAGTTGTCATCGGAGTTGTTGTCGAAGTGGTCGTCGAAAATGGAAAACGACAAATGAAAGTGGAAAACATGGTACATATTGCGTAAAATTATTATATTGCAATACTGCAAATGTACGGGTTGATAGTATAGAATCCCGTAGCGGAAGCGATTTGAATCGCGTGTTCTTGTAGTGTGTTACATAGATCTAATCAGAAACATACACAAAAACGATTAAGCATGCATATAAGATTATGGACAACAAGTATATTACCTTTGTAGACTTAAAACCGCACGTGCTCATTTGTTCCTCTCGTTCTCACGATCTCAACGATCTCGTGTTCTCCACAAACTACGAACTAGTTTAAACACGCCCGCTAGATCTTCTCCGTTGTATCTCTAGGAGAGGGAAGATGGTGGAACCTCTTTTGGAGTTAGGAGAGATTTTGAGAGAGAATGGGTGTTATTAGGAACTTTTTTTAATAACACACACAAGAGAGAGCACTCTAGGTTTCTCACAAAGTTGTCTTGGAATCACACTCCCAATGTGCATCTCATGCACATATTTATAGGGAAATAGGATGGAAATGACCATCCTACCCCTATAGTGCTCTTATGATATATTTCTCATTTTAATATATGGATTAAACCATATATTATATTAATTATATCACATATAATTGATATATCTCCTTAAACATGAAATTGAACACTTCAATTTCACTCCAAACTATAAACCCTCAATATTTCCTTGTTCAGCCAATGGAGGGACCTAATGGATTTACAGATCATGAGCTCCAATAATACAAGATTAATCGATCAAACTCTTTGATCTAATTAACCAACATTCATTAACTACGAGTCACTCCACTATAGACTCGTAGTTGCACTCTCCTCATTGTAGACTATGTTGTATCCACTGATATAATCAATACTCGTGAGTTGACCCTTTACAGGTTGTTCGCAGTCACAGTTGGGTCAAATTACCGTTTTACCCCTTATGACTACATCTTGCTCCTTAAGCACTACTGATCCTCTAATGAACAACCAATCTATGGTCCTACCATAAACTTAATCCTTCTTAGGCCAGTAAGAAGGCAGGGCCCCGTTGTTCAAGACCTGGATTCAGTTTTTAAGAGAACAACCTATTTGATTCTCTAATTTAGGAATGAGTGAATTTCATCTTACAGAGTTAAGTTCCCAGCTACCTAGAAGGTTATGCCCCTAAGAAGGTAGGCTTATTGAGTCGGCTACAAGCCACTCTCACCCATACTAGTCTAAGGACAAACCCCATAAACAGGAGTTCGTAACTTGCTCAGGATTCAAATCAAGTCACTAATGATCATCTCTAAATTATTAGACCTATCTTGTTAACGGTGTTATACTAGTAGGTTAATAATTCGCGGTCCGGTCTTGTATAATCTCATTATACAGGATGCCCTCACTCGCATGTCTACCACATGAACGAGTTGGATTACCTCGTTTGTACTAAATACAAAACGAGCCGCATCCATGGTGTTACCAGTATAAGGTTCCCAACCTTATGCATATATCATAGACCTTTTAGGTTATACTTGAACAACTTAATCCAACTTGTGCCCACTACACAATTGTTGAAGATCAATCATTATAACCTTGGAACTTAATTTATTGGATTTAAGTTTTGTGCGAGAATATAATAAATAACATTTTTATTTATTTGAAATATGATTATTACAAAACTATACTTGTTTAGGGTATAAACCCCAACACGGGTCAAGTTTTAATATAGTGATTTAAGTTACAAGTATCGTCTTCAGGAATAGTTTTCTAGATTGATTAACTACCAGGATACTAATTCTAAACTTTATCTAAAGCAACAAAACTTTGATAAAAAAGGTGAAAACAAAGATAGAAAAGTAAATATACAAGTGGAGACACGAATATGATAGAATTGTTCGGGGAATTGATTTCACAAGTTAATTCTTTAATTAACACATGCAATTGACTATGGTTGTGAGATTATAAACAAGAAGTTAAAACTATTCAAAAGAACTCTCTCGAGCTCTAATGATTCTCATGCATAACAATAAATCCTAAAGTTACCTTATGAATTTTTAAAGCATGCATGACATTAAGCTAATTCTTAAAACGTTTCCCAAAGTACCCGAGTCACTCTCGTGCCCAGATTTACCAAGGATTTTGGCAACTTTACTCTAATCTAAGTCTATTCTTTCGAAACCAACTTAAACCAACATATCATGCTAAACTTGGCCAAAGAAAACCAAGCATTTAAGAAAGAACTGCAAAAAATAATGCAACACAAACATAAGTTCAATACATACTTAAGTAAGTTCATAAGATGCTAATCAATCCCCTGACTACGACAATTAGTTACTCATAATCACTATCAAAACAAGCTAATGTCATACTAGAGTCTATAACTAAACTATAAACGAAAAGGAAAAAGAAAGAAAACTCGTCGGTGAAGATGTCGGTCCCTTGTTCCCGAGCTCCCGTCACAATCTCGAGCCTCCTCTCACATACTTGGCCCCCGAAGAATAGTCTTCTGCTCATTTTTTAGTGTAAGAGTCGAAAATAAGTCTAAGATTCTATACAATTTAGATCCCTTTTACAAGTTGGACAATGAAATGTATTTATAGTGTAATTGGCACGACGTTGCAACCCCATGGGTGACGTTGCAACGCCGTGCCCTAGGCGGTAAAACAAATAAGGAAATGTCTGCGACGTTGCAATGTTGTTGCTACCCTAACGCTCGCCTTCTTATCGATTCGACGTTGCAACGCTGCTGCAGCGTTGCAACGCCATGGGCTCGGGCTAATATGATTGCTTTGGTCCTCTTGATCAACTTGCTTCCACTTTTTAGCTCCATTAGCCTTAATTTGACCCCAAATACTCCAAAATATCTCAATTTGATATATGTTAAAACTCTTAACCTAAAATTGGATAATTTAAACACGTAAAAACCCTTAAATTATCATAAAAACTAGCAAAGTATAAGCCTAAAAATAACACATTTTGTGTGTTATCAATACAAAACTCACAAGGTTGCATTATAGTAACCCATGGGGTTGTGTTTCAAAATTCATGGGGTTGTGTTTCATCCCTAAACCCAAAACCACCATAACTCAAAACCATGGGCCAAACACCCCCTTAGGATTTATTTGGTATGCAATCCGAATTATGTTTTTTGGTTTTCAAATTTAGTCAAATAGATTGAGCTACTTTTTTTTTTAATAAATTTGTATTTAAAACTGTTTTTAAATTATGTGATCTAAATACTGAAAATTTTAAAAAATATTTATATGTTTTCAGTATATTCAAATTTTGAATTTAAAAATTTAATGTAGAATTATATTTCATATTATAAACCTATTTAATTTTTGTAAATTAGAATAGGTATAATATAATATATTATAAATTATATGATATTATAAAATAATAATTAACAAAATTTATAATATAAAATATGTTTATAAATTAATTATAATAGTTTGACATTCAACCTAATATTTAGTTCTTAAATACCATTGTTTTTATGGTTTATAAATCCATCCAACACATTTAACTTTATTTTTTAAAAAAATCTCTTCTTTCAAATTTCTATTTTCAGAGTACTAATTAAATACACTCATCAAGTTTTAATTTTCGTAATTCATTTAGAATTATTTTTATTTTTTGTCTTTTCTTTTGTGGAATAAGATTTCTTTTTGGGTTCTAAAATTTGATTTGACCTTTTATTTGACTTTATACTAAAAAATATTAACCATGTTTTCAATTCATTTTCTATTTTACTCACATTTTAATCCAGGTTGATTTGGCAAATGAATACGAATGATTCAAACTAATCCATTACTAAAGAACATTAATATAATTTTTTTCATCTTTTTTTCCAACTATTTTTTGCTTTGCCTGAAGAGGATAAGTTTAGAATACATTCTAATTTCAACATTTTGAAAATAAAACATTTTCAATAAAAATGCTATTATATCTTCCATTTTTTCAAGTATTTTAAACCCCAAGTTTATTTGATTTCACTATATTCAAAAGTTCTATTAATTATAAATTTATTTTTATTTTATTACATATTTTGAGAATTTTCGATTAATCACTTAAAAGTTGTTTTAATAATCTATCTATTAGTAATGAAAGCATAGTTCAATTGTCGTGAAATATGTGTTCAGGATCAAGATGTCATGAATTTAAATCCCATACATGTTGTTGAATAAATAATTAAATAAGAGTAAATTTATCATTAAATTATGTAAGTATTTATTAATTTTCAATTTCATTTTATGTTTATGTCTATTAATATATATATATATATATATATATATATATATATATATATATATATATATATATATATATATATTTTTTTGTGCAAGAATAAACATTAATGAAAGTAATATTTTTAGTTTGAAAAAAAGTAATATTATTTAAAGTCGCATCAATCTTGCTTTATTTAAATTCAATAACATAGAAACAGGATTGATTTTAATATATACACACACATATATAATAAAAGTAAAATTACAATTTCCAAACACATTGGAAATGAATATGGTGCAAGTGTTAAATATGGTGGAAGAGAGAGAGAGATCTAAATGCAAGGGTAGGTAGAAAAGAGGGATGTGGAAAAAGATTGGAGAAGATCATGGTGGTGTGATTCCCTACTACTTCATTTAATATTTACATTTTTTTTTAGCAACAACCCAGATTCTAACTTCTAGTCTCTTCGTCGAGAGTACATACTAATTATTATTAAATTAAACTTATTTAATATTTAAGTTCTATGATCTAATGAGTAGATTGAAAATAAAAATTGGACAAAAATAATATTTTTCAATTGATGTAAACATGATTTAACTCGTTCAAGACATGCCAACTTAAACATAGCTAACTGGTTAAGACATATATCTTGAACCAAAAAGTTGTCTCTCTTTGATAACCATTTGATTTTTAGTTTTTGGTTTTTGAAAATTATGTTTGTTTATTCACAATTTTTCTTCATCTTCTATACAATGATTTCCATCTTTTTTGAGGAATCATTTAAGTTTCTAGCCAAATTCCAAAAATAAAAACAAGTTTTTGAAAACTATTCTTTTAGTTTTCAAAACTTGATTTGGTTTTTGAAAACATATATATAAAATAGATAAGAAAACCTAGAGCCCCAATAATATTTTTAGGCTTAATTTTCAAAAACAAAAAATTAAAAATTAAATGGTTATCAAACATGCCCTAAAGATTAGAATTATCACCTCACATGTTAAAATAATAATAAAAAAAACTTGTCTAAGACATCATTAATCTTTACCGATGATCAATCAAATTACAAGTTTGATTTTAAATATTTAAGAGTTGTGTCTAATTAGTACTAACTTAAAAAAGTTTCTAATATGCCCTTAAACCATAAAGTTTGTTCTTTAGAGTGTCTATACTTAAAAAAAAAAATCTAACATGTCTTCATGTTTAGTGATTCAATGGCGTAAATATTAGATGAACATATTTAACTTCATGTCCTATTAAATACAATTAAAAGTTTAGAAATATATTAAAAAAAATTTCAAGTAGCTGAAAATTAAAGATTATATAGACTCAATATTACGAGTTATAATAACTTTTAAAAGTATACGATAAAACAAACACAATCATGAAGATTTTTAAAAGCGAAACTAATAATTTAAACATCAACCAATACTACTTAGGTAGTATGATCCTTCTAAAAGTCCTAATGTTTGAAAAATTGTTGAATCCAAAGTGACTAAGAAAGAAAATCTAAGAAACTATAAAGCCATAAGCACAAAGTTATCCATCCATGTCACATGAGAGAAAGAAAAAAGAAAAGGGCTATGGTATCATGTGATCGCCCTACTTTGAAGTTTTAAAGGCAAAAAGGTACCATTTTCTCCTGTTCTTCAGAGGACCATCCTTCATTACTTCGTCTTGTCCAAAATCAAGTGGTAATGTCCTAAATCAATCCACCAACCCAGATTTTTTTAATTACCCAGAAATGAAAAAGAAAAAAAAAAAACTTGGTTGATCTGGTTCGCACGTGCTTCTCTCTCTGTCTCGGTTCACTCACTCGAACAATTTTCTAATTTCTACCGACTCTTCCACTGCTGTTCCTTCTTCTTCTTCCTCCTCCTCCCTTAAGCTCTGTAGGAAGAGAAATTTAAAGGGGCGATGAAAGGGAAGGGAGAAATGGTGTTGAAATCAAGGATGAAATGGGTTGGTTTGGTGGGTATTGTTCTTTCAGCTTTTTCCCTCTTCACCCATTTCTTTCTTGCTAGATTTACTCAGGAGGGCATTTCTGAGTTCCAATCCTCTGTTACTATCTTCTCATGGAGACCTGTTTTTGAACATGCAGATTTTTCTCCAACTGTAAGATCTCAATCTCAATCTCTCTCTCTCGTTTTGTTTGTTGAGATCTTAACTTCTTCCATTTTCGTTTCTGGGCATATGGCTTTGTGATATGAGTTTGAAATAACCTCAAATCTGGGTTCTGTGTTGCTCTGTTTTGGTGATTTTCTGTGTTGAGATGATGAGTTTCCATGGAATTTTGTCTTCCTTTGAAATGGGCATCTTGTTGTTCAGTTAGTGTTTGGCTGCATTTTGCATGGTTCTGTGTTTTTACTATCTTATGTTTGTTGCTGTTTGCGTTTTTTCTCCTAATTTTGGTTCAGAGTCCTTTGTTTAGACGACTTTGGGGCCCAGTTAGGCGACTGGAGTCTTTGCATCCTGATGCAAATCCTAGACAACAGTATCCTGGTATGCCCTCTTCCTGCAGCTTCATTTGCCTGTTGCCACTTATTGTTGCAACAGATTTTCCTCTTATAGAGAGCTAGAATTAGTTTTAAATCCTTTATTGTTGAAAAATTACAGCAAGGCTAAATATTTTTTATGCAGTGTTTAGGGACTGACCATTATATAAGAAAGTTTAGGGGACCAAAAATTGATAGTGTAGAAGTTTAGGGACTAATTTAAATGTCTTATGCTTTCACAGATAATATTCTACATACAACATTTCTAGTTGACAGTGTTTACTTAGGTCATGCCTGCCTAGAGTAAGGTTATATTGTGTTAAATCATCCCTTAATCCAAAAGCTTAAGTTGATGGGTTATGGTAAATTTAATTCTCTATCAACACTTTAATGTATTGCAATCTTGGAGTTCTTTAATCTCTATGTCGAGAGGTAAACAATGAAGCAGCTGAGAGATCCTACTTGGGATTTTATTTTCGGGCTATTCATGGCATTAAAAAGGCATAGTAACAGTTGAAGCTGACCAAAAGGATTCTTTTCCCCTCTTATTGTAAAGTTTGATGTTGCAGTGGATCCCTTTCTAAAGAATTGGCTTAGAAAAGCTCATGAATTTCCTTTTATAAGTAAATTGAGTGTCATGAAAGAAGCTGTTGAGTTGTGTGCAGTTTGGGGGCAATGTGAGGGGAGGATTGGAATACAGGCAGCCCCTTCTCTACTGATAACTGGTATTGCTTTGAAGTGATAACGTTGTGGAAATACTATAATTTAATCATAAATGATAGCTTCTTCTTCTTTGATGGTCATCAAAACTACCAAGTGTAATAGTTATATTCATGTTGCTCCTCTCAAATCTGAATCTTAATTTTGGTTTTGCACCAAGAATAAGCAAAAATATATGTACCTGTTATTCTCCTTGATCTATATATCTGTTCCCTTTCAACATCATAGAGCTGATTATAAACTAGTAGCTACTCCCCCTCCCTCTCGTACCCAGTGAGAAATATTTCTATGATGTATTTAAAAAGATGCATTCCTCAACTAATCATGTCAGCAGATCCCTCATTACAATCAAATGGATTCATCTTTGTCCGGATACAGGGCGGATTCCATGAGATCAGGAATTCGGTAAGGATGTAATGGTTTAATCACTTTTATGATATTAATATCAGGTTATGGTAGCAAATTGAAGGAATTGCAATGCTTGGTCTTCTAGATATGCGATGTTGTTGTCATTGCTCGGCTACTTAATGCTACCTTAGTAATTCCTGAGATTCAATCAACCACAAGCAGCAAAGGAATCAGGTTTGAACAGTTTTGATTTATCACACTACCTCTTTCCATGGTTCGAAAAAGTTCTTTTTTTAATCAAAGTTGTCTTATTATCTTCATGCAGCTCCCAGTTCAAGAGTTTTTCATACCTCTATAATGAGGACCAGTTCATTGCAGCCTTGACCAGAGATGTTAAAATCGTGAAGACACTTCCAAGAAATCTTAAAGGTGCTAGGAGGAAAAAGGAGATCCCGCGATTTAAAGCACCTTACTTAGCATCTCCATATTTTTATCGGCACCATGTACTTCCTGTTCTAAAGAAGCACTTGGTGGTCGAACTAGTTGTCTCTGATGGTGGATGCTTGCAGGTAAGGAATACTCTTTGTACTCATTCTTTTATGTTTGCAACTTTCTCTTTAGCAGATATGATGAATACACATGTTAACTTCTAACAACATTGTCGGTTTTATGTTATTGGATAATACAGTTCATGTTTCTCTTGTCGAAATGTTTTATGTGATCATGTTAAAGTTATAAATTTAGTTCTTGTTTAGAAGAGGGTTAGAAACTTAGAAGTAAAGGTAGCAAATTTGGGGCTATTTGGATGACTATTGTGAAAATAGTTGTTTAATTGTTTTCTAGACTGTTTTTGAACATTGTAATGCCTAAAAAAATCTCTCTTGAGGACCTTTTGTCAATATTCTTTCATTCATCTCCATGAAAGCTTGGTTTTCCATTAAAAAACTGCTTCAAAATCTCATAGATTTTACTTTTTTCTGTTCATTTAGGCTATCCTTCCGCCTGATCTTGAAGAGTATCAGAGATTGAGGTGTAGAGTTGCTTTTCATGCCCTTCGATTCAGAGTGGAAGTTCAGGATCTTGCCACCAAAATTCTCCATAGGTAAATATATGAAATGTTTTGAACAGTTCTCGAAACTGTTCTTCTCACACCAAATTTTTCATGTAGGTTAAGAGCTCCGGGCAGGCCGTTCATAGCATACTATCCTGGGATGACCAGGGAGACATTAGCGTATTACGGTTGTGCTGAACTGTTTCAGGTATGTTTTTTGAGTCTTGAATACATAACTTATACGTTTTGGTGATCTATTCCTGACGTTTGACGTGTGCTTTTGATTTGAAATGAAATCCAGGATGTACATAATGAGCTCATACAGCACAAAAGATTGTGGATGCGAAGGCGCGGGATCGTCAAGGGAAAGCTTTCAGTGAATTCCGAGGAGCAACGACTCAACGGTTCTTGTCCTCTAATGCCAGAAGAGGTAAGCAATAATGATACGAATCCTACCATGCTATTCAAGACTAGAGAAAAACTTCAAAATGGAGTTGAATTAAATGTTGTCCAACTTCATTTATGACAAACTAAAGATGCATTTAATGAACTCAAGTGCAATAAATGCGTCATTAAAGACAACCCAAGCTTCATTTATGCAACATGCTTATCAAATAAGATCAAGTTGATATTGTTTGGATCAAATGGTTAGATAACAATGGAGAATTTGATGGTTGTCAATCTTCAGTGCTCATGGATTTCCACCTTTTACAGGTGGGAATTCTTCTCCGGGCTCATGGATATTCATGGGACACCATTATATACGTGTCGGGCGGAGAAGTTTTCGGTGGACAGAGAACCTTGATTCCTCTCCATGCTATTTTTGAGAATGTTGTTGACAGGACTTCCCTCAGCACTCCATGGGAACTTAATAGGCTTTATGGTCGTGAGATTAATACCGGTAGCAACTATCCAAGGTCTCCACCTTCCACTTTGAAGGAGTTGAAGCTCGATGCATGGAAGACTGATGGTCCACGTCCTCGCCCATTGCCACCACCTCCAGCAAGGCCAAAGTATCCACATAACATAGAAGGTTGGTGGGGTTGGGTGGCTGAGAGTGACATTGAACCTGAAAGTACTGTGATGGAGTTAAGAACCAATGCCCATAAATTGCTTTGGGAGGCTATAGATTATTTCATATCTGTTGAAGCTGATGTTTTTATCCCCGGTTTCGATCATGATGGCAAGGGGCATCCAAATTTTGCGAGTTTGGTGATGGGCCACAGGCTTTATCAGTCAGCTTCCCTTAAAACATACCGACCTGATAGGTATTGGTTTTTCTATATTGATGTATTTGCTGATTGTTAATGATTAAACATCCATTGTTTTCTTCTCTGTCCCCTTTGGCCCGAGTTAACTTTACGATACTTTTGTCAATGCAGAAGAGAACTGGCAACTCTCTTGGCAGAAACCAGAGACCACTTATATCAGGCAAACTATACGTGGCTGAGATCGATTCGTCAACATCTAAGGAAGTCATTACTTGATGGACTGATAGAGGCATCAACAAAATTGAGATCAATATCTTTTCTATCTCATCCAGTTCCTGAATGTTCTTGCTCGAGACAGGACCCAGACCATGCTTCAAGTCCTTCGACTCAATCGCAAGCTCAGGCTGGTGGTCTAGGAGTTGTGCACCATTGTCCCGCTTGGATGCGAAGTGAGTTGGGACTGAGATCAAAAGATAAGCAAAGTGAAGAAGATGGGGATGAAGATGATCCAACATCAGAATCGTTTTTCGGGTACAGTAGTGAAAACCGGGTAGAGGGAAGTGGAGAGATGAACAGTAAGGAAGCAATTCTGCTGAATGACCAAGAAGAACTTGATGGAGGGGAGAGATAATAAGACAACTATTTGCAATTGGTAGCAACAGTTTTGTAATGCTGACAATGACCATTGCCTGAAAAAAAGGGGAAAGCTAACAACTTGAATGATTATGTAACAGGGCATTCTTTTGGTAGGTTGAAAAGAAGCAGGTTCTAGAGCACTGGGTTCAGCTTCTCTGTTTTTATTTTTAATGTTCTGAACCATCTGCTCTGGTTTGAAGCTTTTTGCTTGAATGAAAAGCCAACAGTGTGTAACTCGTGTAAATTTTATGATGCATCCTTGTTTTGAAGGGAAAATTAGGGGGCTTGTTTGATAACATGACTGTTTTTTGTTTATTTTGGTAAAAGGTGTTTCTTTTAACCTCATGATGGAGTTTTAATTCTCGATGTTCAATTTTATTAACTTGGATTTGTAATAGATAAGTGGTAAAATTAAGGGTATGTTTGGTAAGCAATCTGAAAACAGAAAATTTGAAAACAGGGGATTTAATGAAAACAGAGTTGTATTTTATGTTTTCAGATATGTGTTTGGTAGTCGATTTAGAAATTTGATTCTATTCTAAAGAGTTGTTTAAAGTGTATTCTATAAGACTATAACATATTTATAGACCATGAAATTAGTTGTAGTTGAAAAATTAATTATTTGATTGAATATAAGTCGTCATGAATATGAATTTTATAAATTTTATAGAATCATCCTTTAATAATATAATATTATATAATTTATGATATATTATATTATACATATTTTAATTTAATAAAAGTAAATTGAGTTTATAACCTGAAATATTGTATTTATTAAGATTTTTATCTTTGTTCAATATAATTTTGCATTTTAAAATTTTAAATTTAGAATATGAATACAATCAAAAATTTGGATCACAGAATTCGAAAACAGTTTTCGAAAATACATATGTGAAACACATATTCACTGAATTTTGGATTGCATACCGAACAGGTCTTGTATTCTTGCTCTGATGGTGCAATCAGTAAGAATGCCCTGTGTGTTACCGATTCGTTTAGAATTAAAAAAAAAAAAAAAAAAAAAAACTCAGAAGGTACTCACTTAAGTTGGCAGAATTCCTCAATTACTTTCGTACCACCGCAATTGCTACGTTTCCACGCCAACACGATAAGATGAATACTTGTCTCAAATGCTTTTCAAATAAGTGGAAACGAATTGTTGATTGTCTCAAATGCTTTTCAAATAAGTGGAAACGAATTGTTGATCTTGAGTAAGGGTGGGCAAGCCACGTTTGAGTTCGAAGATGCGTTGAAATTGATCTTTGAGTTGAGATGTAACCAGATCACACGAGCAGAATCGAAAAAAAGTAACTTGTGTTTGGAGAACATGTTATTATAACTTGTGTAATACTCTCTACTCCAAATATACAACATAACAACTCTTCATTTTAGATAATATTATATAATTCCATAGTATTATAATTCACTCAGTGCCCCAAACACCCTCTTAGAAGTGATTTTTGTTAAGAGATCGAGAGGAAATTAATTTATTGATTTTTAAGATGGTCTTTATTTCAAATTCTATAAAATTGCTTCTATTTCACTCTATCTTTTTATATATATATATATATATATATAATTGTGACGGAAGGTAATTCTTTTTCCTCAATGTATTAAATTTTCACCAACATTTTCATCTACAATTCCACATGTCCATGAGTTTGACATTAACATGAAGTGTGAATCAACATTCTCATTATACTGTAAACATATCGATACAATGTAAACAAAATAACAACAAAATGTAACTAATGTGAATATAATATTAATAATATGTATTTTAACTTATTTAAAAAGATAAAATGTTTACTTATTAATTTAAATATTTTTATAAATTTTCTATATTAAATATATTTTTAGATATATCTGTTGATAGTGAAATTTCGGTCAATTACCACACCCTTATCCTAATGACGAAACTACAAATTATTAAATTTTTGGGACCAATGATAAGTTGATATGTGTCCTAAATTTAATTTGACAATAAAATTTGGAAAATTCTAAAAATTGAAAGGCCACATGTCTTCATCATGACAGTTTGACCAAACAATTAAATTTAATTTGGTCAAATTGAGTTATATGGAATTTAGGTCAAAATTAAACAAAATTCAAATCCAAATGGTAAGTCTTTGGTCGAACCATATTTTTATCGATTGGCATCGAGTATGGTTGACCATATTTTTATTGATATCGATATGACCTGATATCGATAATGATAACATATTTTTTTATGGCAGGCGACACCATATTTTTATCGACACTAGGGCATACCATTGATAAGGGTAACAATATTTTTTATGCTAGTAATATTTTTATCGACGTCATATTTTTATTGATTCTGCTGGGGGCAAGCCATTGATCATGGTATGATAACGATAAGATATTTTTTTATCGACACCATATTTTCTATATTTTTATCGTACTGCTAGGGCAAGTCATCGATTACGATAACGATAAGATAGTTTTTTTTAATGTCATATCATATTTTTATCAATACTGCTAGTGCAGAACATCGATAAATGATATTTTATCGATAAGACATTTTTTTATGCGATTTTGGCCTAACCCTATTTTTATGGATATCTTTTACCATATTTTTAATAATCAATATTTTTTTACCATATTTTTATTCTAATATTTTTAATACTAATTTTGGCCAGATCATACATTTACCGTCCATAATTTTATTATAATAATAACGGATTGTGAGATTTGGTCAAACTATATTTTTCACACGTGATTTCAACTAAATAGAAATGAGACACGTGTAAATGAATGTTGTACTTTTATTAATTTGAATGTAGTGAAGTACAATCTCTAACTTGGTCGTCTGATTCTTTCTCTCTCTCATGTACAAATGTCTCGAGAGTTGTAAGCTTGTTCTCGAGTGCGCTTGTTGGCCGTCTTTGATGGCCTTTAGTTTGTTGTCTTGTTGGATCCGCCTTTGCCTTATTGATCGTTGGGTTGACCTTTGGCTTGTTAGTCGTTGGATCAGTCTTTGACTTGTTGATCGTGTTGGATTGGCCTTTGGCTTTGTTGGGGTTTATGCCCTAAACAAGTGTAGTTTTGTAATAATCATATTTCAAATAAATAAAGATGTTATTTATTATATTCTCGCACATAAACCTAAATCCAATAAACTAAGTTCCAAGGTTATAATGATTGATCTTGAACAATTGTGTAGTGGACACAAGTTGGATTAAGTTGTTCAAGTATAACCTAAAAGGTCTATGGTATATGCATATGGTTGGGAACCTTATACTGGTAACACCATGGATGCGACCCGCTTTGTATTTAATATAAACGAGGTAATCCAACTCGTTCATGTGGTAGACATGCGAGTGGGGGCATCTTGTATAATGAGATAATACAAGACCAGACCGCGAATTATTAACCTACTAGTGTAACACCGTTAAGAAGATAGGTCTAATAATTTATAGATGGTTATTAGTGACTTGACCTGAATCCTGAGCAAGTTACGAACTCCTGCTTGTGAGATTTGTCCTTAGACTAGTATGGGTGAGAGTAGCCTGTAGCCGACTCAATAAGCCTATCTTCTCAGGGACATAACCTTGTAGGTAGCTGAGAACTTAACTCTGCAAGATGAAATTTACTCATTCCTAAATTAGGGAATTAGATAGGTGATGGAGATCTGATCCCCATGAGCAGCGGAAACATTGTTTAATGGATCAAATGCTTGATTGTTTTGGTTTACTTCAAATACCAATACATTGGTTAAAAATACAGAGACAAACAATTCAATCTAATCTAATTAGAGCATGGAATTTAGACATGCAAACACATGTTGTAAAAACTTCCTAAACTAAAAGGAAATTCGAAATTACCTTTGTAGTTTCAATCTCCAACAACAATTTCCTTGGTCCAATTGCACAACAACACAACAAACCACAGTTCTTCTCTGTTCCAACAGAACACTACCACTTGGAGAACCTCATATTCTCTGAGAAACTTAGATCTACCCTTTGTGGGAAGGGATCCAACAATTGGAAGAGAAGGAGAAGGGAATTGATAGAGAGAGAGTTGAGAGAGCAATACCACGATTGAACAAAAAAAAAAAATGATCAAAATCAATCTCCCAAAACTCCTCTGCCTTGAGGAGTTAAGCAAGAGGATACCTTCCCCACTCCCTATCGATAAGTGAGATGGGAAGAGGAGAACATGTCCTCCTGACACGTTCCCATTAATTAATTAATTAATTATTAATTAAATAAATAAAATTTAATTAAATATCATATATTTAATTAATCTTTAAATATCATATATTTATTTAAGACCAAATCATATTTAGTTTATATCTCCTCTAACCTATAGTTTTAATGGACATTTCATGCACATTAAATTTTAACCTATAGTTTTTAAATATGAATCTCATTCACATTTAAATTAATATTTGAACACTTTCAAATATCTAATTCTCTCATATAATTTAATATGAATCATATTCACATTAAATTTATAACATAAAGTTCCAAAACTTTATATTATAATGTATCTATATACATTAATGATTATTTCCTAATTGAATTTGAACATTTCAAATTAAAACGATCTAAGAACCCTTTACAAGCTAGAAGGTGGACCTAATGGACCTACAGATCAGAAGCTCCAACGATACAAAATTATTTGGTTAATCTCATTAACCTCCTAATCACCATTCGTTAACTGCTGGAACACTCCACTAAAGTCCCACAACTGCACTCTTCTCACTGCAGATATATTTCTGTGTCCACGGATATTGACCAATAACAATAAGTCAATCTTTCATGAATGTTTGCAACACCAGCTGGGTCAAATTACCGTTTTACCCCTGGGTTACATATTGTACCTTAAGTATCAGTGCTCCTCTAATGAACAATTTGTTTGTGGTCCTACCAACAAACAGAAGTCCCTCTCGGGCCAATGAGAGTGTCGGGCCCTTTGTTCAAGTCCTGGAGACACCACTTAAGGGAACATTCCTCTACTTACCCTAATAGGCGGGAAATAGTGAATTCCATCTTGCTAAGTTAAGTCCCCAACCGCTCACTCGGTCTTGTCCCCAAGAAGGTAGGCACATTGAGTCGATGAATCTGGCCACTCTCACCCATACTAGTCAAAGGGCAATCACTCGCAAACAGGAGTTCGTAACCTGCTCAGGATTGAGATCAAGTTGCCTAGGTAATCCTAGTGAAATAGAAACCTAACTAGTCAACGGAGTTACATCTAGCGGTTACTATTTCGCGGTCCGGTCTTATGCGATCTCATCACATAGGATATCCCCACTCACATGTAGTCTACACGAACACGCTAGGATCACTGTGTTTGTATCAAATACAAAGTGGGCCATTGAAGGAATGAAAATCCTACGCAACGGAAGGACGATTGAATCGTCGTGGTATCATTGTGAAAAATGCTTTCTTGAAATTTAAACTATCTCATAGTAACTAGGCTAAACATGCAATTAGGAAGAAAACAGTAAGAATTACTTGTTGAAGAACCGGTCTTCACGTTTTCCTCCTCCGGTCACGAACTCTTCGCGAACACGATCTCAACGAACTCGATCTCCTCGAACTAACCAACGAACCGGACACCTCCGATAGGCTTCTCGGTTGTTCTCTTTTAGGTAGAAGGAGAGTAGGTGGGACTCCTTTTTGGTGAAAGGGGAGGAGAGTATTGAGAGAAGTTTGAGAGAGAAGTGATTGTTGTTTTTGGTGAAATTCCAAAAAATGAACAACAAACTTATGAAATCCTTCTTGCAAAGGGTTTATATATTGGTGATAGTGAAAGGAGTCGAGTCCCGCAGCGAAAGCGATTGTGAATCGCGCGTTCTTAATTTCGTTACAACGATTACATTCAAGAACAAAACTAACTAGATTAAGCATATAAAAGTAGATGGACAACAAGAAATTATACCTTTGAAGAACCTTTCTTCGAGTGCTCCTTCTCCCACGACCACGATCTCAACAACACGAACCCAAGAGATTACGAACACTACCACCGGATCTTCTCCGTTGTTCTCTAGGTGAGGGAGGAAGGTGGGTTCCCTTTAGGTGAGATGAGATGTTATGAGAGATGGATTGTGTTTTGGAACCTTTCCAACAACACAACCAAATGGCACACAATTTCTTAACCTAGTTGCATCTCATGCAACCATATATATAAGGAAATAGGATGGAAATGACCATCCTACCCTTCCTTTATTCTCTCATTAGTATATGGTTTATATGTGAATCTAATTCACATAAAAACTATATATTATATCAATCATATCATATATAATTGATATAACACCTCATATATGAAATTGAACACTTCAATTTCATTCCTAATTTTATACCCTAAATATTTCCATGTTGAGCCAACGGAGGGACCTAATGGACCTACAGTTCATGAGCTCCAATGATATGAGATTAACTGATCAAACTCTTTGATCCAGTTAATCAATTTTCATTAACTACAAGTCACTCCACTATAGACTTGTAGCTGCACTCTCCTCACTGTAGATAATATTGTGTCAACTGATATAGTCATTACCCATGAGTCGATCATTCATAGGTTGTTCGTGATCACAGCTGCGTCAAATTACCGTTTTACCCCTATGATTACCTCTTTGTTCCTTAAGCACCACTGATCTTCTAATGAACAACAAGTCTAAGGTCCTACCATGAACTCATACCCTCATAGAGGCGGGGCCCGTTGTTCAAGACTGAGTCGCCTCTTGAGGGAACAACCTATTTGATTCCTTAGTGTAGCAATGAGTGAATTCCATCTTGCACAGTTAAGTTCCCAGCTACCTACGAGGTTCTGTCCCTGAGAAGGTAGGCTTATTGAGTCGGCTACAAGTCACTCTCACCCATACTAGTCTAAGGACAAACCCCTATAAGCGGGAGTTCTTAACTCGCTTTCAGATTTAGGTCGAGTCACTAATGACCATCTATAAATTACTAGTCTTATCCTCATTACTGTGTTACACTCGGTTAGACTAATAATTTGCATGATCCGTCTTGTATGAACTCTTCATACAGGATGCCCTCACTCGCATGTAAACTACATGAATGAGTTGGATTACCTCATTTGTACTAATTACAAAGTGGGCCGCATCCATGGTGTTACTAGAATGAGGTTTCCAACCTTATTCTTATACCATAGACCATTTAGGTTATATATTTGAACACAATCCAAATAGTGTCCACTACACTGATGTTCAAGATATGTATATTATCAAGATATACGTTATAACCTTGGAGCTTAGTTTATTGGATTTATAAAGCAACACTGTAATTTTATCAAAACAAATAACTCTTTATATCTTTGATCAAAATTACACAAGTTTTAGGGCATACATCTCAACAGATAGGTGGAGTTGAAATCTCCACCTATTTACCATTTAACCACAACCATAGGTTATGCAAATCATATTTGCATAACCATATATAATAAGATATCTCATATCTCATTATATAAATCACATTTGTATAATTGTGGATTTTTAAATTGAATCACATTCAATTTAATTTCTCTCAACCCAATTTCTCCAAATTAGCCATAATTAGACAATTAGGCTAACCTATAGTTTATTATGAATCTCATTCACATTAAACTATATAATATGTAAATCATATCTCATATAAATGACATAATTACCCTTTAATGAATTTGAACACTTCAAATCTACACAAACACTGTAAATGACATAATTATATCTAGACAACATCCTGTCAATATAAGACGCCTGAGACATGGCCATCGTTCTGTTCTTTCGGTTCCGAACAATCTGGATACCTAAAACATACTGTGCTTCTCCAAAATCTTTCATTTGGAAATGCGAAGCCAACCATTTCTCTACGTCAGTAAGAAATCCTAAATCATTCCGAATGAGAAGGATATCATCCACATACAATATCAGAAATGCGATAGTTTTGCCGACGATTTTTTTTGTAGACACAAGGCTCGTCAACATTCTGATCAAAACCATAAGATTTGATCGCCTCATCAAACCTTTGATGGAGATCTGATCTCCTTAAGCAGCGGAAACGTGTTTGGAATAGTAATTGCTTGATTGTTTTGGTTAGAAACAAAAACTAGTACATTGACAAAATAACAGAAATAAACATGTAAATCTAATCTAATTAGACATGAATATCTATCATGCAAACATGGTAAGTTTAACTATTAAACTAAAAGGAAGAAAAGAGATTACCTTTGTAGTTTTTCCACACAACAACTCCTTGCTCCAAGGTTCACAACAACATTGCAACTAAAAAATGCTTCTCTGTTTTCTTCAACAGAACGCTACAGCAGGAGAACCTTCTATGGCTCTGAATTCCACTTAGATCTCTCCTTTTTGGGAAGGAGCCAACTATGGGAGTGTAGGGATTTTAGAGAGAGAAATTTTCCTTTTTTCAGGAGCAATTCCAAATTGCAGATGTGCATCGATCCACCTCTTCTCACCAGGAGAAGAAGCTTTTTGTGAAGGGATAACTTCCCCCACTCCCTATCGATGGGGAGTGGGAGGGAAGTGGAAATGTGTCCTCTTGACACGTTTCCATTAATTTAAGAATTAAATATTAATAATAATTAATCTAATTAATTATCAATTTAATTAATTAAATATCTTATATTTAATTTAGATTAAATCACATTTAATCAATTATCGCTCTATCCTATAGTTTTAATGCACATCTAATGCACATTAAATTTTAACCTATAGTTTTCAAATATGAATCACATTCACATTTGAATTTAATATTTGAACTCTTTCAAATATTTAATTCTCTCATATAATTTAATATGAATCATATTCACATTAAATTTATAATATATAGTTCCAAAACTATATATTATATTGTATCTATATACATTAAGTTTATTCCCTTATGAATTTGAACGTTTCAAATTCAAATGATCTAAAAACCCTTTACGAGCTAGAAGGTGGACCTAATGGACCTACAGATCAGAAGCTTCAACGATACGAGATTGCTCGGTCAATCTCATTATCCTCCCAATCAACATTCGTTAACTGCGGGAACACTCCACTAAAGTCCCACAACTACACTCTTCTCACTGCAGATATATTTCTGTGTCCACGGATATTGACCAATAACAACAAGTCAATCCTTCACGAATGTTCGTAACACCAGATGGGTCAAATTATCGTTTTACCCCTGGGTTACATCTTGTACCTTAAGTACCAGTGCTCCTCTAATGAACAATTTGTTTGTGATCCTACCAACAAACAGAGTCCCTCTCGGACCAATGAGAGGGTCGGGCCCTTTGTTCAAGTCTCGGAGACACCGCTTAAGGGAACATTCATCTACTTACCCTAGTAGGCGGGAAAGAGTGGATTCCATCTTGCTAAGTTAAGTTCCCAGCCGCTCACTCGGTCTTATCCCCAAGAAGGTAGGCATATTGAGTCGACGAATCTGGCCACTCTCACTCATACTAGTCAAAGGACAATCCCTCGCGAACAGGAGTTCGTAACCTGCTGAGGATTGAGATCAAGTTGCCTAGGTCATCCTAGTGAAATAGAAACCTAACTAGTAAACGAAGTTACATCTAGTGGTTACTATTTCGTGGTCCTGTCTTATGTAATCTCATTACATAGGATATCCCCACTCACATGTCATCTACACGAACACGTTAGGATCACAGTGTTTGTGTCATATACAAAGTGGGCCACATCCATAGTTTTACCAGGGTAAGGTACCCAAACCTTATCCCCTAACTATAGACCCTTTAAGTTGTATCTCGAACCGAGATCCTTTATATGTACACTACATTCAGTTAAAGATTCATTTTACAGCCTTGGATGTTTAGTTTATTGGATTTAGGGTTAGAACAAAGGCAATATCAAAGATAATGAACAATAACTCTTTAGTGAAGTAATAACACTTTATTACAAATAATTAGAACATAAATACAAACTACGAGTTTTAGGGCACAAACCTCAACAACCTTATATTCCAAGACCTCGAGGCTTGTTTAATTCCATAAATGGACCTATGAAGCCAGAAAATCTTTTGCTCTTGGCCTTGGATAATGAACCTCTTGGGTTGGTCCATGTAGATGGTCTCGTCAAGGTTGCCATTCAGAAAGGCAGTCTTGACATCCATCTGCCATACCTCATATTCATAATATGCGGCAATGGGCAGAAGAATCCTGATCGACTTTACCATGGCAACAACTGAAAAGGTTTCTCATAGTTAACCCTTTCAACCTGGGTAAAACCCTTTGCCACTAGTCGTGCTTTGAAGGTTTGCACCTTCCCATCTACGCCACGTTTACGCTTGTAGATACATTTGCAACCTATAGGTTTTACCCCATCCGGTTGATCCATAAGCTCCCAGACGAAATTGAAGTACATCGACTCCATTTCCTGGTCCATAGCTTTAATTCATTCGTCCTTGTCAACGTCAACCATTGCCTGATCATAGGTCAATGGATCCTCGCAGTCATCATCAAGGGTGACAACTTGGGTTTAGCTAATCCCATGTAACGTTTAGGCTGTCTCACAACCCTCCCACTACGTCGAGGCATTCCCAACTCTTGGGAACGGACTTGACTAGACGTGCTAGGATCAACAACACTTGTTGATGTACTAGTCCCATCAGCAACTCTTGCTGACGTACTGTCCATTTCGTTTAACATGATTTTGCTTCTAGGTAAATGATCCCTAACGTGGTCTTCCTCAAGGAAAGTGACGTTTGTCGACACAAGCACCCTATTTTTCTTAGGATCGAAAAAATAGACCACCCCTAGTCTCTTTTTGGGTAACCTACAAATAGGCACAATTTTGAACGGGGTTCCAAATTTTTCTGGTTTGACACCAACACATGGGTCGAACGTCCCCAAATTTTGAAATGGTGTAAACTGCCTTTACATCCATTCCAGAGTTCAAAAGGTGTTTCACAAACACTCTTCGACGAAACGTTGTTCAAAATATACACCACAGTCTCCACTTCGTAACCCCAAAAAGAATCAGAGAGATGAGCATAGCTCATCATCGACCGAACCATGTCCAACAGGTTCTGTTTCTCCTCCCGATACACCATTCTGCTGTGGCATACCAGGTGCTGAGAGTTGGGACGTAATTCCGTGTTCTATCATATAGTCCTGGAATTATGTGTCCATATACTCTCCACCTCGATCCGATCGAAGTGTTTTTATGGTTTTACCTAACAGGTTCTCAACCTCAGTCTTGTACTCCTTGAACTTTTCAAGAGTTTCAGACGTCCTATGCATTAGGTAAATATACCCATATCTCGAATAGTCATCTATGAAAGATACAAAGTATTCGTAGCCACCTCGTGCTTTAACACTCATCGAACCACAAAAGTCAGAATGTATAAGCTCAATGGGCACTTTGGCTCTATATCATTTTCTACTAAAAGGACGTTTGGTCATTTTGCCTTCAAGGCATGACTCACATACCGGTAAAGAGTTTTCTTCCAACTCGCTTAGAAATCCACTCTTCACTAGTCTCTCAATCCTATTGAGATTGATGTGGCCTAACTGTAGATGCCAAAAATGAGCATTTTCTTTTGGAGAAACTTTCACTCTCTTAGTTCGTGTTTCTGCTGTTTTAAATAATTTAGTATTCAAAACACTTTTGACCGAATTAGGTTTCAAAACATACAGATTAGACTCAAGTGAAGCAAAACAAAGTAAATTGCCTTTGAAAAAAATAAACGCTTTATTATATTCAAAGGAAACAGTAATACATTATTTAATAGGGCAGGAAATGGAAACAAGGTTTCTAGTAAACCCTGACACTATTTACAAATTATCTAATAATAAGTATTTCCCGCCAAAATAAAGCTTCACCGTGCCAATCGCTGCAGCAGAGACAACCTCTCCGGATCCAACCCGTAGAGTCACCTTACCCTCTCGCAGCTGCTGCCAGGAACTAATTCCTTGAAAAGAAGAACAAACATGGTTAGTGGCGCCCGAATCCAATATCCAGGCAGAGTCATTACTCTCCACTAAACAGGTTTTCGTTACCAGTAAATCACATTTACATGTATTCTTCATGTCGACAAGGAACTTAAGACAGTTACGCTTCCAATGGTCGTCCCCATTGCAGTGGAAACACTTTCATTTTTCTGCAACTTCCTTGACCTTTTTGCCCTTTTGGGCGGCAACGCGGTCAGCTTTGCCCTTCTTCATCTTCTTTTTCTTCCCTTTCGGGTGAGAAGGAGCTAAAGGTTTAGTCCCAGAGGTCGAACCCCAGTGATAGGACCTGAAGGTAATATTTGCCTCAGCTTCCAGTGTCCTGATCCTCATCAAGGACTGGAAGTTCTGTAACTCGTTGAGAAGGGTGGTCAGAGTGTAGCTAATTTTGTTCATAACAACATTGTTATGAAACTGAAGGAAACTCTTCGGAAGAGTCTCCAAAATAAAGCTGACCTGGCTCGACTCATCGATCGAAGCCTCGTTCATCTCCGCCAAATTAAAGTGGGTCATCATGTCTAGAACGTGTTCACGGACAGACGTCCCTTCTTTCATCCGGGCGTTTAAGACGTGTTTGAGCGAGTCATGCCGGACCTGGAAGGACTGTTGTCCAAACATATCCTGCAAGGACTCCATGATCTCCTTGGCGGTGATCATCAGCTCATGCTTCTTTGCCAATACTTCAGATAAGCTGGCGATGATGTATACCTTGGCCTTTTCATTAGCCCTGATCCACCGATCGTACGCATCACGAACACTCTGTGACGCGGTCGAGCTCGGCAACTGAGGACACTTCTCAGTGAGCATGAACTTAAGGTCGTCAGTTACTAGAATCGTGTTTATATTGTTTTTTCAAGTTTGTAAATTATCTGCCACTAGTTTGTCGGATGCTAGTAAACCTATAATTGAGCTAGAACTTTTGCTGAAAAACAAGTAAAAAACTTTGTGTCAGTCTTGCAAAACTTTTTGAAATCCAATCAAGTTTAAGCAAAAATTTATACTATGATCCCTAGGTCATTAAAAATTTGTAATGGTATTCCAAAGGTTTAGAATGACCGCCACCGAAGGGTGAACAAAAACACTTATCCTCTAGGACAAGACTATCTCGACCTGACCCTCATACCAGAATAACTCTTATTCCATTAGGCGTCCAGTTACCATTTTTCGATCAGAATCCATTAACTCTTAATGAATCCGGTGAGTGTCACCCCCTCAATCTTTAAGTTTCCAAGTATCCGTCCAAACAATAGCGACCGAAGGGTGAACCAAGAAGGAAAACCAACAAGAAAACTGTATCCCTTTCGAGAATTCACAGTGTTCCGACTCCCATGATCAAGGCCCTCTGAAGGGATTGTCTGGTCCAGGCCAAACTAGCAGACGGATTATAGGGGTCTCACGGTGTGAATCAAAAGAAGAGACCGTGGGTCCCGTTTTCACAGGTCCCACTCCCACTCACTATAAGTACTCACTCCATCCACTATGATATTGATCCATACAAATTCCATCCAAAGGGGGACACTCCCATTTGCGCCACAAGGCCGAGTATGGATCTCACGGTGCGGACTTTAACGGAGATTTGTGGTCGAAAAATTAAATGTATCTCATACACTTTATTTCCTCCCACTCAACACTTTATATTATTTGGAATTCACCTTGATAAATTGGCTAATAGTTACCTAAGTCTACCAATATAACTCTTGTTGGGATGTATGTCCTACCATTGTGTAATTTTGATCAAAGAAATAAAGAGTTATTTGTTTTGATAAAATTACAGTCTCGCTTTATCAATCCAATAAACTAAGCTCCAAGGTTATAATATATATCTTTATAATATATCTTGAACATCAGTGTAGTGGATACTATTTGGATTGTGTTCAAGAATATAACCTAAATGGTCTATGATATAAGAATAAGGTTGGAAACCTCATTCTGGTAACACCATGGATGCTGCCCACTTTGTAATTAGTACAAATGAGGTAATCCAACTCATTCATGTAGTTGACATGCGAGTGGGGGCATCATGTATGAAGAGTTCATACAAGATCGGATCAAGAAATTATTAGTCTAACCAAAGGTAACAATCGCTAATGTGATAAGACTAGTAATTTATAGATGGTCATTAGTGACTCGACCTGAATCCTTAGCGAGTTAAGAACTCCTGCTTACAGGAGTTTGTCCTTAAACTAGTATGGGTGAGAGTGGCCTGTAGTCGACTCAATAAGCCTACCTTCTCAGGGACAGAACCTCGTAGGTAGTTGGAAACTTAACTGTGCAAGATAAAATTCACTCATTCTTGCACTAAAGAATTAGATAAGTTGTTCCCTTAAGAACTGACTCCAGGTCTTGAACAACGGGGCCCCGCTCTCTATGAGGGTATGAGTCTATGATAGGACCTTACACTTGTTGTTCATTAGAGGATCAGTGGTGCTTAAGGAACAAAGAGGTAATCACAGGGGTAAAACGGTAATTTGACCCAGCTGTGATCACGAACAATCTGTGAAAGGTCGACTCATAGATAATGACTATATCAGTGGATACAATATTATCTACAGTGAGGAGAGTGCAGCTACAAGTCTATAGTGGAGTGACTTGTAGTTAATGAATATTGATTAACTGGATCAAAGAGTTTGATCAGTTAATTTCACATCATTGGAGCTCATGAACTGTAGGTCCATTAGGTCCCTCCATTGGCTCAACATGGTAATATTGAGGGTATAAAGTAGGAATGAAATTGAAGTGCTCAATTTCATACATGAGGTGTTATATCAATTATATATGATATAATTGATATAATATATAATTTTAATGTGAAATAGATTCACATATAAACCATATACTAGTGAGAGAATAAAGGAAGGGTAGGATGGTCATTTCCATCCTATTTTCCTATATATATGGTTGCATGAGATGCAACTAGGTTGAGTGAAAAAGAAGCAATTTTGAGCCTTTGTTGTGTTGTTAGAAAAGTTCTCAAACACAAACCCTTCTCTCACAACATCTCATCTCACCTAAAGAGAACCCACATTCCTCACTCACCTAGAGAACAACGGAGAAGATCCAGTGGTCGTGTCTTCATCCGTTCGTGTTCCAGTTGCTGAGATCGTGATCGAGGGAGAAAGGAGCACTTGAAGAAAAGTTATTCAAAGGTATATTTCTTGCTATCCATATTCTGTTTATATGCTTAATCTAGTTGTTTTAGTTCTTGAATGTAATCGTTGTAACGAAATTAAGAACGTGCGATTCACAATTGCTTCCACTGCGGGATTCGATTCCCTTCAATTGGTATCAGAGCCCAATTGCGTTCTTAATTTTCATTCTAGATTTTTCAAGAACGAGGTGGGATTTACTGTTTTGCATGAGATGTATGAACGGTTTGCAAATGAGATGTTTTCGATTTTGGCACTTAGATTTACAATTTTTCCATTGAATTGTTTAATGTAAGGGCCCGATGTTTTGGGTAATTTTAATTATAAATCGAGTCTGTAAGTCCGTGTCGATCGAGGCAAAGTGGTTGCCAAGAAGAACGGAGCAAAAACGAGCCAAAACAATGGAGATTGTTGTTGTTCTGTGAATGGCGTTGCAACGCTGTTCATTGGAGTTGCAACGCCACTTCTCTGATCAGCGCGATGTAGAAGACGACGCACGTTACTGCACAACGCTAGACGAGAGGCGCACTTCAACCGTTAGATGAGGACAAAATGCAGCTTTGCGACGCTGGTATCAGCGTTGCAACGCCTTATGCGTTTCACGCGAAGGAGCAACGAGCATAATTTTGTATTTATTATATATAATTAATATAAAAATGTTTTATATTTATTTATATTTAATTTTAATTAATATAATTAGATTATATTAATTATAATTAATTTTAGGGTGCTAAAATTGGTCTAATTTTGCTATTTAAATTATGCAATTGTTGTGTAATTATTGCCATGCATAATGTATGCTTTTATTTTAGAAATCCCACCTTAGGTTAAGCATTTTCATGCATCATTAATAATGTAAAGAGTTATATTATATAGTTTGCATGATTAATTAATATAAAGTTGTTATATTAATTTATGGACAACATTGACATGCATTATATATCATGAGATGATTATGCTATGAATGTCTTATTATTCATATGATGAATGATCAAGCACTATAACATAGTATGCATGTCACCTAAGGTTAATTATTAGTTTTAAAATGTTTAGAACTTGGAAATAATAGACCTTAGGTTATCTAGTTTTAATTATATTAGAATTAGGAACCAAGTAATTTATAAGCTATGATTAAAAGAGGAACTCTGTCTAAGGAAGGTTCTGTCTAGGCTGGGGTATTTAAGCTGACGGAAACTGAACACCCCTACCTGGAAACTGACTTGGGAGTGAAATTTAATCAGAGAGTTTATAAATTACAATAGCGTCAACGGGTTTATTAAAGGGTTAATAAACTAGAAATCCTAGGTTTAATATAAAGAGTTATATTAACAAACTTAGGATAAAATCAATATAAGAGTTATATTGATTATCGATATAAGAGTTATATTGATAGAGTTAGGTAAAACCATTAGTCGGGTTTTAGCCTAAGTAAGATTCCTATAACTTTAAAGTATCCAGTGGGAGGAAAAGTGTATATGATACATATTTTTCCACCTACGTTATCTCCAGAAAATTCACACCGTGAGACTCATACTTGGCCTCGTGGCGCAAACGGGAGCGTCCCTCTTCAGATGGTGTTTGTATGAGTCAATATCAAGGTGAATGGAGAGGATACTTATAGTGAGTGAGAGCAGGTTTAATGAAAAACAAAACCTATGGTCTCTTTTGTGCAGGCTTACACCGTTAGACCACTATGGTCACCGCTAGTTTGGCTCGGACTGCACCATCCCTTCGGAGGGCTTGATCATGGGGATCGAACACAAGTGGACACACCAAAAGGGATAAAGGTTTCCTTAGTCTGTTTTTCAATCTAGTCCTCCCTTCGACGGATTTTATTGGATGGAGACTCTGGGATCTAAAGACAGAGGGTTACACTCACGGGGTACATAAGTTGTGTATGTATCCTGACCGAAAAAAAAATGGTAACTAAAGCCTATAGGAATAAGAGTTATTTTGGCATTAGGTTTTGGTCAAGAGTGTCTTGATCCAGATGAGGAGTGTTTTTTTATTACCCTTCGGTGTCATACATTCTAAACGTTTGGAGTATCATTGCAAATTATAAATGGCCTAAGAATCATTTGATAATTAACTAAAACATGATTGAATTAGAGTTGTAGCAAGAAACTCATACAAGTTCGTTTGTAAATATTTCAACAAAAATGTCTAGCTCTATTATTTCCTTATTGGGTGCGGAAAAGTTAACCGAAGAGAATATGATGACTTGGAAAAATAAACTCAACACTATATTGGTAATGGATGATCTGAAGTTTGTGCTCACTAAGGAGTGTCCTCAGGTGTCAGGCACGAATGTGTCACGAAATGTTCGTGATGCATATGATTGATGGATCAAGGCCAATGATAAGGCCAAGGTCTACATGCTGGCAAGTATGTCTGACATATTACCCAAGAAGCATGAGGGCATGATAACCGCCAAGGAAATCATGGATTCTATGCAGGGTATGTTTGGACAACAGTCCACACAGGCCCGACACAATGCCCTAAAGTACATATTTAACTCAAGAATGCTAGAGGGTACATTTGTTCGGGATCATGTCTTGGATATGATGGTGCATTTCAAAATCGCAGAGTCGAATGGTGCTTCCATCGATGAATCGAACCAGGTCAGCTTCATTCTGGAAACCCTTCCAGATAGTTTCCTACAGTTTAGAAGTAAGGTTGTTATTGAAGGGAATCGTAGTCCCGCAGCGGAAGCGATTGCGAATCGCGCGCTCTTGATTTAGTTACAACGATAAATTCAAGAACAAATATAACTAGATTAAGCATATAAATATAATGGACAACAAGTAATTTTACCTTTAAAGAACCTTTCTTCGAGTGCTCCAATCTCCCACGATCACGATCTCAGCAACAGGAACTCCAACCTACGAAGACACGACCACCGGATCTTCTCCGTTTGTCTCTAGGTGAGGGAGGAAGGTGGGTTCCCTTTAGGAGAGGTGAGGTATTTTTTTGTGAGAGAGATGTGTGCCTTGGAACCCTTCCAACAACACAACAAGAGAGCTTGTTAAAAAAAACACTTAACCTAGTTGCATCTCATGCAACATATATATAGGGAAATAGGATGAAAATGACCATCCTACCCCTCCTTTAATCTCTCTTTAGTATATAGTTTACATATGAATCTAATTCACATTAAAACTATATATTATATAAATTATATCATATATAATTGATATAACACCTTATATACGAAATTGAACACTTCAATTTCATTCCTAACTTTATACCCTCAATATTACCATGTTGAGCCAACGGAGGGATCTAATGGACCTACAGTTCATGAGCTCCGATGATGTGAGATTAACTACAAGTCACTCCACTATAGACTTGTAGCTGCACTCTCCTCACTGTAGATAATATTGTGTCCACTGATATAGTCATTACCCATGAGTCGACCCTTCACAGGTTGTTCGTAATCACAGCTGGATCAAATTACCGTTTTACCCCTGTGATTACCTCTTTGCTCTTTAAGCACTACTGATCCTCTAATGAACAACAAGTCTAAGGTTCTACCTTAGACTCATACCCTCATAGAGGGCGGGGCCCCGTTGTTCAAGACACGAGTCGCCTCTTAGGGAACAACCTATCTAATTTCTTAGTGTAGGAATGAGTGAATTCCATCTTACACGCTTAAGTTCCCGACTACCTCACGAGGTTCTCATCCCGAGAAGGTAGTCTTATTGAGTCGGCCATGTGCCACTCTCACCCATACTAGTCTAAGGACAAATCCCTATAGCGGGAGTTCTTAACTTGCTCAGATTGTGTCGAGTCACTAATGACCATCTATAAATTACTAGTCTTATCCTCATTAACTGTTTACACCGGTTAGACTAATAATTTCATGATCCAAATCTTGTATGAACTCTTCATACAGGATGCCCCCACTCGCATGTCAACTACATGAATTAGTTGGATTACCTCATTTGTACTAATTACAAAGTGGGTCGCATCCATGGTGTTACCAAAATGAGGTTTCCAACATTATTCTTATACCATAGACCATTTAGGTTATACTCTTGAACTCAACCCAAATAGTGTCCACTACACTGAGGTTCAAGATAAATGTTATAACCTTGGAGCTTAGTTTATTGGATTTATTAAAGCAAGACTGTAATTCTATCAAAACAAATAACACTTTATTTAATTGATCAAAATTACACAAGTTTAGGGCATAAATCCCAACAGTTATGAACAAGCTTACTTTTAATCTTACCTCCCTTCTGAATGAACTCAAGACCTTTCAATCTTTGATGAAAATTCATGGATCGAAAGGTGAGGCAAATGTTGCTAGTAGGAGTTATCACAGAGGTTCGACCTCTGGGACAAAAACTGTGGCTTCATCTTCTTCTAACCTGAAAGGGAAGAAGAAGAACATAAAGAAGGTTGGTAAAGGGAAACGAGCTGACAAACCTGCTGCCCAGAAGGGCAAGAAAGTCAAAGAAGTTGCTGACAAAGGAAAATGTTTCCACTGCAACGAAGACGGGCATTGGAAGCGGAACTGTCCGAAGTACATTGTAGAAAAGAAGAAGGAAGATAAATATGATTTACTTTGCCTAGAAGCTTGTTTAGTGGATAATGATAAAACTGCTTGGATACTTGATTCATGCGCCACTAATCATGTTTGCTCTTCTTTTCAGGGAATTGACTCTTGGCAACAGCTACAGAAAGGTGAGATAACACTCTGAGTTGGAAACGGAGAAGACGTCTCAGCTGTAGCAGTAGGCACAATGAAGCTTTATTTTGACAAGAAATATATGTTGTTGGATAATATATTAGTGATACCAGGGTTTACTAGAAACCTTATTTCAATTTCTTGCCTTATAGAACAATGTATTTCTATTTCCTTCTATATGAATAAAGTGTTTATTTTTAATAAAGGTATAGAAATATGTTCAACATCATTAGAAAATGGATTGTATGTTTTAAGGCCTAATTCAGTCAAAATGGTTTTGAACACTGAATTATTTAAAACTGCAAACGCACAAACTAAGAAACGTAAAATTTCTCCTAAAGAAAATGCCCATCTTTGGCATCTAAGATTGGGTCACATTAATCTCAATAGGATTGAGAGATTGGTAAAGAATAAACTTCTAAATGAGTTAGAAGAAAATACTTTACATGTAGAGCAAAATGACTAAAAGACCTTTTATTGGAAAAGGTTATAGAGCCAAACTAGAGCTTATACATTCAAACCTTTGTGGTCCGATGAATGTTAAAATCAGGGGAGGATATGAATATTTTATCTCTTTTATAGATGATTATTCTAGATTTAGGCATATTTACCTAATGCACCACAAGTCTGAAGCACTTGAAAAGTTCAAGGAATTCAAGACTGAGATTGAAAATCAATTAGGTAAAACTATTAAAACAATTCGATCGGATCGAGCTGGAGAGTACATGGATTTAAAATTCCAAAACTATATGATAAAACATGGAATTACATCCCAACTCTCAGCTCCCGGTACACCACAACAAAACGGTGTATCGAAAAGGAGAAATAGAACCTTGTTGGACATGGTTCGATCAATGATGAGTTATGCTCATCTCCGTAGTTCCTTTTGGGATTACGCAGTAGAGACTGCAATATACATTTTGAATAATGTGCCCTCAAAAAGTGTTTCTGAAACACCTTTTGAACTCTGGAAATAACATAAAGGTAGTTTTTGTCATTTCAGAATTTGGGGTTGTCCAACACATGTGCTTGTGACAAATCCAAAGAAGTTAGATTCACGTTCAAAATTGTGCCTATTCATAGGCTACCCAAAAGAAACAAGAGGTGGTTTATTTTATGATTCTAAGAAAGATAAGGTTTTTGTGTCGACAAATGCCACTTTCTTAGAGGAGGACCACATAAGGGACCACAAGCCAAGAAATAATATTGTGTTGAGTGAGTTAGACGGAACAATGGCAAAGGTTGCTAATAAAACTAGTACGTCAACAAGAGTTGTTGATACTAGCTTGTCTAGTCAAGAGAGTCCATCTCAAGAGTTGAGTATGCCTCGACGTAGTGGCAGGGTTATAACACAACCTGACCGTTACATGGGTTTATCTGAAACCCAAGTTGTTATACCAGATGACAACTACGAGGATCCATTGACTTATAATCAAGCGATGGTTGACAAAGACAAAGACAAATGGGTCATAGCCATGGACAAAGAAATGAAGTCTATGTACTTCAATTCTGTTTGGGATCTTGTAGATAAGCCTGATGGGGTAAAACCTATAGGTTGTAAGTGGATCTACAAGAGAAAGTGTGGTGTAGATGGGAAGGTGCAAACCTTTAAAGCTAGACTAGTAGCAAAGGGTTATACCTGTTGAAGGGGGTTGACTATGAGGAGACCTTTTCACCTTGCTATGGTAAAGTCTATCTCAGATCCTACTTGACATTGTCGCATATTATGACTATGAGGTATGACAAATGGATGTCAAGACAACCTTTTTGAATGGCAATCTTAAGGAAAACATCTACATAGATCAACCCAAAGGGTTCATTGAACCAGGACAAAAGCAAAAGGCTTGCAGGCTTAAAAGGTCAATTTATTGACTGAAACAAGCCTATAGGTCTTGGAATATAAGATTTGATGAGGCAATTAAATCTTATGGTTTTGACCAGAATGATGATGAACCTTGTGTCTACAAGAAAATCATCAATAGTTCTGTCGCATTCCTAATTCTCTATGTGGATGATATCCTACTCATTGGGAATGATGTAGGTTATCTTACTGACATTAAGGATTGGCTAGCTACGCAATTCCAAATGAAAGATTTGGGTGATGCACAGTTTGTTCTTGGGATCCAGATTGTCCGGAACCGCAAGAATAAAACACTAGCCTTGTCTCAAACATCTTACATAGACAAAGTGTTGTCAAGGTTTAAGATGCAAGACTCCAAAAAGGGCTTGTTGCCTTTTAGACATGGAGTCCATTTGTCTAAGGAACAGTGTCCTAAGACACCTCAAGGAGTTGAGGATATGAGACGGATTCCTTATGCATCAGCTGTTGGGAGCCTGATGTACGCCATATTGTGTACTAGGCCTAACATCTGTTTTGCAGTTGGAATGATCAGTAGGTATCAATCTAATCCAGGACTTGAACACTGGACAGTGGTTAAAACAATACTTAATTATCTTCGGAAAAAAACAAACTACATGTTTGTGTATAGGGCTAAGGATTTGATCCTTACAGGATACACAGATTCTGACTTTCAGACTGATAAAGATTATCGGAAATCTACATCAGGGTCAATATTTACTCTTAACGGAGGAGCTGTAGTATGGCGAAGCGTCAAGCAAGGATGCATCGCAGATTCCACCATGGAGGCCGAATATGTAGCAGCTTGTGAAGCAGCTAAAGAGGCCGTTTGGTTAAGGAAATTCATGCTAAATTTGGAAGTTGTTCCAAATATGACTTTGTCCATCACGTCAGACATGCGATAACAAAGAAGGTCAAAGGCAAATTCAAGGGAACCCCGAAGTTACAAAGGCTCTCACGGCAAAAGTATTTGAGAGTCACCTAGAAGGTCTAGGTTTACAAGTTTTTCCCAACTAGGGCAAGTGAGAGTATTTTGTACAAAGGGTTTAAATGCCCTAGTTTATTGTATTTACATCACTGTAATAGTACTCCACAAGCTTTAGATCAAGTGGGAGATTGTTGGGATGTATGTCCTAAACTTTGTGTAATTTTGATCAAAGAAATAAAGAGTTATTTTTTTTTTATAAAATTACAGTCTCGCTTTATAAATCCAATAAACTAAGCTCCAAGGTTACAATATATATCTATATAATATATATCTTGAACATCAGTGTAGTGGACACTATTTGGATTGTGTTCAAGAATATAACCTAAATGGTCTATGGTATAAAAATAAGGTTGGAAACCTCATTCTGGTAACACCATGGATGCTGCCCACTTTGTAATTAGTACAAATGAGGTAACCCAACTCATTCATGTAGTTTACATGCGAGTGAGGGCATCCTGTATGAAGAGTTCATACAAGACCGGATCAAGAAATTATTAGTCTAACCAAAGGTAACAATCAAGTAATGTGATAAGACTAGTAATTTATAGATGGTCATTAGTGACTCGATCCGAATCCTTAGCGAGTTAAGAACTCCTGCTTACAGGGGTTTGTCCTTAGACTAGTATGGGTGAGAGTGGCCTGTAGCCGACTCAATAAGCCTACCTTCTCAGGGACAGAACCTCGTAGGTAGCTGGGAACTTGACTATGCAAGATGAAATTCACTCATTCCTGTATTAAGGAATTAGATAGGATGTTCCCTTAAGAACTGACTCCAGGTCTTGAACAACGGGGCCCCGCCCTCTATGAGGGTATGAGTTTATGGTAGGACCTTAGACTTGTTGTTCATTAGAGGATCGGTGGTGCTTAAGGAACAAAGAGGTAATCATAGGGTAAAATGGTAATTTGACCCAGTTGTGATCACAAACAATCTGTGAAGGGTCGACTCATAGGTAATGACTATATCAGTGGACACAATATAATCTACAGTGAGGAGAGTGCAAACTACAAGTCTATAGTGGAGTGACTTGTAGTTAATGAATATTGATTAACTAGATCAAAGAGTTTGATCAAGTAAATTTCACATCATTGGAGCTCATGAACGGTAGGTCTATTAGGTCCTCCGTTGGCTCAACATGGTAATATTGAGGGTATAAAGTTAGGAATGAAATTGAAGTGTTCAATTTTATACATGAGGTGTTATATCAATTATATATGATATAATTGATATAATGTATAGTTTTAATGTGAATTAGATTCACATATAAACCATATACTAATGAGATAATAAAGGAAGGGTAGGATGGTCATTTCCATCCTATTTCCCTATATATATGGTTGCATGAGATGCAACTAGGTTGAGTGAAAAAAAAGCAATTTTGAGTCTTTGTTGTGTTGTTGGAAAAGTTCCCAAACACAAACCTCTCTCTCACAACATCTCATCTCACCTAAAGGGAACCCACATTCCTCCCTCACCTAGAGAACAACGGAGAAGATCCAGTGGTCGTGTCTTCATCCGTTCGTGTTCCAGTTGCTGAGATCGTGATCGAGGGAGAAAGGAGCACTTGAAGAAAAGTTCTTCAAAGATATATTTCTTGTTGTCCATATTCTGTTTTATGCTTAATTCATTGTTTTAGTTCTTGAATGTAATCGTTGTAACGAAATTAAGAACGCGCGATTCACAATCGCTTCTGCTTCGGGATTCGATTCCCTTCAACTCTTATATTGATTTAGCCTAAGTTTATAATAACATTATTAACTTAGGTCTATGTGAGTAAATTAATCAACTTTTAATTAACGACACTCACGATAATATAACCTAAAATCTCCAGACCGAATTCACTCCCAGGTCGGTTCCTGTGTAGGGTGTTCATGCAGCGTCGACTTTAAATACCCCACCTTAGATGTAACCTTCCTTAGACAGAGCTACTAATCAGTCTCCGTTCAAAGGTCATATTTGATTTCCTAATTCTAGTCTTATGAGAACTAGAAAACCTAAGTCTAATTATTCAAGTTCTAAACATATTAAAACTAATAATTAACTTAGGTTACATGCATTCTATGTCATAGTGCTTGATCATTCATCACATGAATAATACAATACTATAACATACATTCATCACATGAATTAAATGCATGAGCATGCTTTTAATCTAAAAATATAACACTTATATTTAAATAAATTAAAACATGCATACATTATATTATAACACTTATAATATAACCTAACATGCATACTATATATTATAACACTTATAATATAAATACGATGCATAATATAACCTAACATGCATACTATATATTATAACACTTATAATATAAATACGATGCATCAAATGTTTTACATTATGCACATAGAATTAAATATTTCATACATCTCATGCATAAAATAAATAAATAGTAAAAATTGGATTGATTTTGGTACTTAGGGGACATTAATTAACATTAATATAACTTTTATATTAGTATTAATTAATAAAATTAATTTAAATAAATAAATTAAAAAAAACTGAAATGTCCCACGTTGAAGCAACTCCCTTCACGCCCATGTCTCGCGCAGAAATGTTGCTGGAACTGCCCATCACGCACGCAGCGTTGCAACGCTGCAGCACTCAGCTTCGCACGCTGCGTGCTCCACGCCTCGGCGTTGCAACGCTGCTCTGCAGCAAAGGCTCCACCCGTCCAGACACGTTGAGAAACTAAAGAACAGCGTCTCAACGCCGTTGACAGAACAACAAGCTCCTTTGTTGTTCTTCGTCGTTTTTCGTCTGTTTCCGTTCTGATTTCTTCACAACAACTCTTACCGACAAAGACCTAAACTTACAGACTCGATTTATTTTCTAAATGCCCTAAAAACACGGGCCTTTACATTGACCTAATCAACGAAAATAAATCTAAAACGAAAAATGCCAAAACCGAAAACATCCAATCTTGCAAACTACAATTCATTACATAAATTGAAGCAATACCCACCTAATTTTAAGAAAACCATTTGCACAACGAAAAGCCAACAACCTGGCTCTGATTGTTGGGATTTTTGTCCTAATCTCGTGTTTGTAAATTACTGTTTGAAATTAATAAGAGTTATTCATTTCATCACTTTGTGTCTTGCAATATTTATAAACTTTTCCAATAAACTAAGCTCCAGGGTCATTGAATTTATGAGAGAACTAGAACTTGAACGGTGTGTAGTGGACACACAGGGAGGATCACGTTGGAGTTAATGACCCGAACGGTCCATCAGATATGGATAGGGTTGGAGACCTAATCCTAGATACATCTGTGGATGCGCCCGCTTTGTATTAGATACAAACGAGGTGATCCGACTCGCTTCATGTGGTTGACATGCGAGTGGGGGCATCCTGTGCAATGAGATTGTACAAGATCGGCCGTGAATTATTAGACCCTCGATGTAACACCGCTGTGATGAGACTAATAATTTCGTAGATGACCATTAGTGACTCGACCAAATCTAAGCGTGTTACGGACTCGCATCCGCAGGGTCCGCCCTTTGACTAGTACGGGTGAGGGTGGTCATAGTTACTCGCCCAATATGCCTATCTTCTCGTGGACAGGACCAAGTAGGGAGTCGGGAACTTAACTACGTGAGATGAAATTCACTGCTTCCGCTTTAGGAAAACTAGAGGGTTGTTCCTCAGTAGGTCGTCTCAGGGCTTGGACAACGGCGCCACCTTCTCACTAGCCCGAGAAGGGTGTTGTGTATGGTTGACCCATCACAATATGTTGTTCATTAGAGGAGCAATGGGGACTTAAGGAACAAGAGGTAGACACAGGGGTAAAACGGTAATTTGACCCACCAGTAGTGTCTCGAACAACCTGTGAAGGGTCGACTCATGGGCATTGGTTATATCGGTGGACACGTAATATTCTCAGATCGACGAGAGTGCGCCTACGGGCTATAGTGGAGTGTTACCGTAGCTAATGAATGTTGGTTAACCGGGGTCAAAGAGTTTGACAGTTAATCTCGGATCATTAAAGCCCGTCACTCGTAGGTCCATTAGGTCCCTCGCTTGGCTCAATCACAGGTTAAAAGAAGGGTTAATGTTTTGGTGTGAAATTGAAGTGTTCAATTTCACTTTAAAAACATTTATGTCATTTATATGAGATATGAATGATATAATATATAGTTTAATGTGAATGAGATTCATAATAAACTATAGGTTAGCCTAATTGTTGAATTAGGGCTAATTGGAGAAATTAATTGAGAGAAATTAAATTGGATGTGATTCAATTTAATTAATCCACAATTATTTCAAATGAGATTTGCAATATGAGATATGAGATATCTCATATTATATGGTTATGCAAATGAGATTTGCATAACCTATGGTTGTGGTAAAGTGGTAATAATGTGGAGATTTTAATCCATGATTATTCCACTATATAATCCCTTCTTGCAAGGAGGAATGCACTTCAATCTCTCATTTTTTGGATTCTCACCCAAAAAGAAGAGAATTATCTCTACTCTCTCTCAATTCTCCTCCCTCTCCAAAACACCAAAGTTCCCACAAACTTCCCTCTTTCCAAAGGAAGAACAACCGAGACTCCAAGTGGTAGTGTTTGGGTTCCGTTCGTGGAGAGCATTTGTTGAGATCGAGAAGCACGAAGCGTTCGTGATCTGAGGAAGAAATCTTGAAGAGTGTCTTCAACAAGTAAGTACCTTAATCTTACTGTAATTTTTTTCTTTCTAGCATGTTTAACTTAGATCTAAGAGTTAGATTATTTTAACAAAACCGAGTAGCGTAATGATACGATGACGATTCAATCGTCTTCCGCTGCGCGGGGATTCTCATTCCCTTCACTGATACCAATTGAAGGAATGAAAATCCTACGCAGCGGAAGGACGATTGAATCGTCGTGGTATCATTGTGAAAAATGTTTTCTTGAAATTGAAACTATCTCATAGTAACTAGGCTAAACATGCAATTAGGAAGAAAAACAGTAAGAATTACTTGTTGAAGAACCAATCTTCACGTTTTCCTCCTCCGATCATGAACTCTTCGCGAACACGATCTCAACGAACTCGATCTCCTCGAACGAACCAACGAACCGGACACCTCCGATAGGCTTCTCGGTTGTTCTCTTTTAGATAGAAGGAGAGTAGGTGAGACTTCTTTTTGGTGAAAGGGGAGGAGAGTATTGAGAGAAGTTTGAGAGAGAAGTGATTTTTGTTTTGGTGAGATTCCAAAAAAATGAACAACAAACTTATGAAATCCTTCTTGCAGAGGCTTTATATAATGGTGATAGGTGGAGTTGAAATCTCCACCTATTTACCATTTAACCACAACCATAGGTTATACAAATCATATAAGATATCTCATATCTCATTATACAAATCACATTTGTATAATTGTGGATTTTTAAATTGAATCACATTCAATTTAATTTCTCTCAATCCAATTTCTTCAAATTAGTCATAATTAGACAATTAGGCTAACCTATAGTTTATTATGAATCTCATTCACATTAAACTATATAAATGTCAATCATATCTCATATAAATGACATAATTACCCTTTAATGAATTTGAACACTTCAAATCCACACCAAAACTGTAAACCCTCTATTTATCCAGTTTGAGCCAACCGAGTGACCTAATGGACCTATAGGTGACGAGCTCCAATGATCCGAGACAAACCTGTCAAACTCTTTGACCCGGTTAATCAACATTCATTAGCTACGGTAACACTCCACTAAAGCACGTAGCTGCACTCCCGTCACTGTAAGACAAGTTGTGTCCACTAATATAACCAATGCCCATGAGTCGATCCTTCACAGGTTGTTCGTAGACACTGCTGGGTCAAATTACCGTTTTACCCCTGTGTCTTCTTCTTGCTCCTTAAGTCCCCACTGCTCCTCTAATGAACAACAACATTGTAATGGTCCAACCATATACAACACCCCTCTCGGGCCAGTGAGAGGGTGGGCGCCCGTTGTCCAAGCCCTGGAGACAACATTTAAGGGAACAACCCCTCTAGTTTCCCTAAAGGGGTTGATAAACTCTTATCAGAGTTAGAAGTCTACTAGTGATAGATTATGATATAATACAATACATGAAGTAGACTGGTAGATTTTTTATCAAGGTTATTCTATCACTGATAGACTTTTATCACAATTTGAAGTCTATCAGTGATAGACTCAAATAGACTATAAAACTGAAGTAAGGATTGGAGTAGTATGCTAGTAGACTTTTATCATAGTCAGAAGTTAATTAGTGATAGACTTCTAAGTTCTATTAATGATTGAATTTTACCATAGTGATATATGAAATAAATATCTTCATGATAGACTTAATTCACACACGCTGGCTTTTTCAAGGATGAAAATTAGCCTATATTAACCCTAGTTGGTTGATTCAACATTCAAAATTATGTAATTCAGATTGTAGTAATTAACATATATGCTTCTATAAGTGATAAACTTCAATCACACACTACTCCCAATGATAGTGATAGAAGTCTATAAGTAATATACTTCAATAAAAAGAGAGAAACAACACATATAGAAGTCTATCAGTGTTAGTGATAAACTTATATCACTGAACAATGATTGAAGTCTATTAGTGATAGACTCCAATCACTATGGAAAAAGTTGAACGTTAGACATCGATTGAACCTAGGATTTTTAGTCAATCAACTAAACGTTGGAGAAAGAAAAAAGGAATCACAAAAAATTACAAAAAATCAAAGATAGTTTGAGGAGGTTGTTTTTTAAACAAGTTTGAAGAGCAAATGGAAGAATAAGATGAATCAAAATTTTCATTTGGGCTAAAGACGTGTGCATGATTATTTTAGTAATTTAAATGAAAATTTGTCATACGGGAACTTCTACTTCTTCCTGTGGAGGCAGATCGAGATCAATGTCCCAGTTTGAGCTTGATGCGGGTAAAGAATGATTCAAAATAATTAAAAACAACTTTCCTTTCTTATCATTATTAAGAATGAATAATAATGAAAGGTCTTTTTTTTTTTGCAAAAAAACAACATATCAAATTGATAGTAATGTAACAAAAATGATGCGCCCTCTTGTTATTATTCCCCATTTTGGTACTAAGAATACTTTTTCGTCTTGGCCCAGACAATGTCCAAGGCGTAGGGGAGATCAAAGCAACAGGGAACGCCTAGACGACGTTTTTCTTCCTGGGCAGCTGTAAGTAGATCGAGAGGTCGTTCCGCCACTTGTCCTCGAATAAGGGTAATATGTTTTCATAAAAGGTTACTCCAATCTGACCTAGCTGGCGAGCGATCCCAGTTCGCAGCAGAGAACAAGACAGGAAGCGAGCGTACCTTTGTTCGTTTCTTCTCCACCAAGCCCTCTGTTTCCTTTTTTAGACACCTTCTTTGATTATTCCCTAGAGCACAAGAGCTACGGTAAACTCGTCAGCTGGATAGCTATAGTACAGAGTTTCGGGGGGGGGGGGAATAACTATATCGCTTTTCTAGGGGGACCGAGAAAAAGGGAAGGAGATATGGAGCCAGTGAGTGGCAACAGGTTCAGCGGTGCTATAAAAAACAGTGTTCTATGTGTTATCAGAGCCACTCATCCCTTCTCCTTTACTTTTAGTCAAGGTCTAACCTCGCGTAGCTAATGAAAGGGAATACCTTAAAACAAAACCGACGAAAATCCCTTAGAGCCAGCAAGCAAACCCCCCTTACTTTACTCTCTCTCCATAAAAAAATCTTGCGTAGTAAACTCCTTGTTTTCTTTCCGATAACAGCCGAGTTTTTTCAGTTTTCAAGTCAAGCGAGAAAGCAAGTGGATCAGACAAAGTCTTTCTTCACCGGTTCCGAAGACTCCATCGGCATCAATGTGCTCCAATGAAAGAGATAAGACCCTTTCCTGAACCAGAACTGGGCACAAAACGCCGAGGTAGAAAGTCGAAAGCGAGCTCTTTGCTCGTATACCCAATCTCGAAGCCCAATTAGCTCATTCCAGGGCGCAAAATGTTTCAAAAAAATGTTGCCCTTCTGTCGAGATTTCATATAGAAAAAGAAAGAGATCGAAATTTGGAAATGTTGTTTGAATCCGTGTATAAGGAGCACTTTGGCGAATATCGATTTTTCTCTAATATATATCTAAGGTACCCTCTTTTAGTTGCTCTCCATATGGGTAAAACATATGCTCCCTTATTTCGATTCGAAAAAATATTTTGCCGATGCTTTTTTACATGTAGTGAAATACATAGATTTGCACCCAAATCAAAAAAGAAAAAAAGGAAGGAGACGGAATATGAATGAACTCAAACTACATTTGACTGACTATACTCTCTTTGTCCCTTTTTTTTAGGGTGAGTATTAATAATAAGGGTGAGCCTAATATTTATAATAACTCTAAAGGAAAGGATGATACACGTCTTGGAGTTCATTCCCGAGCACAAAAACCTTTTTTTTCTGGAGATGGAGAGAAGTCAGCGGGGTGGTTTATTTCTTTCTTCCTTCCTGGTGTCCCCATTAGTTGATATACAGAATTGGAAAGGAATTCCAGATCATTCTGATTGAAGGCGGGATATGGATGGAATCGAGCGACTTCACCGAAGCGGTCCTTCGCTTACTTCTCTGAGTCAACGATCTTTGCTTTTTTTAAATCACGAGAGACTAATAATGGTCCGGCTTATTGGCTTAATGCTCTCCTGCGTTCTCTCACGCGCCCGATAAAGGGAAGGATAGGGATTCCGTTTATGGCGTGAGGTTTGGTTCCTTATCTAGAAGCATACCTAGATATATACTCATAGTGGCTTCCATACCTATCTCCGGTAGAGCTAACAACATATCCACTTATGACTAGTCGACCCATACCAAGATCCTGTTGTATACTTGTGCATTTAAAGATCTCTTTCATTATCCTATTATTATCTGGGTTACTCATACTGGAAATTACGATCAAAGATTACTCTATCAACCATCATCTACTCTAGAGATTATCCCTCCTGAATTTTTTTTCAAATACAAAAGTGCAGTATCTTCCTATGAATTAGTGAATTAGGAAGTATACTTTTGTACAGAATAACAAAGAACGAGTGAAGATTTTTGTGGTCGAATCAACTGCAGTGGTGTCTTGCATTTCCATGATCGTGATCTAGCAAAAAGCCTGATAGTCCTTGCGTATGATAGCAGCAAAAGAATCAGCGTGAGATGGATATCTGCAAAAATGCTAATTGTTCTATTGTGTTCCATTACAAGTCTTTCGACACGTAAGCATACGTTTCATGCTTGCTTGAGTAATAGCAATGAGATTCTCCAATATCATGCCAAGAATAGCTAGGATTTCCATCAAAAGATGCCATTCGTTTGATGAGAAAGAAAAAGGAATATCGAAATTCGAGTGGGTCAAGTCGGCAACTACTTTCGAAGTAACAGAAAGAAAAGCAACGACTGGAGTGGAAGAGTTAGAGTCGAAAAGAGGATTCCTCACTTCTTTCTCTCATTCAAAACCGTGCATGAGACTTTCATCTCGCACGGCTCCTAAGCTCTAAGTGATAAAAGAAAGAAGAACTCATCCTCTTTCCTAGCGATCTTGAATGAGAAACTCCATTATGTTTTTCTTCCTTGTTCTTTTGCGTACCGAAAGAATACGAATATACGAGATTTTGACGCTAAAGTCGTTGGATGGGGTCAGGTGAGCAGCCTTTGACTTTTTTCTTTTTTTGCGTCTACAATTAGGATTTTTCAATCTCGTCTATTATCAAAACGTCGAAAGTCAAATTAACGATTCCTCGATCCCTCCACGAGAAGAAATCTGAAAGGAATTGAAAATTCCGAAGGCTTTTTTGTTTTAGCAGGGGGCTCCGAGTCTTGTGAATCAAATTATTTCGTGGATTGGATTTTACTTGACTGTCTACGACTCCATTGCGTGTGCTCGGGGTAGAAGTTTTGTATAAATGTATTGCCATGTTATTAATTTGATTTAAGTTCTTTTCTTTCTAAGAGGTGGAATAGAATAACCCGGTTGAAGCGTAATGAAAGGATGAAGACATATGAATCCACCAATTATGACAAAGTTGACTTGCGTCAACCTCGTGCAATGACATTGGGATAGGACTGAGGTCCCTACTCTCAGAAGCCGAATTTGGAGCGGGCAGGTTCAATGCGACGGGCACTTCCGCACTAGGAGATCTCCGTCTTATATCGTCGGCCTCCCAGAATGGACGAAGGCTATATAAGAGGGAGAATAGGCAGTTGATTAATAACCATCCCTTGATGACTGAAGTCAGACCCAAAAAGTACCCCAACCATGAAGTTACTCTTTAGACATATAATTGATTCAGTCAATCTAACCATAACTATATTGTAGATCTTATACTACAGGCGGCGAAGGTGCTTCTAATTCTGATGGTAATTCATTTCATAAATTTTCGGCATCTCCTGGAACAATAGGAAGTACCCTTATGCATTTTGCCTTCGGCTTTTGAAAATGATCCCTTCACTAGAGGGGAGTCATCTTATACACGTAAACCAAGGATCGATTGATTAAATTAAATGCACTCGAAAAAATCATTTGACACTTAAGCGAGTGGTTAGCTGGCCCGTTTCAAGAAAGTCTGATTTCAAATAGCCAGATAAGAAAGGATCGAGTACAATCAGACGATCATCCTCGTTTTGTCTTTTTCGATAGGCTTCATCAAGCGAAGGTATGAACATCTCTTATTTAGCCTTAAAAAAGTGACTTTGAGGCCTTGCTTTAGCCTCTTTAGGGGTTACTACTTCCTTGGTAGCTCAACACATGTACTTTTTACCTGCTTATCCGTTCATAGCACAAGACTTTATTACTCAAGCTGCGTTATATACCCACCAATACATAGCAGGATTCATTATGACATGAGCTTTTGCTCATGGAACTATATTTTTTATTAGAGATTACAATCCAGAACCTAATTATTATTATATAATTTTAGATATATTATTTTTATGTGAATTATGTGAGATATATTAAATTTTGACAATATAAGCAAGAGACCCCTCCCTCTCATTTTTTTTTTCTTTATTTGAATTTTTCATTTTTAGGACTTAATTGCATTTTAATGTGTCTCACAATTCGAAAGAATTAGGGGAGGGTCATTTCATTTTTGTATCGAGAACGAAGAGGTTCAAGAGATAAGAGAATTAAGGATACCCACCAGAAAGACTAATTCAATCCATAATGATGTACCGAAAAATACAACATTTTTTGTTACCCGACCAACCATCAGGAGAAGCAAATACAACAACACACTAATAAGTAAGATTGATGAAGTAACAATTAATGCAAAAACAACCATTTGGAAAGCAATAGTCATCTAATCCTCCAATCTACCAACAAATATACCATTTGATCCCTTTACCAGCCAACAAAAATTTTGATAAAATGTATCATGGAGGGATTTTACCATGAATCCATTGGTTCTATATTACTTCTGACTTTTTAGTACTTTAGCATGCATGGGATTGAGGGTAGTCTTTTTTTACTTCACAAAAGGAGGGATACTGGATCATATATATCTATATACATATAGATAGACTTATAGATTTATCATATATATCTATATACATATAGATAGACTTATAGATTCACGCCTGATATTTTTCTATAGTATAGACAGTAATGGTATCAACTTATATGCCAATGTTCTATTCGACGGGATGGAATATAAATCAAATAATATAAATCAAATAGAAATTATCTTTCGGAGAGATGGTCGAGTGGTTGATAGCTCCGGTCTTGAAAACCGGTATAGTTCGAAACAAAGAACTATTGAGGGTTCGAATCCCTCTCTCTCCTTTTGCTCGACGAATAGATTTGTTTCTTTGTTTTATTGGTTTTGCCCGGCTCAGTATCATAAAAGGGAATGGCTCGGCTAGGTGGGATAGCCAAGCCAAAACAGTATATATAAATAGTTTAACAATTTGCTACATTTGCAATAAGACCCATTTTGCTATTTGCCCAATTGTCCCTATATTAATTCAAGTAGCATATCACTACATTTTAATTAATTATAAATATAAGAGGGCTTAATAGTAACCATATATATTTGAAAAGTTTGAATTGTGATTGTCAATTATGATTGGTAAACAACATCAAATATACCCAAAATCCGATTACCCCTCACAATCTGATTATGTTTATGCCCAAATTTATTGCAGTTTGGTAAACACACTCTAAATTTTTATATTTGGATAAATTTCAAAGCGGGCTTGTTACATAAATAGCCTACTTATAAGGCTTAATTTACATAATCTATCCACATTCACTATTTTTTATACAAATGAACAATTGAGTTTGTTTTTTACACAAATGTTGTAGGTTTTTTACTTTCATACCCTCAACTTCAATTTGACAGTTTTTAAACAAAAATAAAAATAATATATGGAAACCCTAATGATTTATCAAGGAAGAAATTCAAAAAAGGAAAAATAAAATAGTATGTAAGATTTTGGGATTTTTATATGGATAGCCTATTTATGAGGTTCAATTTACATATAAACTAAGAATATTTTTTATATATATATAAATGGATAATTAAGTCTAATTTTTTACAAAAATGTTGTAGGTCTTTTATTATTACATCCTCAACTTCAATTTGATAGGGTTTTTTTTAATAAAAATAAAAACAATATATGAAAAAAAAAATTATTTCTCAAATCCCTTATTAAGAGGAAATTCAAATAAGAAAATGAGATTTGACCCATGATTGAAGAAAAAAATTTCGAAGAAAAAATTGAAAAAACGAGATTGAATGATTTTAGACCAAAACAAAAAGCCTCTCCGTTCGTAGACGAAGGTATCACTAGGGTATGCCATCTATACTATTTGTTTTGTATCGAGTATGTACGAGTTTTGTTCTAGATTTTTTCATAATTTTCTTAGTTTATATGAGTTCTTTCTGAAATATATTGACATTAACGAACTGACTATGATTTCTGTTTAGTTCAAAGAGTAGAAGTCAAAATCCACATATTTGATTTTTTTTTAAAAAAAACTGGTTTATTTTTGTTAAATCGTTTTCTAGATCCCAAAGGAATAAGACAAAACCATGATTATAGTTGAATTCATTTTTAACTTGCTTTTAGTTTTATTACAATCATATACAGTATTCCCATTGGATTTCTTGTAAAATGAAGGAAGAAAATGACTCTCTATTTTCTAAGTTTCTTATACTTTATTGTTTGAAACACATAAACAATTGTATATTTTATATATATGGGCATTATAAACATCTAGACGGCTATAGTAAAATACACTAGGAAGTGAAAGTACACGAAGAAGCTAAAGGACAAAAATGAGTTATCAGTTCACAATATAATATGAGGAATATTGTCATGTGTATATACAAATAACTATAGATACTTGGTGTATATGATGAAATTTGCAATAGTTGGAATACATGATAGTGATGACGAACAAATATACTGAATATATATTTACAAATAACTAAATATATCGAGCATATATGATGAAAGATTGGGATCTTATGCAAACATATATATCGGGCGAGTCAATATGACCTACATTGCCCCTCATTATTGTAACTAAATGAATGTCATTCCATCATGCAAAAATCTTAGATACTTGGTATCAACATAATTAACATACTCTATACAAGATCCACTATACAACATAAATAAAAAGTAACTACCTATACAACTATTGTAATAGCTTTCTTTTTTTTTTAAAAAAAGAAAGCAACATGGGGGGAAAAACATTCGCCCCACTTTCTCGTTTCACGCGCACACGGCCAAACGGCACGGCGAGCTCTTTCTTCTTCCCCTCTCTCTCTCTCTCTCCCTCTCTCTCTCTCTCCGTCTCTCTTCTCCCCTCATTCTCCCTCTTCTTCTTACCCTCTCTCTCACGGTCTCTCTCTCTCTCCGTCTTTCCTCTCTCTCTCTCTCACGAATCTCTCTCCCTCACAGAACGTCGCCATTGCACCTCCCTCGCAGCCGAAGCTGCCATCGTGCCGCAATGTAGACCGGCGTCGTCAACGCGCTCTTGCAGCCAAGCCGTCGCCGGAGAAGAAGGTATGCCACCGGTTCACGCGAGACCCACTGTTTTGGTTCAGCTGGTTCGAGCCCTTTTCGGCCGGTTTTCAAGGAACGGAGACCGGTTCTGGATAGATCGGGCCGTGAGGATTCCAGATCCGCCACCCACGCGTCGCCGCCGCCCGCTGGTCCACGCGCCGCCGCCGCCGCCTGCAGAGCCGCCAGTTGTTCCCTTCCGTCCGGTCGCCTCGGCCCATTCCTTAGTCCATTTTGGCACTCCGTGGTGAGTTTCGCTCTCTTAATTAGATTCGCTATGTTAGGTTCATTGTGTTTTGGTTTATTAATTTGTGTGTGTTTTCGTTAGGAGCCGGGAGTTGAAGCGCTTGGGAACGCCGCGCGTTACTCGAATCGCCGTTGTCGCTTGGCTTTCCCGTAAGTAGTCGTTTGGACTAAACTACCCCTAAGTGTAGGGCTTAAGGGCACGTTGCATATCTCAGATCGGAACTCGAACTCGTTGGTTCTTTTTGTTTCGATTGTCCATTAGTGCTATGTGTTCATAACTAGTGGGGCGATGTAACCTTGTGTTGAGTTCCTAATTGTTCTTCGTGGCTGATCGCTTGTCCCGAGCCTGGTTGTACCGCGCTTAGTCCAGAGTGACTCGGGAAGTGCCGCTGAGCCTTAGGATTGTAGTTAGCACAACTAGCCCTAGTGTAGGCCCAAGTCCTAAGTATCTGTGTGTAACCCTTAGTAGATCGAGACTCGAGGTTGGCGAGATGACGACGATGTTATGGGATGTGATGGTCCGCCTCCATCCAGGTTATGCGACTCGGGGTATGATCCTCGGAGTCGAGGGGTTAGATAGAGTCCCTTCGCCCTAGTGCGGGCCCGGAATGAGCCCGTGGTCGATTGTGCGCGTGTAGTACCGCTTTGATGCTTATGGGATGTGGTGGTCCGCCCCATCCAGTTGTGCGACTCGGGTGTGATCCTTAGAGTCGGAGGGTTGGATAGAGTCCTTCGCCCTAGTGCAGGCCCGGGGATGAGTCTCGTGGCCACGTGCTGCCAACCCAGTCTAGGAGCTAAGGGTAGGACAGAACTGAGAAACTTGAGTAAGAGTAGGGTCAGGATGCTTGTTGAGGTTGTTTGGCGGGCTAGGTGTCGTGTTTAGCTAAGTCTAAGGCCGTTCTTTATGTTCTTTATTCTTGGACGAAGTGGGCTGCTTACTGATTATATTTTTATACTCATTCCTTCTTTATTTCTTTTGTTGCAGGTAAGGCAAACCAGTGAGATGACCACCGACGACGAGACCCCTGCGAGGCTATGGAAGACTTGTAGGACTTAGGGGTTGCGTTAGGAGTTGTCCTTTTCTTTCTCTTTTCTTCTGTTGCGTTATGTTTCTTTCGTTTATGTTTTAAACTTAGTTTGTATCGTTCTTGTTTCGTTTGGATCAAAGCATGTCCTGTTGTTTTTTTTTCGTATTCAAAGCATGCTTCTGTTGTTTGAGATCTCTGTTAACTCCGAGGGACTGGAGCCCAACCTATTGTTTCTGTGTAGTTTAGTGGAGGCTGGGTACCCTCGTGAGTCTTTTGAAGTGTTTTGTCTAGGTTCAGGTTCATTTAAATTTTTGGTTTGTCCAGGTTGTGCCGTTATGCTGCTGGATTTTCGGCGCGAGCGGTGCAACTTGGAAGTAACGCCTCGAGTGGTAAGTGTTAGAATTTACAGGGTGTTACAGTTGGTATCAGAGCGTAGTTTTAGATCTTGTATACTGCCTACATCGTAGGTGTTTAGTCCTTCATAGCCTCTCGCAAGGAGCTCGTCGGGTCATCAACAGGTTTGCTTTTACTTAGTAAGTGGTAGGAGGTTCGTTGTTGAGGTTGATGTGCTTTCTTTTGTACTGTACTTCGTGAATTGATGTTGATGTGCTATGTTTCTTGTGCTTAGATTATGGCACGTGGTAGAGGTCGTGCAAGAGCAGCTGCGGGTGGTCGAGGTTGGGGTGGTCGCAGGGGTCGAGGTCGAAGGGCCCGAGACTAGGAACCGACCGTCCGATGCACCGTGAGGTTGAGCACTCCGAGCATCGAGAGGGCTCAACCAGGGATGTCCCAGCTGGTCGAGGAATCACCGGGCGAACATGCGAGCCCGTGAGAGGGCAAATGTCCAAGCACCGAACGCGCAAAAGACCGCCGCTTGTTGCCGAGCTCATGGCGTGCATTCAAAGAATCGATCCAGCGAATGTAGCAAGTCAAAGCCAACCAGACATACCTATGTTCACTCGTGCCATGGAGGCCCTAGCATCCCGGTCGAACCAACACCGCGCGAGAATCTGGGGTTGCACCGACCTTTACGCGTTTAGGGCAACGATGTAAAGAAGCGGGATACCCGGGATTTCAAGAAGTATGACCCGCCGTTCTTTGATGGGTTCGTGAGATGTGCGTAGCCGCCAAAGCATGGTTTGCGGCGAAGGGCGATATCCCGAGTCGAATAGGTTGCCCGAGCACCGTAAAGTTCAATGCGCATCTATGCGTTAAGGGAAGTGCTCTCTCCCGTGGTGGCGAGTCAGTCACATGCCCATCCATAGATGTCGATCTGCAGACCGATAACTTGGACGCAGCTTCAAGAAGTGTTCTATGAGAAGTACTATCCGCCAGTTGTGCTTAGAATCGACAAGAAAGCCGAGTTCGTGATACAACTAAAGCAAGGACCGAGCCGCATTTGGCTGAAGAGTACGAGCATGAGTTTATCGCTCTGTCTCGCTCACCTCGACATGGTGGATACAGAGAAGAAGAAGAAGGTGGAATGCTTCCTCACGTGTTTTGCGAGGAGGTGTATCGTGGGTCGGCGAGCTGCTCACGATCCCAAGACGTATGCCACAACACAGCTTCGAGTAAGCGTCCGATTGATACGGCACTGAGGCCGCATGGGTTCGTTGTCACCCGAGTTCGTGGCAGTCGAGTTCCGGAACCACCCGAAGAGAAAGTTTGAGCGTGCCTTTGCTAGGCCAAACAGACTGGGACTCAGAACATCAACCCCAAAGCAGCTCGAGCAGGGGGTTCATGTTATAGATGTGGAGTTCAAAGATAATGGGCTCGCCATGCGCTTTAGCAAGATCTCGCAACAATTGTGGAAAATTGGGGCACTTGTCGATCGTGTGTGCGCAGGAGTCGAGATCGCAAGTCTCATTATAATCGTGGAAAGCCTGGGCACTTGACCAAAGCCTGTACAACGAAGAAGGACGAATCTGGAAACTGCCAGAAGGGTGGAGTCTATGCGAGTGCGAACAAGAACGCAGGAGGTTCCGGTGCCGTGGTGACAGTACACTACCCGCTTCTGGCCACTTGGCCCTTGCTCGATTGATTCCCTCGCACTCTTTTATTTCCGCTTGTATTTGTGAGACAAGCCCGCCAGAGGTAGAGCCTTTAGATGTTGACTGGCGTAGCTACCCGTGGGTAGAGAATTAGTAGCTCGGGAAAAAGTTAAGTCCGGTCGTAGTAGTAGTAACAGTCGCGTGCTAGATGTGACGTTGGTTGTGCTGGATATGAGCGACTTCGATGTAATCCTAGGCATGGATTGGTTGTCTGCGAACCATGCCAACATCGACTGTCATTGTCGAGAGATTGTGTTTCGACCTCCGGCAGAGTCCAGTTTCAAGTTCAAGGGAATTGAGACTGGAGAAATTCCGAAGATGATTTCAGCTCTCAAGGCAAAGAAGTTGATAAGTGAAGGGGCTTGGGCTCTCTTGGCGAGTGTTGCTGATACAAAGAACAAAGGACCAGAGTTGAGTTTGGTTCCTGTTGTTCGAGAGTTTGCAGATGTGTTCCTTGAAGAGTTGTCTGGTCTACCCCCGATCCGTGAGGTAGACTTCAGTATTGAGGTTGAGCCTGGAACGACTCCGTTGTCTAAAGCTCCCTACCGAATGGAGCCAGCAGAATTGAAGGAGCTTAAGACTCAGTTGCAGGAACTTCTAGGCAAGGGGTTCATCCGTCCAAGTGTTTCACCTTGGGGTGCGCCCGTGCTGTTTGTAAAGAAGAAAGATGGGCCAATGCGGTTATGCATTGACTACCGAGAGCTGAACAAGGTAACAGTGAAGAACAAATACCCTTATGATTCTTGAAAAGGGGAGCACAATTTGGTAGAGTTTTGCCCTAAATTCGAAATACACCTTGTAAGAAGAGAGAAAAGAGTGATTTTTCGGAGCCAAAGCATTCGTGGAGGTTCGAGATCGAAGACGGGAGCTCGGAGACGAAGGACCGACATCGACACCTAAGTTTATTTCTCTTTCCTTCAATTTGTAATAGCATTCTAAGACGTTTTCTATTTGTTTAGTTTGTTTTTCTTGTGATTTAGAGTAGCTAAACATAGTAGTTAGGATTTGAATTACTTGTTATGACTTTCTTGTGATGTATTAAAGCATGTTATGTCGTTATTTTTGGCAATTCGTTCTTTACTTTTTAATTTGTTGATTTAAGTGGACTCGAGAGATAAAGCTTGAATTAGAGCAAAATTGTCAAAACCCTTGGAAGTCTGGCATGAGAGTGACCTAGAAATCTTAGGGAAACACATAAAGAAGTTGCTTAATGCCATGCATGTTGTAGGTTCATATGGAGACTATGAGTTTATTGCATGTGTGAGGCTCACTAAGAATCGAGAGATTTTCTTGAGTATTTCACTTCTTGTTTATAATTTCATCTCATTGGTTCAATGCATGTGCTAGTTAGGTCTTTAACTTGTAAAATCACTTCTCCCAAATCTATCAATCTGTGTCTCCATATGTTTGTTCATTTGTTTGTATTTACTTCAACCAACTATCCATGTTATGTTTCTTTAGCTAAAATTGAGAATTAGTACCTTAATAATTAATTAATCTAGAAACCCATTCCCGAGGACGATACTTGGACTCATAAATCACTATACTAAAACTTGACCCGTACACTGCGGTATTGCAATAAAATATTACGCAACAAGTTTTTGGCGCCATTGCCGGGGAATGGAAATTATTTAGATTAATTAATATTAGGAGAAAATTTAAAATTTTAGACTAAAGCTTGTTTGTTTGTCTTTCCTTAATTGTTTTGTGTGATTGTTTATTTCCTTATTTGTGTTATTTTAGTTTTGTGTGTTTTTGAGTCTTTGTTTCCTGTTTTGGTTGTGTTTATATTGTGTGAAGTCTTGTTGTGAAATTACTGATTTTTCAAGTATGACTTTGCATAATTTTGAGTTTCCACCATTCTACTGTCCCTCTCAGGATCCTAGTTTTGTGCATCATGATTTTTCTGATTACCATGTGTCTAATTTTTACCATGTTGTACTTCTACATATATGAAAATTCACATGAGGGTAGTTATTTAGGCACTTGGAACCATAGTTTTTCGTGACTTAACCAACCACCGGAAAAAATCTTCTCTTATGGACCAATTGGCGAGAATATACCTTAGAGTTGAAATTGAAAAATTTGGTTCATAGTGAATTAGAGAGGTTGGATAGGTTAGAAACTGAAGTGGTAGGACTTTGGGAAATAGTACAGGATAGAACTCAATATCTTAACCAGCTAGTAGTTTCCCTTAATGCCTTACAGGAACAATTTCTTATCCTTACCACTCAGGAGGTGCCACTTAAGAGGATTTGTCTAGATGTTAGTGAGGATAGTTTGGGGGAGACTGAGGCACACCATGATCAGGTTAGTGAGGAGGACACTGGTGATACACTTAGTTCCACAGGAGAGATCTAGGTGATAGAGTTAGAGGTCGAGAAGTCTTCTTTCCCTTTATCCCAGTAAATTTCCTTGATTTTTATAACCATTGGTCTTTCACTCACGAGTCTTGTTTTGATTTCAGCTCTTTTATTTTATTAAACAAAAATACCAAAAATAATTATGTCTCTGGTGCCCATGAAAAGCAAGATAACCTTTTAGACTTAGAGGGCTACATTGATTCAAGCAAGAAGGGCCCAGAGAAGTATGAGCAATTTTATGTGCCCTGATAAGTCACCGTCTAGCTAAAGACGTTAAAGAAAGCGCTTCTTGGGAGGCAACCCAAGTTTTATGTTTTATGTCTTTATTTTATGTTTTATTTTCTAGTTGTTGGTGTTTTTCCTTTTTTTTACTCTAACTTCTTTCTTTTTGTTTCTCTAGGTGTATGCCCAAAGGGAGAGCTGCAGACTTGCACCCTTTTGATCCTGAGATCGAGAGGACCTGTAGGAGACTCCTAAGGGAAGGAAGAGCAGAACCTCAAGAAATGGCTGATCAGGAGCTCATCAATAACCCTAAACCTACAAGGGAGTATTTTCAACCTGTGTTTAATTCTGAGCAGGCTGGAATAGTCCATGCCCCATCAATGCTAATAACTTTGAACCGAAAATGTAGTGATGATACAAATGGTTAGGGAAGGTGCTTTCAGAGGCTTAGCCACGTAAGATCCTAACTCTCATATTCAAAATTTTTAGAAATCAGGGTACATTTAAAATGAATGGTATCTCTGCCGATAGTATTCGCTTTACGCCTCTTTCCTTTTTCTTTGCGTGTAGAGCCAAAGAATGGCTAGGATCCCTTCCCTCGTAGTATCACTTCACAGGGAGGAGTTGGCCCAAGCCTTCATGACCAAATTCTTTCCACCGTTAAAGCCAAAGTTGAGGACCGAGATAGGAACATTCAGCAAAGCAAGAGGGAGAGCAGCTTATTTGAAGCCCGGGAAAGGTACAAGGACATGCTCGGGAGGTGCCCACGGCATGGCTATCCGCATCGACTCTGTGTGTACAAATGCTTTATAATGGACCGGAAGGTAAGACCAGACCATTCTCGATGCCATCTTTGGAGGGGCTTTCATGGCGAAGATCGCGCTGTAAGCACGTGCCTCCGGAGAAAGTGTCAATCGCCACCTACCAAAGGCCTCATGAGAAATGATGAGATCTAAGCCGATGAGTTGGGATTATATCAACTGGACGAAGTTAACCTCTCTTAGATCTCATATATGCGTCTCTCACTCATGCCTTGAATAATTTTGCAGATCACCACAGCATGTGGATATCCTCTCAATGCTCCCACCCAATGGAGAATCCAATATGGAGCAATTGCACTACCCGAACAATAGAAGCAACCACTATAGAGGAAATCGGACTCGAATAACCTACCAACACATTACAATCCAGGTTTGAGGTAGCATGAGAATTTCTTTTATGCTAACAACAAGAATGTGTTGAATCCTCCTACAGGGCATGCTTCTACACCAGAGAGGAAACCATCTCTGAAAGACACATTGCACTCCTTCATAGTTGAATCCGTAAGCCTCGGCCCAACCACCGAGAATGCAAACACCATTTATCTGGTATAGTGACCATCATGGAGCCGCAATAAAGAATATAGAGACCCAGATTGGCCAAATGAACACATCACTCCAGGGCACTGCAAGCAAGGAAAGAAACACCTTGAGGGAGTACAGTCTAGCTAAAGACGTTAAACAAAGCGCTTCTTGGGAGGCAACCCAAGTTTTACTTACTTTTGTTTTTCTATCTTTAGTTTGTTTTAGTTGTTTTTGTTGTTTTTCAATTCTTAGTTAGTTGTTGTTTTACTTCGTAGGTTGTGGAGATGCCCTTCTTCGTTGAAATCCATGCTCCCATTCAGAGGAACTCCAACACACATGCTTTGGCTATCCAAGGAACTCAGAAATATCTCTATCACCCAGGACAGTATCGTTCACTTCTACCCTTATACTTGCCACATGCTTATTTCTACAAACATTGGGGACAATGTTTAGTTTAAGTTTGGGGGTGAGATTGTGTTTATTTGTTGTGACTGTCCTGAGTATGTGCTGAATTGTTGGTTGATCTTTTACATAAGTATGAGTATGATAGCCTAGGATGAGATATAATTGAAAATCTTTGTGATTCTGCTGAAACCTGAAAGCATGACATGAATTTGAGTTAATTTAAAAAAATTTCTTGAGTTTTTCCTGCATTATATGCACATAGCCTTTGTTCCTGTAGTTTTGAAATGCTTAGAACAAAGTTATTAGGCTTAGAAGTTTGATGTCACCTCGATAGGTCTGATTGATTTGAGAGTTAAACTGCAAGATAGGGTAAATGACAATATGAAGTGCATGATCTGTATAATATGTGCATTATGTGAAAAAGTTTATTTTTGTTGTCTGTTTGTAAAAAAATCGTGAGGACAAAAAGAGCTACCTTCATCAGTGATCAGCTTAGGCCACTTATTGAGCGAGTGCTCTGGTAAGGGTCCTGCAGTGGATGTGTGAAAGCTAGTGTCCTTGCACAAAAAAAAAAAAAAGAAGAAAATAGAAAAAAAATGGCATCAAAAGAGTGAATAAGTGCTGAGTAAAGTTGTTTATTTCTGAATGTGGAGAGGCTCAAAGATTAGTAACTAAGACTAGTGTAGGGGAAAGTTGAATGGAGAACCTAATAAAGTTGATCCGGGCTTAGTAAAAATGAAGGGAACATAGGCTAACCACACACACACGTAGGAACACTTAGGAAAAGTTTTAAATTACTTGTTGAAGTGTTATGTTTAAGTGTTTCCTGTGATTGCAAAATATTCTCTTAAATCTTTGAGGCTTGAATCACATGTATGTTTAAGAACAATCTAATGTTTAACTCTGTTTTTGCTCGGGACTAGCAAAAGTCTAAGTTTGGGGGTGTTTGATAGCACACAAAATGTGCTATCCTTAGGCTTAATTATTGCTAGTTTTATGATGATTTTAGGGCTTTTACGTGGTTAATTTATTCAATTTCAGGTTAAGAGCTTAAACGGAGTTATTGGAGACAATTTGGATCACTCGGGATCAAAACGGGACTATTTGGAGCTAAAGAGAACATCAATTGGAAGAAAAGAACCAATCCAAGCATGATGACTCGAGGTGATGGCGCTGCAACGCCATGCAGAGCGCTACAACGCCATACTTCATCGCTTAAAAAGGCTTTGAAGACTCAGCGATAGTGTTGCAACGCCGCCTTTAGGGGCGTTGCAACGCTGTCTCGATAAGAAGCCACGCGTGAGAAATCAAGACATAGGGCATTGCAACGCCGCCTCAGGCGTCCACAACGCCATTTCGACAAGGAGCGCGCGCGCGTTAGGGTAGCGGCGCGTTGCCTTAACGCCGCCTTGGCGTTACAACGCCATCGATTATTTCCATATCTCGCGGTAGCTTAGAGTGCAATAGCAAATGTCCCCCTAGCGTTACAACGCCGCCCCATTGATGCCTATAAATACAACCTTATGATTCTTGAAAAGGGGAGCACAATTTGGTAGAGTTTTGCCCTAAATTCGAAATACACCTTGTAAGAAGAGAGAAAAGAGTGATTTTTCGGAGCCAAAGCATTCGTGGAGGTTCGAGATCGAAGACGGGAGCTCGGAGATGAAGGACCGACATCGACACCTAAGTTTATTTCTCTTTCTTTCAATTTGTAATAGCGTTCTAAGACGTTTTCTACTTGTTTAGTTTGTTTTTCTTGTGATTTAGAGTAGCTAAACATAGTAGTTAGGATTTGAATTACTTGTTATGACTTTCTTGTGATGTATTGAAGCATGTTATGTCGTTATTTTTGGCAATTCGTTCTTTACTTTTTAATTTGTTGATTTAAGTGGACTCGAGAGATAAAGCTTGAATTAGAGCAAAATTGTCAAAACCCTTGGAAGTCTGGCATGAGAGTGACCTAGAAATCTTAGGGAAACACATAAAGAAGTTGCTTAATGCCATGCATGTTGTAGGTTCATATGGAGACTATGAGTTTATTGCATGTGTGAGGCTCACTAAGAATCGAGAGATTTTCTTGAGTATTTCACTTCTTGTTTATAATTTCATCTCATTGGTTCAATGCATGTGCTAGTTAGGTCTTTAACTTGTAAAATCACTTCTCCCAAATCTATCAATCTGTGTCTCCATATGTTTGTTCGTTTGTTTGTATTTACTTCAACCAACTATCCATGTTATGTTTCTTTAGCTAAAATTGAGAATTAGTATCTTAATAATTAATTAATCTAGAAACCCATTCCCGAGGACGATACTTGGACTCATAAATCACTATACTAAAACTTGACCCGTACACTGCGGTATTGCAATAAAATATTACGCAACAAAAGGTGATTGCTTATTCCTCTCGTCAGTTGAAGGATTATGAGCGGAATTACCCAACCCATGATTTGGAGTTGGTTGTCGTGGTCTTCGCTCTGAAGATATGGCGTCACTACTTATATGGGAAAAGATTCAGATGTACACAGACCACAAGAGCCTCAAGTATCTTTTTACTCAGAAGGAATTGAATATGAGGCAACACAGATGGCTAGAGTTAGTAAAGGACTATGAGGTTGAGATACTGTACCATCCAGGCAAAGCGAATGTTGTCGTTGATGCCCTTAGCAGGAAGGTGGCTCACACCTCAGCCCTGGTAACGAGACAAGTTCCTTTGCGTTCAGAGATGGAACGTGCAGAGATAGTAGTTGTGTTGAGTCGTGTCACACCACCGAACCAGCTTGTCAGACGGCCGACCTTGAGGCAAATGAGTCATTGAGGCTCAAAGAGGGAGACTCGAGTCTTGAGGATCATTGGCATCGTGCAAGAAGTGTCGAGGAAAGCGAGTTCTCGTGATGCAGACGGTGGACTACTTTTCGGGGACGGTTGTGTGTTCCTACTAAGAGTGGTCTCAAGGAGGAGATTTTGTCTGATGCTCATAACTCTCCTTTTTCAGTGCATCCAGGAAACACTAAGATGTACCAGGACTTGAAATCATTCTACTGGTGGCGTGGAATGAAAAGAGAGGTGGCGTGTTTGTTTGTCAAGAGGTGTATAGTGTGCCGCGGCAAGTTAAAGCATCGAGGCGGCGTGGCCAGGGTTATTGCAACTGTTGGAAGTACCTCGCTGGAAGTGGGAGGAGATCTCCATGGACTTTATTGCGGGATTGCCCCGAACAGTGAAGGGATTCACAGTCATCTGGGTGATTGTGGATAGACTAACCAAGTCCGCTCACTTTCTGCCTGGTAAACCTACCTATACAGTTGAGAAGTGGGCACATTTGTTCATGGAAGAGATAGTAAGGTTGCACGGAGTCCCAGTGAAGATTGTGTCTAACAGAGACCCACGGTTCACCTCGAACTTTTGGGTGAGTTTTCAGAAAGCCCTAGGGGTTCAGAGTAACTTTAGTACAGCGTTTCACCCGCAGACCGATGGCCAGACGGAACGGGTGAACCAGATTCTGGAGGATATGCTCCGGACATGCACGTTAGACTTCACAGGTAGTTGGGACTCACACCTTCACCTGATGGAGTTTGCTTATAACAATAGTTATCAGACGACTATTGGTATGGCCCCTTTCGAAGCCCTTTATGGGAGAAGGTGCAGGACCCCAGTGTGTTGGGGAGAGGTTGGCGAACGGAAATTATTGGGATCCGAGTTGGTCCAAGTGACAAACGAGGCCATACAGAAGATCAGGGCAAGGATGTTAACGGCACAGAGTAGGTAGAAGAGTTATGCTGATATCAGGCGTCGAGAGTTGGAGTTTGCCGTTGGGGACCTTGTATACTTGAAAGTTGCACCTATGAGGGGTGTTCTGAGGTTCGGTAAGAAAGGAAAGCTAAGCCCGAGGTTTGTTGGTCCTTTCGAGATTCTGGAGCGCATTGGACCAGTGGCTTATCGGTTGGCTCTACCGCCATCCCTCGCGTCGGTTCATAACGTGTTCCATGTGTCTATGCTGCGAGCGTATGTGCCAGATGCCTCGCACGTTATCGACTTTGAGCCGTTGAAGTTAGACAGGGACCTGAGTTATGAGGAAAGGCCAGTGCAAATCCTTGCTCGAGATAGCAAAGTCCCGAGGAACAGTGGAAATCGGGCCGTGAAGGTCCTTTGCGTAACCCACCGCCTCAAGGAAGCCACTGGGAGCGTGAGGAGAGAGATGCGAGCAAGCTATCCAGAGCTGTTCGAGAACTAGCTACTTTCGAGGACGAAAGTTCCTAAGGTGGGTAGATCAGTAATGCATCGGCTTTTTAAAAAAAAAAAAAAAAAAAAAAAAGCGCGGGGCGAAACTTTCGCCCCACTTTCTCGTTCACGCGCACGGCTTAAACGCAGCGGCGAGCTCTTCTTCTTCCCCTCTCTCTCTCTCCATCTCTCTTCCTCCCCTCATTCTCCCTCTTCTTCTTCCCCTCTCTCTCACGGTCTCTCTCTCTCTCTCCGTCTCTCTCTCTCTCTCTCACGAATCTCTCTCCTTCACGAACGCCGCCGCCGCCGACGCCGCCATTGCACCTCCCTCGCACCGGTCGCCATCGCGTCGCGCCGCGTGGACCGCACCGCCAACGCGCTTTCTTGCAGCCAAGCCGCCGCCGGAGAAAAGGTCTACCACCGGTTCACGCGAGACCCATCGCTTTAGTTCACCGGCTAAGAGCCCTTTTCGCCGATTTTGAACGGAGACCGCTTCGATAGATCGGGTCGTGAGGATTCCAGATCTGCCACCCACGTGCCGCTGCCGTCACTTTCACGCGCCCGCCGCTGCCGCCGCCACGCCGGCCCACGCGCGCCGCCGCTGCCGCCGCAGAGCCGCCATTGTTCCTTCCGTCCGGCCGCCTCGGTCCGCCTTTAGTCCATTTTGGCACTCGGTGGGTGAGTTTCGCTCCTCTTAATTAGATTCGTTGCGTTAGGTTCATTGTGTTTTGGTTTATTAATTTGTGTGTGTTTTTCGTTAGAGCCCGGGAGTTGAAGCACGCTTGGGCAACGCCGCGTTACTCGAATCGCTCGTTGTCGTTGGCTTTCCCTGTAAGTAGTCGTTTGGACTAAACTACCCCTAAGTGTAGGGCTTAAGGGCACGTTGCATATTTGTACTGGAACTCGAACTCGTTGGTTTTTTTTGGTTTCTGATTGTCTGTTAGTGCTATGTGTTCATAACTAGTGGGGGCGATGTAACCTTGTGTTGAGTTCCTAATTGTTCTTCGTGCTATGACTGTTTGTCCCGAGCCTGGTTGTCCCGTGCTTAGTCTGTAGTGACTCGGGAAGTGCCGTTGAGCCTTAGGATTGTAGTTAGCACAACTAGCCCTAGTGCAGGCCCAAGTCTTAAGTATCTGTGTAACCCTTAGTAGACTGAGACTCGAGGTTGGCGAGATGACGACGATGTTATGGGATGTGATGGTCCGCCCTCCATCCAGTTGTGCGACTCGGGGGTATGATCCCTGGAGTCAGAAGGGTTGGATAGAGTCCTTCGCCCTAGTGCAGGCCCAGAAATGAGCCCGTGGTCGATTGTGCGCGGTAGTACCGCTTTGATGCTTATGGGATGTGGTGGTCCGCCTCATCCAGGCCAGCGACTCGGGGTGTGATCCTTAGAGTCGAGGGGTTGGATAGAGTCCTTCGCCTGCAGTGCGGGCCCGGGATGAGTCTCAGTGGCCACGTCCGCCAACCCGCCTAGGAGCTAAGGTAGACACAGAATCGAGAAACCCGAGTAAGAGTAGGGCCGTGATGCTTGTTGAGGTTGTTTGGCGGGCTAGGTGTCGTGTTTAGCTAAGTCTAAGGTCGTTCTTTATGTTCTTTATTCTTGGACGGCAAGGGTCTTTATCGAGTATATTTTTATACTGCTCCTTCTTTATTTCTTTTGTTGCGGTAAGGCAAACCAGTTGAGATGACCACCGACATGCGCGAGACCCTCGCGAGGCTATGGAAGACTTGTAGGACTTAGGGGTTGCGTTAGGAGTTGTCCTTTTCTTTCTCTTTTCTTCTTACATATGCGTTATGTTTCTTTCGTTTATGTTTTAAACTTAGTTTGTATCGTTCTGCTTCGCTTTGGATCAAAGCATGTCCTGTTGTTTTTTTTTTCGTATTCAAAGCATGCTTCTGTTGTTTGAGATCTTTGTTAACTCCGAGGGACTGGAGCCCAGCCTATTGTTTCTGTGTAGTTTGGTGGAGGCTGGGTACCCTCGTGAGTCTTTTGAAGTGTTTTGTCCAGTTCAGTTCATTTAAATTTTTGGTTTGTCCAGTTGTGCCGTTATGTCACGGATTTTTTACACGCAGCGGTAAACTTGGAAGTAACGCCTCGAGTGGTAAGTGTTAGAATTTACGGGGCGTTACAACTATATTACAATATGTATGACTTAATATGTAACATAAACATATGTCTATTAAAAATAGAGTATGTTATATTGCAATGTTATACTAATCATATTCGTTTCAATATACACCATATAACATAAGTAAAAACACACATATCTAAATAATTATATTATAAAATATCGAATTACAAATAAATTTTATCGATAACATAATATGTAGTATAAACAACTATATATTATAAAATGAGATTACTTTAGGTGGTATATGCTAGATTAACACATGCAATTTTAACAATGTCAACATATATTCGTGTGATTATATAAAATCTACTGCATATTTCACTGTTAAAACATAAAATGTTACGGTACATATTATACCATAAAAAAATATAAACAAACTACATAATAAGAGAAAAATAACATTCCCATTGCAATAACAACCATGAAGTTGTATGTGAGTACTTCGTGTACAGTGAGAACATAAGAAATAAATGAGAAGAATGAAAACAAGAAGAATATAAAAAAGAATAGAGAAATGAAGTAGAGTGTCAGAAATGACACAAATGAATAAAGGAGAAGAATAAAAAAAAAGCAGACGAATGGTAATTATGGAAAATATACATTAATGTATATCTAACCGTTATGAAAACTCAAATCAATTACCGTTGAAATCGTGTTATTCTTAATAAAAGAATAATAATAAATTAAATTTAAAAAAAATATGTCATACGAAATTAATAAAGGGAGAGGAAGGGTATAATTGACCCAATATCATGAAAAAGTCTATAGAGGTAATAAATAAACTATTATGTACACAAATGTAAATATCTATTTTAAACGTAGTTATTTGTGTAAAAAATCCAATTTCAAATCAACCCTACTGATTTCGCCATATGCTCCTATTTGGGGCAACTAGAAAAATGTCTAGATTTAACATATCTTAAATGAAAAATATCTAAATTAATTTTTGTAAAAATGTTTAAACATTTTTTTCCTACGTTATATAAAAGCGTTTGGGACAAAAATACCCCTGATGTAATATTTAAAAGTTTTACCTACAAATATGGCTAAAGAAAATGAGACTAATAAATATGAGTGAATCAAGGGGAAGTTTTTTTAGATAAATAAAGGTAAATAAATATATTTTAAAGATTCAAATACATTTTTTGATCGAAATAACGATGGAACTCAATAAAGAAAACAAAAAAATGTAACACAAAACTCATACAAATGAAGAGAAAAATAGAATAGATAAATGAACATAATTGTGAACTCAATATACCGATTTGAGTAACACACAAAATAATTAATAGCTCCAAACATGTGCATATAAACTTATCTACATCTACCAAATAAGATATTGAAATTACAAGGCTAGATAATTGATGGTAATTCACATGCATAAAAAAACAGTCTAATGGTGCTCAATTAATACACCACCAAACTCACTGGAATGTGACACGAATTCCACATAAACTGTGTTAAAAAATTAAAAAACTAATTAAAAAGCGTATTTGTGCACCTGAATTATGGCTTATCTCCCCCCACCTATCTGTTTGCATTCTCTCTACCCATTGCATTCAAACCTTGGAACTTTGAATGCACCTACTCCACGGCTGAACGTTTTTGCCTCACATGTCTGTATCCTTTCTTCGTGTTCTCACTACCCATAGAGTTCAGAAGTTCTACCCCAATGGTATGCATGCGTAGGTTTCTTGTATTTTTTTTTTTTTTTTGCCAAAATGTATCTCCTTCCTTGAATCTTCCATCGATTTTAGTTTAAAGGGGGAAATCTGCATTTTGGAGCTTAAATAAGTAGTAAAATGTGGAGAAAGTTGTTTTTGAAAAATAAAGTTGTAATCCCATGTTTTTAGGGATTCTATTATTCGTCATTCACCCCTCCTTGATTACATATATACCCCTTTAATTTCAGAATCGTTCGTCTTGTTTACAGTGGCAAAAGGAGCTATGGAATCAAGACAACGGGCTAGTGGGCAATTGCAAGCAACATTAGTAATCTCCAAAAAGAAATCGAAGAAGGATCCTACCTCAATCAAAAGAGATAATTTCTGTCATGCCCATGCCTACAAGATTAGATCGATTTTTTTATGTTGAATGTACACTAACCCTCGCAATATGCATGAAATTGTTGTTGGAACCTCGTATATGTAGACAGTAGAGTCTCAGAAAAAGGATATGAGTACTGGAAACTCGGTCCCGATAGACCTTAAATCAAAAGGGAAAGGGACAAAAAGAGAACGACCTGTAAAAAGTAGCAAACAAGAAGGCAAGGGGACCCCTAAAAAAGAGGCAGATTTTGAAGATAGTGAGGTATTTCACCCTATTTACCTAGTATGAAGACCTATGGAAATATCTTGTTTATGCTAATTAAACATTTTTTTTATGTGAGAGTGACAATGAGACAAGTGGAGATAATCTTGGAGATTTTGAGAACGAGTCAGGGGATAATAATGCAGATGACTTGTTGGCACAATTTACTTATAGCGCATATAATGACAAAGACGAATCACCCAACAAAAAGGCGAAGAAGGGACCACATGTTGATAAAGTAGTTGTCTTCAATAAATTTATATACTCATGTTAAAGGTGTCTGTCACACATGTGATCACACAGAAAAGAAAGGGAAAAGATATAAAAAGTGGGCAATCCAAGAAAGACCACATTGTTGTGATAAAGCGGTACAATTGTATTTATTATTATATACTCCCTTGATGTGTACTTGTATTCTTAAGTGTTTTCAATATGTTATATACTCCTAATTATATAATTTTGGCTCGTATTGCAGAATGATGACTACTTCCTGCAGTATAAAAAAGAAGTCGTCCTATGAAGATAAATTTATCAACATCATGGCAACAATCCGAATCTACTTTTGTACAATCACCCACAAGAAAATCGGCCAAGAACTGCCACAAAATTGTAGTAACAAGAAAAATCGAATAAGAGAAAGTCAGTTGAAATAGGTTTAGGGTAGATTTAGTTTAACATTTAATTTTCATCATACCCCTCCTTAAAAATAGGTAAACAAAATTGCAATATGAAATATTTTTAGATATTCAGTATAAACTATTTAATTTAAACGTTACTCACAATTCCCCTCCCATTTCCCATCTCCTTTTGTTAGATAGGCGGGGCCCAAAAAGGCAAAAAAGCCCAGGCCCAAGCCTAAGGTGAGTCATCTACCTCAAGTAACTGTAAGGTGTACGGCACAAATTCGGCGCAAATTAGCACCCGCCACTACCAACAGAAACCATTCAATAATTTCAATTTAATTAAATATTTCCCTTAAAAAAAAAAAGAAAAACAAATTTCAATTTCAATTCAATTCTCCACCATCTCCTCCACTTCTAGGGCTTCCATTGCCCTCCAACTCTCTACTCTCACCTTTCTTCTTCTTCTTTCTGTTACTGGTCCCTCCTAATTCTTCACAACACCCCTCCTTTTCCATTTCTTCACCTTCTTTCTTCTTGAACCATCAAAATCTTCAATTCGCGGCACCGTTTTTTTGCCACTGGATTCGGATTCCCAATGGTGAAGACTTCCAAGTCCGTCCAGGAACGCTTCGAAGACGACGGCAACGGTATTTCACTATCTCTCTGTCTGTTTAATTACTGGGTTTTGATTTGATTTTTTAGTTTTTTTTTATTTTTTATTTTCACGAAATGAAATGATTCGTGGGTTTCATTTTGTTTCGTGTTGTTAGTAGAATTGGGAGTAAAGATTGAGGGGAAGAGTGGGGACAGCAAGGCGAGTGGCCATCGCTCTAAACATTCCGAGACTGAGCAGCGGAGGAGGAGTAAAATTAATGAAAGGTATGTTGCTGCTTTGCTTGGACTTCAAACTCTACTGGAAATTTTAATCCTATTTTAATTAGGGGGAAAATTTGTTTCTGCCTTCTTGCTTTCAGCTTTTTGGGCTGATATGATCGGCTTTTGGAGGTTTCTTCATGAGGGATGCTTTCTGTTTTTTTTTTTTTCCCTCTCGTTTGGTTGTCATCTTGTGTAAATACTGTAAAGGAAGCAATCTTTTTACAGTTAGAAGTGAAACGTTGATTAAAAAGTGGACCATTTTGTTCAAGTTTTGAGTTCTTGGAAAAATGGCGGCGAGTTTTATGACGGCTTCTTTTTACCTTTTATGTTCCTATAGTTATGTTAAGTGAAAATAAAGTGAAGCGGATTGTTATGACTTCTCAGTTAAATATATGGGATAATGGATATTCAGATGTAAGAGCAATTCGCATATGTTTTGCTTTGTTTGGATATTTATTGGAATTCTCCTCAAATTTCACTTGGTTTAGTTTTGTTGTACGAACGAGTAGCACATTGGCTTGTCATACCCCTGTCTTCACTGTGGATTATTTTTATGAAAAACATTTTCTTAGGCCTCGTTTAGATGCTGCAGCAATTCACTGCTGGAAATGATGTGTAGAAATTTCTGCTTGACCTCATGGCTTATTATCTTATAGAAATTTAAAGGTTTCCTCACATTTTCTTTAGTATGTTTTCACTTTTCATTTAAAACACGTATCAATTTTTAGAAAAATTTCAAAATCAATAACAAAGTTTCTGGTTTTATCAGATCTCCACGAATGAACAACATTAACAATAACAAAGTTTCAAAAACTACTTTTTTTTTTTTTTTTTAGTTTTCAAATTTGGCTTAGATTTTGAAAACGTTATTAAAAAGTAGATAACAAAATAAAGGAACACAAAAAAATAGATAACAAAACAAAGAAACACATAGTGGAAGTGGAAGTGGTGCTTATAAGCTTAATTTTCAAAAGTAGAAAACTAAATACAAAATAGTTATCGAAGGGAGCCTTAGTTTTTAGGGTATTCTATCTTTTCTATTTTATGTGCCCTTGTGTTCTCAGTTTTATTTGGCTCTTGGTAACATTCTCATGTTTTTGTGAAATATTGTATAATCTAATGGGGCAGATTTCAGATTTTGAGAGACCTCATACCTCAGAATGACCAAAAAAGAGATAAGGCTTCATTCTTGTTAGAGGTATATCTCACATATTTATAGAGTACATTGCTAACTAATTCTAGTTGTGAGATTCCTTAATTAGATAAATTAATCTTTGATCTATTCTTACTTCAGGTAATAGAGTACATTCAATTTCTACAAGAGAAGTTAAATATGTACGAAGGGTCATGCCAAGGTTGGAGTTCAGAGCCTTCAAAATTGATGCCATGGGTATAATCTTCTTGATTGATTATTGTTTTTTACTTTGTCATCTGCCAGCTTGAGTGACTTTCTTGCTTCTTTTTTCTGGACATTGAATTAGAAAGGTCCTTCAATCATGCTTTTCATTTAAGGAACCCTCTTAGACTATTATTCTTTCTTTTTAAGAGTATGAAAATCATGGATGAACATGTGTTCCCTTTATTAATGAATGAAACTGTGAACAAACTCTTGCTGCCCTGGGATGTTTGTCCTCCAAACTCCGGAAAAATCTTGTAATTTTTCTAATCTACTTTTGACAGAAGAATTATAGAGCTTCTGAAAATTATGTTGATCATTCTCAAGTGGTAAAGAGGGATTCCAGTCATGAGAATGCTGCTGTTTTCTCCCAAGCAATGCTAACAAATGCACCAAATGTGATGGACGCTGACTTGGGTCCTGCTACAGTATTAAATGCAGTCGATCATACTCTTGTCTCTGGTACTCAAGGACTCCCCATGAGTATGCATGCACAACCAATGGTATTTGACTCGGTTGGAAGAGGTAGTTTATCAACCGAATCGTTGGACGAACATGTGTCAGGATCAGAGAACATCTCTTCCAAGACCCAGGCGGAATTGTTGCAGGGTAGAACCTGTACCACCACAGGTTTTCCGAACCATGCTGTTAGTGATCAGGAGGATCTGACTGTGGAAAGTGAACTGGAGAGTATCTCAGGTGCCTATTCCAATGGGTGAGCATCTGCCATGAGTTTTATGTGATATGTATCTGATCTTTCTTGATATAAAATCTGGAAGATACAGTCGTTTTTTCTCTTTTAGCTAAATTGACATATCTTGGTCGCAATCATAAAGATGTGTGGTTGCCTTGTCTGCTGGAGGCAGTTTCTAGGTTTCATCCCGTCCTTCTGATTGTAGATAATTGATTTAAGAAGGTGGAAAGAGGCTTTTCATGTAATTACCAGCTCTTTCTTTTTCATAAATGTTCTCATAGGGCTAGAATTGTTCTGAAATGTATTTTAATTCATGTTAGCCTCTTTCCCTTTGGTATTCATTTGTATTGTCATTGACATTGCTTCTGTCTCCAACAGGTTACTGAATACCTTGACCCAGGCCCTGCAGGCATCAGGCGTTGATTTGTCACAGACAAACATCTCAGTGAAAGTTGATGTCGGAAAACGAGCAAATAGAGGGATGTCCATGTCAGAGGTTTATAACCTTCACCTTGGTCTTTTAAAGTCTTCTCTTCTGCTCGCTAGTTTAATTGATGGCATGTTGTTTCTTCATTTATATGATCTATTATTACACCAGGATGAGAGAAAACAATCTTTGAACAATCATGTGATGGCACAGAGTTTACATGGCTGCTTCAGTGAGGACTCAGAACAAGCTCACAAGAAGCTTAGAACAGGGGTTTAGTGTGTTATTTTGATCTTCTTTATCTTTTCTGTTATTCCCTTGTTCTCTTTCATCCCTGAGTGTGATATTATTTAATTTTTTTTTTCCCTTAAATGGGTGGTGTTTTTGGGGGGTTAATCTTGGCCATTTTTTTCCCAGGTCATGGTCTGTTAGCAACTGGGATTTCTTTGATTGTACATGTCTTTCTCCTTGGTCCCAGTTTGCATGGATATATAAGGTTAAGTTAAGATAGAAAAGCTTGCATTTTGTAATGTCTTGTATTTGTAATTTTCCAGATTAATGAGAGCCCCAAGAATATTATTAGTTGCTACATGGTTATGAGGTTAAAACATTTCTAGATTGAATAGACATGTTATGGAATATGAACTAAAATTAGGCAAGTTTTTGTGATATTTTGAAAATGTAATGATGTTATTCTATATGTTTCACGTGAGTAGATTCAACTTCTTTAAAAAGGATTTGGCTGTGTAAATATATATATATATATATATATATATATATATATATATATATATATATTGCATTTTATATTTTAAAGGGCATAAATGGATAGAGAGATTTGAATTGTCAATCAACTTTAAAAGAAATTTAAGAGCCATTTATCAATGCGGTCATGGTTGGGTGATGGTGAAGTGTACCATTTTTATCTAAGTTGCTTGAATTCTCTTATATTTATTAAATGTGCCCCTTTTTTACTTAAATTTGGTCCAAGTTTATTTTGTCTTTCAAGTTTTATGTTGGTTCTATTTTGGTCCTTTTAACTTTCAAAATGTTATATTTCAATCTTTATGGTCTTGTATGATAACTATTTAGGCTCCGTTTGATAATCATTTTGTTTTTGGTTTTTAGTTTTTGAAATTTAAACTTAAAAATTCTAGTTCGACCAATGAGTTTATATATCTTCTTATCTAATTTGTACCTATGTTTTCAAAAACCAAGTTAACTTTTGAAAACTAAAAAAAAGTAGCTTTCAAAAACTTGACTTTGTTTTTAAAATTTGGCTAAAAGTTCAAATGCTTACTTAAGGGAGATAATCTCTATTGTAGAGAAATTAGATAAAAATAAGCTTAACTTTCAAAAACTAAAAACAAAATGGTTATCAGGGTCTTAGTTTTTAATTTTTAATTTTTTATTTTTGAAAATTGTGCTTGCTTCCTCACAAATTTTTTTCCATGGTTTTCAACTTTCTCAAGAAAACATTTTTATTCTAATTACCTAAATTTTTAAAACAAAAACAAGTTCTTAAAAACTACGGTTATGTTTGGGAACCATTTGATTTTTGGTTTTCAAAAAATTGTTTTTGTTTTTGGAATTTGGTCAAGAATTTAAATGTTTTCTTAAGAAAGATGAAATTTATTATAGATAAATGATAAGCAAAAAATACAATTTTAAAAACTAAAAATTAAATAGTTATCAAATGACTTTTTTTTTTTTCAAAACTAGGCTTGGATTTTGAAAACATTGATAAAAAATGATAATAAAATAAAAAAACTCAGGGGTGAAAGTAATGTTTATCAACTTAATGTTAAAAAATCAAATGGTTATCCAATGGAATATAAACAATAAGTTTATTGTGCACTTTTATTCTTAGATTTAACTTTAAAAAATAACCATTTTGAGCTTTATAATGTGGCTTTAAATATGTGTACCAACTTCCAAACATGGACATGTATCAGTGCCACTGTCATACATACAAATATTGAGTGGGTAGGTATTATTGCGGTCATGCTTTGAATAATTATTCAATGAAACCGTCACAATGTGACTATCTCTTTAAAACTGTCCAATGTAGATCTTAAAATTTATTTGTTCCTAATAACTAATGATTGAGGTACTTTTTATAATTTCTTTCTCATACATCTAGCAGTGCAAAACTATTAGCCTTATTGTAGTGAACTCCTTGAATAATTTCTTCATGTGTTTGAGGGAAAGTGTGAACTTCTCACGGAAGTTTTTTAAATTTTAATAAATTAAGCCTATAAAGACAAACTTTTTAAGACTGTTTGGGACGCTGGGTGGGTTATAATAAGAGGGGGTTATAATAGTCTGTGGGTTATTATAGTCTGTGAAACATATAATATTATTTAAAATGCAGAGTAGAGTAGTTTGGGGTTATAATAGTCTATGTTTGGGGTGTAGAGTATTTCACAGGTTATTATAACACGGGTTATAATAACCAGTGGGCCAAACAAGCTCATTGTTTTAATACAATAAGTGGAAAGATGGAAAGGAAAATAGCAGATGCCTTAAAAATTACACTGGGTTGATGTGGGCAAAAACAAACCAATTGAACCTAAGTACTTTCTTTAGTGTATTTAGTATATTTAGCTAATGACATTAATTGTTTAGAAAGTTCCAATTGCTTCTTTTTTTTTTCCCTATAAGTGAAATGGAGTGCAATTTGTTGAGTCAAAACTTGAATGGGAATTGCCAAACACATAACAGAATTAAGGCAGAGTTTGGTATACATTTTCAAAACAGAGTTTGGTAATACTTTTCTAAAATATTTTAAAATGAAATGTTTAATGAACATTTTTAGAAAGATGACTAATGCTTTTAGTTATTTGGCCAAATATAAGAATTTAGTTAAGATCACTTTTTATTTTTATTATTTTAGATGATATATCAGGACAAATTGCACAAACCACTCATGAAATTGAAGCATTGCTAAAGAAGATGAAGTGGAAGAACGTCGACCTTGTTTATAAACAAAACATATAACTCAACATTATTTAACAAACTGTTTGTTCTAAAAATATTTATATAAAATATATTTCACTTAAAAATACTAACTTCAATAGTCATTCTACTAGATATATAGATAAATGATCGATGATAGATAAATGATACATATTAAAACATAAAATAAAATATTACATAAATAATATTAATTCAAATACTGTTCGGCCAATCAAAATATTGAGTCTGTTTGGGGCACAAGTTATAATAATCTATGGAATACTCTGCAGCCAAACACACACTATTATAACCAAACTATACTACTTTGTATTTTAGATAATATTATATGATTCTACAAACTATAATAATCCATAGATTATTATAACTCATGTTATTATAACCCACCCAACACTCCAAATAACCCTTAAATATCTTTAGAAGTCATAGATTCAAATTTTAATGATACAAAAAAATTGTAGATAAAAAAGATTATACATAATGAAATAGTAAAAAGTATATATATTATATAGGAAAAACTTGGGTGCAACCTATTTCCTATGGCCCCGTTTGATAACATTCTTGTTTTCTGTTTCCTGTTTCTTGTTTCTTGTTTCTCATTTTTTAAGATAAGAAACAAGAATATGTTTGATAACTACTTATGTTTCTTGTTTCTTTGAAAACAAGAAACAAAAACATAAACTTGTTTGATAACCCTTTCTTGTTTCTTGTATATATAAATATACAATTAATTATAACAAATTTATATTATCAAATACGAACAAATCTCGATGCAAAATTAACTAATAATAAAAGTAAATAAATAAAATTATTTTATCCTTCAAATGTTGTTCAAATTTGAATTTTAATCTTATCTCTTACTCGAGTCATTCGTCTTAAATGATGTTGACTCAGATCAAACTCAATAATATTGCTAAATGTTGTAGTTGTAAAATATTAAAATGAGACTAAAGGTATGTTTTAGTGAATAAAATTTATTTATAGCAAAATTACACTAATATATAAATATAAAGATTGATTAAAATTCAAAATTCAAATAATACATATATATAAAATTTCAAATTTTAATATAAATATACATATGGCAAAATTAAGAAATGAAATAAAAATAAAGAAAATTTATATAATAATAATATAAATTTATATATTATTATTATTTATAAAAAATGAAACTATACATATATATGGCAAAAATTCAAAATTGATAAAAAAAAAAACAACCATTTATACTCACCAGGGATTGAACATGACACCTGTAAAGGAAGGAAGAAGGGTCAAGCACACATTTTATCAGCAAGCTAAAGAGTGAGTTTAGCAAAAATGGGAACACCTACAATAAAAACAAACTGAATAGAAAGAAACTACTTTATGTAGTTTCTACAATTTAGTCCGAATTTTAGAAACGTTTCTCAAATTTAAGGAACAAGAAATGAGATGGATTATCAAACAAGTCCGTTTCTTAAAAAAAATGAAAAATAGAAACAAGAAATGGGAAACGGGAACGTTATCAAACGGGCCCTATGTTGCTCACTTTTTAACTACATAAAAAAAATTTGTTTGTTTTTTTTTTAACCAGAAAATTTTATGGTTAAAAAATGGGCAACATGAGAGATGAGTGCAATCTTGGTTACACCCAAAATTTTCTCTATAATATATGTAGGTTTTGAAGCAAAAGAAGTGTAGAATAGTTTGGATATTGCTATATGAGGGCATGTTTGGGAGTGATTTTGGAATGACTAAAATCACTTTTAACATGTGTAAAATCACTTTCCTTTAAAAAAATGTGATGTTTGGCAATATTGAAATCACTTGAAGTGTTTTCCTATCAATCACTTGGGAAGTGATTTCTAAATGATTTTTATCAAGTGATTGTGATTTAAAATGACTATTATTTCATTTTTTAAAAATATATACTTTTTGTGACCGGTAAAAAAAAGTAATATTTTTTTAAAATTCATAAATTTCCATCAAAAAATGAATTTTCTCAAAACCGACACCATTGAATTCATCTGTCATTTTTTACAAAATGACAAGTTTTCTCCCTCTAAAGTTTTTATAATGTGTATCTCTTTCTTTATTATCTTTTTATCTTTTCATTCATTTTTCTTTATAATAGTTTTAACTTTCCTTTAATTTTTTATTTCTATTTTTTTTCCTCCCTATCATTTTCCTATATTTTAAAATTTTTTCTCACTGTTTTTTTTTCTCTTGATCTACCTTTTTTGTTATTGTATTTTTTGTCCATAACTCTTAATTTTTTTCTCCTCAATCCTCATTATAAAATTTCTTCCTAAAATTTTTATCATCTTACCCATTTTTTTTTATCTCTCTATCTTTATTTCTCTAATATTTTAATTCCTCCATATCTCTGATTTGATGATTATAAAATCCCTTTTGAAAACAAACATTAATCATTTTTTAAAAAGAAATATTTTTAATTAAATTTAAATTCACTTTTACAATGTTTGAATTAAATATTAAAATAATTTATAACTAAATAATTTTTTTTTAAAAATAATTATAATTATCATTAGCTTAAAACACTTATTTTAAAGTCACTCCCAAACACGCATTTTGAAAATCACTTAATTGTATGAAAATCACTATTAAAAATGTAGAACCAAACATGAAAATGATGATATGAAAATCACTTTTAATAAATCAATTATAAACAAATTAATTGTACTAAAATCAATATTTCTAAAATCATTTCCAAACATGCCATAAATGTAACAAGAAAAGCAATTTCACCTATTCCACCATCCTTTTGGTATCTCAATTTTTTTTTAAGATAAATGAGCATATCCAAATCCACAAATCACTTTATTTTTTTCTCTCTCTCTTTCTAGAAACTTAATTGCAGTGAGTTAGTGAGTGGTTGAGTAGTGCAAAAGTTATGTTTGTGAAGGCCAAACCAGCCCACCACTATAATTGCTAGTGGAGAGAGAGCAATTTTACACTTTGCCTTGTGAAAAGTGCATCCTTGGATCACCCAACCAACACTTTTTTTTTTTTTTTTTTTTTTGCCTCTCTCCTTTGAATCACCATTATGCTTTCTCTTGGATCACTAACCCTCTTTGAAATTTGGAATCTCTCTCTAGAAATTGAATGCATGGACTTTATTGAAAGATGGGTTAAATGGGAAATTGAAGTTGTAATGTGGGGTATTGAGTGCAAAGTGGGCAATGTTGACAATTATGTCATCCATTAAATACTTATGTATATATATGATACCCAATGAGAGTGTAACACAAAGTCAACACATTTTATTCTAAAGGTTTGAAGTGAAATTTTTTGGAATTTTGTTGTGTTCTTCATCATGCCTAAACTATTGGGTAGCTACCCACTTCATATTTCATATTTATCTTCCCACTTACCCAAAAAAAAAAAAAAAAAAAAAAATCAAAGTTGAATGTGAGGGAATGCAACTTCCTTTGTTAGTGCTCTTTATCAGTCATTTTGAAATTCTTGTCTCTACTTTAATATCTCTTTCTTTATTTACGTTTGCATCTAAATTGAACATAATTCAACTAGTTAACACATATACTCTCGATCAAAATATCAGAAGTTCGAATTCTCCTAACTCATATTGTTCAAAAGTAAGGGAATTGTAAAATTTTAATATTTTAAGTAGGTGGCATAGAGTGAGTGTATTATCCATCATTTTGTCTTTACATTTTTTTAACACATTCATGTTTTATCATTTATCAAATATAATGAAAAATTGACGGATAACATTCTTTTTGCACGTTGAAAAGTTTTACATGAAAATCTCACAAAAATGTCAAAGAAATATTACAAATGCCAACAGATATGAGTATAAATATTTGTAATAATGATTTATAACTTGTTTAAGAATAGAGATTCCTGCTTTCTACATTTCTATTGCTATCTTAGAAAGTTGAAATTTTGGCATTTTTGTTGATATTGATAGTTAGAAATTAGAATACAACTGTGTGAGAGAGACAGAAAAGTTGATTATTTCACTTCAAAATTTGATGTTGACAATGTTGAAGAATGTAAGATTTCTGGGTGATAAATCTAAATTTGCATCAAGAGGAGAGGCTTAGTGTTCTCAGTAACTCATATTTATTATTCATAATTCAATTCAATGATATCAGCCAAAAGCCTCTCCTCTCCATTCTAAAACTACATGGATTCAGTTCCCTTCTCACTTCTCCTTCAACAAATATACAAGTTATCTAATCCCTTTTGATGATATCATAAGCTTCTCAATGGCTCTTCCCATGCTTCCAAGCACTCGTGTGGATTCGAGTAGAAATTATCTTCTTCCTTCGGCCTATTTGGAATAACAACTCGTTTCTTCGAGCTCCCGTTACGATCGGAGTGGGCTTCCTTCATGGCAGAAGAGAACTCGTCCCACCCCAATGATCCGTTGCTATACTGATCTATTAAGCTAACCACCAACTTTCTATCCAGAAGAATGGTCTGTTTGAACCCCAAGAATCTGAAAGAACAGAAATTTTAGAACAAACATGAATCCTCGAGATTATTCGAGAATCACGTAAAGAAAAACACTCCATCTGGTTTTTTTTTTACCCTTCCTAGTTATGAGAAATGCTCATGAATAAATTTTCTAGAATGTAGTTGTTGCTTACCGACGATGTCCTTCGACAACTTTCGCCATGTTCCCATCATAGGTAGGAACGAAAATGTCGCTCTCCAATGAGACGAGATAATCCAATGCAGCCATCTGCGACGAATGATTCTGAAAGAACCTTAAGTCTGATGGATTCAGCAGTGTCTCTTTTCTGACCTGTGTTTGTAGAAGATAGCATAAACTTTCAGAGCCTATTCAATTCAAGCATAATTTACACATTTCAACTTCTAGTTTCATCAACTGACCAGATTAGGGAAAGCAGATGCCAAATTTTCCATCCTTCTTTCTCCACCATATATTTCTCCAGAAGCGATGTATATTTGAACATTACGATCGATCCCGAGTGCACTTAGAACTAGTGAAGTTTCTTCGGGAGTCAATGGGCATAAACCTTCCTTCCTTTTCAGTTCAGAATCGATAACTTTCTCCTTCCACCATGGATAAGCATATCTAAACGACAATCATGCAGAATTCGTCAAGAGAAAGTCATCTGGGGTATACAAGACAAATGTCCATCTAAAGGAACAGAAATGGCAATACCTCATTCTCGTGAGTTCGTCGACTTCGTCATTGTTGCATCCACGGGTGCAACCTGAGAAGGCTAGCATATCCATTTCGTATCTAAGATGAAGCACCAAGAAGGGGCCTTTATTTCTCAGCATTTGAACCACCTTTCTTCCCAGCTCCTCAATTGGGGAAGTAAATCTCAGGGCGTTAAAATTTACCCGGCATCGCAACTTCTGAATCTCAATCGGCAATCCATTATTGGCAAGTCGAGCATCTGTTTTATTCAAATGTACAACTTTATACTTTTGTACCAGTGGAAGAATCTGCAATTGAAAAGGACCAAAAGATCAATCAGTCAAGTAAAAGAAGTTTAAAGACAGACAGACAGACAAACAGAAAGAGCTCCAAGAATCTCTCTTGTCATGAACATGAACCCAACCTGATTTAGGTAATATGATATATTGGACCAACTAATAGGTGACAATGAATAAATCATTCTCGACTCAAATCTTTGTTCGAGCCTTGATGGAAGCTTTCTCAATATCCGAACTTCATCTCTCAGCGACAATATGAAATGATCGACGTCAAAAATGTCTTCGAAGTCACTGACAAGAAACAAGACACACTTAGAAGCTATAACAAATTAAAGTAAAGGGCAATTTGAGATTAGAATGTATTTTCCACAAACACACCTGGGGTCAGCCCAAAAGGAAGTTTTATCCAAATTTGGAACAATAAGAGTAAGATTCAAGTATCTGGCAATGGCAACCATATCACAGATCTACAAATAATGGAAAAGTTCACAAAGACAATCAGAAAACAGAGAATTAAGAGAATTAAGAGTGCTTAGTGAAAAGCAACTCACAGCTGCTCTCATTTGGTTGAGTCCTCCATTGCAAGAAACCATGAGATAGCCATTGTTTTTGTAAATCCCTGTGAGAACAGACACCAAATTGTAAGGAACAGATCAAAAAAGTGAAAATGAAAAGAGCACGGAGCATGGAGCTTGGAGCATACTTTTTGGTGGAAGAAAAACTTTGTAAGGAAGAGAAGAAGAAGATTGAAGAGCCAAAGGGGAATCAAAATGGCAGCAACGAGAGGGCCAGGTTTTGAAGAGCTTTGGCCGCCATAGCTCTCCTAAAGCCATAAGCTGAACAAAACAAGTCCAAAGAAGCACTGTTGTAATTGCCCTCGTCATCCATAGCTTCATTCTCGACCTCGAAGCAGTAATCGAGTTCTTAAACTTCTCAACCTTCTCTTCATCAGAAAATCTAAACCCCATTTCCCAATCATTACTATAATTACTCTTCTGATCAGGTTCCTTCATTTTGCACATTGTGAATTGAAAACCCCAAATCAACCCACTTCGCAAATAGCTCTAAATTACAAATGACAACTCAAAAAAGAAGGAAATCAGTGAATCGCTATTATAAACACAAAAATTTTACAAGAAAATCGACTCCATCCCGAAATTGGGGTGGAACCCAGAAGTTAAGTAAAACAAACGAATACATAATTTTGCTCTAAACCCTTGTAGATTCTGTAATGAGACCAAAATTTGGGGTGAAAACTCCACTAGAAGCCTTCAAACTCTGAAAGAAGTTGTGGGTTTTTTGAAGAATAGATGCCCAAATTGACATGTAAAAGAGAGAATTAAAATGGGAAATTAATTTTGAGAGAGTGAAATGCTAGAGAAAGAGAAAGTGGGAGAAGGAAGGTAGAAATAGAGAGAGTGAGAAATGAAAAGCCATGAATCAAGGCGGAGCCGTTGGTTTTGGAAAGCGTTTGAGAGAGAGAAGAGAGGTCGTGGTCATGGTTGAATTGAAGCTGTACATATTGTCTACTTTAGATTGTTTTGTTGCAAATTGTCATTGAGAAGTGACAACCTTTTTTCCCTTTTTCTCTATTTTTTTTTGTTGTTGGGAAGCATAAATTTTGTAGCAATTTTTTTTTAAATAACACCTTTTTCTAGTACAATAATGTTCTAGTGAAAAATTTAATATCTATCTAATTTTGAGAACACATATTACGGACATTTGAATTATATTTGAGTTGGCTTGACTAAAGCTTAATGATATAGAACATTGTTAGAAGACATATAAAATGTAGTTAAACTATCTAGTTAGTTTTGATTTTGTATTTAATTTTTAAGTGTGGTCCGACTTTAAATTTAGTGTAGGAATAAGTGAGTCAATAGAATCTTTAATACACTATGGACAAAATTAAAATTAAATACATAGATTGAGGATAAAATTAAAACCAATTAGAATGGATGTGTTTTAGTTTTAATTTTATCTCAATGTTTTGAAGGTTTTTAACCCTGCCCTTGAATTTTTATAATGAATAATGTTAATGAATGATTTTTCTTAAAGTAAATCAAAAGAGTTAATGTGAGAATAAGAGTTTCATAAGATAAAGGGGCAAAATATATAGTCTTTTCGTAAATATTCTTTATTTTATTTGCGAAGATATTATTTGAGTAGAAATTGGTGTACTTGATTATATTCATTAATTTTGGTCAAATTAATATTCTTGATTAATAAATTTTTATGTAGTAGTTAGAGGCATGTGTACCGTATTACAATTATTATAATTTAGAGTGAAATTAATACTCATAAGGAAATTATATTTAGTAGATAATAAGTTTAAATATTCTACTGCTCATTTAGGGTGTGTTTGGATCAGAGAGTTGGATTGAGTTGGGTTCAGTTGTGTAGAGTTGTTTTTGTAGTGAGTTATGGAAATGAGGGTTTGAGGTGCAGAGTTGAGTTAATATGTCATGGGTATCTAATGCAGTTTTTTGTAAAGTGAATAAGTCTCATTTTTTGTCGTTTTTTTTTTTACATTTTTTGTTTCCACCAAATCAATTACAAATATATTTTTCTACAATTTCAAAACTTTATTATGAGATCAACTACAAATTTACCATATATATTACCATTTGCAAGATTTATAGGATATTTAGAAAAGTACTGAATATTGGGATTAGTATCAATTTATTTTTTTTGCAATAAAATTCATTTTTATCTTATGTTATTGAGAACATATTCTTCAATATGAAGGAGTGTCTTCTTTTTAAGCACATGTGAGCAAGAATCCCATTTATTTTAATGTACTTATGTATTAGTATTAATACTTTGCAGGAAAAACTTGTGTTCATTTGATTTATATGAAATTGTGCTAGTAGTTTATTTTTGTCAAGATGTTGAGAAGATAACAACATATTTCAGTGTCATGTATTACTTGAATATCACCAAATTTATAAGATATCAATTCAATGACTTATGTGTACAATGTTAACAAAAAATTAGTTAGAAGCCCACAAAAAATACAAAGTAGTAGTAGATGCAAAGTAATGCCGACAAAATACAACAACAAAAGGAGCAATGTCTAATCATTCAGTCCTTTCCAGTAGACGCATGCAATATGTCCTCCTTGATTGAGGTAGAACCTGTAGAAAGCAGTCAGTATTCTGGATATCAGTCACAAGCAAGTCTATCAAGGAGACACGATCATGCTCAGTCAATCCTCCTATTTGATATAAGAGATCGACTACTTCCTTCCTTCGTGCAACCTCCAACTCATACTTCTCCTTCTGCCAGGATAGAAGTAGTATTAGAGCATGGCTTTTAGATTCTGCATACTTGCCTACATTGTAGGCAACGATTCTTATAGCCTCTCGCAGGAAGTCTCCTCGTTATCTCCAGGTTTGATTTTATTTTGTAAAGTAGTTAAAGTTATTTGAGTTGTTTGTGTGTTGACACTTGTTATGCTATGCTTTTGACTTCTTTGGTTCTTGTGCTAAGGTAGTTTAGAATTTAAGTTTAGATTATGGCTCGAAGACGTGACCGTTGTAAAGTTCTAGCAACTTTCGAGGACAAAAGTTTTTCTTAGAAGGGTATATTGTGACACCCCGTAAAATTAAGTGCTTTAATTGTATTTGTTTTAAATTTGAATTTTTGGATAATCAAATCAGGATTAGGAAAGGGTGCTTTAAAGTTTAAAAAAGGATTAAAAGTTCAGTTTTAAGAAGGTTTAGAATTTCTTTTTCTAAAAGGATTAGGACTTTTTTATGCCTATTTAAACTAGAGTATTAGCAACTTAAAGGCACACTTCAAAACTCTCATCGTCTTCTTCTTTTCTCCACTTTCTTCATCTCGTCGGACCGTCGTCGGAGAGCCGCACGGAAAGTCGTCGGGTCGTCGCTGGAAAGTCGTCGAAAAGTCGTCGGACCACCACCGGAAAGTACCATACGGTTGAGTTAACAACTCAACTCCATGGGGTTGGTTAATTAAGTTACCGATTATAATTGTTGGTGAATTAAACAAGGAGTTGAGTTATAACCCAACTCAACCCAACCCAATCCCATAAACCAAACACCACCTTATAATGTAGTGTTATTCCCTCCCAAAAAAATAGCCACAAAAGATGACTAAATAAGGCTATTTTTTGGATACCAATTCTTCTAATTGGGTTGAATGATTTTTACTTGAGTTTGAACATTTTGTTTATGAGTTTAGACATCTTTCTATCGGTTTAATTTTGTGATAAGATTCGAATATTTGGATTTATGCGACTTAATAAAGGTTAATAGTTAAATTTGGTGTGATTTATTAGGTGGTTTCTTATTGAGTTTTTATTTATTTATTTAATATTGATTTTTAAAATGTATTATATTTACCCTGGGCTCTTATAAAAGTGTAGGGTTATAATTTGATAAAAGCAAAAAATTGAAGTTAAAACTAACTCACCAACTAAGTTAGAGGATAAAAACAAAATTTTCTTCCCTTTGTTAATCCACTTTTTCTTTTTGTTTTTTCCCCTCTAAATCTTTTAGAACTTTAATTTTTGTCTTTGCAAACTTTTAATTGCTCTTTAAAATTTTTGCATTCCATTTTATAAAATATTTTTTAAAAATTAAGTTGTTTGTTCATTATTTTTTGTACTTTGTTCACCTTTTTAAAAATGTACATCTGAATTCTTTGCAAGACTAAAAAAAGGATTTTTAAACTGTCATAATTTTTTTTTAAAAAAAAAATTGATTAGGATTTTGAAAAGAATTTTGAAAATAAATTACAAAGCAACGAGACTATAAGAAAAACAAGTTTCGAAAAAAAAAATAAAAAATAAAATGATTATTACTATTCTTAGTTTTCTCACTCTTGTTAAATATTGCATTTCATCATTCTATCGGGGAAGGGACGATAATCCATAAGGGTCGGTTTGGAGTGCATCTTATGATAACCCGTATTATAATAGTCTAATGGAATATTTTATACCCCAGATACAAACTATTATAATTTAGACTAAATAATTCTGTATCCTATAAAAGATCAAATAATTGATTAAATCTTGTATATTTATGCATATTTGATTCATACATTATATGGGAATTTATACAGAGGCTACAAGATACAAAAGGAAAGGTAAAATTACAGATTGTAGATTTACAATTTTGAGGCAATAATTAAGGCAAGAATAAAGGCTATATATATGGATATAATGTAATTGTCCTAATATTCCCCCTCAAACTGAAGACTTAAATAGAAGTTAGAAGTTTGTCCCTACAAGATAAAAATATGTGAGATGACAATGCTTTTGTAAGCAAGTCAGCAAGTTGATCTTTGGAAGATACATAGTGGATAGATATATCCTTTCGAACCACCTTCTCACGAATAAAGTAGTAGTCAATCTCAATGTGTTTTGTACGAGCATGGAACATAGGATTGTTGGCAAGCGAAATTGCAGAAATTGATGGAGATCTGATCTCCTTGAGCAGCGGAAACGTGTTTGGGATCGTTAATGTGCTTGATTGTTTTAATTGAAACAAAAACTCATACATTGATAAATATACAGAACAAGCATATAATTAACTCTAATCTAATTAGGCATGGATGTTTTACATGCAAACATGCTACAAGTTTAACAATTAAACTAAAAAGAATAGAAAGAAAATTACCTTTGTAGTTTCCGATTATCCAGCACAGCAACTCCTTGCTCTAAGCTTTTCAACAATACAGCAGAAATCCTCTGTTTTTCTCCAAGAAAGACACTACCACTTGGATCACCTCCTATATCTCTGAGTTCTACTTAGATCCTCCTTGGTGGGAAGGATTCCAACTTTTGGAAGAGCTTTTGGGAATGAGAGAGTGAGAGAGAGAATTTTTCTTTTGCAAAAACTCTGATTGATCGATCAATCCTCTTCTCCTTCTCACCAGGAGAAGAAGAACCTTTAGTGGGCAACTCCCCACTCCCTATCGAGGGAGAGCTGGGGAGTAGTGGGAACGTGTCCTCCTGACACGTTCCCAATTAATAATATATAAATAAATAAATAAATTAATTAATTTCATTAAATTAAATCATATTTAATTCAAATATAGTATTAATTGAATGATTAAATCATATACTATAGTTTAATGTACATCTCATGCACATTATGTTTTAACCTATAGTTTTCAAATATGAATCACATTCACATTTAATATTTGAACTCTTTCAAATATTTAATTCTCTCACAAAATTTAATATGAATCATATCCACATTAAATTTATAATATATAGTTCCAAAACTATATATTATATTGTATCAATATACATTAAGTTTATTCCCTAATGAATTTGAACATTTCAAATTCTAATGATCTAAGAACCCTTTACGAGCTAGAAGGTGGACCATGGACCTACAGATCAGAAGCTCCAACGATACGAGATTGCTCGGTTAATCTCATCAACCTCCCAATCAACATTCGTTAATCATGGAACACTCCACTAAAGTCCCACAACCGCACTCTTCTCACTGCAGAGATATATTTACGTGTCCATGGATATTGACCAATAATGACAAGTCAATCCTTCACGAATGTTCGTAACACCAGCTTGGGTCAAATTACCGTTTTACCCCTGGGTTACATCTTGTGCCTTAAGTACCAGTGCTCCTCTAATGAACAATTTGTTTGTGGTCCTACCAACAAACAGAGTCCCTCTCGGGCCAATGAGAGGGTCGGGCCCGTTGTTCAAGTCCTAGAGACACCACTTAAGGGAACATTCCTCTACTTACCCTAGTAGGCAGGAAGAAGTGAATTCCATCTTACTAAGTTAAGTTCCCAGCCGCTTACTCAGTCTTGTCCCCAAGAAGGTAGGCATATTGAGTCGACGAATCTGGCCACTCTCACCCATACTAGTCAAAGGACAATCCCTCGCGAACAGGAGTTCGTAACCTGCTCAGGATTGAGATCAAGTTGCCTAGGTCATCCTAGTGAAATAGAAACCTAACTAGTCAACGGAGTTACAGCTAGAGGTTACTATTTCGTGGTTCGGTCTTATGTAATCTCATTACATAGGATATCCCCACTCACATGTAATCTACACGAACACGTTAGGATCACTGTGTTTGCATCAAATGCAAAGTGGGCCACATCCATAGTTTAACCAGGGTAAGGTACCCAAACCTTATCCCCTAACTATAGACCCTTTAGGTCAGATCTCTAACCGAGATCCTTTTTATGTACATTACATTCAACTAGAGATTCATTTAACAAATTTTGGATGTTTAGTTTATTGGATTTAGGGTTTAAATAAAGGCAAACTCGTAGATAACGAACAATAACACTTTATTGAAATAATAACACTTTATTACATTAATTAGAACATAATTACAAACTACAAGTTTTAGGGCACAAATCCCAACAGAAATGTTATCACACCATAATGTAGGAGGAGTCTTGAAAGGAATGTGAAGATCACAAAGAAGTTGTCGTAACCAATAGAGGTCAGCAATGGTAGTAGCGAATGATCGATATTCAGCCTCTATAGACGAACGAGATACAGTAGGTTGCTTCTTGGCAGACCAAGAAACAAGATTAGGGCCAATGAAGGCAATAAAACCAGAAGTAGATCGACGATCAGATGTATCTCCAACCCAATCAGAATCACAAAAGGCAGTAAGAGACAAGTCACCACGACGAAACATAACACCAAGTTGCTTAGATCCACAGAGATAACGTAAAATTCATTTGACAGCTGAAAAATGGATGACAGTAGGACAATGCATGAATTGGCTTACTCTATTTACAGCAAAGGCAATGTCTGGTCTAGTGAATGTGAGATATTGTAATGAGCCAACAAGTTGCCGATAAAGGGTTGGATCATTGAAGGTAGGTGCAGAGGCATACAGATCAACAGATGTGGACATTGGAGTTGGGCAAGACTTAGCAGATGACATTCTAGATGTTTGAAGTAGATCAGTAAGGTACTTAGCTTGATTAACGAAGATGCCATCATTAGATGAATGAACCTCCAAACCAAGGAAGTATTTCAATGCACCAAGATCCGAAATCTGAAATTCAGAGGCTAATTGTGTCTTTAATACAGAAATATAAGAGGAGTCAGGTCCAGTGACAATAATATCATCCACATAAAGAAGCAAGTAGGTGAAGGAAGAACCAACTGAACGTATAAACAGAGATGAATCAGCAACAAAAGCAACAAAGCCCAATGTAAGTAAGTAAGATGTAAAGCGATCAAACCAAGCTCGAGGAGCTTGTTTAAGGCCATAAAGACTCTTATGAAGCAAGCATACATGATTTGGGTAAGATTTATCCAAAAAACCTGGAGTTTGTGACATATAAACTTCCTTTTGTAAGTGTCCATGAAGAAATGCGTTTTTGACATCCAACTGAGTCAAAGGCCACTGATATTGAGTAACAAGAGCAAGAATAACACGAATTGTTGGCTTCTTGACAATTGGGCTAAAGGTCTCTGAGAAGTCAAACCCTTCAACTTGGTGATAACGCTTGGCAACTAGTCTGGCTTTATAACGAGCAATAGAGCCATTTGTATGATATTTGGTCCTGAAAACCTATTTGCAACCAACAACATTTATCGATGGTAAACGAGGTACCAATGTCCACGTATCTTGGTCTTGTAGAGCCTTGAATTCCTCACACATGGCAGATCTCCATTCTAGAAATTTGGAGGCTATAGTATATGAAAAAGGTTCAGTTGGTACAGTAGTTGTCACCATAGAAAGAAGTGCTTTTGGTTTGAAGATTCCAGACTTAGCACGTGTTTGCATCGGATGAGTATTAATGGTGCCTTGATTTGTATCCGTAGGCACACTATTTGGAGTATGAACAATGGATGTACTATTAGAGGACAAATCTGCAGTAATGCAAGGAGAAGTATACAAATTTTCACAATAAGAGTTAGTACAATCATCAGTGACAACCAATTCAGTTGTAGAGAGTGTGGATGGACTAAAACCAGGGGTAGAGTCAACATCAACAGTGGGAAAACGGGTAAGGGTAGATGCAGGTACATAATTTAGGTGTTGTTGCGTAAAATTATATTGCAATACCGCAGTGTACGGGTCAAGTTTTAGTATAGTAATTTATGAGTCTAAGTATCGTCCCCGGGAATGGGTTTCTAGATTAATTAAGTACTAAGATACTAATTCTCAAATTTAGCTAAAGCAACAAAACATGGATAGGTGTTTGACGAATAAGACAACCAAACAAACAAACATGTGGAGACACGAATTGATAGAATTAAAGGAAATGATTTTACAAGTTAATAACCTAACTACACATGCATTGACCTCATGAGATGAATTTATAAACAAGAAGTAAATTACTCAAGAAAACCTCTCGGTTTTTAGTGAGCCTCACACATGCAATAGAATTCATAGTCTCCATACGAACCTACAACATGCATGGCATTAAGTAACTTCTTTAAGTGTTTCCCTAAGAATTCTAGGTCACTCTCGTGCGGGACTCACTCGGGTTTTGACAATTTTGCTCTAATTCAAGCTTTATCTCTCGAGTCCACTTGAATCAACGAATTAAGGAGTGCAGAGCGAATGGCCAAAAATAAGAACAAAACATGCTTCAATATATTGTAATAAAGACATAACAAATAAATCAAATCCTACTACAATGTTTAGCTACTCTAAATCACATGAAAAACAAACTAAACAAGTAGAAAACGTCTTAGAACGCTATTACAAATTGAAAGAAAGAGAAATAAACTTAGGTGTCGATGCCAGTCCTTCGTCTCCGAGCTCCCGTCTTCGATCTCGAACCTCCACGAATGCTTTGCTTCCCAAAATCACTCTTTTCTCTCATCTTACAAGGTGTATTTCGAATTTAGGGCAAAACTCTACCAAATTGTGCTCCCCATTGCAAGAATCATAATGTTGTATTTATAGGCATCAATGGGGCAGCGTTGCAACGCTAGGGACAACGTTGCAACGCTGTACCCTAAACGCGTGGTAAATGTGGAAACTATCGACAGCGTTGCAACGCTGCTACCTTAACGCCGCGCGCGCTTCCTCGATCGGCGTTGCGGCGCAGCTGCGAAGGCAACGTTGCAACGCCCTTTGTGCGGCTTCTCATGCGTGCACCCTTATCGATATAGCGTTGCGACGCTGCAACGCTATCGGCAGTGATCTTCAAAGCTGTTTGGCTACACGTTCGGCGTTGCAACGCTCTATATGGCGTTGCAACGCCATCACCTCGAGTCTTCAGCTTGGTTTGGTCTCCTCTCTTCCATTTGATGTTATATTTAGCTCCAAATAGCCTTGTTTTGATCCCGAGTGATCCAAATTGTCTCCAATAGCTCCGTTTAAGCTCTCAACCTGAAATTGAATAAATTAACCACGTAAAAGCCCTGAAATTATCATAAAACTAGCAATAATTAAGCCTAAGGATAACACATTTTGTGTGCTATCAAACACCCCAAAACTTAGACTTTTGCTAGTCCCGAGCAAAAACAGAGTTAAACATTAGATTGTTCTTAAACATACATTTGATTCAAGCCTCAAAGATTTAAGAGAATATTTTGCAATCACAGGAAACACTTAAACATAACACTTCAACAAGTAATTTAAAACTTTTCCTAAGTGTTCCTACGTGTGTGTGTGATTAGCCTATGTTCCCTTCATTTTTACTAAGTCCGGATCAACTTTATTAGGTTCTCCATTCAACTTCCCCCTACACTGGTCTTAATTACTAATCTTTGAGCCTTTCCACATTCAAGAAATAAACAACTTTACTCAGCACTTAATCACTCTTTTAATGCCACTTTTTCTATTTTCTTCTTTTTTTTTTTTTTGTGCAAGGACACTAGCTTTCACACATCCACTGCAGGGACCCTTACCTAGAGCACTCGCTCAATGAGTGGCCTAAATGATCACAGTGAAGGTAGCTCTTTTTGTCCTCACAATTTTTTTTTTTACAAACAAACAACAAAAATAAACTTTTTCACATAATGCACATATTAACAGATCATGCACTTTATATTGTCATTCACCCTATCCTGCAGTTTAACTCTCAAATCAGTTTTCAGACCTATCGAGGTGACATCAAACTTCTAAGCCTAATAACTTTGTTCTAAGCACTTCAAAACTATAGGAACACAGACTATGTGTATAATAGTGCAGGAAAACTCAAGCAAATTTTTAAATTAACTCAAATTCATATCATGCTCTCACGTTTCAGCAGAATCACAGAAATTTTCAAATAAATCTCATCCTAGGCTATCATGATCATACACATGTAAAGAAACAATCACCAATTCAACACATACTCAGGACAATTATAATAAATAAACAACATCCCACCCCCAAACTTAAACTAAACATTGTCCCCAATGTTTGTAGAAATAAGCATGAGGTAAGTATAAGGGTAGAAGTGAACGATCATCATCCCGGGTGATGGAGATCTTTATGAGTTCCTTGGATAGACAAAGCATGTGTGTTGGAGTTCCTCTGAATGGGAGCATGGATTTCAACGAAGAAGGGCATCTCCACAACCTACGAAGTAAAACAACAACTAACTAAGAATTGAAAAACAACAAAAACAAACTAAAACAAGCTAAAGACAGGAAAACAAAAGTAAGTAAAGCTTGGGTTGCCTCCCAAGAAGCGCTTTGTTTAACGTCTTTAGCTAGACTGTACTCCTCAAGGTGTTTCTTTCCTTGCTTGCGCAGTGCACAGGTGATGTGTTCATTTGGCTAATCTCTGGGTCTCTATATTCTTTATTGCAACTCCATGACTGGTCACTATACCAGATAGACTGGTGACTGCATTCTCCAACTGGTTGGACCGACTTCTGAATTCAGCTATGAAGGAGTGCAATGTGTCTTCCAAAGATGGTTTCATCTCTGATGTAGAAGCATGCCCTGTAGAAGGATTCAACACATTTTTATTGTTAGCATAAGAAAAATTTTCATGATACCTCAAACCTGGATTGTAATGTGTTGGGAGGTTATTCTGAGTTTGATTGCCTCCATAGTGGTTGCTTCTATTGTTCAGGTAGTGCAATTGCTCCATAGTGGATTCTCCATTGGGCTGGGAGCATTGAGAGGACATCCTGCTTTTGTGGCGATCCCGCAAAATTATTCAGGGGCATGAGTGAGAGATGTCATATGAGATCTAAGAGAAGTTACCTCATCCAGTTGATACAATCCAACATCGGCTTAGATCTCATCATTGTCTCAGAGGCCACCGATAGGCGGGCGATTGACACTTCCTCAAGGAGGCACGTGCTTACGCACGCTTCGCCATGAAAGCCCTCCAAAGAGTAGCATCCGAATGGTCCTGGTCTTACCTTCCAGTCCATTATAAAACAGTTGTACCTGGAGCCAGTTTGGGTAGCCATGCTATGGGCACCTCCTGAGCATGTCCTTGTACCTTTCTCAGGCCTCAAATAACTGCTCTCCCTCTTGCTGCCTGAATGTTCCTATCTCAGTCCTTAACTTTGCATTTTTAACAGGTGAAAAGAATTTGGTCATGAAGGCTTGGGCCAACTCCTCCCAGGAAGTGATACTCCCTGAGGGAAGGGACCCTAGCCATTCTTTGGATCTACCCTGCAAAGAAAAAGAAAAGAGACGTAAGCGAATACTATCAGCAGAGATACCATTCATTTTAAATGTACCACATATTTCCAAAAATTTTTGAAGATGAGAGTTAGGATCTTCTGTGGCTAGGCCTCTGAAAGCACATTCCCTAACCATTTGTATCAACCCCGTTTTCAGTTCAAAGTTATTAGCATTTATAGGGGCATGGACTATTCCAGCCTGCTCAGAATTAAACACAGGTTGGAAATACTCCCTGATAGGTTTAGGATTATTGATGATCTCTTGATCAACCATAGTCTGAGCTTCTGCTTTTCCTTCCCTTAGGAGTCTCCTACAGGTCCTCTCGATCTCAGGATCAAAAGGGTGCAAGTTTGCAGCTCTCCCTTTAGGCATACACCTGGAGGTACAAAAAGAAAGAAATTAGAAAAAACAGACACACAAAAACAAAAATTAAAGATGCAAGACATAAAACTTGGGTTGCCTCCCAAGAAGCGTTTTCTTTAACGTCTTTAGCTAGACGGTGACTTATCAAGGCACATAAAATCGCTCATATTTCTCCAGGCCCTTCTTGCTTGAATCAATGTAGCCCTCTAAGTCTAAAAGGCTATCTTGCTTTTCATGGGCACCAGAGACATAATTATTTTTGGTATTTTTGTTTAATAAAATGAAAGAACTGAAATCAAAACAAGACTCGTGAGTGTATGACAATTGGTTATCAACAATTAAGGAAATTTCTGGAGAATAAAGGGAAGAATACTTCTCAGCCTCTAACCCTATCACCTGGGTTTCCTCTGTGGAAGTGATTATAATACTGATGTGTACCTCACTAACCTGATTATGGTGTGTCTCAATCTCTCCCAAACTATCCTCACTATCATGTGAACAGACCCTCCTAGGTGGCACCCTCTCAGTGGTAAGGATAATAAATTGTTCCTGTAAGGCCTTAAGGGAAATTACTAGCTGGTTAAGATATTGGGTTCTATCCTGTACTATTTCCCACAGTTCTACCACTTTAGCATCTAACCTATTCAACCTTTCGAACTCTTCATGAACCAAATTTTTAATTTTCAATTCTAAAGTATATTCTCTCAATTCCACAAGAGAAGATTTTTCTATGGGTTGGTCAAGGTACGAAGAACTATGGTTCCAACTGCCTAGATAACTACCATTAAATGAATGTTCATCAATTTCAGGTACAAAATGGTAAAAATTAGACAGATGAGATTCATAGAAATCATGGTGCACATACCTAGGGTCCCGGGATGGACAATAGAATGGTGTAAAATTGAAATCATGCAAAGTCATGCTTTTAAAATCAGTAATTTCACAACAAGACTTCACACAATAGCAACACAACCAAATGCAGGGGACAAAGACAACAAACAACACATAAAGCTAAAATAAAGCAAATAAGGAAACAACAATCAAACAAATAAGGAAAAACATACAAACACACTTTAGTCTAAAATTTTAAATTTTCTCGTAATATTAATTAATCTAAATAATCGTCATTCCCCGGCAACGACGCCAAAAACTTGTTGCGTAAAATTATATTGCAATACCGCAGTGTACGGGTCAAGTTTTAGTATAGTGATTTATGAGTCCAAGTATCGTCCTCGGGAATGGGTTTCTAGATTAATTAAGTACTAAGATACTAATTCTCAAATTTAGCTAAAGCAACAAAACATGGATATGTTTTTGACGAATAAGACAACCAAACAAACAAACATGTGGAGACACGAATTGATAGAATTAAAGGAAGTGATTTTACAAGTTAATAACCTAACTACACATGCATTGACCTCATGAGATGAATTTATAAACAAGAAGTAAATTACTCAAGAAAACCTCTCGGTTCTTAGTGAGCCTCACACATGCAATAAAATTCATAGTCTCCATACGAACCTACAACATGCATGGCATTAAGTAACTTCTTTAAGTGTTTCCCTAAGAATTCTAGGTCACTCTCGTGCCAGACTACTGAGGGTTTTGAAAATTTTGCTCTAATTCAAGTTTTATCTCTCGAGTCCACTTGAATCAACGAATTAAGTTGTGCAGAGCGAATGGCCAAAAATAAGAACAAAACATGCTTCAATATATTGTAATAAAGACATAACAAATAAATCAAATCCTACTACAATGTTTAGCCTAAATCACATGAAAAACAAACTAAACAAGTAGAAAACGTCTTAGAACGCTATTACAAATTGAAAGAAAGAGAAATAAACTTAGGTGTCGATGCTTGGGTCCTTCGTCTCCGAGCTTAGTCTTCGATCTCGAATCTCCACGAATGCTTTGGCTCCCAAAATCACTCTTTTCTCTCTTCTTACAAGGTGTATTTCGAATTTAGGGCAAAACTCTACCAAATTGTGCTCCCCATTGCAAGAATCAGAATGTTGTATTTATAGGCATCAATGGGACAATACAGTAACGCTAGGGACACAGTTGCAAACTGCACCCTAAACGCGCGGGTAAATATGGAAACTATCGGCAGCGTTGCAACGCTAGGGACAACGTTGCAACGCTGCTACCTTAACACGCGCGCCCCTATCGATATAGCGTTGCTGCGAAAAAGCTACAAAGGTAATTCATTCTCCTCCCTTCTTAGTTTAATTGTTAAACTTAATACGTTTTCATGTATGCTATTATCCATGTCTAATAGGATTTGAAATTCCATGCTTGTTCTGTATTTATCAATGTACTGGTTTTTGTTTTTCAATTAAAACAATCAAGCACATTAACGATCCCAAACACATTTCCGCTGCTCAAGGAGATCAGATCTCCATCAAATGGTATAAGAGCAATGCTTGATTTATTTTGTTTTGAAACAAAATTGCATTGATTTTGGTGGGAATTGCATTGGTTTGCTGTAAAACTTGTTTAGGAATTTTTTGGCCTTAGTTTACTTTGATTTTGATCAAATTGTATGTAAAGGCCCCTACGTTTTTGGGCAAAAAGTGCATTATAGAGTCTGTAATTGAGTTATGAGTCGTTCGGGTCCAATTTCAAGCAATTCGGTGGAGAATCGAAGAAGAAAATGCATGTTGAAGCTGCTGTGTTCATGGAAGAAAGCTGCTGCCGAAGTAGCAGCGTTGCAACGCCACCAGCAGTGTTGCAACGCCGTTCATCAGCGTTGCAACGCTGAAGAACGACGTCGCAACGCCAGCGTTCCCTATCGACGCGGGCGCTCAAGGGGTCAGCGGCGTTGCAACGTCATCCCGATAGCGCAGTGCGCATCGACCAGCGAGCGTGCAACGCGCCGTGGGCATTCCAAAGAAATGTGAGACCGGTTCGGCTGGTTCGTTGATTTTGGTCCGGTTCGAGCGGTTCAAGGCCGGTTCAGGGTGTTTTTGAACCGGTTTCATGAAATAAAATTAATGTAATTTATTTTTGCACTTTAGGGACCAAATTATTTCGGTTTTACAGCTATTTGTCTTTATGAATGTCATTTAGAATTTTCCCACCTTAGGATAAGCATGTTCATGCATTTTATTTATATAAATGTTATATGAATATGGTTGAATGCATGATTAATTTATTTTTTCATGAGTAATAAATTATCAGTGTTATAATTAGATTATATGGAAAATAAATTGCATGGAGCATGAAATTACTTAGTTTAAAAAAATGTTATTTTATTTAAGTAATTCTATAACTCAATTAGTTGAATTCCTTTTATAATTTCAATTTGAATAATGATTGTTGGATTTATAATATATTTTCTTTATCATAGGTTAATTATTAAATTTATAAAAGTTATAAATTAAAGGGGGTTTAGAAACCATAACCTATAATAAAGAAATGCATGCAAACATAGGAACTTGGGTTAAATTTAATTAGTTTTAAATCGTTTAAAATTAATTTAGACCTAAGTTTTAATTTCTAATAGGATTAGAAATTAGTCTTACGTAGTATTTTAAATAGTTTAAAATCTAGTAGGACGTTGGAACTTTGGTTATAAGGGAACTCTACCGGTTAAGTTCTGTTCATACAAGGCCGAGGGTACTTAAGTCGACTGCTAACTTGAACACCTCCTACCCGAGAACCCACCTAACCCGAGTTGAATTAACCTTAGTTCTTTTTTATCTCTAGGTAATTAAAATGTTTATTCACCTAGACATAAGGTTTTAAGACCTAGTTATAATAGTTATAATAGGCATAGACTTAGATAGATTCTTTTAGCCAGAATCCAACTAAGTTAAACCTATACACTAATTTTAGGAACTTCAGTGGGAGAAAACGAGATGTTCGCATCGAGTTTACTCTCACGTCCTCAAGAGTTCACACCGTGAGTTCCATGCTCGGCTACGTGGCGTCAATACGGCGTCCCCCTACGGTATGTGTTTGCATGGTTCAATACCAAGGTAAATGAGGGAAGTATCCATAATAAATGGGAGCAAGACGCGTGTCAACGTATCCTACGGTCTCCTCCATTAGGTCGCACCGTGAGATTTCTATAGTCCGCCTGCTAGGTTGTCATGGAACAGCCAAACCCTATGGAGGGCCTGACTATAGGGATCGGAACACCGCGAACTCCAGAAATGGATAGGGTCTCTTAGGTTGTTTGCCATCAGTTGTCTTTCTTAATAGTAGCCTGTTGGCTCGGGTCTATTGGATCTGAAAATGGTAGGGTCACATTTACAAGATGAGTTAAGCTAGTTAACAAGTTTTTGACCAAACAAACGGTAGCTAAGAACCATTGGGACATGAGATGTTCTGGTAGTGAGAATTGGCTGAGAAAGTCTCAATTCAAGGGAGGAATGACTGACCGCCCGACGGAGGCTTTTGTTCTAAACTCTTGAAGTATCGTTGCAAAATTAAAGGAATAATTTAAACAGTAGGTTTAGTTTAAACACTAGGGTTCTTTAATAATTTTGCTAAATTTGATTGGTTTTTACAATGGGTTAAAAGACATAACTAATTAGAACTATTTTGGATTTTCAGCATGTCGTCCTTAATAATAGCCTTACTTAAAAGCGATCGTTTAACTGGTGAGAATTTTACTACGTGGAAATCCAACTTGAATACGATTCTCGTTGTTGACGACCTACGATTTGTACTGTCCGAGAAATGTCATCGGATCCTCGCCGTAACGCCCTCAATCATTAAGGAGACGTCGACGGCCGTGGATCAAGGCCAATGATAAGGCCAAGGTCTACATTTTGGCTAGTGTTTCTGAAGTTCTGACCAAAAACCACGAGGGCATGGTCTCAGCTCGTGAGATCATGAGTTCGCTGCAGGAAATGTTTGGACAACCGTCTGGACAGATTCGACACGAATCCGTCAAATACGTTTATAACTCCCGTATGAAGGAGGGATCATCGGTGAGAGAACACGTTCTTGATCTGATGGTCCACTTCAATGTGGCTGAGATGAACGGAGCGGTCATTGACGAGCAAAGTCAGGTATCGTTCATCCTGGAGTCTCTTCCAAGAGTTTCTGCAATTCGCAAAGCAATGCGGTGATGAACAAGATAGAGTATAACTTTGACTACTCTCCTTAATGAACTACAAACTTTCCAGGTCTCTTATGAAGAATAAGGGGCAGGTGATGGAGAGGCAAATCTGCTTGCCCATTCCGAAAGGTTCCGAAGGGTTCATCCTCCAGGACTAAGTCCTCAGTAGCTCATCTTCCGGGCTTAAGAAGACCCAAAGAAGAAAAATAGGAGGGAAAGGAAGGCACTTGCTTGCCGACAAAGGCAAGGAAAAAGCCAAGTTTGCGAGATAAAGGAAAATGTTTCCACCGCAACGTGGATGGGCATTGAAGCTTAAAGCGCCCAAAATACCTTGGCTTGGGCTTAAAGAGAAGAAAGGTAAATCAGATTTACTTGTTCTTGAAACTTGTTTAGTGGAAAATGATGATTTTACCTGGATACTTGATTCAGGAGCCACTAATCACGTTTGCTCTTTATTTAAGGAAACTAGTTCCTTCAAAGAGCTCGAAAGAGGGTGAGATGACGCCTTTCGGGGTAAGCGGAGACGCCGTCTTAGCTCGTCTGAAAGGGGGAGATGCCAAGCTATTTTTCGGAGATAGATTTCTTTTATTAAAACATCTGTATATAGATCCTAAGCTTAAAAGGAACTTAATTTCTATCTCTTGTTTAATAGAACTTGGTTATTGTATTTCTTTTTCAATTAATGAAGCGTTCATTTTGAAAAAGGGTGTCAATATTTGTTCTGCTAAATTTAAAAATGGCTTATACGTACTGAAACCGAATAAAACCAAAGCAATTTTAGATCATGAGATGTTTAAAAATGCTAGTACTCAAAATAAAAGGCAAAGAATTTCTCCTAATAATAATACCTATCTATGGCATCTTAGACTTGGTCATATTAATCTCAACCGGATTGAGAGACTCTCTAAGAATGGACTTCTAAACAAGTTAGAAGATGATTCTTTACCGCCTTGCTAGTCTTGCTTGGAAGGTAAAATGACCAAGCGACCTTTTACTGGAAAAGGTTACAGAGCCGTAGAGCCCCTAGAACTTGTGCATTCGGATATTTGTGGTCCAGTTAATGTCAAAGCTCGAGGAGGGTACGAATATTTCATCTCTTTCATAGATGATTATTCGGGGTATGGTTATCTATACCTAATGCATCACAAGTCTGAAGCGCTTGAAAAGTTCAAAGAGTATAAGGCTGAAGTAGAGAATGCATTAGGAAAAACCATTAAAATGCTTTGATCTGATCGAGGTGGAGAGTATATGGATTTGAGATTCCAGGACTATATGATAGAACATGGAATTAAATCTCAACTCTTAGCACCTAATACACCCAGCAAAATGGTGTGTCAGAAAGGAGAAATAGAACCTTGTTAGACATGGTTCGTTCTATGATGAGCTATGCTCAATTGCCTGCCTCGTTTTGGGGATACACAGTAGGGACTGCAGTTCAAATCTTGAACAGTGTTCCATCAAAAAGTGTTTTAGAAACACATTTTGAACTATGGAAGGGGCGTAAACCTAGTTTACAACACTTCAGGATCTGGAGTTGTCCGGCACACGTGCTCGCGACAAACCCAAAGAAACTGGAACCTCGTTCAAGATTGTGCCAATTTGTTGGCTATCCCAAAGAAATGAGTGGTGGTCTTTTCTACGACCCACAAGAAAATAAGGTGATTGTATCGACAAACGCCATGTTCTTGGAGAAAGATCACATGAGGAACCACAAACTGCGTAGTAAATTAGTACTAAGTGAAGCTACTCATGAACCAACAAGAGTTGTTGATCAAGTTGGACCTTCATCAAGAGTTGATGGAGGAGTCAGCACCTCAAGTAAGTCTCGTCCTTCTCAATCGTTGGGAATGTCTCGACGCAGTGGGAGGGTTGTTTCCCAACCTGACCGCTACTTGGGTTTAGCTGAAACTCAAGTTGTCATACCTGATGACGACATAGAAGATTCATTGCCTTATAAACAGGCAATGAATGACGTAGACAAGAACCAATGGATCAAAGCCATGGACCTTGAAATGGAGTCAATGGACTTCAATTCAGTATGAAAACTTGTAGACCAACCTGAAGGGGTTAGACCCATAGGGTGTAAATGGATCTATAAGAGAAAAAGAGACGCAAATGTTAAAAGGTCTGGACCTTTAAGGCTAGGCTTGTAGCAAAGGGTTGTACCCAAAGGAAGAAGTTGACTATGAAGAAACTTTTTCCCTGTTGCTATCTCTTGAAGTCTATAAGGATACTCTTGTCCATAGCCGCATTTTATGATTATGAAATTTGGCAAATGGACGTCAAGACTGCCTTTTTGAATGGTAATCTTGACGAGAGCATCTATATGTCTCAGCCCGAAGGGTTCATAGCCAAAGGTCAGGAGCAAAAAGTTTGCAAGTTCAATCGATCCATTTATGGGTTGAAACAAGCCTCAAGATCTTGGAATATAAGATTTGATACTGCGATCAAGTCTTACGGCTTTGACCAAAACGTTGATGAGCCTTGTGTTTACAAGAGGATCATCAACGATAAAATAGCTTTATTAGTACTTTATGTGGATGATATCCTACTTATTGGGAATGATGCAGGATACCTTACTGACATAAAAAATATGCTGGCGACCCAATTCCAAATGAAAGATTTGGGAGAGGCTCAATATGTTCTTAGGATTCATACCTTAAGGAATCGCAAGAACAGAACGCTAGCACTGTCTCAAGCGTCTTATATCAATAAAATGTTGTCTAGATATTTGATGCAGAATTCCAAGAGGGGCTTATTACCCTTCAGGCATGGAGTTCATCTGTCTAGGGAATAGTGTCTCAAGACACCTCAAGAAGTTGAGGATATGAGACATATTCCCTATGCCTCTGCAATAGGTAGCTTAATGTATGCTATGCTATGCACGAGGTCGGACATTTGTTATGTAGTGGAAATAGTAAGTAGGTACCAGTCCAATCCAGGGTTAGACCACAGGACAATAGTTAAAAATATCCTCAAGTATCTAAGGAGAACGAGGGACTATACGCTTGTGTATGGGTCTAAGGATTTGATCCTTCTTTGGATACACCGATTCGATTTTCGGACCGATAAGGATTCTCGAAAATCCACATCGGGATCGATTTTCACCCTTAATCGAGAGCTAGTATGGCGAAGCATCAAGCAAGGATGCATCGACTCCACAATGGAGGCTGAGTATGTCGCTGCTTGTGAAGCAGCTAAAGAGGTTGTTTGGCTAAGGAAATTCCTTACTGATTTGGAAGTTGTTCTAAATATGGAATCTCCCATCACTTTATACTGTGACAACAGTGGTGCGGTAGCCAATTCGAAGGAACCTCGCCGCCATAAGCGAGGTAAGCACATCGAGAGAAGTATCACCGTCACGAGAAATAGTGCAATGAGGAGATGTGACAGTCAGGAAGATCGCTTCGGAGCACCATATTGTTGATCCGTTTACAAAGACTCTCACGGTTAAAGTGTTCGAGGGTCATTTGGAAAGTCTGGGTCTACGAGATATGTACATAGGCTAATCTAGGGCAAGTGGTAGATATGTAATGGGGTATATGGATGCCCTAATTTATTGTATTTCTACCTCTTGCAATCACTGTGTTAGATTATGATGTACCCCACTAGAGTTTTAGTTCGAGTGAGAGTTTTTTGGGATTTGTGCCCTAAAACTCGTAGTTTGTAATTATGTTCTAATTAATGTAATAAAGTGTTATTATTTTGATAAAGTGTTATTGTTCGTTATCTACGAGTTTACCTTTATTTAAACCCTAAATCCAATAAACTAAACATCCAAGGCTGTTAAATGAATCTTTAACTGAATGTAATGTACATAAAAAGGATCTCGGTTCGAGATACAACCTAAAGGGTCTATAGTTAGGGGATAAGATTTGGGTACCTTACTCTGGTTAAACTATGGATGTGACCCACTTTGTATTTGATACAAACACTGTGATCCTAACGTGTTCGTGTAGATGACATGTGAGTGGGGATATCCTATGTAATGAGATTACATAAGACCGGACCACGAAATTGTAACCTCTAGCTGTAACTCCGTTGACTAGTTAGGTTTCTATTTCACTAGGATGACCTAGGCAACTTGGTCTCAATCTCGCGAGATTACTGAACTCCTCGTCGCGAGGGATTGTCCTTTGACTAGTATGGGTGAGAGTGGCAAGATTCGCCGACTCAATATACCTACCTTCTTGTGGACAAGACCGAGTGAGCAGCTGAGAACTTAACTTAGCAAGATGGAATTCACTCCTTCCCGCCTACTAGGGTAAATAGAGGAATGTTCCCTTAAGTGGTGTCTCTGGGACTTGAAGAAAGAGCCTGACCCTCTCATTGGCCCGAGAGGGACTCTGTTTGCTGGTAGGTGCACAAACAAATTGTTCATTAGAGGAGCGCTGATACTTAAGGCACAAGATGTAACCCAGGGGTAAAACGGTAATTTGACCCAGCTGATATTACGAACATTCGTGAAGGATTGACTTGCTGTTATTGGTCAATATCCATGGACACAGAAATATATCTGCAGTGAGAAGAGTGCAGCTGTGGGACTTTAGTGGAGTGTTCCCGCAATTAACGAATGTTGATTGGGAGGTTAATGAGATTAACCGAACAATCTCGTATCGTTGGAGCTTCTGATTTGTAGGTCCATTAGGTCCACCTTCTAGCTCGTAAAGGGTTCTTATATCATTTGAATTTGAAATGTTCAAATTCATTAGGGAATATATTTAATGTATTTAGATACGATATAATATATAGTTTTGGAACTATATATTATAAATTTAATGTGAATATGATTTATATTAAATTATATGAGAGAATTGAATATTTGAAAGAGTTCAAATATCGAACTCATGTGTGAATGTGATTCATATTTGAAAACTATAGGTTAAAATTTAATGTGCACTGGATGTACATTAAAACTATAGGTTAAAAGGGTAATATGATTAAATGAGATTTAATCCAAATTAAATATATGATATTTAATTTGTATTATTTAAATATCATTTAAATGAATAATTAAATTTGATTTAATTATATTATTATTATTATTATTATTTTAATAATAAAAAAGGGAACGTGTCATCCAGACACGCCACACTACCCCTGCCCTTCTCCCTATTGACAGTTTAACAGGGAGAAGGGGGTTGCTCAATCGATTGATAGATTGATATTTTTCCATATGATAAAAAAAAAAATTCTCTCTCCCTCACTCTCATTCCCAAAAACTCTTCCAAAAAGGAATCCTTCCCACCAAGGAGGATCTAAGTAGAACTCAGAGATATAGGAGGTGATCCAAATGGTGGTGTTGTTACATAGAGAAAAACAGAGAAGTTCTTCCTTGTTGCTCTTTATCGTGGAGCAAGGAGTTGCTGCGAAAAAGCTACAAAGGTAATTCATTCACCTCCCTTCTTAGTTTAATTGTTAAACTTAATACGTTTGCATGTATACTATTATCCATGTCTAATAGGATTAGAAATTCCATGTTTGTGCCCTAAAACTCGTAGTTTGTAATTATGTTCTAATTATTGTAATAAAGTGTTATTATTTCAATAAAGTGTTATTGTTCGTTATCTATGAGTTTTCCTTCATTTAAACCCTCCAATAAACTAAACATCCAAGGTCGTTAAATGAATCTCTAACTGAATGTAATGTACATAAAAAGGATCTCGATTCGAGACACAACCTAAAGGGTCTATAGTTAGGGGATAAGGTTTGGGTACCTTACCCTGGTTAAACTATGGATGTGGCCCACTTTGTATTTGATACAAACACAGTGATCCTAACGTGTTCGTGTAGATGACATGTGAGTGGGGATATCCTATGTAATGAGATTACATAAGACCGGACCACGAAATAGTAACCTCTAGTTGTAACTTCGTTGACTAGTTAGGTTTCTATTTCACTAGGATGACCTAGGCAACTTGGTCTCAATCTGAGCGGTGTCACGAACTCCTGCTCATGCGGGGATTGTCCTTTGACTAGTATGGGTGAGAGTGGCCAGATTCGCCGACTCAATGTGCCTACCTTCTTGCGGACAAGACTGAGTGAGCATCTGGGAACTTAACTTAGCAAGATGGAATTCACTCCTTCCCGCCTACGAGGGTAAGTAGAGGAATGTTCCCTTAAGTGGTGTCTCCGGGACTTGAACAAAGGGCCCAACCCTCTCATTGGCCCGAGAGGGACTATGTTTGTTGGTAGGACCACAAACAAATTGTTCATTAGAGGAGCACTGGTACTTAAGGTACAAGATGTAACCCAGGGGTAAAACGGTAATTTGACCCAGCTGGTGTTACAAACATTCGTGAAGGATTGACTTGATGTTATTGGTCAATATCCATGGACACAGAAATATATCTGCAGTGAGAAGAGTGCAGCTGTGGGACTTTAGTGGAGTGTTCCCACAATTAACGAATGTTGATTGGGAGGTTAATGAGATTAACCGAACAATCTCGTATCGTTGGAGCTTCTGATCTGTAGGTCCATTAGGTCCACCTTCTAGCTCGTAAAGGGTTCTTAGATCATTTGAATTTGAAATGTTCAAAATTCATTAGGGAATATATTTAATGTATTTAGATACGATATAATATATAGTTTTGGAACTATATATTATAAATTTAATGTGAATATGATTTATATTAAATTATATGAGAGAATTGAATATTTGAAAGAGGTCAAATATTATATTAAATGTGAATGTGATTCACATTTGCAAACTATAGGATAAAATTTAATGTGTATTGGTTGTACATTAAAACTATAGGTTAAAGGGGTAATGTGATTAAATGAGATTTAATCCAAATTAAAGATATGATATTTAATTTGTATTATTTAAATATGATTTAAATGAATAATTAAATTTGATTTAATTTTTTTTTTATTATTATTATTTTAATAAATGAGGGAACGTGTCATCCATACACGTTTCCAACTACCCCTCCTCTTCTCCCTATTGACAGTTTAATAGGGAGAAGGGGGTTGCTCATTTTGGGTGATCGATCAATGAGATTGAACTGAAAGAAGGAAAAAATTCGCTCTCTCTCTCAATCTCCAAAATTCTCTTCTTCTTCCAATTGTTGGATCCTTCCCACCAAGGAAGGTCTAAGCATTCAGAGACATAGGAGGTTTTCCTCGTGGTGTTGTCCAACTGAAGAAAACAGAGAAGTTTCTTGGAAGTTCCTATGTTGCTGTACTGTTTGGAGCAACAAGTTGCTGGAGAAAGTCTACAAAGGTATTCCTTTCTTCCCTTTAGTTTAATTGTTAAACTTAACATATGTTTGCATGTATGCAATTAATCCATGTCTAATAGGATTAGAATTTCATGCTTGTTCTGTATTTTTTTTGTCAATGTACTGTTTTATGTTTCAATTAACACAATCAAGCAATTTACGATCCCAAACACGTTTTCGCTGCTCCAAGGAGATCAGATCTCCGTCAATTGGTACAGAGCAATGCTTGTATTGTTTTGTTTTGAATAAAATTGCATTGATTTGGTGGGAAATGCATTTGTTTGTTGTAAAACTGTTTAGGAATTTTTTAGCCTTAGTTTACTTTGATTTTGATCAATTAGTATGTAAAGACCCCTGTGTTTTGGGGCATAAAGTGCACAATTGAGTCTGTAATTGAGTTACGAGTCGTTCGGGACCAGTTTCATGCAATTCGGTTGAGAATCAAACGACAAATTGAAGAACGAAGCTGCTGTGTTCGTGAGTTTCTGCCACTGCCGAAGCAACAGCGTTGCAACGCTACCAGCAGCGTTGCAACGCCGTTCATCAGCGTTGCAACGCTGAAGAACGACGTCGCAACGCCAACACTCCTTATCGACGCGGGCGCTCAAGCGGTCATGGCGTTACTGTAACGCCGCCTTCACGTTGCAACACCATCCCGATAGTAGGCGCGCATAAGACAAAGCGGGCGTTGCAACGCTGGCATCACCGTTGCAACGTCGTGGGGCATTCCAGCAGTTGCAGACCGGTTCGGCTGGTTCGTTGGTTTTGGTCTGGTTCAGGGTGTTTTTGGACCGGTTTCATGAATTAAAATTAATGTAATTTTAATTTTGCACTTTAGGGGCCAAATTATTCCGGTTTTACAGCTATTTATCTTTATGAATGTCATTTAGAATTTTCCCACCTTAGGATAAGCATGTTCATACATTTTATTTATTTAAATGTTATATGAATATGGTTGAATGCATGATTAATTTATTTTTTCATGAGTAATTAATTATAAGTGTTATAATTAGATTATATAAAAAATAAATTGTAGGGAGCATGAAATTACTTAGTTTAAAATAAATGTTATTTTGTTTAAGTAATTTTATAATTCAATTAGTTGAATTTCTTTTATAATTCCAATTTGAATAATGATTGTTGGATTTATAATATAGTTTCTTTATCATAGGTTAATTATTAAATTTATAAAATTTATAAATTAAAAGGGTTTTATAAACCATATCCTATAATAAAGAAATGCATGCAAACATAGGAACTTGGGCTAAAAGTTTTAATTAGTTTTAAATCGTTTAATATTAATTTAGACCTAAGTTTTAATTTCTAATAGGATTAGAAATTAGTCTTACGTAGTATTTTAAATAGTTTAAAATATAGTAGGACTTTAGGACTTTGGTTATAAGGGAACTCTACCGATGAAGTTTTGTGTCAGAGGTCAGGGTACTTAAGTCGACAGTTAAACTAAACACACCTCTCCTACTGAAAACCGACCGGAACTCTTGAGTTGAATTAACCTTAGTTCTATTTTATCTCTAGGTAATTAAAATGTTTATTCATCTAGACATAAGGTTTTAAGACCTAGTTATAATAGTTATAATAGGCATAGATTTAGATAGATTGTTTTAGCAAGAATCCAACTTATTTAAACCTATACCCTAATCTTAGGAACTTCAGTGGGAGAAAACGAGATGTTCGCATCGAGTTTACTCTCACGTCCTTAAGAGTTCACACCGTGAGTTCCATGCTCGGCTACGTGGCGTCAATAGGGCGTCCCCCTACGATATGTGTTTGCATGGTTCAATACCAAGGTGAATGAGGGAAGTATCCACAGTAAATGGGAGCAGGACGCGTGTCAACGTATCCTACGATCTCCTCCATTAGGTCGCACCTTGAGATTTCTATAGTTCGCCTGCTAGGTTGTCCTGGAACAGCCAAACCCTATGGAGGGCCTGACTATAGGGATCAGAACACCGCAAACTCCAGAAATGGATAGGATCTCTTAGGTCGTTTGCCAACAGTTGTCTTTCTTAATAGTAGCCTGTTGGCTCGGACCTATTAGATAGGTTGTTCCCTTAAGAACTGACTCTAGGTCTTGAACAACGGGGCCCGCCCTCTATGAGAGTATGAGTCTATGGTAGGACCTTAGACTTGTTGTTCATTAGAGGATCAGTGGTGCTTAAGGAACAAAGAGGTAATCATAGGTGTAAAACGGTAATTTGACCCAGCTGTGATCACGAACAACCTGTGAAGGGTCGACTCATGGGTAATGACTATATCAGTGGACACAATATTATCTACAGTGAGGAGAGTGCAGCTACAAGACTAGAGTGGAGTGACTTGTAGTTAATGAATATTGATTAACTGGATCAAAGAGTTTGATCAGTTAATCTCATATCATTGGAGCTCATGAACTGTAGGTCCATTAGGTCCCTCCGTTGGTTCAACATGGTAATATTGAGGGTATAAAGTTAAGAATGAAATTGAAGTGTTCAATTTCATACATGAGGTGTTAAATCAATTATATATGATATAATTGATATAATATATAGTTTTAATGTGAATTAGATTCACATATAAACCATATACTAATGAGAGAATAAAAGAAGGGTAGGATGGTCATTTCCATCCTATTCCTTATATATATGGTTGCATGAGATGCAACTAGGTTAAGACATTGTGTGTCATTTGGTTGTGTTGCTGGAAAGGTTCCAAAACACAATCTCTCTCTCACAACATCTCATCTCACCTAAAGGGAACCCACCTTCCTCCTTCACCTAGAGAGCAACGGAGAAGATCCGGTGGTAGTGTTCGTAATCTCTTGGGTTCGTGTTACTGAGATTGTTGCAGTGAGAGAAGGAGCACTTGAAGAAAGGTTCTTCAAAGGTAATATTTCTTGATGTCCATATTATGTTTATATGCTTAATCTAGTTGTTTCGTTCTTGAATGTAATCGTTGTAACTAAATTGAGAATGCGCGATTCACAATCGCTTCCGCTGCGGGATTCGATTCCCTTCAATTGGTATCAGAGCCCAATTGCGTTCTTGATTTACGTTCTGGATTTTTCAAGAACGAGGTGGGATTTACTGTTTTGCATGAGATGTATGAACGGTTTGCAATTTAGACGTTTTCAATTTTGGCACTTAGATGTACATAATTTCGTTGAATTGTTTAATGTAAGGGCCTATTGTTTTGGGCATTTTATTATGTAAATCGAGTCTGTAAGTTCGTGTCGATCGAGGTAAGGTGGTTGCGGAGAACAACAGAGCAAAAAACGAGCCAAAACAATGGAGATTGTTGTTGTTTTGTGAATGGCGTTGCAACGATGTTCATTGGCGTTGCAACGCCACTGCGGCAGGCGTGCGGCTGTAGAAGACGAAAGCGTTGTAACGCACTAGACGAGAGGCGTGCTTCAACCGTTAGATGAAGACAAACTGCAGCGTTGCAATGCTGGTATCAGCTTTGCAACGCCACAAGCGTTTCACGCGAAGGAGCAACGGGCAGAATTTTGTATATATTATATATAATAAATAAATAAACGTTTATATTTATTTATATTTAATTATTTTGCTATTTAAATTATGCAATTGTTGTGTAATTATTGCATGCATAATGTATGCTTTTATTTTAGAAATCTCACCTTAGGTTAAACATTTTCATGCATCATTTATAATATAAAGAGTTATATTATATAGTTAGCATGATTAATTAATATAAATTTGTTATATTAATTTATAGATAGCATGGACATGCATTATATATCATGAGATGATTATGCTATGAATGTCTTATTATTCATGTGATGAATGATCAAGGACTATAACATAGTATGCATGTCACCTAAGGTTAATTATTAGTTTTAAAATGTTTAAAACTTGGAAATAATAGACCTTAGGTTATCTAGTTCTAATTAGATTAGAATTAGGAACCAAGTAATTTATAAGCTATGATTAAAGAGGAACTCTGTCTAAGGAAGGTTACTGTCTGAGCTAGGGTATTTAAGTTGTGAGCTTTAAACTAACACCCTACCTGAGGAACCGACACGGGAGTGAAATTTAATCAGAGTGTTTATAAATTACAGTAGCGTCAGCAGTTTTATTAAGGGGTTAATAAACTAGAAATCCTAGGTTTAATATAAAGAGTTATATTAACAAACTTAGGATAAAATCAATATAAGAGTTATATTGATTATCGATATAAGAGTTATATTGATAGAGTTAGGTAAAACAGAGTTATATTGATAGAGTTAGGTAAAACCATTAGCCGGGTTTTAACCTAGGTAAGATATCTATAACTTTAAAGTATCTAGTGGGAGGAAAGGTGTATATGATACATATTTTTCCACCTACGTTATCTCCGGGAAACTCACACCGTGAGACTCATACTTGGCCTCGTGGCGCAAACGGGAGCGTCCCCCTTTGGATGGTGTTTGTATGAGTTAATATTAAGGTGAATGGAGAGGGTACTTATAGTGAGTAGGAACAGGTTTAGTGAAAAACAAAACCTACGGTCTCTTTTGTCGGTTTACACCGTTAGACCATTATGGTAAGCCTGCTAGTTTGGCCTGGACCAGACAATCCTTTCGGAGGGCATGACCATAAGGGATCGTACACAGTAGACACCCGAAAGGGATAAAGATTTCCTTAGTCTTTTTTTCAATCTAGTCCTTCGTTCGACGGATTTTATTGGATGGAGACTCTGGGATCTAAAGATAAAGGGTTACACTCACGGGGTACATAAGTTGTGTATGTATCCTGGCCGAAAAATGGTAACTAAAGCCAATAGGAATAAGAGTTATTTTGGCATTAGGTTTTGGTCAAGTGTGTCTTGATCCAGAAGGAAGGGCGCGCGCATGGGTAGCGACGTTGCAACGCTACCCTCAGCATAACAACGACATCGACTGTTTCCTTATATGGCAGCCACCTAGGGCACAACGTTGCAACGCTGTCCCTAGCGTTGCAACGTTGTGCCGATTACACTTATAAATAGAACATTGTATCTTCTTACAAAGGGTGCTGAATTTGATAGTCTTTACACCCTAATTTCAAAATACACTCTGTAAGAATACTTATTTGCTATTATATTGAATTATGTTTTGTTGTTTATTTTTGGCAATTCATTCTTGAATTCTTTAATCTTGTTGGTTTAAGTGGACTCGAGAGAAAGAAACTTAGATAGAGCAAAGTTGTCAAAACTCTTAGGAGTTTGACATGAGAATGACCTAGAAGTCTAGGAAAACACATAAAGAAGTTGCTTAATGCCGCACATGCTTTTAGATTCATATGGAGACTATAGAATTTATTGTGTGTGCGAGGCTCACTAAGAATCAAGAGATTTTCTTGAGTATCTAACTTCTTGTTTATAAATTCATCACATTAGTTCATTGCATGTGTCAAATAAGTTATTAACTTGTGAAGTCAATTTCCTCCAAATCTATCATATTCGTGTCTCCACTTGTTTGTCTATCTTTTATCTTTGTTTTCACCATCTATCCATGATATGTTACTTTAGCTAAAATTGAGAATTAGTATCTTGGTAATTAATTAATCTATAAACCCATTCCCGAGGACGATACTTGGAACTCTCAAATCACTATGCTAAAACTTGACCCGTACACTTGCGGTATTCCAATATCATTTTACGCAATAATTTTTTGGCGCCGTTGTTGGGGAATGACAATTATTTAGATTAATTAATATAAGGAGAAAATTTGAGATTTTAAACTAAAGTTTGTTTGTGTCTCCTTTCCTTATTTGTTTTATTTGTGTGTTTTTTGTTTGTTTCCTTATTTGTCTTATTTTAGTTTTGTGTGTCTTGAGTCTGTGTCACCTGTTTTGGTTGTGTTGCTATTGTGTAAAAGTCTTGATTTGAATTACTGATTTTTCAAGTATGACTTTTCATGATTTTGATTCTCCACTAATGTACTGTCTACCCCAGGACCCTAGGTATGTGCATCATGATTGTTCTGGATACCATTTGTCTAATCTTTACCATTTTGAATCTATAATTCATTAAAATTCTTTTGATGGTAATTATATAGGCACTTCGAACCAAAATTTCTCGTACCCTAACCAACCTATAGAAAACTCTTCTCTTGTGGACCTATTAATGGAATATACGTTAGAGTTGAAAATTAAAATTTGGTTCATGATGAATTAGAAAGGTTGGATAGGGTATAGGCTAAAATGGTAGAGCTTTGGGAAATAGTACATGAAAGAACTCATTATCTCAATCAACTGGTAAATTCCCTTAAAGCCTTACAGGAACAGTTTCTTATTCTTACCACTGAGAAGAAACCACCTAGGAGTACTTATTCATATGATAGTGAGGATGGGTTGGAGGAGACTGAAACACACCAGAAACAGGTTTCTGAGGTAGACAGTGGTAATACAATCACTTCCACGGAGAAAATTCAGGTGATAGAGTTCGAGGTTGAAAAGTTCTTTCCCTTTTATCTCTAGAAATTTCTTTTAATCTTGATAACCATTTGTCCTATACTCACGAGTCTTGTTTTGATATTTTTTTCTTTTATTTCAATACACAAAAATACAAAAAATAATATTCTTTCAGGTGCCCAGGAAAAAAAAGATAGTCTTTTAGACTTAGAAGGCTATATCGATTCAAGCAAGAAGGGTCCGAAAAAATATGAGTAGTTTTACGTGCCTTGATGTCAATCATAAGTTTCTGTCTCGCTAAACATGTTAAAGAAAACGCTTCTTGGGAGGTAACCCAAGCTTTACATTTTTGTTATTTTTGATTTTTGTTTTTAGTTTGTTTTGGTTGTTTGTCAGTTCTTAGTTTACTTACTAGTTTGTTTTATTTTGCTTTCTTATGTTGTTGTTGATGCCACTCCTCGTAGAAACCCATGCTCTCAATCAATCGAACTCCAACACACGTGTTTTGGCTATCCAAGGAACTCAGAAAAATAAGGATCTCCATTACTCAGGAGAGTATTGTTCACTCTTACCTTTCTTACTATTTTATCTTATTTTGCAAACATTGGGGACAATGTTTAGTTTAAGTTTGGGGGTGGGATGTTATTAATATGTTGTGACTGTTCTGAGTATATGCTGAATTGCTGATTGATCTTTTGCATAAGTATGATCATGATAGCCTAGGATGAGAATTAATTGAAAATTTTTGTGATTCTACTGAAACTTGAGAGCATGATATGAATTTGAGTCAATTTAAAAATTTTCTTGAGTTTTTCCTGCACTTTGATGCACATAGCCTGTGTTTCTGTAGTTTGGAAATGTTTAGAATAAACTTATTAGGGTTAGAAGTTCGATGTCACCTCGATAGGTCTAAAGGCTGATCTAAGAGCTAAACTGCAGGATATGGTAAATGACAATATGAAGTTCATGATCTGTATACTATGCCTTATGTGAAAAAAGTTTGGTTTTGTTGTTTGTTTGTTAATGAAAAAAATAGTGAGGGCAAAAAGAGCTACCTTTACTGTGATCAGTTATGCCACTCATTGAGCGAGTGCTCTGGGTAAGGGTCCCTGCAGTGGATGTGTGAAAGCTAGTGTCCTTGCACACACAAAAAAAGAAGAAAATAAAAAAAGTGATAAAAAAAGTGATTAAGTGCTGAGTAGAGTTATTTATTTCTTGAATGTGGGGAGACTCAAGGATTAGTAATTATGACTAGTGTAAGGGGAAGTTGAATGGAGAACCTAATAAAGTTGATCCGGGCTTAGTAAAAATTAATGGAACATAGGCTAATCACACAAACACGAACGAACACTTAGGAAGAGTTTTAAATTGCTCATTGAAGTATTATGTTTGAGTGTTTTCTTTGAGGCTTGAATCAAATGTATGTATAAGAACAATCTCATGTTTAATTCTGTTTTTGCTCGGGACTAGCAAAAGTTTAAGTTTGGGTGTGTTTGATAGCACACAAAATGTGTTATCCTTAGGCATAATTATTGCTAGTTTTATCATAATTTCAGGACTTTTATTTGTGTTAATCATTGAATCCAGGTTAAGAGCTTAAACATGACAATTGGTGAAATTTTGGATCACTCGGGATCAAAACGAGGCTTTTTGGAGCTAAAAATATTATCAATTGGAAGTAGAAGGACCAACCCAAGCTAGTAGACCCGAAGTGATGGCGTTGCAACGCCATGCAGAGCGTTGCAACACCTAGCTTGCTGATTTTGTGCGTTGAAGGATCATGTCGATAGCGTTGCAACGCTATCTCGACAAGAAGGTCATAATTGAAGACTCGTGCAAGTAGCGTTGCAACGCTTCCTTGCAGCGTCGCAACGCTACTTTGATAAGGAAAGGCGCACACGCAAGGGTAGCGATGTTGCAACGCTACCCTCAGCGTACCAACGCCATCTACCGTTTCCTTATATGCCAGCTGCTTAGGGCACAACATTGCAATGTTGTCCCTAGAGTTGCAATGTTGTGCCGATTACACTAATAAATAGAACATTGTATCTTCTTACAAAGGGAACCAAATTTGATAGTCTTTGCACCCTAGTTTCGAAATACACTATGTAAGAAGAGAAAAGTGAGCATTTCTTGGGAGGCAAAGCATTCGTGGAGGTTCGAGATGATGGAGATCAAATCCCCTTAAGCAGCGAAAACGAGTTTGGAATCGTAATTGCAAGATCATTTTTGGTTGAAATACAAAAACAAGTGCATTGGAAAATTACAGAGATAAATATGCATTCTAATCTAATTAGACATGGAGTAAACATGCAAACATGCTTTGTAATTAAAGTAAACTAAAAGAGAATTCATAATACTTTTGTAGTTTTAGTCTCCCAGCAACTCCTTGCTCCTATTGCAGCAACACAACAAGTAAAAACACCAAGCTTCTCTGTTTTCTCCAACAAGACACAACAAGTAAGAAAACCTCCTAAGGCTCTGAGTTCCACTTAGATCTTCCTTAGGTTGGAAGGATCCAACAATTGGAGAATCAAGGAAATTTCAGAGAGATGAGAAAATTTTTTCAGAGAGAACAATTCTCAAAGTATAGGATTGATCCATCGACTAACTGACCCCCTTCTCCCTGTTAAGCTATTGATAGGGAGAAGGAGAGGGATAGTGGGAACGTGTCTAGATGACACGTTACCTCATTTTAGATTAAATTAATAAAATAATAATTAAATCATATTTAATTATTAATTTAAATCACATTTCAATAAAACAAATTAAATATCATATATTTAATCAATATTTCCCTCTAACCTATAGTTTTAATGCATATCTAATGCACATTAAATTTTAACCTATAGTTTTCAAATATGAATCACATTCACATTTGAATTTAATATTTGAACTCTTTCAAATATTTAATTCTCTCATATAATTTAATATGAATCATATTCACATTAAATTTATAATATATAGTTCCAAAACTATATATTATATCATATCTATATACATTAAATTTATTCCCTAACGAATTTGAACATTTAAAATTTAAGTGATCTAAGAATCCTTTACGAGCTAGAAGGTGGACCTAATGGACCTATAGATCAGAAGCTCCAACGATACGAGATTACTTGGGTAATCTCATTAACCTCCTAATCAACATTCGTTAATCGCGGAACACTCCACTAAAGTCCATGCAATGCACTCTTCTCACTCACAGCAGATATATTTCTATGTCCACGGATATTGACCAATAACAACAAGTCAATCCTTCACGAATGTTAAGTAACACCAGTGGGTCAAATTACCGCTTTACCACAGGGTTACATCTTGTACCTTAAGTACAAGATTACTCCTCTAATGAACAATGTGTTTGTGGTCCTACCAACAAACAGAGTCCCTCTCGGTCCAATGAGAGGTTCAGCCCTTTGTTCAAGTCTTGGAGACACCACTTAGGGGAACATTCCTCTCACTTACCTAGTATGCGGGAAGGAGTGAATTCCATCTTGCTAGGCTAAGTCCCAGTGCACTTTTCGGTCTTGCCCCAAGAAGGTAGACATATTGAGTCGTGAATCGCAACTCTCACTCATACTAGTCAAAGGACAATCGCTCAAAGCAGAGGAGTTCGTAACTGCTTAAGATTGAGATCAAGTTGCCCGAGTCATCCTAGTGAAATAGAAACCTAACTAGTCAGCGGAGTTACATCTAGTGGTTACTATTTAGTGGTCGGGTCTTATGTAATCTCATTACATAGGATATCCCCACTCACATGTCATCTACATGAACACGTTAGGATCACAGTGTTTGTATCATATACAAAGTGAGCCACATCCATAGTTTTACCAGGGTAAGGTACCCAAGCTTTATCCCCTTACTATAGACCCTTTAGGCTGTATCTCGAACCGAGATCCTTCATATGTACACTACATTTAGTTAAAGATATATTTTACAACCTTTGATGTTTAGATTATTGGATTTGGGGTTGAAATAATGGCAATATCGTAAATAACACTTTATTGAAGTAATAACAATTTATTACGATAATTAGAACAAAAAATACAAACTACGAGTTTTAGGGCACAAACCCCAACACGAGATTGTGACGGGAGCTCGGAGACGAAGGACCGACATCGACACATAAGTTTATTTCCTCTTTCTCTCAAATTGTAGTTGGGATTTGTGCCCTAAAACTCGTAGTTTCTAATTATGTTGTAATTTATGAAATAAAGTGTTATCATTTCAATAAAGAGTTGTTGTCCGTTATCTACGAGTTTGCCTTTATTTAAACCCTAAATCTAATAAACTAAACATCCAAGGCTGTTATATGAATCTTTAACTGAATGTAGTGTACATATAAAGGATCTCGGTTCGAGATACAACCTAAAGGGTCTATAGTTAGGGGTTAAGGTTTGGGGACCTTACCCTGGTAAAACTATGGATGTGGCCCACTTTGTATTTAATTCAAACACTGTGATCCTAACGTGTTCATGTAGATGACATGTGAGTGAGGATATCCTATGTAATGAGATTACATAAGACCGGACCACAAAATAGTAACCTCTAGCTGTAACTCCGTTGACTAGTTAGGTTTCTATTTCACTAGGATGACCTAGGCAACTTGATCTCAATCTGGAGCAGTGCACTTAACTCTATTCACGAGAGATTGTCCTTTGACTAGTATGGGTGAGAGTTGCCGATTCGCCGACTCAATATGCCTACCTTCTTGGGGACAAGACCGTGAGTGGCGACTAGAACTTAACCTGGCAAGATGGAATTCGCTCTCTTTCCCGCCTACTAGGTAAGTAGAGGAATGTTCCTTAAGTGTGTGTCTCTCAACTTGAACAAAGGGCCCGACCTCTTATTGGCCCGAGAGGGACTCTGTTTGTTGGTAGGACCACAAATAAATTGTTCATTAGAGGAGCACTGGTACTTAAGGCACACGATGTAATCCAGGGGTAAAACGGTAATTTGACCCAGCTGGTGTTACGAACATTCGTGAAGGATTAATCAACTTGCTGTTATTAGTCAATATCCATGGACACAGAAATATATCTACGATGAGAATAGTGCAAACTGTGGACTTTTAGTGGAGTGTTCTGCAGCTTAACGAATGTTGATTGGGAGGTTAATGAGATTAACGAAGCAATCTCGTATCGTTGGAGCTTCTGATCTGCAGGTCCATTACGTCCACCTTCTAACTCGTAAAGGGTTCTTAGATCATTTGAATTGAAATGTTCAAATTCATAAGGGAATATATTTAATGTATTTAGATACGATATAACATATAGTTTTGGAACTATATATTATAAATTTAATGTGAATATGATTCATATTAAATTATATGAGAGAATTGAATATTTTAAAGAGTTCAAATATTATATTAAATGTGAATGTGATTAACATTTGAAAACTATAGGTTAAAATTTAATGTGCACTGGATGTACATTAAAACTAGAGGTTAAAGGGGTAATATGATTAAATGAGATTTAATCCAAATTAAATATATGATATTTAATTTGCATTATTTAAATATGATTTAAATTAATAATTAAATTTGATTTAATTATTATTTAATTATTATTATTATTTTAATAATAAAATAAGGGAACGTGTCATCCAGACACGTTTCCACTACCCCCTTCTTCTCCCTATCGACAGTTTAACAGGGAGAAGAGGGTTGATGATCAATCGATCTTTACTGGTTTTTGCAATTTGGAGAATTGCTGTGAAAATTCTCTCTCACTCTCTCATTCCCTTCTTCTTCCAAAAGTTGGAATCCTTCCCACCAAGAAGGATCTAAGCATTCAGAGGATAGAGGATTTACACTATTGGTGGCGTTCTGTAAAACAGAGAACTTCTGCAAGTTCCTGTGTTGTTAAGTTGCTGAACATTGGAGCAAGGAGTGGTTGTTCTGCGAAATTACAAAGATAATAATCCCTTTCTCTTCTTAATTTAATAGTTAAATTTAGGTATGTTTGCATGTATATCTCCATGTTTTTAATTACATTAAAAGCATGCTTGTTCTGTATTTTTGTCAATGTATCGGTTTTTGATTCAACCTAAACAATGAAGCAAATTACGATCCCAAACCACGTTTTCGCTGCTCAAGGAGATCAGATCTCCATCAATTGTAACATCGTTCTAAGACGTTTTCTACACTTTTAGTTGGGTTTTATTGTGATTTAGAGTGGTTAAAATTTGTAGTTAGGGTTTGATTTACTTGTTTAAAACTTATTTGCTATTGTATTGAATTATGTTTTGTTGTTTATTTTTGGCAATTCATTCTTGAATTCTTTAATATTGTTGGTTTAAGTGGACTCGAGAGAAAGAAACTTAGATTAGAGCAAAATTGTCAAAACTCTTATGAGTCTGACATGAGAATGACCTAGAAGTCTAGGGAAACACATAAAGAAGTTGCTTAATGTCGCACATGCTTTTAGATTCATATGGAGACTATAGAATTTATTGTGTGTGCGAGGCTCACTAAGAATCGAGAGATTTTCTTGAGTATCTTAATTCTTGTTTATAAATTTATCACATTAGTTCATTGCATGTGTCAAATACGTTATTAACTTGTGAAGTCAATTTCCTCCAAATCTATCTTATTTGTGTCTCCACTTGCTTGTCTATCTTTTATCTTTGTTTTCACTATCTATCCATAATATGTTACTTTAGCTAAACTTGAGAATTAGTATCTTAGTAATTAATTAATCTAGAAACCCATTCCTGAGTACGACACTGGGAACTCTCAAATCACTATACTAAACTTGACCCGTACACTTGCGGTATTGCAATATAATTTTACGCAATAAGTTTTTGGCGCCGTTGTCGGGGAGTGGCGATTATTTAGATTTATTAATATTAGGAGAAAATTTGAGATTTTAGACTAAAGTTTGTTTGTGTCTCCTTTCCTTTTTTTTTTGTGTTTTTGTTGTTTGTTTCCTTATTTGTCTTATTTTAGTTTTATGTGTTTTGAGTCTGTGTCGCCTGTTTTGGTTGTGTTGCTATTGTGTAAAAGTCTTGATTTGAATTACTGATTTTTCAAGTATGACTTTTCATGATTTTGATTCTCAACCAATATACTGTCCACCCCAGGATCCTAGGTATGTGTATCATGATTGTTTTGGATACCATTTGTCTAATCTTTACCATTCTGAATCTATAATTGATGAAAATTCTTTTGATGGTAATTATATAGGCACTTCGAACCAAAATTTCTCGTGCCCTGAACAACCTATAGAAAACTCTTCTCTTGTGGACCTATTAATGGAATATACGTTTGAATTGAAAATTAAAAATTTAGTTCATGATGAATTATAAAGGTTGGATAGGTTAGAGGCTAAAGTGGTAGAGTTTTGGGAAATAGTACATGAAAGAACTCATTATCTTAATCAATTGGTAAATCCCCTTAAAGCCTTACAGGAACAGTTTCTTATTCTTACCACTGAGGAGGAGCCACCAAAGAGGACTTATTCATATGATAGTGAGGATGGGTTGGAGGAGACTGAAACACACCAGAAACAGGTTTGTGAGGTAGACAGTGGTAATACAATCACTTCCACGGAGAAAATTCAGGTGATAGAGTTTGAGGTTGAAAAGTCTTTTCTCCTTTTATCTCTAGAAATTTCCTGTAATCATGATAACCATTTGTCCTATACTCACGAGTCTTGTTTTGATTTTTTTTCTTTTATTTCAATACACAAAATACCAAGAATAATATTCTTTCAAGTGTCCAGGAAAAAGAAGATAGCGTTTTAGACTTAGAAGGTTATATCGATTCAAGTAAGAAGGACCTGAAGAAATATGAGCAGTTTTACGTGCCTTTATACCAATCATAAGTTTCTGTTTAGCTAAAGACGTTAAAGAAAGCGTTTCTTGGGAGGTAACCCAAGATTTATATTTTTGTTATTTTTGTTTTTTGTTTTTAGTTTGTTTTGGTTGTTTGTCAGTTCTTAGTTTACTTACTAGTTTGTTTTATTTTGCTTTATTAGGTTGCTGTTGATGTCACCCCTCGTTGAAACCCATGCTCTCAATCAATGGAATTCCAGCACACGTGTTTTGGCTATCCAAGGAACTCAGAAAAATAAAGATCTCCATTACTCAGGACAGTATTGTTCACTCTTACCTTTCTTACTATTTGAGCTTATTTTGTAAACATTGGAGACAATGTTTAGTTTAAGTTTGGGGGTGGGATGATATTGATATGTTGTGACTGTCCTGAGTATATGCTGAATTTCTGATTGATCTTTTGCATAAGTATGATCATGATAACCTAGGTTGATAATTAATTGAAAAATTTTGTGATTCTGCTGAAACTTGAGAGCATGATATGAATTTGAGTCAATTTAAAAATTTTCTTGAGTTTTTCCTGCACTATGATGCACATAGCATGTGTTCCTGTAGTTTTGAAATGTTTAGAACAAAGTTATTAGGCTTAGAAGTTCGATGTCACCTCGATAGGTCTAAAAGCTAATCTAAGAGTTAAACTGCAGGATATGGTGAATGACAATATGAAGTGCATGATCTGTATACTATGTGCCTTATATGAAAAAGTTTGTTTTTGTTGTTTGTTTGTTAAAGAAAAAAAATAGTGAGGGCAAAAAGAGCTACCTTCACTGTGATCAGTTAGGCCACTCAGTGAGCGAGTGCTCTGGGTAAGGGTCCCTGCAGTGGATGTGTGAAAGCTAGTGTCCTTTCACAAAAAATAAAAAGAAGAAGAAGAAAATAGAAAAAAGTGATAAAAAAAGGTGATTAAGTGCTGAGTAGAGTTATTTATTTCTTTAATGTGGGGAGGCTCAAGGATTAGTAATTATGACCAGTGTAGGGGGAAGTTGAATGGAGAACCTAATAAAGTTGATCCGGGTTTAGTAAAAATGAATGGAACATAGGCTAATCACACACACATGAACGAACACTTAGGAAGAGTTTTAAATAGCTCATTCAAGTATTATGTTTGAGTGTTTCCTGTGATTGCCAAAATTTTATTTTAAATCTTTGAGGCTTGAATCAAAGGTATGTATAAGAACAATCTCATGTTTAATTCTGTTTTGCTCGGGACTAGCAAAAGTTTAAGTTTGGGGGTGTTTGATAGCACACAAAATGTGGGTTTTATGTGTGTTAATCTGAGTTCCAGGTTAAGAACTTAAACAAGACAATTATTGGAGAGATTTTGGATCACTCAGAATCGAAACGAGGCTTTTTGGAGCTAAAAATATTATCAATTGGAAGTAGAAGGACCAACCCAAGTTAGTAGACCCAAAGTGATGGCATTGCAACGCCATGCAGAGCGTTGCAACACCCAGCTTGCTAATTTTGTGCGTTGAAGGATCTTGTCGATCGCGTTGCAACGATGCTTTGCAGTGTCGCAACGCTATCTCGATAAGAAGGTCATAATTGAAGACCCGTGCAGGTAGCGTTGCAATGCTGCCTTGCAGCATCGCAACGCTACTTCGATAAGGAAGGGCGCGCACAAGGGTAGCGGCGTTGCTACGTTGCCCTCAGCGTTGCAATGCCATCGACTGTTTCCTTATATGCCAGCCGCTTAGGGCACAACGTTGAAACGCTATCCCTAGTGGTGCAATGCTGTGCCGATTACACTTATAAATAAAACATTGTATCTTCTTACAAATGAAGCTGAATTTGATAGTCTTTGCACCCTAATTTCGAAATACACTCTGTAAGAAGAGAAAAGTGAGCATTACATGGGAGCCAAAGCATTCGTGAAGGCTCGAAATCGTGACGGGAGCTCGGGGACAAAGGACCGGCATCGACACATAAGTTTATTTCCTCTTTCTCTTAGATTGTAACATCGTTCTAAGACGTTTTCTACACTTTTAGTTGGGTTTTATTGTGATTTAGAGTGGCTAAAAGTTGTAGTTAGGGTTTGATTTGCTTGTTTAAGACTTATTTGCTATTGTATTGAATTATGTTTTGTTGTTTATTTTTGGCAATTCATTCTTGAATTCTTTAATCTTTTTGGTTTAAGTGGACTCGAGAGAAAGAAACTTAGATAGAGCAAAGTTGTCAAAACCCTTAGGAGTTTGACATGAGAATGACCTAGAAGTCTAGGGAAACACACAAAGAAGTTGCTTAATGCCGCACATGCTTTTAGATCCATATGGAGACTATAGAATTTATTGTGTGTGCGAGGCTCACTAAGAATCAAGAGATTTTCTTGAGTATCTTACTTCTTGTTTATAAATTCATCACATTAGTTCATTGCATGTGTCAAATAAGTTATTAACTTGTGAAGTCAATTTCCTCCAAATCTATCATATTCGTGTCTCCACTTGTTTGTCTATCTTTTATCTTTGTTTTCACCATCTATCCATTATATGTTACTTTAGCTAAAATTGAGAATTAGTATTTTGGTAATTAGTTAATCTAGAAACTCATTCCTGAGAACGATACTTGGAACTCTCAAATCAATATACTAAAACTTGACTAGTACACTTGCGGTATTGCAATATAATTTTACATAGAAACAAAACCTTATATAGGCTTCACTGCAACAAAAAAAAAGCTTCCATAAAACTTGGAAAAACCTTAGGAATAGACAACTATCCTATAGACTTGGTAGATTAAGACTTTTCCCACAAAACCAACACATGTCATTTTAACATGTTTTGTCCTCACTCACATGCTCCATAGGAAAGTTTCCAGAAGATCACCCAACATATAATTAATCCAAACTAAGCACGCTTAATTTTGAAGTTCTTATGATTGAACCACCGAAAAGGAAGGTGCACCTTGTTGGTACATTTATAAGTGAAATTGTCCCACATCGAAAAGGTGTATAGCAGTGATGAGCTCCTGACACTATAAAAGGAGGTTATGACTTCGGTTTCAAAGCATCGCAGTTAAAAACACTTTAAGGTTAGTGTACTAGCTCTAGTTAAATTCTCTCAAGTGTGTGAGTGGTATAAAACTTTGGGGGAGTGTTTTGTAACTGGGGTCGGAAAGAGAACTGTATGTGATTGTAACACTTTTTTTTTTTTTAATTTCTCAGTTATTTCTGCTTGTTTTAGCGGTAGTAGTGAGAGGTTTTTTCCCTTATAAAAGTTGGGAGATTAAGAAGGTGAAAAATATGGTGAAGATATCTGATTCTGAACAAAAAAAAAAATGGAAATTGATAGTTAGACATTGACAAAAGGAAAGAAGAAGGGGGAAGAAATAGATGAGAGAAAGAGACTTATGAAAGTAAGAGAAAAATGAAAAATGATGTATTTGGATTGAGTTGAGAAATGAGAGACCATAAATTCACATGGGGGGCTTTGATTTGATCAGTCAGAGATTGCAAAATATTAAAATCACGGGTCGCTGGCATTTATTCCAAACTCCAAAACTCTCTTTACTTTTGTCTTCTTCACATGCATCCATTCCCCATCCAACTCCCAATCACTTTTGCTTCTCAATAATTTTTTTTAAAAATAAACTTTAGATTTTATTCTCCCATTCTTAAACTTTGCAAAATATTATTTTATATTTTAGGTAATTGATCGACTAAATATACCCAATAGTACTTAATCTTTTAGCTAGGTCGTTTGGTAATTGATGGGCTAAAGATGTTAAACTTTGTTAATAGAAAATTTATTTTTTATTCGATTTTTTTATTCACATACTTCGATGTGGAGGTATATGTTTGTAATGCCCTAGGTTCAAAATTCGGACTAGGATTTAGAATTCATATAAAGCATTTGATGGTTGATGGCCCGTCCCCCTACAACCTGACCATGTCATTATACTAGTCTTGAGTTGCTTCCGGGAGTGAGGAATGTGTAGGATCGTATGACAACACTAGAGGGGGTGAATAATGTTGCTTAAAAAATTATAAACTTTTATTTAGTATTTAAACTCAATTAATTCAATCAACTAATCAAAATAAGCACCCTAAAAAAATTTAGAAATATAGAAAATTTTTTCTAAGCATGCAATCTACTCAAATAAATAATTGAACAAAGTAAAAGTAAGAGAGTAGGGAGGAAGAGATGACATTGAAATTTTTTATAGTGGTTCGAAAATCCGTACTCCACTCCCCAAGACGCCTTCTTGAGTATTTTACTACGACAGTTCTCTTATGGGTGAGAACCAAATCGATTTCTCACTCTTTTAAAAGGTTCAAGAGTAAACCCCCAACCGATCCTTTTGCAGGTTCAGGATCCAACCTATACCGATCTTTTTAAACGGGTTCAAGATCAAACCACTATGATCCTTTTGAACGGGTTCAGGATCAAAACCACTACAAATCCTTTTTTGGGTTCAAGATTAAACTACTTCAAATCTTTTTTCGGATTTAGGATTAAACCACTCACTCAAAATCTCAAGGTGTACTGACACCTTAATACAAAACCCAATTTAAAAGATGAAATAAAAATTCAACTCACAAGAGTAGATACACAATTTTGAGCTCTAAAGAAACAATCTAATCTCTCATATAAAATTTTCTCACAAGAAGAATAGAAAAATATGAAGCTTTGAAGAATGATCGACAATGGAGAATGATGTTAAGAAAATTTCAGCAATTTTTGGAGATGAGATTATATGAAATGAGAGGGAAAATGATATTTAAATAAGGTTTAAACTTAGGGTAAAATTGGGGTCATTTGATCTAAGTTGAGATGGATCAAAGGTGGAGGTAATTTGGGATAAAAATGGCAGAAGAAGGATTAAAAGAATAAATTTAAATGGTTCTCAACGGTCTTTAATAAAAGATCACGTGTTATCATGTAATTCGTTCTTGTCACTGCAAAATAACATTTTTTTCACAATTTTCTTTTGACCATAACTTTCTCGTTTGAAGTGCGATTTGAGTAATTCAAAATGCGTTTAAATCATCTCTTCGAGCTCTACACTGCGGACACTGTAAAAATTGAAATCATTTGTAATTTAAATGTTTGTTATCATCAACACATATAGTCGTATGATTGAAGCTTGTAAAGCTAACAATATGCCCCCACACACCTACACAAGTCACATGCTCCCTAGATATCACCAAACATAGGATTGCCCAAACCAAACACGGTTAATTTTGGAGTTTCTATGATTGAACCACCGAAAAGGAAAGTGCATCTTATTGATATAGGCAATAGCTATCAATTCTTTTAATTTTTTCTCAACCATACTTTCATAACCTAAGGATCCCTTTCATTTGGATGTGGTCTACGTTCATTAATGTACCTCTCTTAAACTTGGACGCCACAATGTTACTTAGAATGGATGAGTTTTTTTTTTTTTTTTTTTAGAAAAGAAGGAATGAGTTTTACTGATAGATTCATCTAATTTTGATGACTTGGTAAGTTGAGTTTCATGTATAAAGTAGTACTCAAGTAGTTTGTTTACGTTCCGTGTAAATATATTAATAGAACAATAATTTAATTATACATCTAATAAATTTTAACATTTTTATAGATGGGTTTGATTGAAAATTGTTAATACATAAAAGATAAAATTATGAGTTTAAAAGATTAAGGATTCAGTGGAGAATTATAAAAGAATTAGGAACTATCCATTATGTTTTGTATTATTTTAAATTTTAAACTTTGCATATAAAATTGTTTTAATATTTTCCTTCAAAATATTTTGTGTTAGTTTTTTTGTCAATTGTTTTAAGTATTTAACATTATTTAAATATATTTTAAGATCCAACCCCTAATTTAGTACACGTGTCATAAAAAATACTAATGAACGTAGACATTTGCTCCCTTAATTGAAGGAACAAAAAACATTTTTCTCCATTAAGCTTCTATTAAATAATTTTCGCCTTTTTTTTAAGTACCTAAATAATTTAGGCTATATTAAGTGTTGTCTGCGCCCACTTTTTAGTCACAAGTTTATTCTTTTAAAAAATAAAAGCTAAAAGATTTTTTCTTTGCGGCTATCACTTGAGTTGCATACTACTTGGGTGTTGTCGGCAACACTCAAGTATTATTCTATTACCACTTTAGTTCCTACCATCATGATACAATCCATACAAATTTTATTTACTACTTGTTAAATACATGACACATTTTCTATTTATTCAACGATAAGTTAATTTCTATTTCACAGATCGTAAAGATTTGAGCGAGTAAAAAAATATAGGAAAAAGTGTTAGTTTTTTTAATAGGTAAAAACAATTTAAACCATTTGCGAGATTTAACCATACTAGAAAATTCTAACGTGCGTTGCACGGATTATTATTTTCTAATTATATTTTTTAATTTGTCAAAATAGTTAAAAATAATATTATTAAATTAATTTTAAATCTTATATCTTAGATAATAAGATTAGAATAATTAAATGAAATGTTAATTTAAATGTGTACTACTATTTAAATTTCTATACTTTGTGTGTTATATATCTTATTCTTAATGTATTTTGAAAATATTATTTATAAATATTTTTTAGTTTAATCAACGGGATGAAATCATTTTTCAAAACAAATAAAAGAGAATCTCATAATTTTTTGTTTCAATATCTACATCATTGGTTCATTGGTCCTCCTCACTTGTCTATATAATTTTTATTACTATTAGTATATTTTACAAAACTTAAATTGAAAAAATATTGTTTATAAATATATTTTTTTTGTTTAATCAGATGGATGAAACCATGTTTTGATCAAAGTAAATAAATGAGAATTTCATAAATTTTGTTTAAATATCCACATCGTTCGTCAATTTATTAAACTCTATATAACTCTTATGACTATTTAGTATCTTCTTTCTCTGTTCAACTTACTTATTCTCCCTTTATATTTAAAATATTTTTGTACCTTCTCATACCTTTCTTTCACTCTCAATATTATGTTTTTTATTATAAAATTTTGATTTTACAATTTTAAAAATATAGGTAACTCTCACTTTTAGATTTTTATGAAATAAAATAACCCTTATATTATATTATTTACCTTTCTAAAACATATTCAAAATCCAAGAAAAGTTTTTAAGACTTAAAAAAAAGGTTTTTTTTAATCTTGGATAAGAAACCATGTGTCTTTCTAAGAAGGTAAAAAATATACCAAATAAATTATAAGAAGAAGACCTAATTTTAGAATGTAAAAAACTTTAAACCAAAACCTTGAAAAATTAATTTTGTGTGGCTAAACAAAATGTTTGTAATTATTGTTTAAAAAGTTAGATACTTACAAACTTGGATCTCTTTTCCAACAACTTTAATAAATTCTTCTTTTAATTTGTAGGTTCTTATTTTGTAGTGCCAAATTTTATTCTTCTAAGAAAAATTGAATCAATTTGATACAAAAGAGAAAAATAATTACATGTTATTAACATGAATTTCTAATATTATATAACAATCAAAATTTCAACTAAAATGAAGTATAAAAAAATCATAAGATCAAGAGGTACCTTTTATTCCATTCATTTGGTACAAAAGACAAGGAATTATTATTTGTTTGATATTGATTTGTTTGCAAATGCATGAAAAATGAAACTATTTAAAGAAAATGTTTGGTGTGTTGTAATGGAACATTTTAAATTTTCGTTATAGAATTTGAAAAGATATTTATTATATTTTTTCAATTATATTTTAATACATTTCTTCATAATTTAACATGAAACACATCGTCTTCATTCAAAAAATTATTTTTTAAAAAATATTTAATAATATATTAAAGTTAAAACTATAAACTTAATGAAACCAAAATATACCCATGTTCATCAAAGCTATAAATTTTTAAAAACATAAATGTACCCATATGTTTAGAAAACTCATGTCTTTTCAAATCCTACCATACACCTGCTAATGAATGTACTTTAAACATAATAAAGAAACCCATTAAAAAAACATAATGAAGGAACCTGTGTTTGAGTTTTGCTGAAAACATACTTACTTTTTAGAAATTTAACCATTTCCTGTTTTTCAATTATTTGTGGATGAAATATATATGAGTGCACTTTTATTATTATAAGTCATATTAATATAAAAATTGTAAAGTCCCTAAATCAATAACCTGTTCCTAGAGCCTTTACTTAAATGCATGGCTTGAGGCCTTTAGTGATTTAAAATAAAAGTTGTGGAAACGGATAAAAACGAGATAGTTATTTTATTTGGGAACCCAAAATAATAAGGAAAAATGAAAACAACATTATTTTAATACGAAAAAATCAAACTCAGTTGCGCCTCCTAAACTTATTTTAAAGAATGGAACATAAGAAAGGATGTTTTAGTCAAATAGAATAAATGAAGGAAAACTGAGGCATTAAATTTTGCGAAACTTGCTCCTCCTCATCCCATGGCTTATGTAGCGCTTCTGTCATTCAACCAGCTTGCCTTTGCCCTTACCTGAAAACATTTTTTTTTAAAAGAAAGGGGTGAGTATTACATTCATAACACTTAGTACGAGACCCCACAGCCGGGGTTTCAAGAACATGGGGCCCAAAAATACATAAAAATATTCATGGCTTTTTCCTTCGGCTATTTGTGGGAAATTAAACTTCCTGTTCCATGGCCTCTATTCTGGGTCGACCCTGAGTCGTTTAGACTCACATATCATCAATCATGCATTCATTCATTATTGGGAGTTTAGTTGTCAGGCCTTTGTAAACATTTTCATTCAAAGCTAAATTTCCTCTTCGGCCTCTGATGGGCAACTAACTTCTCCCAGAACATGGCCTCTAAATGGGTCGACTCCAAGAATCATAAAATATGCAATAATATCATCAGGAAAATTTCACCACAGCCTTCGCAAATATTTCAATAAAACACATATAAGGGCCCCAATTGCAAAAATCATTACATTTCAAGTACAAATAATTTCATGGCATTAACATACATCAAGTCAACATGTATAAACTTAGGAACGACAACAATCTATCAATCATGGCTTTGGAATGGTTGGCAGTCCAACCCAATCACAACATTCACATTATATAACAGGAGATAGAATTTAATCCAACATGGCCTTTAAATCAAAAGTTCCCAACCATATGGGGCATTCTCAGCATCAGTCTAGATTTGAAATCGTGTGGGTCCCCTTACCTTAGCCTCGGCTGACATTTGAGTCTTTAACCCCTCCTTCACGTCCTAACTTAAGCCTCCGTTTGACAGAAAAACGAGATAGTGATTATCTCGCTTAGATTCCGCTGTAATTTTCCACAACCTCCACGAACACCTAACACAACCGTGGGTTAAACAATTCAGTCTTAAACTAGTCCCAAAAATTCTACACTTCACAACGGTAGCAAACTCACCACTACGGATCTGGCGACACGCCGTACAAATAAGCGGCTGACGGCAACAGGAGAGTTGCGGCGGCAGCAGTGATGGGGCTGCATTCGGCGGCGGCGAGCGGCAGCGCTGTAGACGCGCGGCCGGCGGCGTCTTAAAGGCAGATCTGCGGGCGGGCGGTGGCTCTGCAGCTTCAACGTGCGACCGACGGAGGATCAGGCGAACGACTAGACGTGCGGCGCAAGCTTCGTCCGGCGGCAGCACGAGCGGCGCGAGGACTCTGACTGCGTCTGGCAAAGCTCCGGTCGGCGACGAGGACTAGCGACGGCGGCTAGGGTTGCTGCTCTCGTGAAAGAGAAAGGTGAAGAGATGGGATGCCTCGTTATGCATGCTTAAAAAGACAAAAAAAGCTCTCTTCTCAAAACCCTAATGGTGTTTAGTTACCAAAATGCCCCTAACTTTCCTTTTAATCACAATAAGCCCTAAGACCAAGTCAAACCTACTATACATTTAGATTTTTAAACCATCACTAAATAGGGAAAAATATAACTTCAAAATCAAAATGCACAAACCTGGTTTACGGGCGTTACAATCTTCCCCCTTGAGAACGTTCATCCTCGAAAGTTCCCAATCCTTGAACAACTCTGGGTGGTTGGCTCGCATTTCCTCCTCTCGCTCCCAAGTAGCTTCCTTTGCTTCCTGGTTCTGCCACAAAACCTTTACCAGGTTGATAGTTCGGTTACGAAGAACCTTTTGGTCCCTGTCGAGAATCTGCACTGGTCGTTCCTCGTAACTCAAGTCCTCGCTCAAATGCAAGGGTTCAAAATCAACCACATGCGTTGGGTCGGGCACGTACTTCCTCAACATGGAAACATGAAAGACATTATGAACTGAAGATAGGGATGGCGGCAATGCCAACCGATAAGCTACTGGGCCAATCCGCTTTAGGATCTCAAAGGGTCCTATAAAGCGTGGACTCAGCTTTCCTTTACGACTAAACCTCACAACCCCTTTCATTGGTGCCACTTTAAGGAACACATGGTTCCCTACCTCGAACTCCAGGTCCTTCCTTCTTGAATCAACGTAGCTCTTCTGCCTACTCTGAGCAGTTTGCATTCTAACTCGAATCTTCTGTATCGCCTCATTTGTAACTTGGACTAACTCAGGCCCCAACAACTGGCGTTCTCCAACCTCATCCCAGTAAACGGGAGTTCTGCATCTCCTTCTGTATAAAGCCTCAAATGGTGCCATACCTATAGTCGCTTGGTAACTGTTATTATAAGCGAATTCCATTAAATGCAGATGGGCATCCCAACTACCTGGAAAGTCAAGGCGCAGCTCGTAGCATGTCCTCCAACACACAGTTAAGGCGTTAAAATCGGCCGTCTGTTTGAGGTGGAACGAGGTACTTTGAGTTTAATTGAGTGCCTAGCGCTTTCGCAAACTCTCCATAACTTAGAGGTGAAACGAGGGTCTCTATCTGAAACAATTTTAGCAGGAACTCCATGCAACCTGACTATCTCCTTCATGTACAACTGTGCCCATTTATCTATGGAATAAGTGGGTTTTCTGGGTAAGAAGTGTGCCGACTTAGTTAGTCTGTCGACCACGACCCAAACCACGGTAAACCCTTTTAAGGTCCTAGGTAGACCTACTATGAAGTCCATGGAAATTTCATCCCAGTTCCACTGCCGAACGTCCAACGGTTGCAACAGACCTGCTGGGCTTTGTCTCGGCGCTTTCACTTATTGACAAACCAAACATCTACTGACATAATCCGGCACATCCTGCTTCATATTCTGCCACCAGAAAAGTTGCTTCAAATCCGGTACATCTTAGTACTACACGGATGCATAGAAAATGGTGAGTTGTGGCCTTACACTAAAATCTCGTTTCGAGTCCCCAACGTCGGGAACACACAACGGACCACTCGAAATAACGATCCCCATCCGGGACGGGAAAACTCTTGTTCTTGCTGAAGAGCTCACCCGACGAAACTTCTCCAACAGCCCAGAATCCGTCGGTTGAGAAGTTATGATACGTTGTCTCAAGGTTGGCTGAACTGTCAACCGTTCCAACCGTGTAGTTGCTTCGCCCAATAAGACTGCAATTTCTGCAGGCTCAAACTCTGACTGCAACTTTGCCTGATCGGTGACTAGAGAGGAAGAATGAATCGACTTCCTACTAAGAGCATCTGCAACTACATTAGCTTTACCTGGATGGTACAAGATTTCCACGTCGTAGTCCTTCACCAGTTCTAACCACCTGCGTTGCCTCATATTCAGTTCTTTCTGAGTAAACAAGTACTTTAAGCTCTTGTGGTCGGTAAAAATTTGGATCTTTTCGCCATATAGGTAATGCCTCCATATTTAAAGCGCGAACACTACGGCTGCCAACTCCAAATCGTGAGTTGGATAGTTCCTCTCATGAGTTTTCAACTGGCGAGACGCATAAGCTATCACCTTCCCATGCTGCATCAGGACACAACCCAGACCTTTCCCTGAGGCATCACTATAGATCACGTAATCCTTCGTACCATCTGGCACTGTAAGGACTGGTGCTGTAACTAAGCTCTGCTTGAGCTTCTGGAAGCTTTCCTCGTAGGTATTGTCCCAAAAAAAAGTGGTACCTTTCCTGGTCAACTGTGTCAAGGGCATTGCTATCGTGGAGAAGTCTTGCACAAAGCATCTATAATAACCTGCAAGTCCAGGAAAGCTACGTACCTCTGTAACCGTAGACGGTCGGGGCCATCGCATAACTGTATCAACCTTGGCAGGATCCACAGAGATTCCTGCCTTGGACACCACGTGCCCCAAAAATGACACCTGACGTAGCCAAAATTCGCACTTCGAGAACTTGGCAAAAGCTTGTGCTCTAGCAAGGTCTCCAAAACCCTTCGAAGGTGTTCTCTGTGTTCCCCTTCGGACTTTGAATAAACCAGGATATCGTCTATAAACACTATAACAAACGTATCCAGAAATTCCTTGAATACTCAGTTCATCAACTCCATGAAGACCGCAGGCTCATTGGTCAATCCAAACGACATCACAGTGAACTCGTAATGTCCATAACGCGACCTAAAGGCAGACTTGGGAATGTCTTCCTCCCTGATCCTCAGCTGATGGTAACCCGACCTCAGATCAATTTTTGAGAAAATAGAACCACCTCGCAATTGGTCAAAGAGGTCGTCTATTCTGGGGAGGGGATACCGATTCTTGACTATGACTTTATTCAGCTCCCTGTAGTCTATGCACAGACGCATAGATCCGTCCTTTTTCTTAACGAACAACACAGGCGCCCCCATGGGGAAACGCTAGGGCGTATATACCCTTTGTCTAGCAAGTTCTGCAACTGCAACTTAAGTTCCTTCAATTCGGCCGGCGCCATCCTGTAGGGAGCCTTAGAAATAGGTGTTGTCCGTGGCTCGAGCTCAATTTTGAATTCCCTCACCGGCGGTAGTCCCGAAAGATCCTCAGGAAACACGTCTGGAAACTCGTTAACTACAGGCACCGAGGACAGTACATCCTTAGTGTGCCCCAAGTCAACTACACTCGCCATCACGCCCCATGCTCCCTGATGGATCAACTTCCTTGCCTTGAGCGCGGACACCCTAGGGTGTGACCCCACTCCTGCTCCCTTGAACCGGTAGCTCTTCTGACAGGGTGGTGTAAACACCACTTCCTTATGACAACAATTTATACTAGCATGATTTCGTGCTAACCAATCCATGCCTAATATAACATCGAATTCGGTCATATCCAGAACTATCAAATTCACTTCTAGCTCGCGGCCCGAGACCGACAACTTACATGCTTTAACTTTTTCAGTAGCATACAAACTCACCCTCGCAGGGGTGGCAACAGATAAAATGACAGCCAAAGGTTCTAACTCAAGCTTAGCTTGGCTCACAAAAGATGCAGAAATAAAAGAATGTGTAGACCGTGAATCAAACAATACAAAAGCGAGATGCCCAAGTATCGGGAGTGTACCGTAACTACAGAGTCAGAGTTGTTGGCATCTCGGCTTGTGCTTGCATAGGCCCTTCCGGGTTGAATCCCTGGTTTCGATGGCCCCACCCCACTAGAGCCCTGGTGGTGACTGTCATTTGCCCTGTTTGGGCAATTTCCAGAGAAGTGCCCCTCCTGACCACATCGAAAACAAGCTCCTGTTCGGGCCAAAGACTTGCCCCAATGAGATCTCCCACAGTTGTTGCAACGGGATTTGTCCCCACCGCTGCCTCCTTGTCTACTTGGCTGATGTCTCTGACCCGTGGTTGGACGGAATCTACCTGTTCCCTGGGAGTTCTGCTAGGGTGTTGTGAGCTTGAGCTAGTCTGATTCCATTTCCTCTTCTGACCTGAGGGGGGTTGAGTTGGGTCACTGATCACCTGTTGGTCTCCTTGTTGTTGGCCGCCTATAAACTCGGCGACTCTAACTGCTGCAGCATAATCAGAAGGCTCCAGGGCTTGCACTGTGCCCTTGATATAAGCATCCAAGCCCATAACAAAACGGTCAATCTTCATGGCTTTTGTACTTATTAGTTCGGGAGCAAAACGCGAAAGTCGCGAAAATTCTCGCTCATAGCTTTCAACAGACCGCTTGTTTAGGCGAAACTGTAAGAATTCCTCTTGCTTCCTATAACGGGCTGCCACAGGGTAAAATTTTTGCCAGGAGGCCTCCCTAAACTGGGCCCACGTCACCATACCTCCTTCAGTGCCCATAGTTCTCTGGGCTGACTCCCACCACATGAAGGCGTCGTCTCTCAGCATGAAGGCGGCGCAAGGCACCCTGTACTCTCCAGGGCAGTTCATGAGTCGAAAGATATTTTCTATCGACGACAGCCACAATTCTGCCAATGTGGGATCTCTTGAAGAATCATCAAAAGGTCGGGGGTCGTATTTCTTGAAATCCTTTAGGTACCGGGCCTCCACTGTCGCGTTTACTTGTCCTTGGCCCATCTGAGCTAACTGAGACGTCAAAGTAGCTTGTATCATTGCTTGCATAGTCTCCAACATCGTAGGCATCGCGGAGTTGGCTTGGCCCATAGCCGGCGCGACTGGAGGAATGTTCCCCTGGTTATTCTGTGGGCTTGTGGTGGATCCGGCGCAGGTGGGGGAACCTCCTCCTAACCCACAGACAATTCTGGGGGCGGGCCCGTTACTCCAGCCCTTCGCCCCCTGCCTCGTCATCTACCTCGTCCTCTTTCTCTAGGTGGCATTGTACTACATCATAACATTAAAGGCTCAGGTTTCATCATACACAGTTTGACTAGAGTACATAAATACTCTCCTAGCATAACTCATACATGCATAAGTTTGCATACAACATTCTAGCTTTCACAAGGGTACACAAAAAAGTAATAAAATAATTAGGATCTTGTGGCAAACCTGGCAATGATTGAGAGTGCTACTAGCCATGGGATTTCGTTATAAGTCTACAGAACCCATGACCTGGGGCTCTGATACAAACTGTAAAGTCCCTAAATCAACAAGACCTGTTCCTAGAGCCTTTACTTAAATGCATGGCTTGAGGCCTCTAGTGATTTAAAATAAAAGTTGTGGAAACAGATAAAAACGAGATAGTTATTTTATTTGGGATCCCAAAATAATAAGGAAAAATGAAAACAACATTATTTTAATACGAAAAATCAAACTCGGTCTGGCCTCCCTAAACTTATTTTAAAGAATGGAACATAAGAAAGGATGTTTTAGTCAAATAGAATAAATGAAGGAAAACTGAGGCATTAAATTTTGCGGAACTTGCTCCTCCTCATCCCATGGCTTATGTAGCGCTTCTGTCATTCAACCAGCTTGCCTTTGCCCTTACCTGAAAATATTTTTTTTTAAAAGAAAGTGGTGAGTATTACATTCATAACACTTAGTACGAGACCCCACAGCCGGGGTTTCAAGAACATGGGGCCCAAAAATACATAAAAATATTCATGGCTTTTTTCTTCGGCTATTTGTGGGAAATTAAACTTCCTGTTCCATGGCCTCTATTCTGGGTCGACCCTGAGTCGTTTAGACTCACATATCATCAATCATGCATTCATTCATTATTGAGAGTTTAGTTGTCAGGCCTTCGTAAACATTTTCATTCAAAGCTAAATTTCCTCTTCGGCCTCTGATGGACAACTAACTTCTCCCAGAACATGGCCTCTAAATGGGTTGACTCCAAGAATCATAAAATATGCAATAATATCATCAGGAAAATTTCACCACAGCCTTCGCAAATATTTCAGTAAAACACATATAAGGGCCCCAATTGCATAAATCATTACATTTCAAGTACAAATAATTTCATGGCATTAACATACATCAAGTCAACATGTATAAACTTAGGAACGACAACAATCTATCAATCATGGCTTTGGAATGGTTGGCAGTCCAACCCAATCACAACGTTCACATTATGTAAGAGGAGATAGAACTTAATCCAACATGGCCTTTCAATCAAAAGTTCATTCTCAGCATCAGTTTAGATTTGAAATCGTGTGGGTCCCCATACCTTAGCCTCGGCTGACAATTGAGTCTTTAACCCCTCATTGAGCCTCCGTTTGACAGAAAAACGAGATAGTGATTATCTTGCTTAGATTTCGCTGTAATTTCCCACAACCGTGGATTAAACAATTCAGTCATAAACTAGTCCCAAAAATTCTACACTTCACAACGGTAGCAAACTCACCACTACGGATCCGGCGACACGCCGTGCAAATCAGTCGCTGACGACAATAGGAGAGTTGCGGCGGCGGCGGCAGCAGTGATGGGGCTGCAGTTGGCGGCGGCGAGCGGCGACGCCAGACGCTACCGGTAGGCGGCGTCGAAAAGCGCGAATCTGCGCGGCGCGCGGCGACAGCTGCGCTGCAGCTTCAACGTGCGACTTGCGGAGGATCAGGCGGGCGTCTGGCTGCGGCGCAAGCTTCGTCCGGCGGCAGCACGAGCGGCGCGAGGTCATCGACTGCGTCTGGCTAAGCTCCGGTCGGCGACGAGGACTAGCGGCGGCATCTGGCAAAGCTCCGGTCGGCGGCGACGGCTAGGGATGCTGCTCTCGTGAAAGAGAAAGGTGAAGAGATGGGATGCCTTGTTATGCATGCTTAAAAAGACAAAAAAAGCTCTCTTCTCAAAACCCTAATGGTGTTTAGTTACCAAAATGCCCCTAACTTTCCTTTTAATCACAATAAGCCCTAAGACCAAGTCAAACCTACTATACATTTAGATTATTAAACCATCACTAAATAGGGAAAAATATAACTTCAAAATCAAAATGCACAAACCTGGTTTACGGGCGTTACAAAAATAATAAAGAAATAATTATAATTAAATAAGAGATATATTTGAAATTATGAAATTGTCCTTAGTTTCGATAAAATAGTCTAAAAATGATTATATAGCTTAAACAGTTTTTAAGATGGTAAGATAAAATTATAAATTGTGATTTTAAAGAGAAATTCAATAAAAACATTCATCTACTACAACTAAAATTAAAAAGATCATAATATACATAAATTTTTATAACAATTCTTTTTATTATTATAAAAGAAACTAAATATATTTGTAAGAAATAATACTTATGAACTTAAAATATACTTGTGCTTAACTCTATACAGTAGTATGTCATTTTCAAGCTTTCTTTCTTACACATCTTCAGTCTTGTCTTCAATTACAAAAGATCAACATTGCAATAAAAGAAAAAAAAATGAAAGTTAGATTAAGTAATCCAACAAAAATTATAAGCCAAAGCAAGATAATAAATAAAAAACGAAAAGTATAACCTAAACATAAGAAATAAAGAGAAAACTCAAATATTTGTAACAAAATCTTGAAGTGAGCTTTCTATATATAGTTGTAGTTGTAGGAGATAACAAATATAAAACCTTTAAGATTACACAATTAAGCCAAACTAAACATAAACTTATAGATTTTAGAAATTAAGTTATAGAAATGAAAAGATAGAACTTTTCATATTCTAACCTCTATATAAATGTGAGAAAAAGAGATTAAACAATTAATTTCATTTTTTAATATATTTTTAATTAAGTCATAATATATAAGTGATAAAACAATCATAAAAATCTATAATAATTTTTTTTAAAAATAGAAATTTTGACAAACGTGGATGAGTATGTTGAACTTAGCTTTTAGTAATATATTTTTTAATTTTAAAAACAATTTAATAGGGACAATTTAAGCATTATTTTTAACCTTGAGTATGATATTGTCCCAAAGAAAAAATATTTCATATTTTAGATTTTAAAATGTTATTTCAAGAATTAAATTAAATATAAAAAATTTATAATTTGTTAATGGTATGTTTGCAAATTTAAGATTTGATAAAGGGATAAAAATGTCCAAAAATGATTATTCTCCTTAGTCATAGTAAGATAAAATAAGATAAGATGAGTTGAAGGGGGACTTCGTCCTTGAACACGCTTAACAATTGAAATAATCATAATGTTATCACTTTTTTGTCTTTTTGTGGAATGTGTGCATTTCACTTTTTTTAATATAATTTTATTATTTATTTATGTTTATTTTTAACCTTTTTTTAGTACATCCATGGTATTAAATTTCCGTCAACATGTCGATATTTCCACATGTCCATGGGTTCGACATCGACACTTAGAGTGAATCGACATTTCCATTATATCGTACAAAATTGATGAAATATTAAAGAAAATTACAACAAAATGTAAAATGATGTGAATATAATATTATGACAAGTATTTTAACTTATTTGAAAAAGGTTGAAGGTTTATTTTCTAATTTAAATATATTTTTAAAATTTTTTGTTTTTAAAGTTTTCCACAAATATCCATCGACATCGACATTTTATCGATATTTCCATCGACATTTCCTTGAAATTGAGACCTCGATATTTCCATCGACATCGACATTTTAAACCTTGCTTATAATATATTGTCAAAAATTCTACAAATTGTTGGGAGTGTGACCAAAATCCCACATCGGCTAGATAAGGAGAAAATCATGGATATAAAAGTGAGTGACAGTATCTCTATTGGTATGAGACCTTTTGGGTAAAACTAAGAGACTTCTTGTTGGGGTTGATCAAATTCAGACACACAATGGGTTTTTTTATATTTTAAATATTTATTGGTTTTAGTTCTGTGATTTGAATCTAGTTTCAATTTAGTCCATATAGTGTTTGGGACAACGGGTCTCGACATATTTTCATAATAGTATGATATTGTCTACTTTGGACAAAAACCCTCATGTGGCTTACCTAAAATGAAATATGCTATTGATATGCTACTGATATACTAAATTTAAATTATATCAGATAAACTGTTGATATACTACTGTATCTAAAAAATTATTGCTAGATTTACAAATATCTTCTCCGTGTTGTTCAATATGGAGAAAATCTGTAGTCTATCAACAATAGATCTAATATAGCAACGATATATCTAACAAAAAACTAACTGCATAAGTGATATACTAATTCTGTTGATTTCAATAATATTAAGTATATATCAATGTGATATACTACTGATATATACTTTATTTAGTATATCAACATTATATCACAAATTGGGATTTATGTTTGATAGTGATTTATGTTGACATACTTTATTAGTAATATTAGATATATCAATGGGATCTCAAAATCTATTGTTAAATTTACAAATGTCCTCCTTATATTTTTCAATATCGGGAAAATGAGTAGTTTATCAATAATAGATATGATATACCAATGATATATCCAACCAAAAAGTAACTACATGAATGATATAATATCTGTTGATTTCACTAATATTAAGTATATATCAGTGTGATATACTAACGATATACTTTATTTAATATATCAATGGTATATCACAAATGGTGATTTATGCTTGACAGTGATTTATGCTAATATATTTTATTCAGTAATATTAAGTATATCAACGGGAACTCAAAAAACTATTGCTATATTTGGAAATGTCCTCCCGTGTTTTTCAATATCAAAAAAATCAGTAGTTTATTAACAATAGATCAGATATACCAATGATATATCTAACCAAAAAATAACTAATAACCGTTGATTTCACTAATATTAAGTATATATCGGTGTGATATACTACCAAAATACTTTATTCAGTATATCAACGATATATCACAAATAGTGATTTATGCTTGATAATGATTTATGATGATATACTTTATTCAGTAATATTAAGTACATCAACGGGATCTCAAAAGCTATTTATAATGTTTGACATTTCAGGTAGAGTAAATTTCAGGTTATGCTTTTAAATTTTAGGTAAATTCATAATTTAAAACCAAATTGGATTGTTATATCTTATTGTATGAGATGTGTTATTGTATAGAGTATATCATTAATATACTACTGATATAGGTATATGAAGTTAATTAAAAGTATATCAGTAACTCGCATATGATATATGTTCATTTCATTGATATACTAATGATATACTAAATGTTAGGTATAATATTAGTGAAATAAACATATAAAAAATGAAGTAGATTAGTGATATACTAATATGCAAAATATCTCTAATTTGCTACCGATATATAGGAAGTATATCATTCTAAATGATATACATAAAATAAGGGTATCCATAGTATATCAATAATATAGTATTAACATACTTCGCTTTAGGTATATATTGGTATATAAAAATAAAGTATATCAGATATACTTCTGATATACTAATATAAAGTATATCAAATATACTACTGATATACCAAATGTAAAGTATATAAGATATACTACTGATATACCTGTTGCTACACCAATGAGGATAAATCTGGAAAAATAAAAAAACGAAAAATCAGATTTAAAAAAATTTGCTAGATTTGCAAATCTAAAAAATTATAGTTAAGCTTGCAAATATGTTAATATTTTATGCTACCCATTACCATTTTCCTTTTTTAAATAGTTAAATGTTTCGTCTAAAAGCCTTTTTTGAATGTCTTTTTATTTGTTTGGATTTCTTAAATCACTTTTGATTTTCGAAAAAAATTTAAAAAGTATTTAATTAATTGATTAGCGGCAACTTTTACCATTCTAAATTTTAACCAAAAAATATATATTTTTTAAATGTACTTTGGTTATCTATAAGCACTTTAAATGGGATAAACTATGTTTATGTAGTTTCAACTGCTTAATGCAATTTTAGAAGTTAGTTCTATGTTTGATTCCATGTATAGAATTTAGTTTCAGTTTGATTTTTTTTATTCTATGATATTTTTTGAAAGTTTAACTATTTAAATTCTAGATTTTAAAGCGTTGTAACTACTAAATTTATTTACTAAGATTAATTAATAATATTGAGCATTTGTAATTATTTTATTTTATAACTTATAAGCTCCTCTCTCAAAATTTTCTTGTTTTTTTTTCTCTTTACTCGAGTCTACTGAATGTCATAGTCCTTGGTCTTAATACAATTTATCGAGATAGCATATTTACCTAATTAGGTAACTTCAATCATTTCTGTACTCAAAGAAAAAAACTTCAATAATTTTCTTTCATTAAAATTTATTTGTCTCCATTTGTTTTTTTGGGCCAATAAAACTAGAAAAATTTTGATGAAGTGAAAATTTGAATAATGTATAGTTTTAGCATTCAAAGTTAAGGGAGATATAAAATTTTAAATTAACTTCAAATTTCAAATCAATGAAAACTTTACCTACTTATTTTATTAGGATCAATTTATTGAGAAAAATAAAATAATTATATTTGTTGAAGATCATACCGAATGAATGAACTGAGGATTTAACTAAGTTGAAGAAAAACATAAATATTTATAAAAACTACAAAACACAAAATTATGATATAAAACTGCATGAAATTTTAATACAAAAGCAATTAGAAATTCAGGTAGTCGTGTATGCCACATATATAATGTCTTTAAACTATATATGTGACACTCAATTTAATCAGGTATGCTCAAGTTAATTTTGTTTAGGTTAATTAAATTTTATTTAATTAACTTATATTGAAAATATTTAGTGAGTTGGATAAGACTTTGGAAATTTAAGTATTTTTAGGGCAAATGTGATATTTTGGATTTTTAAGGGACCCAAACTAACCTATTCAGTCCTATTTAACTCAGGTTGATTATAGTCGGAAGGAAACACTTCTAAACTCTCTCCCTCTGCGTCAAGTTTGAGTTGGCCTTACAAGATCAGTTGCAGACGTTTTGGTAAGCAAATGCTTCTATTTCTCCTTTTCCTTTCCTTTCGTTGTGAAACGTATTTCTTAAAACTAAACATATCACATATATCCTAGGCTAAACATGCATAAAACTGAGAAGAAAACAGTAAGTTAAGAACGTACTAATCTCTTGAAGAACCTTTCTTCAGTGTTTTCTCCTCCGGTCACGAACTCTCTCGTACCAACGATCTCAATGATCTTGTTCCTCGAACCGAACAACAAGAACACCTCTAAAAAGACTTCTCGATTGTTCTCGGTATGTTGAGGGAGAGTGGTGGGATTCCCTTTGGTTTTAAGGTGGAGATGATGTAGAGAGAATTGAGAGATTTTGAGAGAGAGAGCTTTTCTCTTGGATGCCAAATCCAAAAAATGACCAAATGATCTCCAAAAGCTTCTCATAAAGCCTTTATATAATGGTGGGTGGTGGAGTTAAAATCACCACCAATTCACCATTTTAGGTATTTCATACCTCATTATACAAATCTTATTTGCATAATTGTGGAATTTTAAATTGAATCACATTCAATTTAATTTCTCCAATTAGGCTATACTATAGTTTATTATGAATCTCATTCACATCAAACTATATATTATGTCAACTATATCACATATAAATGACATAAATACCCAATTAATGAATTTGAACACTTCAAATTCACACCAAACTGTAAACTCTCAAATTGTCCAATTTGAGCCAACTGATGGACCTAATGGATCTAAGATTAACCCGTCAAACTCTTTGACCCAGTTTATTCAACATTCATTAGCTACGATAACACTCCACTAAAACCCGTAGCTGCACTGTAACGCCCCTACTTTTCTATGACCAACTCCTAGGGACATTACTACACATGCATGCATTTATAGGCCAAGAGATAAAAGATTTTAAAAGAAAAACTTCCAACCAACATAAATTGTTTTCAGGGATCCCAAATCAAATCATTTAAAACAGATAAAAGTATCAATTTAACATGGCCTATTAAAACTGTAAGTAAATTTAAACTTCAACTAAAACATAAAGAGACCATAACAGTTATAAAAGAAATGTGCGGAAAACATGTCTATTCCCATGGTTCTAGCAACGTGCCTCCGTCACTCGCCCTGCACGCCCTTGGCTTTACCTGAAAAACATTTTTAAAGGAAAGGGTGAGTATTGCATAACAATACCCAGTAAGTGACCTCGCTACCGAGGTTTGGGATATGCATACACATACAATCATGACTTTACACTTGGTCGAAATATACATATGCGGGACCTAAAACTTTCTCATATTGTCAGGTCTTTAATCCATGACTTCCTTTTTATTTGTGTGGCCGACTGGTCATCCTGAGTCATTTCATTTTGAGTCCCTCACAGACCCCTGTAATAATTTTGAGTCCCTCACAGACCCCTGTAATTAGACCCATAGGGTCTCTATTGCATGTTTGACCATGCACATACTGATCTCAGGAGACCAATGTCCACACTTTTCATTAGTTCAATTCATGACATACATAACATGCATGAGGTCCCATCATTCACATAATAATAGTGTACATGTCACAAACATCATCGTCACTATGCAAATCATACTTTTCTCATAGACAGTTTGAAGATCATACTTTTGTAGGAAAACATGAAATATTCTCATACAAATTACTGTCATATTCTCACATGAAATACTAGAATACTTTTACATAGCATACAAGAACATTCTCACATAAAATAATAGTTTGTTTCCACATGAAGCATTGAAATACTTGTACATAAAATATTAAGTATTCTCACGAAAATATCTATATATTGTCATATGAAAAATATAAACTAATTTCGCATGAAATCATGAAAAATCATTTTCTTCATTCCCAATAAAAGTTCGGCTGGGTCCCTTACCTCGAGCTTTGATCTCACTATTTCCTTCTAATTCTTAATTTAACGGTCTCCTCCAAATAACCTGAAACCAAGAATTCTTCTATTTCGTTACCTTACTACGCAACTCATCCAATACAAAAAGTCTAAGTACCAAAAGCGTCTAAATTCTCATTTTGTTCCAATTACCTCAACTCCGAAGAGCAAGCTGAATGTTGGTTTATTTGCTCCGAAACTACTTGGGAATCTTGATCCTGAAATTCAGTTCGTTCCTACAATAATTTCATAAGCATATTTTCATACGAATCCGATCCAAATAATCCTATAATCCAAAATCGAAGAGGGTTTCGCGTGGCTCACCTAATCCACAATCTTGACCTCGAATACCTCCGGATTTGCCGCGTAACGACGAACAACGGCCGCTGGTCGGACTCCGGCGTGGCTGCACTCGGCGCGATCTCTGGACGTGGAGGCGAACGGTGCTGCAGACGTGAACGACTTGTTGAAGCTTCGACGTTTTCCCTCGGCGGTTCGGTTGAACGCGGCGGCGAATGAAACTCTCGGACGTCTGGACTCGTGGGTTTTCGCCGGCGGGGTCTTGCGATCGGCTGGACAGAGTCAATTCACGAGCGGCGGTGACTCACGGCTGGATGGCTGGGCGCTCCCGGCGTTTTCTTCGTGCGCAAGTCTGATCGGCGGCAACTCTTAATCGACTGCAGTTGGACGTGCGGCTTCCCCCCCCTTTGATCGTGAGCTTGGTCGCGGCTGGGATGAAAAGATCACGCTCGTCGATCCACCGGTGGAGCAGCACACTCCTCGGCTTGCAGGCGGCGCGGGTACAGGAAAGCCGGACGACGGTTACTCTTTTTGCGAGTGAGCGCTCCGACTAGGGCTTCTGTCCACGACTTCCGGTGCAGCGCGGCGCGTGCGTCTTTGGGTGGCCCGTCTGCGTGGTCTCGCTCCGATCGGCAGCAGCTGTAATGAAGGTATGTGGCTCTCGGTTAGGGCAAGAGGGAGGAAGACAAAGAGCTTAGGGTTAGGGTTTTGCTAGGGTTAGGGTTTTGCTCTAGAGTTTTGATTCCTCCTCCTTTTGGTTGAGACTTAAGGATATTTAAATACCATACCTTAGGTTAAAAATTCAAATGCCAATTACACCCTCATTTAGACATTAATAACCAAAACGCCCTTGCAATTTCCTTTTCCTTTAATTTCATAGATAATCTTATCTTAAAAGGAACAATTCACTTAAACTAAACAAAATTACGGCCTCACTCTCGCCGAGCTTGATTAAAATCACTAATCCAGCTAAACACAGCGGTTAAATAGAGTGTTAAAAAAAATAAATAATAGTACCTGTGGTGATGGTCGTCACAATCTTCCCTCCTTAAGAACTTTCGTCCTCGAAAGTTCCTATTCTTGAAATAACTCGGGTATTTAGCTCAGACTTCCTCTTCTCGCTCCTGGTAGCTTCTTCCGTGCGGTGGTTACGCCACAACACTTTAACTAAGCCGATCTCACGGTTCACGGAGGGTTTTTCGATCTCTTGCAATAATGCATGCACTGGTGCGTTCGCCATAACTCAGATCTTCTGCTAACTGCAATGGTTCGAAGTCTACGACATGAGTCGGGTCTGGAACGTATTTTCTCAACATGGAGACATGGAATACGTTATGAACTGCTGACAGGGAAGGCGGCAGTGCCAATCTGTAGGCCACTGCACCAATTCTCTCTAAAATCTCAAATGGTCCGATGAATCGCGGACTCAATTTCCCTTTTCGGCTAAACCTTAGAATTCCCTTCATTGGGGCCACCTTAAGAAATACGTGGTCCCCAACATCGAATTCTAGGTCCCTTCGTCTCGTGTCGGCATAACTCTTTTGTCTGACTTGGGCGGTCTGCATTCGCGCCCTAATCTTTTGTATTGCCTCATTAGTGGCCTGTACTAATTCTGGACCCAACAACTGGCGTTCACCAACCTCCTCCCAGAAAACGGGAGTTCTGCAACGTTTTCCATAGAGAGCTTCAAATGGAGCCATTCCGATGGTCGACTGATAACTGTTATTATAAGCAAACTCCATTAAATGCAAATGAGTGTCCCAACTGCCTGGGAAGTCTAAGGTGCAAGCTCGCAACATATCTTCTAATATCTGGTTTAAACGTTCTGTCTGCCCATCCGTCTGTGGATGAAAAGCTGTACTAAAGTTCAACTGCGAACCTAACGCTCTCTGTAAACTCCTCCAGAAGTTGGAGGTGAAACGTGGATCCTCGCTCAAAATAATCTTGACTGGAATCCCATGCAAAGCGGATTATCTCCTCCGTAAAAAGTCGTGCCCACTTATCCGTAGAATAGGTGGGTTTCCTGTATAAAATGTCTTGACTTGGTTAATCATCCACTATGACCCAAATTACCGAGTAGCCTCGTAAGGTTCTAGCGGTCCAACTATGAAATCCATAGAGATCTCCTCCCATTTCCACCGAGGTACATGCAGCAGTTGCAGGTAATCCTGCGGGCCTCTCGCCTAGGTGCCTTCACTGGCGACAAGTCAAACACTTGCTGACAAACTCTGCTACGTCGCGCTTCATATTACACCACCAAAATGACTGTTTCAGATCTCGATACATCTTGGTACTGCCAGGATGCATAGAAAATGGTGAGTTGTGGGCTTCGCTCAAGATTTCGGTTTTCAGTTTGTCATCGTCTGGCACACATAATCGTCCCTGAAATAATAATCCTCCATCTGTGGATAGGGAAAACTCTGTCAACTCACCTGTAGTTACTGCAGTAAGTTTTTCCACTAACCGAGGGTCTTTCTCGCTTGAGACTCAACAATGCGTTGTCTCAAGGTTGGTTGTCTGGATTAAGCCCGAGCCAAGCCGAGCGTGGTCTTTCCTACTAGTACCGCGATTTGGCTCGTGCAAACTCTGCAGTAACTCTGCTCTCATCGGTAATCTCGTCTTTGAAGTATGCACTGGCTTTCTACTGAGGGCATCGGCCACTACGTTAGCCTTACCGGGGTGGTATTGTATGTCAATATCATAATCCTTCACTAATTCCAACCATCTGCGTTGCCTCATGTTCAATTCCTTCTGGGTGAACAGATACTTCAGACTTTTATGATCTGTAAAAATCTGAATTTTCTCGCCATACAGGTAGTGTCTCCAGATCTTTAATGCAAAGACCACTGCTGCTAGCTCCAAATCATGAGTTGGATAGTTCCTCTCATGCGTCTTTAACTGTCGGGATGCATAGGCTATTACCTTACCGTGCTGCATTAGAACACAACTCAAACCTTTCTTAGAAGCATCACCAGAAACCACAAAACTCCTGTTCCCTGAACTGTAAGAATCGGGTGACACTAATCATGCTTGAGTTCTTGGAAACTCACCTCACAAGCATCATCCCAAACAAATGAGTTTCCCTTGCGCGTCAGCTGAGTCATAGGCATGGCTATCTTGGCGAAGTCCTGCACGAAACGTCTATAATAACCTGCAAGACCCAGAAAACTACGCACCTGCAGTAGCGGTGGTGGTCGACGAGAGGCCCCGTGTGACGGCCTCCACTTTTTTGCGGGTCAACAGAGACTCCAGCTTCGGACACCACATGCCCTAAGAAGGATACTTGTCTGAGCCAGAATTCACACTTGGAAAATTTTGCATACAACTTATTCTCTCTTAGCGTGAGTAAAACTTTTCTCAGGTGCATTTCATGCTCTTCATCACACCTGGAGTATATCAGTATATCGTCGATGAACACAATCACGAACGTATCAAGAAACTCTTTGAATAAACGGTTCATCAAGTCCATGAAAGCGGCAGGAGCGTTGGTCAAACCAAACGGCATCACTGTGAACTCGTAATGCCCATAACGTGATCTGAATGCTGTTTTAGGGATATCCTCTTCACTGATTCTCAACTGATGGTAGCCTGATCTCAGATCAATCTTGGAGAACACTGTTGCTCCTTGCAACTGATCGAACAGATCATCTATTCTGGGGAGAGGGTATTTATTCTTGATCGTAACTTTATTCAACTCCTCATGTAATCTATGCACAGCGCATGGATCCGCTCTTTCTTTTCACGAACAATACAGTGCTCCCAGGCGCGTCGCTAGGCGTATAAACCCCTTGTCCATGAAGTCCTGCGCAATCGTAGTTTCAGCTTCTTTCAACTCTGCGCGGTGCCATTCTCATGACGGTGCCTTGGATATCGAGTCGCCCCCAATTCCAATCTGATGTTAAAATCTACCTCTCGACCGGAGGTATTCCGGGAGGTCCTCGGGAAGACGCGTCAGTAAATTCATTCACCATCGTACCGATGTCACCGAGGTCTCCGTACACCTTGCATCTAGTATGCAAGCTAAGACGCCCCAAGCTCCCGATGTAATAACTTTACGGCCTTAAGGGCGATGGTTACCTTAGGCCTACTTCCTCGCTATCGTACCTCCGAACTCAGTGGCCGGTTGGTCGGGAGGAGTGAACACTACCTCCTTCCCCGAAACAATCAATGCAAGCATGGTTCTGCGCTAACCATCCATGCCCAATATTACATCAAAGTCAAACATGTCTAAGACTACCGATTCACTGCTAACTCATGGTCTCATGATGGTCACACTACCATCCTTGACTTTCATAGTGGCTAACAAATTTATTCCGCGAGGAGTGGAGATGCATGACAGAGCATATCAGAATCGTTTCTAGTTCTAACTCAGCTTGATTTACAAAGGATGCAGAAATAAAGGAGTGTGTAGAACCAGAATCAAATAATACAAAGGCAAGGTGCCCAAGTAATGGAAGTGTACACAGAATTCACCGAAGTCAGAGCCATAGATGTCCCTTTACCGGTGCTTGCATAAGCTCTCCCGATGTATAACCGGCCACCAGGCGGTCCCACTATTGATAACCTGAGGTTGGCTAGTGCTGGCTTGACTCGGGCAGTTATTAGCTCTGTGCCCTTCTTTCCCGCACCTGAAACATACTCCGGACCGGGCTAAACACTTACCCTAATGCTGCTACTACGCTTTTGCACTGTGGCTTATCTCCACTGTTATTTCCCGTCCTGTTGGCTTGTGGTTTCTGACCTGAACCTGCACGAAAATGTCCTGGTCTATGCGGTGTACGCTGGGGACGCTGTGAGCTCGAAATTGGCTGGTCCCACTTCCTCTTATGATTTGCCGTGGTGACTGGGGTTAACCACTTCACTGCTTTGTGCGATCTGCGCTGCACCCAAATCAATTCCGCCACTCTCACCGCGGAGGCATAATCGGGAGGTGCTAATGCTTGAATGAAGCCTCGAACATTCTCATCCAAATCCCCATAATGAAGCGCTCTGTTTTCTTTGCCTCTGTGTCAACCGGGCCGGGGCAAAGCGTGACAAACGGGTAAATTCCCTCTCATATACCTCCACTGCCCTCCTGTTCTGGCCAAGCTGTAAGAATTCTGCCTGCTTCCTGTAACGAGCTGCAGCAGGATAAAATTTCCGCCAGAACGCTTCCTTGAACAGATTCCAGGTAATCGTTTCTCCGCTGGCGACAATGGTTCCACTGGCGGACTCCCCACCATAAATACGCGTCATCCTCAAAGATGAAGGTAGCACAGACACCCTCTCGGTCCTCGGGGCGGTTCATCAATCAAGAAGATAGTCTCGATGGAGGACAGCCACAACTCAGCCACAGTGGGGTCACTGGAAGACCCATCGAAAGATCTAGGATCATACTTCCTGAAGTCCTTCAGGTATCGAGATTCCAGAGTTGCATCGTTTCGCCCCTGATTCGCTTGGGCCAGCTGAGTGGCTACTGTAGCTCGCACTAGACTCTGCATAGCCTCCACCATCATAGTCATAACGTTGGTGTTCCCTTGATCTGCCACTGGGGCAACTGCAGGTACATCCTCCTGGCGGCCAGGCTGGTCCTGGGGGAGGTCTCGAACGGGTGGAGCAACCTCTTCTGCTCCAGATGGTAATCTGGTTGGGCGTCAACGTTTTCCCTTGCCTCCGGCCCCTACCACGTCCCCTACTTCTCCCTCGACCTCTAGGTGGCATTTTGTCGATACTACAATACAGAGAGTTTCTAACTCAGTTTCATTACTTCCTAACTACAAGATAGGATCATGTTTGACCATGCACAGACCCCTGTAATAATTTTGAGTCCCTCACAGACCCCTGTAATTAGACCCATAGGGTCTCTATTGCATGTTTGACCATGCACATACTGATCTCAGGAGACCAATGTCCACACTTTTCATTAGTTCAATTCATGACATACATAACATGCATGAGGTCCCATCATTCACATAATAATAGTGTACATGTCACAAACATCATCGTCACTATGCAAATCATACTTTTCTCATAGACAGTTTGAAGATCATACTTTTGTAGGAAAACATGAAATATTCTCATACAAATTACTGTCATATTCTCACATGAAATACTAGAATACTTTTACATAGCATACAAGAACATTCTCACATAAAATAATAGTTTGTTTCCACATGAAGCATTGAAATACTTGTACATAAAATATTAAGTATTCTCACGAAAATATCTATATATTGTCATATGAAAAATATAAACTAATTTCGCATGAAATCATGAAAAATCATTTTCTTCATTCCCAATAAAAGTTCGGCACAAGGTCCCTTACCTCGAGCTTTGATCTCACTATTTCCTTCTAATTCTTAATTTAACGGTCTCCTCCAAATAACCTGAAACCAAGAATTCTTCTATTTCGTTACCTTACTACGCAACTCATCCAATACAAAAAGTCTAAGTACCAAAAGCGTCTAAATTCTCATTTTGTTCCAATTACCTCAACTCCGAAGAGCAAGCTGAATGTTGGTTTATTTGCTCCGAAACTACTTGGGAATCTTGATCCTGAAATTCAGTTCGTTCCTACAATAATTTCATAAGCATATTTTCATACGAATCCGATCCAAATAATCCTATAATCCAAAATCGAAGAGGGTTTCGCGTGGCTCACCTAATCCACAATCTTGACCTCGAATACCTCCGGATTTGCCGCGTAACGACGAACAACGGCCGCTGGTCGGACTCGCGCGTGTTGCACTCGCGCGCGATCTCTCGGGCGTGGAGGCGAACGGTGCTGCAGACGTGAACGACTTGTTGAAGCTTCGACGTTTTCCCTCGGCGGTTCGGTTGAACGCGGCGGCGAATGAAACTCTCGGACGTCTGGACTCGTGGGTTTTCGCCGGCGGGGTCTTGCGATCGGTTGGACAGAGTCAATTCACGAGCGGCGGTGACTCACGGCACCGATGGTCGGCGCTCGGCGTTTTCTTCGTGCGCGCAAGTCCGATCGGCGGCAACTCTTGTCGATCGCAGCTTGGGCGTGCGCTTCCCCCTTTGATCGTGAGCTTGGTCGCGGTGGGATGAAAAGATCACGCTCGTCGATCCACCGGTGGAGCGAAGACACTCCTCGGCTTGCGGCGCGCGCGAGGCTACTGAGGCCGGGCCAGCGGTTACTCTTTTTGCGAGTGAGCGCTCGACTAGGAGCTTCGCCCACGACTTCGCGGTCGGCGGCGGCGTGCGTCTTTGGGATCGCCGTGCTGCGGGTCTCTCGCTCCGATCAGCAGCACTGTGTGATGAAGGTATGTGGCTCTCTGTAGGGGCAGAGAGGAGGAAGACAAAGAGCTTAGGGTTGTGGTTTTGCTAGGGTTAGGGTTTTGCTCTCTAGAGTTTTGATTCCTCCTCCTTTTGGTTGAGACTTAAGGATATTTAAATACCATACCTTAGGTTAAAAATTCAAATGCCAATTACACCCTCATTTAGACATTAATAACCAAAACGCTGCTTTGCAATTTCCTTTTCCTTTAATTTCATAGATAATCTTATCTTAAAAGGAACAATTCACTTAAACTAAACAAAATTACGGCCTCACTCTCGAGCGAGCTTGATTAAAATCACTAATCCAGCTAAACACAGCGGTTAAATAGAGTGTTAAAAAAAATAAATAATAGTACCTGTGGTGATGGTCGTCACAATCTTCCCTCCTTAACAGCTAAACACTGTTAATGGTGTTACATCAGTAGGTCTAATAATTCAAAGTCCGGTCTTGTACAATCTCATTGCACATGATGCCCCCACTCACATGTCAACCACATGAACGAGCTGGATCATCTCGTTTGTATATAATACAAAGCGGGTTGCATCCACAGTGTAACCAGGATTAGGTTTCCAACCCTATCTGTATATTGTAGACCATTCGGGTCATTAACTCGAACGTGATCCTCCCCGTGTGTCCACTACACACCGTTCAAGTCTTAGTTCTCTCATAATACAATGACCCTAGAGCTTAGTTTATTGGATTAAGTTTATAAATATACGAGACACAAAGTTTGAATAAATAACTCTTATTTATTTAAACAATAAATATTACAAACTACACGACATTAGAGCATACACCCCAACAAACTCCAACTTAAACTAAGGTAGTGGAGTACAAAATACATTTCTCAAATGTACAGTAATACAAAAAGTAATACAATAAACTACGACATTTAATACCCCTTTATAATACTCCCACTTGTCCTATTCAGGAAGCACTCGAATACCTAGATTTTCTAGGCGACCCTCAAACACCTTAGCCGTGAGGGCCTTTGTAAATGGATCAGCAACGTTGTGCTTCAACGCTATCTGCGTGACTGTTACGTCTCTGCGGTGCACAATCTCTCGTATCAGGTGATACTTGCGCTCAATATGCTTGCGCCTCTTATGACTCTGAGGTTCTCTTGAGTTGGCTACTGCACCACTATTGTCACAAAAAAGGGTCACTGACAAGTTCATATTTGGAACAACTTCCAAATCCAACATGAACACCCTAAGCCAAACAACTTACTTTGCAGCTTCATAAGTTGCAACATACTCGACTTCCATCGTGCAATCAGTGATGCATCCCTGCTTGATGCTTCGCCACACTACAACTCCTCTATTAAGATGAACACTGACCCCGATGTTGACTTCCTAGAATCCTTATCGGTCTGAAAGTCAGAGTCTGTGTATCCCGTAAGGATCAAATCCCCACTTACATACACAAGGTTGTAGTTCCTCGTTCTCCTTAGATACTTGAGGATTGCCTTAATGTCCAGTGATCTAATCTTGAATTGGATTGATACCTACTGACAATCCCAACTGCATAACAGATGTCGGGCCTAGTACACAACATGGCGTACATCAGGCTCCCTACAGTTGAAGCGTAAGGGATCCGTCTCATATCCTCAACCTCTTGAGGCGTCTTAGGACATTGATCCTTAGATAGGTGAACCCCATGCCTGAAAGGCAGCAAACCCTTCTTGGAGTTCTGCATCTTATACCGTGACAACATCTTGTCAATGTAAGATGCTTGAGACATGGCTAATGTTCTGTTCTTCCAATTCCAGACTATCTGGATACCTAGAACATACTAGGCTCTCCCAAATCTTTCATTTGGAATTGCGAAGTCAACCATTCCTTAATGTCAGTAAGGAATCCTAAGTCATTCCCATTGAGCAAGATATCATCCGCATACAATATCAGAAATGCGACATTACTGTTGATGATTTTCTTGTAAACGCAAGGCTCATCAACATTCTAACTAAAGCCATAAGATTTGATCGTCTCATCAAACCTATATTTCAAGACCTCGAGGCTTGTTTCAGTCCATAAATAGACCTTTGAAGCCTGCAAATGTTTTTCTCTTGGCCATGGGTAATGAACCCCTTGGGCTGGTCCATGTAGATGGTCTCGTAAAATTGGCATTCAGAAAGGTCGTCTTGACATCCATCTTTCATACCTTATAGTAATAACATGCGACAATGACCAAAAGTATCCTGATAGACTTTACCATGACAATAGGAGCAAAGGTTTCCTCATAGTCAACCCCTTCTCGCTGGGTAAAACCCTTTGCCACTAGTCTAGTTTTGAAGGTCAGCACCTTCCCATCTACGCCACGTTTACGCTTATAGATCCATTTGCAACCAATGGGTTTAACCCCATCTGGTTGGTCCACAAGCTCCCAGACGGAATTGAAGTACATCGACTCCATTTTCTGGTTCATAGCTTTAGTACATTCGTCTTTGTCAACGTCTGCCATTGCCTGATCATAGGTCAATGGATCTTCACAGTCATCATCAGGGGTGACGACTTGGGTTTCAGCCAAACCCATGTAACTTTCGACTGTCTGACAACCCTCTCACTACATCGAGGCATTCTCAACTCTTGAGAGCGTACTTGACTAGACGAGCTAGGATCAATAACACTTGTTGATGTACTAGCACCATCAGCAACTCTTGCTGATGAACTGCCCATTTCGTTTAACACAACCTTACTCCTTAGTAAGTGATCCTTGATGTAGTCCTCCAAATGGAATGTGACGTTTGTCGACACAAACACCCTATTTTCCTTAGGATCGTAAAACATACCACCTCTTGTCTCTTTTGGGTAACCTACAAAGAGACACAATTTTGAACGGGGTTCCAACTTCTTCGAGTTTGACACCAACACACGAGTCGGGCATCCCCAAATCTTGAAATAGTATAAACTGCCTTTACGACCATTCCAGAGTTCGAAAGGTGTTTCAAAAACACTGTTCAACAGAACGCTGTTCAAAATGTAAACAACAGTCTCCACTGCGTAACCCAAAAAGAATCAGGGAGACAAGTATAACTCATCATCGATCGAACCATGTCCAACAGGGTTTTATTTCTCCTTTTTGATACACCATTCTGCTGTGGCATACCAGGTGCTGAAAGTTGGGACGTAATTTCATGTTCTATCATATAGTCCTGAAATTCAATGTCCATATACTCTCCACCACGATTCGATCGAAGTGTTTTAATCGTTTTACCTAATAGGTTCTCAACCTCAGTCTTGTACTCCTTGAACTTTTCAAGAGTTTTAGACTTTCGATGCATTAGCTAAATGTATCCATATCTCGAATAATCATCTATAAAAGATACAAAGTATTCGTAACCTCCTCGTGCTTTAACACTCATCGGACCACAGAGGTCAGAATGTATGCTCAAGAGGCTCTTTGACTCTATATCTTTTTCCACTAAAAGGACGTTTGGTCTTTTTGCCTTCAAGGCATGACTCACAAACCGGTAAAGAGTTTTCCTCCAACTCACTTAGAAATCCGCTCTTCACTAGTCTCTCAATCCTATTGAGATTTATGTGACATAACCTTAGATGCCAAAGATGGACGTTTTCTTTTGGAGAAACTTTTAATCTCTTAGTTCGTGTTTCAGCCGTTTTAAACAATTCAGCATTCAAAACACTTTTGACCGAATTAGGCTTTAAAACGTATAAATTACTCTCAAGTGAAGTAGAACACGACAAATTGCTTTTGAAAGAAATAAACGCTTTATTTAATTCAAAAGTGTTTGAAGTAGAACATGACAAATTGCTTTTGAATTAAATAAAGTGTTTATTTCTTTCAAAAGAAACAGAGATACAGTGTTCAATCAGGCAGAACATAGAAACTAGGTTTCTAGTAAATCCTGGAACTATATACAAATTATCTAATAAAATGTAATTCCTGCCAAAAAAGAGCTTCATGATGGGATTGAATCCCATTGTGGAAGCGATTTGAATTACGTGTTCTTGTAATGTATTACATAGATCAAATAAAAAACTTACACAAAATGATTAAGCATGCTTATTAGATCATATGGACAACAAGTATGTTACCTTTGTAGACAAAACAACACGTGCTCCTTTGATCCTCACGTTCTCATGATCTCATCAATCTCGCGTACTTCACAAACTACGAAGTAGTTTTCAATTCGTCTGCTAGATCTTTTCCGTTGTATCTCTAGGAAAAGGAAGGTGGTGGAACCTCTTTTGGAGTTGGGAGAGAATTTTAAGAAAACAAGTGCTTTGGAACTTTTCCAACTAAAAGCACTTGTCTAAAGAGCACTAGGGTTGCCTTTTGAATTAGGTTGACAAATGTGCATCTCATGCACATATTTATAGAGAAATGGGATGGAAAAAACCATCATACCCTTATAGTGCTCTTATGATATATTTCTCATGGATGGAACCATATGTTATATCAATTATATCATATATAATTGACATATCCCTTTAAATATGAAATTGAACATTTCAATCTCACTCCAAACTATAAACCCTTCTTATTTCCATGTTAAGCCAATGGAGGGACCTAATGGATCTACAGATCATGAGCTCCAATGATACAAGATTAATCGATTAAACTCTTGGATTCAATTAATGAACATTCATTAACTATAAGTCATTTCACTATAGACTCATAGTTGCATTCTCCTCACTGTAGACTATGTTGTATCCACTGATATAATCAATACTTGTGAGTCGACCCTTCATAGGTTGTTCGTAATCATAGCTGGGTGAAATTACTGTTTTACCCCTGTGAATACATTTTGTTCCTTAAGCTCTACTGATCCTTTAATGAACAATCAGTCTATGGTTCTACCATAAAACTTGATCCTTCTTAAGCTAGTAAGAAGGCAGGGCCCCATTGTTCAAGATCTGGATTCAGTTCTTAAGAGAACAATCTATCTGATTCCCTAATTTAGGAATGAGTGAATTCCTTCTTACATAGTTATGTCCCTGAGAAGGTAGGCTTATTGAGTCGGCTACAAGCCACTCTCACCCATACTAGTCTAAGGACAAACCTCATAAGCAGGAGTTCGTAGCTTGCTCAGGATTCAGGTCAAGTCACTAATGATCATCTATGAATTATTATACCTATCTTGTAACGGTGTTACTCTAGTAGGTTAATAACTCGCGGTCCGGTATTGTATAATCTCATTATACAGGATGTCTCCACTCGCATGTCTACCACATGAACGAGTTGGATTACCTCGTTTGTACCAAATACAAAGCGGGTCGCATCCATGATGTTACCAGTATAAGGTTCCCAACCCTATGCATGTACCATAGACCTTTTAGGTTATACTTGAACAACTTAATCCAACTTATGTCTACTACATAAATGTTCAAGATCTATCATTATAACCTTGAAACTTACTTGATTAGATTTAGATTTATATGCGAGAATATAATAAATAACAACTTTATTTATTGTGTAATGATAATTACAAAACTACACTTGTTTAGGGCATAAATCCCAACACTTCACCGTGTCGATCGTCGCAACAGAGACAACTTATCCGGATCCAACCCTGAGCGTTATCTCACCCTCCTACAGCTGCTACCAGGAACTAATTCCCTGAAAAGAAGAACAAACATGGTTAGTGACGCTTGAATCCAGTATCCAGATAGAGTCACTACTCTACACTAAACAGGTTTCTGTAACAAGTAAATCACATTTACCTTATTTTTTCTTGTCGGCAAGGAACTTGGAACAATTCCTCTTCCAGTGGTCGTCCCCATTGCAGTGGAAACACTTTCCTTTCTCTACAACCTCCTTGACCTTTTTGCCTGTCTGGGCGGCAGCGCGGTTAGCTTTACCCTTTCTCAACTTTTTCTTCTTCCCTTTCGGGCTTGAAGAACCTACAGACTTAGTTCTAGAGGTAAAACCCTGTGATAGGACTTGAAGGCAACATTTGCCTCAGCTTCTGGTCCCCTGATTCGCATCAAGGACTGAAAGTTCTGTAGTTCGTTGAGTAAGGTAGTCAGAGTGTAGCTAATCTTGTTCATAATAGCATTGCTACGAAACTGAAGGAAACTCTTCGGAAGAGTCTCCAGGATAAGGCTAACCTAGTTCGACTCGTCGATCGAAGCACCGTTCATCTCTGTTAGGTTAAAGTGGGTCATCATATCCAGAACATGTTCACGGATAGACGTTCCCTCCTTCATCCTTATATTGAAAATGTGTTTGAGGGCAACGTGTCGATCCTGAAAGGGTTGTTATCCAAACATGTTCTACAACGATTCCATGATCTCCTTCGCGGTGACCATTACCTTATGCTTTTTTGCCAAGACAGACAAGCTGATCCATCGATCTTAGGCATCACGAACACTTCGCGATGCGATCGAGCTGGACACCTAAGGACACTCCTCAGTGAGCGTGAACTTTAGGTCGTTGGTAACTAAGATCGTGTTAATATTGTTTTTCCACGTTTGAAAGTTATCGCCTACGTACTAATTTTTCAGAAGCTAACATGGCTATAATTGAACTCAACATTTTGTTTGCTAAAATAGAAAAAACTTTGTATTAGTCTCGCAAGAACTTTGAAAACCTAATCATGTTTTAACAAATTTTATTCTATGATCCCTAGGTCATTAAAATTGCAATGATACCCCAAAGGGTTAGAATGACCGCCACCGAAGGGTAGACAGAATCTCTCCTCCTCTACGACGAGACTTTCTCGACCAGACACTAATACCAGAATAACTCTTATTTCATTAGGAATCCAGTTACCATTTTTTCGGTTTGAATTCATTAACTCTTAATGAATCCCATGAGTGTCACCCTCTATCTTTAAATTTTCAAGTATCAGTCCAAACAATAGCCACCGAAGGGAGGACTACGAAGGAAAACCAACAAGGAAATCGTATCACTTTCGAAAGTTCACGGTGTTTCAACTCCCATAATCAAAGCCCTCAGAATGGATTGTTTGGTCCAAGCCAAACTAGCATGTAGATCATGGGCGTCTCACGGTGTGAATCAATAAAAGAGATCGTGGGTCCTGTTTTCACAGGTCCCGCTCTCACTCACTATAAGTACTCTCCATTCATGTTGAATATTGACCCATACAAATACCATCCGAAGGGGGACACTCTCATTTGCGCCACGAGGCCGAGTATGAATCTCATGGTGTGAACTTAACGAAGATTTGTGGATGAAAAATTAAATGTATCTCATACACTTTATTTCCTCCCATTCAACACTTTAGATTAATCGAGATTGACCTAGATAAATCGGTTATAATTTACCTAAGTCTACCAATATAACACTTATATTGGATTCACCTAAGTCTATAATCACATTATTAACTTAGGTCTATGTGAGTAAATTTAATTAAATTTTAATTAACGACACTCACGAGAATATAACCTATGAATCTATGGACCAAATTCACTCCCAGGTCGGTTTCCAGGTAGGGGTGTTCTGCAAAGCGTCAGCTTAAATACCCTAGCCTTAGACAAAACCTTCCTTAGACAGAGTTACTAATTAGTCACCATTCATAAGTCATATTGATTTCCTAATTCTAATTTTATTAAAACTAGAAAACCTAAGTCTAACTATTCATGTTCTAAACAATATAAAACTAATAATTAACTTAGGTTACATCTATGTTATTGTGCTTGATCATTCATCACATGAATAATTAAACTATATAACATACATACATCACATATATAAATGCATCTCAATACTTTTAATCTAAGTAATATAACTCTTATATTAATTAAATTAAAACATATACATTATATTATAATACTTATAATATAATCCTATCATGCATATTATATATTATAGCTCTTATAATATAAAATGATGCATGAAATGTTTAAACTAAGGTGAGATTTTAAATCTATATGACATACATTATGCACATAGAATACTTATACAACACTTGCATAAATAAAATAGAAATATTGGACCGGTTTTGGCACCATAGGGACATTAATTTAATTAATTAAGATTAACATAACAATTATATTAATATTAATTAATATAAATTAATTAAAATTTAATTTACAAAAAGAAAATTAAATTATAATTAATTAAAAAAAACGGTTGTGCACGTCCAGGCTCGAACCGCCGAACTCCAGTATCCCACATGCCACTCGCGCGTGAAACTCTCGCTAGAACTTTCCACCACGCGACAGCATTGCAACGTCGTGGCCAACGTTGCAACGTTATGCTGCCCAACATCTTGGCAGCGTGCGTAACGCTTACAACATTGCAACACCGCACCGACGTCACAACGTTATGCCTGCATCGCACCTTGCTCCCACACGGATGGCTTCATCGTCTGTCCAGCAACACAACTTGCTGAAATTCACCGATTTCGCCCGTTTCTACTCCGTTTCTTCACAGCATCTCATGTCACGAACGACACGGACTTACAAACTCAGTTTACTTTCTAAAATGCCCCAAAACAATAGGCCTTTACATTAATCAAATCAACAGAAAAGTAAATCTATCTAAGTGTCAAAACCGAAAACATCCAGCATGCAAACCATTAACATTCATCTCATGAAAAATTAATGCTACCCACCTAATTTTAAGAATTTACAGAATGCACAACGAATAGCAACGATTGACTCTGATACCAATTGAACGAAATTGAATTTCCTGAAGCAGAAGACGTTGTGAAACGTCGTTGATTCGTTGTGAAACGTATTTCTTAAAACTGAACATATCACATATATCGTAGGCTAAACATGCATAAAACTGAGAAGAAAACAGTAAGTTAAGAACCTACTAACCTCTTGAAGAACCCTTGTTCAATGTTTTCTCCTCCGGTCACGAACTCTCTCGTACCAACGATCTCAACGATCTCGTTCCGTGAACCGAACAACAGGGACACCTCCGAAAGGACTTCTTGACTGTTCTCGATAGGTTGAGGGAGAGTGGCGGGACTCCCTTTGGTTTTGGGGTGGAGAGGATGTAGAGAGAATTGAGAGATTTTGAGAGAGAGAGCTTTTCTCTTGGATGCCAAATCCAAAAAATGACCAAATGATCTCCAAAGGTTTCTCACAAAACCTTTATATAATGGTGTGTGGTGGAGTTAAGATCTCCACCAATTCACCATTTTACCACAACCATATGACATGCAAATCATATTTGCATATCATATAATATAAGGTATCTCATACCTTATTATACAAATCTCATTTGCATAATTGTGGAATTTTAAATTGAATCACATTCAATTTAATTTCTCTCAATTCAATTTCTCCAATTAACACTAATTAATCAATTAGGCTATACTATAGTTTATTATGAATCTCATTCACATCAAACTATATATTATGTCAACTATATCACATATAAATGACATAAATACCCAATTAATGAATTTGAACATTTCAAATTCACACCAAACTGTAAACCCTCAATTTGTCCTTGAGCCAACTAAGAGACCTAATGGACCTACAGATGACGAGCTCTAATGATACGAGATTAACCTGTCAAACTCTTTGACCCAACTATTCAACATTCATTAGCTACGGTAACACTCCACAAAAGCCTTTAGTTGCACTCCCATCACTGTTGGACAAGTTGTGTCCATCGATATAACTAATGCCCGTGAGTCGTCCCTTCACAGGTTGATCGTAATCACAGTTGGGTCAAATTATCATTTTACCCTTGTGTATACCTCTTGCTCCTTAAGTCCCACTGCTCCTCTAATGAACAACTACGTTGCATGGTCCAACCATAAACAACATCGCTCTTAGGCTAGTGAGAGGGGTGGGCACCCGTTGTCCAAGCCCTAGAGACGACCCTTAAGGGAACAACCCCTCTAGTTTTCCTAGGACGAGAACGAGTTAATTCCTTCTTGTGTAGTTAAGTTCGCAGTTCCCCACGTGGTCCTGTCCCCAAGAAGATAGACATATTGGACAAGAAACTGTGGCCACCCTCACCCGTACTAATCAAAGGACATACCCTCGCAGACAGGAGTCCGTAACACGCTCAGGATTAAGGACGAGTCACTAATGGTCATCTACGAAGTTATTAATCCTATACTGTTAACGGTGTTACTTCAGTAGATCTAATAATTCACGTCCGGTCTTGTACAATCTCATTGCACAGGATGTCCCCACTTGCATGTCAACCACATGAGCGAGCTTGATCACCTCTTTGTATCTAATACAAAGCGGGTCATATCCACAATGTAACTAGGATTAGGTTTCCAACCCTATCCGTATACTATAGATCGTTCGGGTCATTAACCCGAACGTGATCCTCCCGTTGTGTCCACTACACACCGTTCAAGTCTTAGTTCTATCATAATACAATGACCCTCGAGCTTAGTTTATTTTATTAAGTTTATAAATATGCGAGACACAAAGTTTGAATAAGTAATTCTTATTTATTTTAACAATGAATATTACAAACAACACAAGATTAGGGCATACACCCCAACAAATCTCAGATCATTGGAGCTCATGATCTGTAGGTCCGTTAGGTCCCTTAGTTGGCTCAATTTGGACTTAATGAGGGTATACAGTTTGGAGTGGATTTGAAGTGTTCAAATTCATGAAAGGGGTATTTATGCCATTTATATGAGATATGATTGACATAATATAGAGTTTCATGTGAATGAGATTCATAATAAACTATATTATAGCCTAATTATTTAATTAAGGCTTAATTGGAGAAATTGAACTGTGAGAAATTAAATTGAATGTGATTTAATTTTAAATTCCATAATTATTCAAATAGGATTTGTATAATAAGGTATGTGATACCTTACATTATATGATATGCAAATATGATTTGCATATTATATAGTTGTAGTAAAATGGTAAATGGGTGGAGATTTTAATTTCACAACATACCATTATAAATAGGTGCTTGGAGAAGCACTTGAGATATACACTTGCCATTTTTGGAATTCCACTCCAAAAATAGCTCTCATTTTCTCTCAATTCTCTCTAAAATTTCTCCATACTCAATCCAAAGGGAGTCCAACATACTATCCCTCATCCGTCGGAGAACAACCGAGAAGATCAAGTGGAGGTGTCCCCTTGGTTTGTGATTTGTACGAGAGATCGTTGAGATCGTGATCGGGAGAAGGAATCGCGAAGAAGTGTTCTTCAAGAGGTAAGTATTCTACTTGTTGTATTTTTCCTTCTCAAAGCATGCTTACCCTAGGAATGTATGTGATACGCTTTCAATTTTAAGAAAGTTAGTAACACGATGAAACAACGCGATTCACATCGCTTCCGTTGCGGGAAATCCATTCCCTTTAGAGTTAGGATGGTTGGATACGTTTCTTCACCCAGTGCATGGCCTAGGGGATGTTTCCTCGTCGAGCATGGGATGGTTGAATATGGTCCTTCATTCGGTGAGATGGCTAAGAGAATGTCCCCCCGTTGAGATGGGATGGTTGGACGTGGTCCTTCATCTGGTGAGATAGATCAGGAAATGTCTCTCTGTCGAGCATGGGGTGGTTGGATCATTCCTTCACTTGGTGCGTGGCTTAAGAGATATTTTCCCATTAAGCATAGGATGATTGAACGTGGTCTTCATCCGATGTGATGACTCAAGGGTGATTTTCGACGAGCTTGGGGACATTAGACGTGCTCCTTCGTTCAGTATTTTGACTTAGGGGATATGTTTGGAGCATGAGGATTACTTCATCTCATGGCTCTATGTAGCATATGTTTGGGGGATTTTATTCATATTTTCCCCAAAAATATAGCAAGGCATGTTGACCCATGAAGAAAGAAACCCTAGAATGGCATCCCTATATATTTTTTAGGAAGAAGCCATCAAAAGGGAGCCCGTCTTCAGAGGAGAATTCCATTTTTTCAGCTTTTGATTTCTATCAAGTTCTGTAATTTTTTTTTTCTTTTAGTTGTCGTTGTATTATCTTCTACTTTTCATCTCGATTCTCTTCTTTAATCTCATCACAATGAAGGTTGGTGGTGGTGTTGAATAAAGAGCTCGATTCTAGAAGCTTTCGTTGAATTTAGTTTATGAGTTTTTCTTTTTTTTCATTTAGGAGACATCAAGCTTTTGTTTTCTTTTTCTTTTTTCTCTGTTCTTATTCCGTTCTAAATCCTCTAATCTTCTTTCAATCCTACTCCAATGAAAATTGGTTGTCGTAATGAGCAAGGTTTATTTGATTGAATCATTCATTGAAAGATTGTTTTCTTTTAATTTGGTGTAGTTTCGATTATGTTTTATTTTTCCATATTTCCACTTTTAGTTCAAAGTTTATTTTTCCTTTCCTAATTAAATACAAAACATTTCTTGAGAAAATAAAAACAAAAAAAGGTGATTTGAAAGTTTTTGTTTTGTTTCAATGGTCTCTGTTTCATTAATTTCTTTGTATTTTATCATTTTCTCATGAGGAGCTAATTTTCCTTAGGGATTCAATATGTGAATGCCCTCAAGGAAAGATGTAAGGCTCGATAGTAAAAAAAATCCAGCTAACACTTAAACCTAGTTGTCTTTTGGTGAGTTCAATGTTGGGTAAACCCTAGTTGGCCATCTAGTTTTTCTTGTCGAGCTTAAGCTTAATACCGAAAGAGTTAAGGAAAGCGGATGTCGCAAAACCAATGGAGGAAAAGGCTTAGACATAAGTTCTGAAACTTCGACCCTAGACATAGGGCTAGACTCCAAAACTACTAGAGTTGTGCGCAAAACTATCTGAGTTAGATTAACCATAAACATATAGGTTTAATCACTCAACCTCCTAAAGATACTTCATAGAAGGTAGAATAAGAGTTGAATTTGGTTTACTAGTTCTTGTAATAGTTACGATTGCAATTTCATTGTACTTGCATTTCTTTCCAAAGGGGCATAAACATTCTTGAATCCCTTACTTTTCTATTGTTTTCATTCCTCTTTATTTTAGTCAAAACGACCCCACAATCATTTTATCTTTAGTTACCTTCTAATTGCAATTTGCCAACAAGTTGTGTTTTTCTCAATTGATTTTATTAAAATCTATTCCCTTGGGCTCGATACTCTGGAATACTCCAGTTTTATATTATTTCGATCACGTGCACTTGCGTGTTGCGTTATCAAGGTTTTGAAAAAAATTGAAAAAAATTTGAAAAAACAAAGGTACTCCTCCTTCCAAAGTTGACTAAGTAGCCAGGGGCGGTCATGATACCGATGATTTTCTTTGCATAAAAGGTTAACGTAAGGAACTGAGTATGTGAAAATGACGTTGATGTGATAAGTGCTCGTAACTAGATACTTTCACCAAAAAGTGTTAGTAATCTAGTACGAAGGCACAAATGACAAAAAGGTCCCCCCTTGAAAAAAAAAAAGAAAAAATTTATCCTAGCAGTGAAAAATAAGTTTGAGGATCATTGTTAGGTGAAAATAGCTTGTTTCGTAGCTAAGTGAAACTTGAATAAGAGTAATAGGTAGTATGAATTCAAGGTGAGGTTATGAGAGGAATGTATTTTGTTTAGACAAGGAAAGCATGAAAGTTGCATGTAGTGGAAACATTCATGTAAAGTTAAAGTATTATGAGCATGAGACCTCTCCTTAAAGGCATATTTTTCAAAAGAACTATTCTTAGAATCAGATTTGGCTTGTGTTTATTTTGAAATTGCTTGAGGACAAGCAATAACTCAAGTTTGAGGGAATGAGAATTATTTAGCCTTTAAACTTAGTTATACTTGTATGTTTTATTCAACTTTTTGGGTAAAAAGTGGATAAAGTGGAGTCGATTGCATTTAATTAAGGAAGAGTAAAGGATTCTTTAAGTATGAGGGAAGATAAGTAAACATGAAAGAAAAATCTCATATTTTTTAGTTTTGAATGCAAAATGCAAATGGAATGCAATTGCATACTTGCACCAGACTCGAAACTTATTAACAACGTCAATCATGGGTCAAAGAGTTGGAAGTGTCATGTGGAGCTTAAGTTGAAGTGCAATATGAAAACCCAAATTTCGAGCAGAGTGCAAAGGCTATGCAATTGCAATTCTGGAAAATCTGGAAAAACGAAGAATACGCAGGAAATTCGGGGATTCCGTAATTTTGATGGATTTTATTTCGATTTTCTTCAAAAATACAGAAAAGCAAGTTGACCCATGAAAAAGGAAACCCTAGAATTTCATCCCTATATATTTTGGAGGAAGAAGCCGTAAAAAAGGAGCTTGTCTTCGGAGGAGAATTCCAATTTTTCAGTTTTGGATTTCTATCAAGTTTTGTAAATTTTTCACTTTTAGTTGTCGTTGTATTCTTTTCTACTTTTCATCTCGATTCTCTTCTTCAATCTCATCACAGCGAAGGTTGGTGGTGGTGTTGAATAAAGAGCTCGATTCTAGAAGATTTTGTTGAATTTAGTTTATGGGGTTTTCTTTTTTTTTTTTTCATTTAGGAGACAACAAGGTTCTGTTTTCTTTTTCTTTTTCTTTTTTCTTTGTTCTTATTCCATTCTAAATCCTCTAATCTTCTTTCAATCCTACTCCAATGAAAATTGGTTATTGTAATGAGCAAGGTTTATTTGTTTGAATCGTGGATTAAGAGATTGTTTTCTTTTAATTTGGTGTAGTTTCGATTATGCTTTACTTTTTCATATTTTCACTTTTAATTCAAGGTTTATTTTCCTTTCATAATTAAATGCAGAACATTCCTTGAGAAAATAAAAACAAAAAGGTGATTTGAAAGTTTTTGTTTTGTTTCAATGGTCTCCCTTCAATTAATTTCTTTGTATTTTATTCATTGTCTCATGAGGAGCTAATTTTGAAGGGATTTTGAATTCTCGCAGCGGAAGTCATTGTGAAACATCGTTGATCCGTTGTGTAATTCCTATCTTAAAATTGAATCTATCTCATAGATCCTAGCCTAAACATGCAAAAAAGTAGAGAAAACAGTAAGTATAATGGATATTAACCTCTTGAAGAACACTTCTTCAACGTTTTCTCCTTCTTCGGTCACGATCTCTCTCGTACCAATGAACTCCGCGAACTCGATCCTCGATCCGAACAGGGAGACAGTTCCAAAACATCTTCTCGGTTGTTCTCGAGAGGTTGAGGGAGAGTGAGTGGGACTCCCTTTGGTTTTGGGTGAGGAGAAATCTTAGAGAGATGAGAGAATTCTAGAGAGAATTGTCTTGCTCTCTTTGGATGGAAATCCAAAAAATGGCAAAATGGCATACCAAAGGCTTATTGCAAAGCCTTTAAATACTATTGTGTGATGGAGTTAAAACCTCCACCAAATCATAATTTTACCACAACCATATAATATACAAATCACATTTGCATATTATATAATATAAGGTATCTCATACCTTATTATACAAATCTCATTTGCATAAATGTGGAATTATAAATTGAATCACATTCAATTTAATTTCTCTCAATTCAATTTCTCCAAATAGCACTAATTAATCAATTAGGCTATACTATAGTTTATTATGAATCTCATTCACATCAAACTATATATTATGTCATCTATATCTCATATAAACGACATAAATACCCAAATAATGAATTTGAACACTTCAAATTCACACCAAATCTATAAACCCTCAATTTGTCCAATTTGAGCCAACCGAGGACCTAATGGACCTACATGTGACGAGCTCCAATGATCCGAGACTAACCTGTCAAACTCTTTGACCCGGTTATTCAACATTCATTAGCTACGGTAACACTCCACTAAAGTCGTAGCTGCACTCTCATCACTGTAGGACAAGTTGTGTATCTCGATATAACCAATACCCATGAGTCGACCCTTCACAGGTTGTTCGTAGACACTGCTGGATCAAATTACCGTTTTACCCCTGTGTCTACCTCTTGCTCCTTAAGTCCCACTTCTCCTCTAATGAACAACTACATTGCATGATCCAACCATAAACAACAACCCTCTCAGGCCAATGAGAGAGTGGGGCCCCGTTGTTCAAGCCCTAGAGACAACGCTTAAGGGAACAACCTCTCTAGTTTCCCTTAGTCGGGAACGAGTGAATTCCTTCTTGCGTAGTCAAGTTTCCATCTCCCGACGTTGTCCTGCCCCTGAGAAGATAGACATATTGGGCGAGCAACAATGGCCACCCTCACCCGCATTTAGTAGTTAAAGGGCGGACTCATGACGAGTCCGTGACACGCCGTGGATTAAGGTCGAGTCACTAATGGTCATCTATGAATTTATTAGCTCTATCACGTTAACGGTGTTACATCGGTGAAGTCTAATAATTCACGGTCCTGTCTTGTACAATCTCATTGCACAGATGCCCACACTCGCATGTCAACCACATGAACGAGTCGATCACCTCGTTTGTATCTAATACAAAGTGGGCGCATCCACGATGTATCCGAGATTAGGTCTCCAACCCTATCCATATCTGTAGATCTGCTGTTGGGTCATTAACTCGAACGTGATCCTTCCTGTGTGTCCACTAAACACCGTTCAAGTTCTTACTTCTCTCATAATGCAATAACCCTAGAGCTTAGTTTATTGAATTAAGTTTATGAAATATGCGAGACACAAAGTTTAAATAAATAACTCTTATTTATTACACAATATTGAAATAAATAACTGCTATTCATTTACAACTTGGAATATTACAAACTACACGAGATGAGGACATTCATCCCAACAAACTCCCACTTGGACTAAGCTAGGAGTACATGATACATTTCTCAAATGTACAGTAAAGTAATACAATAAACTAAGACATTGAATACCCCTTTACAATACTCCCACTTGCCCTAGTCAGGAAGCACTCGAAGACCAAGACTCTCTAGGTGACCCTCAAACACCTTAGCCGTGGGGCCTTTGTAAATGGATCAGCAACGTTTTACTCCGAAGCTATCTGCGTGACTGTCACGTCTCCGCAGTGCACAATCTTCCGTATCAGGTGATACTTACGCTCTATATGCTTGCCCCTTTTATGACTCCGAGGTTCTCTCGAGTTGGCTACTGCACCTCTATTGTCACAAAACAGTGTGATTGACAAGTTCATATTTGGAACAACTTCTAAATCCGTCATGAACTTCCTGAGCCAAACAGCTTCCTTTGCAGCTTCACAAGCCGCAACATACTCGGCTTCCATCGTGGAATCAACGATGCATCCCTGCTTGATGCTTCGCCACACTAAAACTCCTCCATTCAGAATGAAGGCTGACCCCGAAGTGGGTTTCCTAGAATCCTTATCGGTCTGAAAGTCAGAATCTGTGTATCCCGTAAGGATCAAATCCCCACTCCCATATACAAGGTTGTAGTTCCTCGTTCTCCTAAGATACTTGAGGATTGTCTTTACGGCTGTCCAGTGATCTAATCCTGAATTGGATTGATACCTACTGACAATCCCAACTGCATAACAGATGTCGGGCCTAGTACACAACATGACATACATCAGGCTCCCTACACCAAGCATAGGGGATTAAATCTCATATCCTCAACCTCTTGAGGCGTCTTAGGACATTGATCCTTAGACAGGTGAACCCCATGCCTGAAAGGCAGTAAGCCCTTCTTGGAGTTCTGCATCTTATATCTAGACAACATCTTGTCAATATAAGACGCTTGAGACATGGCTAGCGTTCTGTTCTTCCAGTTCCGGACAATCTGGATACCTAGAACATACTGAGCCTCTCCCAAATCTTTCATTTGGAATTGCGAAACCAACCATTCCTTAATGTCAGTAAGAAATCCTACCTCATTCCTAATGAGAAGGATATCATCCACATACAATATAAGAAATGCGATAGTTTTGTCGACGATTTTCTTGTAGACACAAGGCTCGTCAACATTTTGATCAAAGCCATAAGATTTGATCGCCTCATCAAACCTTATATTCCAAGACCTCGAGGCTTGTTTCAGTCCATAAATAGACCTTTTAAGCCGGCAACCTCTTTGCTCTTGGCCTTGGGCTGGTCCATGTAGATGGTCTCGTCAAGGTTGCCATTCAGAAAGGCGGTCTTGACATCCATCTGCCATACCTCATAGTCATAATATGCAGCAATGGCCAGAAGGATTCTAATCGACTTTACCATGGCAACAGGTGAAAAAGTTTCTTCATAGTTAACCCCTTCCACCGGGGTAAAACCCTTTGCCACTAGTCGAGCTTTGAAGGTCTGCACCTTCCCATCTACACAACGTTTACGCTTGTAGATCCACTTGCAACCAATAGGTTTTACCCCATCCGGTTGGTCCACAATCTCCCAGACGGAATTGAAGTACATCGACTCCATTTCCTGGTGCATAGCTTTAATCCATTCGTCTTTGTCAACGTCTGTCATTGCCTGATCATAGGTCAATGGATCCTCACAGTTATCATCAGGGGTGACGACCTGGGTTTCAGCTAAACCCATGTAACGTTTAGGCTGTCTCACAGTCCTCCCACTACGTCGAGGCATTCCAAACTCTTGGGAACGGACTTGACTAGACGAGCTAGGATCAACAACACTTATTGACGTACTAGCACCATCAGCAACTCTTGCTGATGTACTGTCCATTTCATTTAACACAATCTTACTCCTTGGTAAGTGATCCCTGATGTAGTCTTCCTCAAGAAATGTGACGCTTGTCAACACAAGCACCCTATTATCCTTATGATCGTAAAAGAAACCACCTATAGTCTCTTTTGGGTAACTTACAAAGAGACACAACTTTGAACGGGGTTCCAACTTTTTCGAGTTTGACACCAACACATGGGTCGGACATCCCCAAATTCTGAAATGTCGTAAACTCGTTTTACGACCATGCCAGGGTTCGAAAGATGTTTCACAAACACTTTTCGATGGAACTGTGTTCAAAATGTATACCGTAGTCTCCACTGCGGAACCCAAAAAGAATCAGGGAGACGAGCATAGCTCATCATCGATCGAACCATGTCCAACAAGGTTCTGTTTCTACTCTCCGATATACCATTCTGTTGTGGCATACCAGGTGCTGAGAGTTGAGACGTAATTCCATGTTCTATCATATAGTCCTGGAATTCAGTGTTCATATACTCTCCACCTCGATCCGATCGAAGTATTTTTATCGTTTTACCTAACAGATTCTCAACCTCAGTCTTATACTACTTGAACTTTTCAAGTGTTTCAGACTTCCTATGCATTAGGTAAATGTACCCATACCTCGAATAGTCATCTATAAAAGATACGAAGTATTCGTAACCTTCTCGTGTTTTAACATTCATCGGACCACAGAGGTCAGAATGTATAAGCTCAAGGGGCTCTTTGGCTCTATATCCTTTTCAACTAAAAGGACGTTTGGTCATTTTGCCTTCAAGGCATGACTCACACACCGGTAAAGAGTTTTCTTCCAACTCGCTTAGAAGTCCACTCTTCACTAGTCTCTCAATCCTATTGAGATTAATGTGGCCTAACCGTAGATGTCAAAGATGGGCACTTTCTTTTGGAGAAACTTTTAATCTCTTAGTTCGCGTTTTAGCTGTTTTAAACAATTCGGTGTTCAAAACACTTTTGACCGAATTAGGGTTCAAAACATACAAATTACTCTCAAGCGAAGCAGAACAAATCAAATTTCCATTTCGAGAAATAAACGCTTTATTACTCTTGAAAAGAAACGAAAATGTTTTGTTCTAATAGGCAGAAATAGAAACTAGGTTTCTCGTAAACCTAGGAACTATGTACATATTATCCAATAATAAATACTTCCCATGAAGAACAACACAGAGGGAATGAGAATCCCATCGCAAATGGAAGACGATTGAATCGTCGAGGTGTCATTATGCAACATAGTTTTGTTAAAATTGATCTAACACTAGATCTAGGCTAAACATGCTGAAAAAGGAAGAAATTTACAGCAAGAAGGAGTGTACTTACTTGTTGTAGACAAACTTCAAGAATTTCTTCCTTGGATCACGAACTCTTCGTGCTTCTCGATCTCAACGAACTCTTCCCACTGACAGGCTGAGCACCAACACCACCACTTGGAGTCTCGGTTGTTCTCTTTTGGAGAAGGAAAGTTTGTGGGAACCTTTTGTGTTTTGGAGAGGGAGGAGAATTGAGAGAGAATTGAGAGAATTCCTCTTCTCTTTTTTGATGAAAAATCAAAAAATGAGAGATTGAGCTACCATCCTTCTTGCAATAAGAGTTTATATAGTGGAATTGATGGAGTTAAAATCTCCACATAATCACCACTTTACCACAACCATAGGTTATTCAAATCTCATTTGCATAACCACATAATATAAGATATCTCATATCTCATATTGCAAATCTCATTTGCAATAATTGTGGATTAATTAAATTGAATCACATCCAATTTAATTTCTCTCAATCAATTTCTCCAAATAGCCCTAATTCAACAATTAGGCTAACCTATAGTTTATTATGAATCTCATTCACATTAAACTATATATTATATCATTCATATCTCATATAAATGACATAAATGCCCTTAAAGTGAAATTGAACACTTCAATTTCATACCAAACACATTAACCCTTCTTTTAACCCGCAGTTGAGCCAACCGAGGACCTAATGGACCTCTGGTGGCGGGCTCCAATGATCCGAGATTAACTTTGTCAAACTCTTTGGCCTGGTTAACCAACATTCATTAGCTACGGTAACACTCCACTATAGCCCGTGAGCCGCACTCCCGTCGGTCACGAGAATATTACGTGTCCACTGATATAACCAATTCCCATGAGTCGACCCTTCACAGGTTGTTCGTGAGACACTACTGGGTCAAATTACCGTTTTACCCACTGTGTCTACCTCTTGTTCCTTAAGTCCCCACTTTGCTCCTCTAATGAATAACATATTGTGATGGTCCAACCATACACAACACCCTTCTCGGGCCGGTGAGAAGGTGGGCGCGCGCTTGTCCAAGCCACGGAGACAAACTTAAGGGAACAACCCCTCTAATATCCCTAAACGCGGAACGAGTGAATTCCATCTCGCGTAGTTAAGTTCCCGACTCCTTACTTGGTTCTGTCACGAGAAGATAGGCATATTTGGCGAGTAATCGTGACTACCCTCACCGTTTAGTCAAAGAACGGACCTCTCATGATGCGAGTCCGTAACACGCTTTCGAGATTAAGGTCGAGTCACTAATGGTCATCTACGATGTTATTAGTCCCATCACATCATCAGCGGTGTTACATCGGTGAGGTCTAATAAATCACGGTCCGGTCTTGTACAATCTCATTGCACAGATGCCCCCACTCGCATGTCAACTACATGAACGAGTCGAGATCACCTCGTTTGTATCTAATACAAAGCGGGCCGCATCCACAAGTGTATCCGAGATTAAGTCACCAACCCTATCCATATCACAGAGACCGTTTCGGGTCATTAACTTGAACGTGATCCTCCCTGTGTGTCCACTACACACCGTTCAAGTTCTAATTCTCTCATAAATTCATGACCCTGGAGCTTAGTTTATTGGAAAAGTTTATAAATATTGCGAGACATAAAGTGATGAAATAAATAACTCTTATTAATTTCAAACAATATATTACAAACACGAGATTAGGACAAAAATCCCAACAGCTTCAACGTGCCTTGTGCTGCAGCTGAGACAACTTCTCCGGATCCAACCCTGAGTGTTATCTCACCCTCTTGCAGTCGCTGCCAGGAACTTAATCCTTGAAAAGAAGAGCAAACGTGATTAGTGGCGCCTGAATCCAATATCCAGACAGAGTCATTACTCTCCACTAAACAAGTTTCTGTGACAAGTAAATCACATTTACCTGTCATCTTCTTTTCATCAAGGAACTTGGGACAACTCCTTTTCAGGTGTCCGTCCCCGTTATAGTAGAAACACTTTATGGCAACATCCTTGATTTCTTTGCCTTTTAGGGCGGCAGCGCGATCAACCTCAACTTCCTTCAAATTCTCCTTCTTCCCCTTAGGGTCTGAAGAGTCTACAAACTTTATCCCAGAGGTCGAACCCCTGTGAAAAGGACTTAAGGCAACACTTTCCTCAGATTCCTATCCCCTAGTTTGCACCAAGGACTGGAAGGTTTGTAGATCGTTGAATAGGATTGTTGAACCGAGCACCTGAGGACCCTCCTCAGTGAGCGCGAACTCTTGGTCGCCATTTACCAAAATCGTGTCTATATTGTTTTTCCACGAAATACTATCGCCGACTAACTTAACGGAAGCTAAAGGGGCGTTAAAAGCGTTTGACATTTTGTTGCTGAAAAACGAAAAAAACTTTGTATTAGTCTCGCAAAAACTTTTCAAAATCCAATCGGGTTTTAGCAAATTTTTATCCTATGATCCCTAGGTCATTCAAAATTTGCAATGATACCCTAAAGGTTTAGAATGACCACCACCGTAGGGTAGACAAACCCACTCCTCCTCTAGGACGAGACTTTCTCGACCAAACCCTAATAACAGAATAACTCTTATTCCATTAGGCATCTAGTTACCATTTTTCGGTCTGAATCCATTAACTCTTAATGAATCCTGTGAGTGTCACCCTCAATCTTTAAATTTCCAAGTATTCGTCCAAACAATAGCCGCCGTAGGGAGGACTAAGAAGGAAAACCAACAAGAAAATCATATCCCTTTCGGGAATTCACGGTGTTCCGACTCCCATGATCAAGGCCCTCCGTAGGGATTTTCTGGTCCAGGCTAAACTAGCAGGTGGATCATAGGCGTCTCACGGTGTGAATCGAAAGAAGAGACCGTGGGTCCCGTTTTCACAGATCCTCCTCCCACTCACTATAAGTACTCTCTCCATTCACGTTGATATTGACCCATACAAATGCCACCCGTAGGGGGATGCTCCCATTTGCGCCACGAGGCCGAGCATGGATCTCACGGTGCGAACTTGACGGAGATTTGTGGATGGAAAATTAAATGTATCTCATACACTTTATTTCCTCCCACTCAGCACTTTAAAATAATCGGGATTGACCTAGATAAACTGGCTAAAATTTACCTAAGTCTACCAATATAACTCTTATATTGGGTTAGCCCAAGTCTATAATCACATTATTAACTTAGGTCTATATGAGTAAATTAATAAACTCTTAATTAACGGCACTCACGAGAATATAACCTAAGAATCTCGAGACCGAATTACTCCCAGGCCGGTTTCCAGGTAGGGGTGTTCCGCAAGCGTCAACTTAAATACCCCAGCCTTAGACAAAACCTTCCTTAGACAGAATTACTTATCAGTCTCCATTCAAAGGTCATATTTGATTTCCTAATTCTAATTTTATTAGAACTAGAAGACCTAAGTCTAATTATTCAAGTTCTAAACATTTTAAAACTAATAATTAACTTAGGTTACATGCATTTCTATGTTATAGTGTTTGATCATTCATCACATGAATAATACTATACTATAACAAACATTCATCCCATGAATTAAATGCATGAGCATGCTTTTAATTTAAAAATATAACACTTATATTAAATAAATTAAATCATGCAAACATTATATTATAACTCTTATAATATAATCCTATCATGCATACTATATATTATAACTCTTATAATATAAAAATGATGCATGAAATGTTTAACCTAAGGTGGGATTTTAAATCTATATGACATACTCTATGCACATAGAAATAATTAAATCATACATCTCATGCATAAAATAATTAAATAGCATTATTGGACCGATTTTTGGCACCCTAGGAGAATAAAATTAAATTAATTAACATTAATATAACAATTATATTAATATTAATTAAAATAATTAAATAAAATACATTTATAAAATCAATATTACAAATAAATAAATAAATAAATAAAATAAAACGATATTATATTATAACTCTTATAATATAATCCTATCATGCATACTATATATTATAACTCTTATAATATAAAAATGATGCATGAAATGTTTAACCTAAGGTGGGATTTTAAATCTATATGACATACTCTATGCACATAGAAATAATTAAATCAATTAACATTAATATAACAATTATATTAATATTAATTAAAATAATTAAATAAAATACATTTATAAAATCAATATTACAAATAAATAAATAAAATAAAATGATAGATGCACAACCAGGCCTCAAACCGCTGCCCACAGATCCACGCCCGAGGAAAAATCGCGTTCCACGCACCACTACACCACTACACCACGACATTGCAACATTGTTATTATGTTGCAATGTTGTAATGTATAGCGTCTTTCCTGGCGTTCTCAACGTTGTGGCATTGCAACGCTACCGCTAGCGTTGCAACGCTGCACTACAGTAGCCTCCAGCAGCATGGATGGCGTCGCAACGCTGATGAACTTCTAGCAAACAACTTTTGCTGTTTTTCACCAAAATCGCCCGTTTTTGCTCAGTTTTCTTCATGACAACTCTTGCAACGAACGACACGGACTTACAGACTCGATTTACATTAAAAAATGCCCAAAACAACGAGCCCTTACATTGATCTCATCAACTTTAATGTAAATCTAAACTAGTGCCAAGAACCGAAAACATCCAAAATTGCAAACCATTAACATTCATCTCATGAAAATTAATGCTACACACCTAATTTAAAGAATCCACAGAATACACAACGAATAGCAACGATTGGCTCGGATACCAATTGAAGAGATTTTGAATTCCCGCAGCGGAAGTCATTGTAAAACGTCGTTGATCCGTTGTGTAATTCCTATCTTAAAATTGAATCTATCTCATAGATCCTAGGCTAAACATGCAAAAAAGTAGAGAAAACAGTAAGTATAATGGATACTAACCTCTTGAAGAACACTTCTTCAACGTTTTCTCATTCTCCGATCACGATCTCTCTCGTACCAATGAACTCCTCGAACTCGATCCTCGATTCGAACAGGGAGACACCTCCAAAACATCTTCTCGGTTGTTCTCGACAGGTTGAGGGAGAGTGAGTTGGACTCCTTTTGGTTTTGGGTGAGGAGAAATCTTAGAGAGATGAGAGAATTCTAGAGAGAATTGCCTTGCTCTCTTTGGATGTAAATCCAAAAAATGGCAAAATGGCATACCAAAGGCTTCTTGCAAAGCCTTTAAATACTATTGTGTGATGGAGTTAAAACCTCCACCAAATCACAATTTTACCACAACCATATAATATACAAATCACATTTGCATATTATATAATATAAGCTATCTCATACCTTATTATACAAATCTCATTTAAATAAATGTAGAATTATAAATTGAATCACATTCAATTTAATTTCTCTCCATTCAATTTCTCCAAATAGCACTAATTAATCAATTAGGCTATACTATAGTTTATTATAAATCTCATTCACATCAAACTATATATTATGTCATCTATATCTCATATAAACGACATAAATACCTAAATAATTAATTTGAACACTTCAAATTCACACCAAACTGTAAACCCTCAATTTGTCCAATTTGAGCCAACCGATGGACCTAATGGACCTACACTTGACGAGCTCTAATGATCCGAGACTAACCTGTCAAACTCTTTGACTTGGTTATTCAATATTCATTAGCTACGGTAACACTCCACTAAAGCCGTAGCTGCACTCTCATCACTGTAGGACAAGTTGTGTCCATCGATATAACCAATACCCATGAGTCGACCCTTCATAGGTTGTTCGTTGACACTGTTTGGTTAAATTACCGTTTTACCCCTGTGCCTACCTCTTACTCCTTAAGTCCCACTGCTCCTCTAATGAACAACTACATTGCATGGTCCAACCATAAACAACAACCCTCTCAGGCCAATGAGAGAGTGGGGCCCCGTTGTTCAAGCCTTGGAGAGAACACTTAAGGGAACAACCTCTCTAGTTTCCCTTAGTCAGGAGCGAGTGAATTCCTTCTTGCGTAGTCAAGTTCCCAGCTCCCTACGTGGTCCTGCCCCTGAGAAGATAGGCATATTGGGCGAGCAACAGTGGCCATCCTCACCCGTACTAGTCAAAAGACAGACCCCCACAGACAGGAGTGTGTGACACGCTCAGGATTAAGGTCGAGTCACTAATGGTCATCTACGAATTTATTAGCTCTATATTGTTAACGGTGTTACATCAGTAAGTCTAATAATTCACGGTCCAGTCTTGTACAATCTCATTGCACAGGATGCCCCCATTCGCATGTCAAACACATGAACGAGTCAGATCACCTCGTTTGTATCTAATACAAAGCAGGCCGCATCCACAGTGTATCAAGGATTAGGTCTCCAACCCTATCCATATACTGTAGACCGTTCGGGTCATTAACTCGAACGTGATCCTCCCTGTGTGTCCACTACACACCGTTCAGGTTCTTACTTCTCTCATAATGCAATGAACCTAGAGCTTAGTTTATTGGATTAAGTTTATGAAATATGTGAGACATAAAGTTTAAATAAATAACTCTTATTTATTACACACTGTTGAAATAAATAACGGTTATTCATTTACAACTTGGAATATTACAAACTACACGAGATGAGAACATTCATCCCAACAAATTTTTCTTAGGGATTCAAGATGTGAATGCCCAAGAGGAAAGATGTAAGGCTCGATAGTAAACAAAATTTAGCTAACACTTGAGCTTAGTTTGCTTTTGGTGAGTTCAATGTTAGATAAACCCTAGTTAGCCATCTAGTGTTGCTTATCGAGCTTAAACTTAATACCGAAAGGGTTAAGGAAAGCGGATGTCGCAAAAACAATGGAGGAAAAGACTTTGAAATAAGTTCTGAAACTTTGACCCTAGACATAGGGCGAGACTCCAAAACCACTCTAGTTGTGGGCAAAACTATTTGAGTTAGATTAACCATAGACATATAGGTTTAATCACTCAGCCTCCTAAAGATACTTCATAGAAGATCGAATAGGAGTTGAATTTGGTTTACTAGTTCTTGTATTAGTTACGATTTCAATTGCATTGTAGTTGCATTTCTTTCCAAAGGGGCATAAACATTCTTGAATCCCTTACTTTTCCATTGTTTTCATTCATTTTTATTTTAGTCAAAACCACCATCACACCATTTTATCTTTGGTTACCTTATAATTTCAATTTGCCAACAAGTTGTGTTTTTGTCAATTGATTTTATTAAAATCCGTTCCCTTTGATACGATACTCTAGAATACTCCAGTTTTATATTATTTCGATCACGTGCGCTTGTGTGTTGCGTTATCATGCACATTTATGAAGTTATACTTTCATTTATGGTGCTTATTGCAAGTTTTTATTTGAGTTTGATCACTTTAGGTAAGACACAAACTAGTTCTTAATACTGAAAATGTTAGAAATGGGTGGATTAACACAAATGAAGCAAGTGACTTGTTAACGGGTAGAAGTTGTAGGGTGTAGGCATGCTTTCTAGGCTTATGATTTTAGGGAATAGGGTCTTTTTAGTGTCTGTTAGCATTGAGTTTTCGTAGACATATGCTTAACTATGTGTTGCAGGTAGGAAAATCGAGTTCGAGAGGTTTTTGGTCGATTTTAGTTGAAAATTTCCTTTTGTATAACATTGTGTTGTTTGATGTTGTAGCATTGTTAGCCTCATTTGGGAAAAAACAACCATTTCCTTAATAAATTCTAGCCCCTGTTTGTATCATTTTATTGCGTGTTTAATCTCTCAAATCTTTGTTTAAGACTAGATTTTACCTTTTTTAAGTTCTCTTACTTTAATTCTTGCTTTGATACTTGTTTCAAGTCATTTTGCAAGTTTAGTTGTGTTTTTTAGTTTATTTTTATGCTTGTAAGTTTGTGCTTATTTTCAACGAATTTACTCACATTAGTCCCCGTGGGATCGACCTTGTTTTTCATTTACTACCTACGACTGTGTATATGCTTGCGTATTGAGTTTTTGCACAACAAGGACGTGTACTCTTTTTTTTTTCAAGAGAAGACATTTTTGTCATTTGTGCTTTCATTCTAGCTTACAAACACTTTTTGGTGAAAGTATCTAACTATGAGTACTTATCACATCAAGACCATTTTGACATACTGACTTCCCATATTAACTTTTAATGCAAATAAAATCATGAGTATCATGACTGCCCCTAGTTACTTAGTTACCTTTTGGAAGGAGGAGTATATTTTTTTTCTTTTCTAAACATAGTAATTGTTACAACAACGTAATTTCAACAACATAGTATTACAACAACATATCATTACAAGAGTAGTATTACAAAACTCACTCCCCACTCCCCCCTCTCAAAAAAAAAAAAAAAAAAAAACTTTAAACGGGTCAATGTTACAATTGATCGAGTATAGGATAAAGGGTGAAAAAGGGGTAATTTACAAAACAACTAAGCTAGACTCTCATACGTGGGTTCAATATACAATGTTAGATGAGTTTGAGGCTTGAGTTTTTTTATAAAGACAATGATTCATTAAGTTATTTTTTTAGGAAGCATCTACGTAATGTTTCTAAGTATTTAATGAACTGAGCATGCTCTAAATTTTCATCATTAAGGGCATTCAATAAGAACAAAACTCAAAAAAATCTAACCAGAAATGTGTATGTGAACTTGAACAAGTCAAAAGCATTCACAATTATTTTTATTTTATGTTTTTTATTTAGAGAAAATAACTAAAGAAGACATAAAAGAGCCTAACTAAACCTTAAACCATAAGGAATAAAATAGCAAAAGCTGAAAAGATAAGTAAGAAAGAAACTCCCATATATAGAGCAAAATGTGTTGTTGATACTATTACTTTTCTTTAGGAGTCTTGGAGTTTTGAAAAAGAATTATTGGGAAGTCTAAAAAAGTGGTCATTTGCTTTAGAATAGCATGGAAAGTTATTGCTTCATCCTTTTATGTGACTACTCCCAATATGCCCTGTTTGATTGACTGAATTTGCAATTGCAACTTGGTTTCACAATTTTGATTGCAATTCTTTCTTTCACTCTTTCTTCTTCTATTTTTCTTTGGCCTTGTATTTTCTTCTCTCTCTCTTTTTTTTTTTTCCTTCACATGCAACTCAAAAGTAAGGCATCAAAACATTCACAGAATTTCTCCTAAGCCATATAGTTGACTTTTTGAAATTTTCAATTTTGAACTTAAAAGTTGATTTATTGAAAACTCTCCGGTGTATCTCTAAGTAGAGGTGTTCTCTTATGCCCCGTTTGATAACCATTTTGTTTTTCATTTTTAGTTTTTGAAATTTATGCTTATTTTCACCTAATTTCTCTACCATAGAGATCATATCCCTTAACTAAGTATTTGAAATCTTAGCCAAATTCTAAAAACAAACTCAAGTTTTTGAAACCTACTTTTTTTAGTTTTCAAAAGTTGGCTTAGTTTTTGAAAACATAGGTACAAAATAGATAAGAAGACATCTAAACTCAATAGTATTTTTAGGTTAAAATTTCATAAACTAAAAACAAAAAACAAAATAGTTATCAAACGAGGCCTTAGCAATCAATTTAAATACCTCAACCTTTGACAGGATTTTCTTTAGACAAAAATTTTCTAAATAAAGTTTATTCATTTATAAGTTGAAAAATTCTCTTTTCTTCTTCTTTTTTTTTTTCTTTTTTTAAAGCAAATGAATGAAAAGAAAAACTTATCCTATTCTAGGAGGGAGATCACAATCGTATTCCTTCATTTTGCACCTAGGTCTTAATGATGGACGAGATTTAAGTCTTTATTGAGGTGCTTTAATCACAACGAGCCTTGCCTACTCAAGAGATTTACATGTGCCTTTGAAAGTAGAAATTGCAGTTCCAACTCGTATTACATCCTGCAAATTGTCATCCTTCATGGTCTCTTTTTTGCATTCTTATTCATTTAGCATTTCCCTGCAAGCTACAATAAGTGAAACAAGAACATTCTAGTATCGAGAACACTTTGGATGTCATTTGTTATCAAATTGCAACTACATAGTTTACTGTAACTTCCCTTGATGGTTCCTTAGACTGAGTCATGCAAATACATTATAAAAAAATAATAATAATAATAACTAAAGACTTTGTTAGATTGAATCACCTAAATATATACCTTGTACTAAAAATCTAAACTGTACTAAAAATAGCTAAAATCTTCATTAGTTGAGCCACACAAACACTGTGTACTGGAAAAACACTAATTAAATATCATTAGATAATGAGTTGTTAGATAGTGGAAGACGAGGTATGTCGAATCACCAATTGAAAGTCGTCCAATTTTTCATTGAATTCTATATGGGAAAATTGAGGTTTCATATTTAAATTTAAATATGAGAACAAACTCTAAGATTTAAATTAAAATTTTAAATAGGAAGAGATTTGACGTATGTCTAAAAATTAGATTTCAAATCTTTAAATTGTTTAGATACAACATAACTAGGTAATGAAACAAATGGTGTAAATCATGTGTGGCCAAAATTCAAAAGATATTTTTCGTGGACATCTTTCAAACTGGACACAAGAACCAATCTACTTTTTACTCGATGAAAGTAATGTAAAGTTTGTTTGGAGTTTTTTAAATCGTGTTTAAGGAGTAATATAAAAGTTTTTTTTTTAAAAAAATAATGTTTGGGAAGTAATTTTTTTTTTTTCGAAAAAGTAAAAAAAAAAAGTCTTAAGGACATTTAATGTGTGAGTTTGACTCTCTAAGTCGAAACCTATGTTTGAGGTAAAATTTTGGGAAGTTTAGATTTGGCTAGACAAACTCACGAACTTGAACTTGAATAGTAACTCACTATTCATATTTTTAATTTATTGTTTTTATAAACACAGATCACAAATATATTAACACATTCACTTAAACTCTAAATTCTTAAGCTTACTAGCTTCAACCTAAAAATATTAAACTCACGTCTTAAATGACCTCAAGAATGTTATGTGAGAAAGCACATATAGAATACTTTAGCTCAAGTATTTAATATTGTCTTTCGTCTCCTCCTTTCTGTTGACGTTGGCTCACGTTGCCACACAATCTAACGACAATGAAACTTTCTTCTCTCCTAAGGAACCCCCGCTATGGTTCTGACTTGAACTTACCTTGAGAGCTTCATTCTCGGGCTCTAGGCTCTACAACGTTCCTGGACACATATTTTTCCTTGGGGCGGGCTGATTTTCCTATAAAAAGAGAAATAGGAGATCCTGGCCGGGGGATAAAGGACATCAATTGAAAAAGTTATATAATCAAACCATTACGAAAGATTTGTTGTTAGACATTTTTTTTTTACTAAAGTACTTAAAATAATTAAAATACTTAAATTAAAGGTATAATTTGGAGTGCTAAACACACAACTTACACTCTCCAATTCATGTGAAATTTGTGGAGGAGAAGAGACAATACTCAAATCCTCGATCTCCATATAGATTCTATTCTCTATTTAGAGTGAGTGAGATTTAAGTTAAGAGAAGAGGTGCAGATCCAGAAGTCTCTTACAAGATTTGATGTCATCTCACAGCTGTCCTCATTATTATTCCATCCATTATTTACACATCTACTAACCTCTCTCCAAATACTCTCTTCTTCTTTTTTCCATAGGGTCAAAAGTCTTTAGAAAGGTCAAAAGTCTCTAAGAAACACTTAGGGGCGTTTGGTTTAAGATTTTATTGGATGGGAATGAGTAATAGATGTGCTGAAATAATAAATCCTCTAATAAGATAAGCTCATGTTTTGGTTGTCTTTTCAGTTTTTATGTAAAAAATGATATTTTATATTTATTTGACGAAATTAATATATAAATCTTATGTAATATATACTTACGATCTAATAAATAATGTGCAAATTTATTTTATGATATTTATCTTATAAATTTTATATATTATTATCTATTATTAATAAAATAATAAAAATGCATTAAAAAATAATAATTAATTAATTATTAATTGATTACAAATAACTCGTGAATAATTAATTATAATAATTATTCTTACCATAAATTAACAATATTTATAATTAATTGATTAATATAATATTAATTAGTAATTTAATATTTTATAATGAATTTTATAATGAATGTTTATGCTTGTTTGATGAAATTAATCTTAAAAACATTATTTTATTAACTAATCAAAATTAATGTCAACTAATAAAAATAAATTAATTAATTATAAATATTTTTAATAAAATAATTAATTATGATTATTGAAAATAAGTAAATAAATAAAAATATAAAAATATTAATAAAAAAAGAGAAAGATATTAATAAAGAAAGCAGAGAAATAGACATATGGATGGGTATAAAGAAAACCCATCATTCTTGAAGGGCATAGGAAACTCATCCACCATGGGAAAAAGTGATGCATGAGAATAAGTGATACTCATGCCCATGCTTACAAACCTTGTTCAAAACAAGGAGATTTAAAACCCTTACCCATTCTCATCCACAAAACCTTGCCCCAAACAAAATCTTGCACCAAATGTTGTTTGGGGTGTTGAGTGGGTTATAATAACAGGGGTTATAATAGTCTATGGGTTATTATAGTCTGTGAAACATATAATATTATTTAAAATACAGAGTAGTATAGTCTGGGGTTATAATAGTCTGTGTTTGGGGTGCAGAGTATTTCACAGGTTATTATAATACGGGTTATAATAACCAGTGGGCCAAATAGGCCCTTAAATGTAGGAAAAACAAAAACAATTTTTACTTTTATATTTGTTGGGTTCCTACCATTTATATCCTAAATTTTCAATTTTATTATCACATCTCAAACTTTAGATAAGTGTTTAATTTTAATTGCAAACTTTAAAGAGTGTTCCAATTTTAACTGTTTGTTAAGTTTTTGTTTGAAAGATTATTAAAACAGTATTCTTTATTTGAAAGATCGTTACAAAAAAATATTCTTATATGCATTCAATGAATTATAGAATTTATATATGGTACAAATTTGATAAGATTTCAGAGAAAAATGATATTGAATTAATTTTTTTGTTCAAATTTGTTAATATCAACAAAGTTATTCAATAGTTTAATTGTGCATTTATCAAACTTGATCTTGTGTGAAGCTTGATTTTATTAAAACTGTTAAGTTCATAGAGACTTTTATTGTTTTTTTTTTTTTTCTTCTGTTAAAATTAGTTGATAAACAAGCGTAAATTGAACAGAAGATAAGAATTGCATCACCTATCTAAGTTTATGTTTTAATTTTGTGAAATTGAAAATTGAGAGTGAAAATCAATAGGGGTGAAAATTGGTTTCTCTTTTAGTAAAATCTAATTTGATTACATTTCTAAATTTTATTTTAATAAGTATTGAGAAGTAAATTGAAATTAAGATCAAAATAAATTGAACCTAAATCTTAGCTATATGTTGTTCTCCCTCTCTAATATTCGGCTCGGCATTGGAGAAAAAAGGCCTGAAAATAGAAAAGCCCAAAGCTAGCTCAGCCCACGATTTCCCTATTCAACCAGAAATGCTCATAGATTTTGAATCGATCACAGAAAATTGTAAGAACTATACCGGTTAAAGAAAATGTTTACAAACCTGCTACTGATTTCTTAAATATTTAAAATTATATAACTATATATTGTTTTCTTTTTTTGAATTTTTTCCTTAATTACCCTTGCTAGAAGTACTCATGTACCATCAAGGGAAGTTACAGTAAACTATGTAGTAATTTCATACATATAGCGCCTATTCCTAAACCCTTTTCACTATGGTTAAGTTTGTTATTTCCATAGGTTAAAGTCAGTTAATTACGTGTATATATAAGTACTTTGTGAATTCTTTCGTGTAACAATGAAAAGGCATTGAGCTATTCATTCTCATTTTGCCTTCTCCAATTACTCTGAGATGATATCAGAGTAAGAACGAGTCTAACGACCTCAAATTTTTTTTTTTTCCGATCTTGGTGATCTTGTTCCGTTCTTGATTTCCTCTTCTTAGCGGTTTATTTTTCGATCGACTTCTCTGAAGTGAAGGATTTGTCGCAGAGTTCATCGAAGGTTTTGGCCACATTTAATCCCAAAGTCATCAATCCTGGCAACAAAATTACGATGGTGAAGCTTGACGATGAGAATTTTCTTTTCTGGAAACTACAGGTTCAAACTGCTTTGCGAGGTTATGGTTTAGAGGATTTTCTTGATGAATTTGATGAGATTTCGCCCCAATTTCTCTCTGTCGAATCCTCTTCTTCGTCGGCTAGGGTTCCTAATCCGAATTATCAGTATTGGCTACGTCAAGATAGTCTGATCACATCTTGGCTCCTTGGTTCTATGACACCAGATCTCTTCTCTGAAACTCTCAACTGTTCCACGTCTAGCGAGGTATGGAAGATCCTTAATGCTCGTTTTTCCTCGCGCAACCTTGCTCGTTCGATGCAATTGAAATCGAGACTGGAAAACTTGAAGAAAGGAACTCTCGGTTTGTCTGAATATTTTCAAAAGGTTAAGAATCTGGTGGATTCATTGATAGCGACTGGTCGAACAATTACACAGGAGGATCATATTATGCATATTCTTACTGGCCTAGGGCCTGAATTTGATTCCACGGTATCGGTCATTTCTGCCTTTGATGTATTGCCTCCTCTTCAACGTGTGTATTCTCTATGGCTAACACAGGAGAGTCGCAATGAGAGGAATATTGTGATTACTCCTGATGCCTCTCTTCCGAGCGTTAATTTTGTATCTCAGAATCAGTCTAAGTCTTCTGGTTCTTCTCCGAGTGCTTCTGACTCTCATCGACGGGGTAGACAAAATGGTGGTCATTCTAGTGGCTAACTTTCTGGAAATCTTCGACAGTGGAACAATAATAATACGAATAGCTCAAGGCCACAGTGTCAACTCTGCAGGTGATATGGTCATACTGTCCTCCGGTGTTATTATCGCTTTGAGGGATGGTATCAAGGTCCTAATGGAACTCAGTCTGTAAATTCTGGAATGAATGTGAATGTTCCACCCTCTCCTTATCCGACTCCTTCACCTGGACATTCTTCTCAATTTCCTTCTGCCTATACTCTGTAGCATGATCTGAACAAAGAGTCTCAATGGTATCCTGATTTTGGTGCATCCAATCATGTCACTCATGATTTTAGCAATCTTTCTATGAGCTCTGACTCTCCTGGTGACAACAAGGTCTTCGTGTGTAATGGTGCAAGTTTGAATGTCTCACACATTGGCTCTTCTTTTCTTCAGTCCTCTACTTCCTCTTCTCCTGTCTTTCATCTAAAGAATTTGCTTCATGTTCCTTCTATCACTAAGAATTTTATTAGTGTCATCCAATTTGCCAAGGATAATGATGTTTATTTCGAATTTCATCCCTCTCTCTGTGTTGTGAAGGCCCGGGCAACTGGAGTTGTCCTGCTCCAAGGCAATCTCAGTAATGGCTTATATCAATTCTCTCTGAAAAAGGCTTCTTCCCATCACTCTGTGTCGGATGGTTGCTCTTCCTCGGTCATTCCTTCTCAAATACACCTTACTTCTAATTATTGTTCTGTTTTGAATACAGTTGAACATACTTCTGTTATTGATTTGTGGCATAATCGGTTAGGTCACCCTGCCTTACCTATTGTGAAATCTGTACTTGAATCATGTAATACTTCTGTTTCTATAAATAAATTTCGATCTTTGTGCCGTGCCTGTGCTATTGAAAAATGCCATAACTTACCTTTTACTGATTCTAATACTAAGTACACTCTTCCTCTTCAACTTGTGGTGGATGATGTTTGGGGCCCTGCTTACAAGTTATCTAGAAATGATTTTCGATACTATGTTAGTTTTTTGGATGCTTATTCGCGTCATACTTGGGTGTACTTCCTTAAAAATAAATCAGAAGCTCTTGATGCCTTTCTATTGTTTAAAGTTCATGTCAAGAAATTGTTTGGTTGTTCTATCCTTCGTTTTCAGTCTGATAAGGGTGGTAAATTTCGTGCCTTACACCTTATCTTCAGTTTAATGGAATAGAACATAGGATGACTTGTCCTTATACTTCTCAACAAAATGGTCTCATAGAGAGAAAACATAGGCAAATTGTTGATATGGGTCTAACCCTTCTATCTCATGCCTCTCTTTCCTTAGAGTTTTGGGATGATGCCTTTTCCACTGCTGTTTTTCTGATTAATCGTTTGCGTATTGTTGCTAATGCCAATATATCTCCCTTTGAGAAACTTTTTGCACCACCCCAAACTATTCTCTTCTTAAAGTGTTTGGTTGTCTTTGTTTTCCTTTACTTCGAGTTTATAATCACCACAAAATTGATCCTCGGTCTGTTCCCTGCATTTTTCTTGGCTATAGCAATGTTCATAAAGGATATAAATGTCTGACGTACTCTGGTTGACTTTATATCTCAAGACATGTCTTGTTTGATGAAATGTCTTTTCCGGCTGCTATTTCTACCTTTTTGTCCTCTTCTTCCTCATCTCCATCGCTGCCTCGTGTCACATCTCACTTGTCTCTTCTGTCACGTCCTTTATGTAGCCAACAACCTCCTATTACGTCTATTCCTTGTCAGCCTTCTATTCCTTCTTTATCTGTTGGTTTAGATACTTCATTACCCGAGCCTCATACTCTTTTATCCACTAGTTTATCTTCTGCCTCCTTATCTGATCCTTCTTCTTCTTTACCCGAGTCAAGGTCTTCTTTGCCAATAGAGACATTTTCCTCTGCATCATTTCCTCCGGCCTTGCCGACTGTTCCAGTGAACCAACATCATATGGTGACTCGGGCTAAGGCTGGCATTGTCAAGCCTAAGGTGTTGTTGACCGAATATGTTGATACTGAACCTCCATCTGTTAAAGAGGCCCTGAAAAGCCCTCATTGGGTTCAGGCCATGAAAGATGAATATGCTGCTTTGATGGCTAATGACACATGGGTTCTGGTGCCCCCACCTACTGGTAAGAAGATTGTTGATTGTAAATGGGTATATAAGGTGAAGAGAAATTCTGATGGTTCTATCGCCCGTTATAAGGCACGGTTGGTGGCGAAGGGTAATCATCAGGAAGCTGAAATTGATTATACTGAGACTTTTAACCCTGTTGTCAAACCTGTTGCTATACGTGTTTTGTTTACCATTGCGCTTTATTTTGGTTGGTCTCTTCGACGGGTGGATATTAATAATGCTTTTCTCCATGGTGTTTTGAATGAAGAAGTCTTTATGACTCAGGCACCGGGTAGGGTGTCTTCTGCTAACCCTAATCTGGTTTGTTGCTTAAAAAAGGCGTTGTATGGCTTGAAACAGGCTCCACGTGCATGGTTTGAACGGTTGACCTTGTTTCTTCATTCCTTGGGCTTTAACAGTGCTAAATCTGACTCTTCTCTGCTTGTATATCGAAAGGCTGGGGTTGTTTGCTATGTTCTTATATATGTGGATGATATTGTCATTACAGGGAATTCTAATGTTTTTATTGATGGGTTGGTAGCTACTCTTCACAACCAATTCTCTTTGAAGGATTTGGGATTGTTAAGCTACTTCTTGGGCGTTGAAATTTCTTATCCATCTTCAGGGGGCTTATTTCTGTCTCAACGCAAGTACATTTCTGATTTACTGTTCAAAGTTAAGATGCATGAGTCTAATCCAATTTCTACTCCTATGATTAGTGGTACAGTTTTGTCTACTCATCAAGGGGAATTGTTTGGTGATCCACGTTTATATCGCAGTATAGTGGGCACTCTTCAATATGTTACACTCACTCGGCCGGAGCTTGCATATTGTGTGAATAAGGTGTGTCAGTTTATGCATTCACCTAAATTGTGTCATTGGCAGGCTGTCAAACGTATTCTACGCTATCTTCGTGGGACGTTAAATCATGGACTTGTTTTTAGCAAACCTAGAGATTTGATGTTGCAAGGTTTTGCTAATACTGACTGGGCATCCGATCCAGATGATAGAAAATCCACGTCTGGTTATTGTGTTCTTTTTGGAGGGAATCTTATTCAATGGTCCTCAAAGAAGCAGCAAATCATCTCTCGTTCGAGTATTGAGGTTGAGTATCGCAGCCTTGCTCATGTGCCTGTTGAGTTAGTTTGGCTACAGTCTTTGTTTTCTAACTTATGTTTTTGGCTTAATCGCTCTCCTGTTTTATGGTGTGATAACCTTGGAGCTGTTCATCTTAGTGCTAATCCGGTATAGCATTCTCGTACGAAGCACGTTGAGATCGACATTTATTTTGTTCGTGATTTGGTTCTTCAACAGAAGCTTCGGGTTCATCACTTACCTTCCTCTGCACAGCTTGCAGATATATTCACTAAATCCTTGTCTGTTGCTCGTTTTCTTATGTTGAGATCCAAGCTCAATGTGCACTCTTCTCTACACATTGGCTTGAGGGGGGGGAGGGGGAGGGGTGTTAAGAGAACTCATTAATTCTTTAGTTGTGATGTGTTTGGTTAGTTTTTCACTATGGTTAAGTTTGTTATTTCCATAGATTAAAGTCAGTTAATTACGTGTATATATAAGTACTTTGTGAATTCTTTCGTGTAACAATGAAAAGGCATTGAGCTATTCATTCTCATTTTGGCTTCTCCAATTACTCTGAGACAACTGGTAAACATGTAAAATATTGAAGGATAATGGGGCAAAAAAAAAAGCCTTCTGTATTGAGTTGAATAGATGAAGTAAAGGTTGCTAATAAATAGCAGTGACAAGGGTTACAACTTTAAAACATGGTTAGAACAACAAAGGTCAAAAGATAACAGAAAAAATAAACTAAATTACAATACAAAACTACTCTTAATTAATTAATCCTATTAACATCCTGATGTACTTAAACTCTACTATATGTGGCTTAGGCAACTTTTGTATGATCAAACACCTTCTAAACACATATAGTAACACCTAATACGCATACAAATAATCACTCAAGGGAAATAAGAAAGGACTAACCTTAATAGTTAATCCAAAGTCAAAATCCTTCACATGTTTGAGACCAGTTAAGCTTGAGATTTCTAGGGTGTGCAAGATCTAATGCAAGAAAATGTACAAAAACATGCTTATAATCTGGAGAAAAAAAAAACAAGGTTGAGTGGCTCTTTGATTCATCCATGAAAAATCCTCCTCTCAAATTTACAAATATGACTTTTAAATGAGCTCGGGAAAGAAAAGCCAACTAAAGGAGAAGGACAAATTCTAAAGTAACCTAACTAGGATAGTGTTTTAAGACAAGTTAAGTTACAACTAAATAGCCAAACTAATTTGCATGACCTTTTAATATGGGTCTTCATTAAAATGTTTTACAATTGAAGTCCAAAAGAAGGTTGCAATATAATTACATATGAAAACAATACTTAAATGATCAAACCTTAAATAATCATTAAATTAATGCTTTTGGGTTTGATGTTTTCATGATGCTCTAAAGCTTCTCTCCACTCATTGTCTTGTTGGGATTTATGCTCTATAGTCTCGTAATTAATAATTTATTTAATAACTAATAATATTTTTTTATTATTTTATTTACAATATAATACTATCTATTATATGGAAAAAAATCTAGGGTTATTAGTAGTGTAATCTTGACAGTAAGTGGTTGACATATGAGAGGGTCGTGTTCAAGAAATTACCTAAAGGATCATAGTATATGGATAAAGTTGGGTGTCTCATCCTAGTAACACTATTGATGCGACCCACTTTGTAATAGTTATAAACAATTTGACCCAAATCATTCATGTGGAGACATGTGAGTGGGGGTAACTTATATAATGAGTTTGTATAAGATTAGGCCACGAAATATTTAATTTCTCTTTACAATTTCGTTAATTGAGAAGATTAATATTTCATCAGGATGATCATATACGACTTGATCTTAATCCTAAATGAGTAATAGACTCATGTCTGTGAGGGACTTATCCTTTGATTTGCATGGGTGAGAGTGACTTTTGTATCCAATTCAATAAGCTTACTTGACCAAATAGGGAGTTGGGAATATAAAATATCACAAGATGAAATTCAATCCTTCTCATATAGGGTTAGTAGATGAGTAGTTCCCAGTGTTGATTTCGAGACTTGAACAATGGGGTCCTACCCTTTCACTGGCTCGAGAGGGACTTAGATTATTGTTGGATCATAAACAAATTATTCATTAGAGGATAAATGATACTTAAGGTGCAAGATGTAATTATAGGGGTAAACCAAACTTTTGACCTAGCTTTAATTGCGAACAACTTGTGAAGGATTGACTTGCATGTAATTGTTATATCCATGGACACAACTTGTCCTACAGTGCATAAGAGTGCAACTCTAGATCTATAGTGGAGTGACCTAAAGTTAATTAATGAAAATTAATTAGTCAAAGAGCTTGATTAATTAATTTTGTATCATTGGAGCTTATAATATGTAGGTTCATAAGATCCCCTTGCTAGCTCATATTTGTTGGGTTTTGTGTGGAGACAAAATAAAAGGCCAATGGGGCAAGACCCATTTGGATATTAGGTTTTTGTAAACACACACACACACACAAACACATATATATATATATATATGATGTTTTGTGTGTAGCCGCCAATAGAGGGAAGAAAACTGTGTGTGACCAAATAATATTTGTGAGAGAGAAAAAATGTTTTTTCTCTTGTGGGGTTGAAGGTTTTTCTTTATTGTTTATCCCAAGCTATTGGGTTGTGATACTTGGAAGTCAATAGTCTTTATTGGGTTATTGAGGGTTAGTTTGTGGCGCTGAATTGTGAAACTCTCTTGTAATCTCCCAAATTTAGTAGAACCTGCAGTTGTAGAAGACTGGACGTAGTCCAAAGTTTGGGGGCGAACCAGTATAAACTCCAGTGTCGTTCTCTTTTCCTTATTTTTTAATTTTATTATTTGTGATTTTGATCTGGTTGGCTTATCTTGTGAAAGGAGAGATTTAATATAGTAGTAATTAATATTGTGGTTATTATTATTATCATTTTTTTTCTCCCAACAAGTGGTATCAGAGCTTTTGGTTCAGGAATCATGGGATATGTGGAGCCAACAAATTTTGATGGAGTCATGAAGTTCAATGGAAAATATTTTGGGTATTGGAAGATGATGGTCAAAGATTATTTGACTATTAAAAAGTTGGATAAGGCTTTGAAGAAGAGACCGAACGAAATGAAAGATGAAGATTGGGAGACTCTTGATGAAGAAGCAGTTGCTGCAATCAGGATGTGTCTGTCAATGGATGTGGTTAGTCAGGTAGCCAGTGAGACAACTGCAATTGAGTTAATGAGAGCGCTTACAAACAGGTATGAAAAATCTTGCACAAATAATAAGTTCTATCTGCTTAGGAAGTTTTTCAATATGTGTATGGTTGAGGATGCTTCTGTAAATTCCTATATAAATGAGGTAACCACTTTGATAAATCAGTTGAAGTCAGTTAAAATAGAGTTTACTGATGAAGTGAATGCTATTCTGTTATTAACTTCTTTGCCTGATAGTTGGGAAAAGATGAAGACAACAATGTCTAATTCAGTAGGTGAAAATACTTTAAAATTTTCAGGTGTTTGTGATTTAGCCTTAGCTGAGGAGATTCTTAGAAAGGATAGTAGTAAGGAGTCTACTGTAGGATCAACTTTGGTTATGACTAAGGGTAAAGAGAAGATTAATAATGAAAATACGGCGAGTAGCAGTAAGAAAAAGTGGGACAATAGGAATAAAGAGATAGAGTGTTTTTACTTTCACAAGAAGGGTCACACTAAAAGCCGGTGTAGAAAGTGGAAAAAGGATCTAGAAGAGAGAGAAAAGCAAGAGGCAAATGTAGTGCAAGATGCAAATGCAGTGCAAGTTGCTTTAGTCTGTGTTGGGAGTGACGCAGAAAGTTGTAGTAATTCATCTGAGTGGATTTTAGACAGCGCAACTACTGTACATATAGCTTCAGATAGGAGTTTGTTCACATCCTTTACCGAAGGTAATCATGACCTAGTGAGGATGGTAAATGGTAGAACATCCAAGACTAATGGGATTGGAGAGATTAATCTGAAGACTGAATGTGGAAATAATTTGGTACTGCGAGATGTCAGGTTTGTGCCCAGTGTCAAGATGAATCTTATTTCCACTGGTAAATTAACATATGATGGCTACATGTGTGAGTTTGGCAGAAGCCAGTGTAAACTCAAGTTAGGATCCCATGTAGTGGCAGTTGGCCACAGGAAATCTATGTTGGGATTTATGCCCTAAACATGTGTAATTTTGATTAAATAAATAAAGGGTTATTTGTTTTAATGAAATTATAATGCTTGCTTTATAAATCCAATAAACTAAGCTCCAAGGTTATAATATATCTTGAAAATTAGTGTAGTGGACACTATTTGGATTGTGTTCAAGAATATAACCTAAATGGTCTATGGTATAAGAATCAAGTTGTAAACCTTATTCTGGTAACACCATGGATGCGACCCACTTTGTAACTAGTACAAATGAGGTAATCCAACTCAATCATGTAGTTGACATGCGAGTGGGGGCATCCTGTATGAAGAGTTCATACAAGACCGGACTACAAATTATTAGTCTAACCAGTATAACACCGTTAACAGGGTAAGACTGATAATTTATAGATGGTCATTAGTGACTCGACCTGAATCCTGAGCAAGTTAAGAACTCCTGCTTATAGGAGTTTGTCCTTAGATTAGTATGGGTGAGAGTGGCCTGAAGCCGACTCAATAAGCCTACCTTCTCAGGGACAGAATCTCGTAGGTAGTGGGGACTTAAGCGTGCAAGATGGAATTCACTCATTCCTACCGTAAGGAATTAGATAGGTTGTTCCCTTAAGAACCGACTCGTGTCTTGAACAACGGGGCCCCCTCTCTATGAGGGTATGAGTCTATGGTAGGACCTTAGACTTGTTGTTCATTAGAGAATCGGTGGTGCTTAAGGAACAAAGAGGTAATCACGAGGGTAAAACGGTAATTTGACCAGTAGTGATTACGAACAACTGTGAAGGGTCGAGTCATGGGTAATGATTATATCGGTGGACACAATATAATCTCTGATGAGAGAGAGTGCAACTACAAGTCTATAGTGGAGTGACTTGTAGTTAATGAATATTGATTAACTGGATCAAAGAGTTTGATTAGTTAATCTCACATCATTGGAGCTCATGAATTGTAGGTCCATTAGGTCCCTCCGTTGGCTCAACGTGGTTATATTGAGGGTATAAAGTTAGGAATGAAATTGAAGTGTTCAATTTCATATATGAGATGTCATATCAATTATATGTGATATAATTGATATAATATATAGTTTTAATGTGAATTAGATTCACATATTAACTATATACTAAAGAGAGAATGAAAGAGGGATAGGATGGTAATTTCCATCTCTATCTCCTTATATATATAGTTGCATAAGATGCAACTAGGTTAAGCTTAAGCAAACCCTAGTATGCCATTTGGTTGTGTTGTTGGAAAGGTTCCAAAACACATTCTCTCTAAAAAACATCTCATCTCACCTAAAGGGAACCCACATTCCTTCCTCACCTAGAGAACAACGGAGAAGATCCAGTAGTAGTGTCTTCATCCGTTCGGGTTCTAGTTGCTGAGATCGTGATCGTGGGAGAAGGAGCACTTGAAGAAAGAGTTCTTCAAAGGTAATATCTCGTTGTCCATATTGTCTTTATATGCTTAATCTAGTTAATTTGGTCTTGAATGTAATCCATGTAATGAAATTAAGAACGCGCGATTCACAATCGCTTCCGCTGCGGGATTCAATTCCCTTCAATTGGTATCAGAGCCCAATTGCGCTCTTAATTTACGTTCTGGATTTTTCAAGAATAAGGTGGGATTTATTGTTTTTCATGAGATGAGTAAACGGTTTGCAAATTAGATGGTTTCAATTTTGGCACTTAGATTTACATAATTTCGTTGAATTGTTCAATATAAGGGCCTATTGTTTTGGGCATTTTATTATGTAAATCGAGTCTGTAAGTCCGTGTCGATCGAGGCAAGGTGGTTGCTGAGACGATCGGAGCGAAAACGAGCAAGGAATGGAGATTCAACTTGTTGTTCTGTGAATGGCATTGCAACGTTGTTCTATAGCGTTAACGCGCCACTCACAAAGAAAGCGCAGGTAGGAGGCGGCGGCGGCTGGTTAACGCCGCCTTAAGCGTTACTGAGGCGCCGAGGCGTTGTGTAACGCAGTGGCCGGGGTGCGCTTCAACGGGCGGAAACGGACAACATGCAGCGTTGCAGCAAACGTTTCAACGGGCGAAGATTGTTTTATTTATTATATATTAAATATAAAAATGTTTTATATTTAATTTATTTAATTTTAATTGATATAATTAGATTATATTAATTAAAATTGAATTTAGGGTGCCAAAATTGGTCTAATTTTGCTATTTAAATTATGCAATTGTTGTGTAATTATTGTCATGCATAATGTATGCTTTTATTTTAGAAATCTCACCTTAGGTTAAGCATTTTCATGCATCATTTATAATATAAAGAGTTATATTATATAGTTTGCATGATTAATTAATATAAGGTGTTATATTAATTTATGGTCAGCATTGACATGCATTATTTTTCATGAGATGAATATGCTATGTATGTTTTATTATTCATGAGATGAATGATCAAGTACTATAACATAGTATGCATGTCACCTAAGGTTATTTATTAGTTTTAAAATGTTTAGAACTTGAAAGTAATATACCTTAGGTTATCTAGTTCTAATTAGATTAGAATTAGGAACCAAGTGATTTATAAACAATGATTAAAAGAGGAACTCTGTCTAAGGAAAGTTCTGTCTAGGTTGGGGTATTTAAGCTGACGGAAAGGGAACACCCCTACCTTGGAACTGACCTGGGAGTGAAATTTAATCAGAGGGTTTATAAATCATAGTAGCGTCAGTGGGTTTATTAAAGGGTTAATAAACTAGAAATCCTAGGCTTAATATAAAAGTTATATTAGCAAACTTAGGATAAAATCAATATAAGAGTTATATTGATTATCGATATAAGAGTTATAATGATAACTTTAGGTAAAACCATTAGCCGGGTTTAGCCTAAGTAAGATTCATATAGATTTAAAGTATCCAATGGGAGGAAAAAGGTATATGATACATATTTTTCCACCTACGTATCTCCGGGAAGTTCACACCGTGAGACTCATACTTGGCCCCGTGGCGCAAACGGGAGTGTCCCCCTTCGGATGGTGTTTGTATGAGTCAATATCAAGGTGAATGGAGAGGGTACTTATAGTGAGTGAGAGCAGGTTTAGTGAAAACAAAATCTATGGTCTCTTCAGTCGATTTACACCGTAAGATCACTATGTTCAGCCTGCTAGTTTGGCCTGGACCAGACAATCCCTTCGGAGGGCTTGATCATAGGGGATCGAACACAGTAGACACCCGAAAGGGATAAAAACCTCTTTAGTCTGTTTTTCAATCTAGTCCTCCCTTCGACAGATTTTATTGGATGGGGACTCTGGGATTTAGAGACAGAGGGTTACACTCACAAGGTACATAAGATGTGTATGTATCCTGACCGAACAATGGTAACTAAAGCCTATAGGAATAAGAGTTATTCTGGCATTAGGTTTTGGTTAAGAGTGTCTTGATCCAGAGGAGGAGTGTTTTTGATTACCCTTCGGTGTCATATATTCTAAACCTTTGGAGTATCATTGCAGATTATAAATGACCTAGGAATCATTTGATAATTAGCTACAACATGATTGGATTGGACAATTATAGCAAGAACTCATACAAGTTTGTTTGTAAATTTTCACAAAAAATGTCTAGCTCTATTATTTCCTTATTGGGTGCGGAAAATTTAACCAGAGAGAACATGATGACTTGGAAAAACAAACTCGACACTGTTGAAATTTTTGTCCTAATCTCATGTTTGTAAATTACTGTTTGAAATTAATAAGAGTTATTTATTTCATTACTTTGTGTCTCGCAATATTTACAAACTTTTCCAATAAACTAAGCTCCAGGGTCATTGAACTTATGAGAGAATTAGATCTTGAACGGTGTGTAGTGGACACACAGGGAGGATCACGTTCGAGTTAATGACCCGAACAGTTTACAGTATATGGATAGGGTTGGAGACGTAATCCTGGATACACTGTGGATGCGGCCCGTTTTGTATTAGATACAAACGAGGTGATATGACTCGTTCATGTGGTTGACATGCAAGTGGGGGCATCCTGTGCAATGAGATTGTACAAGACCGGACCGTGAATTATTAGACCTACTGATGTAACACCGCTGACAAGAGGACTAATAACCGTGAGATGACCATTAGTGGCTCGACTGAATCCCGAGCGTGTTACGGACTCCATGCTGCGAGGGGTCCGTCCTTTGACTAGTACGGGTGAGGGTGGTCACGATTACTCGCCCAATATGCCTATCTTCTCAGGGACGAGACCAAGTAGGAGTCGGGAACTTAACTACGCGAGATGGAACTCACTCGTTCCCGCCTTTAGGGAAACTAGAGGGGTTGTTCCCTTAAGTGCTGTCTCCAGGGCTTGGACAACGGACGCCCACCTTCTCACTGGCCTGAGAAGGGTGTTGTGTATGGTTGGACCATCACAACGTTGTTGTTTATTAGAGGAGCAGTGGGGACTTAAGGAACAAGAGGTAGACACAGGGGTAAAACGGTAATTTGACCCAGCCGTGTCTACGAACAACCTGTGAAGGGTCGGCTCATGGGCATTGGTTATATCAGTGGACACGTAATATTCTGCACTGACGGGAGTGCAACTACGGGCTATAGTGGAGTGTTACCGTAGCTAATGAAGGTTGATTAATCGGATCAAAGAGTTTGACAAGTTAATCTCGGATCATTGGAGTCTTTCACTGTAGGTCCATTAGGTCCCTCTGTTGGCTCAATCTGGGTTAAAAGAAGGGTTAATGTTTTGGTATGAAATTGAAGTGTTCAATTTCACTTAAAAAGGAATTTATGTCATTTATATGAGATATAAATGATATAATATATAGTTTAATGCGAATGAGATTCATAATAAACTATTGGTTAACCTAATTGTTGAATTAGGACTAATTGGAGAAATTAATTTAGAGAAATTAAATTGGATGTGATTCAATTTAATTAATCCACAATTATTGCAAATGTGATTTGCAATATGAGATATGAGATATCTTATATTATATGGTTATGCAAATGTGATTTGCATAACCTATGGTTGTGGCAAAGTGGTAATAATGTGGAGATTTTAACTCCATCAATTTCCACTATTTAAACCCTTTGCAAGAAGGGATTAGTAACTCATTCTCTCATTTTTTGATTTTCATCAAAGAGAAGAGATTAAGAATTCTCTCAACTCTCCTCCCTCTCCAAAACCAAAAGTCCCACAACTTTCCTTCTTTCCAAAAGCAGAACAACCGAGACTCCGAGTGGTTGTGTTTGAGTTTTTGTTCGAGAGAAGATTTCGTTGAGATCGAGAAGCACGAAGTGTTCGTGATAGAGGAAGGAACTTTGAAGAACTGTCTACAACAAGCAAGTAAATTTCTTCTTACTGTTTTTCTTCCTCTTTTGCATGTTTAACTTAGATCTAAGAGTTAGATCGTTTTAACAAAAATCAAGTAGCGTAACGATACCTTGACGATTCGATCGTCTTCCGCTGCGCGAGGATTTTCATTCCCTTCAATTGATATCAGAGCCATTTCGATGGTTCTTCGTTATGCACTGTTTTTTGTTAAAATAGGTGGGTATTTTTGACAAAGGAAAGTGTTTCCACTGCAACGAAGACGGGCATTGGAAATGGAACTGTCTGAAGTACATTGCAGAAAAGAAGAAGGAAGGTAAATATGATTTACTTTGCCTAGAAGCTTGTTTAGTGGATAATGATAAAACTGCTTGGATACTTGATTCAGGCGCCACTAATCATGTTTGCTCTTCTTTTTAGGGAATTGATTCCTGGCAGCAGCTACAGAAAGGAGAGATAACACTCCGGGTTGGAAATGGACAAGTCGTCTCAGCTGTAGCAGTAAGCACGATGAAGCTTTATTTTGGCAAGAAATATATGTTGTTGGACAATATATTAGTGATACCAGAGTTTACTAGAAACCTTATTTCAATTTCTTGCCTAATAGAATAATGTATTTCTGTTTCTTTCTCAATGAATAAAGTGTTTATTTTAAAGAAATGTATGGAAATATATTCAGCTTCATTAGAAAATGGGTTGTATGTTTTAAGGCTTAATTCAGTCAAAATGGTTTTGAACACTGAATTATTTAAAACTGCAAACACACAAACTAAGAAACGTAAAATGTCTCCTAAAGAAAATGCTCATCTTTGGCATCTTAGATTGGGTCACATTAATCTCAATAAGATTGAGAGATTGGTAAAGAATGGACTTCTATATGAGTTAGAAGAAAATACTTTAGCTGTATGTGAATCCTGCCTATAAGGAAAAATGACTAAAAGACCTTTTAGTGGAAAAGGTTATAGAGCCAAAGAACCTCTTGAGCTTATACATTCAGACCTTTGTGGTCCGATAAGTGTTAAAGCCATAGAAGGTTATGAATATTTCATCTCCTTTGTAGATGATTATTCAAGATTTTGGCATATTTACCTAATACAACATAAGTCTGAAGCACTTCAAAAGTTCAAGGAATTCAAGACTGAAGTTGAAAATCAATTGGGTAAAATAATCAAAACACTTCGATCAGATCGATGTGGAGAGTATATGGATTTAAAATTCCAGAACTATATGATAGAACATAGAATTACATCTCAACTCTCGGCTCCCGGTATGCCACAACAAAACGGTGTATCGAAAAGGAGAAATAGAACCTTGTTCGACATGGTTCAATCAATGATGAGTTATGCTCATCCCCCTAGTTCATTTTGGGGTTACGCAGTAGAGACTGCGGTATACATTTTGAATAATGTGCCCACAAAAAGTGTTTCTGAAACACCTTTTGAACTCTGGAAAGGACGTAAAGGTAGTTTATGTCATTTCAGAATTTGGGGTTGTCCAGCACATGTGCTTGTGACAAATCCAAAGAAGTTGGATGCACGTTCAAAATTGTGCCTATTCGTAGGCTACCCAAAAGAAACAAGAGGTGGTTTATTTTATGATCCTAAGGAAGATAAGGTTTTTGTGTCAACAAATGCCACTTTCTTAGAGGAGGACCACATTAGAAACCACAAACCAAGAAGTAAAATTGTCTTGAGTGAGTTAGACGGAACAATAGCAAAGGTTGCTAGTAAAACTAGTACGTCAAGAAGAGTTGTTGATACTAGCTTGTCTAGTCCATCTTAAGAGTTGAGTATGCCTCGACGTAGTGGGAGGGTTATAACACAACCTGACTGTTACATGGGTTTATCTGAAACCCAAGTTGTTATACCAGATGACGACTGTGAGGATCCATCGACTTATAGTCAAGCAATGGTTGACAAAGACAAAGACAAATGGGTCATAGCCATGGACCAAGAAATGGAGTCTATGCACTTCAATTCTGTTTGGGATCTTGTAGATAAACCTGATGGGGTAAAACCTATAAGTTGTAAGTGGATCTACAAGAGAAAGCGTGGTGTAGATGGGAAGGTGCAAACCTTTAAAGCTAGACTAGTAGCAAAGTGTTATACCCAGGTTGAAGGGGTTGACTATGTGGAAACCTTTTCACCTGTTGATATGGTAAAGTCTATCCGTATCCTACTTGTCATTGCCGCATATTATGACTATGAGGTATGACAAATGGATGACAAGACAACCTTTTTTGAATGGCAATCTTGAGGAAAACTTCTACATGGACCAACCCAAAGGGTTCGTTGAACCAAGACAAGAGCAAAAGGTTTGCAGGCTTAAAAAGGTCAATTTATGGACTGAAACAAGCCTCTAGGTCCTGGAATATAAGATTTGATAAGGCAATCAAATCTTATGGTTTTGACTAGAATGATGATGAACCTTGTGTCTACAAGAAGATCATCAATAGTTCTGTTGCATTCCTAGTTTTATATGTGAATGATATCCTACTCATTGGGAATGATGTAGGATATCGTACTGACATTAAAAACTGGCTAGCTATGCAATTCCAAATGAAAGATTTGGGTGATGCGCAGTTTGTTCTTGGGATCCAGATTGTTCGGAACCGCAAGAATAAAACACTAGCCTTGTCTCAAACATCTTACATAGACAAAGTGTTGTCAAGGTTTAAGATGCAAGACTCCAAAAAGGGATTATTGCCTTTTAGACATGGAGTCCATTTGTCTAAGGAACAGTGTCCTAAGACACCTCAATGAGTTGAGGATATGAGACGGATTCTTTATGCATCACCGTTGGGAGCCCGATGTGTACGCCATGTTGTGTACTAGGCATGACATCTGCTTTGCGCTTGGAATGGTCGATGAGTATCAATTCAATCCAGGACTTGAATTGACAAGCTGTTAAAACAATCCTTAAGTATCTTCGGAGAACAAAGAACTACATGCTTGTGTATGGGGCTAAGGATTTGATCCTTACAGGATACACTGAGTTCGACTTTCGGTGATAAAGATTCTCGAAATCTACATCGAGTCGTCGATTCGATCTTAACGGAGGAGTTGTAGTATGGCGAAGCGTCAAACAAGGATGCATCGATGATTCCACCATGGAGGCCGAATATGTATCAACTTGTGAAGCAGCTAGAGAGGTCGTTTGGTTAAGGAAATTTACGCTAAATTTGGAAGTTGTTCCAAATATGACTTTGCCTATCACGCTGTATTGCGATAACAGTGGTGCAGTGGCAAATTCGAGGGAACCCCGAAGTCACAAGAGGGAAAAACACATTGAGCGGAAATATTATCTCATCAGGGATATCGTGCATAGAGGAGACGTGATTGTCACGAAGATAGCCTCAGAGCACAACATTGCTGATCATTTTACAAAGGCTCTCACGGCTAAAGTATTTGAGAGACACCTAGAAGGTCTAGGTTTACAAGTCTTCCCCAACTAGGGCAAGTGGGAGTATTTTGTACAAAAGGGTTTAAATGCCCTAGTTTATTGTATTTACATTACTGTAATGTTTTAGTACTCCACAAGCTTTAGGTCAAGTGGTAGATTGTTGGGATTTATGCCCTAAACTTGTGTAATTTTGATCAAATAAATAAATGGTTATTTGTTTTGATAAAATTATAATGTTTGCTTCATAAATCCAATAAACTAAGCTCCAAGGTTATAATATATCTTGAACATTAGTGTAGTTGACACTATTTAGATTGTGTTCAAGAATATAACCTAAATGGTCTATGGTATAAGAATAAGGTTGGAAACCTTATTCTGGTAACACCATGGATACGACCCACTTTGTAATTAGTACAAATGAGGTAATCCAACTCATTCATATAGTTGACATGCGAGTGGGGGTATCCTGTATGAAGAGTTCATACAAGACCGGACAACAAATTATTAGTCTAACCAGTATAACACCGTTAACAGGGTAAGACTGATAATTTATAGATGGTCATTAGTGACTCGACCTGAATCTTGAGCAAGTTAAGAACTCCTGCTTATAGGGGTTTGTCCTTAGACTAGTATGGGTGAGAGTGGCCTATAGCCGACTCAATAAGCCTACCTTCTCAGGGACAGAATCTCGTAGGTAGCTGGAGACTTAACTGTGCAAGATGGAATTCACTCATTCCTACACTAAGGAATTAGATAGGTTGTTCCCTTAAGAACTGACTCCAGGTTTTAAATAACGAGGCCCCGCCCTCAGTCTATGGTAGGACCTTAGACTTGTTGTTCATTAGAGGATCAATGGTGCTTAAGGAACAAAGAGGTACTTACAGGGGTAAAACGGTAATTTGACCCAGCCGTGATTTCGAACAACCTGTGAAGGGGTCGACTCATGGGTAATGATTATATCAGTGGACACAATATAATCTACAGTGAGGAGAGTGCAATTACAAGTCTATAGTGGAGTGACTTGTAGTTAATGAATATTGATTAACTGGATCAAAGAGTTTGATTAGTTAATCTCACATCATTGGAGCTCATGAACTGTAGGTCCATTAGGTCGCTCCGTTGGCTCAACATGGTTATATTGAGGGTATAAAGTTAGGAATGAAATTGAAGTGTTCAATTTCATATATGAGATGTCATATCAATTACGTGCATTACTACAAATTTGGCCTTTATTGACGTGCAACTTTTTCAAATTGTTGACGCTTGGGACAAACAACTGTCAATAAAAGAATCAACTTCACTTTAATATTAATTATTAATTAATAAATGAATATATTGACAGCTATCAAACGTCAAAAAATGTCTATATTTAAGTTGACACAATAAACGTCAATATTTATAGCTTTATTGACAGTAAATTCGAAAAAATCCCGTCAAAAATTACTAAGCTCCGTGTTTTTTCTTCTTTGACGGCTAATACGCGTCAACTTTATATTGATTTGTTGATACTCATAAAGGGGCTTTCGTTGGCGGTCAATAACCGTCAACATACATGGAATTTATAGACAATTACTTAGGGGTCAACAAAAAGCTTTCGTTGACAGTCCACACCCGTCAATATACAAGGCTTTTATTGACCCAAAAGGACCGTTTTGTTATCATTAAAATGTTAGGCAAAACGACGTTGTTTGGTTTAATTATTATTAAAAAAAAAAAGAAAACTAAAACCCTTATTCGTTTCACACTATCTTCTTCATCTGTATACCGTCGCTGGAGACCCCCACCATCAACCCTTCTTCTTCTGACTCTTCATCGTTTGTCAATTTCTCTCTCTCATCTAAGTCTTCATCATTGTCACCGTCCGTCGACTTCCCTCCCTCCTATGCCACCACCGATGTCGTCATCTAGCTTCTTCTTCTTCCTCTAAGCCACCGTCACCGACATCGCCCCATCGATCATGCCTCCCTTGTTCAATACTTTGTTGTCGGTGATCTTGTTGCTTCACGCTGGTAAGTCCAATAGTACCATTTGTATTCTTTTTTTTTTCCTTGAAATAGATTGTGATATTATTTGACATGAGTTTCTGTTGATTTGCGTATGACATGATGTTTAAGCAGTTACGCTGGTAAGTCTAATTCAACGTACATAATGAAAAGTCATGCCTTTTATCCTACCTAAAATTGGAGAAAAGTTCAGGTTTAAGCAGTAAATATCTTATGTCTCTTATACTTATATTTCCCACAATCCTTTTCTTTGGGCCCTTGACAAGTAGAAGGCCACCAATACGATTATCTCTCATTTGCTTGAAAGCTTCCGTATTAACTCTTTGCTTTTGATGCTAATAACCTGAACAAAAAGAGAAAGGACAATTAAATTTGAAAAAAATTTACAAACCTAAATCAACCATTATAAATACTTGCCTCATTACAAGGCATGAAAGGAAGACCCAAATCAGAAATAAGCCTTGCAGCTATACAGTCAAACCAATCGCTTCCCCTACACCTTTCAAGGTCCTGAACTACTGCAAATTGAGTTATGTAATTCTTATTGTCGAGTTTTCCTAGTTCTACCTGTCATTTACATTTTTAAGAAAGATAATTGAGATGAGAAGACTAAAATAGGTTTAGTGAAATTGAGATTAATGATTTAGACATGAAAACGAAGTATCAAAGAGTAGTACTATAGAAGATGCTTCTAAAGCTTAACTATATTTACACTTTCCCATTGAATAAGACAAGAATTCAGAAAGTCCATCAAGATTATGAGAGATAACTATTTCTCATAGATTCTCACGAGGTTCTTTCTGAGTAGTACCATATGATTGAAGCCATTTTTCCGTAAGAGCATTATTTTTCTTGATCCAATTTTCAACTCCTAAACCACCATGCCTTAGAGACCTGAAACCCAATTCCAAATTTTCTCTATAAAGTCCTCAACCATCTTATTTTCTATAACTTGGTTCTTCTCTTAAAAAAAAAAAAAGGAAGAACACAATGTTTTTCCTAATGCAAATTGAAATTTTTATATTTTGTTAATAATTAAAGTTTTGGTACTTTTGCTACTGAACTGTTTGCCTAATTGACATGGTTTATTGGCCACATTATCATCGTGTAAATGTTACTCTGCCTTTGGAATTAAGACTGTCTTAATAATATTTTAGCCAATTAGAAGTTTTTTTTCGTAATCTTAGCCAAGTGTTTGCGGCTTTCCTTCTATTTTTTAATAATTCATACTATAATAAAGTTTTTCCCCAGGTAATTCATTTGATTTTGCACTAGATTGGTGGAGGTGCTCATACTAAAGGATAATGTGGTGTTCAAATTGCTTGATTAGAATGATTATTTTATTTATGAATACTATATTAGATATTACTGATTTGTCTTGTTTGATAAGCATAAAGATTTCCATTAAGTACTCAATTAATGTATATTTCTTTCTGAGTATTTTTTTAATTAATGATCTACTTATTTGTTTTAATTTGAATTGGAACTGGTTGTTTGTGGAAGGAATTGAAATTTGAAAGCATACTTGGAATTGGAAATCGTGAAAGTATATAAGTTATATCAGCTTCGTGTAAGTGTAGCATTTTAATTTTGTTAAATATCATTAATTTCCTTATATCTTTTAAACTTTAATATGCTTTTCTTCAATCCTAGGTACGTAATGTGAATCTGAACCAATCCTCATAGAGCAATATGTGTTCCTCGCCAACCATTATTAATTTCACATGGTTTAGGGCCTTAAGAGCAACCCTTTCGATACCTATGTAATAGGCTAAGAGAGATTAAGAACAAGGTTGTTAATATGTCCTTGTAATTTAGGGTAGTATGTAAAAACATGCGAGTTATTTTTTTCCAATTAACTAGAAAAGGTAAGTACAGTGATTACACAGACGTGGTAAAAAATTGATCTTATTTTTTTGTTTTTAAAATTTTAATTTATTCAATTTTTTTAATCTATTGTGTACATTTATTTGTTTGTAGTTAACTAGATAAGGTGTTACATAGTCTTATGTAAATTACATGTTGATAATGACTACCTTAATGAGAAAAATGTGAATTGATAGGGGTGTTCATACAGATGCAGGTGGTAGAGGATTGGTGAATAATATCCAATTTTTTTATTTATTTTTTATACATAGTTATAGTTGACGGCTAAAAAACGACATTAAAATCGGCAACATTGACAGTTCAAAACTGTCAACATATATGTCATAGTCAACAATGCAAAACGTCAAGTATAATTATAGATGACAACTATAATACGTCAAGATATATTTATATTGACAGACAACAAGTGTCAATAAAAGGAGTATTATTGACGGTTGATTAAAAATGTTGACGGTTAAAAAAATTAACTATATCTGATGTTGATGGCTCACAGATGTCAATAAAGTGGTTATTGTTGACGCTTTGACCTAATATTGACGGCTAAGAACCATCAACTATACCCTATTTTGACGACACATAAGTGTCAATAAAAAGTTTTTTGTTGACGCTTTCACCTAAATATTGACGGCTAAAAACCATCAACTATACCCTGTGTTGACGGTACATAAGTGCCAATAAAAAGGATTTTGTTGACGGATTTACGTCATAGTTGATAGCTAATAAGTGTCAAGATTCATACTATTGACAGTTAAAATCCGTCAATAAAGACATAATTGTTGACGTTTAACGACCGTCAACTATCAACTTAAAGTTGACGCTTAGATTTATTGACACCGCTTTCAATGACGGTCAAAAAACGTCAACTGAAGTGAATGTTGACAGTATTTAACCGTCAATAAAAGCATAATTTGTAGTAGTGATGTGATATAATTGATATAATATATAGTTTTAATGTGAATTAGATTCACATATTAACTATATACTAAAAAGGGAATGAAAGAGGGATATGATGGTAATTTTCATCCCTATCTCCTTATAAATATAGTTGCATAAGATGCAACTAGGTTAAGCTTAAGCAAACCCTAGTGTGCCATTTGGTTGTGTTGTTGGAAAGGTTCCAAAACACATTCTCTCTAAAAAACATCTCATCTCACCTAAAGGGAACCCACATTCCTCCCTCACCTAGAGAACAACGGAGAAGATCCGGTGGTAGTGTCTTCATCCGTTCGGATTCCAGTTGCTGAGATCGTGATCGTGGGAGAAGGAGCACTTGAAGAAAGAGTTCTTCAAAGGTAATATATCGTTGTCCATATTGTCTTTATATGCTTAATCTAGTTAATTTGTTCTTGAATGTAATCCATGTAATGAAATTAAAAACGCGCGATTCACAATCGCTTCCGCTGCGGGATCCGATTCCCTTCAATCTACATTGTACATATGTCGGTTAAATGTTTCCAAGAAAAATTTGAAAAGACAGTGGATGCTAGGTAAAGCTGCAGATGGTTATAATAGAGGTACACTTGAGCCAATTGCAATGATAGCCAAGTTTGATCAGTCAGATCAGGATCCTTCAGTTCAGGAACAATTGGAAAGTCTAGAAGAGAAAATTGATGGCTATCATGAACCCCAATTGTCAGACTGACAGTTGAATTGAAGAAGTCGCCTAGGCGAGTGGAGGCATCGAAGTGGAAGGCCAGAGCAGTTGCTAAGGTCAAGGGTAAAGTCTCTAAATTGGCAGCAAGCTTGAATAGAGGATTCAAGCCCTTCTTAGAGTGTATCTTCTTCAGGAATAGTGGTTCAAGGTTGAAGAAGATGTCAGTTAGTACCACTTAGCTGAAGTGGAAGTACGTGTCTGCCTTTTTCGTTTGGGAGACAGATCCACGTAGCAAGCCCATACCTCGGGGCAACCACAGATGCACTACAGTTAGGTTCTGATGGTTGCCTGTTTTTATGAGTTTGTTGTGTTTTTATGGTTGCCTGTTTTCCTTATCTTTTAATTTTATTATTTGTGACTTTGATCTGGTTGACTTATCTTGTGGAAGGAGAGATTTAATATAGTAGTAATTAATATTGTGGTTATTATTATTATCATTTTTTCCCCAACAATAGTAACACTAAGGGTCGTTTGGTTGAAGGTTTTATTGGATGGGAATGGGTAATAGATGCTTGGAAATAAGATATTTGAAAATAATAAATGTGGAATAAGATGACTATGTTTGGTTCTATATGAGAATGTTATCAGATTTTTATGTAAAAAAATGATATTTTATATTTATTTGACGAAATTAATATATAAATCTTATGTAATATATACTACGATCTAATAAATAATGTGCAAATTTATTTTATGACATTAATCTTATAAATTTTATATATTATTATCTATTATTAATAAAATAATAAAAATACATTTAAAAATAATAATTAATCAATATTTTTTAATAAAAAATTTAATTATTAATTGATTACAAATAACTCGTGAATAATTAATTATAATGATTATCCTTACAATAAATTAATAATATTTATAATTAATTGATTAATATAACATTAATTGATGATTTAATATTTTTATAATGAATGTTTATGCTTGTTTGATGAAATTAATCTTAAAAATATTATTTTATTAACTAATCAAAATTAATGTCAACTAATAAAAATAAATAAATTAAATATAAATATTTTTAATTAAATAATTAATTATGATTATTGAAAATAAATAAATAAATAAATAAATATAAATATTAATAAAGAAGAGAGAAATATTAACAAAGAAGAGAGAGAAAGAGAGAGATGGATGAGTATAAAGAAAACTCATCATTCTTGAAGGGTATAGGAAACCCATCCACCATGGAAAAAAGTGATACATGGGAATAAGTGATACACATGTCCATGCTTACAAATTTTGTTCCAAACAAGGAGATTTAAAACTCTTACCCATTCTCATCCACAAAACCTTGCACCAAACGATTTGTAAGGTTTTATTGGATGTCCATGGGTATAGATGCCAGAAAAATAAGGTGTCTAGGAATAATAAATGTCAGAGAATAAGATGATTGTGTTTAGTTCTACATGAGGATATTATCAGATTTTTATGTAGACAAATTATATTTATAATTGTTTGATGAAATTAATATATAAATCTTATATAATATATAATTACGATCTATAAATAATGTGCAAATTTATTTTATGAGATTGATCTTATAAATCTTATATAATTATTATCTATTATTAATAAAACAATAAAAATAAATTTTAAAAAATATATAATTTTTTAATAAGTAATAATTAATTTTTAATTGATCACAAATAACTCATGAATAATTAATTATAATGATTATCCTTACCATAAATTAATAGTATTTATAATTAATTGATTAAATATAATATTAATCCGTGATTAATACTAAAAAAAAGTGAATTAATATTTTCATAATGGATTTTATAATAAATGTTTATTCTTTTGTATGAAACTAATCCTAAAAATAAATTATTTTTAACAAATAAAAATAAATTAATTAATGATAAATATTCTTAATTAAATAATTAATTATGATTATTGAAAATAAATAAATATATATATATGTGTACGTACTTAAATATTATTAAAGAAGAGAGAGAGGAAGATGGATGAATATAAAGAAACCTCATAATTCTTGAAGGGTATAGAAAACCTATCTATCATGGAAAAAAGTGATACATGGGAATAAATGATATCCATATCCATGCTTGCAAACTTTGTTCCAAACACGGAGATCTAAAACTCTTACCCATTCTCATCCTAATTTTTCTTCATCCACACACGACCTATAAAAGATCAGTTTAGTTGAAAGAAAAATTTGAAATGTTCAAATAAATCTATTAGATATATTGAATATAAAAGAGGAAAATATATTTATTATATTTGATACAATAAATATTAAAATAATTGATGTACATTAGATACATTAAATAAAAGATATTTATAGAATTTGAATAAGATTCAAATAAATAAATATTGTAGGAGATTTGAATAAGATTCAAACAAGTATAAGATATATTTTAATATATTGGATATTAAAATATAATACTTTAATTATGTCAAAGATTTTCCTTCAGACTTTATAAATAGGACCCTTGGGTTGAGCCATTATAAACACACATCTCGAGAATTTTTCCTAAAGTTCTTCCTCTCCAATCCCTTGTGAATTTTCTTTCAAGAGGCTTCGACAAGCCTTGGTCATGTGTTTGAGTCATAGCAAGTAGGCTTTATGGAATTAGAGTTTCAACCTCGTTGGAGTTAGAGCAAGAAGATTAAAGACTCGCTAGAAATATCTCCATAATTTTTCATGTAAGATTTTACTTAAGCCTTATATATTTTTAGTTTTAATTCTTAATAAAATTAAAGACGATCTAATGCTTCCGTTGTAAGTTTAGTTAGATTATTCCCTACAATTAGTATTAGAGAAATCTTTGATTTTTTTTTTTTAGATTAAAGTTTTGTGGAACGACCCTAATTTTAAAACTCTCTTTCGAGGGGTCATTACTATCACACATGCATTTGAGGCCTAAATAACTTTAAATAGGAAAAACTTGTAAAAATAACTTTAAATAGGAAAAACTTGGTAATTAAATTCATTTTAATTTGGGATCCTATAAAACAAAACATTTAAAACATGACTAAATTTGGCCTCAATTTAAAAATCTCTATAATACATAAGCGAAAAACAATAATCCTTTAAAACTACTTTCTAAAACATGTATGCGGAAAATATGACTTGAGTTCCCATGGCATTCGTAGCGCGTCCCTATCACTCGCCTGGTATGTCTTGGCATTTACCTGAAAAACATTTTAAAACAAAAGAACAAAACAAAGGTAAATGGGTGAGTATTATAATAATACCCAATAAGTGGGGGTCGGGAAGTGCAAACACATGCAATCATGACTATAGACTTTCCTGTGTAGGACCTAACTTCCTCATAACTATCATGACTATTTCTTTTTTGCTTTTAGTGGTCAATAAGTTCTCCTGAGAACATGTTGAGTCTGAAGACTCCTCTACTATAGAGTCCTCCCTAACCCCGAGAGCATGTTGAGTCCGAAGACTTCTGAGTCATGTTGAGTCCGGAGACTCCTATCCTATAGGGTCCTCTCAAAACCCCGAGAGCATGTTGAGTCTGAAGACTCCTGAGTCATGTTGAGTCTGAAGACTCCTGTACTAGGGGTCTTCTCAAAACCCCGGGAGCATGTTAGGTCTGAAGACGACCACAATCTTCTGTGGAGTCCTCTCAAACTCTAATTGTCATATGGAGGATAATTACCACAACCACTCATCTATTTCATGAACATACAATCATGCATGAGGTCCAATTATCCTTTCACATCTATATATGCAGTCATAATGATGCAATAAATATATAATCATGGCATAACTTTTATAGCATCAAACTCGAGTCAATAAATCACAAATCATAAATACATTTACATTTTCAATTACGAATTCATCCCAATGGCATAACTGAAAATCTCGATATACATAATTATAATAACTGTGTCCAATTCCTTTTTCAATACTTCAAACTCATTTATGTTCGGGTCCTCTCAAACCCTTAAAGTATCTAGAATCCTCTCAAATTTCGAGATGAAAATTCTTTTCTAAATCCTAGTCTTTGGGATAAATCTGGAAAATTCATTCTTTTAAAATAAGTCTTTCAAAAACATAAATACTTCCCTTTTTAAAATAATTTGTAGAAAATCCCTCTTAAAATTCCATCTTTGACTCAACATTCCTCTCCAGTTTGCCCAACAATCCAACCTCCAATCAAAAATATTTAATTTCGAATTAATTCATTCATAATAAACTTATTTTTAAAATTTGACAGTAACTAAGTTGAATTACCACTAACGGAGGCTTGAACGGACTCGGGGGACGAAACGGAGGGAAATAGGTGATTTTCGGCGGACGGGGGCGTGTGGAGGCAGCGCGACAGCGCGTCTCAGAGCGTGGAGCATACCATTGGAAACTTCGTGGCCCGATCTATCCAAAATCGATGGCGTTTCGCTGAAATCCCCTAAAAAACAAGGTGAACCGACCAAACCAAACTCGGTTTTGGGTTATGAACGTTGCTGGCGGTTCAGGCGTTCTTCGAACGTTCCCAGTGGGTTCTCACCCGCAACGCCGACAAGGCACGACGATGCTCGACAACTGGACAACTCGACAGAACGAGATCTTCACGGCCACACTTGCACACCGCTCGGACGAGGATGCCTAATCCATGGGGTTCGAACGCCGACGACTTGACTCGGATTAAAGGACGACATGAAGAAGATTGGTCGGTTGGAATAGAAAACACACATATGGTGTTGTGGTGGAGGCCTCATCGTGAAGAGAAGATGAAAGAGAGGTTGAAGATGGGTGAATAGCCCCCTAGGGCTGCGTGCACACTAAAGGACAAACCCTAACTCCTTTTTAACAAAATTACAAGAATACCCCTCCTACAATTCATAATTATAAAAAAATGCCCCTCCTCATTTAAATGTTTTAAAGAGGCCTGAAATAATTTTTTTAATTTGTATAATCCCTTATTACATTACATAGCCTCGAGACTCGATCAATTTAATTTTCACTAAAATTAATCCAACACAACCTAAAAGTACTTGAAATTTTGGGGCGCTACATTTTGTGATGGTGAGTAAACTGGAGGAGCAATGACTAAAGACTCTCGACGTGAATACCATCTCGCTACATATGGTGTCAACGCGATCGACCAATCACTCTATCGAAGGTTTATGTCATACAATTTTGGCCCTGTCAACATACTTTTGGGATAGCTTGTTTCATCCCAAATAGTCTCATCACTTGTTTGGCATATGTCACTCAATAATATGAAAATAAATGAGTGGACTAATTGTGCGCCAAAAATCTTGACCATTTCTACAATAATCAGGAAATGTGCCCATGACATTTGTGTACAACTCCCAAATCATCTAAAATTTCAAAATACTGACGTTTAATGACTTGTAAAAAAACTAATAGTATATAGGCTCTTTTAGTAAGCAACACGTACCAAATCAATTTTAAGAAGGTCAAACATATATTTGAACTGGATAAATACATGTGTAGTTGATCCAGTGACACAAAATTGGTCTCTCCACCTACATTAATATTAAAAATTAAATTTAAAATAAGTCATTCACAAAAGAAAATTTAAATTAAAACTTAGTTGACATACCGAGAACCAAGTGCACGTCTAACCAATACAGCATCGTTGATGTGGTGTGGTTGAGGGGTTATCGTTGAGAATCGTTCCCAACTTCAAAGCTGGAGAAGAATTATAGGCCCAACAATCTCAAAAGCATATAATCAACTCGTTTTGCGAAGTTGTCTATATAACAAGGCTAACACTAAAGGGATTTAATCTCGCAGCGGAAATGATTGTGAATCGTGTGTTCATAATATTGTTACACAGATCTAAAAACAAGAACAATATAACAAAGATTAAGCATGCTTTACGACTTAGGACAACAAAAATTTACCTTTGAAGAACACTTTCTTCACGAGTTCCTCCTCCAATGATCATGATTTCAACAACGAACCCGAACCTTGTGAAGATCCACCACTAGATCTTCTCCATTGTTCTCTAGGTGTGGGGGGGAAGGTGGGTTCCTTTTTGGATGAGGTGAGGAGATCTTTTAGAAATGTGTTTGGAACTCTTTCCAACACAAATGAGGGAACTCTAGGGTTATGTGTAAAGTATATCTCAAAGTTGCATCTTATGCACCTATTTATAGGGAAATAAGATGGAAATTACCATCCTATCCCTCTTTCATTCTCTCATTAGTATATAGTTAATTTGTGAATCTAATTCACATTAAAACTATATATTATAACATTATATCACATATAATTGATATAACATCTCATATATGAAATTGAACACTTCAATTCTCATTCCTAACTTTATACCCTCAATATTACCGTGTTGAGCCAACGGAGGGACCTAATGGACCTACAGTTCATGAGCTCCAATGATGTGAGATTAACTAATCAAACTCTTTGATCTGGTTAGGGGTGATAGTCTTAACCGAAAACCGATCAAACCGAACCGAACCAAACCGATCCAATGGTTTGGTTTGGTTTTTTAGAAGAAAATTGGACATCTCGATTTTTATTTTAGAAAAACCAAAAAATATTGGTTTGGTTCGGTTTTTGTTTAGAAAAATCATTAAAAACCGAACCAAACCGAAGTATATATATATGTATCTCAAAAAACCTCAAATTGAATCCCTATCTATTATTGCGTCGTTTCATCCATTTTCTTTTAATTAATTTTAAAATAACAAAATGAGATTGTTAGCTTTATGAATTCTTATTGAGGTATTGAGAAATTTAGGGACAAAAAATATTAAAATAAGATGAAACTAAGAAATAAAATAGCATAAGATTTGTAAAAAAAAAAAATCGAAAACCGAACCAAAGAAAAACCAAACCAATGGACAACCGAACCAATGGTTTTGTCGTTTATTGGACTTTGATTTGGTTCCTCTTTTGATGAAACCGGTCGGATCGGTTCGGTTCTCAGTTTGGCCTAAAATCGATGAAAACCGAACCAATATCACCCCTAGATCTGGTTAATCAATATTCATTAACTACAAGTCACTCCACTATAGACTTGTAGTTGCACTCTCCTCACTGTAGATTATATTGTATCCATTGATATAATCATTACCCATGAGTCGACCCTTCACAGGTTGTTCGTAATCACAGTTGGGTAAAATTACCGTTTTACCCTTGTGATTTCCTCTTTGTTCCTTAAGCACCACTAATCCTCTAATGAACAACAAGTCTATGGTTCTACCATAAACTCAAACCCTCTTAAGCTAGTTTAGAGGGCAGGGCCCCGTTGTTCAAGACCTGGACCCAGTTCTTAAGGGAACAACCTATCTAATTCCTTAGTCTAGGAATGAGTGAATTCCATCTTGCAGAGTTAAGTTCCTAGCTACCTACGAGGTTCTGTCCCTGAGAAGGTAGACTTATTGAGTCGGTTACAGACTACTCTCACCCATACTAGTCTAAGGACAAACCCCTATAAGCAGGAGTTCTTAACTTGCTCAGGATGTAGGTCGAGTCACTAATGACCATCTATAAATTATTAGTTGTATCCTGTTAACGGTGTTATACTGGTTAGACTAATAATTTGCAGTCCGGTCTTGTATGAACTCTTCATGCAGAATGGCCCCACTCGCATGTCATCTATATGAATGAGTTAGATTACCTCATTTATACTAATTACAAAGTGGGTCGCATCCATGGTGTTACCAGAATAGGTTTCCAACCTCATTCTTATACTATAAACCATTTAGGTTATACTCTTGAACACAATCCAAATAGTGTCTACTCCACTGATGTTCAAGATTCATTATAACCCTGGAGCTTAGTTTATTGGATTTATAAAGCGAAAAGATAATTCCTATCAAATCAAATAACTCTTTATTCATTTGACTAAAATTACATAAGTTTAGGGCACATATCCCAACAAACACATACTTCAGCCCACGCATATCTTCCTATAGCCCCAAAGTCTGACATAAATGGCAGAAACATTAGGTGCACTTTGTCCCCAAATTTATCGCAGAATAAGCTCCCACCAAATAACTATAAAATGTATGCCCGAGCATACTTCACTATGGTCACCTCATTTGCACCATCATCTAACTCTGGAAACTGAGATGTTAACCAAGGCAAGCTTAATCTGAAGCCCCTTAGTTGATTAGAACATGAAGTCATCCTAAGCAATAGTTGACAAGTCTACCTCCAATTATAGGTCCTTTTTCCAATGACAGGCTCGTCGTCCACTGGTAATCCAAGTAAAACTGATACATCTTGTAAAGTAACAATGCACTCCCCTCAAGCACGTGAAATGTATGTGTTTCCAACCTCCACCTCTCTACGAGGGGAGTGATGAAGTATCAGTCTAACTGAATAAATCCTAATCTGGCAACCGCATCAAACCCTACGGCATGAAGATGAGGCAATATATGTCGATGCAATGGAATAGTGCAAAAGACAACTGCTTCTCGACGTCTACAATATAGCTCTTCTAGATTTCAATCCTGCCAAACAAGCTTTGATTGATGGGTTTCTGAGCATATAAAATTGATGGATCAATTAGTCATGGGTTGATATTCATAACTTATAAAATCAACAAATTGAAACTCGATTCCTATCAAATATAAATAAAATATTTAACATAAATTAAAGAAATAAAAAACAACAAATTGAATTTAAACTATGTCATTATTTATCAAGTGACAATAAAAGTAAATAAATAAATATAAATTATGTCATTAAGACCAAAAATTACAGCAAAACGACATAAAATTACACCAACAAAAAAAGTTACAAAGGTGCTTCTCCATGTCTCAAAGGACAACCTCTTCAATTGTGGTCCAATTTATTGTACAGACCACAATGTTGTTGAGTACTTGACTCTCTCCAATCTCTTTCATTGTGGTAACAAGAACTCTTTGGTCTACCAGGTTCTCTCAACAACTTTGGGTCAGCATATAGAATGGCATGTTGGGAGGTGTGATCCAATAATCTTCATATGAGATCGGTTGAAATTGAGGAGAATAATATGCATTGTATGTTGTAAGCTAGTGTCTTCAATGAAATCTTCAAAATTCCACTTTAGGTGCGAGCAAACAATCGTAAAATGTGAACATGGAATGTCATAAGACTACAACTTATTGAAAGAATAATAATGAGTTGAATCATTCTCTCCTCTAATTAACTTCAAAGATTGAATATTCCCTCCTTTAGTATTGAAGTAATATAGTCCAGTTTTTACATAAAATACAACCGTTTCTAGATTATAGGATACCACTTCATGCTTACGGGATCGTGATGCCCACTTCATAATTTTATCAAGAGCATACATGATATATACTTCATTAGTATGTTGATTATATTGAGATAATGTTATTTGACTAATATGAAAATATGTTGCATTACCTGGTATATTTTTCTCTTTGCTATAAGGCGGTTTTTATTTCTTTTCTTCTCTTCTCAAAATGTGTTATACCCTTGTAGTATATAAGTTGAACAAGTGCAATGATTGGCAATATACGATCTCCTTTGAGAACTTCATTTACGCTCTCTGCCAAGTTAGTAGTCTTCCATCCATATCTAAACCTTCCATCGTGCGATTGAGTCCATTTCTCAATACTAATGTTGTTGAAAAAGCTTGTACAACAGTTATTCATTGATTTAATCTCTTTCATAACTTTATTGTACTTATGGACTTGGGGTTGACAACCAGTACGATAAACCAAGTTTCTCAACTTTCGACACTTATATTTGTTGGAAAAAAATCTCCCACTACACCCCATAAATAAGCAGAAAAATAAATGAGAAATTAAAAAGATAGCAACAAAATAAGAAACACAAGAATTTACGTGGAAGAACTCCAAATCTGGAGAAAAAACCACGGACAGAAAGAAACTCCACTATGTGAAAAATTATTACAATCACATAGAATTCTCTCCTTGACCCTAATTACAAAAAAAAAAAAAAAAAAAATACTCTCCCAAAACTTTATGCCACTCACACCTTTATTCCCACTCTCAAACAAGAGAATACAAAGAGAGAATTTAACTATAGTTAGTACACCAAGCTTAAAGTGTTCTTAACTGGGATGCTTTGAAATGAAAGTCATAGACTCTTTTTATAGTGTCAGGAGCCCATCACTTCCTTGCACTTTTTCGATGTGGGGTAAATTCACTTCTAATATATTGTCAAAAACCCTAATAATTCCACTTTGGCAAGATATTTGAAGGATCCACAATTCTTGTTGCATCATTTTCTTTACCGACAATCATAATTATTAGCTCAGAGAACTATAACCTACTCCACCATAAAAGTAGACCACTTGAAATGTCACCTTGCAAGACTTTTCTTTTTTTTTTTTTGTCTTTTTCGTCACATGCCGATAAACGTTGCTGAAATTTATGGTGCAACTTCTACTTACTTGGCTCACCCAGAAGTTCTTCAACCATCGACATAACTTCCACCACACACACCTTACATAACCGCCAAGTCAATGCCCGTGCACAAACTTGTAGAACCGCTAACATCAAATCCTCTATCATGGAAAAGTGGGCATACCATAAGAATGAGTTTTGTCTTTTTTGAGAAGAAGTCACCATCTCCCTCGATGAGAGAGACTATGTTAGCATCCGACCCAGAATCTTTTGACGAACTTGCTCTATTAAGACAATTCATTTTCATGTGTTCAGACTGTCCGCATTCCCAACTGATGGGAATCTAATCCTCGTGAGCAACGAAAACGTGATTTAAAAATTGATCTTGTTTGTTTTGGTTTACTAAAAATACCAGTACATTGGAAAAAATACAGAGATAAGCAATCATAATCTAATTAGGCATGGAATATGCATACAAACATGTTGTACAAAAATTAACTAAAAGGGAAGATGTTTACCTTTGTAGTTTTCAATCCAGCAACTCCTTGCTCCAAAATGCACAACAACACAATAAGTTAATCTCCTCTATATTTTCATCAGGACACCACCACACAGTTAACCTCCTATTCTCTGAGTGTCGCTACGTATCTGCGACACGGAGCGGCCGACGTCCTCGAAATAGTGTTATTCAAAAGGAGTCACCACCAATATTTTTGGTGGCGTGATTGGGCACCAAAATAGAATAAAACACTTTTTAAAAAAATGAAAAAAATATGGTATGCGAAAACCAGATTTAGATTCGGGAGTTGTTTGTGTATGGGGAAGGTGTTAGCACCCCACAACACCTTTTTAAAACGGTGGCCAAATTTAATCTTGAATTGCAAAAAAAAAATGATTTTAAAAAAAGTTTATTTAGGTAAAAGAGATTTTTTTATAAAAAAAATAATGTCTTATTTTACCCCTCATTACTCCAATATTTGGAGTCATGATCCCATAAAATAAGTGGATTAAAATCCATCAATTTGGTTATATTGAAATTATTCCCAAGATTTTAGAAATAATATCACCTCAAGAAATGAGAAAAAAATTTACAGTTCCTCGAATCCATCATGGGATAACCTCTTATAAAATAAACTTTTTTTTTAAAAAAAAGTTTAATTAAATTCATTTTTTCTTGGGACCAAAATCTCGGACTCCCAAATAGAATGATCCCTTACCTCAAGAATTCTAGAAAATCGGACTCTCAAATATGTCTAGATTCCGTCGTAGGAATGTTTTTTAGAAATTAAAAAAACCAAAAAAAAAAGTTAGAAATAAAAAATTAGTTTTTTTTTTAAAACATTATAAACTAAATTAAAAATTTGAAAATAATTTTGCAAAAAAGATTTGAAACCATAATCAAAATAAAATTAAATTCAAATAAAGGAAAGTAAGAATGCAAATTAAAAACAGATCATGTTTAACATAACAAATTGATCTTAACAAATAAATACTGTGCACAAATATGTTAACAATTACTAGAAAAAAAAATAAATATTGAAATCGGACTTCTAAATATTTTTAGATTCTGTCGTCGACATTGTTTTTAAAACATAATAGATTAGAAGATCATAAACCATTTTTTTTTTTTTTTGCAAATAGAGAAGAAATTGACAAAATAATAAAGAAAATAAATTATATATAAAAAAGTCAGTGAGTTGTTAACTCTAGAAAAAGTGTCAACCCTTTTACTTGCAAGCACATATATACATATAAAATAAAAAAAATAATGCATTACAATTTTCACAAAAAAAAAATCATAAAGAAAAGAAAATTAAATAATAATAAAATAAAAAAAACATGCTTACGAGATGGAGAGAGATGGGCGACATCAATCCTCTTCTTTTTATATGTATATATAGTAATAATAATAATAATAATAATAGTTATATGTGTATAAAATAAATAAAAAGAAATAAGAAAAAGAAATTGATTTGACGTAATACTTTTTTTTTAAATAATAATAATAATAATAATATATAACTTTAAAAAACTTTTAATATTATAATATAATAATAATAAGGGAAATTGTAATGGGTAGCATAAAATATTAGCATATTTGCAAGCTTAGCTATGATTTTTTTAGATTTGCAAATCTAGCAAATTTTTTTAAATCTGTTTTTTTCGTTTTTTTATTATTCCAGATTTACCCTCATTGGTGTAGCGAGAGTATATCGATAGTATATCTCGATATCTTTGTACATTTAATATATCGATAGTATATCCGATATACTTTATATTAGTATATCAGAAGTATATCTGATATACTTTATTTTTATATACCAATATGTACCTAAAACGAAGTATGTCAATAGTATATTATTGATATACCACAGATACCCTTCTTTCAGGTATATCATTTAGAATGATATACTTCCTATATATCCGTAGTAAATTAGAGATATTTTGCATATTAGTATAACACTAATATACTTCATTTTAGATATGTTTATTTCACTAATATACCTAACATTTAGTATATCATTAGTATATCGATGAAATGAACATATATCATATCTTGATTCTTGATATACTCTTAATTAACTTCATATACATATATCAGTAGTATATTAGTGATATACTCTATACAATAACACATCTCACACAATAAGATATAACAATCCAATTTGGTTTTAAATTATGAATTTACCTAAAATTTAAAAGCATAACTTTGAAATTTACTATACACAAAATGTCGGACATTACAAATAGCTTTTGAGATCCCGTTGATATACTTAATATTACTGAATAAAGTATATCATCATAAATCACTATTTGTGATATATCGTTGATATACTGAATAAAGTATTTTGGTAGTATCAGTATCAGTAGGATATCTGATATACTTAATATTTGGTATATCAACCGTATATCAGTAGGATATCTGATATACTTAATATTTGTATATTAATAGCATATAAGTAGTATATCTGATATACTTTATATTTGGTATATAGGTAGTATATCAGTAGGATATTTGATATCCATAATAATTTGTATATCAATAGTATATCTGATATACTTTATATTTGGTATATATTAATCAACTAGTATATACCTATATATTTGTAACGCCCTACGCCTAGGATCCAGATCAAGATTTAGAATCTGGATTTGGCCTTAACATGAGATTTCTCCAAGCCAAACACGCTTAGCTTTGGAGTTCCTATGATTGAGCCGTAGAAAATTCAGAATGTGCATCTTGTTGGTATATCAATTCTTGTAAGCCTTTTTCATCTATATTTTCATAACTTCGAGATCGCTCTCATTCGGATGTGATCTCGATTCATTCATGTACCCTTCTTCTTCGAACATCACAATATTAGTTGTATACTACTGATATAATATCGATACACTTCTTTTTAGGTATCATTCAAATGATATACTTTTATATATATCGTAGTGTATTATGAATATTTTGCACATTTGATATATCACTGATATACTTTATATTACGTATGTCTCATTTCATTGTGATATAAGTGAAATGTATCAGTAGCAAATCACTAATATACTTCATAATAGGTATATTTGATACATTGAATATAAATCACTATTATACTCTTGATATACTTCATATTAGCTATTTTTGATATACTGTTGATATACTAAGTACCAGAAATTCAAGTTCATTGATATACTTAAGTAAAGTGTATCATTAGTATATCACTAATATACTTCATATTACGTATATCGTGGGTATATCAACAATATATCATCGATAGACGATTGATATACACCATATTACAATCACACAAGATTACACAGGAAGGATATTTTGGACATGTCGCTGACTCCAATTGGGTTGAACCAATTTTTTTTGCTAGAAACAAATGATAGACACACTTGCAATTGAACATTTATTTTTTGTCATTTGTACAACTGACCCTTTTTATTTTAAATAATATTATTAGATTAAATTGTCGAAAATAGCTGGGAACTTTTATTTTTATGTCTAATAAATTGTTAATATTGTTTACATTTTTTTTTAATTTAATGGATCTATTATACATACAATTGAATTTTGTATATACGGGTATCAATAGTATATCTCTCGTGTAGTTACTTTTGGTTAGATATATCATCGGTATATCAGATATAAGGTTGATAAACTCCTGATATATACTTAATGTTAGTGAAGTCAACGAGTATCAATAGTATATCACTCGTGTAGTTACTTTTTGGTTAGATATATCGTCGGTATATCAGATATAAGGTTGATAGACTACTGATTTTCTAAAACACAGAAGGACATTTTGGACTTTTTCTTTCCTGTTGTTGGGCTGGACTTGGACATTTTGCTATTTCTGCAAAACAAATTAATCAATGATACGGCTGCAAATAGAACAAATCTTATTGCCATTTGTGCAACTGCCCCTAATAATAATAACATACATATATTTAAAGACTGACGCGAACTTAAAAAGAAAGAATAAAATAAAAAAAATAAAAAATCAATGTGCCGCTCACCCACTTACTTTTTGTAAAAAATATATATGTATATATAATATTAATAATAATAATAGAAATAATAAATATAAAAACATACCACAAAACAAAAACCCTTCACACTCCCACTCCTCATTCTTTTTCTTTCTTTTTCTCTCAGCTTAGATAAAAGAGAAAAAAATAATAGTAACAAGAAATAACAAAAGTAAAATATTAAAAAAAATGTATCATAAGAAATGATTTAGGGCACAAAGCAAACGAAAGTAAGTAGAGATTCGAAGTAAAGGAAAATGCGTTTTTAGTAATAAAATGAAAGTAAAAACTCGTAACAACGCTTACTCAATTGTTGTTTTTCAGGGACGTTCGAGAATAGAGATGACAATCTGAGTGGAGGTGAAGAACATACAACTAGTTTGTTGCTTGAGTTGTGGATCATTGGGTCAAAACCTTATCAAATGCAACCCCCAACTAAACTAGTATTGCTCTTGTTGTGCTCTAAGTTTTGTTTTTTTTTTAAAAAAAAATGCTCTAAAATAAAAGAGACACTTACTCTGTAACAACACATTTTCTAATATGGTGGTGGCTGGATTGGTACTGTTTTGTAGGTTTTTTTTGTTGTTGGAATCTCTTCTCAGGGTTTCAAAAGAAACGAGGGTTTATTTGAAAAAAAGATTGTGGTCTTCCAAAAAGAACGTGTTCGTCCAATGAAGGGAATGCTCCCGTTATATATTAAAATCAAAGATCAAAATTAGGAAGGAATAATATAATATAATATCAAATAACATTCAAATGGAAAAAAAATTGATTGAATTATTCTTTCCTAAATTTCAAAATTTTATTTGTCAAATTACAAAAACTTTCCAAATGGAAGAAATATATTGATTTAATTAAAAAAACCAAATTGATAAATATCTACTTTTGGTAAAAAAAGATTTAGCTCAACAAAAATTGGTCATAATTGATTTTATCAAAATCTCACTTATTTGATTTGGTTAATTAATTTTACCAAATATATTCCTTTTTTTTTAATTTCTTTTTTATTTAACAAAACAAAAATAAAAAAATAAAAAATACATATTATTAATCTAACATTTTAATTAAAAATAAGTCGAACAAAAATAGGTGGCTACAACATGCCCCTTCGTACATCCTTGTAGAAGTAGAAGGTGGATGAATGTATAGACACTATTTTGTCTGGTAAAAGGTTGGGTACATACACGACCGTATTATGAAAGTGTAAAAGGGAAAGCTAAGTCAAGAATGCAATCGACACTATGTATAGTATATAAGATAAACGTTTGGGGCTAGGGATAAACAAGCGTCACTGCAACGAAAGAGGTGTCAAGGGTCAGGGATAAACAAGCGCCACATGAAAAAGTTAAAGAGACATGTTGAGGGACAAAGATGAAGAAGCGTCACTGCAGCAAAAAAAAGAAGTGTCAAGCGCTAGTGATAAACAAGCGACACATGACAAAATAAAATACGTCGAGGGTCAGGGATAAACAAACGCCACTACAGCAAAAGGTGTCAAGGGCCAGGAATAAACAAGCGTCATATGAAAAAATAAAAGACGTTGAAGGTCAGGGATAAACAAGCGCCACTGCAGCAAAAAAAAAGGTGTCAAGGGTCAGTGATAAACAAATGCAACATGACAAACAAAATGAGATTGAAAACAAGGACATACCTTGTTTAAGCACACATATATGCGTGTATATGCACATTTTGACAAATTCAACACCCTTACTTTATCATTCTTTTATTTTTTTAAAAGGTTGAAGCCTTTAAAATAGCTTACATTCCCAAATGAAGTAATAGAACAAAATGTTCAGACAAAAAGCAGTTCACCGGACTGGAAGACCTCATGAATTCAAATCCAGACCAAACAAAAGCCTTCCACTGGGCTTTACAAAACAAAACCACATAAAGGGTAGCTCCTATGACCAGAAGTTTCTAATCTTTTACACGTAATATTTCTAAACAAAATCTGCATTTAGCAGATTGGGTAGATCATTGCCATCCATGTCAATCAAAACCAAAGCGCCACCTAAGAATGCCATTTTTACCACATATGGCCCTTCGTAGTTGGGTCCACTTCCTCCTGTGATCCTTTTGAAATGGCAGGATCCTTTTTAAGACCAAATCCCCTTCTTGAAAGTAACGTTGGCGTACTTTTTTGTTTTAAGCTCGAGTCAACTTTCTCTGGTATAACTGCCCTCTACACAATGCAGTCATTATTCTTTCTTCAATGAAGTTTAATTGCTCGTACCTTACTTAAGCCCATTCCGCTTCTTCTAACTCCACCTCTGGAATCACTCTGAGAGATGAGACTTCGACTCTAAAAGGAAAAACTACCTCCATTCCGTATACTAAAGAAAATGGAGTTGCCCCAGTTGAAGTGCGAAGATAGGTTCGATAACCGTGTAGATCAAAAGGCAACATCCCATGCCAATCTTTGTACGTGGCAGTTATCACCTCAAAATTTTTTTAATATTCTTGTTTGCCGCTTCTACGACTCCATTCATCTTAGGTCGGTAAGGAGTAGAATTAGAATGCCTAATTTTGAATTGAGTACACAACTCATCCATTAACTTGTTATTCAAGTTTTTTGCATTATTGGTAATGATCCGTTCAGGGAAGCCATAACTGTTGGGATTTGTGCCCTAAACTTATGTAATTTTGATCAAATAAATAAAGAGTTATTTGTTTTGATAAAATTTTTATAAATCCAATAAACTAAGCTCCAAGGTTATAATGTATCATGAACATCAGTGTAGTAGACACTATTTGGATTGTGTTCAAGAGTATAACCTAAATGGTCTATGGTATAAGAATGAGGTTGGAAACCTTATTCTGGTAACACCATGGATGCGACCCACTTTGTAATTAGTACAAATGAGGTAATCCAAATCATTCATGTGGTTGACATACGAGTGGGACATCTTGTATGAAGAGTTCATACAAGACCGAACTGCAAATTATTAGTTTAACCAGTATAACGCCGTTAACAGGACAAGACTGATAATTTATAGATGGTTATTAGTGACTCGACCTTAATCTTGAGCAAGTTAAGAACTCCTTCTTATAGGAGTTTGTCCTTAGACTAGTATGAGTGAGAGTGGCCTGTAGCCAACTCAATAAGCCTACCTTCTTAGGGACAGAACCTCGTAGGTAGCTGAGGACTTAACTATGCAAGATGGAAATCATTCATTCCTACACTAAGGAATTAGATAGGTTGTTCCTTTAAGAACTCAGTCCAGGTCTTGAACAACGGGGCCCCGCCCTCTAAACTGAGTTAAGAGGGTATGAGTCTATGGCAGGACCATAGACTTGTTGTTCATTAGAGGATCAATAGTGCTTAAGGAACAAAGAGGTAATCACAGGGGTAAAACGATAATTTGACCCAACTGTGATTACGAACAACCTGTGAAGGGTCGACTCATGGGTAATGATTATATCAATGGACACAATATAATCTACAGTGAGGAGAGTGCAGCTACAAGTCTATAGTGGAGTGACTTGTAGTTAATGAATATTGATGAACGGGATCAAAGAGTTTGAATAGTTAATCTCACATCATTGGAGCTCATGAACTGTAGGTCCATTAGGTCCCTCCGTTGGCTCAACATTGTAAAATTCAGAGTATAAAGTTAGGAATAAAATTGAAGTGTTCAATTTCATATATGAGGTGTTATATCAATTATATGTGATATAACACATATAATTGATATAATATATATGTTTAATGTGAATTAGATTCACATAATAACTATATACTAATGAGAGAATGAAGGAGGGATAGGATGGTAATTTCTATCCTATTTCCCTATAAGTAGTTGCATGAGATGCAACTTTAAATGTGAAGGCATTTTGACAAAACCCTAGAATTCTCTCAAATTGTGTTGGAAAGAGTTCCAAGCACAATTCCATAAGATCACCTGACTTAATCCTAAAGGAACCCACCTTCCTCCCTCACCTAGAGAACAATGGAGAAGATCTGGTGGTGGAACTTCACAAAGTTAGAGTTGTTGCTGAGATCGTGATCTATCGAGGAGGGATTCGTGAAGAAAGCAATCTTCAAAGGTAAATTTCTTGTTGTCCTATGTAGAATTAGATGCTTAATCTTAGTTATTTCGTTCTTGATAGAAATCTGTGTAACAAAATAAAGAACACGCGATTCACAATCGCTTCCGCTGTGGGATTCAATCCCTTCAATTTGTATCAGAGCCCAATTGTGTTCTTGATTTTGTTCTGAATTTATCAAGAACAAAGGTGAGATTTACTGTTTTCATGTGATGAATAAACGGTTTGCAAATTAGATGTTTTTTCATTTTTGGCACATAGATTTACAATTTTTTCCATTGAATCGTTTAATGTAAGGGCCCTAGTTAAGCTGAGAATGAATGATCAAGAGGTCCAGTTTAGCATCTATGATACAGTGAGGTATCCTGATGGGACAGAAAGTTGTTCTGTAATTCATGTCTTAGATGGAGTTATTTTTGAAACTGCCAACGAAGAATTGAAAGGAATCCATGAGATGAGATTTGGAGATCTGAGAGAAAGTGAGTTAGAGAAGTCAGGAATAGAGGAATTGACCCAGGGTTTGGAAGAACTAGCAGAAATAGCGAAGTTCAGAAAAATCTTTGAGTCATTAGATCTGAAGGAAGGAGAGAGACCTTCTATGATACCCTCAGTTCAAGAACCCCCAATACTAGAACTGAAACCCTTACCCCAACACTTAAAGTATGCATTCTTGGGTGATAAGGAAACTCTTCCCATTATCATATCAGCAAGTCTACCTCCTAGGATTTAGCGAGTTGTTGCTTAATGTCCTTAAGCAACACAAGAAAGCAATAGGATGGACTCTAGCTGACATTCAAGGGATTAGTCCTTCTTATTGCATGCACAAGATTACCTTAGAGGAAGGGACTTTCAGATCCATAGAGCCCCAGAGAAGACTTAACGCAACCATGAAAGAAGTGGTGAAGAAAGAAGTCATTAAATGGCTGGATGCTGGAATTATCTAATCCATAGCGGATAGCAGTTGGGTCAGTCCAGTCCAATGTGTTCCCAAAAAGGGAGGGATGACAGTAATTATTAATGAAGCCAATGAAATAATTCCTTCTAGGGTAGTGAGCGGTTGGAGAGTCTGTATGGACTATAGGAGGCTAAACAAGGCCACCAGGAAAAACCATTTTCCTCTCCCGTTCATAGATCAAATGTTGGACAAACTGGCAGGTCAAGCCTTCTATTGTTTCCTTGATGGTTACAGTGGTTATAACCAAATAACCATTGCACCACAAGACCAAGAGAAAACAACATTTACATGTCCATATGGTACCTTTGCTTTTCGAAGGATGCCATTTGGACTATGTAATGCTCCTGCGACCTTTCAAAGGTGCATGATTACGATTTTCTCTGACTATGTAGAAGACATCATGGAGGTTTTCATGGATGACTTCTCGGTCTTTGGAAACTCATTTGAGGTTTGCTTAGAGAATTTGGGGAAAGTACTTCAGCGTTATGAAGAGACACACCTAGTTCTAAATTGGGAAAAGTGTCATTTCATGGTTAGAGAGGGGATTGTGTTGGGGCATAAGATATCATGCAAGGGAATAGAAGTAGATAGGGCGAAGATTGAGATTATTGAGAAATTGGAACCACCCACAAATGTCAAGGGAGTGAGAAGTTTCCTTGGACATGCAGGGTTCTATAGAAGATTCATCAAAGATTTCTCAAAAATCTCAAAGCCATTGTGCTCTCTCCTGGAAGTCAACAAGCCCTTTATATTTAATGAGGAGTGTCTCCATGCCTTTAATGTCCTCAAGTCAGTCCTAGTCACTGCACCTATTATGTCTTAACCTGATTGGCAACTGCCATTCGAGTTGATGTGTGATGCAAGTGATTATGTTGTGGGAGTTATGCTAGGAAAAAGGCAAGAAAGGTAATACATCCAATTTATTATGCGAGTAAAACTTTGAATGAAGCTCAGATGAACTACACAACTACTGAAAAGGAGTTGCTAGCAGTAGTCTTTGCTTTTGAAAAGTTTAGGCCATATCTGGTTGGTACTAAGGTGGTGGTCTACACAGATCATGCTGCCATTAGGTATCTGTTGGCAAAGAAAGATGTCAAACCAAGATTGATTAGATGGGTATTACTTCTGCAGGAGTTTGAAGTGGAAATCAAAGATAAAAAGGGTTCAGAGAATGTGGTGGCAGACCATTTGTCTAGGATTGTGAATTCTGAGCCTTTACCCCCACACTCCCACATAAGGGATGACTTCCCTGATGAGCAACTCTTGTTAGTTGGTGAGGTCCAAAATACCAACCCCTTGGTTCGCGGACTATGCCAATTACTTGGCTTGCAATATCCTCCCCCTGATTTGTCAGAACAACAGAAAAAGAGATTTTTGCATGAATCCAATTTTTTTCTGTGGGACGATCCATGTTTATATAGACAGTGTGTAGATGGTATGATTAGGAGATGTGTGACCGAAAGCGAGATACCATCTATTCTCGAGCATTGTCATTCGTCCCCTTATGGAGGCCATTTTGGTGGCCAAAGGACTGCAACAAAGGTATTCCAAGTCTGGCTATTATTGGCCATCTATCTTTAAGGATGCCTATGTTTTTAGCAAGACATGTGATACATGCCAGAGGAGAGGTAATATAGGAAAGAGAGAGGAAATGCCCTTGACATACATCTTAGAGGTGGAACTCTTTGATGTTTGGGGGATTGACTTCATGGGCCATTTTTCTCCCTCTAAGGGGACTTTGTATATCTTAGTGGCAGTAGATTATGTCTCTAAGTGGGTAGAAGCCATGACGTGTCCGAATAATGACGCCAAAACAGTGGTCAGATTCTTGCATAGGCACATATTCACGAGATTTGGGACCCTTAGAGTCTTAATCGGTGATGAGGGCTCTCATTTTGTCAATAAGGCAATGAATACCCTCCTGGGCAAGTATAATGTAAAGCACAGAATCTCCACCCCGTACCATCCACAAGCTAATGGACAAGCTGAAGTGTCCAATAGGGAGATTAAAGGAATCCTTGAGAAGGTTATAAAACCTCAAAGAAAGGATTGGTCCTATAGGCTGGATGAAGCCTTGTGGGCATATAGGACTGCCTTTAAGACCCCCATTTGAATGTCCCCATATAGACTTGTGTTTGGGAAGACTGGTCACCTACCTTTAGAACTAGAACATAAGGCATTCTGGGCCTTAAAGGAGCTAAATCTAAATCTAATTGTTGCAGGAGAACTGAGGCTGCTCCAATTGAATGATTTGGATGAGTTTAGGAGATTTTCATATGAAAATGCAAAGCTTTACAAAGAAAGAACTAAAGCTTGGCATGATAGGAAACTCATTCCAAACACTTTTGAAGCAGGCCAAAGAGTTTTATTATTCAATTCCCGCCTCAAACTTTTTCTAGGTAAGCTTAGGTCCAGATGGTCATGCCCCTTCACAGTGATCGAAACTCTCTCCTACGGGGCTATTAAGCTTCGTTATGAGTAAGATGGAAGAGAATTTCTTGTTAATGGGCAACGTTTGAAACACTATTGGGGTGAAGACTTCCAAAGGAACATGTCCACATGGAAGTTGAGTGATGATGAATTGTAGTGAATCCTTCTATAAAAAGAAAAAATCTTTGCTAGGTTGTCTTTTCCCTTTTATTCGTTGTCTATACATGATAGGAGATTTAGTTGTTCATATACTTCTTGATCCAGTTATTTCATGTTTTTCTCTTTGTTCTATCATATATAGTTAATCATTGATTAAGTGTCATTAGGATGTAGAATTGAAGCATACAAAAGGTTAGAGGTAAGAATTCTTTCTCCCCTTGCTCGATCACCAAGCATGATTGTTCATTTCTTATGGCTGAATTAAGTGGAATTTTTTTTTTCTATTGAAAACTTTCCAACATACTAGTATAGGTTAACTTGTGTTTTTAGTAGAATAAAAATCTAAAGCATGTGAATTTTCATTGTAGCATGTAATCTAGGATGAATGGAAGCATGTGAAAAGCTAGGATATAATTTTCTCTATTGTTTTAGGATAATAAAATTCCTAGTTTGATGCTTCCCATTAATTTTTAATTGCATGTCTTAAAACGAATGAGTAAATGTTGACTTTATGCTTTATTTTTTGTTTTTCAGGTTGACCTCTTTAGGTTAGATGTTGTTGACCTTTGGGTTTGGTAGTTGGATAAAGGATAGGAGTTAGTTGGAAAAGGGAAAAAGAAAAAAGAAAGAGGGTTATTTTCGAGATTAGTTGTCTTTTAGGGTAAAAGAAATCCTAGACTTGGAAAAAAAGTTGCAACCTCTTGCTGAGTTCTTCATTTTCCAAGTTGCTTTTGCAATTCTTTTGGTTAATTGTGGAATCATAGAGGATACGAAAAAGACTTGAGTTAGGAGAAACCAATCTAGATCCAAATCTAGCTTAGACAGAATCTTTCTTAGCTTAGGAAGTTTGCTGTCCATTCCTTAGAATTTTTCAAGTACCTTTCTCTCTTTTGCTTCATATTTAATCATGTGGCTACGAAGAAGCAAAAGTAAGAAAGAGGCCGAAAAATCAAAGAGTGCAATGGTATAAGTAAGTCCATCCAATCCTAGATCATCCTCCCATTCTTCCTCTTCCTCGCAGAGTAAAGGAAAGCAGGTGGTTAGTAAATGGCCCTTAGAGGATGCATATCCTTTGGAGGCCCCTGAACCACCGGCACCTAAGTCCAAAGAGAAGAAAGAAAAGAAGAAGAAATGGTACATTAGGGAAGAAAATCCCAAAGTGATGAAGGAAGTAATGTGTGAGGAAGATATCCCTGAGAGATTCATTAGTGAAAGAGCTATAACAAAATATGAGAAGTTAAGGAAAAGAGCTCTTTTGCTAGAGAAAGGTTTCAACCTATGCTCAATTCCTCCTTTCCTTTCCCAAAACATAGCAAATCTAGGTTGGGAGACGTTTTGTAAAGAACCTGAGGCCGCCATCCCCACCATAGTTAGGGAGTTCTATGCGAACATCTATCTAGAGGAGAGGGTGTCCATAGTAAGGGGTAGATATGTTCATTCGGACATAGATACAATTAACTCCATGCTCGAATTGCCTTGCCAACTTTATGGTAGGACAAACGAGTTGTTAATGGCCCCATCCGACACTCAAATGAATGCCTCCCTAAGAACGGTAGGGATCAATGGGGCGAAATGGATGGTAAGCTCAACGGGAGTGAGGACTATGTTAGCTTCCTATTTAGCTCCTGAAGCACACATGTGGCTCCCTTTCGTGAAGTTGAATCTCATGCCCACTTCGCATGATTCAACGGTCTCGAGGAGTCGAATCATGCTTCTTTATGCCATCCTCTCAGAATTGCAAATCGATGTAGGAAACCTAGTAGCTAGGAAAATAGAAGGGTGTGCGAAGAAAAACAGTGGGAAAATCTTCTTCCCTAGTTTAGTAACCTCTCTTTGCATTAGGGTCGGGGTTCCTTATTATATTTGGGAAGATAAAATCTTAGCTAGCGGGCCTTTAGACACCATTATGGACCATCACACCCAAGTTGGTTCAAATAAAAGAATGGGATTAATGGTAGGAATGAACCAACTCATACACCAAAACAATGTGATGATGAGCATGATGCACCATATGCAAGGTCAATCACATTGTTATTGGGAGTATGCCCAAGAAAGAGATAATTAACCCACCTAGAACCTTAAAATCATGAGCGTAATTTAGGTCTCAATTGGGAAATTGTTGGTTTTAAAATTTAGTGATTTTGGAAAATTTCACTTGATCACATGTGTAGGTAAATTCAAGGCATCAACCACATATTTGTTATTCTAATTATACATGAAACTTCAACTTAACCCTAGCCTATCTCTTAATCTTAAAGCCCCAGTTTTCTCTCGTTTAGTTTATGTTTTTAATGTTTTCACATACAAAGATTTTTTGCATTAGTCTTAATTTTATTTAACTCATTCAAACAACAAAAATCAAATTCCTATTATTGCATTCACTTATTCTTAACAAAAATTTGCATGCCAGTGCATTGCACCAAAAATTAAGGAGAAAAATTTCTAGGACACTCATTGGTTTAGATTCTACTAGTCCTTGTGGGATCGATACTTTTCTTATCACTTGCTGCACTGACCGTGTATACTTGCACGTCAAAGAAGAGTCAGAGTCTCATCTTAATTTGCATTAGTTTAGTGCACTGATATTTTTCCTAACTCAATGAGGACATTGAGTACTCTAAGTTTCGGGGGAAAGGTAAATTCTTCGTGTTTATTTTTAAGAAAAAAAAAAGAGAAAGAAAGAAAGAGTGTGCAAACCTTCTATTTCCCTAAAACATTGTTGGGCTAGAAAAAAATATGCTACTTATTTTGTTATTTAGAGTCAGTTCAGGCAACTTGGTGCTCGATGTCAGGGGGTCTGGGCACTAACCATGTTGGCCTCTTGGAGCGAAGGTATCAAGCAAGAAGCCTATTCCCATTGTTGGGATTTTTGTCCTAATCTCGTGTTTGTAAATTACTGTTTGAAATTAATAAGAGTTATTTATTTCATTACTTTGTGTCTCGCAATATTTACAAACTTTTCCAATAAACTAAGCTCCAGGGTCATTGAACTCATGAGAGAACTAGAACTTGAACGGTGTGTAGTGGACACACGGGGGAGGATCACGTTCGAGTTAATGACCCAACGATTCTGATATATATGGATAAGGTTGGAGACGTAATCCTCGGATACACCGTGGATGCGGCCGCTTTGTATTAGATACAAACGAGGTGATCGACTTCGTTCATGTGGTTGACATGCGAGGGGGGGCATCCTGCAATGAGATTGTACAAGACCGGGATGTGAATTATTAGACCTCACGATGTAACACCGCTGTGATGAGACTAATAACTTCGTGATGACCATTAGTGGCTCGACTCGAATCTTGAGCGGGTTACGAACTCCATCTGCGATGGGGTCCGCCCTTTGACTAAATGCGGTGAGGGTGGTCACGATTACTCGCCCAATATGCCTATCATCTCGTGGGCGGGACCAAGTAGGGAGCTGAAAACTTAACTACGCGAGATGGAACTCACTCGTTCCCGCCTTTAGGGAAACTAGAGGGGTTGTTCCCTTAAGTGCTGTCTTCAGGGCTTGGACAACGGGCGCCCACCTTCTCACTGGCCCGAGAAGGGTGTTGTGTATGGTTGGACCATCACAACGTTGTTGTTTATTAGAGGAGCAGTGGGGACTTAAGGAACAAGAGGTAGACACAGGGGTAAAACGATAATTTGACCCAGTAGTGTCTCTGAACAACTGTGTGAAGGGTCGACTCATGGGCATTGGTTATACCAGTAGACACGTAATATTCTGCACTGACGGGAGTGCAACTACGGGCTATAGTGGAGTGTTACCGTAGCTATTGAATGTTGATTAACCGGGTCAAAGAGTTTGATAGGTTAATCTCCGATCATTGGAGCTCGTCACTGTAGGTCCATTAGGTCCCTCGGTTGGCTCAATCTGGGTTAAAAGAAGGGTTAATGTTTTGGTATGAAATTGAAGTGTTCAATTTCACTTAAAGTGCATTTATGTCATTTATATGAGATATGAATGATATAATATATAGTTTAATGTGAATGAGATTCATAATAAACTATAGGTTAGCCTAATTGTTGAATTAGGGCTAATTGAAGAAATTAATTGAGAGAAATTAAACTGGATGTGATTCAATTTAATTAATCCACAATTATTGCAAATGTGATTTGCAATATGAGATCTGAGATATCTTATATTATATGGTTATGCAAATGTGATTTGCATAACCTATGGTTGTGGTAAAATCGTAATAATGTGGAGATTTTAATGATGGAGATCTGATCTCCTTGAGCAGCGGAAACGTGTTTGGGATCGTTAATTGCTTGATTGTTTTAATTGAAACAAAAACCAGTACATTGACCAAAAATACAGAACAAGCATGAAATTCTAATCCTATTAGACATGGATTATAGCAAACATGCAAACATGTGTTTAACAATTAAACTAAAGGGAAGAAGAAGAATACCTTTGTAGTTTCTAATTCTCCAGCAATGCCTTGCTCCAAGCTTTTCAGCAAAACAGTAGAAAACGTAAGACACCACCAATTGGAAAACCTTCTATATCTCTGAATGCTTAGATCTTTCCTTTGTGGGAAGGATTCCAACAGTTGGGAAGATTAAGGGAATTTGAGAGTGAGAGAGTTTTTTTTCAACAACTCTCCAATTGCTTGAATTATGCAAAGATCGATCACCAACTTCTTCCAGCTCCCTACACTTAACGATAGGGAGTGGAGAAGAAACTGGTGAGTGGGGAACGTACACGTTCCCCTCTTTTAATTAATTAAATAATTAATTAAAACATATATAACCTATTAAATAATTAATTAATTCTCAATTAATTAATTTGAATATCTTATATATCAAATAGATTATATGTATATGATTAAATCACATTTAATCATTAACCTATAGTTTTAATGTACATCCAGTGCACATTAAATTTTATCCTATAGTTTGCAAATGTGAATTGATTCACATTTAATATAATATATGAACTCTTTCAAATATTCAATTCTCTCATATAATTTAATATGAATCATATTCACATTAAATTTATAATATATAATTCCAAAACTATATATTATATCGTATCTTAATACATTAAATAGATTCCCTAATGAATTTGAACATTTCAAATTCAAATGATCTAAGAACCCTTTACGAGCTAGAAGGTGGACCTAATGGACCTAAAGATCAGAAGCTCCAACGATACGAGATTGCTCGGTTAATCTCATTAACCTCCTAATCAACATTCGTTAACTGCGGGAACACTCCACTAAAGTCCCACAGCTGCACTCTTCTCACTGCAGATATATTTCTGTGTCCATGGATATTGACCAATAACAGCAAGTCAATCCTTCACGAATGTTCGTAACACCAGCTGGGTCAAATTACCGTTTTACTCTTGGGTTACATCTTATGCCTTAAGTACCAGTGCTCCTCTAATGAACAATTTGTTTGTGGTCCTACCAACAAACAGAGTCCCTCTCGGGCCAATGAGAGGGTCGGGCCCTTTGTTCAAGTCCCGGAGACACCACTTAAGGGAACATTCCTCTACTTAAACTAGTAGGCGGGAATGAGTGAATTCCATCTTGCTAAGTTAAGTTCCCAGCCGCTCACTCGGTCTTGTCCCCAAGAAGGTAGGCATATTGAGTCGGCGAATCTTGCCACTCTCACCCATACTAGTCAAAGGACAATCCCTTGCGAACAGGAGTTCGTAACCTGCTCAGGATTGAGATTAAGTTGCCTAGGTCATCCTAGTGAAATAGAAACCTAACTAGTCAACTGAGAGTCTACACTAGAGAGTTACTATTTCGTGGTCCGGTCTTATGTAATCTCATTACATAGGATATGCCCACTCACATGTCATCTACATGAACACGTTAGGATCACAGTGTTTGTATCAAATACAAAGTGGGCCACATCCATAGTTTTACAAGGGTAAGGTACCCAAACCTTATCCTCTAACTATAGACCCTTTAGGTTGTATTTCGAACCGAGATCCTTTTTATGTACATTACATCCAGTTAGAGATTGATTTAACAACCTTGGATGTTTAGTTTATTGGATTTAGAGTTTAAATAAAGGCAAACTCGTAGATAACGAACAATAACACTTTATTAAAATAATAACTCTTTATTACAATAATTGGAACATAATTACAAACTATGAGTTTTAGGGCACAAATCCCAACAAACTCCCACTTGAACTAAAACTCTAGTGGGGTACAACATAATCTAAAATAGTGGTTACAGAGATATAAATACAATAAACTAGGGCATCCATATACCTCATTACATATCTCCCACTTGCCCTAGATTAGCCTATGTACATATCTTATAGACCCAGACTTTCCAGATGACCCTCGAACACTTTAGCCGTGAGAGTCTTTGTAAACGGATCAGCAATATTGTGCTCCGAAGCGATCTTCGTGACTGTCACATCTCCTCGTTGCACTATTTCTCGGATCAGGTGATACTTCCTCTCGATGTGCTTACCTCGCTTATGGCTGCGAGGTTCCTTCGAATTGGCTACCGCACCACTGTTGTCACAGTATAAGGTGATGGGAGATTCCATATTTGGGACAACTTCCAAATCAGTAAGGAATTTCCTTAGCCAAACAACCTCTTTAGTTGCTTCACAAGCAGCGACATACTCAGCCTTCATTGTGGAGTCAGCGATGCATCCTTGCTTGATGCTTCGCCATACTATAGCTCCCCCGTTAAGGGTGAAAACTGATCGCGATGTGGATTTCCGAGAATCCTTATCGGTCTAAAAATCAGAATCAGTGTATCCAGTAAGGATCAAATCCTTAGACCCATACACAAGCATATAGTCCCTCGTTCTTCTTAGATACTTGAGGATATTTTTAACTACTGTCTAGTGGACTAACCCTGGATTGGACTGGTACCTACTAACTATTCCCACTGCATAACAAATATCCGGCCTCGTGCACAACATAGCATACATAGCTACCTACTGCAGAGGCATAGGGAATATGTCTCATATCCTCAACTTCTTGAGGTGTCTTGGGAAACTGTTCCCTAGACAGATGAACTCCATGCCTGAAGGGCAATAAGCCCCGTGAACTCCATGCCTGAAGGGCAATAAGCCCCTCTTGGAATTCTGCATCGAATATCTTGACAACATTTTGTTGATATAAGACGCTTGAGACAGTGCTAGTGTTCTGTTCTTGCGATTCCTGAGGATCTGAATCCCAAGAACATACTGCGCCTCTCCCAAATCTTTCATTTGGAATTGGGTCGCCAGCCAATTCTTTATGTCAGTAAGGTATCCTACATCATTCCCAATGAGTAGAATATAATCCACATAAAGTACTAACAAAGCTACTTTGTTGTTGATGATCCTCTTGTAAACACAAGACTCATCAACATTTTGGTCAAAGCCGTAAGACTTGATCGCAGTATCAAATCTTATATTCCAAGATCTTGATGCTTGTTTCAACCCATAAATGGATCGATTGAGCTTGCAAACTTTTTGCTCCTGACCTTGGGTTATGAAACCTTCGGGCTGAGACATATAGATGCTCTCATCAAGATTACCATTCAAAAAGGCAGTCTTGACGTCCATTTGCCAAATTTTATAATCATAAAATGTGGCTATGGACAAGAGTATCCTTATAGACTTCAGCATAGCAACAGGGGAAAAAGTTTCTTCATAGTCAACTCCTTCCCTTTGGGTAAAACCCTTTGCTACAAGTCTAGCCTTAAAGGTCTGTACCTTTCCGGCTGCATCTCTCTTTCTCTTATAGATCCATTTACACCCTATGGGTCTAACCCCTTCAGGTTGGTCTACAAGTTCCCATACTGAATTGAAGTTCATTGACTCCATTTCAAGGTCCATGGCTTTGATCCATTGGTCCTTGCCTACATCATTCATTGCCTGTTTATAAGACAACAGATCTTCTACGCCGTCATCAGGTATGACAACTTGAGTTTTAGCTAAACCCAAGTAGCGGTCAGGTTGGAAAACAACCCTCCCACTGCATCGAGGCATTCCCAACGATTGAGAAGGACGAGACTGACTTGAGGTGCTGGCTCTTTCATCAACTCTTGATGATGGTCCAGCTTGATCAACAACTCTTGTTGATTCAGGAGTAGCTTCATTTAGTACTAATTTACTACGCGATACGTGGTTCCTCATGTGATCTTCCTCCAAGAACGTGGCGTTTGTCGATACAATCACCTTGTTTTCTTGTGGGTCGTAGAAAAGACCACCTCTCGTTTCTTTGGGATAGCCAACAAATTGGCACAATCTTGAACGAGGTTCCATTTTCTTTGGGTTTGTCACGAGCACGTGTGTCGGACAACTCCAAATCCTGAAGTGTTGTAAACTAGGTTTACGCCCCTTCCACAACTCAAAAGGTGTTTCCGAAATACTTTTTGATGGAACATTATTCAAGATTTGAACTGCAGTCTCTACTGCGTATCCCCAAAACGAGGCAGGCAGCTGAGTAGAGCTCAACATAGAACGAACCATGTCCAACAAGGTTATGTTTCTCCTTTCTGACACACCATTTTGCTGTGGTGTATTAGGTGCTGAGAGTTGAGATTTAATTCCATGTTCTATCATATAGTCTTAGAATCTCAAATCCATATACTCTCCACCTCGATCAGATCGAAGTGTTTTAATGGTTTTTCCTAATGCATTCACTTCAGCCTTATACTCTTTGAACTTTTCAAGAGATTTAGACTTGTGATGCATTAGGTATAGATAACCATACCTCGAATAATAATCTATGAAAGAGATGAAATATTCGTACCCTCCTCGAGGTTTAACATTCACCGGACCACAAAGATCCGAATGTATAAGTTCTAAGGGTTCTATGGCTCTATAACCTTTTCCTGTAAAAGGTCGCTTGGTCATTTTACCTTCCAAGCATGATTCGCAAGGAGGTAAAGAATCATCTTCTAACTTATTTAGAAGTCCATTCTTAGAAAGTCTCTCAATCCGGTTGAGATTAATATGACCAAGTCTAAGATGCCATAGATAGGTATTATTATTTAGAGAAATTCTTTGTCTTTTATTTTGAGTACTAGCATTTTTAAACATCTCATGATTTAAAATTGCTTTAGTTTTGTTCGGCTTCAGTACATACAAGCCATTTTTCAATTTAGCAGAACAAAGTTTGACACCCTCTTTCAAAATGAACGCTTCATTAATCGAAAAAGAAATACAATATCCAAGTTCTATTAAACAAGAGATAGAAATTAAGTTCCTTTTAAGCTTAGAAACTATATACAGATTTTTTAATATAAGAAATCTATCTCCGAAAAATAGCTTGGCATCTCCCACTGCACGAGCTGAGACGACGTCTCCCGTTCCGACCCTGAGCGTCATTTCACCCTCTTCGAGCTCTTTGAAGGAACTAGTTTCCTGAAATGAAGAGCAAACATGATTAGTGGCTCCTGAAACAAGTATCCAGGCAAAATCATTATTTTCCACTAAACAAGTTTCAAGAATAAGTAAATCTGATTTACCTTTCTTCTCTTTGAGCTCAACAAGGTATTTTGGGCAGTTTCGCTTCCGTGCCCATCCAGGTTGCAGTGGAAAAATTTTCCTTTATCTACAACCTTGGTTTTTCTCTTGCCTTTGTCAGCAGCAGGTGCCTTCCCTTTCCCTCCTATTTTCTTCTTTTGGGTCTTCTTAAACCCAGAAGATGAGCTACAGAACTTAGTCCCTGAGGATGATGAAGGGAATAAAAATCCCCGCGTAGCGAAAGATGATCGAATCGTCATGGTATCATTACGCTACTCGATTTTGTTAAAATGATCTAACTCTTAAATCTAGGCTAAACATGCAAAAGAGGAAGAAAAACAGTAAGGAGAAGTTTACTTACTTGTTGTAGAAAAAAACTTCAAGGATTCTTCCTCGGTCACGAACACTTCGTGATTCTCGATCTCAACGAACGCTCCCCATGAACGGTACCCGAACACTACCAATAGCCTTCTCAGTTGTTCTTTCTTTAGAAGAATGAGAGTTGTGGGACTCTAGTTGTTTGGAGAGGGAGGAGACTTGAGAGAGTATGTTGAGAGAAAAAGCTCTTCTTTTTGGGTGAGAATCCAAAAAATGAGAGTATTGTCTTTAATTTCCTTCTTGCAAGAAGGGATTATATAGGTGGAAATAATGGAGTTAAAATCTCCACATTATTACCACTTTACCACAACCATAGGTTATGCAAATCTCATTTGCATAACCACATAATATAAGATATCTCATATCTCATATTACAAATCTCATTTGCAATAAATGTGGATTAATTAAATTGAATCACATCCAATTTAATTTCTCTCAATTAATTTCTCCAATTAGCCCTAATTCAACAATTAGGCTAACCTATAGTTTATTATGAATCTCATTCACATTAAACTATATATTATATCATTCATATCTCATATAAATGACATAAATGCCCTTTAAGTGAAATTGAACACTTCAATTTCATACCAAAACATTAACCCTTCTTTTAATCCAGTTGAGCCAATCGAGGACCTAATGAACCTCAAAGACGGGCTCCAATGATCCGAGATTAACTCACAAACTCTTTGACCCTTAATCAACATTCATTAGCTATGGTAACACTCCACTATAGCCCATAGCCGCACTCCGTCGATGTAGAATATTACGTGTCCACCGATATAACCAATGCCCATGAGTCGACCCTTCACAGGTTGTTCGTAGACATGGTTGGGTCAAATTACCGTTTTACCCTTGTGTCTACCTCTTGTTCCTTAAGTCCCCACTGCTCCTCTAATAAACAACATATTGTGATGGTCCAACCATACACAACACCCTTCTCGGGCGGTGAGAAGGTGGGCGCCGTTGTCCAAGCCACGGAGACGACACTTAAGGAACAACCCTCTAGTTTCCTAAAGACGGGAACGAGTGAATTCCATCTCGCGTAGTTAAGTTCCCAGCTACCTACTTGGTCTTGTCCCTGAGAAGATAGACATATTTGGCGAGTAACTATGACCACCCTTACCCTTACTAGTCAAAGGACAGCACTTCGGACCCGCACGGAGTCCGTAACACGCTCGGGGATTCGTCGAGTCACTAATGGTCATCTCGAAGTTATTAGTCCTTCACCATCAACGGTTTTACATCGGTGAGGTCTAATAATTCACGGTCCGGTCTTGTACAATCTCATTTGCACGGATGCCCCCACTCGCATGTGAACCACATGAACGAGTCAGATCACCTCGTTTGTATCTAATACAAAGTGGGTCGCATCCACAGTGTATCTAGGATTAGGTCTCCAACCCTATCCATATACTGTAGACTGTTCGGGTCATTTACTCGAACGTGATCCTCCCTGTGTGTCCACTACACACCGTTCAAGTATTAGTTCTCTCTTAAATTCAATGACCCTGAAGCTTAGTTTATTGGAAAAGTTTATAAATATTGCGAGACACAAAGTAATGAAATAAATAACTCTTATTAATTTCAAACAGTAATTTACAAACACGAGATTATGACAAAAATCCTAACAGATGAACCCTTCTGGAACCTTCTGGAATGGGCAAACAGATTTGCCTCTCCATCAGTCTGTCCCTTATTCTTCATAAGAGACTGGAAAATCTGTAGTTCATTAAGGAGAGTAGTCAGGTTATACTCTATCTTGTTCATCACCGCATTGTTGCGGAATTGCAAGAAACTTTTTGGAAGAGATTCTAGGATGAACGATACCTGACTTTGCTCGTCAATGACCGCTCCGTTAATCTCAGCCATGTTGAAGTGGACCATCAGATCAAGAATGTGTTCCCTTACCGATGACTCCTCCTTCATACGAGAGTTATAAACGTATTTGAGGGATTCGTGCGAAATCATCCGCATTGGTTGTCCAAACATTTCTGCAGATGAACTCATGATCTCACGAGCTGAGACCATGCCCTCGTGCTTTTTGGCCAGAACTTTAGAAACACTAACCAAAATGTAGACCTTGACCTTATCATTGGCCTTGATCAAGCGATCGTACGCCTCCTTAACAGATTGAGGAGCGTTACGAGCAGGGATTTGAGGACATTCCTCGAACGAGATAAAACCGTAGGTCGTCAACAACGAGAATCGTATTCAAGTTGGACTTCCACGTTGTAAAATTTTCACCAGTTAAACAGTCGCTTTTAAGTAAGGCTATTATTGAGGACGACATGCTGAAAATCCAAAATAGTTCTAATTAGTTATGCCTTTTAACCCATCGTAAAACCAATCATATTTAGCAAAATTATTAGAGAACCCTAATATTTAAACTAAACCCAATGTTTAAATTAAACCTTTAATTTTGCAACGATACTTCAAGGGTTTAGAACAAAAGTCTCTGTCGGGCGGTCAGTCATTCCTCCCTTGAATTGAGACTTTCGCAGCCAATTTTCACTACCAGAACATCTCATGTCCCAATTGTCCTTAGCTACCGTTTGTTTGGTCAAGGATTTGTTAACTAACTTAACTCATCCCGTAAATGTGACCCTACCATTTTAAGATCTAATAGGCCCGAGCCAACAGACTACTATTAAGAAAGACAACTGCTGGCAAACAACCTAAGAGACCCTATCCATTTCTGGAGTTTGCGGTGTCCCGATCCCTATAGTCAGGCCCTCCGTAGGGTTTGGCTGTTCCAGGACAACCTAGCAGGCGAACTATAGAAATCTCACGGTGCGACCTAATGGAGGAGACCGTAGGATACGTTGACACGCATCCTGCTCCCATTTACTATGGATACTTCCCTCATTCACCTTGGTATTGAACCATGCAAACACATACCATATGGGGACGCCCTATTGACGCCACGTAGCGGAGCATGGAACTCACGGTGTGAACTCTTGAGGACGTGAGAGCAAACTTGATGCGAACATCTCGTTTTCTCCCACTGAAGTTCCTAAAAATTAGGGTATAGGTTTAACTTAGCTGGATTCTGGCTAAAAGAATCTATCTAATTCTATGCCTATTATAACTATTATAACTAGGTCTTAAAACCTTATGTCTAGGTGAATAAACATTTTAATTACCTAGAGATAAAACAGAATTAAGGTTAATTCAACTAAGGTTCCGGGTCAGTTCCTAGGTAGAAGGTGTTAGACTGCAGTTCTAAGTAAGTACTGACCTTAAAAATGTAACTTCATCGGTAGAGTTCCCTTATAACCAAAGTTCTAATGTCCTACTAGATTTTAAACTATTTAAAATACTACATAAGAATAATTTCTAATCCTATTAGAAATTAAAACTTAGGTCTAAATTAATTTTAAATAATTTAAAACTAATTTAAATTTTTTAACCCAGGTTCCTATGTTTGCATGCATTTCTTTATTATAGGTTATGGTTTCTAAAACCCCTTTAATTTATAACTTTTATAAATTTTAATAATTAACCTATGATAAAGAAACTATATTATTAATCCAACCATTAATATTCAAATTGGAATTATAAAAGGAATTCAACTAATTGAATTATAAAATTACTTAAACAAAATAACATTTATTTTAAACTAAGTAATTTCATGCTCCATGCAATTTATTTTCATATAATCTAATCATAACAATTATGATTAATTACTCATGAAAAATAAATTAATCATGCATTTTCAACCATATTCATATAACATTTATATAAATAAAATGCATGAACATGCTTATCCTAAGGTGGGAAAAATCTAAATGACATTCATAAAGACATAAAACTGTAAAACCAGAATAATTTGGCCCCTAAAGTGCAAAAAAATAAAAATACATTAATTTTATTTCATGAAACCGGTCCAAAAATACCTTGAACCGGCCTTGAACCGCTCGAACCGGACTAAAATCAATTGAGCCAACCGAACCGGTCTGAAGTTGCTGGAATGCCCCACGGCGTTGCAACGCTGATGCAAGCGTTGCAACGCCCACTTCGTCGTCTTGCGCGCCTGGTATCGGAGTAGTGTTGCAACGCCGAGGCGACATTGCAACGTCGCGCCGACCGCTTGAACGCTCACGATAGGGAACGCTGGCGTTATGACACCGTTCTTCGTTACAATCTTCTGCTGGTAGCGTTACCAGCCGCTTTCGCAGGCGGCGGTGAAACTCACGAACACAACAAAATGTTCTTCTTCAATTTTTCCTTCGATTCTCAGCCGAATTGCATGAAACTGGTCTCGAACGACTCGTAACTCAATTACAGACTCAATTAAGCACTTTTTGCACAAAAACGCAGGGGCCTTTACATACAATTGATAAAAAACAAAGTAAACTAAGGCCAAAAAATTCGTAAACAAGTTTTACACCAAACCAAATGCATTTCCCACCAAAGCAATGCAATTTTGTTTCAAAACAAAACAATACAAACCTGGCTCTGATACCAATTGATGGAGATCTGATCTCTTTGAGCAGCGGAAACGTGTTTGGGATCGTTAATTGCTTGATTGTTTTAATTGAAACAAAAACCAGTACATTGACCAAAAATACAGAACAAGCATGAAATTCTAATCCTATTAGACATGGATTATAGCAAACATGCAAACATGTGTTTAACAATTATACTAAAGGGAAGAAGAAGAATACCTTTGTAGTTTATAATTCTCCAGCAATGCCTTGCTCCAAGCTTTTTAGCAAAACAGCAGAACTTCTCTGTATTTTCCAAGTACGACACCACCAATTGGAAAACCTTCTATATCTTTGAATGCTTAGATCTTTCCTTTGTGGGAAGGATTCCAACAGTTGGGAAGATTAAGGGAATTTGAGAGTGAGAGAGTTTTTTTTCAGCAACTCTCCAATTGCTTGAATTATGCAAAGATCGATCACCAGCTTCTTCCAGCTCCCTACACTTAACGATAGGGAGTGGAGAAGAAACTGGTAAGTGGGGAACGTGTCATCTACACGTTCCCCTCTTTTAATTAATTAAATAATTAATTAAAACATATATAACCTATTAAATAATTAATTAATTCTCAATTAATTAATTTGAATATCTTATATATCAAATAGATTATATGTATATGATTAAATCTACATTTAATCATTAACCTATAGTTTTAATGTACATCCAGTGCACATTAAATTTTATCCTATAGTTTGCAAATGTGAATCACATTCACATTTAATATAATATTTGAACTCTTTCAAATATTCAATTCTCTCATATAATTTAATATGAATCATATTCACATTAAATTTATAATATATAGTTCCAAAACTATATATTATATCGTATCTTAATACATTAAATATATTCCCTAATGAATTTGAACATTTCAAATTCAAATGATCTAAGAACCCTTTACGAGCTAGAAGGTGGACCTAACAGACCTACAGATTAGAAGCTCCAACGATACGGGATTGCTCGGTTAATCTCATTAACCTCTCAATCAACATTCATTAACTGCGGGAACACTCCACTAAAGTCCCACAGCTGCACTCTTCTCACTGCAGATATATTTCTGTGTCCATGGATATTGACTAATAACAGAAAGTCAATCCTTCACGAATGTTTGTAACACCAGCTGGGTCAAATTACCATTTTACCCTTGGATTACATCTTATGCCTTAAGTACTAGTGCTCCTCTAATGAACAATTTGTTTGTGGCCCTACCAACAAACAGAGTCCCTCTCGGGCCAATGAGAGGGTCGGACCCTTTGTTCAAGTCTCAGAGACACCACTTAAGGGAACATTCCTCTACCTATCCTAGTAGGCGGGAAGGAGTGAATTCCATCTTGCTAAGTTAAGTTCCCAGCCGCTCACTCGGTCTTGTCTCCAAGAAGGTAGGCATATTGAGTCGGCGAATCTGACCACTCTCACCCATGCTAGTCAAAGGACAATCCCTCGCGAACAGGAGTTCGTAACCTGCTCAGGATTGAGATTAAGTTGCCTAGGTCATCCTAGTGAAATAGAAACCTAACTAGTCAACGTTGTTACAGCTAGAGGTTACTATTTCGTGGTTCGTTCTTATGTAATCTCATTACATAGGATATCCCCACTCACATGTCATCTACACGAACACGTTAGGGTCACAGTGTTTGTATCAAATACAAAGTGGGCCACATCCATAGTTTTACCAGGGTAATTAGGTACCCAAACCTTATCCCCTAACTATAGACCATTTAGGCTGTATCTCGAACCGAGATCCTTTTTATGTACATTACATTCAGTTGGAGATTCATTTAACAACCTTGGATGTTTAGTTTATTGGATTTAGGCTTTAAATAAAGGCAAACTCGTAGATAACGAACAATAACACTTTATTGAAATAATAACTCTTTATTATAATAATTGGAACATAATTACAAACTACGAGTTTTAGGGTACAAATCCCAACATTTAACTCCATGGTTATTCTACTATTTAAACCCTTCTTGCAAGAAGGATTGTAAGGTTCACTCTCATTTTTTGGATTTCACCCAAAAAGAAAAGAACTCTCTCAACTTTTCTCTCAATTCTCCTCCCTCTCCAAAACCAAGAAAAGTCCCACCACTTTCCTTCTTCCAAAGGAAGAACAACCGAGAAGGTCGTTGGTGGTGTTCGTTTTGTTCGAGAGAAGCATTCGTTGAGAAGCACGAAGTGTTCGTGATCAAGGAAGAAACTTTGAAGAGAGCCTTCAACAAGTAAGTACATTCTTCTTGCTGTTTTCTTCCATAGTTTTGCATGTTTAGCTTAGATCTAAGTGTTAGATCATTTTAGCAATTTTCAAGTAGCGTAACGATACCTTTGACGATTCGATCGTCTTCCGGTGTGCGGGAATTTTCATTCCCTTCAATTGGTATCAGAGCCATTTTGATGGTTCATCGTTATGCACTGATTTTTGTTAAAATAGGTGGGTAATTTACCTTATTTCATGAGATGAATGTGGGTTTGCATAATGGATGTTTCGGTTTTTGGCATTTTAGATTTACAATTTTATGTTGATGAGATCAATGTAAGGGCCCGTTGTTTTTGGGAATTTTGTTGTAAATCGAGTCTGTAAGTCCGAGTCGTTCATGGTAACAGTTGCTGTGAAGAAATCAGAGCGAAAACGGGCGAAATTCGATGAAGAACGATGGCGTTGAGACGTTGTTCATCGGCGTCTCAACGCTATCCTTACAGGCGCTGGCTTGGCTGCAGAGCAGCGTTGCAACGCCACGGCGTGGAGCACGCTGGTCTCAACGCTGGACGCGGCAGCGTTGCAACACCACACGCGTAGTGGGCAGTTCGCAGACGTGGGCAATTTTTCAAAGAAGTGGGGCAGTTATTTGTTTTTTAATTTATTTTTTATTTATAAAATTGTATTTTATTTATTTATTTTATTAAATAATATTAATATAAATGTTATATTAATGTTATTTAATTAAATAATTGCCCCTAGGTGCCAAAAATCGGTCTATTTTTGCTATTTAATTATTTTATGCATGAGATGTATAATTTAATTAAATTCTATGTGCATAATGTATGTCATATAGATTTAAAATCCCACCTTAGGTTAAACATTTCATACATCATTTATATTATAAGAGTTATAATATAATTAAATGCATGTTTAATTTAATTAATATAAGTTTTATATTTTTTAGATTAAAGTATGTTCATGCATTTATATTCATGTGATGAATTATATTATGTTATAGTATATAGTTATTCATGTGATGAATGATCAAGCACTATAACATAGAAATGCATGCAACCTAAGTTAATTATTAGTTTTAAAGAGTTTAGAACTTGAATAATTAGACTTAGGTTTTCTTTTTTCTAATGAGATTAGAAATTAGGAAATCAAAGTTTAGTCTATGAATGGAGGCTGATTAGTAACTCTGTCTAAGGAAGGTTTTGTTTAAGGCTGGGGTATTAAAGTTGACGCTTGCGGAACACCCATACCTGGAAACCGACCTGGGAGTGAATTCGGTCCGGAGATTCTTAGATTATACTTATCGTGAGTGCCGCTAAATAAAAGTGTTTTAATTTACTCACATAGACCTAAGTAATAATGTGATTATAAACTTAGGTTAATACCATATAAGAGTTATACTGGTAGACTTAGGTAAATTTTAGCCGGTTTATCTAGGTCAATCCCTATTAAAATTAAAGTACTGAGTGGGAGGAAATAAAGTGTATGAGATACATTTGATTTTCCAACCACAAATCTCCATTAAGTCCGCACCGTGAGATCTATACTCGGCCTTGTGGCACAAATGGGAGTGTCCCCCTTCGGGTGGCATTTGTATAGGTCAATATCATCGTGGATGGAGAGAGTACTTATAGTGAGTGGGAGCGAGACTTGTGAAAACGGGACCCACGATCTCTTCTTTCGATTCACACCGTGAGACGCCTATGATTCGCCTGCTAGTTTGGTCTGGACCAGACAATCCCTTCGGAAGGCCTGATCATGGGAGTCGGAACACCGTGAATTCCCGAAAGGGATACAGTTTCCTGGTTTGTTTTCCTTCTTGGTTCAACCTTCGGTGGCTATTGTTTGGACGGATGCTTGGAAACTTAAAGATTGAGGGTGACACTCACAGAATTCGTTAAGTGTTAATGAATTCGACCGAACAATGGTAATCGAACGCCTAATGGAATAAGAGTTATTCTTGGATTAGGGTCTGATCGAGAAAGTCTCGTCCTAGAGGAGGAGTGTTCTGTTCACCCTTCGGTGGCGGTCATTCTAAACCTTTAGGATATCATTGCAAAATTTTGAATGACCTAGGGATCATGAAACATTTTTTTTGCTAAAACTTGATTGGATTTCAAAAGTTTTTTGCGAGACTAACACAAAGTTTTCTAAATTTTTCAGCTTAAAACATGTCTAGCGCAATTATAGCTCTACTCGCGTCCGATAAACTAGTGGGAGATAATTACCAAACTTGAAAAAATAACATAAACACAATTTTGGTAACTGACGACATTAAGTTCGTGCTCTCTGAGGAGTGTCCTCAGATGCCGGGCTCGACTGCGTCGCGAAGTGTTCGCGATGCACACGATCGATGGATCAGGGCCAATGAAAAGCCAAGGTCTATATCATTGCCAGCATGTCTGATGTTTTGGCAAAGAAGCATGAGCTGATGGTCACCGCTAAGGAGATCATGGAGTCCTTGCAGGAAATGTTTGGACAACAGTCCTTTCAGGTCCGGCATGACTCGCTCAAATACGTCTTCAAAGCACGGATGAAAGAGGGGTCGTCTGTCCGTGAACATGTTCTAGACATGATGACCCACTTTAATCTAGCGGAGATGAACGAGGCTTCGATCGACGAGTCGAGCCAAGTCAGTTTTATCTTGGAGACTCTTCCAAAGAGTTTCCTTCAGTTTCGTAGCAATGTTGTTATGAACAAAATTAGCTACACTCTGACTACCCTCCTTAATGAGCTACAAAATTTCCAATCCTTGAATAGAGTCAGGGCACCGGAATCTGAGGCAAATGTTGCCTCTGAGTCTTATCACGAGGGTTCGACCTGCAGGACTAAACTCGTTGCTCTCTTCACGCCCGAAAGGGAAGAAGAGGATGAAGAGGGGTAAAAGGACCGAGCCGCCGCCCGTAAGAGCTGAGGAGTCGGTCAAGGAAGTTGCGAAAAAAGAAAGTGTTTCCACCGCTGCAATGGGGCGGTCATTTGGAAGAGAAAGCTGTCCCAAATTCCTAGCCGAGAGGAAGAATCAAGGTAAATGTGATTTACTTGTGACAGAAACCTGTTTAGTGGAGAGTAGTGACTCTGCCTGGATATTGGATTCATGCGCCACTAACCATGTTTGTTCTTCTTTTCAGGGGATTGATTCCTGGAAGCCGCTGCGAGAGGGTGAGGTGACTCTACGGGTTGGATCTGGGGAACTTGTCTCTGTTGCAGCGATCGACACGGTGAAGCTACATTTTGGTTGAAATTACTTATTATTAGATAATTTGTACATTGTACCAGGGTTTACTACAAACCTTGTTTCCATTTCCTGCCTAATTGAACAATGTATATTTGTTTCCTTTGAATCCAATAAAGCGTTTATTTCTTTCAAAGACAATCTTATTTGTTCGACTTCACTTGAGCATAATCTGTATGTTTTAAAACCTAATTCGGTCAAAAGTGTTTTGAATACTGAATTATTTAAAATGACAGAAACGCGAACTAAGAGACGAAAGTTTCTCCTAAGGAAAATGCTCATCTTTGGCATCTACGGTTAGGCCACATTAATCTCAATAGGATTGAGAAACTAGTGAAGAGTGAACTTCTAAACGAGTTGGAAGAAAATTCTTTACTGGTGTGTGAGTCATGCCTTGAGGGCAAGATGATCAAACGTCCTTTTAGTGGAAAATGATATAAAGCCAAAGAGCCCTTTGAGTTAGTACATTCTTACCTTTGTAGTCCGATGAATGTTAAAGCTCGAGGTGGTTATGAATACTTCGTGTCTTTCATAAATGATTACTCGAGGTATGAGTATATTTACCTAATGCACAAGAAGTCTGAAACTCTTGAAAGTTCAAGGAGTACAAGACTGAGGTTGAGAACCTCTTAGGTAAATCGCTTAAAACACTTCGATCGGATCGAGGTGGAGAGTATATGGACACTGAATTCCAGGACTATATGATAGAACACGGAATTACGTCCCAACTCTGAGCACCTGGTATGCCACAGCAAAATGGTGTATCGGAGAGGAGAAACAGAACCTTGTTGGACATGGTTCGGTCGATGATGAGCTATGCTCGTCTCCCTGATTCCTTTTGGGGTTACGCAGTTGGAAATGGAGAAGTCGTCTCAGTTGTAGCAATAGGCACGATGAAGTTTAATTTTGGCAAGAAATATATGTTGTTAGACAATATATTAGTGATATCAGGGTTTACTAGAAACCTTATTTCTATTTCTTGCCTTATAGAACAATGTATTTCTGTTTCTTTTTCTTTGAAAAAAGTGTTTATTTTAAAGAAAGGTGTGGAAATATTTTCAGCTTCATTAGAAAATGGGTTGTATGTTTTAAGGCCTACTTCAGTCAAAATGGTTTTGAACACTGAATTATTTAAAACTGCAAACACACAAACTAAGAAACGTAAAATTTCTCTTAAAGAAAATGCTCATCTTTGGCATCTTAGATCAGGGTCACATTAACCTCAATACGATTGAGAGATTGGTAAAGAATGGACTTCTAAATGAGTTAGAAGAAAATACTTTACCTGTATGTGAATCACGCCTAGAAGGCAAAATGACTAAAAGATCTTTTAGTGGAAAAGGTTATAGAGCCCAAGAACCTCTTGAGCTTATACATTCATACCTTTGTGGTCCGATGAATGTTAAAGCCAGAGTAGGTTATGAATATCTCATATCTTTTATAGATGATTATTCTAGATTTGGGCATATTTACCTAATGCATCATAAGTCTGAAGCACTTGAAAAGTTCAAGGAATTCAAGACTGAAGTTGAAAATCAATTAGGTAAAACAATTAAAACACTTCGATCAGATCGAGGTGGAGAGTACATGGATTTAAAATTCCAGAACTATATGATAGAACATGGAATTACATCCCAACTCTCAACTCCTGGTACGCCACAGCAAAACGATGTATCGAAAAAGAGAAATAGAACCTTGTTGGGCATGGTTCGATTAATGATGAATTATGCTCATCTCTCTAATTCCATTTGAGGTTACGCAGTAGAGACTGCGGGATACATTTTGAACAATGTGCCACCAAAGAGTGTTTTTGAAACACCTTTTGAACTCTGGAAAGGACGTAAAGGTAGTTTATGTCATTTCAGAATTTGGGGTTGTCCAACACATGTGCTTGTGACAAATCCAAAAAAGTTGGATTCACGTTCAAAATTGTACATATTTGTAGGCTACCCAAAAGAAACAAGAGGTGGATTATTCTATGATCCTAAGGAAGATAAGGTATTTGTGTCGACAAATGCCACTTTCTTAGAGGAGGACCACATAAGGGACCACAAACCAAGAAGTAAAGTTGTGTTAAGTGAGTCAGAGGGAAAAATAGCAAAGGTTGCTTATAAAACTAGTACGTCAACAAAAGTTGTTGATACTAGCTTGTCTAGTCAAGAGAGTCCATTTCAAGAGTTGAGTATGCATCAACGTAGTGGGAGGGTTACAACACAACCTGGCCGTTACATGGGTTTACCTGAAACCCAAGTTGTTATACCAGATGATGACTGTGAGGATCCATCGACTTATAATCAAGCGATAGTTGGCAAAGACAAAGATAAATGGGTCATAGCCATGGACCAAGAAATGAAGTCTATGTACTTCAATTTTATTTGGGATCTTGTAGATAAACCTGATGGGGTAAAACCTATAGGTTGTTACTGGATCTACAAGAAAAAGTGTGGTGTAGTTGGAAAGGTGCAAACCTTTAAAGCTAGACTAGTAGCAAAGGGTTATACTCAGGTTGAAGGGGTTGACTATGAGGAAATCTTTTCACCTGTTGCTATGGTAAAGTCTATTTGTATCCTACTTGTCATTGCCGCATATTATGACTATGAGGTATGGCAAATGGATTTCAAGACAGCATTCTTGAATGGAAATCTTGACGAGAACATCTATATGGACCAACCCAAAGGGTTCATCGAACCAGGATAAGAGCAAAAGGTTTGCAGGCTTAAAAGGTCAATCTATGGACTGAAACAAGCCTCTAGGTCCTGGAATATAAGATTTGATTAAGCAATCAAATCTTTCGACTTTGATCAGAATGATGATGAACCTTGTGTCTACAAGAAAATCATCAATAGTTTTGTCGCATTCCTAGTTCTATATGTGGATGATATCCAACTCATTTGGAATGATGTAGGTTACCTTACTGACATTAAGAATTGGTTAGCTACACAATTCCAAATGAAAGATTTGGGTGAAGCGCAGTTTGTTCTTGGGATCCAGATTGTCCGAAACCGCAAGAATAAAACACTAGCCCTATCCCAGACATCTTACATTGACAAAGTGTTGTTGAGGTTTATGATGCAAGACTCCAAAAAGGGTTTATTGCCTTTTAGATATAGAGTTCATTTGTCTAAGGAACAGTGTCCTAAGACACCTCAAGGAGTTGAGGATATGAGACAGATTCCTTATGCATCAGCTGTTGGGAGCCTGATGTACGCCATGTTGTGTACTAGGCTAGACATTTGTTTTGCAGTTGGAATGGTCAGTAGGTATCAATCCAATCCCGGTTAAAACAATCCTTAAATATCTATGGAGAACAAGGAACTACATGCTTGTATATGGGGCTAAGGATTTGATCCTTATAGGATACACGGATTTTGACTTTCAAACTGATAAAGATTATCGAAAATCTACATCAGGGTCAGTTTTTACTCTTAACAAAGGAGCTGTAGTATGGCGAAGCGTCAAGCAAGGATGCATCGCTGATTCCACCATGGAGGTCGAATATGTAGCAGCTAAAGAGGTCGTTTGGTTATGGAAATTCATGTTATATTTGGAAGTTGTTCCAAATATGAGTTTGTCCATCACACTGTATTGTGATAACAGTGGTGTCGTGGCAAATTCAAGGGAACCCCAAAGTCACAAGAGGGGAAAGCATATTGAGCGAAAATATCATCTCATCCAGGAGATCGTGCATCGAGGAGACGTGATCGTCACGAAGATAGCCTTAGAGCAAAACATTGCTGATCCTTTTACAAAGGCTCTCACGGCTAAAGTATTTGAGAGTCACCTAGAAGGTCTAGGTCTACAAGTCTTCCTAACTAGGGCAAGTGGGAGTATATTGTACAAAGGGTTTAAATGCCCTAGTTTATTGTATTTACATTATTGTAATGTTTTAGTACTTCACAAGCTTTAGGTCAAGTGGGAGATTGTTGGGATTTGTGCCCTAAACTTATGTAATTTTGATCAAATAAATAAGGAGTTATTTGTTTTGATAAAATTATATTCTTGATTTATAAATCCAATAAACTAAGCTCCAAGGTTATAATGTATCTTGAACATCAGTGTAGTAGACACTATTTAGATTGTGTTCAAGAGTATAACCTATATGGTCTATGGTATTAGAATAAGGTTGGAAACCTTATTCTGGTAACACTATGCATGCGACCCACTTTGTAATTAGTACAAATGAGGTAATCCAACTCATTCATGTGGTTGACATGCGAGCGGGGGCATCCTGTATGAAGAGTTCATACAAGACCGGACTGTAAATTATTAGTCTAACCAGTTTAACGCCATTAACAGGATAAGACTGATAATTTCTAGATGGTCATTAATGACTCGACCTGAATCCTGAGCAAGTTAAGAACTCCTGCTTATAGGGGTTTGTCCTTAGACTAGTATGGGTGAGAGTGGCCTGTAGCTGACTCAATAAGCCTACCTTCCCAAGGACAGAACATCGTAGGTAGCTGGGGACTTAACTATGCAAGATGGAATTCACCAATTCCTACACTAAGGAATTAGATAGGTTGTTCCCTTAAGAACTGAGTCCAGGTCTTTAACAACGGGGCCCTTCCCTCTAAATTGACTTAAAAGGGTATGAGTCTATGGTAGGACCATAGACTTGTTGTTCATTAGAGCATCAGTAGTGCTTAAGGAACAAAGAGGTAATCACAGGGGTAAAACGATAATTTGACCTTGCTATAATTACGAACAACCTGTTAAGGGTCGACTCATGGGTAATGATTATATCAATGGACACAATATAATCTACAGTGTGGAGAGTGCAGCTACAAGTCTATAGTGGAGTGACTTGTAGTTAATGAATATCGATTAACTAGATCAAAGAGTTTGATCAGTTAATCTCACATCAATGGAGCTCATGAACTATAGGTTCATTAGGTCCCTCCATTGGCTCAACATGGTAAAATTGAGGGTATAAAGTTAGGAATAAAATTGAAGTGTTCAATTTCATATATGAGGTATTATATCAATTATATGCGATATAATTGATAAATGTATAGTTTTAATGTGAATTAGATTCACATAATAACTATATACTAATGAGAGAATGAAGAAGTGATATGATGGTAATTTCCATCTTATTTCCCTATAAGTAGTTGCATGAGATGCAACTTTAAAGGTGAAGGCATTTTAACAAAACCCTAGAATTCTCTCAAATTGTGTTGGAAAGAGTTCCAAGCACAATTCCATAAGATCACCTCACCTCATCCTAATGGAACCTACCTTCCTCCCTCACCTAGAGAACAACGGAGAAGATCTTGTGGTAGAACTTCACAAAGTTCGAGTTGTTGCTGAGATCGTGATCTATCAAGGAGGGATTCGTAAGAAAGCAATCTTCAAAGGTAAATTTCTTGTTGTCCTATGTAGAACTATATGCTTAATCTTAGATATTTCGTTCTTTATAGAAATCTGTGTAACAAAATAAAGAACACGTGATTCACAATCGCTTTCGCTGTGGGATTCGATCGCTTCAACATACAATGTCTCTTTTTATGAACTTGAGCACGACTTGCTTACTGACACTTCTATATGAGGTAGCTTCTACCCACTTTGTGAATAGTCAATGGCTACCAGAATAAAGCGGTTGCCATTTGATGTTTTTGGTTCAATTGGTCCTATCACATCTATACCCCACATAGAGAAAGGCCACGGAGTCGTTAGTACATGAAGAGATGAGGCTGGAGTGTGCATTTTATCTGCATATATTTGACATTTATGACATTTCCTTGCATACTTAATGCAATCCGGTTCCATGGTCAACCAATAATAGCCAACACGTAGGATTTGCCTCGCCATCATGTGTGTCCATTTGCATGAGTCCCGCAAACTCCTTCATGCACTTCTTCCACTATCTTTTTGGTCTCCACTTCATCAACACACCTTAGCAAAGTCGTGTCATGATTTCTTTTATATAACACTTCCCCGTTCAAAAAGAAACTCATGGCTAATTTCCTGATCATGCGCCTATTATTTTCGGATGCCCCTAGTGGGTATTCTCGACACATAATGTAACGTTTAATGTCGTGATTCCAGGGCCTCCCATCTGGTTCTTCTTTAATATTCAAGCAGTATGTTGGCACTTCTCGATTTTAAAAGCTCAAAGGTTGAATCTCCTTATCACGATCTAGCTTGAACATGGCAGACAAGGTGGCTAATGCGTCTGCAACTTGATTACTTTCTCGTGGAACATGTTCAAACGTGATTGACTCAAATGATTGAGCCAAATCTCGAACATACTTATTATATGGGATCAATTTAGGGTTCTTTGTTTCCCATTCTCTATTCAATTGGTGTATCACCAAATGAGAATCTCCAAACACTTGCAGTTTCTTTATCTTCATGTCAAATGTCATTTGAACTCCCATACTGCATGTCTCATACTCAGCCACATTATTTGTACAATCAAAGTATAACTTGACAGTTAATGGATATAGCTCCCCTTCGGGAGATGTTAACACAACTTCGATTCCATGTCCCACCTCGTTTGTGGCTCCATCAAACCACATTTTTCACATTTCCAAGTCATGTGGAACATCTGATACAACCATAATGTCCTCGTCTGGAAACTCGAATTTCATCGGCTCATAATCCTCTATTGGTAACTCGGTCAAACAATCAGCGATTGCACTCCCTTTTATGGCCTTTCTGGTAACATAAACAATATCATTATCTGATAATAAAACTGTTCCTTTAGCTACTCTTCCGGACAAAGATGGCTTTTCGAAAACGTACTTTATGGGATCCATCTTCGAAATAAGTCATATCGTGTAGTACAACATGTATTGTCTCAATCTCTGAGCTGCGCAAGCTAGGGCGCAACAAGTCTTTTCTAACAAAAAGTAATTCGACTCACAACTTGTAAACTTCTTGCTTAAATAATAAATATCCTGCTCTTTCCACCCTAAAGAATCATGTTTCCCAAGCACACATCCCATTGACCCCTCTCTTACTGTTAGGTAGAGGATTAGTGGGTGTCCTAGTGTCGGTGACACCAACACTGGAGAGTTTTGCAAGTATTCCTTGATTTTCTCGAAAGCCCTTTGGCAATCATCATTCCAACGACATACTTCACTTTGCGTAATAATATTAGCATAGGCTCGCAAGTTTGAGTTAAATGCGATATAAATCGCGCAATATAGTTTAATCGCCCTAAGAAACTTCTGACCTCCTTTTGAGTATTTGGAGGTTTTAGATTCGTTCTTGCTTTGATCTTATCGGGATCTACCTTGATTCCTTCTTGACTAACAACAAACCCTAATAATTTTTCAGAGGATACCCCTAAATATGCACTTTGTTGGATTCAACTTTAATTGAAATTTCCTTAGCTGCTCAAAAATCTTACGAAGAGTGACAATGTGCTTTTCTCCTGGCTTGGACTTGGCGATCATGTCGTCTACATATACCTCAGTTTCTTTGTGCATTAGATCATGGAATAATGTAACCATGGCCCTTTGATAAGTTTCCTCTGCATTCTTTAGACCGAAAGACATGACTTTATAACAAAATGTTCCCCATAAGGTGACGAAGGTTGTTTTTTCTTGATCTTCAGGAGCCATTTTGATTTGGTTGTATCCTGAAAATCCATCCATAAATGAAAAGGTAGAATATCCGGTCGTATTGTCCACTAAAACGTCAAAGTGAGGAAGTGGAAAATTATCTTTGGGACTTGCACGATTTAGATCCCTATAATCCACACACATTCTCACATTTCCATCCTTTTTTCGAACTGGGAGAATATTTGCAACCCACTCAGGGTATTTTGCTACCGCTAAGAAGCCTGCATCAAATTGCTTTTTGACTTCTTCCTTTACTTTGATCAACATTTCAGGTTTCATTTTTCACAACTTTTGCCTTATGGGTTTGCATTCAACTTTAAGCGGTAACCGATGTGTTACAATTTCTGTATTTAGTCCCGACATATCTTTGTAAGACCATGCAAATATGTCATTGTACTCGCGTAAAAGGGATATGAGATCTGAACGATCTTGCTCCGTAGCCAAAGTGTCGACTCGTATTTTTTTTACTTCTTCCAATGACCCCAAATTGATTACTTCTAGCGACTCTTGGTAAGGCACAGTTTCTCTCTCTTCTTGCTTCATCAATCTCAATAACTCTTTCGACACTTCAGAGTCATCCTCCCCGCTTTGGTTGATATTATAAACTTGAATTTCAAAGCTGGCTTCTTCATCTTCAACGTCCCTGTCAATGATCCCAAGTTGTATTGGTGATAGATAGAGGATAACGGAAAGTGAACGACAATCAAGAATAATAAAACACTTGGAATCGAAAGGAAAAGATCGAATGGATGGAAAAGCCGACAATCCTTTTTCATTTCTCAACAAAAAGTACCAATTCTTGAGACATAGAGATTGCATACATTAAACAAGTAATAAAAAGAAGTGCCACTATTACAAAAGCCATGGCTTTAAGCATATCCACAAATAGATTATTATTCTTGCACCCTCTTAGTGACACTGGGCATCTCTTTAACTTCCTAATTGTTCAACTCAAAGCCTGGAGGACAAGGGTAAACAAGTTGTCGTGGCTTGGTGACGCTTTCAGAGACAACAACAATTGAAGCGTCGAAGACTTTATTACATGATTGATCATCTTCGTGAATCACTTCACCCAGTTTGAAAGTCTCGGATATATGCAGTATATACATTCTTCCTTCCTCGACTTCTCGACCTTCAAGACATGTGCTTCTCATTTTTCTCTTTTCTGCCCTGACCCTTCTTCACTCAGATGTTGTTGGCTTGTATCACAATCTGAACCTCTCCTTACTTTCAGGAAGGTAAATCACCTTTGGGTTTCCTTGATTATTTCATCCCAACCCTTCATGCATTCGAAAACCGTTTTTTAGCATTACTTTTGCAACCATCAAGGCTGTCTTGGCTGAATAACGATCTATATCCCAACCTTCAGATGGAAAGATAGTGGCGTTGGCAACCTCAAAGGATCTGTACGAGCACTCAAAAGCTTCTTCTGCAACTTCTACGTATGGAAACGATGTTGTCTTTGTCAAAAACATATCTTACTCCCCAAAAATGACAGCCTGACCATCTTCCAGAATGAATTTCACCCTCTGATGAAGTGAGGATGGAATAGCTCCTATGGAATGAATCCAAGGACCCTCGAGCAAACAACTATATGAAGAGTTTACATCCATCACTTGAAACGTTACATTAAAAGAAGATGGCCCGATTTGTAGAGGAATTTCTATGTCTCCTATCACCTCCCTTCGAGCACCATTGAAAGTCCTAACAACCATAGTACTTGGATTCAAATAGGATGAGTCCATAGGAAGTTTCGTCAATGTAGATTTTGGCATTATATTTAGAGACGAACCGTTGTCGACAAGGACTCTAGCCACCAGATGATCTTTACACCTTACAGAAATGTGTAATGCTTTAGTGCGTCCCGTATCTTCAGGTGGGATCTCATCATCCGAGAAGGTGATACAGTTCGTAGAAGTTATGTTTCCCACAATTTCACTGAGTGCATTTACTGAAATATTAGGGCCTACATGAGCTTGATTCAAAACATCGAGCAACACTTTGTGGTGTGGCTCAGAATACAGAAAAAGTGACAGAATTGATATCCGAGCTGGGGTGGGATGTAACTGCTCTATCACTTTATACTCACTTTGCTTAATCAATTTCACAAACTCGTGTGCCTCCTCTTCTGTCACTGACTCTTGGCTCATCTTTTTTTCTGTTATGGCCACTTTTTTTAAGAAGGCTTTGTCGAGATCATTTAAACCATCTTCGTTGATTACCTCCACAGCTTGGCCCTTACGTTGTCTAATCTCTTCTTCTTTTGAGATATCTTTCAAAACATCTGGCGTATAACATCTGCCACTACGGGTCATTCCTCCTATTGCTAAGATGTCAGGTGCAGAGGTACCACTACTTGTGACGAATTGACATTCGTACTTCAAAGGTACAACCCGACTATCCTTATAAGCAAAGGGATCGAGAACTTCTACAATCATTGGCTTGGGTACCTAAATATGAGAAGTGGTACTGTTGGGATGTTTGTCCTAATCTTGTACTGTTTGTACATATACATTTGAAATTAATAAGGAGTTATTCATTTCATCATTTTGTGTCTCGCATTTTATAAAAACTTTGACCAATGAACTAAGCTCCAGGGTCATTGAATATATGAGAGAACTAGAACTTGAACGGTGTGTAGTGGACACACAGGGAGGATCACGTTCGAGTAAATGACCCGAACGGTCTACAGTATATGGATGGAGTTGGAGACCTAATCTTGGATACATTGTGGATGCGACCCGCTTTGTATTAAGATACAAACGAGGTGATCTGACTCGTTCATGTGGTTGACATGCGAGTGAGGGCATCCTGTACAATGAGATTGTACAAGACCAAACCGTGAATTATTAGACCTACTGATGTAACACCGTTGACAGTAAAGACTAATAACTTTGTAGATGACCATTAGTGACTCGACCTAAATCCTGAGTATGTTACGGACTCCTGTTTGCGGGGGTCTGTCCTTTGACTAGTGCGAGTGAGGGTGGTCACAGTTACTCGCCCAATATGCTATCTTCTTAGGGACAAGACTAAGTAGGGAGCTGGGAACTTAACTATGCGAGACGGAATTCACTCGTTCTTGCCTTTAGGGAAACTAGAGGAGTTGTTCCCTTAAGTTCTGTCTCCAGGGCTTAGACAACGGACGCCCACCCTCTCACTGGCACAAGAGGGTTGTTGTGTATGGTTGGACCATTACAACGTTGTTGTTCATTAGAGGAGCAGTGGGGACTTAAGGAACAAGAGGTAGACACAGGGGTAAAACGGTAATTTGACCCAGCAGTGTCTACGAACAACCTTTGAAGGGTCGACTCATGAGCATTGGTTATATCAGTGGACACGTAATATCTTACACTGATGGGAGTGCAACTACGGGCTTTAGTGGATTGTTACCGTAGCTAATGAATGGTGATTAACCAGATCAAAAAGTTTGATAGGTTAATTTGATAGGTTAATCTCGGATCATTGGAGTTCGTCACTGTAGGTCCATTAGGTCCCTCGATTGGCTCAAACTAGGTTAAAAGAAGGGTTACTGTTTTGGTGTGAATTGAAGTGTTCAATTTCACTAAAGGGCATTTATGTCATTTATATGAGATATGAATGATATAATATATAGTTTAATGTGAATGAGATTCATAATAAACTATAGGTTAGCCTAATTGTTGAATTATGGCTAATTGGAGAAATTAGATTGAGAGATATTAAATTGGATGTGATTCAATTTAATAAATCCACAATATTGCAAATGTGATTTGTAATATGAGATATGAAATATCTTATAAGATGTGGTTATGCAAATATGATTTGCATAACCTATAGTTGAGGTAAAATGGTAAATAGGTGGAGATTTCAACTCCACCTATCTCCATTATTTAAACCCTTTTGCAAGAAGGGTTGTTTATGTTGGGATTTGTGCCCTAAAACTCGTAGTTTGTGATTATGTTCTAATTAATGTAATAAAGTTTTATTATTTCAATAAAGTGTTATTATTTCAATAAAGTGTTATTGTTCGTTATCTACGAGTTTGCCTTTATTTAAAACCCTAAATCCAATAAACTAAACATCCAAGGCTGTTAAATGAATCTCTAACTGAATGTAATGTACATAAAAAGGATCTCGGTTCGAGATACAACCTAAAGGGTCTATAGTTAGGGGATAAGGTTTGGGTACCTTACTCTGGTTAAACTATGGATGTGGCCCACTTTGTATTTTATACAAACACTGTGATCCTAACGTGTTCGTGTAGATGACATGTGAGTGGGAATATCCTATGTAATGAGATTACATAAGACCGGACCACGAAATAGTAACCTCTAGCTGTAACTCCGTTGACTAGTTAGGTTTCTATTTCACTAAGATGACCTAGGCAACTTGATCTTAATCCTGAGCAGGTTACGAACTTTCATTCGCGAGGGATTGTCCTTTGACTAGTATAGGTGAGAGTGGCCAGATTCGCCGACTCAATATGCCTACCTTTTTGGGGACAAGACCGAGTGAGCGGTTGGAAACTTAACTTATCAAGATGGAATTCACTCCTTCCCGCCTACTAGGATAAGTAGGGGAATGTTCCCTTAAGTGGTGTCTCCGGGACTTGAACAAAGAGCCCGCCCCTCTCATTGGCCCGAGAGGGACTCTGTTTGTTGGTAGGACCACAAACAAATTGTTCATTAGAGGAGCACTGGTACTTAAGGCACAAGATGTAACCCAGGGGTAAAACGGTAATTTGACCCACCGGTGTTACGAACATTAAATGAAGGATTGACTTGCTCATTATTGGTCAATATCCATGGACACGAAATATATCTGCGGTGAGAAGAGTGCAAAGCGGGACTTTAGTGGAGTGTTCCCGCAGTTAACGAATGTTGATTGGGAGGTTAATGAGATTAACCGAGCAATGTCGTATCGTTGGAGCTTCTGATCTGTAGGTCCATTAGGTCCACCTTTTAGCTCGTAAAGGGTTCTTAGATCATTTGAATTTGAAACGTTCAAATTCGTTAGGGAATAAACTTAATGTATATTGATACATTATAATGTATAGTTTTGGAACTATATATTATAAATTTAATGTGAATGTGATTCATATTAAATTATAAGAGAGAATTGAATATTTGAAAGAGTTCAAATATTATATTAAATGTGAATGTGATACACATTTGAAAACTATAGGTTAAAATTTAATGTGCACTAGATGTACATTAAAACTATAGGTTAAAGGGGTAATATGATTAAATAAGATTTAATCTAAATTAAATATATGATATTTAATTTGTATTATTTAATTAATAATTAAATTTGATTTAATTATTATTATTATTATTATTATTATTATTATTTTAATAATAAAAAGGGAACGTGTCATCCAGACACTTTTCCCACTACCCCTCCCCTTCTCCCTATCGACAGTTCAACAGGGAGAAGGGGGTTGCACTTTCAATTGATCGATCAATTGTATTGTTGAATCAATTGGGGAATTGCTCTCTCTCTCTCTCAATTCTAGATTTCCCAAAAGTTCTTCCAACTGTTGGAATCCTTCCCACAAAGGAAAGATCTAAGCACTCAGAGGATAGAAGGTTTATTCTTTTGGTGGTGTTCTGTAAAACAGAGAAGTTAAAGCTTGCTGAGTTACTGTAAATTGCTTGGAGCAAGGAGTTGTTGTGAGTCTACAAAGGTAATAATTCTTCTTTCTATCCTCTTTAGTTTAATTGTTAAACACATGTTTGCATCTTTGCTACAATCCATGTCTAATAGGATTAGAATTTCATGCTTGTTATGTTCTTTTTGTCAATGCATTGGTTTTTGTTTCAATTAAAACAATCAAGCAATTAACGATCCCAAAACACGTTTCGCTGCTCAAGGAGATCAGATCTCCATCAATTGGTATCAGAGCAATGCTTGTATTGTTTTGTTTTGAAACAAAATTGCATTGATTTTGGTGGGAATTGCATTGGTTTGTTGTAATACTGTTTAGGAATTTTTTGGCCATAGTTTACTTTTGATTTTGATCAAATTGTATGTAAAGGCCCCTGCATTTTTTGGCAAAAGTGCAAATTGAGTCTGTAATTGAGTTACGAGTCGTTCGGGATAAGTTTCATTCAATTTGGTTGAGAATCGAAGGAGAAATTGAAGAACGAAGCTGCTGTGTTAAGTGGAAGAAGGTCGCCTTTGCCAAAGCGCCAGCGTTACTGTATTGAAGAACACCGCCGCAACGCCGCCGTTCCCTATCAACACGCGAGCGATCAAGGGGTCGGCGGCGTTACAAACGTTGCCCCTCGGCGTTACAACGCCATCCGATATGCAGCAGCGCGCGCGAGGATGAAGCGGGCGTTGCAACGCCGTGAGGCGATTCAAGCAGTAGCAGACCGGTTTGAGCTGGTTCGTTGGTTTTGGTCCGGTTCGAGCGGTTTAAGGCCGGTTCAGGGTATTTTTGGACCGGTTTCATGAAATAAATTAGTGTAATTTATTTTTTTTGTACTTTAGGGGCCAAATTATTCCGATTTTACAGCTATTTGTCTATGTGAATGTCATTTAGATTATTACCACCTTAGGATAAGCATGTTCATGCATTTTATTTATATAAATGTTATATGAATATGGTTGAATGCATGACTATTTTTTTCATTAGTATTTAATTATAAGTGTTATAATTAGATTATATGAAAAATAAATTGCATGGAGCATGAAATTACTTAGTTTAAAATAAATGTTATTTTGTTTAAGTAATTTTATAGTTCAAGTAGTTGAACTTCTTTTATAATGCCAATTTGAATATAGATTGTTGGATTTATAATATAGTTTCTTTATCATAGGTTAATTATTAAAATTTATAAAAGTTATAAATTAAAGGGGTTTTAGAAACCATAACCTATAATAAAGAAATGCATGCAAACATAGGAACTTGGGTTAAATTTAATTAATTTTAAATCGTTTAAAATTAATTTAGACCTAAGTTTTAATTTCTAATAGGATTAGAAATAAGTCTTACGTAATATTTTAAATAGTTTAAAATATAGTAGGACTTTAGGACATTCGTTATAAGGGAACTCTACCGGTGAAGTTCATGTAAAGGTGAGGGTACTTAAGTGGACTTTAACTAACACCTCCTACTGAAACCGACCGGAACCTGAGTTGAATTAACCTCAGTTCTGTTTTATCTCTAGGTAATTAAAATGTTTATTCACCTAGACATAAGGTTTTAAGACCTAGTTATAATAGTTATAATAGGCATAAACATAGATAGATTCTTTTAGCCAGAATCCGACTAAGTTAAATCCATACCCTAATTTTAGGAACTTCAGTGGGAGAAAACGAGACGATCGCATCGAGTTTACTCTCACGTCCTCAAGAGTTCACCCCGTGAGTTTCATGCTCGGTTACGCGGCATCAATAGGGCGTCCCCCTACGATATGTGTTTGCATGGTTCAATACCAAGGTGAATGAGGGAAGTATCCATAGTAAATGGGAGTAGGACGCGTGTCAACGTATCCTACGGTCTCCTCCATTAGGTCGCACCGTGAGATTTCTATAGTCCGCCTGCTAGGTTTTCCTGGAACAGTCAAACCCTACGGAGGGCCTGACAATAGGGATCGGAACACCGCGAACTCCAGAAATGGATAGGGTCTCTTAGGCTGTTTGCCAGCAGTTGTCTTTCTTAATAGTAACCTGTTGGCTCGGGCCTATTGGATCTAAAAATGGTAGGGTCACATTTACGGGATAAGTTAAGTTAGTTAACAAGTCCTTGACCAAACAAACGGTAGCTAATGACCATTGGGACATGAGATGTTCTGGTAGTAGGAATTGGCTGAGAAAGTCTCAATTTAAGGGAGGAATGACTGACCGCCCGACGGAGGCTTTGGTTCTAAACCCTTGAAGTATCGTTGCAAGATTAAAGGTTTAACTAAAACAGTGAGTTTTAGTTTAAACACTAGGGTTCTTTAATAATTTTGCTAAATTAGATTGGTTTTTACAATGGGTTTAAAGGCATAACTAATTAGAACTATTTTTGATTTTCAGCATGTCGTCCTCAATAATAGCCTTACTTAAAAGCGACCGTTTAACTGGTGAGAATTTTACTACGTGGAAGTCAAACTTGAATACGATTCTCGTTCTTGACGACCTTCGGTTCGTACTAACTAAGGAATGTCCTCAGATTCCTGCTCGTAACGCTCCTCAATGCATTGGGAGGTGTCTGGCCATTGGATCAAGGCCAATAATAAGGCCAATGTCTACATTTTGGCTAGTGTTTCAAGTTACGCCAAAAAGCACGAGGCATGGTCTCGGCTCGTGAGATCATGAGTTCACCGCGAGAAATGTTTGGACAACCGTGCGACAGATTCGCACGAATCCCTCAAATACGTTTATAACTCCCGTATGAAGGAGAGGTCATCGGTGAGAGAACACGTTCTTGATCGATGGTCCACTTCAACGTGGTTGAGATGAACGGAGGCGGTCATTGACGAGCGAGTCGGTATCGTCATCCCGGAATCTCTTCCAAGAGTTTCTGCAATTCCGCAACAATGCGGTGATGAACAAGATAGAGTATAACCCGACTACTCTCCTTAATGAACTACAGACTTTCCAGTCTCTTATGAAGAATAAGGACGGAGTTGATGGAGAGGCAATCTGTTTGCCCATTCCGAAAAGGTTCCAAAGGGTTCATCCTCCGGGGACTAAGTCCTCAGAGCTCATCTTACGGGCTTAAGAAGACCCAAAAGAAGAAAATATGAGGGAAAGGAAGGCACTGCTGCGACAAAGGCAAGGGAAAAGCCAAGCTTGCAGATAAAGGAAAGTGTTTCCACTGCAACATGGATGGGCACTGGAAGAGAAACTGCCCAAAATACCTTGCTGAGCTCAAAGAGAAGAAAGGTAAATTAGATTTACTTGTTCTTGAAACTTGTTTAGTGGAAAATGATGATTTAACCTGGATACTTGATTCAGGAGCCACTAATCACGTTTGCTCTTCATTTCAGGAAACTAGTTCCTTTAAGGAGCTCGAAGAGGGTGAGATGACGCTCAGGGTCGGAATGGGAGACGTCGTCTCAGCTCGTGCAGTGGGAGATGCCAAGTTATTTTTCGGAGATAGATTTATTTCTTTAAAAAATTTGTATATAGTTCCTAAGCTTAAAAGGAACTTAATTTCTATCTCTTGCTTAATAGAACTTGGTTATTGTATTTCCTTTTCAATCAATGAAGCGTTCATTTTGAAAGAGGGTGTCAATATTTGTTCTGCTAAATTGAAAAATTGCTTATACGTACTGAAACCGAATAAAACCAAAGCACTTTTAAATCATGAGATGTTTAAGAATTCTAGCACTCAGAATAAAAGGCAAAGAATTTCTCCAAATAATAATACCTATCTGTGCCATCTTAGACTTGGTCATATTAATCTCAACCGGATTGAGAGACTTTCTAAGAATGGACTTCTAAACAAGTTAGAAGATGATTCTTTACAGCTTGCGAACCTTGCTTGGAAGGTAAAATGACCAAACGACCTTTTCTTTGGAAAGGTTATAGAGTAAGAGAACCCTTAGAACTTATACATTCGGATCTTTGTGGTCCGGTGAATGTTAAAGCTCGAGGAGAATACGAATATTTCATCTCTTTCATAGATGATTATTCGAGGTATGGTTATCTATACCTAATGCATCACAAGTCTAAAGCTCTTGAAAAGTTCAAAGAGTATAAGGTTGAAGTAGAGAATGCATTAGGGAAAAGCATTAAAACCCTTCGATCCGATCGAGGTGGAGAGTATATGGATTTGAGATTCCAGGACTATATGATAGAACATGGAATTAAATCTCAACTCTCTGCACCTAATACACCACGGCAAAATGGTGTGTCAGAAAGGAGAAATAGAACCTTGTTAGACATGGTTCGTTCTATGATGAGCTATGCTCAATTGCTCGCTCGTTTTGGGGATACGTTTGTAGAGATCGCGAGCTCAAATCTTGAATGAGTGTTCCGTCAAAAGTGTTTCAGAAACACCTTTTGAACTTTGGAAGGGGCGTAAACCTAGTTTACAACACTTCAGGATTTGGGGATGTCCGACACACGTACTCATGACAAACCCAAAGAAACTGGAACCTCGTTCAAGATTGTGCCAATTTGTTGGCTATCCCAAAGAAACGAGAGGTGGTCTTTTCTACGACCCACAAGAAAATAAGGTGATTGTATCGACAAACGCCACGTTCTTGGAGGAAGATCACATGAGAAACCATAAACCGCGTAGTGAAATGGTACTAAATGAAGCTACACATGAACCAACAAGAGTTGTTGATCAAGCTGGACCCTCATCAAGAGTTGATGGAGGAGTCAGCACCTCAAGTCAGTCTCGTCCTTCTCAATCGTTGGGAATTCCTCGACGCAGTGGGAGGGTTGTTTCCCAACATGACCGCTACTTGGGTTTAGCTGAAACTTAAGTTGTCATACTTGATGACGACGTAGAAGATCCATTGTCTTATAAACAGGCAATGAATGACGTAGACAAGGACCAATGGATCAAAGCCATGGACCTTGAAATGGAGTCAATGGACTTCAATTCAGTATGGGAACTTGTAGACCAACCTGAAGGGGTAAGACCCATAGGGTGTAAATGGATCTATAAGAGAAAGAGAAATGCAGCCGAAAAGGTACAGACCTTTAAGGCTAGACTTGTAGCAGAGGGTTTTACCCAAAAGGAAGGAGTTGACTATGAAGAAACTTTTTCCCCTGTTGCTATTATGAAATTTGGCAAATGGACGTCAAGACTGCCTTTTTGAATGGTAATCTTGACGAGAGCATCTATATGTCTCAGCCCGAAGGGTTCATAGCACGAGGTCAGGAGCCAAAAGTTTGCAAGCTTAATCGATCCATTTATGGATTGAAACAAGCATCAAGATCTTGGAATATAAGATTTGATACTGCGATCAAGTCTTACGGCTTTGACCAAAACGTTGACGAGCCTTGTGTTTACAAGAGGATCGTCAACGACAAAGTAGCTTTGTTAGTACTTTATGTGGATGATATCCTACTCATTGAGAATGATGTAGGATACCGAACTGACATAAAGAATTGGTTGGCGACCCAATTCCAAATGAAAGATTTGGGAGAGGCGCAGTATGTTCTTGGGATTCAGATCTTTAGGAATCGCAAGAACAGAACGCTAGCATTGTCTCAAGCGTCTTATATCGACAAAATGTTGTCCAGATATTCGATCACGAGAATTTCAAGAGGGCTTATTACCCTTGAGCACGGAGTTCATCCATCTAGGGAACAGTGTCCCAAGACACCTCAAGAAGTTGAGGACATGAGACATATTCCCTATGCCTCTGCAGTAGGTAGCTTAATGTATGTTATGCTATGCACGAGGACAGACATTTGTTATGCAATGGGAATAGTCAGTAGAGTACCACCCAATCCGGTTTTACTCTTTGGACAACGATTAAAAATATCCTCAAGTATCTAAGGAGAACGAGGGACTATATGCTTGTGTATGGGTCTAAGGATCTGATCCTTACAGGATACACTGATTCTGATTTTCAGACCGAAAAGGATTCTTGAAAATCCACATCGGGATCAGTTTTCACCCTTAACGGGGGAGCTATAGTATGGCGAAACATCAAGCAAGGATGCATCGCTGACTCCACAATGGAGGTTGAATATGTCGTTGCTTGTGAAGCAGCTAAAGAGGTTGTTTGGCTAAGGAAATTCCTTACTTATGTGGAAGTTGTTCCAAATATGGAATCTCCCATCACCTTATACTGTGACAACAGTGGTGCGGTAGCCAATTTGAATGAACCTCGCAGCCATAAGCGAGGAAAGCACATCGAGAGGAAGTGTTCGAGGGTCATCTGGAAAGTCTGGGTCTACGAGATATGTACATAAGCTAATCTAGGGCAAGTGGCAGATATGTAATGGGGTATATGGATGCCCTAGTTTATTGTATTTCTATCTCTTGTAACCACTGTTTTAGATTATGATGTACCCCACTAGAGTTTTAGTTCAAGTGGGAGTTTGTTGGGATTTGTGCCCTAAAACTCGTAGTTTGTAATTATGTTCTAATTAATGTAATAAAGTGTTATTATTTCAATAAAGTGTTATTGTTCGTTATCTACGAGTTTGCCTTTATTTAAAACCCTAAATCCAATAAACTAAACATCTAAGGCTGTTAAATGAATCTCTAACTAAATGTAATGTACATAAAAAGGATCTCGGTTCGAGATCAACCTTTAAAGGGTCTATAGTTAGGGGATAAGGTTTGGGTACCTTACCTGGTTAAACTATGGATGTGGCCCACTTTGTATTTGATACAAACACTGTGATCCTAACGTGTTCGTGTAGATGATATGTGAGTGGGGATATCCTATGTAATGAGATTACATAAGATCGACCACGAAATAGTAACCTCTAAATCAGTAACTCAGTTGACTAGTTAGGTTTCTATTTCACTAGGATGACCTAGGCAACTTGATCTTAATCTCGAGCGGAGTTCACGAACTTCCGTTCATGCGAGGATTGTCCTTTGACTAGTATGGGTGAGAGTGGCCAGATTCGCCGACTCAATATGCCTACCTTCTTGGAGACAAGACCGAGTGAGCGGGTGGGAACTTAACTTAGCAAGATGGAATTCACTCCTTCCCGCCTACTAGGGTAAGTAGAGGAATGTTCCCTTAAGTGGTGTCTCCGAGACTTGAACAAAGGGCCCGACTCTCTCATTGGCCCGAGAGGAACTCTGTTTGTTGGTAGGACCACAGAAAAATTGTTCATTAGAGAAGCACTGGTACTTAAGGCACAAGATGTAACCCAGGGATAAAACGGTAATTTGACCCAGCTGGTGTTACGAACATTCGTGAATGATTGACTTGCTGTTATTGGTCAATATCCATGGACATAGAAATATATCTGCAGTGAGAAGAGTGCAGCTGCGGGACTTTAGTGGAGTGTTCCCGCAGTTAACGAATGTTGATTGGGAGGTTAAACATCAAGCAAGGATGCATCGCTGACTCCACAATGGAGGTTGAATATGTCGTTGCTTGTGAAGCAGCTAAAGAGGTTGTTTGGCTAAGGAAATTCCTTACTTATTTGGAAGTTGTTCCAAATATGGAATCTCCCATCACCTTATACTGTGACAACAGTGGTGCGGTAGCCAATTTGAATGAACCTCGTAGCCATAAGCGAGGAAAGCACATCGAGAGGAAGTGTTCGAGGGTCATCTGGAAAGTCTGGGTCTACGAGATATGTACATAAGCTAATCTAGGGCAAGTGGCAGATATGTAATGGGGTATATGGATGCCCTAGTTTATTGTATTTCTATCTCTTGTAACCACTGTTTTAGATTACGATGTACCCCACTAGAGTTTTAGTTCAAGTGGGAGTTTGTTGGGATTTGTGCCCTAAAACTCGTAGTTTGTAATTATGTTCTAATTAATGTAATAAAGTGTTATTATTTCAATAAAGTGTTATTGTTCGTTATCTACGAGTTTGCCTTTATTTAAAACCCTAAATCCAATAAACTAAACATCTAAGGCTGTTAAATGAATCTCTAACTAAATGTAATGTACATAAAAAGGATCTCGGTTCGAGATACAGCCTAAAGGGTCTATAGTTAGGGGATAAGGTTTGGGTACCTTACCCTGGTTAAACTATGGATGTGGCCCACTTTGTATTTGATACAAACACTGTGATCCTAACGTGTTCGTGTAGATGATATGTGAGTGGAGATATCCTATGTAATGAGATTACATAAGACCGGACCACGAAATAGTAACCTCTAACTGTAACTCCGTTGACTAGTTAGGTTTCTATTTCACTAGGATGACCTAGGCAACTTGATCTTAATCCTGAGCAGGTTACGAACTTCCGTTCGCGAGGGATTGTCCTTTGACTAGTATGGGTGAGAGTGGCCAGATTCGCCGACTCAATATGCCTACCTTCTTGGAGACAAGAACGAGTGAGCGGGTGGGAACTTAACTTAGCAAGATGGAATTCACTCCTTCCCGCCTACTAGGGTAAGTAGAGGAATGTTCCCTTAAGTGGTGTCTCCGAGACTTGAACAAAGGGCCCGACTCTCTCATTGGCCCGAGAGGAACTCTGTTTGTTGGTAGGACCACAGAAAAATTGTTCATTAGAGAAGCACTGGTACTTAAGGCACAAGATGTAACCCAGGGATAAAACGGTAATTTGACCCGTGTGTGTTACGAACATTCGTGAATGATTGACTTGCTGTTATTGGTCAATATCCATGGACATAGAAATATATCTGCAGTGAGAAGAGTGCAGCTGCGGGACTTTAGTGGAGTGTTCCCGCAGTTAACGCGAATGTTGATTGGGAGGTTAATGAGATTAACCGAGCAATGTCGTATCGTTGGAGCTTCTGATCTATAGGTCCATTAGGTCCACCTTCTAGCACGTAAAGGGTTCTTAGATCATTTGAATTTGAAATGTTCAAATTCATTAGGGAATAAACTTAATGTATATTGATACATTATAATGTATAGTTTTGGAACTATATATTATAAATTGAATGTGAATGTGATTCATATTAAATTATAAGAGAGAATTGAATATTTGAAAGAGGTCAAATATTATATTAAATGTGAATGTGATACACATTTGAAAACTATAGGTTAAAATTTAATGTGCACTGGATGTACATTAAAAATATAGGTTAAAGGGGTAATATGATTAAATGAGATTTAATCCAAATTAAATATATGATATTTAATTTGTATTATTTAATTATTAATTAAATTTGATTTAATTATTATTATTATTATTATTTTAATAATAAAAAGTGAACGTGTCATCCGCATACGCCCCATATCACTACCCTCCCTTCTCCCTATCGACGCTTTAACAGGAGAAGGGGTTGCACTTTCAATTGATCGATCAATTGTATTGTTGAAGCAATTGGGGAATTGCTCTCTCTTTCTCAATTCTAGAATTCCCAAAAGTTCTTCCAACTGTTGGAATCCTTCCCACAAGGGAAAGATCTAAGCACTCAGAGGATAGAAGATTTATTCTTTTGGTGGTGTTCTGTAAAACAGAGAAGGTAAAGCTTGCTGAGTTACTGTAAATTGCTTGGAGCAAGGAGTTGCTGTGAGTCTACAAAGGTAATAATTCTTCTTTCTATCCTCTTTAGTTTAATTGTTAAACACATGTTTGCATGTTTGCTACAATTCATGTCTAATAGGATTAGAATTTCATGCTTGTTCTGTTCTTCTTGTCAATGCACTGGTTTTTGTTTAAATTAAAACAATCAAGCAATTAATGATCCCAAAACACGTTTCCGCTGCTCAAGGAGATCAGATCTCCATCAGTTTAAGCATTTGCTCGAACCCCAAATCACCTATGCCACCCTACTCGAACCCTACTGAAAGATATCCAACATTGCGGAGAATTTGAAAGAGAGTCTTCATAGCTGTATTCAAGCTTTGGACTTTATCCTTGTAGCATTTTTCAGATACTTCGATGACATTCACATTCAGATTTTCATGGTTTGGAAGAGGATTTTGATTGACATTAGGTTCCTCCCCTACTTTCTTGAATTTTAACCATCCTGTTTTAACCAAATTTTGTACCTTAGTCTTTAATGGAAAACAATTCTCTGTGGAATGCCCAATTGCCCCTGCTTGATATTCACACCGCACACTTGGATCATACCATTTAGGATACGGGGGTTGTAACGACTCTTGATGCACAATGGCAACTTGATGGTTTTTTAGCAATTGAGGCAAAAACTCAGTGTACGTCATGGGAATGGGATCAAAATGCATTTGTTTCCAATTACCATTTCCAACACGCTGATTTGACTAATTCGTTTGACTTTGTTCCTCGAGTTGAGGACTACGGTTATGACTCAATGGTCTTTGAGTTGGTGAAGTCGTATGGGTCATAACTCTTTGTCCTGAGCTTACCTCATGGACCTCTCCTTCTTCTTTGGAGTTGTTACCTTTCTCAAGTTCACCTCATGTGTTGCGTCCGTGATCCTCCCATTCTTAACTCCATACTCTATCCTTTCTCCGATTGTTATGATATCAGAAAAATTTATGGAAGCACTTCCGATCATCCTATCGTAATATGGCGCTCGCAGTGCGTTGATAAACATGGCTGAAAATTCTTTGTCAGTTAGAGGAGGTTGTACCTGATCATCCAATTCTCTCCACCTTTGTGCATACTCCTTGAAAGTCTCGGTAGCCTTCTTCTCCATTCTCTGAAGATCTAAACGATCGGGTGTCATGTCAATATTGTACTTGTACTGTTTTAAGAATGCATCAGCCAAATCTTTCCACTTGGGTGCCATCCAAATGCATCTACCACCGAGACGTTGGGCCAGTCAAGCTGTCTTGAAAATAATGAATCAATAACTTATCATCGTACGCATAGGACGACATTTTCCTACAATACATGACCAGATGACTCTTTCGACATGTAGTCCCATTATACTTTTCAAACTCTGGCGTCTTGAACTTTGGGGGAATAACAACATCCGGAATCAATCACAGTTGGCTAGCATCGATATCCCCATAGACGTCGGCACCCTCAATTGCACGCAGTCTTTCTTCAAGGAACTCCAACCTTCCTTTTCCTATCAAATCTTCAGAAGTCTTCTTATGGTTTTCTGCAGTTGGAACAAATACTGGATCACTCACATGACTGGCTCGCTGCGGAGCTCGCCCGGGATCTTGCACAAGGGAAGAGGTTGGGTGAGCTACCCCGACCATATGTGGGTTTGACACCATCGGTGGCGTAAATCCTGGAGGGTAAAAAGGAGTGTGATCCAGCCCTATCTCACCTTGCAACGACGTTTCTGCTACAGACTTTTCTTTTCTTGCAGTAAAAAGCTCCAAGATCTTTGTTACTTGTTCTTTCAATTCTTCCACCTCTAGGCGAACTGCCTGTACCTGGTCCTTTGCTTGATCATCCATGAATTTGGCTTTCCTTCTCGTCCAATATGAATGATGAGGAGGTGAATTTCGAGCTATTTTGTAAACTTTGAACATTTTATTATAAAAGAAGGAGTAATGGTTTGATTAGTCAAAAAGAAAATCTTGCTAGCGAAGTTAGATCTTTGTTAGTGCCAACATTAAATGAATGAATGCAAGCTAAAAAAAATGAGGATTCATTCAAAGGCCGAAGTCAACTATTACAAGAGTCTTTTAAAAAATACAATAAATAAAAAAAAAAATAACAAATAAGCCAAATGAAAACCTAATGGTAACACCCAAAATGTCCGAGGTCTCGTCCTATCACCCTTAGGAATCTAAACAAATCTTCACCGCCTGGCTGAGTGAGAATGATGCCTTGTTGAAGAATATTGGCCCTCTCAGCTAATCGGTCGGCCTTTCTAGCCATCAATCTCAACTTCCCGCCTCCTTGTTCAACTTGTCCTTTAATGTAGTCATAACGGCGTCTCAGATTTCTATACTCGTCTCTCCAAATTGCAAAGTCTGCATTCATCACTTGATGCTCTTCTTTTAATCGTGTACGATCTTCCATCACTACTTCATTTGCATTTCGATATACTATCAATTGGTGCTCCAAACTTGCAATAGTATCTTGAAGAAGTGTGTTTCTATGTTCTAGATCGACGAATTGACTCTTATACTCATTTGTCAAAATTTGCAAAACTTCATTTTCTTTTTCCAAAGACACAACTGTCTCTTGTGACTTTGTAGCTTGTTCATTAAGTATATCTTGGAAGTCTTTCATGACATTGTTGAGCTTTTGTACCTCTTACTTCAGGTCTTTGATGTGTAATTTCTGAGCCTCCGCCTCACCCTGCAGGACTTCTATTTCTCTCCACAAGCTCCTATTTTTCTTTCGCAGTTGGATGACTTCCGCGTTTAAAGAACCATTTTCCCGCTCCAATTCAAGTTGCCTCTGTAAACGTTGTTGAACTTCTTCTAACTATCTCTTAGCACTTATAGACTTCCTAATACATAATTTAACTTCAACCCTTAATTCTTCATTTTCTTTTATAAGAACAGAGTTTCTTTCTTTTGAAAGTTTCAATTCATTTTTCAAATCAACATGGTCTATCTTCAATCCTTCCTCTAAGTCGACTAGCATGGGTGAAACATCAACTTTTGCCCCAATTATGATTGCCCTCCAATATTCGTATTGTGGCATGGTTCCTTCACAATGTTGGATATTTTTCAATCTCCTTATAGCTTTCCAAACATCGATCGCCTGATTGCTCATGGTGCTAGCAACGTCGGAGTCATGCGAGAACTCCCAATCCTCCAAGCCAAAGATAACTGGTGCAAATTGCTTCAGCCATACTTGTCAAAGTACCAACAGAGGTGAGTAGGCAATACCTCCCCACAATCCTAATTGAGGTACGAATGACAATTGCGCACATTGATATGTTATGGAGCCTGAAGGTAGCCGCGTCGCCCTCCATATTACTTCATCTAATGTCAGGTGGCTCAGAAAAAGTTTCCATGCTTTGATAGAGGGAAAGCTTGGATCCCAATGTGCAACAATGAAATCTCTCACTTTGTTTCTTGCTACATTCCATGGGTTGCTAAATCTGATAGGAGCATACTTGAACTTCCTTTGGTATTTCATATGACTAGAAATCCAAATAAAAAGCATGGGTGTGCAACTAAAAAACTTCCCTCTGCCTTGCAATTTACAATAGCTCAAAGATCTGAGAGTTTCTGCAAGAATTGGAATTACGAGGTTTACTTCGCGCTCAAGTCCAATGAATAGTTTAACGACTTGCTCTTCCATGCAACCTCTTGATGGAGATCTGATCTCCTTGAGCAGCGGAAACGTGTTTGGGATCGTAATTTGCTTGATTGTTTTAGTTGAAACAAAAACCAATACATTGACAAAAACATACAGAACAAACATGCTTTTTAATCTAATTAAACAGGGAGGTTTACATGAAAACGTGTTTAGTTTAACAATTAAACTAAAAAAAATAGAAATGATTACCTTTGTAGACTCGCAACAACTCCTTGCTCCAAGCGAATTCCAGTAACTCAGCAACATAGCAACTCCTCTGTTTTTCAAGCAGGAACACTACCACTTGGAAAACCTTTTATGTCTCTGAGTGCTTAGATCTTCCTTGGTGGGAAGGATCCAACAATTGAAAGAATTGGGAATTAGAGAGTGAGGGAGAGAGAATTCTTGCAAAGAGAACTCTTCCCAAAGTTACAGATCGATCAACCACTTCTCACACACAGAAGAAGCTATGTATGGAGGGATAACTTCCTTCTCACTCCCTATCGATGGGGAGTTGGAGGAAAGTGGGGAACGTGTCCTCCTGACACGTTCCCATTTATTTAATAATATATTAAATAATAATAATTAATCTAATTAACTATTATATATATATATATATATTAATTAAATCATATTTAATTAATCAAATTAAATATCTTATATTTAATTAAGATTAAATCATATTTAATCATATGTTTCCCTATAACCTATAGTTTTAATGTACATCTAATGCACATTAAATTTAACCTATAGTTTACAAATATGAATCACATTCACATTTGAATTTAATATTTGAACTCTTTCAAATATTTAATTCTCTCACATAATTTAATATAAATCATATTCACATTAAATTTATAATATATAGTTGCAAAACTATATATTATATCGTATCCATATACATTAAATATATTCCCTAATGAATTTGAACATTTCAAATTCAAATGATCTAAGAATCATTCACGAGCTAGAAGGTGGACCTAATGGACCTACAGATCAGAAGCTCCAACGATACGAGATTGCTCGGCTAATCTCATTAACCTCCCAATCAATATTCGTTAACTGCGGGAACACTCCACTAAAGTCCCGCAGCTGCACTCTTCTCACTGCAGATATATTTCTGTGTCCACGGATATTGACCAATAACAGCAAGTCAATCCTTCACGAATGTTCGTAACACCAGCTGGGTCAAATTATCGATTTACCCCTGGGTTACATCTTGTGCCTTAAGTACCAGTGCTCCCCTAATGAACAATTTGTTTGTGGGCCTACCAACAAACCGAGTCCCTCTCGGGCCAATGAGAGGGTCGGACCCTTTGTTCAAGTCCCGAAGACACCACTTAAGGGAACATTCCTCTACTTACCCTAGTAGGCGGGAAGGAGTGAATTACATCTTTCTAAGTTAAGTTCTCAGCCGCTCACTCGGTCTTGTCCCCAAGAAGGTAGGCATATTGAGTAGTCGAATCTGGCCACTCTCACCCATACTAGTCAAAGGACAATCCCTCACGAACAGGAGTTCGTAACCTGCTCAGGATTGAGATCAAGCTGCCTAGGTCATCCTAGTGAAATAGAAACCTAACTAGTCAACGAGGTTACAGCTAGAGGTTACTATTTCGTCGTTCGGTCTTATGTAATCTCATTACATAGGATATCCCCACTCACATGTCATCTACACGAACACGTTAGAATCACAGTGTTTGTATCAAATACAAAGTGGGCCACATCCATAGCTTTACCAGGTAAGGTACCCAAACCTTATCTCCTAACTATAGACCCTTTAGGCTGTATCTCGAACCGAGATCCTTTATCTCATACACTACATTCGGTTAAAGATTCATTTAATAAATTTTTGGATGTTTAGTTTATTAGATTTAGGGTTTAAATAAAGGCAAACTCGTAGATAACGAACAATAACTCTTTATTCAAATAATAACACTTTATTACATTAATTAGAACATAATTACAAACTACGAGTTTTAGGGCACAAAACCCAACAAACTCCCACTTGAACTAAAACTCTAGTGGGGTACATCATAATCTAAAACAGTGGTTATAAGAGATAGAAATACAATAAACTAGGGCATCCATATACCCCATTACATATCTCCCACTTGCCCTAGATTAGCCTATGTACATACACTAGTAGAAATTCAGGATTTTATGACATTGAAAAAGTGTCATGAACACATTTTATGACATTTTTTATCCGTCGTAGAAGCCACCATCAAAGAAACTCCATACATGACACATTTAAAAAATTGTCATAATTAACTATTTTATAACAATTTTATCTTGTCGAGAAAGCCGTATACACGACATTTTTTAAGTGTCATGGTAAACTTTTGTATGACAATTAAACATTGTCAAGAAATAACTCGTTCATCCTAATTTTTCGTCAAGATATATCAAACAATGACAGATTTTAAATGTCATAGAAATTATGTCTATGACAGAAAATTAGTGTCAAGCATGTTGTTTAGATGACATTTTTTCAATGTCATAATATTGCCTACTTTGATAGATTTTAATTGTCATAAATATTTTTTCGGTGACAGTTTTGAATTGTCATGTATTTAGTTACTTTGATAGTTTTAAGTGTCAAGAAAGATCATTTAATGACATCTTCCATTTGTGAACAAAAGTATTATGATAGATTCCTTGTGTCAAAGATTTATTTTCTTTAATGGTTTTTATTAGTCAACAAACAATGTTTACAATCAAACTATGGTAAAATGTATATATTACATTAATGTGAAACGAAAGAATTATCACTCATTAATTCAAAAATTATTCTGTTTACAATCAAACTATGATAAAATGTATATATTATATTAATATAATGTGTTCACATGCCAGTATGCTTCTTCCACTATGCGAGTGCTCCGCTCTGCTTGATCCTACAATGAACAAAATAATATTCATTTAAATATTGAACATAATCCTTTAAAGAATACTCTTAAGGGGAAAAAATGATATCTAAATTAGTGTACCTACATCTAATTACGTAATACCAAAATTTCGACAGCATAACGACATAATTGCAACAATACCCAAAATTTTTACAAGTACCTGTTTAAGTAAAAACACACTTATAACAACTCAATAACCAGATAACCAAACCAAACTCCATTGCCATAACCCATTAAAGGTTCAAAACTTCTCATCAACAAAAGTTCGAACCAATATGAGTTAGTTAGAAAAGGTTATAATGCTTATACTACAATTATATGACTTTCGTAAAAAAAATGTTTACTAATACTTATAACTAAGCATTATATATGTCTAACCTTGAGAAGAAAAAGTTAGCCACATATATAAGTTTGGATAAAACAAACAACAAGTAATGGGCAATAGTAGAATCAATACCTAATATAGCATTATGTACACATGTAACACTTCTCAAATGTTAAAACTAAACTACTAAGTACACTCAAACAAACCAAATAATTTTAGTGACAACAAACTAAAAATAACTTTACTAACTCACAAAAGTTACACAAACATAATAAATAAAACTTCTAGAAAACCAAAGTTATAAGACACAATAGATTTACTTAAGACTTAACTAACACTTTTCAAAATTTATTAACATAACAATTCTCAAATGTTAAAACTCATAATGTACCAAACATACAAACAACGTGCTTATGAGGTCACTTCCAGACAACAACATGCTCAATATCACAAGATCATAATAAAAATCATATCATGCTTATCAAATACGAATTTACAACCATCATGACATTTTGTTCAACCACATAATCACCATAACATATTTAACAAGTAAAAAATACATCAAGGAGGACGATTGATTCAAGAATTCATAATAAAGAAAGTAACGCATGTAACATGCTCACAAAAACTATAAAACTGGTTCCCAAGGACTAACCTTCGAAGTTAAAGAAAAGACTTCTATTCTCATCCCAAATTGAAGAAGTTAAGACGCAACCAATGGAACAAATCTCTATAATCATGTACAAACTCGAGTAACAAATAAATACAACAGTCGATCCCCAATTCGAAAGCAAAGAATAAGCAACATGGAGTTGACTTCCTTCAAGTTTTAAAAGCAAAAATGGATGACCAAGCATTCATCAAAGACAATAATATCAAACACTCTCGTAAGGCCAATGCTAAACAAAAGCCAACAAAATAAAAACAAAATAACAAGTAATTAAAAATCCATATACTTACCATTCACTTGCTAAACTCGATTTCGACAACCAAAAATGGGAGATAAGACCCACAATTACACCTTCAACCCAAAATATCCACGCACCTGTTTAAGTAAAAACACACTTATAACAACCCAATAACTAGATAGCCAAACCAAACTCCATCGCCATAACCATTAAAGGTTCAAACTAATCATTATATATGTCTAACTTTGAGAATAAAAAGTTAGACACATATATAAGTTTAGATAAAACAACCAACAAAAAAATGAGCAATAGATGAATCAAATAAACTCAAAGTTTGTAAAATTATCAAAACTTAATAGCATAAATTCAAAAATGGTAACTTATAACAAACCAATGGCGGAATCAATTCTATACACAGTTGCAACAAACCTTATAAAAAACTTGGGTTCTCTTGCACTCAAAGAGATTCAATTGTTATGGGGTGTGAATGTTGAGGTATCTTTGAAGTATTAGCCAAAGAAAGAGCAAAAATTATTGTCCCACAAATAATGAATTGCGAAATATTTCATTGAGGCATTTCATCGAACACATGGTGGGTAAAGTTAAAACTTCTAGTAAAAAAATTATGAAGGAGATGCAAATCATTCCTTTGATAAAAGTTTGACAAAGAAGAAAATTTTTTCCATCCCATCATCAATTGAAACATCATAAAAATATCACATAAGCATATCAATAATATTAATTAAGATTAAACCGAATCATCAACATCCTAATTAATCCTTCAATCAATATCAAACAATTTTGTTCTACTTACCAAATTTCTTGAATGCTCTTAAAGCAAGCTGAAAGTTCCACCAATCTGAAGCTAGCCGGCAACCTGGAGCAACGCCACCTTGCAAAGACAAACAGCCCTGTGTTCGATGAAGGTGTAGTCGGATTGGGAAGAAGATAACGTGAAGATGGGCTGGCCGGAGATAAAAGAGGGATGGTGGATGTTTAACGTGAAGGGAGAAGTGGAAATCGAAGAAGAAGGGGATGGGGAGGTCATTGGTTTTTCCCAAACTATTCCTAGTCGGGCGGAGGAAGTGGGTCGGCGGCAAATGCTGCAACAAAGGAGAGGCGAGCGGCTAGCTAGTCGGTGACGAAGAGAAAAGTTGCTGGCGTTGAGGAGAAGAAGAAGAAATTTCAGGTGGCTGGTTGTCGAAGAAGAAGAAGTAGGGCGTGAGGGTTTAAAAAGAAATCCTTTCTTTCTTTCTTTATTATTATTTTTTTAATAATTTAAATACATGTTAAAGGTTTTCCTTTATTTAATAAATATTTTTTAAAAAATGCATGACATATATAAGTCATTAAAATATGACATTGAAAAAATGTCATAAATTTATGATATGAAAAAAGTGTCATAAATTTATGATATTAAAAAAGTGTCATAAATTTCGGAAATCCGAGAATCTCCGTCGTTTCCCGTCAAAAATGCGCCTCCAACCATTTTATGACATTTTTTTTACTCCCTCCCACATTTTTGGTTTATATGAAGTGTCATAAAAAGTCCAAATTCTTGTAGTGATATCTCGTAGACCCAGACTTTCCAGATGACCCTCAAATACTTTAGCCGTGAGAGTCTTTGTAAACGGATCAACAATATTGTGCTCTGAAGCGATCTTCGTAACTGTCACATCTCCTCGTTGCACTATTTCTCGTATCAGGTGATACTTCCTCTCGATGTGTTTACCTCGCTTATGGCTGCGAGGTTCCTTCGAATTGGCTACTGCACCACCGTTGTCACAAAGATAAGGTGATGGGAAATTCCATATTTGGAACAACTTCCAAATCAAGAAGGAAATTCCTTAGCCAAACAAAATTCCTTAGTTTGCTTCACAAGCAACGACATACTCAGCCTCCATTGTGGAGTCAGCGATGCGTCCTTGCTTGATGCTTCGCCATACTATAGCTCCCCCGTTAAGGGTGAAAACTGATCTCGATGTGGAAGTCTGAGAATCCTTATCGATCTGAAAATCAGAATCAGTGTATCCAGTAAGGATCAAATCCTTAGACCCATACACAAGTATATAGTCCCTCGTTCTCCTAAGATACTTGAGGATATTTTTAACTGTTGTCCAGTGGTCTAACCTTGGATTGGATTGGTACCTACTGACTATTCCCACTGCATAACAAATGTCCGACTTCGTGCACAACATAACATACATTAAGCTACGTACTGCAGAGACATAGGGAATACGTCTCATATCCTCAACTTTTTGAGGTGTCTTAGGACACTGTTCCTTTGATAGATGAACTCCAAGCCTGAAGGGCAACAAGCCCCTCTTGGAATTCTGCATCGAATATTGGTACAACATTTTTTCGATATAAGACGCTTGAGACAGTGCTAGCGTTCTGTTCTTGCGATTCCTAAAGATCTGAATCCCAAGAACATATTGTGCCTCTCCCAAATCTTTCATTTGGAATTGGGTCGCCAACCAATTCTTTATGTCAGTAAAGTATCCTACATCATTCCCAATGAGTAGGATATCATCAACAGAAAGTACTAAGAAAGCTACTTTGTCGTTGATGATCCTCTTGTAAACACAAGGCTCAACAACGTTTTGGTCAAAGCCATAAGACTTGATCGCAGTATCAAATCTTATATTCCAAGATCTTTGATGGAACAGTGTTCAAGATTTGAACTGCAGTCTCTACTGCGTATCCCCAAAACGAGGCAGACAGTTGAGCATAGTTCATCATAGAACGAACCATGTCCAACAGGGTTCTATTTCTCCTTTCTGACACACCATTTTGCTGTGGTGTATTAGGTGCTTAGAGTTGAGATTTAATTCCATGTTCTATCATATAGTCCTGGAATCTCAAATCCATATACTCTTCACCTCGATCGGATCGAAGTGTTTTAATGGTTTTTCCTAATGCATTCTCTACTTCAGCCTTATACTCTTTGAACTTTTCAAGAGTTTTAGACTTGTGATGCATTAGGTATAGATAACCATACCTCGAATAATCATCTATGAAAGAGATGAAATATTCATACCCTCCTCGAGGTTTAACATTCACTGGACCACAAAGATCGGAATATACAAGTTCTAAGGGCTCTATAGTTTTGTAACCTTTTTCCAGTAAAAGGTCGCTTGGTCATTTTACCTTCCAAGCAAGATTCGCAAGGAGGTAAAGAATCATCTTCTAACTTATTTAGAAGTCCACTCTTAGAAAGTCTCTCAATCCGGGTTAGATTAATATGACCAAGTCTAAGATGTCGTAGATAGGTATTATTATTTAGAGAAATTTTTTGTCTTGTATTTTGAGTATTTACATTTTTAAACATCTCATGATTTAAAGTTGCTTTGGTTTTATTCGGTTTAAGTACATACAAGTCATTTTCTAACTTAGCACAACAAATATTGACACCTTTCTTTGAAATAAACACTTCATTAAATGAAAAGGTAATACAGTAGCCAAGTTCAATTAAACAAGAGATAGAAATTAAGTTCCTCTTAATTTTAGGAACTATATACAGATTTTCTAAAAAAAAAATTATCTCTAAAAAATAGCTTGGCATCTCCCATCAAAGACGAGTGAGATGACGCCTCCCGCCCGATCCCGAGCGCCATCTCACCCTCTTCGAGCTCCTTGAAGGAACTAGTTTCCTGAAATGAAGAGCAAACATGATTAGTGGCTCCTGAATCAAGTATCCAGGTAAAATCATCATTTTCCACTAAACAAGTTTCAAGAATAAGCAAATCTAATTTACCTTTCTTCTCTTTGAGCTCAGCAAGGTATTTTGGGCAGTTTCGCTTCTAGTGCCCATCCACGTTGCAATGGAAACATTTTCCTTTATCTGCAACCTTGGCTTTTCCCTAGCCTTTGTTAGCAGCAGGTGTCTTCCCTTTCCCTCCTATCTTCTTCTTTTGGGTCTTCTTAAGCCTAGAAGATGAACCACAAGACTTAGTCCCAGAGGATGAACCCTTCTGGAACCTTCTGGAATGGGCAAACAGATTTGCCTCTCCATCAGCCTGTCCCTTATTCTTCATAAGAGACTGAAAAGTTTGTAGTTCATTAAGGAGAGTAGTCAGGTTATACTCTATCTTGTTCATCACCGCATTGTTGCGGGATTGCAGGAAACTCTTCGGAAGATATTCCAGGATGAACGATACCTGACTTTGCTCGTCAATGACCGCTTCGTTCATCTCAGCCACGTTGAAGTGGACCATCAGATCGAGAACGTGTTCTCTCACTGTGACCCCTACTTCATACGGGACGTATTTGAGGGATTCGTGCCGAATTAGTCCAGACGGTTGTCCAAACATATCCTGCAGCGAACTCATGATCTCACCAGCTAAGACCATGCCCTCGTGCTTTTTGGCTAGAACTTCAGAAACACTAGCCAAAATGTAGACCTTGGCCTTATCCTTGGCCTTGATCCAACGGTCGTACGCCTCCTTAACAGATTGAGAAGCGCTACGAGCAGGGACCTGAGGACATTCCTCAGTCAGTACAAACCGTAGATCGTCAACAACGAGAATCGTATTCAAGTTGGACTTCCACGTAGTAAAATTCTCACTAGTTAAATGATCGTTTTTAAGTAAGGCTATTATTGAGGACGACATGCTAAAAAACAAAAAATGTTCTAATTAGTTATGCCTTTTAACCCATTATAAAACCAATCATATTTAGCAAAATCATTAAAGAACCCTAGTGTTTAAACTAAACCCAGTGTTTAAATTAAACCTTTAATTTTGCAACGATACTTCAAGGGTTTAGAACAAAAGCCTCTGTCGGGCGGTCAGTCATTCCTCCCTTGAATTGAGACTTTCTCAGCCAATTCTCACTAACAGAACATCCATGTCCCAATGGTCCTTAGCTACCGGTTATTTGGTCAAAGACTTGTTAACTAGCTTAACTCATCCCGTAAATGTGACCCTACCATTTTTAGATCCAATAGGTTCGAGCCAACAGGCTACTATTAAGAAAGACAACTATTGGCAAATTACCTAGTTCGCGGTGTTCCGATCACTATAGTCAGGCCCTCTGTAGGGTTTAACTGTTCCAGGACAACCTAGCAGGCTGACTATAGAAATCTCATGGTGCGACCTAATGGAGGAGATCGTAGGATACGCTGACATGCGTCTTGCTCCCATTTACTATGGATACTTCCCTCATTCACCTTGGTATTGAACCATGCAAACACATACCGTAGGGGGACGCCCTATTGACGCCACGTAGCCGAGCATGGAACTCACGGTGTGAACTCTTGAGGATGTGAGAGTAAACTCGATGCGAACATCTCGTTTTCTCCCACTAAAGCTCCTAAGATTAGGGTATAGGTTTAACTTAGTCGGATTCTGGCTAAAAGAAGCTATCTAAGTCTATGCCTATTATAACTATTATAACTAGGTCTTTTAACCTTATGTCTGGGTGAATAAACATTTTAATTACCTAGAGATAAAATAGAACTAAGGTTTATTCAACTCAAGTTCTGGATCAGTTCCCAGGTAGAAGGTGTTCCGTTAACCGTCAGCTTAAGTACCCCCAACCTTAGAAAGAACTTCACCAGTAGAGTTCCCTTATAACCAAAGTCCTAATGTCCTACTAGATTTTAAACTATTTAAAATACTACGTAAGACTATTTTCTAATCCTATTAGAAATTAAAACTTAGGTCTAAATTAATTTTAAACGATTTAAAACTAATTTAAATTTTAACCAAAGTTCCTATGTTTGTATGCATTTCTTTATTATAGGTTATGGTTTCTAAAACCCCTTTAATTTATAACTTTTATAAATTTAATAATTAACCTATGATAAAGAAATTATATTATAAATCCAGCAATCATTATTCAAATAGGAATTATAAAATATTCTACTAATTGAATAATAAAATTACTTAAATAAAATAACATTAATTTTAAACTAAGTAATTTCATGCTTCATGCAATTTATTTTCCATATAATCTAATCATAACAATTATAATTAATTACTCATGAAAAATAAATTAATCATGCATCTAACCATATTCATATAACATTTATACAAATAAAATGCATGAACATGCTTATCCTAAGGTGGGAAAGATCTAAATGACATTCGTAAAGATATATAGCTTTAAAACCGGAATAATTTGGCCCCTAAAGTGCAAAAAAATAAAATCACATTAATTTTATTACATAAAACCGGTCCAAAAATACCTTGAACCGACCTTGAACCGCTCGAACCGGACCGAAATTAACGAACCAGCTGAACCGGCATGCACCTGCTGGAAAGGCGTCACGACGTTGCAACGCCCGCTTCATTCTCGCGCGCGCCTGCTATCGCGATGGCGTTGCAACGCTGAGGGGCAGCGTTGCAACGCCGCTAACCCCTTGAACGCCCGCATTGATAGGGAGCGTTGGCGTTGCGACGCGCAGTTCTATAAGCGCTGCAACGACACAAAGCACGTTGCAACGCTTCTTTGCTCAGCGGTGGTAGAATTCAACGAACACAACAGCCTCCAATTGGAATTTCTCCTTTGATTCTCCACCGAATTGCTTGAAACTGGTCCCGAACAACTCGTAACTCAAATACAGACTCAATAATGCACTTTTTGCCCAAAAACGCAGGGGCCTTTACATACAAATTGATCAAATCAAAAGAAGTAAACAATGACCAAATACTCCTAAACAGTTTTACAGCAAACCAAATGCATTTCCCACCAAATCAATGCAATTTTGTTTCAAAACAAAACAATACAAGCATTGCTCTGATATCAATTGATGGAGATCTGATCTCCTTGAGCACCGAAAACGTGTTTGAGATCGTAATTTGCTTGATTGTTTTAGTTGAAACAAAAACCAATACATTGACAAAAACATACAGAACAAACATGCTTTTTAATCTAATTAAACATATGGGTTTACATGCAAACGTGTTTAGTTTAACAATTAAACTAAAAAAATAGAAATAATTACCTTTGTAGACTCGCAGCAACTGCTTGCTCCAAGCAAATTCTAGTAACTCAGCAACACAATAACTCCTCTGCTTTTCAAGCAGGAACACTACCACTTGGAAACCCCTCTATGTCTCTAAGTGCTTAGATCTTTCTTGGTGGGAAGGATCCAACAATTGGAAGAATTGGGAATTAGAGAGTGAGAGAGAGAATTCTTGCAGAGAGAACTCTTCCCAAAGTTACAGATCGATCAACCACTTCTCACACAAAGAAGAAGCTATGTATGGAGGGATAACTTCCCCCACTCCCTATCGATAGGGAGTTGGAGGGAAGTGGGGAACGTGTCCTCCTGACACGTTCCCATATATTTAATAATAATATAAATAATAATAATTAATCTAATTAACTATTATATATATATATATATTAATTAAATCATATTTATTTAATCAAATTAAATATCTTATATTTAATTAAGATTAAATCATATTTAATCATATTTTTCCCTCTAACCTGTAGTTTTAATGTACATCTAATGCACATTAAATTTAACCTATAGTTTATAAATATGAACCCTTTACGAGCTAGAAGGTGGACCTAATAGACCTACAGATCAGAAGCTCCAACGATACGAGATTGCTCGGTTAATCTCATTAACCTCCCAATAAACATTCGTTAATTGCGGGAACACTCCACTAAAGTTCCGCAGCTGCACTCTTCTCACTGCAGATATATTTCTGTGTCCACGGATATTGACCAATAACAGCAAGTCAATCCTTCACGAATGTTTGTAACACCAGCTGGGTCAAATTATCGTTTTACCCCTGGGTTACATCTTGTGCCTTAAGTACCAGTGCTCCCCTAATGAACAATTTGTTTGTGGTCCTACCAACAAACAGAGTCCCTCTCGGGCAAGTGAGAGGGTCAGGCCCTTTGTTCAAGTCCCGGAGACACCACTTAAGGGAACATTCCTCTACTTACCCTAGTAGGCGGGAAGGAGTGAATTCCATCTTGCTAAGTTAAGTTCCCAGCCGCTCACTCGGTCTTGTCTCCAAGAAGGTAGGCATATTGAGTCGGCGAATCCGCCACTCTCACCCATACTAGTCAAAGGATCGATCCTCGCGAACAGGAGTTCGTAAATCTGCTCAGATTGAGATTAAGTTGCCTAGGTCATCCTAGTGAAATAGAAACTTAACTAGTCAACTGAGTTACAAACTAGAGGTTACTATTTTTGTGGTCCTGGTCTTATGTAATCTCATTACATAGGATATCCCCACTCACATGTCATCTACACGAACACGTTAGGATCACAGTGTTTGTATCAAATACAAAGTGGGCCACGTCCATAGTTTTACTAGGGTAAGGTACCCAAACCTTATCCCCTAACTATAGACCCTTTAGGTTGTATCTCAAACCGAGATTCTTTATATGTACACTACATTCACTTAAAGATTCATTTAACACCCTTGGATGTTTAGTTTATTGGATTTAGGGTTTAAATAAAGGCAAACTCGTAGATAACGAACAATAACTCTTTATTCAAATAATAACACTTTATTACATTAATTAGAACATAATTACAAACTACGAGTTTTAGGGCACAAACCCAACACCTCTAATTCTTGGAAAAATAACCATGGTATAGATACACATGACTAAGAGAGACAAACCTTTTTCTCCCGGCAAGCACGTACGTGTGAGGCTGATCAAGTAGTCAACATGAATATTATTCCTCCCTTCCTTAACCTTCATTTGCTTTATATCTAAAGCATGAATGTCACCCAAAAACTTGGATAAAGATCATTGTAAGGAAGACGTTCGATCATGAACGAAGACTTTACTTCCCGCACTGGCTGGTACACATATTAGAGTTTGATACTCCTCGATCGTTGGAGTCAAATCAAACATCTTAAATGCAAAACATTTAAACACGGGATCCCAAAAATGAACCAAGGCTTGCAAAGCATTCAAGTTGACATCTGAATACATGAGCTCGACAATATTCCCATACACTGCATTAAAACTGGCTCTATTTTCTATGCTCAAATCTTCCCACAGACATGTTAACACTTCCACATTGTTAAGAACGAAATCTAGCTGACAACTTTGAGGGAGTTAGACCTTTGTAACCTTTGGTCAAATAGCCTTTGATGACTGTTGCAACTGCCCGAACCGTTGGAACACTATTTCCCATGAGTCTTCCTCAGGGGTGGATTTGGCGAATGCCTCGGGCAACTTGGTATCTACCATCCTAAGACTTTACACAAGAAAGAAAAATGAGTCTAACAGTTGGCTTAAATGAAGATGCAACATATCATAATCAAAGAAACAACATGAAAGCTCCAAACAAAGTGAGGTTAAATCTAAAGACCTTAAAAGACACATGTCCCCAAAATGATCATTATCTTAATAGTTTCATGATCATCTTGAGTGAGAATCTTTCGTGTGCCTGCACGGAAGTATAAACTTCTCGAAGGTAGACACTACTCCATCCTCGATTCTAATTCTATTGGGCATAGCCCGGGTAGAGGGCTCGTGATAGTGTGTGAGACAAAGTAAATAAATAATTAAAACAAAGAAATAAACAACAAGGTCTTCAAATATGTGAAGTTGGGTCTAAAAACCTAGACAAATACAGGTTCCCAAAATGGTCCCACAATCAGACATGATCATGTGACCAAATTGAGTGAGGATTTTTCGTGTGCCTACACGGAAGCATAAGCTTCTCGAAGGTCGACACTACTCTATCCTCAATTCTAATCCTATTAGAAAAAAGCCTGGGTAGGAGGCTTGTGTGGGTGTATGAAACAAAACAAAATAGTAATGCAAGAGAAAAAAGAAAAAAACAAATGCACAAATAAAGTAACAAAATAATAAGAAACAAATCATGAATAACAAATGGCCAAACTCTCGTTGTGGAACCTCACTTCCCCAGCAGAGTCGCCAAGTTGTCGCCACATACCTGCGACGTAGAGCGACCGATGTACTCGAAATAGGGAGATTCAAAAGGAGTCGCCACTAATATTTTTTGTGGTGTTATTGGGCACCAAAATAGAATAAAACACTTTTTTAAAAAAATGGAAAAAAATGTAATGCGAAAACCAGATTTAGATTCGGGAGTTGTTTGTGTATGGGGAAGGTGTTAGCACCCCACAACACCCGTTTAAAATGGTGGCCAAATTTAATGTTGAATTGCAAAAAAAATAATTTAAAAAAAATTATTTAGGTAAAAGAGGTTTTAAAAAAAACAATGTCTTACTTTACCCCTCATTACTCCATATGATCTCATAAAATAAGTGGATCAAAATCCATCAATTTGTCTATATTGAAATTATTCCCAAGATTTTAGAAATAATATCACCTCAAGAAATGTGAAAAAAATTTACAGTTCCTCAAATCCATCATAGGATAACCTCTTATAAAATAAAGTTTTTTTTAAAAAAATATTTTATTAAATTCATTTTTTCTTGGGAATAAAATCTCGGACTCCTAAAGATAATGATCCTTCACCTCAAGAATTCTAGAAAATCGGTCTCCCAAATATTTCTAGATTCCGTCGTATGATTTTTTTTAGAATTAAAAAAAACTTTTAAAAAATAAAAAAAAAAAGTTAGAAATAAAAAATTAGTTTTTTTTAAAAAAAACTTTTATAAAATAAATTTAAAAATTTAAAAATAAGTTTGCAAAAAAGATTTGAAACCATAATCAAAATTAAATTAAATTCAAATAAAGGAAAGCAAGAATGCAAATTAAAGACAGATCATGTCTAAAATAATAAATTGATCATAATAAATAAATATTGTGCACAAATATGTTAACAATTACTAAAAAAAATAAATATTGAAATCGGACTTCCAAATATTTTTAGATTCCGTCGTCGGCATTTCTTTTTAAACAGAATGGATTAAAAGATCATAAACCATATAATAATTAGTATGCATATATCAATTCTACACCCATATGACAAGAAAATATACTTATATTTAAATTTAAAAAAAAGTAACAAATAAATGATAGGAAAAAAAAAAGATGATCAAAGGAATACAACTATTTTTTTTTTTTTTGCAAATACAGAAGAAATTGACAAAATAATAAAGAAAAGAAATTATATTAAAAAAATCAGTGAGTTGTTAACTCTAGAAAAAAGTGTCAACCCTTCTACTCGCAAGCACATATATATAGATAAAATAAAAAAAATAATGCATTACAATTGTCTCAAAAAGAAAAATCATAAAGAAAAGAAAATTAAATAATAATAAAATAAAATAAAACATGTCTACGCAGATGGAGAGAGATGAGCGACATCAATCCTCTTCTTCTTATATATATATATATATATAGTAATAATAGTAATAAGAATAATAGTTATATGTGTATAAAATAAATAAAAATAAATAAGAAAAAGAAATTGATTTGACTGACCTAACTGTAGTGCTCGGGGCATTACTTCCAAGTTGTACCGCTCGCGCTCAAAATCCGGTAGCATAACGGCGCAACCTCGGCAACCCAAAAATTTATAACAGCCTGAACTTGAACCAAACACTTCAATAGGTCTCACGAGGGCACCCAATCTCTACCAAACTACAAAGAAACAACAGGTTGGGCTCCAGTCCCTCGGAGTTAACAGAAAATCACAAGGCAACATCACATGCTTCGAATATGAAAGAAACACATCAAAACATACTTTGATTCAAACGAATAAAGAACGAGACATGCTAAAGTTTAAAACATAACATAAAAGAAGAAGAGCGCAATAGAAGAAAAAGGAATGAAAACAATTTCTAAACAATAACCCCTAACTAAGTCCTACAAGTCTTCCATAACCTCGCAGGGGTCTCGCCGTTTGTGGTCATCTCACTGGTTTGCCTTACCTGCAACAAAAGAAGAAATAAACAAGGGATGAGTATACAAATACCCAGTAAGCAGCTCACTTCGTCCAAGAATAAAGAACACAAAAGAACAGCCTTAGACCTACCTAAGCACGACACCCAGCCCGCCACACAACCTCAACACGCAATCTAACTCACTCAGATTTCTCGGTTCTGTCCTACCCTTAGCTTCTGGACTAGGTTGGCAACATCTGGCCACGAGGCTCATTCCCGGGCCTGCACTAGGGCGAAGGACTCTATCCAACCCCTCTGACTCGAAGGATCACACCCCGAGTCGCACAACTGGATGGGGGACGGACCACCACATCCCATAAAGCATCAAAGGTGGCAGTACCGCGCACAATCGACCATGGGCACATTCCCGGGCCTATACTAGGGCGAAGGACTCTATTTAACCCCTCTGACTCTAAGGATCACACCCCGAGTCGCACAACTGGATGGAGGACGGACCACCACATCCCATATCATCATCATCATCTCGCCAACCTCGAGTCTCAGTCTGCTAAGGGTTACACAAAGACTAGGGCCTACACTAGGGCTAGTTGTGCTATCCACAATCCTAAGGCTCAACAACACTACTCGAGTTACTTCAAACTAAGTACGAGAAAATCAGGCTTGAGATAGACAATCATAGCACGTTAACACATTCAGAGTTCTTAGCACAAGTTTACATCGACCCTACTAGTTATAGTCACATAGCACTAACAGACAACCAGAATGAACTAACGAGTTCGAGTCTCAGCACAAACAAACATCAACAACAATAACAAACTTGATTCAGGCACAACTGCGAACATCACATCCTAACATACTACTACCAGAACATTATGTTTACTTACAATCAAATATTGCATGTAATGTGCCCTAAGCCCTACACTTAGGGGTGGTATAGTCCAAACGACTATTTACCTAAACTCCAGCAACAACGAGCAACTTGAGAAACACGGCGTGCTCCAACGTACTTCTACTTCCAAGATAAAGCTCCTAATGAAAAACACGCACAAGATTAATAAACCGAACACGACACGACCATAAAAACTTACAATGAACAAAACTCACCCAATAGAGATCTGAAACGAACTAAGGAACAGACCGAGGCGACCGCACGGAAGGAGGCAGTCGGCGGCCCTACAGGCGGCGACGCGTGTCACCGGCGGGCAGCGGCGCGTGAAGATGAGGGCGGCGGTGCGTGGGTAGCAGATCTGGAATTCTCGCGACCCGATCTATCCAGAACCGGTCTCTGTTCCTCGAAAGCCGATCAAAACGAGCTCGAACCGGCTGAACCAAGTGATGGGTCTCGCAGATCTAGGCACGGCGAGAACTTCAAGCTTCACGACGACGACAAGGCTCGAGCGACGGAGCTGAAAAAGAGCAGGGCGGTCGTTGGGTTGCACAGAAGCTTGCGGCAGCGAGGGGTCACGACAGCGATCTGAGAGAGAGAGGCACGACGACGGAAAACTGAGAGAGAGAGGGGACTGCGTGAGAGGGAGAAAGAGAGAGAGAGGAGACTGCGTGAGAGAGGGAGAGAAGAGGTCGGGGAAGAGGAACTGAGCGAGAGAGGGGAGAAACTTAGAGGGAGAGAAGGCGAGCGTGGCCGCTGGTGAAATAGCTGCCGGTCGTTTCGCCGCAAGCCACGCGACGTGGGAGATGACTTCTCCCTCGTTCCTGCCTTTTTTTTAAAGGGACCGGTTGTTATAGTCTACCCACCTCAGGAACTTTCATCTTCGAAAGTAGTTAGCTCTTGAACAGCTCTGGATAACTTGCTCGCACATCCTCCTCGCGCTCCCAAGTGCCTTCCTTGAGATGATGGTTCTGCCAGATGACCTTAACAAGGTTGATTTCTCTATTCCTCAGAACTTTGCTATCACAAGCAAGAATTTGCACAGGCCTTTCCTCATAGCTCAAATCCTTGTCTAACTTCAACGGCTCAAAGTCGACGACATGCGAGGCATCGGGCACATAACCTCGCAGCATAGACACATGAAACGCATCATGGACCAATGCAAGGGACGACGGTAGGGCCAACCGGTAAGCCACTGATCCAATGCGCTCCAGGATCTCGAAAGGACCAACAAACCTAGGGCTCAACTTCCCTTTCTTACCAAACCTCAGGACACCCCTCATAGGTGCAACTTTCAAGAATACCAAGTCTCCAATGGCAAACTCCAACTCTCGACGCCTGACATCAGCATAACTCTTCTGCCTACTCTGAGTTGTTAACATCCTTGCCCTGATCTTCTGTATGCCCTCATTTGTCACCTGGACCAATGTTGCGTAATATTTTGATATTGCAATATCGCAGTGTATGGGTTAAGCTTTAGTATAGTTATTTATCGGTCCAAGTATCGTCCTCGAGAATGGGTTTCTAGACTAATTAATTACTAAGATTCTAATTCTCAATTTTAGCTAAAGAAACATAGCATGGATAGATGATTGAAAGTAAAGACAAGCAAACAAACAAACATGTGGAGACACGAATTAATATATTTGAGGAAAATGATTATACAAGTTAATGACTCAATTAACACATGCAATGAACCAATGAGATGAACTTATAAACAAGAAGTAGAATACTCAAGAAAACCTCTCGATTCTTAGTGAGCCTCGTACATGCAATAAACTCCGTAGTCTCCATATGAACCTACGACATGCACGACATTAAACAACTTCTTTATGTGTTTCCCTTAGACTTTCAAGTCATTCTCATACCAGACACCTAAAGGTTTTGACAATTTTGCTCTAATTCAAGTTTTATCTCTTGAGTCAACTTAAACCAACAGAATTTAAGTTAAAGAACGAATTGCCAAAAATAAGAACAAAACATGCTTCAATACATAACAATTTAATCTTAACAAGTAAATCAAATCCTAACTACAATGTCTAGCTACTCTAAATCACATGAAAACCAAGCTAAACAAGTAGAAAACGTCTCAAACGGAGTTACAATATGAAAGAAAAGGAAATTAAACTTATGTGTCGATGCTGGTCCTTCGTCTCAGAGCTCCCATCTTCGATCTCGAACCTCCACGAATGCTTTGGCTCCCAAAAACGCTATTTTCTCTCTTCTTACAAAGTGTATTTTGAAAATAGGGCAAAAATCTACCAAATTTGGCTCCCTTGTAATGAAAACATAAGGTTGTATTTATAGATGGAATCGGTGTAGCGTTGCAACGCTGTACCCTAGACGCGTATCAATTATGAAAAGTATCGATGGCGTTGCAACGTTGAGGCCAGCGTTGCAATGCCGCTACCCTAACGCGCGCACCTCTTATCAATCTGGCTTTGCGACGCTGCAAAGCAGCATTGCAACGCCCTCTGTGCGGTCCTTCATATAAGCTTCCTTATCGAGATAGCGTTGCGACGCTGCACAGCATTGCAACGCTATCGGTAGTGGTCTTCAACGCTCTACATGGCGTTGCAACGCCATCACCTCGAGTCTTCAAGCTTGGTTTGGTCCTTTCACTTCCAATTGATGTTATTTTAAGCTCCAAATAGCCTCGTTTCAATCCCGAGTGATCCAAAATGTCTCCAATTGTTCTATTTACGCTCTTAACCTGAAATTGAGTAATTTAAACACGTAAAAGCTCTGAAATCAATATAAAACTAGCAATAATTAAGCCTGAGGATAGCACATTTTGTGTGCTATCAAACACCCCCAAACTTAAAGTTTTGCTAGTCCCGAGCAAAAACAGCATTAAACATTAGATTGTTTCTATACATGCATTTGATTCAAGCCTCAAAGATTTAAGGAAAAATCTAGTAATCACAGGAAACATTCAAACATAACACTTCAGCAAGCAATTCAAAACTTTTCCTAAGTGTTCCTACGTGTGTGTGTGATTAGCCTATGTTCCATTCATTTTTACTAAGTCCGGATCAACTTTATTAGGCTCTCCATTCAACTTCCCCCTACACTGGTCATAATTACTAATCTTTGAGCCTCCCCACATTCAAGAATTAAATAACTCTACTTAGCACTTAATCACCTTTTTTTTATTTTTTTTATTTTCTTCTTTTTTTGTGCAAGGACACTAGCTTTCACACATCCACTGCAGGGACCCTTACCCAGAGCACTCGCTCAATGAGTGGCCTAATTGATCACAGTGAAGGTAGCGCTTTTTGTCCTCACGATTTTTTTTCTTTAACAAACTAAATAACAAAAACAAACTATTTCACATACTATACAGATCATGCACTTCATATTGTCATTTACCCTATATTGCAGTTTAACACTCAAATCAGTTCTCAGACCTATCGAGGTGACATCAAACTTCTAAACCTAATAACTTTGTTCTAAGCATTTCAAAACTACAAGAACACAAAGCATGTGCATATTAGTGCAGAAAAAACAAGAAAATTTTTAAATTAACTCAAATTCATATCATGCTCTCAAGTTTCAGCAGAGTCACAAAGATTTCCAATTAATTCTCATCCTAGGCTATCATAATCATACTTATGCAAAGATCAATCAGCAATTCAACACATACTCAAGACAGTCACAACAAATAAATAACATCCCACCCCCAAACTTAAACTAAACATTGTCCCCAATGTTTGCAGAAATAAGCACAAATTAAGTAGAAGGGTAAGAGTGAACAATATTGTCCTAGGTGATGGAGATCTTTCTGAGTTCCTTGGATAGCCAAAACATGTGTGTTGGAGTTCCTCAGAACGGGAGCATGGATTTTAACGAAGGCAGACATCATCACAACCTACAAAGTAAAACAAACAAGTGAGTAAACAGCGAACAACTAAAACAAACTAAAATAAAATAAAACTGTAAAACTTGGGTTCCTCCCAAGAAGCGCTTTCTTTAACGTCTTTAGCTAGACTATACTCCCTCAAGGTGTTTCTTTCCTTTCTTGCAGTGCTCGGAGTGATGTGTTCATCTGGCCAATCTGGGTCTCAATATTCTTTATTGGAGCTCCATGACTAGTCACTATACCAGATAGAGTGGTGACTGCATTCTCCAGCTTGTTGGACCTACTTCTGGATTCAACTATGAAGGAGTGCAATGTCTCTTCTAGAGATGGTTTCCTCTCTGATGTAGAAGCATACCCTATAAGAGGATTCAACACATTTTTGTTGTTAGCATAAGAGAAATTCTCATGATACCTCAAACCTGGATTATAATGTGTTGGGAGGTTATTCTGAGTTTGGCTTCCTCCATAGTTGTTGTTTTTGTTGTTCAGGTAGTGTAATTGCTCCATAGTGGATTCTCCATTGGGTTGGGAGCATTGAGAGGACATCCCTGTTTGTGGTGATCCTGCAAAATTATTCAGAGCAAGAGTAAGAGATACCATATGAGATATGGGAGGTTATCTCATCCAGTTGATACAATCCAACTACTGGCTTAGATCTTTCATTGTCTGTAGGCCATTGGTAGTTGACACTTCCTCAAGGAGGGCACGTGCTTCGAGCACAGTCTTCACCATGAAAGCCCCTCCTGCAGTGGCATCTAGAATGGTCCTGGTCTTACCTTCCCGTCCATTGTAAAACAATTGTACCTGAAGCCAATCTGGGTAGCCATGTTGTGGGCACCTCCTGAGCATGTCTTTGTACCTTTCCCAAGCCTCGAATAGCTGCTCTCCCTCCTGCTGCTTGAATGCTCCTATCTCAGTCCTTAACTTTGCAGCTTTCACAGGTGGAAAGAATTTGGTCATGAAGGCTTGGGCTAACTCTTCCCAGGAAGTAATACTGCCTGAGGGAAGGGACCCTAGCCATTCTTTAGCTCTACCCTGCAAAGAGAAAGAAAAGAGACGTAAGCGAATATTATCAGCAGAGATACCATTCATTTTAATTGTACCACAGATTTCTAAGAAATTTTGCAGATGTGAGTTAGGATCTTCTGTGGCTAATCCTCTAAAGGCACCTTCCCTAACCATCTGTATAAGCCTTGTCTTAATTTCAAAGTTGTTAGCATTTATAGGGGCATAGACTATTCCAGCCTACTCAGAATCAAACACAGGTTGGAAATACTCCCTAATAGGTTTAGGGTTATTGATGAGTTCCTAATTAACCATTGCCTGAGGTTCTGCTCTTCCTTCCCTTAGGAGTTTCCTACAGGTTCTTTCGATCTCAGGATCAAAAGAGTGCAAGTCTGCAGCTTTCCCCTTGGGCATACATCTGGAGGTACCAAAAAGGAAGAAATTAGACAAAAACTAAAAACTAGAAAATGAAATAAAACATAAACACAGAGACATAAAACATAAAACTTGGGTTGCCTCCCAAGAAACGTTTTCTTTAACGTCTTTAGCTAGACGGTGACTTATCAGGGCACATAAAACTTCTCATATTTCTTTGGGCCCTTCTTGCTTGAATCGATGTAGCCTTCTAAGTCTAAAAGGTTATCCTGTTTCTCCTGGGCACCAGATAGATAACTATTTTTTTATTTTTGTTTAACAGAATAAAAGAACAAAAACCAAAACAAGACTCTTGAGTGTAAGACAATTGGTTGTGAAGATTAAATGGATTTTCTAGGGACAAAAGGGGGAGGGACTTCTCAGCCTCGACCTCTATCACCTGAATATCTCCGGTGGAAATGATTGTATCACCAATGTCTACTTCACTACCCTGACTATGTTGTGTCTCATTCTCCCCCAAACTATCCTCACTAACGTATGAACAAGTCCTCCTAGGTGGCAACTCATGAGTGGTAACGATAAGAAATTGTTCCTGTAAGTCCTTAAGGGAAATCACTAGTTGATTAAGATATTGAGCTCTATTTTGTACTATTTCCCAAAGTCCTACCACCTCAGCTTCTATCCTATTCAACCTTTCTAATTCATTATGAACCAAAATTTTGATTTTCAACTCTAAGGTATATTCCATTAATTGGTTCACAAGAGAAAATTTTTCTAATGGTTGGCCAGGGTACAAAAAATTATGGTCCCAAGTGCCTAAATAACTACCATCATAAGAATTTTTATCAATTTTAGGTACAGAATGGTAAACATTAGACACATGGTATTCAGATAAATCATGATGCACATACCTAGGGTCCTGAGAGGGACAATAGAATGGTGGAAACTCAAAATCATGCAAGGTCATACTTGAAAAATCAGTAATTCAGATCAAGACTTTTACACAATAGCAACACAACCAAAAATAGGGGACAAAGACTAAAAAACACACAAAACTAAAATATGACAAAAAAAGAAACAAACAAACAATGAAATAAAACAAATAAGGAAAACACACAAACACCCTTTAGTCTAAAATTTCAAATTTTCTCCTAATATTAATTAATCTAAATAATCGTCATTCCCCGGCAAAGGTGCCAAAAACTTGTTGCGTAATATTTTGATATTGCAATACCGCAGTGTACAGGTCAAGTTTTAGTATAGTGATTTATGAGTCCAAGTATCGCCCTCGGGAATGGGGTTTCAAGATTAATTAATTACTAAGATACTAATTCTCAATTTTAGCTAAAGAAACATAACATGGATAGGTGATTGAAAGTAAAGACTAGCAAACAAACAAACATGTGGAGACACGAATTGATAGATTTGAGGAAAGTGATTATACAAGTTAATGACTCAATTAACACATGCAATGAACCAATGAGATGAACTTATAAACAAGAAGTAAAATACTCAAGAAAACCTCTCGATTCTTAGTGAGCCTCGCACATGCAATAAACTCCATAGTCTCCATATGAACCTACGACACGCACGGCATTAAGAAACTTCTTTATGTGTTTCCCTTAGACTTCTAAAGGTTTTGACAATTTTGCTCTAATTCAAGTTTTATCTCTCGAGTCCACTTAAACCAATAGAATTTAGAGTTAAAGAACAAATTGCCAAAAATAAGAACAAAACATGCTTCAATACATAACAATTTAGTCTTAACAAGTAAATCAAATCCTAACTACAATGTCTAGCTACTCTAAATCACATGAAAACGAAGCTAAACAAGTAGAAAACGTCTCAAACAGAGTTACAATCTGAAAGAAAAGGAAATTAAACTTATGTGTCGATGTCGGTCCTTCATCTCCGAGCTCTCGTCTTCGATCTCGAACCTCCACGAATGCTTTGGCTCCCAAAAACGCTCTTTTCTCTCTTCTTACAAAGTGTATTTCAAAAATAGGGCAAAAATTTACCAAATTTGGCTCCCTTGTAATAAAAACATAAGGTTGTATTTATAGATAGAACTAGTTTCCTAAAAAGAAGAGCAAACGTGATTAGTGGCTCCTGAATCAAGTATCCAGGTAAAATCATCATTTTCCACTAAGCAAGTTTCAAGAACAAGTAAATCGAATTTACCTTTCTTCTCTTCGAGCTCAATGTCTGCAGTAGCATAAGCTTTCCCTTTTCCTCCTTTCCTCTTCTTCCGAGTCTTCTTAATCCCAGAAGAAGAACCGCAGGGCTTGGTTCTAGAGGATGAACCCATCTAGACCGTTCTGGAATGGGCAAACAGATTTGCCTCTCCATCAACCTGTCCCTTATTATCCATAAGAGACTGGTAAGTCTGCAGTTCATTTAGGAGGGAAGTCAGGTTATACTCCTTATTGTTCATCTCCGCATTGCTTCGGAATGACATGAAACTCTTCGGAAGAGATTCAAGGATGAAGAATACCTGACTTTGCTCATCCAAGACCGCTCTGTTCATTTCGACCACATTGAAGTGAACTATAAGATCGAGAACATGTTCTCTCACTGAAGTTTCCTCCTTCATGCGCGCGTTATAAACGTACTTCAGGGATTCGTGCCGAATTTGTTTAGACAGTTGTCCAAACAAACTCTGCAGATAACCCATGATCTCACGAGATGAGACCATTCCCTCCAACTTCCTTGCCAAAACATCAGATATGGCAGCCATGATATAGGCCTTGGCCTTTTCATTGGCCTTGGACCAGCGATCAAACGCATCCTTAACTGATTGAGGTGCATTTTGAGCAGGAACCTGAGGAAATTCCTCAGTCAGTACAAACCGAAGGTCATCCATAACCAGAATCGCATCCAGGTTGGACTTCCACGTAGTATAGTTTTCACCAGTTAAACGTTCGCTTTTCAGTAAGGCTATAATTGAGAACGACATGCTGAAATTTCAAAAGTAATTCTAATTAGTTATGCCTTTAACCCCTTATAAACCAATCAATTTTATCAAAATTATTAAAGAACCCTATTGTTTAAATTAAACCTTTAATTTTGCAACGATACTTCAAGGGTTTAGAACAAAAGCCACCGTCGGGTGGTCAGTCACTCCTCCTCTGAATTGAGACTATCTCAGCCAATTCTCACTACCAGAACATCTCATGTCCCAATGATCCTTAGCTACCGTTTGTTTGGTCAAGACTTGTTAACTAGCTTAACTTATCCCGTAAATGTGACCCTACCATTTTCAGATCCAATAGGTCCGAGCCAACATGTTACTATTAAGAAAGACAACTGTTGGCAAATTACCTAAGAGACCCTCTCCATTTCTGAAGTTCGCGGTGTTTCGATCCCTATAGTCAGGCCCTCCGTAGGGTTTAGCTATTCTAGGACAACCTAGCAGGCGGACTATAGAAATCTCACGGTGCGACCTAATGGAGGAGACCGTAGGATACTTTGCCACGCATCCTGCTCTCATTTACTATGGATACTTCCCTCATTCACCTTGGTATTGAACCATGCAAACACTTACCGTAGGGGGGACACCCTATTGACGCCACGTAGCCGAGCATGGAACTCATGGTGTGAACTCTTGAGGACGTGAGAGTAAACTCGATGCAAACATCTCGTTTTCTCCCATTGAAGCTCCTATGGTTAGGGTGTAGGTTTAACTTAGTCGGATTCTGGCTAAAAGAATCTATCTAAGTCTATGTCTATTATAACTATTATAACTAGGTCTTTTAACCTTATGTCTAGGTGAATAAACACTTTAGTTACCTAGAAATAAACAGGACTAAGGTTAATGCAACTCAAGCTTCGGGTCAGTTCCCATGTAGGAGGTGTTTCGTTAACCGTCAGCTTAAGTACCTCCAACCTTAGATACAACTTCACCAGTAGAGTTCCCTTATAACCATAGTTCTATTGTCCTACTATATTTTAAACTATTTAAAATACTATGTAAGACAAACTTCTAATCCTATTAGAAAATAAAAAACTTAGGTCTAAATTAATTTTAAATAATTTAAAACTAATTTAATTTTAACCCAAGTTCCTATGTTTGCATGCAATTCTTTGTTCTAGGTTATGGTTTCTAAAACCCCTTTAATTTATAACTCTTATAAATTTTAATAATTAACTTATGACAAGGAACTATATTATAAAACCAAATTGGAATTATAAAATTATTTAACTAATTGAATAATTAAATAACTTAAAAAATAACATTTATTTTAAACTAAGTAATTCCATGTTCCATGCAATTTATTTTCCATATTATCTAATTATAACAATTATAAATAAATACTTATGAAAAATAAATTAGATCATGCATTTCTACCATATTTATATAACAATTATACAAATAAAATGCATGAACATGCTTATCCTAAGGTGGGAAAAATTCTAAATGGCATTCATAAAGAAAAATAGTTGTAAAACCAGAATAATTTGGCCCCTAAAGTACAAAAATAATAAAATTACACTAATCTTATTACAAAATCGGTCCAAAACATCTTGAACTGGGCTCAAACCGCTCGAACCGGACCAAAAACTAACTGAACCGCCCATACCAGTCTGCAGCTTCAGATTTGGCATCACGGCGTTGCAACGCTGAAGGGAGCGTTGCAACACTGCCTCAACTCGTGCGCGCGCTTGGCATCGGGGGTAGCGTTACAATGCTAAGGGGCAGCGTTGCAATGCTGCTGACCCCTTGAGCTTCCACATCGATAGGGATCTTCGGCGTTGCGACGCTGTTCCTCAACGTTGCAACGCTGTTAGTAGCGTTGCAACGCCGTGATGGCAGTAGCGTTGCAACGTTGTTGCTTCAGCAGCAGCAAATTCCTTCGAACACAGCAGCTTCAAACACCAAATTCAACCTCGATACTCATCCGAATTGAACAAAACTTGTCCTCAACGACTCTTAATTCGATTACAGACTCGATTATGCACTTAATTGCCCAAAAAAATAGGGGTCTTTACATTTAATTTGATCAAATCAAAAGAAACTAAGGCCAAAATATTCCTAAACGGTTTTACAGCAAACCAAATGCAATTTCCACCTAACCAATGCAAATTTGTTTCAACCAAAACAAAACAAGCATTGCTCTGATACCAATTGATGGAGATCGGATCCCCTTGAGCAGCGAAAACGTATTTTGGAATCGTAGTTGCAGGTTTATTTTGGTTGGAAACAAAAACCAGTACATTGGGAAAAATCACAGAACAAGCATACATTTCCTAATCTAATTAGGCATGGAACTAATCATGCAAGCATGATTTAAATGAAACTAAACTAAAAGGGAATTCAGAATTTACCTTTGTAGTTTTAATCTCCCAGCAACACCTTGCTACCTTTGCACAACAACTCAGCAACATCAAAAGGACTTCTCTGCTTTTCCAACAGGACACAACCACCCAGTAAACCTCCTATTCTCTGGATTCTACTTAGATCTTACCTCGATGGGAAGGATCCAACAGTTGGAATGTTAGGGAAAATTAGAGAGAGAGAATTTTTTAGAAGCAATTCCAAATTGCAGAAAATTTTTAATCGATATTCAACACCCCTCTTCCTCGAGAGTTTATGCCAGAGGAGTTCTTCCTCCCACTCTCTATCGATAGGGAGTTAGTGGGGAAGAAGCGAACGTGTCTTCCTCACACGTTCTCATTAATTAATTAATAATTAATTAACTATTAATTAAATCTAATTTAATTAATTATTTAATTAAATATCATATATTTAATTAAACCTAAAATATCATATATTTATATAAGATTAAATCATATTTAATCCATGTCTCCTCTAATCTATAGTTTTAATGCACATCTCATGCACATTAAGTTTTAACCTATAGTTTTCAAATATGAATCACATTCACATTTGAATTTAATATTTGAACTCTTTCAAATATTTAATTCTCTCATACAATTTAATATGAATTATATTCACATTAAATTTATAATATATAGTTCCAAAACTATATATTATATCGTATCTATATACATTAAATTTATTCCCTAATGAATTTGAACATTTCAAATTCAAACGATCTAAGAACCCTTTACGAGCTAGAAGGTGGACCTAATGGACCTACATATCAGAAGCTCCAACGATACGAGATTACTCGGTTATCTCATTAACCTCCTAATCAACATTCGTTAACTGCGGGAACACTCCACTAAAGTCTCGCAGCTGCACTCTTCTCACTGCAGATATATTTCTATGTCCACGGATATTGACCAATAACAGCAAGTCAATCTTGTTGGGATTTTTGTCCTAATCTCGTGTTTGTAATATATTGATTGAAATTAATAAGTGTTATTTATTTCATCACTTTGTGTCTCGCAATATTTATAAACTTTTCCAATAAACTAAGCCCCGGGGTCATTGTATACATGAGAGAACTAGAACTTGAACGGTGTGTAGTGGACACACAGGGAAGATCACGTCGCGGGTTAATGACCCGAATGGTCTCTGATATATGGATAGGGTTGGAGACCTAATCCTCGGATACACCGTGTGGATGCGACCCGCTTTGTATTCGATCTGACGCAGGTGATCCGACTCGTTCATGTAGTTGACATGTGAGTGGGGGCATCCTGTGCAATGAGATTGTACAAGATCGACCGTGAATTATTAGACCTCACCGATGTAACACCGCTGATGTGATGAGACTAATAATTTCGTAGATGACCATTAGTGACTCGACTTGAATCCCGAGCGTGTTACGGACTCGCACATGGGTGCAGTGTTCTTTGACTAGTGCGGGTGAGGGTGGTCACAGCGCTACTCGCCCAATATGCCTATATTCTCGGGGACGAGAACCTAGTAGGGAGCCGGGAACTTAACTACGCAAGATGGAATTCACTCGTTCCCGCTTTAGGGAAACTAGAGGGTTGTTCCCTTAAGTCTTGTCTCTGTGGCTTGGACAACGGCGCCCACCTTCTCACCGCCCTAGAAGGGTGTTGTGTATGGTTGGACCATCACAATATGTTGTTCATTAGAGGAGCGGTGGGGACTTAAGGAACAAGAGGTAGACACGGGGGTAAAACGGTAATTTGACCCACCGTAGTGTCTCTGAACAACCCGTGAAGGGTCGACTCATGGGCATTGGTTATATCGGTGGACACGTAATATTCTCAGACCGACGGAGTGCAACTACGGGCTATAGTGGAGTGTTACCGCTGCTAATGAATGTTGGATAAGCGGGTCAAAGAGTTTGGCGAGTTAATCTCGAATCATTGGGCAATCCATCAGAGGGTCCATTAGGTCCTCGCTTGGCTCCATCCGGATTTAAGAAGGGATAAAGTTTTGGTATGAAATTGAAGTGTTCAATTTCACCTTAAGGGCATTTATGTCATTTATATGAGATATGAATGATATAATATATAGTTTAATGTGAATGAGATTCATAATAAACTATAGGTTCGAAACTAATTGTTGAATTAGGGCTAATTGGAGAATTTGATTGAGAGAAATTAAATTGGATGTGATTCAATTTAATAAATCCACAATTATTGCAAATGAGATTTGCAATATGAGATATGAGATATCTTATATTATGTGGTTATGCAAATGAGATTTGCATAACCTATGGTTAATATGGTAAAGTGGTAATAATGTGGACATTTTAACTCCACTAATCCCACTATATAAACCCTTCTTACAAGAAGGACTTAACTTGATTCTCTCATTTTTAGTTTTACACAAAAGGAGAAGAGAAACTCTCTCTATTCTCTCTCAAATTCTCCTCCTCTCCAAAACCAAAAGGTTCCCACAAGCCTCCTTTCTCCAAAAGAGAACAACCGAGAAGGCATTTTGGTTGTGTTCAGGTTCATAACCTGTTGGAGGTGTTCGTTGTATCTGAGGAGCACGAAGAGTTCGTGGATTTGTAGAAGAAATCTTGAAGAAAGTCTTCAACAAGTAAGTAAATTCATTTCTTACTATTTTTCTTCTTCTTAGAAGCATGTTTAGCCTAGATCTATGTATTAGATCAATTTTAACAAAGACGGTTTGCATAATCGATACATCGACGATTCAATCGTCTTCTGCTGCACGGGACTCTCATTCCCTTCAAATCTTTCACGAATGTTCGTAACACCAGCTAGGTCAAATTACCGTTTAACCCCTGGGTTACATCTTGTACCTTAAGTACCAGTGCTTCTCTAATGAACAATTTGTTTGTGGTCCTACCAACAAACAGAAGTCCCTATCGGGCCAGTGAGAGGGTTGGTTCCTTTGTTCAAGTCCCAGAGACACCACTTAAGGGAACATTCTTCTACTTACCCTAATAGGCGGGAATGAGGGAATTCCATCTGGCTAGGCTAAGCCCCCAACTGCTCACTCGGTCTTGTCCCCAAGAAGGTAGGCATATTGAGTCGGCGAATCTGGCCACTCTCACCCATACTAATTAAAGGACAATCTCTCATAAATGTGAGTTCGTGAACATTTCGAGATTGAGATCAAGTTGCCTAGGTCATCCTTGTGAAATAGAAACCTAACAAGTCAACGGAGTTATATCTAATGGTTACTATTTCGCGGTCTGGTCTTATGTATTCTCATTACATAGGATATCCCCACTCACATGTCATCTACACGAACACGTTAGGATCACAGTGTTTGTATCATATATAAAGTGGGTCACATCCATAGTTTCACCAGGGTAAGGTACCCAAACCTTATCCCCTTACTATAGACCCTTTAGGTTGTATCTTGAACCGAGATCCTTTATATGTACCCTACATTCAGTTAAATATACATTTTACATCCTTGGATGTTTAGTTTATTGGATTTAGGGTTAAAACAATGGCAATATCGTAAATAACGAACAATTACACTTTATTGGAGTAATAACAGTTTATTACAATAATTAGAACAAAATTACAAACTACGAGTTTTAGGGCACAAACTCCAACACTTTGGTGATAATCTTACCAGCTCGAACTCTCTGTCGAACACTCAACCCATCCACCTTTCTAATCTCACCTACTAATGAATTTTGACGTTCCTCTCTAGTAGATTCTCGTTCAGCAACATGTCGATAAAATAAGGCAATCTCTTAAATATTTTCATTAGCTTTTGAAAGATGATTACTCATAACATTCTCAAACCCATTCACTATTGCTACTAGTGGGTCCACACTCCTGGCTCTTTTCTTACTAGACATGTTTGCTGTATGTGTAGTATATTGTGTATTCATTGGTGCTTCACTTATTGACATCGATCCATCCACTTCTTCTCCTCCAAATATTGGTTGATCAGACACATAAAAACTATCTCCTCCCAAGAATTCATTATTACCCACTTCTCGGTCAACTGCTTCAAACATATTAGTTGGACCTTCTACACCAAGTCCATTGGCCCTATCTTTTTCAAAAACAATGGCTAATTGTTCGAGAAATGGAAAAGGCTTGTTTCTAAGGCCCTTTGCAGTTGGATGACTCTGTAAGAACAAATATAAATACATCTTAATACATGATAATATTATAATAAAATTACACTAACAATAAAAAGTTATTTCTACTTACCTTTACCCATTCATCGAATATATGTTTTTCAACTTCTATGCACTTGTTTTTATCATTCCATCCAAATCCGCTACAATTTGGGCCTAACATTTCTGATATTGCATTGTATTGCTTTTTCAATATTTTAACTCTAGACTCTATGTGTGGTTGAGCCTTGAGATCACAATTAGGAATTTTTTCAGCCATCCACTTTTCTATTTGAATGAGAAATCCTGGTTTGAAAGTCTCATTATAAGCTTTCCAAGTGCCAATATTGTTGGAATTTTTGTCCTAATCTCGTGTTAAATTACTATTTGAAATTAATAAAAAGTTATTCATTTCATAATTTTGTGTCTTGCATTTTATACAAACTTTGACCAATAAACTAAGCTCCAGGGTCATTGAATATTTGAGAGAACTAGAACTTGAACGTTGTGTAGTGGACACAGAGAGAGGATCACGTTCGAGTTAATGACCCGAACGGTCTACAGTATATGGATGGGGTTGGAGACCTAATCCTTGATACACTGTGGATGCGACCCGCTTTGTATTAAAATACAAACGAGGTGATCTGACTCGTTCATGTGGTTGACATGCGAGTGGGGGCATCCTGTACAATGAGATTGGACAAGACCGGACCGTGAATTATTAGACCTACTGATGTAACACCGTTGACAGTAAGGACAAATAACTTCGTAGATGACCATTAGTGACTCGACCTGAATCCTGAGCGTGTTACGGACTCCTGTCTATGGGGGTCTGTCCTTTGACTAGTACGGGTGAGGGTGGTCACAGTTACTCGCCAAATATGCCTATCTTCTCAGGGACAGGACCAAGTAGGGAGCTGGGAACTTAACTACGCGAGACGGAATTCACTCGTTCCCGTCTTTAGGGAAACTAGAGGGGTTGTTCCCTTAAGTGTTGTCTCCACGACTTGGACAACGAGCGCCCACCCTCTCACTGGCCCGAGAGGGTTGTTGTGTATGGTCGGACCATAACAACGTTGTTGTTCATTAGAGGAGCAAGGGGGACTTAAGGAGCAAGAAGTAGACACAGGGGTAAAACGCTAATTTGACCCAGCAGTGTCTACGAACAACCTGTGAAGGGTCGACTCATGGGCATTGGTTATATCAATGGACACATAATATTCTGCACTGACGGGAGTGCAGCTACGGGCTTTAGTGGAGTGTTACCGTAGCTAATGAATGTTGATTAACTGGGTCAAAGAGTTTGATAGGTTAATCTCGAATCATTGGAGCTCGTCACTGTAGGTCCATTAGGTCTCTCGGTTGGCTCAATCTGGGTTAAAAGAAGGGTTACTATTTTGGTGTGAATTAAAGTGTTCCCTTTCACTAAAGGGCATTTATGTCATTTATATGAGATATGAATGATATAATATATAGTTTAATGTGAATGAGATTCATAATAAACTATAGGTTAGCCTAATTGTTGAATTAGGACTAATTGGAGAAATTAGGTTGAGAGATATTAAATTGGATGTGATTCAATTTAATAAATCCACAATATTGCAAATGTGATTTGTGATATCAGATATGAGATCTTATAATATATGGTTATGCAAATATGATTTGCATAACCTATAGTTGTGGTAAAATGGTAAATAGGTAGAGATTTCAACTCCACCTATGTCCATTATTTAAACCCTTCTTGCAAGAAGGGTTGGAAGACAACTCTCTCATTTTTGGATTTTCACCAAAAGAAGAGATCAATTCTCTCTCAAATTATCTCTAGCTTTCTCCTCTCAAAAACCAAAACACCAAGTTCCCACTAACTTCCTTCTTCCAAAAGAAGAACAACCGAGAAGCCGAAGGGTGGTGTTCGTTCTTGTTCGTGAGAAGGATTCGAGATCATTGAGTTCGAGAAAGCACGAAGAAGAGTTCGTGGATCGTTGGAAGGAATTGTGAAGAAAGTCTTCAACAAGTAAGTACTACGTTTAACTTATTATTTTTCTTCCAATTTTATGCATGTTTAACTTAGATCAAAATGTTAGATCGATTTTAACGAAACTCAATTGCACAACAACGCCACGACGATTCAATCGTGTTCCGTTGCGTGAGAGTTTCATTCCCTTCAAATATTAGATAACTCCATTCAACATTCCACTAATTTCTCATCTTCTGCCTTACTCCACATGCGTTTCTTACTTGAACCAACTTTAGATTGTTCGCTATCATCCATATCTATGATTCACATCACATATAAACCATTAAAATTCAAATAACGTGTATAACATAATATAAAAATGAAAACAAGCATGAATGTACCATAAATATATAAGTAGCAAACCAATGGTTCATAACATTTTATAATGTCTTACAAGATCTAAAAAAGCAAGAACATGATTGTTTACATCATGAGTAAAACCCTCCCTAAATAGTAACAATACTAATGCCTAATGCCTCTCCACTCCTCAAGCATTTCAATTGCTAAATTATCTCTCCAATTTGTCCATTCATTTGAACTTTCAACATGTGTTATTCGATCATTGTCCATGTCCAAAGTACTTGAATGAGTATCCTAACTTCTTCTTCTAAAGGATCTAATCTTATAAGATTATGAATAAGACAAGAAGTTGTAATCATCTGACATTGAACTTTTACTGGATAATAAGATTTTCCTCGAAGAATAGCCCATCGACCTTTTAATAGTCCAAATGCTCGTTCTATTACATTTTTTGCCGAGGAATGCTTCATATTAAAAAATTCATATGGAGTTCTTGGTTGGTGGCCTTGCATCCAATCATTTAAATGATATCATTGTCCTCTGTAAGGTGTCAAAAATCTTTCACCATTTGTATAGCCAGCATCACATAGGTAGTAACAACCTAAATAAATAAATTGAATATTTGAGAATGTTCATAAAGTCTGACCTAAACTATGTACCTATCCAAATATTATACATGTGTTACCTTTTGGAATCATTAATCCATTCCTTCTAGATACAACATCTTGTAAAACTCTTGAGTCAGAAGTCGACCCTTCCCATCCAGGTAAAACATAAATGAATTTCATATCTTGAGAGCAAACTCCTAACACACTGGTAGCAATTTCATTCTTCCTTGTTTGGTACCTAGGTCTATCAAGAATACATACATTGACTTTAATGTAGGTTCCACCTAAGGCACCTAAACAATTCTAAATAAAAAGAAAACTCTAAATTAATTAAGGTTATATCCAATAAAACCACTTATTAATATTCAAATAGGATTAAAACTATAAAAAAAAATTACCTTAAACCACTTCCACTTTTCATCCAAGCAGCTAGCAGAAATTGGTTCGGGTTGTTTAAGTAATAACTCATGTAATCGTAACACAGAGTTCAGAACTGTATTAAAAATTCTACTAATTGTTTCTTCTGAACGTGCAAAAATGTCGATGTATAACTCTATTTTTGACATCATGTGCAAGGATATATAAAAATATTGCAACCATCTCCTCAACTTCTACATTTGTTGTGCCTCTTAATTTTCTAGTTGTTTTAAGCAAGTGACATAAAGCATTTCCTATTCATACGTGTAGTCTCAAAACATGCTAAATCACTCTCATATATAGACGAAAAAATTTACTTGTCTAATTCGATGTCTATAGAAAGAACTTCCACCCATAAGTCTTCTATGTGTTTGCCCTCTAGACATAAGCACTACTAATAATAAGAAACATGTTTTCATCATTTGCTTTAACATCTCTAAATAGGACAACAAGATAACAAGAATTTGTTGCTCAGTAGCTGAAGATATGTGAGTCATATCTGCATAATAAAAAACTATTTTCAAAATCACATCTATAATTAGGTGATATGGTATTATAATTATACTACATCAAGAATATTATTGCACAAAAGTTTTAAATGCAACAAACAAATTAATGCTATGAGAAACTACCATTATTATAAAACAAAAACCCAAATTATTATTTCCATTTCCATTTCCTTTTCCATATAGTTATAAAAAAAATGTTAAAAATATTACTTTCCTCCTCATATTTTGGGGCTTGTTTTGTTTTGGTTCTTCAACTGTCAAATATCAAATTTCAGTATTCATATTTTCATTAAATCTTAAAATTAGTCTAGATAATTGTTAAGTTTTCAAAGGCTAAAATTATGAGTGAGAGAAGAACTTGAGAAATACAAAAAGATTCATCCTACTAATCTAATATATCCTATATCTCTTGAATTTTGTCACTAAAAATAGTTTTCTTAAGGCTAAGCTGATTATATTTTAGTCTAAATTTTAGAACACCTAAACCAAATCTTTAGTTTTTTTGTTTGTTGTTTTAAACAAAAAAAAATCATTTTTAAGAAATTTATTTTTTAAAACCTTACCAAGAATAGGAAAAAAAAGAGCATTATATCAAGGAGATTTCAAGTATCTGTTTCACATCCCAATATGTCACTGTATCAGGGAGATTTCAAGTATCTTAACCAACTTCATGAGCAACTTTTTCTTCTCACTTGATTGACACAAGGGGGGAAAAGCATAAAAAACCCATCAATCACCAAACTAATGGCCTCCAATCACTAAGGAATAACAGATACATATAAACTAAATACATATAAACAGTGGTTGAAATATAAGTTAATGGGGATTTTAAATTACAAGAACATTTTGAAAAATGAAGCATATATTTTCAAGACCAAATGCATATAAACAATGGGTGAAATAAGATATTTACTTGAAGAAATTTCTCAAATTCATTTTGTAATTTTTTATCAAATGATTTGCTATTCACTACCGCATTTATCAAAACACAACAATAATAATAATAAAACATAATAATAAAAAAAAACATGATGAAAATTAAAATAAAAAAGAACCATTACTAACAACATAAATCAAGAAAATAAAAATATAGATTAAAGCACAAATAAACAAAAGGACAACAAGAAAAAAAATAATGTTAAACAAAGGTAAAAAAACATATCTAGAAAAAAGAAGAAAAATAGAAGAAGAAGAAGAAGAGAGGAGAGTTGAAAAAAAAAAGATGAAAAATGCATAGAAAAAAACATACCTAGAAAAAAAGAAGAAAATTAGAAGAATAAGAAAGAAGAGGAGTGTTGGAAAAAAAAAGAAGGATGAAAAAATGCAGAAAAAAATAAAGAGATAACATACCTGAAGGTTGGAGGTGTAAGGCGAAAGAACAATACGGAAGATCAAAGAAACCCAACGATTTGGATAGGTTTAGAAAACCTGTGGATATACTTATTAAAGGATGCCTGGAAAAAAAACTTTTCCCATGCATTTAATTTAAAACCTTCAAACAAACATTGGTTTTAAAAGCCCAAGCCCATTCCCAGCCTTCAAAATCTTCAACCAAACGGGCCCCTAGTGGTTACTATTTCGTGGTCCGGTCTTATGCAATCTCATTACATAGGATATCCCCACTCACATGTCGTTTACACGAACACGCTAGGATCACTATGTTTGTATCATATACAAAGTGGGTCATATCCATAGTACTACCAGGGTAAGGTACCTAAGCCTTATCCCCTTACTATAGACCCTTTAGGTTGTATCTCGAACCGAGATCCTTTATATGTACACTACATTCAGTTCAATAGAAATTTTACAGCCTTGGATGTTAGTTAATTGGATTTAGGGTTAATGAAAGGGCAATATTGCAAGCAATGAACAATAACTCTTTATTCAAAATAATAACTCTTTATTACATTAATTAGAACAATATTTACAAACTACGAGTTTTAGGGCACAAACCCCAACAAACTCCTGTTGAGATGTATGTCCTAATCTCGTATATGTTTGTAACATTACTTATTGAAATAAATAAGAGTTATTTTTTTCATCACTTTGTGTCTCGCATATTTATAAACTTTATCCAATAAACTAAGCTCAAGGGTCATTGAATTATGAGAGAACTAGAACTTGAACGGTGTGTAGTGGACACACAGGGAGGATCACGTTCGAGTTTATAATCCGAACGGTCTACAGTATGCGGATAGGGTTGGAGACCTAATCCTGGATACGTTGTGGATGCAGCCCACTTTGTATTAGATACAAACGAGGTGATCCAACTCGTTCATGTGGTTGACAGGCAAGTGGGGGCATCCTATGCAATGAGATTGTACAAGACTAGACCGCGAATTATTAGACCTACTGATGTAACACCGTTAAAAGTATAGGACTAATAACTTCGTAGATGACCAATAGTGACTCGACCTTAATCCTGAACGTGTTACGGACTCCTGTCTGGGGGGTCTGTCCTTTGACTGTACGGGTGAGGGTGGTCATTGTTACTCACCCAATATGTCTATCTACTCAGAGACAGGACCACGTGAGGACCTGGGAACTTGACTACGCGAGATGGAATTCACTTGTTCCCGAATCAGGAAAACTAGAGTGGTTGTTCCCTTAAGTGTTGTCTCTAGGGTTTGGACAACGAGCGCCCACCCTCTCACTAGCTCAGATATTGTTTATGGTTGGACCATACAACGTTGTTGTTCATTAGAGGAGCAGTGGGACTTAAGGAGCAAGAGGTAGACACAGGGGTAAAACGATAATTTGACCCAGCAGTGTCTACGAACAACCTGTGAAGGGTCGACTCACAGGCATTGGTTATATCAATGACACAACTTTGTTGGGATTTATGCCCTAAACTTGTGTAATTTTGATCAATTAAATAAAGTGTTATTTGTTTTGATAAGATTACAGTCTTACTTTTATAAATCCAATAAACTAAGCTCCAAGGTTATAACGTTTATCTTGAAATCAGTTGTAGTGGACACTATTTGGGTTGACTTCAAGATTATAACCTAAATAGTCTATGGTATAAGAATAAGGTTGGAAACCTTATTCTGGTAACACCATGGATGCAACCCACTTTGTAATTAGTACAAATGAGGTAATCCAACTCATTCATGTAGTTGACATGCGAGTGGGGGCATCCTGTATGAAGTGTTCATACAAGACTGGATCGCAAATTATTAGTCTAACCAGTGTAACACCGTTAAAAGGATAAGACTAGTAATTTATAGATGGTCATTAGTGACTCGACCTGAATCCTGAGCAAGTTAAGAACTCCTGCTTATAGGGGTTTGTCCTTAGACTAGTATGGGTGAGAGTGGCCTGTAGCTGACTCAATAAGCCTACCTTCTCAGGGACAGAACCTCGTAGGTAGCTGGGAACTTAACTGCAAGATGGAATTCACTCATTCCTCTCTTGAGGAATTAGATAGGTTGTTCCTTAAGAACCGACTCCAAGTCTTGAACAACGGGCCCCCCCTCTATGAGGTATGAGTCTAAGGTAGGACCTTAGACTTGTTATTCATTAGAGGATCGGTGGTGCTTAAGGAACAAAGAGGTAATCACGGGGTAAAACGGTAATTTGACCCAACCGTGATTACGAACAACTTAATGAAGGGTCGACTCATGGGTAATGATTATATCGGTGGACACAATAATATCTACAAAGGAGAGAGTGCAAATACAAGTCTATAGTGGAGTGACTTGTAGTTAATGAATATTGATTAACCGGATCAAAGAGTTTGACCAGTTAATCTCACATCATTGGAGCTCATGATCTGTAGGTCCATTAGATCCCTCCATTGGCTCAATATGGTAATATTGAGGGTATAAAGTTAGGAGTGAAATTGAAGTGTTCAATTTGATACATGAAGAGTTATATCAATTATATATGATATAATTGATATAATATATAGTTTTAATGTGAATTAGATTCATATATAAACTATGTACTAAAGAGAGAATAAAGGAGGGGTAGAATGGTCATTCCCATCCCAATCCCCTATATATATGGTTGCATGAGATGCAACTAGGTTAAAAGGTTTTTCATAGAATTACAAGCCCTCTCTTGTTGTGTTGTTGGAAGAGTTCCAAAACACACATCTCTCACAAAAACCTCACCTCTCCTAAAGGGAACTTACATTCCTCCCTCACCTAGAGAACAACGGAGAAGATCCGGTGGTCGTGTCTTCATACGTTGAAATTCCTGTTGCTGAGATCGTGATCGTGGGAGAGAGGAGCACTCGAAGAAAGGTTCTTCAAAGGTAATTTCTTGTTGTCCATTCTATTATATATGCTTAATCTTGTTATTTGTGTTCTTGAATAAATCGTTGTGACTAAATCAAGAGCGCGCGATTCGCAATCGCTTCCGCTGCAGGGACTTCGATTCCCTTTAAACTTGTCCTACAGTGATGGGAGTGCAGCTACGTGCTTTAGTGGAGTGTTACCGTAGCTAATGAATGTTGAATAATTGGGTCAAAGAGTTTGACAGGTTAATCTCGGATCATTGAAGCTTGTCATCTATAGGTCCATTAGGTCACTCGGTTGGCTCAAACTGGATAAATTGAGGGTTTACAGTTTAGTGTGGATTTGAAGTGTTCAAATTCATTAAAAGGGTATTTATGTCATTTATATGAGATATGATTGACATAATATATAGTTTAATGTGAATGAGATTCATAATAAACTATAAGTTAGCCTAATTGATTAATTAATGCTAATTTAGAGAAATTAGATTGAGAGAAATTAAATTGAATGTGATTTAATTTGAAATTCACAATTACACAAATGTGTTTCGTATAATAAGATATGAGATATCTTATTATATGTGTTATGCAAATATGATTTGCATAACCTAATGTTGTGGTAAAATGGTAAATATGTGGAGATTTCAACTCCACCTATCACCATTATAAAAGCACCTTTGCAAGAAGGATTGCTTAAGGTTTTGCCATTTTCTGGAATCTCACCAAAAATCTCTCTCAAATTCTCTCTACCCCAAACCAAAGGGAGTTCCACCACTCTCCTTCTAGCGATCGAGAACAACCGAGAAGATCGTTTTGGAAGTGTCCAATCCGTTCGGTTCGAGAGTTCATGATTGTAGAGATCGAGGACACGAAGAGTTTGTGATCGGAGAAGGAAATCTTGAAGAAACGTTCTTCAACAAGTAAGTATTCCTTTCTTACTGTTTTTCCTTCATTTTATGCATGTTTAGCCTAGAATCTATGAGATAGGTTTAATTTTAAGAAATGTTTTTCACAACGAACACCACGATGATTCAAAGTCGTTTCCGTTGCGGGAGTTTCATTCCCTTCAATTTGTAGCCGAGCCAAGTTGGTTTTTCGTTGTGCAAACTATTTTTCTTAAAACTAGGTGGGTTTACTTTAATTCATGAGATGAATTGTGGTATTGCATGTTGGATGTTTCGGTTTTGGCACTTGAATTTTAGATTTACATTTCGTTGATGAGATCAATGTAAGGGTCGTTGTTTTGGGCAATTATTATGTAAATCGAGTTTGTAAGCCTTTGTCGTTAGTGGAAAGAGTTGTTGTGAAGAAATTTGAGCAGAATCGCGCGAAAAACGAAGAAGAACAGCAAAGGAGTTTGTTGTTCTGTCGACAGCTTTGAGACGTTGTTCTTCGGCGTCTCAACGTTGTCCGTGCGGTGAAGGAAGCTGTTGTAGTGCAACGTTGTGACGCAAGGTATTGCGTTGCAACGCCGCTTGCGTTGAGAACGAAGGCCTTGATGTTTGAACGCCGCAGCTGGCGTTACCAACGCCACGGCGTTACAGCGTTACATATGCCGTCGCGTTAGGGTAGTTTCGCGAGAAAAACGCGCATAGTGGCAACGTGGAGGGACTTCGAGGGCAGCGGTTCGAGCAACTGCTCACATTTTTTCATTTTTATTTTATTTAATTAATGTAAAATGTATTTATTTTATTAATTTTATTAATTAATATTAATATAAATATTTTATTAATGTTAATTAATTTAATTAAAGTCCCTAGGGTGCCAAAACCGGTCCAATTTTGCTATTTAATTTATTTTATGCATGTGATGTATGAAATTTATTGATCTATGTGCATAATGTATGTCATATAGATTAAAATCCCACATTAGGTTAAACATTTCATGCATCATATTTATATTATAAGAGTTATAATATATATTATGCATGATAGGATTATATTATAAGTGTTATAATATAATGCATGTTTTAATTTAATTAATATAAGTGTTATAGTTTTAAATTAATAGCATGAGCATGCATTTATTCATGTGATGAATGTATGTTATATAGTTTATTATTCATGTGATGAATGATCAAGCACTATAATATAGAAATGCATGTAACCAAAGTTAATTATTAGTTTTAAATTGTTTAGAACTTGAATAATTAGACTTAGGTTTTCTAGTTCTAATAAGATTAGAATTAGGAAATCAAATATGACTTATGAATGGTGACTAATTAGTAACTCTGTCTAAGGAAGGTTCTATCTAAGGCTGGGATATTTAAGCTGATGCTTTGCGGAACACACGTACCTGAGAACCGACCTGGGAGTGAATTTGATCCAGAGATTCATAGGTTATATTCTCGGGAGTGTCGTTTATTAAAAGTTAATTAATTTACTCATGTAGACCTAAGTTAATAATGTGATTATAAACTTAGGCTAATCCAATATAAGAGTTATATTGGTAGACTTAGGTAAATATTAGCCGATTTATCTAGGTCAATCCCGATTAATTTAAAGTGTTGAGTGGGAGGAAATAAGGTGTATAAGATACATTTAATTTTCCGACCACAAATCTCCTTTAAGTTCACACCGTGAGATCCATACTCGGCCTCGTGGCACAAATGGAGTGTCCCCCTTCGGATGGTATTTGTATGGGTTAATATCAACGTGAATGGAGAGAGTACTTATAATGAGTGGGAGTGGGACCTGTGAAAACAGGACCCACGGTCTCTTCTTTCGATTCACACCCTGAGATGCCTATGATCCGCCTGCTAGTTTGGCCTGGACCAGACAATCCCTTCGGAGTGCCTTGATCATGGGAGTCGGAACACCGTGGATTCTCGAAAGGGATACAATTTCCTTGTTGGTTTTCCTTCGTGGTTCACCCTTCGGTGGCTATTGTTTGGACGGATACTTGGAAATTTAAAGATAGAGGGTGACACTCACGGGATTCATTAAGAGTTAATGGATTCTGACCGAATAATGGTAACTAGATGCCTAATGAAATAAGAGTTATTCTGGTATTAGGGTTTGGTCGAGAAAGTCTCGTCCCAGAGGAGGAGTGTTTCTGTTCACCCTTCGGTGGCGGTCATTCTAAACCTTTGGGGTGTCATTGCAATTTTTAAAGACCTAGGGATCATAGGATAAAAATTTGCTAAAACCTGATTTGATTTTCAAAGTTTTTGCGAGACTAATACAAAGTTTTTCTTGTTTTCAGCAAAAATATCTAGTTCAATAATTGCACTCTTAGCTTTAGACAAACTCGTAGGAGATAACTTTCAAACGTGGAAGAATAATATCAACATGATTTGTGTAACTGGCGACGTAAAGTTCGTGCTCACTCCGGAGTGTCCTCAGGTGTCAGGCTCGACTGCATCGCGAAGTGTTCGTGATGCATACGATCGGTGGATTAGGGCCAATGAAAAGGCCAAGGTCTACATAATTGTCAGCTTATCTGAGTAAAGAAGCATGAGGTGATGATCACTGCTAAGGAGATCATTGAGTCTCTACAGGAAATGTTCGGACAATAGTCCTTTTAGGTCCGGCATGATTCCCTCAAACACGTCTTCAATGCTAGGATGAAGGAAGGGACGTCTTTTCGTGAACATGTTTTGGACATGATGACCCACTTTAATCTGGCAGAGATGAACGAGGCTTTGATCGACGAGTCAAGCCAGGTCAGCTTTATCTTGGAGACTCTTCCGAAGAGTTTCCTTCAGTTTCGTAGTAATGCTATTATGAACAAAATTAGCTACACTCTGACCACCCTTCTTAACGAACTACAGAAATTTCAGTCCTTGATGAGGATCAGGACACCGGAAGCTGAGGCAAACGTTCCCTTCAGGTCCTTTCACAGGGGTTCGACCTCTAGGACAAAATCTATAGGTTCTTCAGGCCCAAAAGAGAAGAAGAAGAAGATGAAGAACGACAAAGTTTACCGTGTTGCCGCCAAAAAGAGAAAAAAGGTTAAGGAAGTTGCAGAAAAAAGAAAGTGTTTCCACTGCAACGGGGATGGTCACTGGAAGAGAAACTGTCCCAAGTTCCTTGCCGACAGAAGGAAAGAAGGTAAATGTGATTTACTAGTAACTGAAACTTGTCTAGTAGAGAGTAATGACTCTGCCTGGATACTGGATTCAGGTGTCACTGACCATGTTTGTTCTTCTTTCAGGAAATTAGTTCCTGGTAGCAGTTGCGAGAGGGTGAGATAACGCTACGGGTTGGATCCGAGGAGGTTGTCTCTGCTGCAGCGGCTGGCACGGTGAAGCTTTTTTTTGGTAGGATGTACTTATTATTAGATAATTTGTACATAGCGTCAAGGTTTACTAGAAACCTTGTTCCCATTTCCTGCCTTATTGAACATTGTATATCTGTTAATTTTGAATTAAATAAAGCATTTATTTGTTTCAAACACAACTTGTTTTGTTCTGCTTCACTTGAGAATGATCTATACGTTTTGAAACCTAATTTGGTCAAAAGTGTTTTGAATACTTAATTGTTTAAAACAACAGAAACACGAACTAAAAGAATAAAGGTTTCTCCAAAAGAAAATGTCCATGTTTGGCATCTAAGGTTAGGCCACAATAATCTCAATAGGATTGAGAGACTAGTGAAGAGTGGACTTCTAAGCGAGTTGAAAGAAAACTCTTTACCGGTATGTGAGTCATGCCTTGAAGGCAAAATGACCAAACGTTCTTTTAGTGGAAAAAGATATAGAGCCAAAGAGACTCTTGAGCTTATACATTCTGACCTCTGTGGTCCGATGAGTGTCAAAGCACGAGGAGGTTACGAATACTTTGTATCTTTTATAAATGACTATTCAAGGTATGAGTATATTTACCGAATGCATAGGAAGTCTGAAACTCTTGAAAAGTTCAAGGAGTACAAGATTGAGGTTGAGAACCTGTTAGGTAAAACAATAAAAACACTTCGATCGGATCGAGGTGGAGAATATATGGACACTGAATTCCAGGACTATATGATAGAACATGGAATTACGTCCCAACTCTCAGCACCTTGTATGCCACAGCAGAATGGTGTATCGGAGAGGAGAAACAGAACCCTGTTGGACATGGTTCAATCGATGATGAGCTACGTTCGTCTCCCTAATTCTTTTTGGGGTTACACAGTGGAGACTGTGGTTTATATTTTGAACAATGTTCCGTCGAAAAGTGTTTGTGAAACACCTTTCGAACTCTGGAATGGACGTAAAGACATTTTACACCATTTCAGAATTTGGGGATGCCCGACCCATGTGTTGGTGTCAAACTCGAAGAAGTTGGAACACCGTTCAAAATTATGCCTCTTTGTAGGTTACCCTAAAGAGACAAGGGGTGGTCTGTTTTACGATCCTAAGGAAAATAAGGTGCTTGTGTCGACAAACGACACTTTCCTTGAGGAATGCTACATCAGGGATCATTTATCTAGGAGTAAAATTGTGTTAAATGAAATGGACAGTACATCAGCAAGAGTTGTTGATGGGGCTAGTACGTCAACAAGTGTTGTTGATCCTAGCTCGTCTAGTCAAGTCCATTCTCAAGAGTTGAGAATGCCTCGACGTAGTGGGAGGGTTGTGAGACAGCCTGAACGTTACATGGGTTTAGCTGAAACCCAAGTCATCACCCCTGATGATGACTGCGAGGATCCATTGACCTATGATCAAGCAATGGCAGACGTTGACAAAGACGAATGGATTAAAGTTATGGACCAGGAAATGGAGTCGATGTACTTTAATTCTTTCTGGGATATTGTGGATCAACCGGATGGGGTAAAACCTATTGGTTGTAAATGGATCTACAAGCGTAAACATGGCGTAGATGGGAAGGTGCAGACCTTCAAAGCCCGACTAGTGGCAAAGGGATTTATCCAGGTTGAAGGGGTTGACTATGAGGAAACTTTTTCTCCTGTTTCCATGGTAAATTCGATCAGGATTCTTCTGGCCATTGTCGCATATTATGACTATGAGCTATGGCAGATGGATGTCAAGACAACCTTTCTGAATGGCAATCTTGATGAAACCATCTACATGGACCAACCCAAAGGTTCATTGTCCAAGGCCAAGAGCAAAAGGTTTTCCAGCTTCATAGGTCTATTTATGGACTGAAACAAGCCTCGAGGTCTTGGAATATAAGGTTTGATAAGGCGATAAAATCTTATGGCTTTGATCAGAATGTTGACGAGCCTTGTGTCTACAAGAAAATCGTCAACAGTAATGCCATATTTCTGATATTATATGTGGATGATATCCTTCTCATTGGGAATGAGGTAGGATTTCGTACTAACATTAAGAAATGGTTGGCTTCACAATTCCAAATGAAAGATTTGGGAGAGGCCCAGTATGTTCTAGGTATCTAGATAGTACGGAACCGGAAGAATAAAACGCTAGCCATGTCTCAGACGTCTTATATTGATAAGATGTTTTTAGATGTAAGATGCAGAACTCCAAGAAGGGTGTGTTACCTTTCAGGCATGGGGTTCACCAGCCTAAGGATCAATGTCCTAAGACGCCTCAAGAGGTTGAGGATATGAGACAAATCCCCTATGCTTCAGCTACAGGGAGCCTCATGTATGCCATGTTGTGTACTAGGCCCGACATCTGTTATGTAGTTGGAATTGTCAGTAGGTATCAATCCATCTAGGATTAGATCACTGGACAGCCGTAAAGGCAATCCTCAAGTATCTTAGGAGAACGAAGAACTACAACCTTGTGTATGGGAGTGGGGATTTGATCCTTACAGGATAAACAGACTCTGACTTTCAGACCGATAAGGATTCTAGGAAATCCACTTTGGGGTCAGCGTTCATTCTAAATGGAGGAGCTGTAGTGTGGTGAAGCCTCAAGCAGGGATGCATTGCTGATTCCACAATGGAAGTCGAGTATGTTGTGGCTTGTGAAGCTACAAAGGAAGTTGTTTGGCTTAGGAAGTTCATGATGGATTTTGAAGTTGTTCCAAATATGAAGTTGTCGATTACCTTATTTTGTGACAACAGTGGTGCAGTAGCCAACTCAAGAGAACCTCGGAGTCATAAGAGGAGCAAGCACATTGAGCGAAAGTATCACCTGATACGGGAAATTGTGCACCGTAGAGACGTGACAGTCACGGAGATAACGTCGGAGCACAACGTTGCTGATCCATTTACAAAGGCCCTAGAGAGTCTAGGTCTTCGAGTGCTTCCTGACTAGGGCAAGTGGGAGTATTGTAAAGGGTATGCAATGCCCTAGTTTATTGTATTTTATTGTACATTTGAGAAATGCATTTTGTACTCCACTAGCTTAGTCCAAGTGGGAGTTTGTTGGGATGTATGTCCTAATCTCGTATATGTTTGTAACATTACTTATTGAAATAAATAAGAGTTATTTTTTTCATCACTTTGTGTCTCGCATATTTACAAACTTTATCCAATAAACTAAGCTCCAGGGTCATTGAACTATGAGAGAACTAGAACTCAAAAGGTGTGTAGTGGATACACAGGAAGGATCACGTTCGAGTTAATGACCCGAACGGTCTACAGTATACGGATAGGATTGGAGACCTAACCCTGGATACACTGTGGATACGGCCCGCTTTGTATTAGATACAAACGAGGTGATCCAACTCATTCATGTGGTTGACATGCGAGTGGGGGCATCCTGTGCAATGAGATTGTACAAGACCGGACCGTGAATTATTAAACCTACTGATATAACACTGTTAACAGTATAGGACTAATAACTTCGTAGATGACCAATAGTGACTCGACCTTAATCCTGAGCGTGTTACGAACTCCTGTCTGCGGGGGTCTGTCCTTTGACTAGTACGGGTGAGGGTGGTCACAGTTACTCACCCAATATGCCTATCTTCTCAAGGACAGGACCACGTGGGGAGCTTGGAACTTGACTACGCGAGATGGAATTCACTCGTTCCCGAATCAGAAAAACTAGAGGGCTTGTTCCCTTAAGTGTTGCCTCAGGGCTTGGACCACGGGCGCCCACCCTCTCACTGGCCCGAGAGGGATGTTGTTTATGGTAGGACCATACAACGTTGTTGTTCATTAGAGGAGCAGTGGGACTTAAGGAACAAGAGGTAGACACAGGGGTAAAACGGTAATTGACCCAGCAGTGTCTATGAACAACCTGTGAAGGGTCGACTCACGGGCATTGGTTATGTCAATGGACACAACTTGTCCTACAGTGATGGGTGTGCAGCTACGGGTTTTAGTAGAGTGTTATCGTAGCTAATGAATGTTGAATAATCGGGTCAAAGAGTTTGACAGGTTAATCTTGGATCATTGAAGCTCGTCATCTGTAGGTCCATTAGGTCCCTTGGTTTGCTCAAACTGGATAAATTGAGGGTTTACAGTTTAGTGTGGATTTGAAGTGTTCAAATTCATTAAAAAGGTATTTATGTCATTTATATGAGATATGATTGACATAATATATAGTTTAATGTGAATGAGATTCATAATAAACTATAGGTTAGCCTAATTGATTAATTAGTGCTAATTTAGAGAAATTGGATTGAGAGAAATTAAATTGAATGTGATTCAATTTAAAATCCACAATTATACAAATGTGATTCGTATAATAAGATATGAGATATCTTATTATATGTGTTATGCAAATATGATTTGCATAACCTAATGTTGTGGTAAAATGGTAAATAGGTGGAGATTTCAACTCCACCTATCACCATTATAAAAGCACCTTTGCAAGAATGATTGCTTAAGGTTTTTCCATTTTCTGGAATCTCACCAAAAATCTCTCTTTCAAATTCTCTCAATCTCTCAAATTCTCTCTACCCCAAACCAAAGGGAGTTCCACCACTCTCCTTCTACCGACCGAGAACAATCGAGAAGATCGTTTTGGAAGTGTCCAATCCGTTCAGTTCGAGAGTTCGTGATTGTAGATATCGAGGACACGAAGAGTTCGTGATCGGAGAAGGAAATCTTGAAGAAATGTTCTTCAACAAGTATTCCTTTCTCACTTTTTTTCCTTCGTTTTATGCATGTTTAGCCTAGAATCTATGAGATAGGTTTAATTTTAAGAAACGTTTTTTACAACGAACACCACGACGATTCAAAGTCGTTTCCGCTGCGGGAGTTTCATTCCCTTCAACTCCCACTTGAACAAAAACTCTAGTGGGGTACATTACAATCTAACACAGTGGTTACAGAGACACAAAATACAATAACCTAGGGCATCCATATACCCATTACATATCTCCCACTTGCTCTAGATTAGCCTATGTACATATCTCGTAGACCTAGACTCTCCAGATGACCCTCGAACACTTTAGTCATGAGAGTCTTTGTATACGGATCAGCTATGTTGTGCTCCGAAGTGATCTTCGTGACTGTCACATCTCCACGTTGCACTATCTCTCGTATCAGGTGATGCTTCCTCTCGATGTGCTTGTCTCGCTTGTGCCTGCGACGTTACTTCGAATTTGCTACCGCACCTTTGTTGTCACAGTATAAGGTGATGGGAAATTCCATATTTGGAACAACTTCCAAATCAGTAAAGAATTTCCTTAGCCAAACAACCTCTTTAGCTGCTTCACAAGCAGCGACATACTCTGCCTCCATGGTGGAGTCAGCGATGCATCCTTGCTTGATGCTTCACCACACTATAGCTCCCCCGTTAAGGGTGAAAACTGATCCCGATGTGGATTTCCTAGAATTCTTATCAGTCTGAATCAGTGTATCCAGTAAAGATCAAATCCTTAATCTCATACACAAGTATATAGTCCCTCATTCTCTTAAGATACTTGAGGATATTTTTAACTGTGGTCCAGTGGTCTAACCCTAGATTGGACTGGTACCTACTGACTATTCCCACTTCATAACAAATGTCTGGCCTCGTGCACAACATAACATATATTAAGCTACCTACTGCAGAGGCATAGGGAATACGTCTCATATCCTCAACTTCTTGAGGTGTCTTAGGACACTGTTCCTAATACAAATGAACTCCATGCCTGAAAAGTAATAAACCTCTCTTGGAATTCTGCGTCGAATATCGGGCCAACATTTTGTCCATGTAAGATGCTTGAGACAGAGCTAGCGTTCTGTTCTTGCGATTCCTAAAAATTTGAATCCCAAGAACATATTGTGCCTCTCCGAAATCTTTCATTTGGAATTGGGTTGCTAGCCATTTCTTTATGTCAGTTAGGTATCCTACATCATTCCCAATGAGTAGGGTATCATCCACATAAAGTACTAAGAAAGCTACTTTGTCGTTGATGATCCTCTTGTAAACACAAGGCTCATCAACGTTTTGGTCAAAGCCATAAGACTTGATTGCAGTGTCAAATCTTATGTTCCAAGATCTGGATGCTTGTTTCAACCCATAAATGGATCAGTTGAGCTTGTAAACTTTTTGCTCCTGACCTTGAGCTATGAACCCTTCGGGTTGAGACATATAGATGCTCTCGTTAAGATTACCATTCAAAAAGGCAGTCTTAACGTCCATTTGCCAGACTTTATAATCATAAAATACGACTATGGACAAGATTATCCTTATAGACTTAAGCATAGCAACAGGGGAAAAAATCTCTTCATAGTCAACTCCTTCCTCTTCATAGTCAACTCTTTCCCTTTGGGTGAAATCCTTTGCTACAAGTTTTGCCTTAAAGGTCTGTACCTTTTCGGTTGCATCTCTCTTTCTCTTATAGATCCATTTGCAGCTTATGAGTCTTATCCCTTCAGGCTTGTCTACAAGTTCCCAAACTGAATTAAAGTACATCGACTTCATTTCAAGGTCCATGGCTTTGATCCATTAGTCCTTATCTACGTCATTCATTGCATGTTTATAAGACAATGGATCCTCTACACCGTCATCAGGTATGACAACTTGAGTTTCAGCTAAACCTAAGTAGTGGTCAGGTTGGGAAACAACCCTCCCACTACGTCGAGGCATTCCCAACGATTGAGAAGGACGAGACTGACTCGATGTGTCGGCTTCTTCATCAACTCTTGATGAAGGTCCAGCTTGATCAACAATTCTTGTTGACATATCTGTAGCTTCATTTAATACTAACTTACTACGCGGTTTATGGTTCCTCATGTGATCTTCCTCCAAGAAAACGGCGTTTGCTAAGAATTTGATCCTTACAAGATACAATGACTTTGACTTTTAGACTCATAAGGATTCTAGAAAATTCACATTAGGCTTATTGTTCACTCCGAATGGAGGAGTTACAGTTTGGCGGTGCATCAAGCAAGGATGCACCTCGGACTCTACAATGGAGGTCGAATATGTAGTTGCTTGTGAAGCTGCTTGGTTTAGAAAGTTCTTAACCGATTTGGAAGTTATTCCAAAATCAAGAGAACCTAGAAGATAAGATAGGCAAGCACAACATTGTTGGTTCTTTTACAAAGGCTTTCACGACTAAAGCATTTATGAGTCATGTATCGTCTTTACTAGGGCAAGTGAGAGTTATGTACTGGGTATGTTGATGCCCTAGTTTATTGTATTTATATGATACTTTGTTGTATTATATTATACATCCCACTAGCTTTAGGTTAAGTGAGAGATTGTTGGGATTTATGCCCTAAACTCGTAGATTTGTAAATAGAATTTATTTATTCAATAAAATAAGAGTTATTTTATTCATTTTATAGACCCACTTAAACTTCAATCTAATAAGCAAGAATCCAAGGTTATTTATGTAACTTGAGCAGTATGCAGTAGACATACGAGTGGATCATGTTCAAGTAATAACCTAAAGGGTCTATAGTATATGGATAATGTTAAGTACCTTAGCCTGGTAACACTGTGGATACGACCCGCTTTGTATTCGATACAAATGAATTGATCTGATTCGTTCATGTAGTAGACATGCGAGTGAGGGTAACTCGTGCGATGGGTTTGTACAAGGTCGGACCGAGAATTGTTAACCAACTGTTGTAACACTATTAATTGTTTAGGTTTAATAATTTATAGATGACCATTAGTAACTTGACCTTAATCCTGAGCGGGTTACAAACTCCTATCCACGAGGTGTTGTCATTTGACTAGCATGGGTGGAGGGGTTCGAGTTATTGACTCAATATGCCCACCTTCTTAAGGATAAAACCGAGTGGAGAGCTGGGAACTTAACTCCGCGAGATGGAATTCACTCATTCCCGAGCCTAGAAAAAATAAATGGGTTGTTCCCTTAAGTGCTGACTCTAGGACTTCAATAACGAGGACTTCCCCTCTCACTGGCCTGAGAGGGACTTTCTTTATGGTTGGACTAGAAACAAGTTGTTCATTAGAGGATCAGTGGTACTTAAGGAGAAAGACGTAATTATAGGGGTAAAACAGTAATTTGACCCAACTATGATTATAAACAACTCATGAAGGATCGACTTACGAGTATTGATTATGTCGATGGATACAACTTGTCCTATAATGAGAAGAGTGCAACTATAGGTCTTTAGTGGAGTGACCTATAGTTAATGAATGTTGATTAATTCAATTAAAGAGTTTAATTAGTTAATCTCGAATCATTGGTGTTTCTGATCTATCAGTCCATTAGGTTCCCCTACTAGCTCCCATGGGTTAAATAAGAATTATATGTTTTGAAAAATTTTGAAATGTTCAAATTATCAATGGAATGTATATGTATATTAATTATCTAAGATATAATTGGCATAATATAAAGTTAGTTTTGAATAAGGTTCAAGATTAATCATAAATAAGATTCATAGTAGAACTATATAATATATTTGAATTAAATTCAAATATTAATATGAATTGTGTTCATATTAAAACTATAGGTTATATGAGAGAAATGGATTTAATTAAATATATGATATTTAATTTTAAAATACAAATTTAATTAGTATGCTACAAAGTAATGGTAGAATAAATGGATGGAGGAAGTTATCTCTACCAATTTCACTATATATACATGAATATAGATGCATGTCGAAAAGCTTTGTGAAAACTTTAGCCACTTTGTGAGACAAAGAGCTTTCCTCCATATTCTATCATTCTCTCTTCTCTCAAAGAGAAATCACATTTTCTCTCTAGAATTCTCTAAAAAGAAAAAGCTCTCACAAGCCAATTCTTGTCCTGAAGATAGTAGGGAAGATCAAGTGGAGGTGTCTCGGCACATCTAGAGGGCGATCATTACAGAGAACAATGAATTACGAAGAAGAACGATCTAAAGGTATGTTGTAGATCTCATTTTATTTCATGCTTAATTCTTAATTTTTTGTGTGATCTTGTAATTTCTGCAAAATATAAAACAAATGTGTTCATACGCTTTCGCTAAGGAATCTGATTCCTTTCAAAAACCTCCACAGGCGGATTGGTCATAATCAACTCCATCTACCCCATAATCATAGAACCATTTGTATGCAAAACCAATCCCAAACATTTGCCTCCCATCTTCTATAAAGAAATAAACAAGATATAAATTAGTCCTAGTATATACTTTAGTAGTTTCCTAATTCTAAAGGTTAAGTTTAACTAATATATCCTTAAGCATAATTTCTATTCTAATCTTTATTTTATTTTTTTTTTTTTTGAAGAATTCTATTCTAATCTAGAGATAAGCATTCAAACATTTTATATTCAATTACAAAATATTATTTAACTCGATTTCTAGTTTAAAAAGCTTAAAACCAATTTATTCGAATATTAAACTCAATTTCTAAAATTTAATCAAAATCTAGTGATCAACATTTAAATATTTTCTCATCAATTACAAAAAAAAAAAATTATCAAATTCAATTAATAAGAAAATTATCAAAATCTATAGATAACATTCAAAATAATATAATGTAAAAATTATCATGTAAAAACGGTAAAAAAAAAAAAAAACACACATTCAATTAATAAGAAAATTATGAAAAAAAATTATCAAAATCTAACCTCCAAAATAATACCATGTAAAAATGAAATCCAACACAGTTTGAAAAAAATATAAAATTATCATGTAAAAAAAATCTTCTCAATATATCTTCTCTATTTCTAACAAATAATGTAAAAAAAATCCCAATAAATCTTATTAGACAAATACAAGAATGATGAAATTCAACGATGCTAACTAAATTCATATGAGCATTCAATATATCTACAATAAAAACAAGTAAAACGACAAGAAAGTAGTGAGAAAGATTAAAAAAAAAACTCACGAATCCGACAAATTTAGTAGTTCTTGAATATGGTGGATGTCTATGTAGAACCATAAAATGTTTGTCTACTTCAATACCAACAAAGATCAACATTGTTTGCTAAGAAGAAGATAAAGATTAGGTAGGGTAGAAAAATAGAAGGAAGAAAACGATGGAGAGTAATGGGTACAACTTTTCAATTTAAAAATCGAATGTGGGGATCTTCTTTTATTTTTGAAAGATGGGGCCTTTTGGGTTTCTGTTATGGTCGTCTCTTCAAAAGCAAATTTGGGCATTCAGATGAATCCAACTAGCCGAATATTTTGAGGTATGTCATGGATGAGATGACCATCTGGCGCATATATACATGGTTGTCTCTTCAAGAGACGATCATCCGCTAGCTCTTAAAAACAACAATATTTTTATAATAAGTTTGGAAAATGCAATAGTTTTATATTAAATTTCTAACGATACAAAATTAATAAAAAAGATGAAGTTTGTTATGAATGTAGTCAGTAAAATGTTGAAAGCTAGAATCCAAACGAACCAATATATTCACAACCTTAAAATTCTAGTGTCGATTAGCTTCATCCCAAATCCTGTCGTACAATATGCTTACTAATTAGAAAGACATTTGAATCTAAGAACATGCATGAAGCTATAACCGGAAAAATAGCATAAAGAAGAAGAGAAAAACTAAAAATAATGGAAAAAAAAAACATAAACAAATCTGAAAATTGGAAGGATGAAACCAAAATACAAGTCAACAAATGGAAACAAAAAAAACATAGAGTAAGATATGAAAAAGAATAAAAGAAAATAAATTAAATAATTAGTAAATCAATAAGGCTTGAAAAAAATAAGAAAGTCGGATTAAAAAAATAATTCTTAGAAATAAAATTGTTGTTGCCAAATTTTGGACAGGAGAATACACCTGACCTCCACGTGACAACGACGGTAAATTTGTAATTCCTATGGGAAGAACGCAACCTGCAAAATAAGGAAAACCTGGACACATGTGTGGTGTAGGCCACACAAGCTCCGATGCTTAAGTTAGTGAGGGTCTCTGAGAGAATTATAGAGAAGTTTTTGTATAATGGTGACTAGCATTAACTTACCCTGCTCCCCCCTCCTAGGAGAGATTAAATAGTTTCCCCTCACGTTCTTCCATGGCCTCTTGGGTAAAGGAGAGATTGTGGGGAAGTTGAATATGGGCTTTCGGGCCTTCTGGAGTCGCTGCGAGGCTGGAGATCAATCTTGTAGCTGATCAATCTTTGTGTGGCTTGGGTAGAGCTCAAACGGTGGAGCTTTACTCTGGTTGGCCTCGGCAGGTCGAAGCCCAAGCTCGTCTTCTCGTCCCGTCTCTTCTCGGTTCTAGGGTATTCTGTGGGTTTTTTTGGCCCATTGAGAAAAGGGAAGGTCTGGAGAGGGCTGGAAACAAGCCTATGGGCCGCGTGGGATTGAAGCAAGGCCCAGGATATGACCTTGGATTTGGTCGGCCTCGGCCTCGTCCGAGGCCGACCACGGGCTTGGGCTTAAGCCTAAGCCTAGACTCCTTTCTTGGGGTGTTGGGCGAGGGTAGAGCCCAAATGGGAGGGCTCTACCCTGGTCGGCCTCGGCCTATGCCGAGGTCGACCACGCGTTTGAGTCGAATCCCAAGCACGTCCTCTCATCTCGTTTCGCCTTGGTTCAGTCCTCGTTCGATTTCGGCCCGTTTTGACCTCGTATTGGGCTTCTTATTTTGTCTGACTCTTTGCCTTGGTCATTTGACCTGCCCATTCTCGTTGGTCCAATTTAACCCATAACATTAGCCCCACTCCCTAGTTAGGATTTGAGATTTGGATCTTGCGAATTAATCGCATGGAGCCTGACTTGGGAGTAGCCTACTGAACTTTATATTCAATCTCCTAGAATGTCAATTTCTCCGTTATCCAATTTGGAATTCAGGTTCTCGTCACGCTTATTCTGCATTTCGATTTGCCTGGTTCCTTAGTCAAATTTCTTCGGAGTCATTTCAAACATTTCAAGGGTTGCCTCGAATTCTCTCTAGTTATTGTTGTCCATCCTTATGAGGATATTCAGTCAATTTCTCCGGTATTTAATACAAATGTCAGGATCTCGTCACGCTTAATTTGCGTTTTCGATTCTCCTAGTAAGGTTTATTCGGAGTCATTTTAGACATTTCGAGGGTTGCCTCGAATTTTCCCCAGTTTCTGTTGTCCATTCTTATGAGGATATTCAGTCTACTAGGGGGTCAATTTCTCCGTTATTCAATGGGATTCTAGGTCAGTCGTCATGCTTATTCTGCATTTCGGATGTTCCCTTTCCCCTTAGATCATCCCAAGATTATTTCTCTTGGGGGTTTATGCTCTCATCTAGATTCACAACCTGTGTCGTTCTCTAGTGATTTTACATACTTGAGGTTGTTCTCAAGTTTAAGCGGGATTGTTGTTAATCTCTACGAGAATTATTTTGGACTTTTTGTCCCCTCGTAGGAGGAAAATTTTTTCATCCAACAACCGTGTTGCTTCATGTCTTCTTACAAGAGGAATTTTCCAGTCATCCAAGTTCCTTGTAGCTTCACATCGAGCTAGCCTCAGACCATGAGAGGAGAAAATAGAAATTGAAGAATTGAAGTGGGAGGTTGGGGTCGGCTCGGCCTCGGCCAGGTTGACCTTGGCTTCGGTCAGGTCGGCTCGGGCTCGACCGAGTTGCCCTTGGCCTCGGTTAGTTCGGCTCGGCTTATTCTGGTCTGCTCGGCTTCGTTCAGGTCGGCTCGAGTTCGTCCAGGTTGACCTTGGCCTCGGTCAGGTCGGCTCGGCCTCGACCTCGGCCTATTCGGGTCGTCTCCGGCTTACTCTGTGGAATTTTTCTTTTTGGTTATGTTTCGCATAGCTTCTGCTTTTTTGTTCAATAGGGAAGCATATCCCTTTAGTAGCCCTTTTACTCAAGTAAGAGTTTCAGTTTTGCAAATTGTGCTTGAGTGATACAATTATAGCTTGAGAAAGATGATTCATTCATAATAAAATATCATGTATGATTGAAATTCTAAATGCTGACAAGAACTGTCCTCACCGAAGAGGAGAATAAAACAAAATAATCTATTGATAATAGATTCTAAGGTGTTCTGCATTCCAAGGGTGGGAAAGAACTTTTTCCTTGTGATCAATTAGAGTGTAGTGCCACGTTGGGCCTAGCGCACCTGATGATGGATCCTTGGTATTTTGCATGACTTTTCTTAGCACGAGATCTCCTTCTTTGAAACTTCGTTTCTTGACTGTTGCATTGTAGTACCACTCGTAATTCTTTCTTGTATTCTCACGCTCAAGGTGAGCTTTTTCTCTGTGCTCTTCTAGTAGGTCTAAGCTTAGTCTCATTGACTCCTCATTCTGTTAAGGGTCAAATTCTTCTACTCTTGGCGAGGGTAAACCAATCTCAACAGGGATGACTGCCTCAGCACCATAAGTAAGTGAGAAAGGGGTCTCGCCTGTGGTAGATCTTGCAGTGGTCTTGTATGCCCATAACACATTATGTAACTCTTCTGCCCATGTTCCCTTTAGATTTTCCAACTTTGTCTTGAGATTTAATTTGATAATCTTGTTCACTGCTTCCACTTGTCCATTGGCTTGAGGGTGTGCTGGAGATGAGCATCGATGATCAATGTTAAGATCTTCACAAAATTTTCTGAAGGTTGCATTATCGAATTGTTTTCCATTGTCTGAAGTAATGACATTAGGAATTCCAAAACGACATACTATATTTCTCCAAACAAAACTAGTTATCTTCTTTTCTGTGATTGTTGCCAATGTTTCTGCTTCAACCCACTTTGTGAAGTAATCTACTGCCACAACTGCAAATTTAGTTTGCCCTTTACCTAGGGGAATGGGTCCAATAAGGTCTATTCCCCATTGTGCAAAAGGCCAAGGGCTCACTACACTTGTCAATAGTTCTGGCGGTTGCCTTGGAATTGGAGCGAATCGTTGACATCGATCACAGGATCTTGCGAAATTGCTTGCATCCTGAAGCATTGTCGGCCAATAATATCCTTGCTTTGTGATCTTGTGACATAAGGATCTTCCGCCTGAGTGGTTACCACATATTCCTTCATGGATCTCTCTCATCACATATTCTACTTCATTAGGTGTAAGACATCTCAAGAGTGGCATTGAATAACCTCTCTTATAGAGTTTACCATCTCTGAGTAGGTAATGAGTTGATCGCCTTTGTACTCGTTTGGCTTCTACTTTTCCTAAGGGTAATTTTCCCTCTTTCAAGTATTCCAATATAGGATTCATCCAGAAGGAGATCTTCTTGGCCTCAGCCTCGGCTGAAATCTCCTCGACTTCGCTCGAGTCTTTCTCGGTTTTGGCCGAGTGGTCTTCGACCTTTGCCTCATCTGGCTTGCTTCCTGATTCCATTATCTCCTCTTTGCATATGGTTGGTTCGTATAGGATTCCAACTGGAACTATTCGACTCAGTTCAGTTTCATAAGCTGCTGCTAATCGAGCTAAAGAATTAGCATTGGCATTTTGTGATCTCAGGATTTGCTTGAACTCGTTTTTGGAGAACGAGGCAAGTAGTTCCTTGACCTTTGACAAATATTTTGTCATTCTTCTTTCTTTAGCTTGATATTTATTGGTTACCTGTTTTACTATTAGCTGAGAATCACTCAAAACTAATAGATTAGAGATTCTTATCTCCTTGGCGATTCTCAATCCTGCTACGAGCACTTCATATTCAACCTCATTATTTGATGTCTTAAACTTGAATCTGAGAGCATATTCATACCTTTCTCCTTCAGGGGATTCAAGTAGGATTCCTGCTCTGCATCCTTTGACGTTAGAGGACCCATCAACGAACATTATCCAGGGCAGATTAGGGGTTTCTGGATGAGATGTCTCCATCTCTATTGCATATTGGAGATGGTCGATTCTTTTCCTCTTATGATCGACCTCGGCTTCCACGTGGTCGACCTCGACCTTGGCCTTCATACGATCAGTCTCAGCCTTAGCCCCCACGTGGTCCGCCTCGACCTTAGTTCCCACGTGGTCGGCTTCAGCCTGTGATAGGGTGAGCTCTGCTACGAAATCTGCCTTAGTTGCCATTAGATTTCTTTACTAAAACTACATTAGATAGCCGTTGGGGATAATGGACTTCCCTAATGAAATTGGCTCTTAGTAAATCATCTACCTAGTTGGCTATCATCTCGTTTCGCTCGTGATTGAATGTGCGTCGCTTCTGTTTTATGGGTTTGAAATCTCTGTTTACGTTCAACTAGTGAACCATGACATCAGGATCTATCCCTGGCATATCCTCATGAGACCATGCGAATAAATCTACATTGTCCCTCAAGAAACTAATCAGTTTTTCTTTCTGCTTAGCCCTAGGTTTGCTCCAATATTTACTCGTCTGTCTTCTGATGTGAGCGAGATAGATTCTAATTCCTCGGCAGGTTGCCCTCTTTGGTCGGTTTCATCCTTCCTGGGAGTGAGAGGTTTGGCAGTCACCTTCTTTATTGTCTCCTATTGTAATCCTTCCAGTCTACACTGCCACGTAGCTTGAACGAGCAAGTCGGCGTTGGCTTTATTCTGACGCTAGTTGGCCTCGGCCTTTTTGTGGTCGACCTCGGCCAACGAGCGGAGGTCACCGTCTTCACGCGATCCTTCTTGTTTTTGTTGCCAAGTAGCTTGAACGGTCTAATCGGCCTTGTCTCTCTGGTGTTGGTCGGTCCCTCCGTTGGCTCAATATGGTAATATTGAGGGTAGGAATGAAATTGAAGTGTTCAATTTCATATATGAGGTGTTATATCAATTATAGTGATTGATGCAGAAAATGTCAGGTGTCCTAAACTAATGCAACTAGGATGAGACTCTGACTCTCCTTTGACGTGCAAGTATACACGGTCAGTGCAGCAAGTGATAAGAAAAATATCGATCCCACAAAAACTAGTAGAATCTAAATCAATGAGTGTCCTAGAAATTTGTCTCCTATTTATTTTTTTTTGGTGCAATGCAATGGGCATGCAAATTTGTGTTAAACAAAATCAGTGAATGCAATAATATAATTTAATTTTTTTATCTTATTAATTGGATGAGTTAAGTATAACAAAGACTAATGCAATAATTCAAAAGTACGTGAAAACGTTAAAAACATAAACTAGACGAGAGTAAACTAGGGCTTTTAGATTGAGAGAAAGGCTTGGGTTAAGTTGAAGTTTCATGTATGATTAGAATAACAAATATGTGGTTGATGCCTTGAATTTACCTACACATGTGATCAAGTGAATTTTTTCAAAATCATTAAATTTTAAGACCAACAATTTTCCAACTGAGACCTAAATTACGCTCATGATTTCAAGGTTCCAGGTGGGTTAATTATCCCTAATTAACTCAAGATCCTAGAATGAAATTTTAATTTCCTAATTCACTAGCTTTTCCAAGTTCATGAATTTAAAGAGAAGTTAAAGTGGCCAAATTTTAACCCTCATGCATCGTTGTAAACATTAAAATCTCATAAATTCAACTAGGACATCAACCATTAATTTATTACAATTTATACATTGAAGAACAACTTAACCCGTGCCTAGGAGAATTTAGCTCATGATTGAGTCAAATTACACATCCTTAAGTTGAGCATGCTTTCACTAATCAAGAGATTTATATATAGAGAGCAAAGACAAAACAACCACACAATTTGTCTAACGATGAGCAATTTGACTTCTAATCGTGTAAAACAACCCAACAAAGCGTTGTTAAATTTGCAAGAATGATAAGCAATAGCACTTCAAAGTAAGGAATAGTTACACAAAGTGGAGCTTGTTTGTTTTTGCTTCAAAGAATTGCCTAGCAAAACACCTCAACTTTGGTCTAAGGCGGTACTTTGCTTCAAAGAACCGCCTCGATTGACTTCAACACCGATCCGCCAATTGCTTCAAAGAAATGGCTTATCGAAGTTATGCTCTTCACGGTTTACCGCACGCTATTGCTTCAAAGAATAAATCGGCCTCTAAGCATTACTTTGCTTCAAAGAACTTGCAAGCGGCACAAAGAACGCCTAGTGTCCCCACTGGCTTTGCTTCAAGAAACGCGAGCAAAGCGGCGGCGGCAACACCTCCAATCGTCCCACGGCTTTGCTTCAAGAAATGCGGCGCAAAGAATAACGCCCGGTGTCCCCACGGCTTTGCTTTCAAGAACGCGAAAAGCGGCAACAACACCTCCAATCGCCCACGGCTTTGCTTCAAAGAATGCGGCGGCAACAACGCCCGTTGTCCCCACGCGGCTTTGCTTCAAAGAACGCGAGCAACAACGATAGTCTCCGGGCGCCCACGCCTTGCTTTCCGTTGCTTCAAAGCAATACGATGGGTCGACTCTCCGATGCCGCCGCGCAATTGCTACAAAGAAATGTTCGCGCCTTCCTCCGACTAGTTTAGCACGGATTTGAGATGGCTCTTCCGATGCCCTCCACGAATCCTCTCTCCCGAATTTGTTGTAGCAATTCTCACCTCTCGATCATTTCCCACGATTGCTTCAAAGAATCTTTTTTTTTTCGATTTTCTCTCTCTAGAAAACTCCACACTACAGAAACTCCCTTCTCTTCTCCTTTTATTTTCTCCTTTTCCTATTCTCACAAGGAGATGTTGCCCTAGTTGGATAATTACGAAAAGGCCATTTAGGGTATAAAGACCATTTTGCCCTTCGGGTAAAATGTCTAAAATGCCCTTATGGGTTTTTTGTAATTTTTTTTCTTTTACACATCTCCTGCACACAAAAAAATCCTCATACATCATTATCAATCATAAATCAAACTAAATATGTAAAAGTTAAGAAAAATCTCAAATTGCGGTCTTTAATTACTTGTTAGCTAATTTCTCTAAATTTCTTAAATTAAAGCACAAAATCATGAAAATTAATTCTTTTAGAACCTAATGCTTAAATTCAAGATTTTCAACTAACATTCATAATTTAGGGATAGAATAACATGAAGGTCAATGAATTCTATGCAATTCAAGTTGATTAATCATCAAATTCTAGTAAAATAACTCTCCTATGGCGAGTTATCGACTTCCAAACTTGAACTACTCATTGTCCTCAATGAGTACTATTCCCTAAAAATTTTAAAGACCTTCCAAGACTCAAATCAATTGGGTTAACTGAACAAGAGTTAAAGACTTATGCTCTAAGTTGCAAGTTACTATTCATTCAATGCTTTCTAAGTGGTTCATCCAGAGTTTCCTTCATAACACTTATGTCTTAGTACCAAGAGCAAACCAACTAGGATCTAGCACCTATCCTCAATCTCAATCACTATAGTCCTAATCATTCAAATTAGGCAACCCATAGTTAAAGATAAGTCACAATCCAAAACTCGCATGTCTTCAAATTCATGATCATTCCTTTTTATTTTATTTTATATATATATATTTTTTAAAAACAAATATGTACATTACCCCTCCATTTCCTTAAACACAACTTAGGGCTAGTTTTGTTTTGTTTTTTGTTTTTTTTTCGACTCTCCCGTAGTTCTTAGAATGGCACACGTGGTTAGCGCAGCGCACCTAAGCAATGGGGTTCTCCCGTAGTTCTTAGAATGACACACGTGGTTAGCGCAGCGCATCTAAGCAATGGGTACAGGCTTCTCGCTTGATACCTTCGCTCCAAGAGGTCAGCATGGTTAGTGCCCAGACCCCCTGACATCGAGCACCAAGTAACTTGAACTGACTCTAAATAACGAAATGAATAACATATATTTGGTCTAGCCCAATGAAGTTTTAGGGAAATGAAAGGTTTGCACACTCTTTCTTTCTTTCACTTATTTTTTCTTTTTTTTTTTTTAAAAAAAGAATTTACCTTTCCCCCCAAACTTAGAGTACTCAATGTCCTCATTGAGTTAGGGAGGTCGAGTAACTCCCCCAAACTTGAAATGATCACAAAATCAGAGTTTACTAATTTTGGGGCGCTGTTAAATGATGTATGGGTTACCTAACTTGTCATGGCTTCTAGTTTTCGAATTTTTTGGCCTAGGAGTTGGATCCTAACTGGTTTGATTGACATACTAAACATAAGTTCACTAAAAAAAACCCTTATGATAAACTTGACCTCGAGAAACACCAAACAAGATAACATACCCTTGCCTCAAACACAAGCAACAACTCCTATTGTTATTCCCCCTAGGATTTTTTTCTTAACTTTTCAGTTTTTAATGAGTTTCACACCAAGTTTCTACAGAAGACAACATACTTTTTACCATTAAAAACATGCAGAAACTTAGTTTTTTTTTTTTTTTTGAAAGGGATAACAACCATTTTTCTTATTTTATTTGCTTAAACATAGTGAATCAACTACCTACATCATGCAAAACCAAGATTATGAAAATCAGCAACGAAATATGGATTTCAGTAGTCAAAACAGGGCATTTAGAAGTCTTTAAGCAAGTAAATATCAAAGAATTCTCAGCAGAAACCATTACAACCAACAAAACCAACACATGCTTATAAAAGGAAAATAAATCAACAAATTGCAAAAAGGGCAGCAACAAATTATAAAGGAAAAGACAACAAGCAAAACAATTCAAAATGCTAAAGAGAAAAGGGAACAGGGCCTCCCTCTTTTGCTCTAGTAGTCATCCTCCTCGTTTTCCTCTTCTTGGGCTTCCTCCTCCTCCACGTTGTTCATCTCATCTTCTTCATCATCACCCGACTGCATCCAAGGCTGCAAAATGGAGTGGGGAAATTCGGGGAAATTTGGGTAGGAGTTTGGAAAATTAGCTTGCATAGCGGCTCGGTGGGCTAAATCTCTCTCTTGGGCATACTCCCAATAACAATGTGATTGATCTTGCATATGGTGCATCATGCTCATAATCACATTGTTTTGGTCTATGAGTTGGTCCATACCTACCATTAACCCCATTCCCTTATTTGAACCAACTTGAGTGTGATGGTCCATAATGGTGTCTAAAGGCCCGCTAGCTAAGATTTTATCCTCCCAAATATAATAAGGAACCCCGACCCTAATGCAAAGAGAGGTTACTAAACTAGGGAAGAAGATTTTTCCACTCTTTTTCTTTGCACACCCATCTATTTCCCTAGCTACTAGGTTTCCTACATCGATTTGCAATTCTGAGAGGATGGCATAAAGAAGCATGATTCGACTCCTCGAGACCGTTGAATCATGCGAAGTGGGCATGAGATTCAACTTCACGAAAGGAAGCCACATGTGTGCTTCAAGAGCTAAATAGGAAGCTAACATAGTCCTCGCTCCCGTTGAGCTTACCATCCATTTCGCCCCATTGACCCCTACCATTCTTAGGGCGGCATTCATTTGAGTGTCGGATGGGGCCATTAACAACTCGTTTGTCCTACCGTAAAGTTGGCAAGCCAATTCGAGCATGGAGTTAATGGTATCCGTGTCCCAATGAACATATCTACCCCTTACTATGGATACCCTTTCTTCTAGATAGATGTTCGCATAGAACTCCCTAACTATGGTGGGGATGGCGGCCTCAGGTTCTTTACAAAACTTTTCCCAACCTAGATTTACTATATTTTGGGATAGGAAAGGAGGAATCTCTCTTGAGCATAGGTTGAAACCTCTCTCTAGCAAAAGAGCTCTTTTCTTTAACTTCTCATATTTTGTTCTTGCTCTTTCACTGATAAATCTCTCAGGGATATCTTCCTCACACAATACCTCCTTCATCACTTCGGGATTGTCTTCCTAGTGTACCCTTTCTTCTTCTTTTCTTTCTTCTCTTTTGGACTTGGTGTTGGGTGGTTCAGGGGCCTCCAAAGGATATGCATCCTCTAAGGGCCATTCACTAACCACCTGCTTTCCTTTACTCCGCGAGGAAGAGGAGGAATGGGTGGACGATCTAGGATTGGATTGGCTCACTTCTACCATTGCACTCTTCGATTTTTCGGCCTCTTTCTTGCTTTTGCTCCTTCGTGGCCACATGATTAAATATGAAGCAAAAGAGAGAAAGGTACTAGAAAAATTCTAAGGAATGGACAGCAAGCTTCCTAAGCTAAGAAAGACTCTTCCTAAGCTAGATTTGGATCTCGATTAGTTTCTCCTAGCTCAAGTTTCAGTAGGTTCCAAGACTAGGATTTTCTTGTACCCCCAAAAAAAAAACGACTAATCCCCAAAGCAACTTTTTTTTTTCTTTCTATTTCCTTTTTCCACTAACTCTTATCCTTTATCCAACTTCCTAACCTAAAGTGCAAAAACATCTACCTAAAATAGGTCAACCTGCAAAACAAAAAAAAAAAAAAAAAAAGCCTAAAGTCAACATTTACTCATTCTTTTTAAGACATGCAATTAAAAATTAAAGGGAAGCATCAAACTAGGAATTTTATTATCCTAAAACAATAGAGAAAATTGTATCCTAGCTTTTCACATGCTCCCATTCATCCTAGATTACATGCTACAATGAAAATTCACATGCTTTAGATTTTTATTCTACTAAAAACACAAGTTAACCTATACTAGTATGTTGGAAAATTTTCAATAGGGAGAAAGAAAGAAAAAAAAAATTGTACTTAATTCAGCCATACGAAATGAACAATCATGCTTGGTGATTGAGCAAGGGGAGAAAGAATTCTTACCTCTAACCTTTTGTATGCTTCAATTCTACATCCTAACGACACTTAATCAAAGATTAACTATATATGATAAAACAAAGAGCAAAACATGAAACAACTGGATCAAGAATCATATGAACAACTAAATCTCCTATCATGCATAGACAACGAATAAAAAGGAAAAAGAAAACAACCTAGCTAAGCTCTTTTTTTTTTTTTTATAGAAGGATTCACTACACTTCATCATCACTCAACTTCCATGTGGACATGTTCCTTTGGAAGTCTTCACCCCAATAGTGTTTCAAAGTTGCCCATTAACAAGAAACTCTCTTCCATCCTCGCTCACATCGAAGCTTAATAGCCCCGTGAGGGAGAGAGTTTCGATCATCGTGAAGGGCCTCCACCATCTAGACCTAAGCTTGCCAGGAAAAAGTTTGAGGCGGGAATTGAATAATAAAACTCTTTGGCCTGCTTCAAAAGTCTTTGGAATGAGTCTCCTATCATGCCAAGCTTTAGTTCTTTCTTTGTAAAGCTTTGCATTCTCATAAGAAAATCTTCTAAACTCATCCAAATCATTCAATTGAAGTAGCCTCAAATCTCCTGCAACAATTAGATTTAGATTGAGTTCCTTTAAGGCCCAGAATGCCTTATGCTCTAATTCTAAGGGTAGATGACAAGCCTTACCAAACACAAGTCTATATGGGGACATTCCAATGGGGGTTTTAAAGGCGGTCCTATAAGCCTACAAGGCTTCATCCAGCCTGACGGACCAATCCTTTCTTTGAGGTTTTACAACCTTCTCAGGATTCCTTTAATCTCCCTATTGGACACTTCAGCTTGTCCATTAGCTTGTGGATGGTACGGGGTGGAGATTCTGTGCTTTACATTATACTTGGCCAGGAGGGTATTCATTGCCTTATTAACAAAATGAGAGCCCATCACTGATTAAGACTCTAGGGGTCCCAAATCTCGTGAATATGTGCCTATGCAAGAATCTGACCACTGTTTTGGCGTCATTATTCGGGCACGCCATGGCTTCTACCCACTTAGAGACATAATCTCTACGCCCACTAGGATATACAAATTCCCTTAGAGGAGGAAAGGGCCCATGAAGTCAATCCCCAAACATCAAAGAGCTCCACCTCTAAGATGTATGTCAAGGGCATTTCCTCTCTCTTTCCTATATTGCCTCTCCTCTGGCATGTATCACATGTCTTGCTAAAAACATAGGCATCCTTAAAGACAGATGACCAATAATAGCCAAACTGGAACACCTTTGTTCAGTCCTTTAGCCACCAAAATGACCTCCATAAGGGGACAAATGACAATGCTCGAGAATAGATGGTATCTCGCTTTCGGTCACACATCTCCTAATCATACCATCTACACATTGTCTATATAAACATGGATCGTCCCACAGAAAAAATTTAGAGTCATGCAAGAATCTCTTTTTCTGTTGTGCTGACAAATCAGGGGGAAGGATATTGCAAGCCAAGTAATTGGCATAGTCCGCGAACCAAGGGGGGTTGGTATTTTGGACCTCACCAACTAACAAGAGTTGCTCATCAGGGAAGTCATCCCTTATGTGGGAGTGTGAGGGTAAAGGCTCAGAGTTCTCAATCCTAGACAAATGGTCTGCCACCACATTCTCTGAACCATTTTTATCTTTGATTTCCACTTCAAACTCCCGCAGTAAGTAATACCCATCTAATCAATCTTGGTTTGGCATCTTTCTTTGCCAACAAATACCTAATGGCAAAGATGATCTCAGTGTAGACCACCACCTTAGTACCAACCGGATATGGTCTAAACTTTTCAAAAGCAAAGACTCATCGCTAACAACTCCTTTTCGTGTGGTTGTGTAGTTCATCCGAGCTTCATTTAAAGTTTTACTCGCATAATAAATTGGATGTATTACCTTCTCTTGCCTTTGTCCTAGCATAACACCCACAGCATAGTCACTTGCATCACACATCAACTCGAATGGCAGTTTCCAATCAGGTGAAGACATAATAGGTGCAGTGACTAGGGCTGTCTTGAGAACATTAAAGGCATGGAGACACTCCTCACTAAATATAAAGGGCTTGTTGACTTCCAGGAGAGAGCACAATGGCTTTGAGATTTGTGAGAAATCTTTGATGAATCTTCTATAGAACCCCGCATGTCCAAGAAAACTTCTCACTCCCTTGACATTTGTGGGCGGTTCCAATTTCTTAATAATCTCAATCTTCGCCCTATCTACTTCTATCCCCTTGCATGATATCTTATGCCCTAACACAATCCCCTCTCTAACCATGAAGTGACACTTTTCCCAATTTAGAACTAGGTGTGTCTCTTCACAACGCTGAAGTACTTTCCCCAAATTCTCTAAGCAAACCTCAAATGAGTTTCCAAAGACCGAGAAGTCATCCATGAAAACCTCCATGATGTCCTCTACATAGTCAGAGAAAATCGCCATCATGCACCTTTGAAAGGTCGCAGGAGCATTACATAGTCCAAATGGCATCCTTCGAAAAGCAAAGGTACCATATGGACATGTAAACGTTGTTTTCTCTTGGTCTTGTGGTGCAATGGTTATTTGGTTATAACCACTGTAACCATCAAGGAAACAATAGAAGGCTTGACCTGCCAGTTTGTCCAACATTTGATCTATGAACGGGAGAGGAAAATAGTCTTTCCTGGTGGCCTTGTTTAGCCTCCTATAGTCCATACTGCACTCTCCAACCGCTCACTACCCCGGAAGGAATGATTTCATTGGCTTCATTAATAATTCTGCTATCCTCCTTTTTGGGAACACATTGACTGGATGACCCAATCGCTATCTCATATGGGGTAGATAATTCCAAAGATCCACCATTTAATGACTTCTTTCTTCACCACTTCTTTCATGGTCAAGTTAAGTCTTCTCTGGGGGCTCTGGATCTGAAAATCCCTTCCTCTAAGGTAATCTTGTGCATGCAATAAGAAGGACTAATCCCTTGAATGTCGCTTTAGTCCATCCTATGGCCTTCTTGTGTTGCTTAAGGACATTAAGCAACAACTGCTCGCCCTTAGGGGTAGACTTGCTGATATGATAATGGGAAGAGTTTCCTTATCACCCAAGAATGCATACTTTAAGTGATGGGGTAAGGGTTTCAGCTTCTAGTGTTGGGGTTCTTGAACCGAGGGTATCATGAAGGTCTCTCTCCTTCCTTCGATCTAATGACTCAAAGATTTTTCTAAACTTTGCTATTTCTGCTAGTTCTTCCAAACCCTGGGTCAACTCCTCTATTCCTGACTTCTCTAACTCACTCTCTCTCAGATCTCCAAATCTCATCTCATGGATTCCTTTCAATTCTTCGCTGGCGGTTTCAGAAATAACTCCATCTAAGACATGAATTACGTAACAACTCTATGCCCCATCAGATACCTCACAGATCATAGATGTTAAACTGGACCTCTTGATCATTCATTTTCACTTAATGGTCCTCGCATGAACATCTATCACGCTTCTACTGCTTTTGTGAAAGGTCGCCTAGGATAATAGGAACATCCTTGTCGACTTCATAATCCGTGATGATAAAATCACTGGGAATATGAATTTATCCACTGGACCGTGGATGTCCTCTATTTTTCCTTCGAGGGTAGGCTATGGATCTATCAACTAGTCTGCAGGGTCACCGTGGGTGGGCCTCACCTCCCCAATGCCTAATCCCTTATAAATAGAGAGAGGCATCAAGTTGATGCTAGCTCCTAAATCACATAGCGCCTCCCTAACTGCCTTCCACCAATAGACACAGGTATGGTAAAAGATCCAAGATCCTTCTCCTTATGGGGTATCCTATTTCTGAACACCGCACTACACTCCTCACTCAACGATACCACTTTGAACTCTTGGAACTTCTCTTTTTTGAGCAATGTATGTCCTTGAGAAACTTCAAGTAGTTGGGCATTTGCTTCAACGCATCAATCAGTGGTATGTTGATGGACCTCCTTTAGCATATCCAGGAATTTTTCAAAATGAGCTTCCTTCTTCTGTTTCCTCTTCAGTCTTTGAGGATAGGGTGGTGGGGGTGGTTTGAACTCGAACCTCGCATCGTTGTTTCCTTGGAAGTTGAGGCTTGTTGAGATTCTGGTTTATCTTCAATCCCACTCTGCCTCCCGATGTTTTGGATCTACCATTTCCTCATCTTGCCCTTCCTCATCAACAGAGTCAGTTCGCTCATCTCTCTGGGTTTTCTCACAGCTACCCTCTCCTAAAATTCTCCCACTCCTTAATTCTACTGCTAGAACATGTTCCTTCCCATCTCTCTTTGGGATTTTTGTGTCTGCAGAGCGCCCAAATGGCCTTGCCTTTAGCTCATTTGCTAATTGGCCAACTTGCATTTCAAGATTTCTTATAGAAGCTTGTTGACTCTGAATAATAGCATCATTTGCGAGTTAAAATAGCATCATTGCTAGCTATGTATTCTTTGAACAAACTTTCTAGAATCACACCCAAACTTGCTTGGGAGGGTGTAGCCTTCATTGTGGTTGAAGGGCGAGTTCTCGATTCCCATAATTCTCGATACCCTTGATTCCTAAAACCGTGGTTGATTCACTCTATTTTGCATTTGAGGACTTGGGCATTGCTTTGCTTGGCCTCAAAAGATAGATTTGGGTGATTCCTCCATCCCGGTTATAGGTGCTCGAATATGGGTTATTCCTAGATTGACCACTGGTTTGAGTTTCCTACATAATGCATCGATCAGCAGGTTACTAGGGCGTAACTCAAAAGTGTGTCCTTCACCACAGTGAGACACAGGATTCTAAACTCTCTTGAGGTGCAAAAGATGGGGTTGAAGCATTGGAAGAGATTTGGTTCACGTTACCCATAGTCAAATTCTTCAACATGGAAGCCATGGAAGCCATGGAAGAGATTTGAGCATTTATTGAGTTCAACGTGTCCAACTCAAGGACTCCTTTTGCTTTTCCTACCGAGTTCTCCTCAACATCCGCCATCGGCAATTGTTGGATGAGATCCTCTCTAATATCTCGTAGGCCTCATTGTAAGTTTTGGCCAACAAAGCTCCATTAGCGCAGAGCATCCACTACTTGCTTAGTGGAGGTGCTCAAACCATGGTAGAATGTTTCCATTTGGATGCAGTGAGGCAATCCATGGTGGGGGCATTTACGCAAAAGATCCTTAAACCTCTCCCAGCCTCGCTTCGTGGTTTCATCATCAAACTGTTGGAAAGCTACAATTTCATTCCTAAATCTTGCATTCCTAGTGGGTGGGAAATATTTTATTAGGAATTTCTCTGCCAAGGAGTTCCGTGAATCTCACCGTGACTGCAAGCGAGCGAATTCAACCGCTTCTTTGCAAAGATCCCCGAGGGAATAAGGGAATAAGCTCAATCTAATGGCGCTACTAGAGACTCCCGGCATGATGAAGGAATCGCTTACTCCCGTGAATGATTTCAAATGGAGATGGGGTCCTCTACCGGTAAGCCATGGAACCGCCAATCGTTTGGAGCATTTGAAACATAACCGGTTTTAGCTTAAAAGAAGTAGCTTGTATAACAGTCCGATTATCCCTGGATTCAATTCATCCACTAAAGGGTTGGCATAGGTCCTAATGGCTCGCTCTCGGTCATTGGCTAGCTCTATCACATTGGTAGGACCCCCTGCTGGAAGGTTAAAGAGTGGATTGTCTCTAACATCTTGGGGTGGTCTAGGGTTATGGTGTTGGGCTAGAGGATCTATAGGTCTCTAGGATTATTCTCAGTTAGCCATGGCTAATTTTTGCTCTCTCAACCGCTTCCTAAAGGTTCTATCTATTTCGGGATCAAAATCAAACTCTAACTGACGACGCACATTCATAAACTATCCTCAAGTACCTGAAATTCAGAAAAACCCAACTCAAGCAATATTATGAAAAAGAAACTAATCCTAAAACAAAACACAAAAGTAAAGAAAATTTCACAGAACTCACAGATAAGATTCAAAACTAGTCCCAGGCAACGGCGCCAAAAACTTGATGCAGAGAAAATGTCGTGTGTCTTAAACTAATGCAACTAGGATGAGACTCGACTCTCCTTTGACGTGCAAGTATACACGATCGCATCGGTCAAAAGTAGTGATAAGAAAAGTATCGATCCCACGAGGACTAGTAGAATCTAAATCAATGAGTGTCCTAGAAATTTGTCTCCTATTTATTTTTTTTTGGTGCAATGCAATGGGCATGCAAATTTGTGTTAAAAAAAATCAGTGAATGCAATAATAGAATTTGATTTTTTTATCTTATTACTTGGATGAGTTAAGTATAACGAAGACTAATGCAATAATTCAAAAGTACGTGAAAACGTTAAAAACATAAACTAGACGAGAGTAAACTAGGGCTTTTAGATTGAGAAAAAGGCTTGGGTTAAGTTGAAGTTTCATGTATGATTAGAATAACAAATATGTGGTTGATGCCTTGAATTTACCTACACATGTGATCAAGTGAATTTTTCCAAAATCATTAAATTTTAAGACCAACAATTTTCCAACTGAGACCTAAATTACGCTCATGATTTCAAGGTTCCAGGTGGGTTAATTATCCCTAATTAACTCAAGATCCTAGAATGAAATTTTAATTTCCTAATTCACTAGCTTTTCCAAGTTCATGAATTTAAAGAGAAGTTAAAGTGGCCAAATTTTAACCCTCATGCATCATTGTAAACATTAAAATCTCATAAATTCAACTAGGACATCAACCATTAATTTATTACAATTTATACATTGAAGAACAACTTAACCCGTGCCTAGGAGAATTTAGCTCATGATTGGAGTCAAATTACACATCCTTAAGTTGAGCATGCTTTCACTAATCAAGAGATTTATATATAGAGAGCAGCACAAAACAACCACACAATTTGTCTAACAGTGAGCAATTTGACTTCTAATCAGTGTAAAACAACCCAACAAAGCAGTGTTAAATTTGCAAGAATGATAAGCAATAGCACTTCAAAGTAAGGAATAGTTACACAAATAGGGGTAGCTTGTTTGTTTTGCTTCAAAGAATTGCCTAGCAAAACACCTCAACTTTGGTCTAAGGCGGTACTTTGCTTCAAAGAACCGCCTCGATTGACCTCAACACCGATCCGCCAATTGCTTCAAAGAAATGGCTTATCGGTTATGCTCTATACAACTTACCACGCTATTGCTTCAAAGAATACGGCCTCACTCGGTTACTTTTTTGCTTCAAAGAATCATAAGCGAAGACAAAGAACGCCTAGTGTCCCCACGGCTTTGCTTCAAAGAACGCAAGCAAAGCAGCAAGAACACCTCCAATCGTCCACGGCTTTGCTTTTCAAAATGCGAGCAAAGAATAACGCCCGGTGTCCCCACGGCTTTGCTTCAAAGAAACGCGAGCAACAACAATGAGTCTCCGGGCGCCCACGGCCTTGCTTTCCGATTGCTTCAAAGAATACGATGGGTCGCTCTCCCGATGCCGCCTCGCAATTGCTACAAAGAAATGTTCCTGCGCCTTCCTTCGACTAGTTTAGCATGATTTGAGATGGCTCTTCCGATGCCTCCACGAATCCTCTCTCCCGAATTTGTCAGAGCAATTCTCACCTCTCGATCGCTCTCACGATTGCTTCAACAATCTTTTTTTTTTTTTTTTCTCTCTCACTAAGCAAAACTCCACACTACAGTAATTCCCCTTCTCTTCTCCTTTTATTTTCTCCTTTTCCTATTCTCACAAGGAGATGTTGCCCTAGTTGGATAATTACGAAAAGGCCATTTAGGGTATAATGACCATTTTGCCCTTCGGGTAAAATGTCTAAAATGCCCTTATGGTTTTTTTGTAAATTTTTTTCTTTTACACATCTCCTGCACACAGAAAAATCCTCATACATCATTATCAATCATAAATCAAACTAAATATGTAAAAGTTAAGAAAAATCTCAAATTGCGGTCTTTAATTACTTGTTAGCTAATTTCTCTAAATTTCTTAAATTAAAGCACAAAATCATGAAAATTAATTCTTTTAGAACCTAATGCTTAAATTCAAGATTTTCAACTAACATTCATAATTTAGGGATAGAATAACATGAAGGTCAATGAATTCTATGCAATTCAAGTTGATTAATCACTGAAATTCTAGTAAAATAACTCTCCTATGGCGAGTTATCAGTGATATAATTGATATAATATATGGTTTTAATGTGAATTAGATTCACATATTAACTATATACTAATGAGAGAATGAATGAGGGATAGGATGGTAATTTCTATCCTATTTTCCTATAAATAGTTACATGAGATGTAACTTTTGTGGTGAATCTTTTTGTAACCATAGAGTTCCATATCATTGTATTGTTGGAAAAGTTCCAAACATAACTTCTCTCAAAACCTTCACATCTCACCCTAAAGGGAACCCACCTTCCTCCCCCACCTTGAGAACAACGGAGAAGATCTAGTGGTGAATCTTCATACGTTCGGATTCGAGTTGCTGAGATCGTGATCGTGGGAGAAGGAGCTCGTGAAGAAAGTTCTTCAAATGTAATATCTTGTTGTCCTACTTTGTATTACATGCTTAATCATATATGTTTTGTTCTTGATTGCAATCTATGTAACAAAATAAAGAACATGCGATTCACAATCCCTTCCGTTGCGGGATTCGATCCCTTCAGTCTTCAAAAAAATGCTTCCATTGATTGTTTCGAAAAACCTTTGTAGCGGAAGCTAATTGAGAATCGATTCGCATGTTAATAAAGATCCTAAAATACCAATACATTGACAAAGGTAATTCTATAGAACAATAGAATACCAAATAAGAATCAGTATACTTACTTGTTGTAGAATCAGAAATCAAGCCAAATGGTTTTCTTTTTCTGTAGAAACACGAACTTCCAACAACTTCTTATTGTGATAACACGATTTGGAACTCCCCCCCCCCCTTCCCAAAAAAAAAAAGGATACTACCAATAGTGAAAACTTCCTATATCTCTAAGTTACTAGAGATTTGGTTTGTAGGAACCAATCTTGATTGGGTAGGAAATTTGTAAGTTTGAGAGAAAAAAATCATTAGGATAAAAAAATATTCTCTAAGGAAGTGCAAACTCTCTTGGCACCATACCCCTGCCATTCTTTTCTTATAGTAAGAATGAAGAAGAGAGTGAGAGAATGAGCGAGGGAAAACGTGGGGTTGCCATCTTTTCCCATAACTTCTAACAACGACTAGAAATTAGATTTTTATTAAATTTAATTAAATTTAATTAATTGATAATAATTAATTAAATCTAATTTAATTAAAATTCATTAAATCATATTTAAATGAATATCTCTCACATAACCTATAGTTTTAATTCAATTAATTTAATTAAATCAAATTTAATTAAATTCACTAATTAATTAATTCACTAATTAATTAATTACTAAATTAAATATCACATAATTTAATTTAAACCTATAATTGAATCATATTCAATTGTATTTCTGTCATAACCTATAGTTTTAATGAACATCTAATGTGCATTAAATATAAAACTATAGTTTTAATATGAATCCAATTCACATTAAAATAATATTTGAACTCCTTCAAATATTTAATTTTCTCCTAAATTAATTTTGGATCACATCCAAATTTAAATTTATATTATAAGGTTTTAATCTACATTACAAAAATTCCTTAAGTGAATGTTTTAACATTTCAAATTCCAATAATTACCTCAACACCCTTTACGAGCTAGGAAGTGGACCTAATAGACCTACATATCAGAATCTCCAATAATGCAAGATTAATTAGTTACTTTCATTAACCACATTAATCAACATTCGTTAATTGCATGTACACTCCACTAAAGGCCCACAGCTACACTCTTCTCACTGCAGATATATTTTTGTGTCTACGGATGTAGACCAATAACGAGAAGTTAATCCTTCACGAGTGTTCGTAACACTAGCTGGGTCAAAATACCGTTTTACCCTTAGGTTACATCTATGACCTTAAGTACCTGTGTTCCTCTAATGAAGAGCCTATTTAAGGTCCAACCATTAAACAGAAACCCCTCTCAAGCCAATGAGAGGGTAGGACCCTTTGTTCAAGTCTCGAAGACACCACTTAAGGGAACACTCATCTATTTCCCCATAATAGGGAAAGAGTGAATTCCATCTCGTGTAATTATATTCCCAACTCCCCACTTGGTCTTGTCCCCAAAATGGTAGGCATATTGAGTCGATGACCTGGCCACTGACAATCCCTTGTGAACATGAGTTCATAATACACTCAGGATTAAGACTAAATTGCCTATGTCATCCTATTGAAATAGAAACCTAAATAGTCAACGGAGTTACATCTATTGGTTTCTATTTCGTGGTTCGATCTTATGCAAACTCATTGCATAGGATACCCACACTCACATGTCACCTACACGAACAGATTGAATAATTGCATTTGTATCAAATACAAAGTGAGTCGTATCCGTAGTCTCATCAGGACAAGGTACCCAACCTCATCCTTATATTATAAACCCTTTAGGTTGTTTCTTAAACATTGATCCCCCGTATGTCCCCACATACAGTTCAAGATACATAGTACAACCTAGGATGTTAATATTGGATTTAGGGTTATTTAAAACAAAACTAATACAACATTCAACAATCTTTATTGAATAATCTCCATAACACTTTATTGATAATAATCCACTGTTTATGTTTACTATACATGAGTTTTAGGGCATAAAACCCAACATCCATTCCCACAAAAAGAGATGTTGCAAGTTAGATGCATACGAGAGAACTTCGCTCGCCTAAAGTGCGAGCTTCAATCCTATTAAGTTCAGTTTGTTGTTTACTCAAACTAAAGTTCGAGCTTTATTCCCTTCAATTTCGGGTTGCTGCTCACATGTTCTAAAGTTAGAGCTTTATTTCCTTCAAGTTTGATTTGTTGCTCACTCGTGCTAAAGTTTGAGCTTCGTTCCTCTCAAGTTCGATTCGCCGTTCACTCCTTCTAAAGTTTGAGCTTCATTCTTCTCAAGTGTGGTTCGTTGCTCACTCTTCTAAGGTTCGATTTTTACCCACCTCAAGTGCATGACATCATCTACTTTCTTGAAGTTAAAATTTGAATTTCACTTGCTTCAAATCCAAGATCGAGCATTGCTTTCTCTCTTCAAGTTCAAGGTCAAGCGTCAGCCACTTCAAGTCAAAGTTTGTGTGTCTCTCGATTAAAGTTCAAGCTTGTGACTTTAATTCCTTAAAGACCAAGTTTGAAGGCTTCGTCGTCGCTCTTTCTCAAAGTTTGAAGGTTTATCCTTCTCAAAGTTTGAGGATTGCATCGTCACACCTTATCAAAGTTTAAAGGTTTCGTCGTCGCTCATTCTTAAAGTTCAAAAGTTGCACCATTGCTCCTTCTCAAAGTTCGAAGGTAGCATCATCTCTCCTTCTCAAAGCTTAAAGGCTTCATCATCGCTCCTTCTCAAAGTTTGAAGGTAGCATCATCTCTCCTTCTCAAAGTTTAAAGGCTTCATCATCGCTCCTTCTCAAAGTTTAAAGGTTGCGTCGTCTCTCCTTTCTTCTCAAAGTTTGAAGGTTGCGTTGTCGCTCATTCTCAAAGTTCGAGGTTTCGTCGTTGCTCCTTCTCGAAGTTCGAAGGCTCCACCATCGTTCCTTCTCACAGTTTGAAGGCTTTATTGTTGCTCCTTCTCATAGTTCAAAGGCTCTATTGTCGCTCCTTCTCACAATTCGAAGGTTGTGTCGTTGTTCTTTCTTATAGTTCGAAGGCTCTGTCGTCGCTCCTTCTCAAAGTTTAAAGGTTGCATAGTCGTTCATTCTCAAAATCGAAGGCTGCATCGTCACTCCTTCTCAAAGTTCGAAGGTCACATCATCACTCTTTCTCAAAGTTTGAGGTTTTGTCATTACTCCTTCTCAAAGTTTGAAGGCTCTATCGTCGTCTCTCATTCTAAAAGTTCAAAGGCTCAATCGTCGTTTCTTTTCCAAGTTTGAAGGGCTCGTCATTGTCACTTCATCTTCAAAACTGGAGGCTTCACACCTCTTCATCGTAAAACAAGGATGAACGTCTATCTTGGACTACAAAGAAGAAATGGCCATCCCTGGTCACGATGAACTCCTAGGATGAACTGTAGAAAAAAAATTGAGCATAATCCAAATTTTATTCCAAGTCAAAATTGGATCAAATTTTAAATTTTATTCCAAGTTTAAACAAAAACATTGGGTGAAATTTAAATCCTATTACAATTTCAAATAAAATTTGGATAAAATTTTAACTTTGGCCCAAGTTCGAATTTTGAGTCAAGGTAGAGCATAAATTCTACCGACATTCAAATCAAAGTTCGTTTCCAAATGAGAAAATCAAAATAGTGATCAAAATTCATATTTTGATTTCGTTGGCATGAAAGTGTATAAAAAAATCTAAATTAAGGAAAATCCATATATGAAATTGAAATTTGTGACTCGAAGATCAAGAACGCTTATTTGAAACAAATCTACATTCGAGAACAAGTTGCGAAGCCCTCGAAACAAATTCACACTCGAGAACAAGTTGCGAAGCCCTCAAGACAAATTCACATTTGAGAACAAGTTGTGAAGCCCTTGAAACAAATTCACACTCTAGAACAAGCTGTGAAGCCCTCAAGAAAAATTCACATTCAAGAACAAGCTGCAAAATCCTCGAATCAAATCTACGTTTAAGAACAAGCTGCGAAGCTCTCGAATCAAATCTACGCCCGGGAACAAGTTGTAAAGCCTTCAGAAAAATTACAATTGAGATAAAGAAAGAATCATAGGATAAATTAAAGATTGTACCACACCTACAAAATTAATACAAATATAAATTCATTTATTTACACGTGTCTCATTTTTATTTCTTTGTTGAAATCACATGTGAAGAATGTTGAATATAAATCATCATTAATTAATTTATGAACATATTTTTTTTGTTATAAATTATATATAATTATTATTTTACAATATATCATATGATACATATTTTAATTTAAAAAAATAAATAACCTGACATACTATTTATATTAAAGGATTTATGTTTTTTTAGTAGAATTCTGCATTTTAAATTTTTAAATTCAAAATTTGAATACAATGAAAATATAAAAATATTATTTTTTCGATTTTTTACTATTTAGATCACAAAATCCGAAATTCGAAAATACACCAACCAAACAAATCTAAATGAAACACAATTTCTCCATCCCCGCCCAATTACTTAGCCCACCGCCCAGCCACATTTTTAGGGTTAAATCTTTTAAACCCTAAAACAAAAACCATTCTTTCCTAGTTTCCTCTCACTCTCTGCCGTTTTCTACCGTCGCCGATGCCGAGAGACTCTTAAATATTCTCACTCGCTTGCCCAACTCGCCGCCGCCGATCCCGTTCTCCCTTTCTCCGGGAGACTCTTGTTTTGTACGACACCGAGAACTTCTTCAACTGCGAGGTGTATTGAGGTGAAACAGAAGAAGGGATTATGAGGAAGCTAAAATTTCACGAGCAGAAGCTTTTGAAGAAGGTCAACTTCTTAGAATGGAAGAGAGAAGGAGGCCACAGAGAAGCCCAAGTCATGCATCGCTATCACATCACCGGCCGAGACGATTACAAAAAGTAACTCCCTCTGATTTCTTCTAATTCCTTCTTTCTCTATCATTTTCTTTTCCTTACCGCTTTGTGTTTGATTTTATTTGATGTAGGTATTCGAGCTTGTGCCGGGGGGTTCAGAAGCTCGTTAGCATGTTGAAGAAGATGAACGAGAAAGACCCTTTTCGATTGGAATTGACCGAGAAGCTCCTCGAAAAGTTGTGAGTTCTGCCTCCTTTTTTGTATAACCTCGCAGAAAGAAAATTTTCTTTTCATTTTACTGCCCAACTGTCTTATATATATATTTTTTTAATTTCAAAGATCCGATGAAATCTTATACCGCTGGTTCAAACTATTGTGTTTTGTGTTTCCCATGGATCTTGTGATTTTTGTCCACAATATTTGTGATGACAAGAAAGTGATGTTATGGCATATTGTAAGGCTGTTCATTTTGATCAGTGCTAACATCTCTTCTCTCTAGCCTAGAGGTTCTAACAATTCAAGAGCCAGTTTTGAGACTGAGATGTTGCATTTAAGATTAGAAGTGAAAAATGCGATGTAAAAAGATGTTAAAAAAAAGGAACGCTACATCAATTCCACATTTTGTCTTATAAAAGAACTCAACTAGCAATTTTAGTTGGTTTTCTTCTTCTATGCTTAATTATTGGGAAAAGCATGAATGAATTGCTGATCATTTTTCTCTTATTGCCCAATGAGCTCAGTGTATCTAGAATGAAAGGTCTAGTTTCTTAATTCTTCTAACCAATGACTTAGGCCCCGTTTGATAACCATTTTGTTTTTTGTTTTTTGTTTTTGAAAGTTAAGCTTATTTCCCTACAATGGAGATCATCTCCCTTAAGTAAGCATTTGAATTCTAAAAACAAAGTCAAGTTTTTGAAAACTACTTTTTTTAGTTTTCAAAAGTTAGTTTGGTTTGTTAAAATATAGGTACAAAATAGATAAGAAAACATACAAACTCATGGGTAGAAGTAGTATTTTTAGATTTAAATATCAAAAATTAAAAACTAAAAACAAAATGATTTTCAAACGGAGCCTTAGGTTCCCATTTTACTCCTCTACCTACCGTTTTAACGAAACTATCAACGTTCCCAGGACTTGTCAATACATTTTTGACCCCTTTTGTTTAACGCTTAAGACATGTTAAACCTAATATCCTTTGGCCAAATGTTTCAAGAACCAAATATTTTTGTTGAATTGTCCAAGATTGAATAATGGCACAAGAAACTATCGGTATTCCTCATGGGTACTCTATATTATATTTCTCTAATGCTGAAGCCATTTTAACTTGTCAGTATCTTTTGGCCCAATGTTTCAAGAATCCAAATCTCTTTTTAATATATTATCTGGAGTCTCAATGAATGATTGCGTTGTTAATCTGACTAAACTGGGGAATTAATAAAAGCAGATAATTTGAAATGTTATCATTTCAACTACTATTCATAACTTTTACCTGTATTACTCACACTTTATCCCCTGCTTCTCTCCTGAAAAAATATGACAGGTACAATATTGGCGTGATACCGACCCGACAGAGCTTGAATTTATGTGATCGTTTGTCAGTGTCATCCTTTTGCAGGTAAAATGAACGTCCTGCAGAAAAGAATTCATTTCTACATTGCAATGTTACATACTTTCTCTGCTAATATAACCAATACTAGTACTCTGAAAATAGTAATTCCAATCACAGACGGTTGTCGGCGCTGTTATTGCTTTTGCTGCATATTGTTTTTACATCAAGTCTGTTTTCCCCTTTCTCTCTGCAGACGAAGACTATCGACGGTGTTGGTACGTTTGAAGTTTGCTGAACACTTGAGGGAAGCTGTTACATACATCGAGCAAGGGCACATTAGAATTGGTCCAGAGACGGTTACCGATCCAGCATTTCTAGTTACAAGGAATATGGAGGACTTCATAACATGGGTTGATTCATCAAAGATAAAGAGAAAGGTTCTACAATACAATGATAAGCTGGATGATTATGATGCCATGAACTGCTGAGATGAGTTATTTCCAAGTTTTGTTCCTTTTCATCACAACCTCTTGTATGAATTATTTCTCTGGCCCTCCTAATTGAAATGGCTAGTTAATGTAGCATCAGTTTTCTCCCTTATCTTCTAATCAATATATAGTTTTACATTGTTTTATATTACAAGCTTGATATCTCAGCTTCATGGATGTCTCTTTGTTGGGAAAGTTACATTGCTAAGTTAGATTATGTGATCTCTTTTGGTTAAACTACTATTTTAGATTGTCTTTTTATACTTCTGAAATTATAGTTGTTGTCTTTAGCTTGTTCCTATTGTCAGTGAGGGAAAAGTAAAATGTGTGTAAGATTCTTGTACATTAGGCAAATGGTTTCATCTCATGACATTTTGTTTTGGTGATATGTGAGTTGACCTATTTTGAGTTATGGAACTAATGAAAGTTAATTACAAATGTTGCAAAATATAGAAGGGTAAAAGTTGTCATTTTTCAGAGATCGTTGATAAAGCAATCTTGGAAGCAAGTTTTTGCCATAAAATTCTTGCCAAGCGAATTTAGATTCCAATAATGATGGGAAGTTTCAAAACAGTTGTTTAGAGATTATGTTTTATGTTTTTAGATAAATGTGTTTTCCAAAATTGTTTCCAGATTTTTTGATTCAAATAGTGGAAATTCTAAAAACATTATTTTTATGTTTTCATTGTATTTAGATTTTGCATTTGAAAATTTAAAATGCAGGGTTCTATTGAAAGGATAAAAAAACTTTAATATATATAGTATTTCATTTTTGTTAAATTAAATATGTAAAATATAATATATTATAAATGATATGATACTGTAAAATAATAAGTATACAAAATTTATAACAAAAAGATGTGTTCACAAAGTAATTAATAATGCTTTATATTCAATCTAATATTAGTTTTGCAACTCCAACTAGTTTCATATTCAGATATATTGTAGAACACATTTTGGATAATTGTTTTAGTTGGAATCTAATTTATAAATCTGCTACCATACACGAAAATATATGGAATGCAACTTTGTTTTCATTGAGATTGCCTACGGAACAAGCTCTTATCTATTTGATGTTTTTAAAATTCATCAATTTATTAGACAATTGGTTTTATATCGAGAAGAGCCATGAAATCGAATTGAATTTTGAACGGTTAGGCTTTATTTGATAGCTTTTTGGGTTTTTTCTTACAATTTTTCTACCATAGTTTCATCTTTCTTAATGAAGCATCCGACTTCCTAGCCAAATTCAAAAATTAAAAACAGGTTTTTGAAAACTATTTTTTTAATAATTAATTTTCCTACCTTTACTTGGTTTTTGAAAACATAACTTGACATTTTACCCAATTTAAAGGTTAAAATATAGCTTGCTATATAGTTTGGTTCCCGTATTTTTTAGCTTGTTCTATTTTACTTTTTTATATTTTCATATGTTTAAATTTTAATCTTTGCAGTTCGTACTTTAATTTGTTGTAACCATTAGTATATATTTAATTTATTGTTACCGTTAACTTTTCTAAATATGTATATGTATAGTGTTCATTAACCTTCTTTCTATAGATTTGAAAATACACCTGATCTATTTTCTTAATGTAAATTATTAGTATTATTTCATCAAGTTTTATAAAAATTAACTTCGAACTAACAATAAAGATTAAGTTTAAGATTTATCAAACGTAAGATACTAAACTTGAATATTTGAAAGTATATGGACTAAAATGAAATGAGATTCAAAATACAAGAACTAAAATCGTGTCAACCTAAGAAGTTAGGGAAATTTTCTCTCTATTTTGTCTTTTTTTTCATTCACCTTATTCCATTATTTTTCTCAAAGATATTTATCTAATAGGCATTTTTTTGGTTTTGTTTCCTTTTTTAATATCAACTATGTAACACATATATTGAAATAGTATTTTAAAAATCTAATGGCCTATTAACTTAGTTAGTTAGAGCGTCGTGCTAATAATGCAAAAGTTGCAGGTTCGAGACCTACATGGGCCAATTTTTTATAATTTTCTATTATGAAAACATAAGAAAGTGGCAGGCTTTGCTTTGGTTAATGTGCTAATCGACAATCTAAGAGCATTCAATACATTTGAGGATTTTAATGTTTTTGAATTTAGGGTTCACATAGCCAAAGGGTTTCTAACTTCAATTCACTAGGATTTCATATCATTTGGTATCAGAGTTTTGGCTTTAGGTTGGATCTATCCTTGTTTTGTTTGTTTTTTTTTCCTCTCATCTATATTCTGAATTTTTGTTTCTTAAATTCTTGTCTCTTTTATTAAAAAAATATTTACTTGCAATTTCATCCATGCGCTTCATTTTTTTGAACAAAATTGGCCTATTAGCTCAATTGGTTAGAGCGTCGTGCTAATAACGCGAAGGTCGCAGGTTCGAGACCTGCATGGGCCATAATTTTTAGTAGGGTTCCTAAAATTCAATCCACTAGGATTTCATATCATTTGATATCACAACTTTGGCTTTAAATCGGATCTATCTTTTTTTTATTTGTTTTTTTCCTCTCATCTATATTATGAATTTTTGTTTCCTAAATTCTTGTCTCTTTTATTTTTAAAAAAATTACTTTTAATTTGATCCATGTGCTTCATTTATTTGAATATAATTGGTCTATTATCTCAGTTGAATTAGAGTGTCGTGTTAATAGTTTGAAGGTTACAAGTTCGAGACTTGTATAAGACATTTTTTATAATTGTATATTATGAAAACATAAGAAAGTGGCAGACTTTGCATTGGTTAATGCGCTCATCAAGAGTTGCACTCTAAGAATTTGGGGGTTTTAGTGTTTTTTAATTAGGGATTCACATAGCCAATCACTAAGATTTAATATCATTTGGTATAGCCGATCGAATTTATCTTTCTTTTGTTTGTTTTTTTTTTCCCTCATCTATATTCTGAATTTTTGTTTCCTAAATTCTTGTCTCTTTTATTTAAAAAAATTACTTACAATTTCATCCATGTGCTTCATTTGTTTGAAAAAAATTGGCCAATTAGCTTAGTTGGTTAGAGCGTCGTGCTAATAACGCGAAGGTCGTAGGTTCGAGACTTGCATGGGCCATGTTTTTTTAATAATTGTCTATTATGAAAACATAAGAAAGTGGCAAGACTTTGCATTGATTAATGTACTCATCCAGGGTGGTTTTAGCGTTTTTTTAATTAGGGGTTCACACAGCCAATCACTAAGATTTAATATCATTGTATAGCCGGATTTATCTTTCTTTTGTTTGTTTTTTTCCTCCCCTCATCTATATTCTGAATTTTTGTATTTTTAATAATTGTCTATTATGAAAACATAAGAAAGTGGCAAGACTTTGTATTGGTTAATGTACTCATCCAGGGTGGTTTTAGCGTTTTTTTAATTAGGGGTTCACACAGCCAATCACTAAGATTTAATATCATTTGGTATAATTCTTTTGTTTGTTTTTTTCTTCCCTCATCTATATTCTGAATTTTTGTTTCTTAAATTCTTGTCTTTTTTATTTAAAAAACATTACTTGCGATTTGATCCACGTGCTTCATTTTTTTGAACAAAATTGGCCTATTGGCTCAGTTGGTTAGAGCCTTGTGCTAATAACGCGAAGGTCACAGGTTCGAGACCTGCATGGGCCATGTTTTTTTATAATTGTCTATTATGAAAACATAAGAAAGTGGCCATTGGTTAATGTACTCATCCAGAGTGGTTTTAGTGTTTTTTAATTAGGGGTTCACATAGCCAATCACTAAGATTTAATATCATTTGGTATAACATATCGGATCTATCCTTCTTTTGTTTGTTTTTTCCTCTCTTATCTATATTCTGAATTTTTGTTTCTTAAATTTTTGTCTTTTTATTAAAAAAAAATTACTTGCAATTTGATCCATGTGCTTCATCTGTCTGAACAAATAATTGTTTATAATCTATTCATGCATAATCTTTTGAAACAATTATATTTTAGTTGATCACATTTGGAGAAAATTTTAACCATAGGCAATTACTTGCAATTTGATCCATGTGCTTCATCTGTCTGAACAAATAATTGTTTATGATCTATTCATGCATAATCTTTTGAAGCAATTATATTTTAGTTGATCATATTTGGAGAAAATTTTAACCATAGACCTTTGTTTTTAAGATTCAGAGATTAGATTCAAAGCCACACCTATTTTCTTTGAAATTTCTTCTTAGAAAACTTTTTTGTTGCATATCTCCAAAATTTGCTAATTTTGTCTATTTTTAATTTTATACTCTAAACTCCAAATCGATTGATTCTAGTGCCTAAAATGAAGGCAATTGACTTAATTTTGAAGAAAAAATTATTCTGAGGAAAGTTGAAAGAAAGTTGAAAGAAAGATTAAGAAAATATCGATGGAATGTTTACTATTCAAATCAGAAAAATTTAGAAAATCTTATCTATCTGATTTGAATAATTTTTACAGAGATCAAACGATCGTATTTTGAGCCTAAATTTTATACACTCGTTATTTTGCGAGTCACAAAGAAACTCAAATTTTTTCATTCAAAGAATCGGACCAAAAAGTACTGAACCGGTCAAAAAAATACGGCTCACAAAAGCCCAATTTCTTTTCTGCAACAACTTTTCTTTCTTAGTTTTTTCTTATCTAAACTTCTTCATTTTAAGCCCAGTTTTTGTTCACATGATTTTGACACACTTATGTATTAAATTGTACTTAATTCCAAGAGTCCTAACTATTTTTACCAAATTTACCAAGCTACCTCATCATAAACCATATTCCCTCACTACAACAAATCTTAGTTTTAATGACAGTATGGGATTTTACACGCTAGGCAATAGTGACGGGCACTAAAAATTTCACTAAAAAATGCACGCATAAGTTGATTTTTGGAAAGGAATTTCTAAAGACTGTCATCAAAGTGAATAATAATAATAAAGTATATTTATAATATTTATTGTATCTGGTCTCTCTCAAACCCCCTCCCCAATCTCTCTAAGACCTAACGAAATGGGGACTACTCCCTCAATTCCCTTTTAGTTTCTCACTCTCTCACGATTGCTTTCCACTCACGGTTATGAGGCATTGTGACCTAGATCCAGCGATACGACTTGGGAGGGAAGATTTAGATTTATGCAGTGTGGGACTTGAACTCCAATGGCGACTACGACGAGTCCCTCTTATAGCGGGTCCATTTTTCTTCCATCTTCTCTGCATTTTTTCTTCCATATTTACAACATATCCTCCATAAAAGATTGTAGTGGTAATTTTTGTTTTACTCAATATTATTCTATAGCTTCGTAATACACTTAATTCCTTTTTTTCCTAAAAATTTGCAAGCGGGGTCAATACATACTTGGATAGAACTAATCTTAACAACAGAGTTAAAATTGTTACTAGGCAAATGAATCTATTGAAAATTGTGTAAAATTTTGTTAATTTGGGGTTAATTTGTTTTTCTACAAGATAAAGGAAGATGATAAATTAATACAAGCAAGGGGTGGAGTCCCTTTCTGAATCTGAGCTTCGTGAAGATTTTCGGGAGAATGACATGCTTGGATTGCTCTCAGTAGAAGAAATGCAGCAACAGGTTCCTTCGTCGTGACCCCTTTGCTAATTCATTATAAAATAATAGATGATATTTGTTACTCTAAAGTGTTTGCTACTTGTACTTTTATTTTATACCATTTATCTCATTTTTTCTAGAAGTAGTTAAAACTTAAAACGAAAAAATTATTGGATAGATTGTAACACATGTGATTTTAAAAATACGAACTTCAATGAGTATGCATAAAGCAAATTTCTTATCATTAGATGTTTTAACTAGATCTTATAAATTGATATGAGAAGTTTCAAGATAGAGTCATGTATTTTTATCTTGTGAATCTTGAACGCTTATGCAGATACTCCTACTTTGTGAGCTTAGACAATTCTTTTTAACTTATATGGATTTTGCTTATATTTGGATTAATATCAAGAGTAGATTCAGTTTCTAGGTTGAAGTCTTATAGAAAATTATTTCTGCATGTAGAAGGAGGAGGAGAAAGAGGAAAAGGAACAAGCTAAAATGAAGGAATCTAAATCCAACAAAGAAGATATAGCTCTGAAGGAGTTAGTCAATCCGATGGCTAGAGAAGCTATAGATCAATCTCGAGCAAAAGCTTCAGAAAAATAAGAGTAACTCTATGAAGTCAGCAGTGTGGTTGTTTTAGCTTCTACCTCTATAAAAAATGAAAACTGAGCTCTTGGTCTAATAATTAACTCACCTTTGTTTACGACAAACAATTTTCAAGTAATAATGTCTTTGATCTCATTTATGTTGCTTATGTACATGCAGTCTGTCAGTAGAGAGCATGAAGAATTCCTGCAACTTGTGAATAAGGTATGCATCAGTTGCGTATGAATGTCAATTGCTTCCTCGTTATTATATAGATAAGTGAATAAGCTAATTAGCAATTTAGCTCACTATTGGTAGAGCAATTGATCCAATGCCAGAATATGAAATCATACCCTGTTTTGATATAACTTAAATTATGAAAACTTAGAGTTAGGATATGATGAGTAAGATGATTGTCTAAGGTTCTATAGTTTTAGGAGACTCATCTCATGTTAGGAATGCAAACAAAGTCTCACATTAGTTAAAGAAGGGAGTGATCATGAGTATATAAGTGATGAAAATTATTTCTGTTGGAATGGGTAGAAATCAAAAGCAAAGTGATAGCACACAAAATGTGTTATCCTTAGGCTTAATTATTGTTAGTTTTATGATAATTTCAGGGCTTTTATGTGTGTTGATCATTGAATTTCAGGTTAAGAGCTCAAACGGGACAATTGGAGACATTTTGGATCACTCGGGATCGAAAAGAGGCTTTTTGGAGCTAAAAATATTATCAATTGGAAGTAGAAGGACCAACCCAAGCTAGTAGACCCAAAGTGATGGCGTTACAACGCCATGTAGAGTGTTGCAACGTTGTCCCTAGCATTGCAACGTTGTGCCGATTATGCCTATAAATACAACCTTACATCTTCTTGCAAAGGGAGTCAAATTTGATAGAGAATTCACCCTAATTTCGAAATACACTTTGTGAGAAGAGAAAAGAGAGCATTCCTTGGGAGCCAAAGCATCCGTGGAGGTTCGAGATCGAGACAGGAGCTCGAAGACGAAGAACCGACATCGACACATAAGTTTAAATTCTCTTTCTTTCAGATTGTAACACCGTTCTAAGACGTTTTCTACACGTTTAGTTTGGTTTTATTGTGATTTAGAGTAACTAAATGTTGTAGTTAGGATTTGAATTGCATATTAAGACTTGTTTGCCATGTTTTGAAGTATGTTTTGTTATTTATTTTTGACAATTCGTTCTTTAATTCCTTGATCTTGTTGGTTTAAGTGGACTCGAGAGAAAGAAACTTAGATTAGAGCAAAATTGTCAAAACTCTTAGAAGTCTGGCATGAGAATGACCTAGAAGTCTAAGGGAAACGCATAAAGAAGTTGCTTAATGTCGTGCATGTTGTAGGTTCATATGGAGACTATAGAATTTATTGCATGTGCGAGGCTCACTAAGAATCGAGATATTTTCTTGAGTATTTTACTTCTTGTTTATAAATTCATCACATAGTTCATTGCATGTGTTAATTAAGTTATTACCTTGTGAAGTCAATTTCCTCCAAATCTATCAATTTGTGTCTCCATTTGTTTGTTTGTCGTTTGTCTTTATTTTCATCACCTATCCATGTTATGTTGCTTTAGCTAAAATTGAAAATTAGTATCTTGGTAATTAATTAATCTAGAAATCCATTCCCGAGGACGTTACTTGGACTCTCAAATCACTACACTAAAACTTGACCCGTACACTTGCGGTATTGCATTATCATAGTTTTACGCAACACAAAGTCATGAGAGTTTATGCCCAAAAAAGGTTAGTTTTCTTATGTAAACAAGAAACTAGTGTTTGTTTATTTTTAGTTTTTTTGCAAGCTTTCATTTATACATTTCTCCAAAAGTCATGAATTAGAGAGTTGGACTATTATTTCCTAAATTTTGAAGTAGTGCTTATGATTAGCTTGAAATTTAAGGATTCAAGTTTGTTGAACCTATTATTGTTTTAGTTGTGTTTAAGGGTATTGGGTCAAGTTTGTTGAACCTATTATTGTTTTAGTTGTGTTTAAGGGTATTGGGTCAAGTTTGTTGAACCTATTATTGTTTTAGTTATGATTAGCTTGAAAGTTTTTTGTCCTAACATTGAATTTAAGGGTCATTCTGATTTTTTATTCACATGTGCTTACCTTCAAAATCTTGGTGGATTCCTTTGCAGGGATGGGGCATGGCAATGTTGGGACAAAAAACTGACTATAGTAAGTCTCTTAAATAAGTTAAGCTATCTTGAGATGTTTTTTTTTTCTAATGAGTTTCGTGAGTTAGTCTTTTAGTAATGTAATTGTGTATTTGTTGTTGAAATTTATGCAGTGGTGTATTTGAGTTAGTCTTTAGTAATATTATTTGTTTTGTAGTTCTTCTAATGTACTATTATTTGCTTGTTATGTCTTTTTTTTTTGGGAATGCTTCTCTATCGGACTTGATTTTGTTTTAATTTCCTAAAATTTGTGTATATTGGTGGAAAGATCAAATGCAGCTTGATCAAATGCAGTTATAGAATTATTTGATTTTCTTCTTTTCTTTGTGTTTTACATTGTTCATTTTGATTATTAAATTGTTTGGAATCTTTAGATTGGTTCTTTTTGTCTATACCTAATGTTTACTCCAAATTCCACCATTTTTCATACGAAAACACTAGTAGAAAATAGGGTTTTAATGACGGACTTGCGCCCGTCATCAAAGCGAGTGTCATTGTATCTTACAATGACGGTCTCTTATGACGAGCAATGTCTGTCATTAAAGGTATTCGACCGTCATTAAAAGGTGGCATATTTTGGGTTGGCATCCACTTTTAATGACGAATTTTGCCCGTCATGGAAAGTCAACTTTTAATGACGGACAATGCCTGTCATCTTTTGTCAATAATTGAATAAAAAAAATTGTTGCCAACAATATTTCTTTTTCTTGACGTACAAAATAAAATCCCAATAATTATTACATTTTTACACAACAAATATATCGTGCATAATGATTTAGAACAAAAATTCAAAGAAAACTACAATGAGCGACAAAACAACACTTACAAATAGGGATGTCCATTTTCCTCGCGGGGAATGGGGGAGGGAGCGGGGAGGATTTTTTCCCGTTGGCCAAACGGGGACGGGGGTCCCCGACCCCGCTCCCCGTCCCCGCCCCGATATATTATTATTATTTAAATATATATATTTATGTGTATATAATAAACCATAATTCTAAATTCTTATTAAATATCATTTTACTTGTTTTAAGAAAATTGAAAAAAATGTCTCTTAAATAGAAATTTCTAATTAGTAATTAGCTATTTAAATAAAAATTAAAAAAAAAAAGAAATTATGTAATAAAATTTGAAAAAATAAAAATTGTAAACGGGGAATTATTCCCCACGGGGAACCCGATCCCGGTAAATTTCTCGCAGAAAATTCTCGCTCCGTTCTCCGTGAAATTAAATGGGAAATTTCGCGGGGACGGGGAATGAAATAGGAGATGGGGACGGAGACGGTATGTCATTCCCCGATCCCGTCCCGCCCCGTGGACATCTCTACTTACAAAAGATCCAACATATTAGGAAAAATACAAGCAATTTACATGCTCAAATATTGGTTAAGCTCCTTGGATTTGTTTTGTTGTGTCATCTCTCCCTTTGAGAAATCAAAAGCCTCCTCGCTCAAGAGCTGAAAAAAAATTATAAAAGCAAAGATTGTCATCCATGTAAAATAAAGCTATGCATCCTAGATCCAACCCAAAATTATCAAACAAACTGAATATTAACACTCTATGCATCAAACACGTTCAACCTGATTTAAATAAACTTAAACTAAACTTAACCTAACTTAAACAAACTTAACTAAACTTAATAAAACTTATAAATGATCTCTAAGCACAAACTCACCCCTACACTCATCTCCCCTATCCTTAAATCAATCTCTAAGAACCAACCTACACTCAAAACAATTCATTGGCTACCATAACTACAGGATAGCCATACAACCATATCCAATAAACGACGAATAAGAATGAAGGGTAACTTTCATGTCATCATCACAGTAAACTATTCAAACAGACCAACAACAAGAGCGAGCTACTATGTAAGGATCAATTTAGCAAGTGAATACTTTAAATGGGTGGAAGTACAAAAAACTAACAAAAAGACTTTCTTTCTACATCTACATTCCAAACCTAACACAAGCAAGTATACTTATAAAAATGGTAGAATTTGGAGTAAACATTAGGTATAGATAGAAAGAACCAATCTAAAGATTCCAAACAGTTCAATAATCAAAATGAACAATGTAAAACACAAAGAAAAAGAAGAAAATCAAAGAATTCTATAAAATCGTTCTCAATCTAAATTATAATGAATTGGAACGCACAAAATTGATCTTCACAAAACACACCAATCAGATCACATAAATGAAATACATAGCCTAGGACAAACTAAACTAAGACTAACTCCACACATCAGAATCCAAAAAATAAAAATCAGAACATTTAGGACCCGTTTGATAACGTTTCTATTTCCTGTTTCTTGTTTCTGTTTCTCATTTTTTAAGAAACAGACTTGTTTGATAATTCATCCCGTTTCTTGTTCCCAAAATTTGAGAAACGTTTCTAAAATTTGGACTAAATCTTAGAAACTACATAAAGTAGTTTCTTTCTGTTCTGTTTGTTTTTATTATTAAATGTTCCCATTATTTTAAACTAACTCTTTAGCTTGTTGGTAAAATGCTTGCTAATTTTTATGTCATTCCTTAACCAATCTTGAGTTCGATCCCTAGAGAGTACAAATCATTTTTTTTTTTTTTTTTATGAATTTCGGATTTTTTCAATATATATAGTTTTAGTTTTTATAAAGAATAATAATATAATATATATAAATTTATTTATTTTTATTTAATTTCTAAATTTTACCATCTGTATATTTATATGATTTTAATTTAAAATTTAAAATTTTATATATGTATTATTTGAATTTTGAATTTTAATTTTGTAATCTTTATATTTATATATTATTGTAATTTTGCAATAAATAAATTTTGTTCACTAAAACATGTCTTTAGCCTCATTTTAATATTTTACAACCACTACATTTAACAATATAATTGAGTTTGATCTGAGTCGACATCATTTAAGACGAATGACTCGAGTAAAAGATAAGATTACAACTCAAATTTGAACAACATTTAAAGGATAAAACAATTTTATTTATTTACTTTTATTATTAGTTAATTTTGTATCGAGACTTGTTGGTATTTGATAATATAAATTTGTTATAATTAATTGTATATTTATACATACAAGAAACAAGAAACAAGAAAAGGTTATCAAACAAGTTTATGTTTCTATTTCTTGTTTTCAAAAAAACAAGAAAGAGAAATAGTTATCAAACATATTCTTGTTTCTTATTCTTAAAAAATGAGAAACAAGAAACAAGGAAGAAGAAACAAGAAACAGGAAACAAGAACGTTATCAAACAGGGCCTTAGTGTCTCTCCGTTCATAAAGTACACAAAAACTTATAAAGTACTTATCAAAACTTATAAAGAAAACACAACAAAACTTATCATGAACCCAACGACTAAACTCATCAAATAATCACATAACCATTTAAACTTATCAAACTTAGGAACTAAAAGAAGTTGATCAGAAGATAAGATAGGGTTTAACCTCTTTTGGATGTACATTTTCTCAACTACCTTCAAGCAACCATGTCTAGTTAGGAGTAGAATAAGCAACAACTATGCTTGCAATATAAGTTAAGTGATTAATAAATAGAAGAAACTAACCAACTCCATTTCCATTATTTTTATTAATTAACAAAATAATTTAAAAGTAAAAAGCACGAAGAATGGACCTAAATAGCCAAGTAGTCTATCTTTGAAGTAATATCTAAGAGAAGAAAGTGCACCCCAAACTGATGTCTATCAAGTAATATCTATCATGTATCTGGTTCGTTGAGGTCCAAATCTGAGCAAAAGGTCGGTCTGAGCAAAGATGCTTAATCACGTCAAGGCAATTGGTAATTCCTTATTTCATAGAGCAATGGGGCATAAACTCACCCAAATGGCACCAACACATGAATTGACCAATATGAATTTGAAGAGACTCTCATCTGCACTACTAAGAGCATCATCTGAAGCAAGAGAAATATGAAGGCCCTCATAAGAATTGAAGATTGACCCACCACTTCTCACAACAATTCTACCATGGTTCTTTAGAACCCTTCCCAAATGATAGCTTGTAGTGGCACGGGAGTTGTGAGTCATCCCAGTCCATTTTAACGTTCAATCAATGTTCTCGCAAGCTAAATGTGGAAGTGGATCGTGCAGCCCCAACAAGGTTGCTGCTCTTTCACCACTAGTCCAACAGTTACATCTGGATGAACCGTCATCTGTGCATGAAAATTTTAAAAGATAGAATAATTAGTAAAAGAATTAGGAAGACAAGATTTCTCCCCATGCGGAAAAATTCAGAACAAAAATTTACCCCTGTTACCCAAACATTGTTAAGCTTGTGAAATATGTCTGAACAGTAATCGATTTCACAAGAGTGAAATCTTTAAATTTCAGAATCACATGATATTGATATTTCCTAAAAGGTAAGGAACTGACCCAACATGAAACTAGCGAGAGGAATCTTTACAAGAGGTTGCCTTTTGCTAAGTATTTTGCTCATATTTGGACCTCAACGAACGAGATCTGTAAACAATGGCTTCAGATCTGAACCTCGATAACCGGTAGACGACGATGGCTTCAAATCTGGACCTCGAACGACCACGGACGGCGGGCGACCATCGCTGCGACGGCGGCGGGTGACCTCCTCCGACGCGTGAACGACGACCACTTGCATTTACGACACACGCCGGATCTACAACAAGGACCTCTAATGACCTCGAACGAACACCCACCTAACGAACGAGGACCTAGAACCTTAACCCACCTAACGAACGACTTAGACAACGACAATCAGCGAGAAGATACAGTCGGCGACGATGGCTGCGTTGGTGGTGACTCCAAACGGACGGTGGCGATGGGGTCGTGAGGTTTTATCGTGAGGAAGAAGAGAGGGAATGAGGGAGAAGAGAGAGAGAGAGAGAAATTTTGAGAGTGTCGAGGAAGAAGAGAGAGAGTGAGGAGTGAGTTGTGTGAGTCTCGAAAATAGTTTTTTTTAAAAAATATACCCTATAATGACGGGCAAAGCCTGTCATTAAAAAAAAACTTACGATGACGGGCAGTGTCCGTCATTGTATGTCCATTTTAAAATTTCACGCGTGTTTACCCTCGCCCGTGATTGTTTCTCACCCCTTATTTTTTCGTTCATCATTGTATCCTGTTTTTGGTGTAGTGTGAATAACATAAATTTCCTTCCTAAGAGAAACAACTTATGATGCAGGAAATACTTTTCCAGGAAAAGTCTTTTCATCTCATTCCATCTGTTAGCAGTTCTTGATGACAAGAGATACAACCAATCATTTGCTTAGTCCTTCAGAGAAAATGGAAAAACCTTCAAATTGATATGTTCCCCTGTAATACCATGAGGCTTTATCCTATAACAGACTATGTAGAATTCTTTGAGATGTTTATGTGGATCCTCACCTACAAGACCACAAAAAATAGGAAGTAAATGTATTAATCTAAGCTTTAATTCAAAATCACCTTCAACAATAGGATGGGTGATGTAGAGTGGTTGTTGGTCTAGTCTGGAGCTATCAGCTGTATCAGAGTTCTCTCGGCTATCTTTTCCTCAAGTTCAACAAAAATTGAGGTTTAGTTGAGGTTATAGCCAAAACTAAGATCTTCTTTTTTCATTTTTTTTTCCTTTTGCTTCCCTCTTTAATCTACGTATTTCTCTTCCTAAATCAGGAAAATACTGTAATTCTGTATCCTTAGAAGAACGGGTCATAAATAGTGAGAGCAAAGTAAGTAGAATTCAATGATGGAAATTTAAAATGTGCCTTGCTCCTCGGCAACGACGCCAAATTTTGGTAGCAGATTGTCAAGGCCCGCCCAAAATAAAACTAGCTTCCTACTCCAACTTGTAGAAATAGTGAACTAGGTCGAATTCCACAGGGAGATATAAATTTTAACCTTACAAAAGAAAACAAGAAGGGGGGGTTTGGTTGAGTTTAAGAAAACAACATAAAATTAAATAAGAGAGAAAAATTAAGAGTTATCAAATCTTACCGAGTTCCAGTAGGCACAGTTATCCCAATTGCAATATAGATCATAGACACTCAAAATAGATTTTTAACTAAACTTGGCAATAACTTGGTCGACATAAAGGGTGGTTTTCTTGTAGACGTTCTACAGGAAAGTCCTTTGGCTTGTCTAGCTCTTTTTCTGTAACGCCCCTACTTTTAATACATAAGTCCCTAGGGACATTACTACTCATGCATGCATTCGAGGCCTTAAATAACTTTAAGTAAGTAAAAATTGATAATTCAAATCGATTTAATTTGGGATCCCATAAATACAAAACATTTACAACTAACTAACTTTGGCCTCAATTTAAAAATCGTGATACTACATAAACGGAACTAAAGTCATTTCTAAAAAAATACTTTCTAAATCACGTATGCGGAAAATCTTGACTTGGTTCCCATGACTTCTGTAGCGCATCCCCGTCACTCGCCTGGTATGCCCTCGCCTTTACCTGAAAACATTTTAAAACAGAGAAAACACAACAAAGGTAAAGGGATGAGTATTATAAAATACGCAGTAAGTGGGGGTCGAGAAATGCAAACACATGTAACATGACTTTCTTTTAAACATGACTTTTATACATGACTGTGATTCGTGACTTTTGAAATCATAAAACTTTCTGTTGTGGGACCTAAAACTCCTTTCATAAAATCATGACTTTTCTCCTTGACTATGTGTGGTCAATTGAGTCTACTGAGTCTTTTCGTATTGAGTCCCTCACAGACCCCTATAAGATTTGAGTCCCTCACAGACCCCTATAAGATTTGAGTCCCTCACAGACCCCTATAAGTTTGACCCATAGGGTCTCTGATGCATGTTTTACCATACATAAATTCTCAGCAGACCAATTGCCACAGCCTACATGACATGTTCATATACATACAATATGCATGAGGTCCCATTGTTCAAACACATATACCTATACATTCAGAATGATTCAACAATCACCTAAAACATAAAATCATGGCATAACTTTCACCACTTTAATCTAGAGTCAATCAATCATAAGTAATAAGTACATTTATAATTTAAGATACATAATTAACACAATGACATAACTGAAAATCTCAATATGCATAACTATACATAACTGTGTCAAGACTCATTTTAAATACTTTGAAATCATTTCGGCTCGGGTCCTCTCAAACCCTTAAATCATCAAGTTCCTTTCTAAAACTTTTGAAAATCATTCACTCAAGGTCCTCGAAAACCCTTTGAAATATTCGTTTTCTAAATTCAAGCCCTAAGCATGAGTCTTGGAAATTCACCCTTTGAAATAAATCCTTGAATTTCAACTTTTTAAAATAAATCTTTCAGAAACCGTGTTTACTCCTCTTTTCAAGATCATTTGTAGAAAAATCCCTTACCATAGCCTTAGCTCCGAGATATCCTATATTTAAATCTCTGACTCAGCAATCCATTCAATCGTGTTCAACACTCGAGCCTCCTAAATCAATTTCATTAATTCCTTAGTTAAAACGAATAAATAAACTTATATTTAAAATTTGACCATAACTAGGTCGGATTACCACTAACGGAGGCTTGGAACAGACTCGGGGAATGAAACGTATGTAATTGGCCAGATCTGGAGAGCGGCGGCGCGTGGAGGTGGTGCGGCGGCGCGTCTCGGGGCGTGTAGTATGTCGTTGGAATCCTTGTGGCCCTATCTATCCAAAACCGGTCCTAGAACGTCAAAAATCGATCGAAAAGCCCTCCAAAAGCATGAACCAAAATCGAACCAACACTGCACCGACGACATCTGAGGTTATCGAACCTACGACTAGTCGTTGCGCTGCGGCGAAGCTAGGAGACGACTCCGACCTGGAGGTGAATCGAGTTGTTAATGCGAGGCGGCGACTTCGTCCCTTGCATCACGGCGTGCGACGGTGAACGTCCAGAGGCGAACGGCTTGGCGACGACTTCACGTTCAGCAGCTTCGGCGGTCGACGACAGGCACAGAATCGATCCGGGCGGAATGGACGGGTTTCGTGTGCAGCGTGCGGCGGTCGTCGACGGTCGGCTTCACCCGCAGTACTGACGACTCACGACACGAATCCGGCTACCAATCCTCACAGACGAACAGGTGGCTTCCGGCGCTGGCTTCGCGGCAACGACAAGCAGGTAGCATCGGGTTGGAGTTGCGGCGGCACACATTGGGCTTGGGTAGACGCTGACGACGCTGACGGCTCCATCCGGTAAGGACTGCGTTTCCGGCGAGGATAGGTGCAACAGTTGGCGTCCTCTTCTCCATGGATGTCCAGTCGCACGGCTGAAGGAGGGAGAAGCTCTTGTCTTGGAGCACGTGCCCTAATGAGACAAATGGAGAGGTGGTATGAAACCCTAACTTAAGGTTTCTTTTCCAAATTTGCCATTCTTCTTGAAATTAAACTACAACCATGCCCTTGGCCATGATAATCCAACTTAACTTATATATATAACGAAATACTCATATATATATTCTCTTAAATTTTCAAAACTTACCAAAAATAATAATAACAACTCCAAGGCTCGATTACTTTAATTACTTTAATTTCCAATAAATTAATCCAAAACACAAATTAAAAGGTACTTGAAGTTCTGGGGCGTTACAATCTTCCCTCCTTAAGAACTTTCGTCCTCGAAAGTTTCTAATCTTGTAATACTTTGGGAAAGCTTGTTCACACCCGCTCCACTTGGTTACGACGAGTCTTCGATCCTTATGCAAAAATTAGCACTAGCTGCTCTTCAAGTATCACACCTTAGCGTAAACTTATTACCCAACGGTCTCATAACTTTAACTTGAGCTCGTTCTCTTCACTGGAGTCTTTCTACTAAAGCCTACATAACTGATGCCCTTGACTCGAATTCTAAATTTGGAAAGTTCTAGATTCAAATTCGAAGATAACTCGGGATATTTAGTTCGTATTTCCTTCTCTAGTCCTTTAATTAGTTTCTTCTGCTTTGTGATTTTAGAATGGAACTCTTTGCTAAAACGGTTCCATTGTTGTTGAGCCTCAAAATCCTCTTTAAGGTTTGTTGCACCAGCTACTAGCATTCATTTCAAGGCATGACTCGATCGCTTCCTCTAGTCATCGCCGCCATAACCTCATCACCTTCACCAAAGATATGACTTCGCTAAAGGTAGAGTCAACAACTTTGTTCGATTGTTCAAGACTCTTCACATCATTAGTTAACCTCTCGCTACTCTCAACGACCTTTTAGCAAACTGTTGTAGTGACAAACCCACTCGCATACTTAGTTAACTTTGGGGCTTTCTATTGCAATCAATAACTCGTTGAAAGTCTTAAGTCATGGTAGGAGTAACTCAAACTTAGGTCTCCTTTGGTTGTCGTGACACATGAAATGTTCCATACAACTCTGTCAATCTTATTACAAGAATGCCCCGAAAATTTCGGCAGCATAACGACATAACTACAACAATGCCAAAATTTTCTCTAACACCTGTTTGATAGAAATTGCACTTCTAAAATCAGAAAACCAACCAATCATGCCTCCAAACTTCATTTCAGATTACTCAGGGTTCAGAAACACACTATACACAGAAATGTTGAACAACCAAATATAAGTGAAACTAAGTTTCTTTAATTGTAAACAATGATTCTTCAAAGACACAATAATCTAACAATCAAGTTGCGACATCAACTCTAAAATAAACTTTAAAAGAGTGTAATGAAATCCTCTTGACTTACCTTACTTTAAAGCCTAAACAATTATAGGTTATCGCATTAAGTGTCAAAATTTTCATTGCAAGTTCTAGGAAATAGAATGAACCTTTTAAAGCAAGTTATTCATGATACAACTCGTACTCTATCTCTTTTAACCTTTCCTCCGCCTATGGCACAACGCAACAGTCATTCATATCACTCCCCCTCGAAATACTCAACCGACAACAATTTCGATACTCAGCGATCTCGCGAAAATGAATCTAGTCTTTTAAAACTCATTTTCCCTTTACTTTCCATCTCCTTAAATATCATGCTCAGGTGACCACTCGAATGTAATGAAATTTTCTTATCACCCATGGGGTTGGACACTTTAGGATGGCATTCACTACATCCTTTAACTTTTCCTTCTCTTTTGTCGTGAAACCCTAACGTTCAAACTTTGAATACGAATACTTCACTTGACACCTCTAGAATTTGACTTTTCAAGAAATTATAGTATTCCTCTGTCAAGGCTCTACTTACAGAACTTAGTTGTTCAAAGTTTCATGGAAAATTTTCACATCGTAATGTCCACTCTTTCCCTCTTTTGTCCAAACTGGCTCTTTTAATAACGTGCAGGTGAGTGTCTAATCTTGACAAAATTTCTCTTAAGCCTTACATCTTCAACTCAGACATTTCCTTTCTAACACCAAACACCTAAGATCACCTATTCGTCTCTTCTTAGCTCAACAAATTTCATTATGCGCATCTTTTGAAATTTACTTGGACACATAACTCCTTAGTGACCATTCAACTACTTTCACCTCTTAGAACTTACTATTCCCTCCTTTTGTCTAAAGCAATCCTTCCAGATTGTCCTTTCTGCCCCTTCTTAGACTGGGTTTAACTAGAATGTCTCCGACAACTTAATCACAACAATGTTTTACTCTTTTCTTGAGCACTAAATCCATCAAGTCTATAAACATTAGGGGCACTTAAGTCAAATCTCCACAATCATCATGATGTTCGTAATGTGGTTTGAAAGTCATCTCGGGATATCTTATCTCTGATTCTCGGTGGCGATAACTTGACCCCATTTTTTTTTTATATTACATTGTGCTCCTTGTAGCTATTGGAATAGATCGTTCATCCAAGGACGAAGATATTTATTTTTAGCAACGACTTTCTTCCACTTCCTCTAACCTGTGCACAAACGTAAAGATGCTTCTTTCTCCTTTACGAACAACATTACTACCCCTTAGGGTGTTATACTACTATTAACTCTTATATAAAAGTTCTTGTACCTATAACTTAAGTTCTTTTAACCTCACTGGAGCATTCTGTAAGGAGTATTAAAAGCTACTGTTTCTTTCACTTTAACTTCATGCTTAAGTCTATCTCTCGTGTTGAGGATAACCTTAAAACATCAAACTTATTTTATCTAACGCTAATGAATTGTTCCTCGTGCTCACTTTCTTTAAACTCGACTTCCTTCTTTTAGTCAGATTGAGGACTTTCTCAACTACTTGTACCATTGTAGTTCTAATGTCGATTTCTCTAAAATCCCACTTAAGAACCATTAGCCTAACCTTTACTAAATGGGCCCTCCGGCTTCACTCTAATTGTCGCTCGACCACTACAACTATACACTTTACTAATTCAAAGGGGTTCCTCAACTTGACTTCTACATAACGAAGAAGAGATTCAAAACACTTTCCTCTATTAGCCAAATCCTCTCTCCTTAACCCTTTGATCGGGGAAAGGAAACTTTACTACATAAGAACTTAAGATTAACATCTCATATTATCTCTTCCAAGATATCCATATATATCCTGACCAACAAGTGGAAATTAATGGCAAGGTTCCTTATTCACATTCCACAAGCTTGAACACACGGATGACCATGTGACTATCGAAATATGTACAAGGTTCTAGGGTCCAGTTCATCCATTCTCTTATGTTCTCGAACTAGGACTCTCACTACTTACTTTTTGTCTCCGTACTTGTCTTTATTAAGTTCATTACGCTTATTGTATTACTTTTGAAAGTTCACACCATGCCTATCTTCGATAATACATAAATGTTTCATATTTACAAAACTTCCTCTAGGTGTCAACCCTTTTTTTTTTCCAGCCCTTTATTTTCTACTTCCAACAGTAGGGATCACAAACATTCATTTTCTTTTCAGCGCAAAAACACGTCAACTTTACGACATATACACATATAGATTCACATATAAGCATTTCCTTTCTATAGACGTATAGTTCAACTCATACATTCTCATTCTTTCTTAGTTTAGGAATTTATTAAACTCGATTTTTATATAAAAAAAATAACTTTACATAGAATACATAATTTTCTTTCATGAACAAATAAAACTTTAGTTCAAAGGCATACCTGGCGATGACTGGGAGTTGCTACTTAGCCATGGGATTACTAGTGCTTACGATGTAAGCAAGTCTACAGAACCCTAACCTAGGGCTCTGATACCAACTGTAACGCCCCTACTTTTAATACATAAGTCCCTAGGGACATTACTACTCATGCATGCATTAGAGGCCTTAAATAACTTTAAGTAAGTAAAACTTGATAATTCAAATCGATTTAATTTGGGATCCCATAAATACAAAACATTTACAACTAACTAACTTTGGCCTCAATTTAAAAATCGCGATACTACATAAACGAAACTAAAGTCATTTCTAAAAAAATACTTTCTAAATCATGTATGCGAAAAATCTTGACTTGGTTCCCATGACTTCTGTAGCGCATCCCCGTCACTCGCCTGGTATGCCCTCGCCTTTACCTGAAAACATTTTAAAACAGAGAAAACACAACAAAGGTAAAGGGATGAGTATTATAAAATACCCAGTAAGTGGGGGTCGGGAAATGCAAACACATGTAACATGACTTTCTTTTAAACATGACTTTTATACATGACTGTGATTCGTGACTTTTGAAATCATAAAACTTTCTGTTGTGGGACCTAAAACTCCTTTCATAAAATCATGATTTTTCTCCTTGACTATGTGTGGTCAATTGAGTCTACTGAGTCTTTTCATATTGAGTCCCTCACAGACCCCTATAGGTTTGAGTCCCTCACAGACCCCTATAAGATTTGAGTCCTCACGCACCCTATAAGATTTGAGTCCTCACAGCACTTCTATAAGTTTGACCCATAGGGTCTCTGATGCATGTTTTACCATACATAAATTCTCAGCAGACCAATTGCCACAACCTACATGACATGTTCATATACATACAATATGCATGAGGTCCCATTGTTCAAACACATATTGTGATGACCGCCATCCCAGGTACTATTAGTTATTTTAATTGACACTCTATTAGCCGCTATATTTAGTCGGATTGGTGTTGTAATCAAGCTCGGTGAGAGTGAAACCTTAATTTTGGTTTAGTCTAAATGAATGGCTCCTTATAGAATAAGATTATTTATGAAATTGAAGGAAAAAAAGAAATTTGCAAGGGCATTTTAGCTATTACCATCTAATTGGAGATGTAATTGGCAATTAAATTTAACCTAATGCATGGTATTTAAGCATCACTAAGTCTCAAACCAAAGAAGAGAAGAATTGAACCCTAACCCTAGCAAAACCTAGCCTCTTTCTTATTGCAAACCTAAGTGAAACCCTAACCTCACCATCACCTTCATCTCATTTTCTAACCTAGAATACAAACCCTAAACCTAGTTTCTCTCTCTCGCTTTAACCTAGCCTACCAACCTTCTGGTCGCTGCTCATCTTCAATCGGCAAAGAACACCACCAGAGAGAGAGAGAGGGAGAGAGAGAGAGAGAGAGAGAGAGAGAGAGAGAGCCGAAACCACGAAGAAGAGCTCGCCGTCCAGCCACTCCAGCGCCTTCAGTCGCAACCGGAGATCATCACGCGAAGGATTGCCGATCAGCAAGCTCGTCAAGACCTGCAGCAACGAACGGCTCGATCAGGACGCAGCCGGAAACCCACGATCGGAGAGCCACCGCCGCCGGCTCGCATTGCAGATCCTCCCTCGCCGAACGTTCGTGCAGCGCCGCCGTTTCCGAGAGAGCTCACACCCACCAAATCCTCTCGCGCTGCTGTTCGCGCGCGCCAGCCGCGCGATCAAGGACGCGTTGCGGCCGCTCCCGCCATCGAGCATCTTCCCGCACAAGCCGCCGCTCCCAAACCTCACGTCGCCGTGGTTTTCTGCAGTGCCGGCGTCCCTTGGTCGAAGCTCCAATCACCTCGCCGCAAGCCAGCCGATCGGGAGCTCCATTTATCCCAGCCGCGGCTGCTGGGGGAGCGTGCCGCCGATCGCCGTGAGGTCGCCGTCGTCATCGCCGCTCTATCATCCGACCAGCGACCGTTGTTCGTTGATTTCGCCGCAATCGAGGAGCATTCAAGGTCAAAGTTGTAGATTTGGTGAGCCACGTGAAACCCTTTTCGATTTTAGGATTTACTTGGATCTGATTCGCATGAAAATGTTGTAGGAACGAGTTGGATTTTTAGGATCAAGATTCCCAAGCTTTGGAGCAACCGAATCCACGTTCGGATTATTATTCGGAGTCGAGGTAATTAGTGCAAAGTGAGGATTATAGACGCTTTCGTACTTAGATTTCCTTATATTGAATGAACTGTGCAGTAGGATAACGAATAGAAGGATTTTTGATTGACAGGTTATTTGGAAAGGACCATTAAGTTAAGAATTAGAAGGAAAGAGTGAGATCAAAGCTCGAGGTAAGGGACCTCGTGCCGAACTTTTAAATGGGAGTAAAAATGATTTTCATGATTTTATGTGAAATAGTTCATATTTTTCCACATGAAAATCCACAGATATTATTTGAGAATACGTGATATTTTATGTGCAATTTTTCGATGAACTGTGTGAAAAGGAATTATTAATTTATGTGAAAGTATTCTCGTATGTTAAGTATAAAGATCCCATTATTTCATGTGAGAATAGGACAAGGGGTGTATGAGAATGTTTCATGTGTATTATAAAAGTATGATGTACCACCCTGTCCATGAGAAAGTATGAATGATATGTTGAGAATGATATTTATGATATGTACATCATGATTATGTGACTGATGGGACCTTATGCATGATTTTGTATGTCACGAAGTGAATTATTGAATAGTGTGGACATTGGTTATCCCGAGATCATTGAAATGACTCAGGGATGACCATCGACCTCACAATTATATGATTAGCCATGGATTAAAGACTGCAATCAATGAATAGCCATGGATTAAAGACTGCAATCGAATGAGCGACCATGGATTAAAGACTGGCAATTATATGAACAGCCATGGATTAAAGACCTGGCAATTTTAATGAACAGTCATGGATTAAAGGCCTGACACTTAAATATGCAGCCATGGATTAAAGACCTGGCAACTTTAGAAAGTTTTAATTCCCATCGATGTATGTTATGAATGAATTTAAAGATCATGATTGTATGTGTATGCATATCTCAAACCTCGGTAGCGAGGTTACTTACTGGGTATTGTTTATGCAATACTCACCCTTTCTTTTAAAAATGTTTTTCGTGTAAGGGAAGGACGTGCGGGGCGTGTGGGGAAAAGCGTGATTAGGACCATGGGAACCAAAGATTGATTTCCGCATATTCATGATTTGAAATATTGTTGTCTTTATGTTTTCCTTGAAATTAAACTTACTTACAGTTTTCAATAGACCAAGCTGATGTGATGTTTTTTTTTTAAAAGATTTGAATGTTTTTGTTTTTGTTTGGGATCCCTGGAACTATTTATTACAAATGAGAAATGGCTTTTAAGTTCTTCTATTCCTCGGTCTATAAATGCATGCATGTGTAGTAATGTCCCTAGGATTTGGTCATAGAAAAGTAGGGCGTTATAGTTGGTATCGAGCCCTAGGTTAAGGGTTCTCAGAGACTTGCTTTTACGAGTAAGCACAGAGTAGTTCCCATGGTCTAACAACGCTTCCAATCACCGCTGTGCACGCTCCGACATTTTATTAAGAAAGTAAATGATTATGATATGATACGCTTTTATGCATACATAACCTTAAAAGCCCCAAGGGTGATTCTATCTTATGATTTGAAAGTAAAGGAAACCGAGTTAGAAACTCTCTTTAATGTAGTTTTGACATAATGCCACCTAGAGGCCGAGGGAGAGGTAGAGGACGTGGTCGGGGCCGGAGAGGGCAAGGGAAAACACCGACGCCCAACCGGATTACCCCCTGGATCGGAAGAGATTACTCCACCCGCTCGAGACCTCCCCCGTGACCCGCCCGAACGTCGGGGAGAATATACCGCAGCTTGCCCCGTGGCGGCACTGTGGGAACGCCAATGTGATGACTATGATGGTGGAGGCCATGCAGAGCCTAGTGCGAGCAACGAGCCACCCACCGCCCAAAGCAAATCGGGCGAAAACGACGCAACCCCGAGTCCCGCACCGGGACTTCGTGAAGTATGATCCGAGATCTTTCAATGGGTCTTCCAGGTGACCCCACCGTGGCGGAATTGTGGTCGCCCTCCATTGAGACCATCTTCGATCGATGAATTGCCCCGAGGACCAGAGGGTGTCCTGTGCGACCTTCATGCTGAGGGATGACGCGTATTTGTGGTGGGAGTCCGCCCAAGGAACCATTGTTGCCAGCGGAGAAACGATTACTTGGAACCTATTTAAGGAAGCATTCTGGCGGAAATTCTACCTGCTGCGCACTCGTTACAGGAGAAGCGGCGTTAATTCTTACACCGTGCTGCAACAGGAGGGCGTGGGAGATATATGAGAGGGAATTTACCTGTCATTCCCGCTTTGCCCCGAGCTAGTGGATACTGAAGCAAAGAAGACCGAGCGCTTCATCATGGGGGTTTGGATGAAAATGTACGAGGCTTTATCCGGCATTAGCACCTCCCGATTACGCCCGCAGTGAGAGTGGCGGAATCGATTTGGGTACATGTGCTCGGATCGCACAACAAAGGTGGTTAACTCTGGGCACCCATGCAGCAAATCATAAGAGGAAGTGGGACCACCCATTCCACTCACAGGCGCCCGCAACAGACACCGCGATAGGCGGGGGCATTTCCATGCGTGTTCCAAACAAAACCACCAATCAATGTGATCGAGAATAGCAATGGGAGATAGGCCACAGCAGTGAGAATGTGGTAAATCAGACTGGGTAAGTGTATGGTCTTGGCCCGGAGCATGTTTCAAGTGTGGAAAGGAAGGGCACAGAGCTAATATCTCGCCTCGAATCAAGCCAAAGACTAGCCACCCGCAGTTATGAGTAGTGGGCTCCTTGTGAAGCCACCATACAAAGAAGGGAGAGCTATGCAAGCACCAATCGAGACATCTATGGCTCGGGACTCGTGGTTCTGTGTACACTTCCATTACTTGGGCACCTCGCCTTCGTACTATTTGATTCTCGGTTCTCACGCACTCTTTATATTTCGCATCCTTTGTGAGTCAAGTCGAATTAGAACTAGAAACGATTCAGATGCTCTATCTCAGTATCCACTCCTGCGGGATAAATTTGTTAGCCAATGTGAAAGTCAAGGATGGTAGCGTGACCATCGCAGGACCATGAGTTAGCAAAGTGAACCTAGTGGTTCTAGATATGTTTGATTTTGATGAAATTTTAGGCATGGATCAAGTTAGCGCAGAACCATGCTTGTATTGATTGTTTCGGAAGGAGGTAGTGTTCACTCCTCCTAACCAACCCGCCACTGAGTTCAGAGGCACAGCAAGGTGAAGTAGGCCTAAGGTAATTATCGCTCTTAAGGCCGTGAAGTTATTGCATCGGGGAGCTTGGGGCGTCCTAGCTCGCATACTAGATGCAAGATGCACGAGATCTCGGTGACATCGCCCAGTGAGTGAATGAGTTTGCAGACGTTTTCCCGAGGATCTCCCTAAATACCTCCATCGAGGAGGTAGATTTTAACATCGGATTAGAATTGGGGACGACCCCGATATCCAAGGCCCCGCATGAATGGCACCAAAGCAGAGTTGAAAGAGCTAAAAGTACGCCACTGGACTTGCTAGACAAAGGGTTCATACGCCTGCCGCTTTCACCCCCGGGAGCACCGGTATTGTTCGTGAAAAAGAAAGACGGATCCATGCGCTGTGTATAGACTACACCGAGTTGAATAAAGTTACAATCAAGAATAAATATCCTCTCCCCGGATAGATGATTTGTTCGATCGGTTGCAAGGAAGCGACGAGTGTTCTCTAAGATCGATCCGAGATCGAAGCTACCATCGATTGAGGATCGCTGAAGGGGATATCCTAAAAACAAAGATTCGAGATCACGTTATGGGCATTACGAGTTCACAAAGTGATGCCGCTTTGCCACACCCAATGCTCCTGCCGCCTTCATGGACTTGATGAACCGCTTGTTCAAGGAGTTTCTTGATACGCTCGTGATTGTGTTCATCGATGATATATTGATATACTCCGTGTGATGAAGAACATGAAATGCACTGAGGAAAGTCTTACTCACACCGAGAGAATAAGTTGTATGCAAAATTCTCCAAGTGTGAATTTTGGCTCGAGCATGTATCTTTTCTAGGGCATGTGGTGTCCGGTCGAGTCTCTGTTGATCCAAATGAAAGTGGAGGCCGTCACACAAAGCCCCGTCCACCACGATTCTGAGGTACGTAGTTTTCTCGGGTCTTGCAGAGATACTATAGGCGCTTTGTACAGATTTTTTGCAAGATAGCCATGCCTATGACTCAGCTGACGCGTAAGGGAAACTCTTTTGTGTGGAATGATGCTTGTGAAGCGAGCTTCCAGGAACTCAAGCACAGATTAGTGTCGGCCCCGATTCTTACAGTTCCCGAGGGAACAGGGAGCTTTGTGGTTTACAGTGATGCTTCCAAGAAAGGGTTGGGCGTGTATCGATGATGCAAAGACGGTAAAAGTAATAGCTTATGCATCCCGACAATTGAAGACGCACGAGAGGAATTATCCAACTCATGATCCGGAATTAGCAAAGCGATGGTATTTGCATTAAAGATCCGGAGACACTACTCGTATGGCGAGAAAATACGATTTTCACGCATCATAAAAGTTTGAAGTACTGCTCACCCGTATGAATTGAACATGAGGCAACGTAGATGGTTGGAATTGGTGAAAGATTACGACATTGACATCCAGTACCATCCCGGTAAGGCTAATGTAGTGGCCGATGCCCTCAAGCAGAAGCTCGCACATACTGCCGCACGAGTGAGTGAGCAGAAATAGTAGAGTTACAGTGCCGAGCTTGCTCGAGCCGAAATTGCGAGTGCTAGTAGGAAAGACCACGGCTCGCTTAACCCGATTAACGGCAACCGACCTTGAGGCAACGTATTATAGAGGCTCAAAGCAAGTGGACCCTCGCTTAGTGGAAAAACTTACTGCAGAATCGCAGTGAGTTGACAGAGTTTTCCTATCCACGCATGGAGGATTGTTGTTTCGGGACGATCGTGTGTGCCGACGATGACAAGTCGAGAACCGAGATCCCGAACGGCCCATAACTCACCATTTTCTATGCACCACGGCAGTACCAAGATGTACCGAGATCCAAAAAACGATCGTTTTGGTGGTGCAACATGAAGCGCGACGTGGCGAGTTTGTCGCCAAGTGTTTGACTTGTCGCAGTGAAGGCACCTGAGACAGAGGCTGCAGGATTGCTGCAACCATTACATGTGCCTCGGTGGAAATGGGAGGAGATCTCTATGGATTTTATAGTTGGATTGCCTAGACTTTACGAGGCTACACACGTGATTTGGGTCATAGTGGGCAAAGTTAACAAAGTCAAGACATTTCATACTGTGGAAACCCACCTATTCTACGTATAAGTGGGCGCAGCTTTACCTGGAAGAGATAGTCCGTTTACATGGAATCCCAGTCAAGATTATTTCAGACAGGGATCCACGTTTCACCTCCAACTTCTGGAGGAGTTTACAGAGAGCGTTGGGTTCGCAGTTGAACTTCAAGATGCTTTTCATCCCTGCACGGATGGGCGATTTGAGCGCGCTTAAACCAGATATTAGAGGATATGTTGCGAGCTTGCACTTTAGACTTCCCAGGCAGTTGGGACACTCATTTACATCTGATGGAGTTTGCTTATAACAACAGCTTATCGATGCGACCATCTAATGGCTCCATTTGAAGCTCTTTACTGGAAGACGCTGCGTAACTCCCGTGTTCGGGAGGAGGTTGGTGAACGCCAGCTTGTTGGGTCCGGATTAGTTCGAGATCACTAATGAGGCAATGCAAAAGATCGTGGCACGAATGCAGATCGCCAAGTCGGACAAAAAGAATTATGCCGACACGAGGCGACGGCGGGACCTAGAGTTCGAGGTTGGGGACCACGTGTTCCTTAAGGTGGCCCCAATGAAGGGAATTCTAAGGTTTGGCCGTAAAGGGAAGTTGAGTCCGCGATTCATCTGGACCATTTGAAATCTTAGAGAGGATTGGTGCAAAGGGCCTGAGATTAGCACCGCCGCCTTCTCTTCTGGCGGTTCATAATGTGTTTCATGTCTCCATGTTGAGGAAGTACGTCTCGCATCCGACGCATGTCATAGACTTCAACCTTTACGCTTAGCGTAAGATCCGAGTTATGGTGAACGCACCGTTCGATTATTATGAGAGATCGAAAGACCCTCCGTGAATCGTGAGATCGGCTTAGTTAAGGTATTGTGGCGTAACCACCGCACGGAGGAAGCTACCGGGAGCGAAAGAGGAAGTCCGCGCTAAATATCCTGAACTATTCCAAGATTAGGAACTTTCGAGGACGAAAGTTCTTAAGGAGGGAAGATTGTGATGACCGCCATCCTGTGTACTATTAGTTATTTTAATTGACACTCTATTAGCCGCTATATTTAGTCTGGATTGGTGTTGTAATCAAGCTCGGTGAGAGTGAAACCTTAATTTTGGTTTAGTCTAAATGAATGGCTCCTTATAGAATAAGATTATTTATGAAATTGAAGGAAAAAGGAAATTTGCAAGGGCATTTTAGCTATTACCATCTAATTGGAGATGTAATTGGCAATTAAATTTAACCTAATGCATGGTATTTAAGCATCACTAAGTCTCAAACCAAAGAAGAGAAGAATTGAACCCTAACCCTAGCAAAACCCTAGCCTCTTCTTTTGCAAACCTAAGTGAAACCCTAACCCTCACCATCACCTTCATCTCATTTTCTAACCTAGAATACAAACCCTAAACCTAGTTTCTCTCTCTCGCTTAACCTAGCCTAGCCAACCCCTCGAAGTCGCTGCTCATCTTCAATCGGCAAAGAACACCGAGAGAGAGAGAGAGAGAGAGAGAGAGAGAGAGAGAGAGAGAGAGAGAGAGCCGAAACCACGAAGAAGAGCTCGCCGTCCAGCCCACCTCCAGCGCGCTTTCTACCGCAACCGAGATCATCACGCGAAGGATTGCCGATCGCCAAGCTCGCGTCGCCAAGACCTGCAGCAACGAACGGCTCGATCGGACGCAAATGGAAACCCACGATCGGAGAGCCACCGCCGCGGCCGCATTGCAGATCCTCCTCGCCGAACGTTCGTGCGCTGCGCCGCGTTTCGGGAGCTCACACCCACCGATCCTCTCTCGCGCGCCGCTTCGCGCGCCAGCTAGCGCGCGATCAGGGACGCGCGGCCGCTCCCGCCATCGAGCATCTTCCCGCACAAGCCGCCGCTCCCAAACCTCACGTCGCCGTGGTTTTCTGCAGTGCCGGCGTCCCTTGGTCGAAGCTCCAATCACCTCGCCGCAAGCCAGCCGATCGGGAGCTCCATTTATCCCAGCTGCGCGCGCTGGGGCGCGCGTGATCGCCGTGAGGTCGCCGCCGCCATCGCCGCTCTATCATCCGACCAATGACCGTTGTTCGTTGATTTCGCCGCAATCGAGGAGCATTCAAGGTCAAAGTTGTAGATTTGGTGAGCCACGTGAAACCCTTTTCGATTTTAGGATTTACTTGGATCTGATTCGCATGAAAATGTTGTAGGAACGAGTTGGATTTTTTAGGATCAAGATTCCCAAGCTTTGGAGCAACCGAATCCACGTTCGGATTATTATTCGGAGTCGAGGTAATTAGTGCAAAGTGAGGATTATAGACGCTTTTCGTGCTTAGATTTCCTTATATTGAATGAATCATGCGAGGGATAACGAATAGAAGGATTTTTGATTGACAGGTTATTTGGAAAGGACCATTAAGTTAAGAATTAGAAGGAAAGAGTGAGATCAAAGCTCGAGGTAAGGGACCTCGTGCCGAACTTTTAAATGGGAGTAAAAATGATTTTCATGATTTTATGTGAAATAGTTCATATTTTTCCACATGAAAATCCACAGATATTATTTGAGAATACGTGATATTTTATGTGCAATTTTTCGATGAACTGTGTGAAAAGGAATTATTAATTTATGTGAAAGTATTCTCGTATGTTAAGTATAAAGATCCCATTATTTCATGTGAGAATAGGACAGTAGGGTGTATGAGAATGTTTCATGTGTATTATAAAAGTATGATGTACCACCACATCCCATGAGAAAGTATGAATGATATGTTGAGAATGATATTTATGATATGTACATCATGATTATGTGACTGATGGGACCTTATGCATGATTTTGTATGTCACGAAGTGAATTATTGAATAGTGTGGACATTGGTTATCCTGAGATCGCTGAAATGACTCAGGATGACCAGTCGGCCTCACAATTATATGATTAGCCATGGATTAAAGACTTGGCAACTGAATGAATAGCCATGGATTAAAGACACGCAAATCGAATGAGCGACCATGGATTAAAGACTGGCAATTATATGAACGACCATGGATTAAAGACTGCAATTTTAATGAATAATCATGGATTAAAGGCTCGACACTTAAATATGCGACCATGGATTAAAGACTGCAACTTTAGAAAGTTTTAATTCCCATCGATGTATGTTATGAATGAATTTAAAGATCATGATTGTATGTGTATGCATATCTCAAACCTCGTGAGCGAGGTTACTTACTGGTATTGTTTATGCAATACTCACCCTTTCTTTTAAAAATGTTTTTTCGTAAGGGAAGGGCGTGCGGGCGCGTGACGGAAAGCGTGATTAGGACCATGGGAACCAAAAGATTGATTTCCGCATATTCATGATTTGAAATATTGTTGTCTTTATGTTTTCCTTGAAATTAAACTTACTTACAGTTTTCAATAGACCAAGCTGATGTGATGTTTTTTTTTTAAAAGATTTGAATGTTTTTGTTTTTGTTTGGGATCCCTGGAACTATTTATTACAAATGAGAAATGGCTTTTAAGTTCTTCTATTCCTCGGTCTATAAATGCATGCATGTGTAGTAATGTCCCTAGGGATTTGGTCATAGAAAAGTAGGGGCGTTACACATATACCTATACATTCAGAATGATTCAACAATCACCTAAAACATAAAATCATGGCATAACTTTCACCACTTTAATCTAGAGTCAATCAATCATAAGTAATAAGTACGTTTATAATTTAAGATACATAATTAACACAATGACATAACTGAAAATCTCAATATGCATAACTATACATAACTGTGTCAAGACTCATTTTAAATACTTTGAAATCATTTCGGCTCGGGTCCTCTCAACAAACCCTTAAATCATCAAGTTCCTTTCTAAAACTTTTGAAAATCATTCACTCAAGGTCCTCGAAAACCCTTTAAAATATTCGTTTTCTAAATTCAAGCCTAAGCATGAGTCTTGGAAATTCACCCTTTGAAATAAATCCTTGAATTTCAACTTTTTAAAATAAATCTTTCAGAAACCGTGTTTACTCCTCTTTTCAAGATCATTTGTAGAAAAATCCTTACCATAGCCTTAGCTCCGAGATATCCTATATTTAAATCTCTGACTCAACAATCCATTCAATCGTGTTCAACACTCGAGCCTCCTAAATCAATTTCATTAATTCCTTAGTTAAAACGCATAAATAAACTTATATTTAAAATTTGACCATAACTAGGTCGGATTACCACTAACGGAGGCTTGGAACAGACTCGGGGAATGAAACGGATGTAATTGGCCGATCCGAAGCGCGCGCGCGGAGGTGTGGTGCGCGCGCGCGCTCGGGCGTGTAGTATGCCGTTGGAATCCTTGTGGCCCGATCTATCCAAAACCGGTCCTAGAATGTCAAAAACCGATCGAAAAGCCCTCCAAAAGCATGAACCAAAATCGAACCAACACTGCACCGACGGCATCTGAGGTTATCGAACCTACGACTAGTCGTTGCGCCGCGCGGTTAGAGAGCGACTCCGACCGCAGGTGAATCGAGTTGTTAACGCGAGGCGGCGACTTCGTCCCTTGCATCACGGCGTGCGACAGTGAACGTCTAGAGGCGAACGGCTTGGCGACGACTTCACGTTCAGCAGCTTTGGCGGTCGACGACAGGCATAGAATCGATCCGGGCGGAATGGACGGGTTTCGTGTGCAGCGTGCGGCGGTCGTCGGCGGTCGGCTTCACCCGCAGTACCGACGACTCACGACATGAATCCGACTACCAATCCTCGCAGACGAACAGGTGGCTTCCGGCGCTGGCTTCGCGGCAACGACAAGCAGGTAGCATCGGGTTGGAGTTGCGGCGGCGCACATTGGGCATGGGTAGACGACGGCGACGCTGACGGCTCCATCCGGTAAGGATTGCGTTTCCGGCGAGGATAGGTGCAGCAGCTGGCGTCCTCTTCTCCATGGATGTCCAGTCGTACGGCTGAAGGAGGGAGAAGCTCTTGTCTTGGAGCACGTGCCCTAATGAGACAAATGGAGAGGTGGTATGAAACCCTAACTTAAAGTTTCTTTTCCAAATTTTCCCTTCTTCTTGAAATTAAACTACAACCATGCCCTTGGCCATGATAATCCAACTTAACTTATATATATAACGAAATACTCATATATATATTCTCTTAAATTTTCAAAACTTACCAAAAATAATAATAACAACTCCAAGGCTCGATTACTTTAATTACTTTAATTTCCAATAAATTAATCCAAAACACAAATTAAAAGGTACTTGAAGTTCTGGGGCGTTACATTTTCTCCTGATTTGATGCATTTTTGGCTCATTTTCGCTCTTTTAGCTCTCGATCCTCCTTAGCCTCCTGAAACGCTTTAAATTATGAATCTCCTGTAAAATGGACAAAAAAGCATGTGAGTGTGGCAGAACTAGCATAAGATGAAAAGATAAAATAACACTTTTATGGTGCTATCAATCGGCTACAGGCACACGCAAGTGCACGTGATCGAAGTAATAAGAAACTGGAGTATTTCAGAGTATCGTACCCAATGGTGCGTGTGGAAGGGGAGAAGTGGAAAACGGAACCGAACTAATCAAACAGATTCGGCTTGCTTAGCCCGGCCCGGTCGATTTGAGTCGGTTTGGGTTGAGTTGATTGTCTGGCCCATCTTGTATGCCTTTTGGACTCCATTAGCATGATTTCATTATGGATCTCAGATTTAGTTTGTATTTGACCCAATTGTCTTTTATAGTTGGGTTTAACCCGATTGTCATTTACCCATATTGGCCAAATCAAAATACGCAATGAATGGTCAAATCAAATCAATATGTGCATTGGTCAAATCCAAATATAAAAGCACAAATTGGAATGTACAAAGACCAATTAACAAATTAACAGAGACAAAATCAAAATACAGTGGCAAAATCAAATTAAACCTAACAAAATAACCTTATACTTTAAGATGGTATGAACTTTTTTTTTTTTTTTGCAGCAACTAAAAAGGTTAGAATGGTAGGACTTAATTTTGTGTTTCATAAGTTTAAGTAGATAATTAATCATGGATTAAATTGAAGTTTTGAAGGTGCCAACCTATTACCGCCCTAAGCACTATTCTTCTTTCTATTAATAAAGTAGATAATTAATAGTTTTTCAACCATTGAGGTGGACATAAAATCGTGTGATGTTGCAAATGCTACCTAATTACTGAACCACTTGATGAGAGGTTCTATCAACATATATATATATTGGTTATGAATCTCATAAATAATCCTTTTAAGAGCTTGTATTAAAAAAAAAAAAATACATCGATTACTAGTCATTATTAATGCGAGAAGGAATTAATAAGAATGTGTATAACACCCTTACACTACATCGTCCCAAACTAATTCAATTTTAGAAATACTATTTCCTAGCTACGGTCGCAACGTTAGTTTTTAGATTCTAAAATTGGTTGGGTCTCATCTAATTAATTGACCTAATTGTTTGTTGTTTTATGTTGCATCAACCAATTGGATACCATTAACTTGATTCAAAAAATAGGTGAGTGGAAATTTTAAGCACGTTTGATAAATATTTAGAGGTTATTTGGCTCAAGGAGTTGCTGGGAATAGAAGTTGCAGGGAGTAGGAGTTAGGATGTCTAGAGAGTAAAGAAGTCCAGAGAGTTCTAAAATCTATATTTGGGTGTAGAGTCGCAGTTGCATGCAGGAAGTATGAGTTTTGAACTCTATGTTTTGAACTCTTGGAGTTTTTGTGTCAAATTCTCAAATTCTTTCTATAATTTCTCAAATTTTCATTATTGTAAAATTGTTCCCATAAATCCTAAGATTTATATTTTTTATTTCTATTTTAAATTTTTATTTAAAAGAAAACAAAATTTTGAAGAAAAATACCTCACACTCTTATTTTAATATCACATTAATGTAATAGATTTATTTTTTGAAGTTTAATAAAACATTTACATCAATTTAAGAACTTTTAATGTAAGATTTGTTATTCAACCTTAGCAAAATATATTTTCTTCTGTAAAATTTAATATTTAATATTTCTAATTACTCAATGTAATTGATTACTTGACCTTTGATAATTAATCAATCTAATTTATCTTAAGAATTTCAATTAAAAAAACGACAAGAATGATAACTTTCATGTTGTCAACAAGTAGTGAATGCAGACATGGCAACTTCATTGTTCCAACACAAAAATAATACATGTGCTTATGATAAAAATTGCCCTCACATTATTTTTTCAATATCTCTCATATTAATTTTCAATAATATATTATTTTAAGTTTTAAATACCTTAAGTAAAAAAATATCAAATATTGATTTTAAAACAACTAAGTTCAAAATGAGTATATTTTTAACACCATGCAAAATGAATATCATATATACTTTTGTTTAGATTACTATATATTTATGTTATTTAGTGTATAATTTTATTTAGTAAGGTTGGAATGAAAAATCGTTTGGTCTTTTATTTTGAACATGGTTAATTTGAATATCAATTTGGTTTTAATACATTAACAAATTTTAATGTTATTTCTTAAATTGTAATAGGAGTTAGTTTAAAATACGTTTTTCTTATCTTCAAATCATAAAATTATATATATGTTTAGGTATTAATAAAAGAATAAGAAAAACCAACAAAAGCATAGCTCGACTAACATCAAGTAAAAAAATATATTACGTAGTATTCTAATTTACAATTAGAGTTTCAATGAAAATAATAATATCATAAATAAAACATTTTGATATAATTTAGATTTCAAAAATGAAAGTATAGAATAAAAATAAATATAATTATGTTAAAAATATATTAAAATTATAAGATAAAAATAAAAGGATTTTTTAAAATAAATATTTATATATAATTAGTAATTAGTAATAATGACTCTCTCTCTATATAAAATAAAGAATTTTGTTAATTAAGAATTTTAAAAAAATAGAGAGAGAAAGGAGAGAATAGTAGAGAGATGTAGGAGTGGAATGTGATAAAGAAAAAATGAGATGGAAAAATTGTGGGACTCGTTATAGATAGTTGGAAAATGAGTTATGGGGAGTTGGTGAAAGAGTTAATAAATGTGTGAGACCCATAAGAAGGAGTTGGAGAAGAGTTAATAAATCTGTGGGACCCACAAAGAAGAGTTAATAAATCCTTGGAACAAACAATGAGTTGGGGTAGTTAGGGTTTGATTGGTATGTAATCCGGATTCTGTTTTATGTTTTCAGATTCACTGAATTCAGTGAATATGTATTTGACAGATGTGTTTTTGAAAAATTGTTTTCGGATTTTGTGATCCAAATAGTAGAAATTCTGAAAACAACATTTTTATGTTTTCATTATATCTAGATTCTGAATTTAAAATTTTAAAATGCAGAATTATATTAAACAAAGATAAAAATCTTAATAAATACAATATTTCATGTTATAAACTCAATTTCTTTTGTTAAATTAATAGTATAAATTATATAATATTATATTATAAAATGATAATTATATAAAATTTATAAAAATCATGTTCATAAATTAATTAATAATGGTTTATATTCAATCTAATAATTAGTTTTGTAACTACAACTAATTTCATGACCTATAAATATGTTAAAGGACACACTTTAAACAATTGTTTAGAATGAAATCAAATTTCTAAATCTACTATCAAACACATTTTTAAAAACATGAAATACAACTCTGTTTTTATTGAATTCCTTGTTTTCAAATTTCGATTTTCAGATTGTTTACCAAACAAGCCCTTATTAATTCCTCCCAATTCCTCAATCCAAACGACCCCTTAGGGGTTTTGACCCCTTATCTTGGAATCAAAACCTTGAGGAATTTATTTTGGGATTCTGAAACCTTAGGATCAGAAAGCTGTGTTTAGAGTGTAGTGTTTTGAAGTTTGAAAATAAAAAACAATAAAAAACAAACAAACAGTATTTGGGGTGCATTATTCTAAATCTTGGGTTTATGCTATTTTTTTTCTTCTTTTTTCTTTAGTAGTTTTAAGCTCTTGTATAACATAAATGAGTTACAAAATTGAAAGTCTATTTTAAAAATTAAAAAATTGGATGCCTATTTAAGAAATTATAAAATTTAAAACTCTAATTCACAAAATATTTAGAAAAGTATTTTTGAAACTTTATTTTAGAAATTAAAAATTTTAATGTCTATTTAAGAAATTTGGGAATTTCAAACTCTATTTAACAAAATATTTAGAAAATTATTTTTGGAACTCTATTCTTAAAAAAATAGAATTCCATTTAAGAATTAGGGAATTTAAAACTCTATTTCACATCACAAAGTATTTAGAAAACTATTTTGAATTCTAGTTTAAAAGTTAAAAAAAAAAATTAAAGTCTATCTAATAAATTAGTGAGTTTAAAACTCTATTTCATAAAGTATTCAAAAACTTATTTTTCGAACTCTATTTTAAAAATTAAAAAATTAGGAATATATTTAAGTAATTAGAAAATTTAAAACTTTATTTTACAAAGTATTTAAAACCTTATTTTTGGAATTCTATTTTAAAAATTAAAAAATTAGAAACTTATTTAAGAACTTGAAGAATTTAAAACTCTATTTCACTGTTGGTTTAGAATACTATTTTTAAAACTCTATTTCCCAGAGTATTTAGAAAACTACTTTAAAAATGTATTTAGAAATTAAAAAATAAGAAGTCTATTTAAGAAATTAAGAAACTTAAAACTCTATTTTACAAAGTATTCAAAAACCTATTTTTTGAACTCTATTTTAGAAATTAAAATTTTTGTTTAGTAGCTATTTTTAGTTTAAATTTAAACTTTTAAAAAAATTAACTAAGTGATCGAATCATCATAGTGGTTGGGTGGTTGGGGGCAGTTTGGTCGCTGGAGTGGTCGTCGATAGTGGTTGCAAGGTGATTGGTTCACTGGAGTTGACGTTGGGTGGTCGTCGATAGTGGTTGTCAGTGGTCAGGTCCTTGGGGTGGTTGTAGGGTGTTCGTTAGAGTGGTTATCAAGGTAGTCGGGTAGTCGGGTCACCGGAATGGTCTCTAGAGTGGTCACCGGGTGGTCGGCGACGATGGTTGCTAGGTGGTTGTCAGGGTGATCGTTGGTAGTGGTTGTCAGGTGGTCGGGTCACCAAGGTGGTTGTCGGTGGTGGTTTTTGGATAGTTGAATCCTTCAAGATCATCTAAGTGGTTATCAAAGTCGTCTAGTCGCTAGGGTGGTCATCATGTACTCAACGACAATGATTGTCAGGTTGTCGAGTCACCAAGGTGGTTGTCAGTGGTGGTTGTTGGATAGTCGAGTCCCATGTGTCAAGTAAAATAGAATTTCTAGTAGTGGTAGTTATTAGAGTGGTCGGGTCATTGGGGTAGTCATTAGTCGTTGAGTCGTTGGAGTAGTCGAGTTGTCGTCAGCAGTGGTTGGGTCATCAGTGTGGTCGTCGGAGTTGTCGTCAGACGTAGTTATCAGCGGTAGTCAGGTCATCGGTGTTGTCGTTGGAGTTATTGTCAGAGGTAGACGTCAACAATGGTTGTGTAATGCCCGGTAATTTCGAGGACACAAATAATCTAAACCCCACCCTTAATATGAGTTGTCCGCTCCTTTGCTATTCTTACCGAGCATTGGAAGAAGAAGTCTAGGTAAGCACCTTTCTTTCCTTTCTTCTCCTTTATTCTCCCTTTTCTTCCTTTTCTTTTTCATTATTTTTTTTCTTCTTCTTTCTTCTTTCTTCTTCCCCCTCTCCCTCGTGCGACTCGTCTGCAGCCGCTCGTCGCCCGCCGCCGACTTGCCCAACAACTCGTCGTCTGCGGCCGCTCGTCACCCGCCACCGATGCGCCCAGCAACCCGCCGCCCGCAGCCGCTCCACGCAACGCGTTGTCGACCTTACGCCGCAAGCGATGTCGTTGACGCGAGGAGTCGCGTGTTCTGCAGCTTCTACCGCCGGCTGATCGATCCATTGGGTTGAAAAGAGTGGTCGTCGACCTTACGCCGCAAGCGATGTCGTTGAGCCTCGCCGCCGTCGATAAGAGAGTGTTCTCCAATGAGTTTTCTTTGGTTTCAAAAGACCCACGATTTTGGTTTGGTCGGTTCGAGCAATTTTAGTTCGGTTCTCTTATTTTGGAGGTTGGTTTTGAATAGATCGACCAACGGGCTTTTCGAAAACGGGTCTCACTCGCCGCGACGCACCGCCGCGGCCGCTGGAGAAGGCTCGACCTTACAGTTTCGCCTCCTCGAGCCCGTGTTGGCCCTCCATTGTGGTAACTCGGTTGTTAGTGGCGAATTACTTCAGTGAGCCTTTAAGGACTATCTCTTGACGGTGATTTTGTTTTGTTAAACAGGGACCCAAAAGCACCAAGAGGGTTACTTGGGAGCACGCATTTGATTTCCGAACCCTCCAGTTTCAAGTAGTCAGTTGGAGTAACGCCAAACTCCTAAGCGAAGGAGTGAGGTGTATGCATTACTTGTTGTGTGTTGTTCAGTCTACTGTTAGATTTTAGGTTAGTTAGCTCAAGATCTTGGGACTGTAGCTTCTTTTATGAGCTTTCATTTGATAGGATTGTATGATTGTTACATCCGGTTGCGAAGCATGTTTTGATCATGTTTTTACCATGTTTGCATTACTTGTGTTTTTGTTATGAGAAGTTATGTGGAGTGGGAGTCATTGTCCTGGTGACGTTTCACATTCCTAATGGGTGTATGATTTGAGTTAAACTTGGTTAGTTTAAGAACCTAGTTGGGAGTTTGGACCCTTTGGTTGGGTCGAGGACGTTAGGAATGCTTAGGTGGGACCCCTAGTCACTTTATGAATAAAGCCCGTGAACCGACCCTTACCGAACCCCGAGTTACATCTGGGCAGGTCAGAACCTCTAAGTTGACGATATATGATAGACTCGTGAGATTGGGGTGCGTCCCCATTGAGGTCGGGAGTGGTTGCTTTTATTATCACGCACTAGCTTAGGGGTGATTCCCCAATGGGCGTGTTGGTTACGTACCTCACTGCACCATGCTAGCGCATTATGTGAGCCTGAGGTACGTCCCCGTTAGGGAGTGGTTGCTTTCCATGATCCCTGGGTTGGCTTAGGGGTGATTCCCCATAGGGCGTGTAGGATACGTACCTGCTCTACTCTATGCCAGCGTGTAGTGGCGTGAGAATTGCTTCCTCTCATTGCATTGTCAATCAAAGTTCCATGACCGAACTCAGTCACACAGGGGGCCCAGGGTGGAGTGTGTCAAGTGTGAAGTTTGTTTGGGGTTGAGCGAGTGTAGAGGACGAGACTAGTTGTTTTGTTGGTACAAGATTGGACGTAAGTGGGCTGCTTACTGGGTATATTTTTATACTCACTCGTCTTCTTTTTATGTATTGTTTGCAGGTAAGAGTTGAACCGAGGTGGATGGCGACGGAGGCAACCTGACGAGGCTATAAGGAAGTTTCGTGGTGTCACTAGCTTTTAGGAAGCTATTATGTCTTGCACTTGTAATTTCGTTGCACATTCCTTTTGGTTTAAATCTTTTGTGTTTAGGTTTCTGGTTGAGAGATCAGCAGGATGTTTTAGGATCTTGTTCTCCTTATGCGTGGAGTTAGTCTCTTATAATCTTTTTGTTTGTTAAGGGTTTTGCTTGCTCCGTCTTTTCAAAGTTATCAGTGGTTTATGAGCGTTAGTTAGTGTAAAAGTGAGTTCTCCTCGAATATATTGCCCTGACTGCCTGCTTGTGATCATATTTTGGAACCCAACTTGTTGTGAATGTAGTTTGGTGGAGGTTGGGTGTGTCGGAATACTTATTGGAGTGTTTTTATGCTTAAATCAGGTTAGGTAAAATTTTTTGTTTGCCCTAGTAGCATCGTTATGCTGCCAAATTTTTCAGCACTGACGGTGTTACTTAGTAACTTCCCTAGTGGTCTTAGTTCTAAAATTAGGGTCGTTACAGGTTGGATCACCGATGTGGTCGTCGGAGGTGGTCGTCAGTGGTGGTCGGATCATCGGACTTGTCGCGAGAGGTACTCGTCAACGGTGGTCAAGTCGTTGTTGGTGGTCATTAAAGTTGACATTGGAGTTTTTGAAGTAGTCGCCAAAAATGGAATATGACAAATAAAAGAAAAGAATGTGACATAAACCAATTTTTGAAGAAGTCGCCAAAAATGGAATATGACACATCAAAGAAGAGAATGTGGCATAAACCCCATGGGGTTGCACTGTTCTAACTCATGGGGTTGTATTTCAAAACTAAGGGTTTTGAACACATTAGTCCAATACATGCTTTTGGATTTAGAATCCAAAATCATCCAAACCCAAAACATGGGGGCGAAATGACCTCATAGATTTTGGTTTTTGAATATTAAGCCTATAAATACTACTCTCATCTATAGAATTTCATGCATGTTTCCTATCTACTTTCCTATGCTTTCAAAAATTAAGCGAAAATTTAAAAATTAGAAAAAAAAAAGTAATTTCCCTAATTTTTTTTTTTTTGAACTTGGTTAGGAAATCCAAATAATTCCTTAAAAAATGATGGAAACCATGACAGAGAAATGAAAATTATTATAGAGAAATGGTAAGAAAACAACCATTTTTAAAAACCAAAAATTAAATAGTTATTAACCTAGGTTATTATCTATTTTTTTTATTTGATCTGACTTTCCCTGTCTATTTAGGCTGGGATGAACTTGTGCCAAGGATGATTTTCTATTATTAAATTTTTCTATTAAATTAATAATAAAAATTTTCATTATTAAAATGTAAAATAATACAAATACTAATTTTATCCAAAAAAAATATATAAAATTTTAGTATGTTTATTAATTTTCAATTAAAAAATAAAATAATGTTGATTCCTTATCCGAGTCTTCCAAATGGGGAAAATGGGTGGGGATGAGAATAATAAAAAAGGTCACAATGAAAAGAGTGCATCCTCAATCTCATCTCAGCTCATTTTCATGCATCCATCCATACGAGAAGAATTTACCCAGCATCAAAATGTAAAGACTAAAACCAAGTTATAAATTGAGGACTCAACTAATCAAGTTTTAGTCCATCATATAAATGAAGAAGGGGTCGTTTATTTTCATCTTCAGATGCTAGAAAATTTAGGACCCGTTTGATGACGTTTTCGTTTCTTGTTGCTTGTTTCTGTTCCTCATTTTTGAAGAAACAGACTTGTTTGATAATCTATCCAGTTTCTTGTTCCCAAGATATGAAAAACGTTTCTAAAATTGAGGCTAAATTTTAGAAATTCTATTTCGTTTCTTATTTTATTTAAACATTTCAATTTGATTCTAAAACATCTGGTTGGTTTGTGTGTCAAGGGATGCACATTTTGGAGTATTATTTTACTATCGAATTTTTGCAATATATATTTATAAATCGTTTTAATTTTTATAAATATTATTATTATTATTATTATTATTATTATTTATAAAAATTTATATTTTTTTATTTATTAATTTTGCATGTCTATATATTTATATTATTTAAATTTTAAATTTTAAATTATTTTTTAATTTTAAATTTTAAATTTTGCAATCTTATATTTATGTATTATAAGTTTAGATTTTTAATATGTGTATTTTTTTATTTTGAGTTTTAAATTTTGCAATAGGTATATTTATATATTATTTTAATTTTTGATGTTACAATATATATATTTATCTATTATTTTAATGGTTAAATTACAAGTTTAGTGATCTCTGAACTTTCAGATTTGTATCAGATAGGTCTCAAAACTTCAAAAAGTTTCTAATAAGTCCCTGAACTTTCGATTTTGTGTCTAATAAGTTCCTGAACTTTAAAAAATGCCTAATAAATCTCTAAGTTTTTTATTTTATATCTTTTAAGTCCCTCAACTTTCAATTTTATATCTAATAGGCCCTTGATCAATTCGACATTTTTCAAAATTCATAAACCTGTTGGACACGAAATTGAAAGTTCAATATACTTTTAACACCCAAATTAAATTTTATGTCGAATAAATTCGTTAATTTTAAAAAATTCGAATATGTCAAGGTCCTATTGGATACAAATTTGAAAGTTCGATGACCTATTTGGCATTTTAAAAGTTCAAGGACCTATTAGTTTAACCTATTAATTTTTATTACACGTATAACCCATTAGAATTTTGCAATATATAAATTTTGCTCACTAAAATATGCATTTAGCCCCACTTTAATATTTTACAACATTTAACAATATAGTTGAGTTGGATCTGAGTCGACATCATTTCAAACCAATGACTCGAGCGAGAGATAATATTGGAAATCAAATTTAGACAACATTTGAAGGATAAAATAATTTTATTTATTTATTTTTTTTAGTACAAAAATAATTTTATTATTGTTGTTAATTTTGTATCGAGGCTTATGGATATTAGATAATATATAAATATATTTTTATATGTTTTAATGCATGTTATATATTTCATATTATATAATTAAATTTGTTTTAATTATCAAAAGTGAGAAAAATAAGAAGAAAAAACAAACAAAAAACAAGAAATAGTTATCAAACAAGTTTCTGTTTCTTGTTGAAATAACAAACAGAAATAGTTATCAAACATATTATTGTTTCTTATTCTTAAAAAATGAAAACAAGAAAAAAGAAATAAGAAACAGGAAACAAAAAACGGAAACATTATCAAACGGGGGTCTTAGATGCTTAGAATTTAGATGTTCAAAATCTTTAAATTATCATATTTGCTTTTGCACGAAATTTTATAAAGACGCCTAAGAATATTTAAATAGTAATGTTTGTTTTGGAGAATTTCTATATAGAAATGTTTTAAAATGATGTATTGTTTCAAAAATACCCTTATCTATTTTTAGATAATTTATATATTAATTTAATATAATTTGAGTGTATATATAACATTTATTTCTTAAATTATTTAATCTTTTATTTTTATCCATTTAATTTTTATTAATTTTATATATTATTTTGTAAAACAAGTTAATTTATATTTATCTAATTTTAGAAAAAAAATCTAGAATGAAATAGAATTTTAAGTTGAAATACTTGAGCTTATTTTAGGAAGATAATTATATAGTTAGTAAATAATGGATTTTTTTAGTGAATTACATTTATACATTATAAAAATAGATAAAATAGAGAAAATTTAGAGAGAAATAATATTAATTTGTGATTGTTTTAAAAAAAATATTGGATGATCATCATTGGAAAAGTAAAATAAATAAAAAATTTCACTTCCGAAATAAAATAGAATATATATATATATATGTATAGTACAATTTAAATGGAGTTTATTTTATATGCAAATGAAAATATATAAATATAGTTAATTTTATAGAATTGTTTATAAGTGAATGCACAAATTTATTTTAACTATTAAATTGAAAAAATTGATAAATATAAATAAAAAAATTAACGAATAAAAACATAGTAAAAGAAAAATAAATGGAAACCCCATTAGTAAGTGGCTCCTTCAACATGGGAATCTTAGGACCCGTTTGATAACATTCTCGCTTCTCGCTTTCCTGCTTCCTCATTCTTTGTTTCACATTCTCGCTTTCTTAAAATTAAAAAAATGTAAAACACGTTGATAACTATTTTTGTTTCTTGTTTTTTTAAAAAAGGAAATAGAAACAGAACATACGTTTGATAACTATTTCTTGTTTCTTTAGTAAAAATAAATTTAGTACATAAAAAATAATAAAATATATAACTTGCGTTAAAATAAATATAAAATAATTATAAACTATTTTATTCCAAACCAACACAAAATTAATAATAATAATAAATTTTATTTTGTTCAAATTTGATTTGTAATGTCATTTACCTCTCAAATCAATTCACTTTATACTTATTTTGGCCTATAGAAGTTAGTTCAATTAGACTAATTTATAAATTGTAAGGTTAGTCAATTGAGCGTACACACATTTCTTTAATTTAATAATACGGCCAAAATAGTTATCTTTTAACAAAATATGATAGTGATAAAAAACATGTTCATCTCTTAGGATAGCGTAATAATATCGAACTTTTATTTCTAAATCCAAATAAGTAATATTAGCAAACTTTAACATATACTACAGCATCACAGATCATATCACTATAATTTTACCCATTAACCCAGAAAAAGAAAAGAAAAAAAAGCAATCTTAAACCAAATTATAACGAAATATCATTCATCATGGACTCTGTTTGATCGTAGAAGAACTTTCCTCACTAGGCGGACCAGACGGAATCCCAGGAATCGGAGGCAACGGCGGCAGAAACGGCGGGAACAACGACGGCGGCAACAACGTTGGGGGCGGCGGCGGCGGAGTAACAAACGGCAAGGGCGGCAGAGGAATGATCGGCCCTGTCGGTGGCTGGAACGGGATCGGAATCACCGGAGCCGGCGGCTGAAATGGGTTAGGAATCAGAGGCGCCGGCGGCTGGAATGGGTTGGGGATAAGCGGCGGTGGCTGCAGCGGGTTGGGCGGCAAAAAGGAGGGCGGCTGAATAACCGGCGGAACAATGGGGGGAAATAGAAATTGAGGGTTGACTTGTTTGGATTTCAAAATGTCTGTATTTTGACTGCAGAAAGTAGGCTGTTCCATTGGCTTGAAAGTGAAGAAACCAGCTGAGAAAATTCGGACGCCATTTTTGTTGTTTGAATTCTTCAATTTAAGAGAAGAGGAAGTTGCAGAAGAGAGTACAGAACAGAAGGGTTCACTGCTTTTGATCAATTTTACAGAACAGCTTTCGATTTTTTTGATGTGTTTAGCCACTGAGAATGGCAAAACAACTCTGAATTTGCCATGTTTGTTAGTTTTGACTTGCTGTTGGAAACTTGTTTTTGAGGTTTTTTCGTCTCTGCATTCTACTCCAACTGTGGCACCTGCAATCAAATAGTATAAACCACAAACATCATTCTCAAAACTCCATTATGTTTAATCCTCAAATGTTTTCACCGAAATTATTCGGTGAGATCGCCACAATGTGGCTGACAATTTTTGAAAAGAGAAAAGTATTTCGACTTTATATCGAATAGTTATAATGGGCATGAAAATTATTAGATCCATATCTAACAGTTATTTATGAGACAACCACATTGTGGCTTGTCGTTCTTTTTATGATACTAGTTAAAATTCAGGGAAATTAATTAAACTACTTAAAAGAGAAAAAGTTGTAATGTATGTCAACATAATGAAAAATTGGAGGAAGCATATAGACATTTTACTCTTTTCAACCCACTATGTATGTGTTATGTAAAGATTGTTTAGGACGCTGAGTGAGTCTGAGTAAGTTAGGGGTTATAATAGTTTGTGCGTTATAATTATTTGTGAAATCATATAATATTATTTAAAATATAGAGTAGTATAGTCTAGAGTTATACTAATTTGTGTCAAGTGTCAATCTTACGTCTAACATTTACTGACAAAAGGGCACAAATTAAATGCTACTCAGTCGCATCTAAATGTTGTGTATAAGTGGGAAGCAAAATTCATGGGTACTGCCTGAGAAGCACCCAAGTATTTTTTTCGACAAAATAGATAAGATAGGAAATTGTTAAACCATAATATATTTAGAAATCGAAACTTTTATTTTTTTTCATACAATAAATAAAGTAAAGATTTGAACTTTAAATCTCAAAAAAAGAAGTAAATGCCTTCATTGTCGGCTATGCTCATGTTGGCTCTTAGCTTAACATAGTCGAGGCAATGTCACCTTCTTTTTAAAGATGTTAGATTCAAATCTCTACTCATAATGTGATATAGTATTTGAAATGACAAAATCAAAACTTTTCAAACCACAAGGACAATAAAAAACCACATCCAGAACATTAATCATGTGTCCTTTTTTTCACAATTAATTAAATTACTTGAAATCAAATCATAAATCAAAAGAAGGAAAAAAAAAAAAAAAAAGAACCTGAGATGAAATGGGCAGATTTGGAGAGATGTTGTTGAAAACAAGTGTCACAGAAGACGGTGCCAACAACAAGAGCAGGAGGAAGTGGAAGAGCCTTGTTGTTGTTGAAAGGCTCAGAGAAGCCATTAAAACTGAGGTTCAGAAACAAAACTAACACAAATAAAAACCAACCCATCCTCATAGAGAAATCTCTCTCTAATTTGTTTTCTACACAAAAACTTCAACCCTTCTTCTCCTTTTATACCAATCTTTAAGAAACCAACACCCTCTCTTTTTCTCTCTTTCCTTATCTAAATTCCCATACCTTTTGTCTTCTGGAAACTCTAAATTTGGAAGAAAAATAAATAATAATTTAATATAAATTATAAAATAAAATATTAATTAAAAGCACAGAAACGCCAAGGCTTGAATTATTATTATTAATTTAAAGACTTTCATACCAAAAGTTAGTGTGAACTGCAAACTACAAGTAGTGAATTGGGACCCTTTGGTTCACGAGACGAGAAAAGGAACCACATAAGTTTCTGTGACAGTCTTTTGGGGTCATATCTGATTAAAGAGTTTTGTTAAGTTACATTTTTTTTTTTTAATCTTTATTACTTTTTAATAATGGGAGTTTTAGTCTTTATTTTAATATTTGACAGTTTTAATTTCAGCAATAAAAAATGAAACTAACTTGTTTATTTAATTGAGGGAATTTTAAGAGTCTAATCAATTCATTAGATCTAAATTAAACTTTCTAAAAATATCTCTCCTACAAATACTCTCCAAATACAACCATTTTTCTTCTCTTTCTCTCCCTACTTTCATATTAATCTTAGAGAATATTTGAAATCATTTTTCAAATGCATAAAGAAACTATTTTAATTACTTGAAATGTCAGGCTCGTATTTGAACATGTTCTTTTATTGGGGAGCTTTTTAGCTCAACCTTTTAGCGTAGTGTGGTTTGAGTTATACAACGTCTTAGTTGAGTTATTCCATCTTGGAGGATTACAAGTCAGAAAAAGACCTACTGCACCCGTGGTCGATAAAATATACACATGCAATATACTGTAGAGGATATGAGTTTGATAACAATTTAGTTTTTTAAAATTATGTTTGTTTCCTCACCATTTCTCTACCATAATTGTCATATTTGTTTACTCTTAGCTAAATTCCAAAAACATTTTTTGTTTTCAAAACTTGGTTTGTTTTTTTAAAAAAACATATATAAAAAGTAGATAACAAAATAAGGAAAGTCTTATGTAGAAGTAGTATTTATAAGTTTAATTTTCAAAAATCAAAAACAAAAAACTTAAATCCCGTTTGATAACCATTTGGTTTTTTGTTTTTGAAATTAAGCCTAAAAATACTATTCTACTAGTGGACTTCTATGTTTTCTTATTTTGTTTGTACCTGTGTTTCCAAAAACCAAGCTAAATTTTGGAACCTAAAAAATGTAGTTTTCAAAAACTAAACTTAAATGATACCTGAAGAAGGATGGAATCATTATAGAGAAAATAGAAAGAAAGTGTAGAAAAATAAAATAGTTATCAAACGAGACCTAAATGATTATCAAACTGGGTCTTAATCATTTGTTTATCCATCGTTACTCCCATGTGTAATTCTTAACGAGAGTTTGAAGTTTCCATTTTTGCCACACAAAAGATGCCATGTGTGTGCTGTGCATTTTTGTACCGTTAAAAATGGATGCAGATAAGAAATGAGAGAGAGAGATGAAGGATCTATGATGGTTTGAAGGAAACTTTGTTGTTGGTACTTTCTTTAGAATGTTTAGACTAATTTAAAATGGTTTTTTTTATATATATATATATATTAATATTGTAAGTTTGCAATGTAGCATGTATTAATTTTTTTGTTTTTATTAATTAGTTAGCATGTCGTCTCTTGGGAAATCTATACCATACAAATTTTAATAAATGTCTCTGGTGGTATAGTAGCGACTTTGTTTCGCTATTAAACTAGAGAGCATGAGTCTAAGCATGTGCTAGCCCACAATTCAATTTATTAGTTTCTTTTTCTTTTCTCTTCGTTTTTTCCTTTTTTTTTTCTTTATTTTTTTATTCCTTTTTTCTTCAGCGTTTTCTCTCTCTTTTTTTCTTTTAAAATCAAGTAACATACCTACAATTTTGTTTTGGAATTCATAACTACAATTTCTTTTCATATTTTATTTAAGTATTAACTGTTTAAATTGTTTTATAAAGTAAAATAAAATTAAATATTATATTATTCCAAAAAAAAACTATAAGTAGTGAAGTTTAAGAAAAAAAATTCATCTATTAACCATTTTCATTTGATTTAATTTTTTTTAGTACTATCATTTGATTTAATTTAAAATCACCTAAATAAAATTATTTTTCTCCCAAAGTCTTATTGAAGCAATAAAAAATTATCACAGTCTTTAAAATTATGATGTAATTCTTTTTAACTAAATAGAGAAAAATCAAGAAAGATGAGATGAAAGAAATGATAAACCACTCATATTAGAAGACTAGGAGGTGGTGACGAGGGTCCTCTCAATCAAGAAAAACAGTGAGCAAGTACATCAACTAAAATGACATAAAAGACATATTGTGGCGACCAAGCAGACAAGCCATGAAAGCGGAAATTCCACTCCCTCCATATGTGATGAATGGATGCACATCGAGTTAACCTCTAGAAGTAATAAACTAATTTTTTTTTCTTTTCGGGTAGAAGTTATTTGTTGAGACTATTTATAAAATTCTTTAGGAGGGAATTTAAACATTTAAAAGAATAAAAATATAATTGAAATAGAGTAGGGGTTAAGAGTACTAATGTAATATTTTAACTTTGTTTTGTATGAGGAGATTTTTGGATTTAATTTATTGTTGACTTAATTAGAAGGTTATGATTAAGTTAATGGTTCATCATAACCATTATTTCACATAATGCCAATAAGTTGGGTCTTCCCATTCTAGAGATCATGACATGTATAAGATTTGTGTGGAGTTTATAAGGTTTGGTGAGGCTTTTGTTTCTTATATGATGTGTGAATAGGATTCTCAAAAGGCACATGATTAACTAAATTAATTTTTTAATGCCCATTATCTTTTAAATAGGATAATAAATGATAGCATGTTAACTATTATTGAGATGGATGGAATTTTAACACTTTTTCAAGAACATCCCTCGAAATTCAAATTTCATAAATCAACAGTAATTGTTGTTTCATTTTTAACTTTCTATCTTCTTTTTAAAAGATAACTTTTTTTTTGTTGTTTTAAATTTTTTTTATTTTTGTTAGGAGTAAATTTAGACAATCGGATAAAACCCAACTACAAAAGGCAATTGGGTCGAATACAGGCCAGATCCAGAGATCCATAACGAATACGGTTAAGGAAGTCCATGAAGAAAACGAGCCTAGACCAGACTATCGGTTCAACCCGACCCGCTAAGACAATTGGGTCGAATACAGGCCAGATCCGGAGATTCATAACGAATACGGTTAAGGAAGTCCATGAAGAAAACGAGCCTAGACCAGACTATCGGTTCAACCCGACCCGCTTGAGGCCGACCTGACCCGAGACAACCAGACAACTCAGTCCGGTCTGACTCGACCCAACACGGCCCGACCAGACAGTCTGACCCGACCCAGTCCGACCGGTTCGCTTCATCTTCTCTTCCTTTTACGCATGCTGACGACAGATCCGACCTATTAATCCTTAAAATCATAATCCAGCTAGGGTTGGAAAAATGCTCCACCTATAAATACCTCAATATGACTCCATTAGAGGTAACTCAATTCATCTCAATCTTCTAACTAGCTTGCTACACTCTAAAAACCTCTCTGACTTAAGCACCAGAGTGGTTGTGGCAAGTACCACACCGGTGTGCAATTTTCTTGTCTTTGTTTTGCATGTCATCTCTCTCCCCCAAGAATACAAATTTATTGTTGGGCTCATATGCAAATCAGATGTGTACCCTCTGTCTGGATTTATGCATCAACTGTTGATGTCGTCTGTGGATAACGGAGGGTTTTGATCAAGAAACTTGCATACCTATGCTGAGGATGAATCCCAAATTCGTAGATCCTAATCATATCATGGAAGAGAGAGATTTTAGTCTAGAGCGTCTTCCAAGGAGCGCGAGGAAGGTTACTTCCCTGATAAAGCAAAACAACAATCTGGGAAGAACCCAATTCACTCTCAAATAGAAGAAAGTTTATCCCACCTACATTTTAAAAAGCTTATTCCAAGGAGGAACGAACGAGAGCAGCTGCGAAGAAGTCAGATTAATCACACCAGCTGAGATCGAGATCAAGCATTGAGGCCCCAATGATAGCCAAGGTCGAGGTTGAGGTCGAACCGAGGCTGGTCGAGCCAGAGCCGAGGTGGGTCCTGAAGGGAATGAAACTCCCACACAGCGGAAGACGATCAAATCGTCGTGGTGAAGTTGTGTAACTAAATTTCGTTAAAATCAATCTAACACTTAAAACTAGGTTAAACATGCATAAAATGGAAAGAAAATACAACAAGTACTTACTTGTTGAAGACGTGCTTCAAATTTTCCTTTTCGTTCACGATCACGAACTCTACGTGTTCTCCTCGATCTCTACAATCCCGAAATCTCCTCACGAACAAGAACACCACCACTTGCCTTCTCGGTTGTTCTTCTTTTGGAAGAAGGAAGATGGTGGGATCTTTTTTGTTTTGGTAGGGAGGAGAAGAAATTTGAGAGAAGGAGTTCTCTTGTTTTTGGTGAGATTTCCAAAAAATGAGAGAGTGAGTTACAACCCTTCTTGCAAGAAGGGTTTAAATAATGAAGATAGGTGGAGTTGAAATCTCCACCTATTTACCATTTTACCACAACTATAGGTTATGCAAATCATATTTGCATAACCATATATTATAAGATATCTCATATCTCATATTACAAAACACATTTGCAATTAGGGGTGATATTGGTTCGGTTTTCATCGATTTTAGGCCAAACGGAGAACCGAACCGATCCGACCAGTTTCATCAAAAGAGGAACCAAACCAAAGTCCAATAAACGACAAAACCATTGGTTCGGTTGTCCATTAGTTTGGTTGTTTTTTGGTTCGGTTTCGGTTTTTTTTTTTTACAAATCTTATGCTATTTTATTTATTAGTTTCATTTTATTTTAATATTTTTTGTCCCTAAATTTTTCAATACCTCAATAAGAATTCATATAGCTAATAATCTCATTTTGTTATTTTAGAATTAATTAAAAGAAAACGGATGAAACGACAATTTGGGGTTTTTTTAGGTACATATATATATACTTCGGTTTGGTTCGGTTTTTAATAATTTTTCTAAACGAAAACCGAACCAAACCAATATTTTTCAGTTTTTCTAAAATAAAAATCAAGATATCCAATTTTCTTCTAAAAAACCAAACCAAACCATTGGATCGGTTTGGTTCGGTTTGGTTTGATCAGTTTTTGGTTAAGACTATCACCCCTATTTGCAATATTGTGGATTTATAAATTAAATCACATTCAATTTAATATCTCTTAACCTAATTTCTCCAAATTAGCTCTAATTCAACAATTAGGCTAACCTATAATTTATTATGAATCTCATTCACATTAAACTATATATTATATCATTCATATCTCATATAAATGACATAAATTCCCTTTAGTGAACTTGAACACTTCAATTCACATCAAAACAGTAAACCCTTCTTTTAACCCAGTTTGAGCCAACCGAGTGACCTTATGGACCTACAATGACGAGCTCCAATGATCCGAGATTAACCTATCAAACTCTTTGACCCGGTTAATCAACTTTCATTAGCTACGGTAACACTCCACTAAGCTGTACTCCCATCAGTGCAAGATATTACGTGTCCATTGATATAACCAATGCCCATGAGTCGACCCTTCACAGGTTGTTCGTAGACACTACTGGGTCAAATTACCGTTTTACCCCTATGTCTACTTCTTGCTCCTTAAGTCCCCACTGCTCCTCTAATGAAAAACAACGTTGTGATGGTTTGACCATACACAACAACCCTCTCGAGCCAGTGAGAGGGTGGGCGCCTGTTGTCCAAGCCCTGGAGACAACACTTAAGGGAACAACCCCTCTAGTTTCCCTAAAGGCGGGAACAAGTGAATTTCATCTCGCGTAGTTAAGTTCCCAGCTCCCTACTTGGTCTTGTCCCTGAGAAGATAGGCATATTGGGCGAGTAACTGTGACCACCCTCACCCATACTAGTCAAAGGACAGACACCCGCAGATGTGAGTCCGTAACACGCTCGATTGGTCGAGTCACTAATGGTCATCTACGGTTATTAGTCCCATCACAATCAGCGGTGTTACGTCGGTGAGGTCTAATAATTCACGGTCCGGTCTTGTACAATCTCATTGTACAGATGCCCCCACTCGCATGTCAACCACATGAACGAAGTCGATCACCTCGTTTGTATCTTAATACAAAGCGAGCCGCATCCACAAGATGTATCCGAGATTAGGTCTCCAACCCCATCCATATACTGTAGACCGTTCAAGTCATTAACTCGAACGTGATCCTCCCTGTATGTCCACTACACACCGTTCAAGTTCTAGTTCTCTCATATATTCAATGACCCTTAGCTTAGTTTATTGGACAAAGTTTGTAATTAATGCGAGACACAAAAGATGAAATAAATAACTCTTTATTAATTTCAAATAGTAATTTACAAACTATATGAGATTAGGACAAACATCCCAACAGGTCCATCCCGAGGCCAAGCCAAAATAGGATAGTGCTAAAGTCGAGGAGAATCCATGTTGAGGCTGAGACCGAGGCCGACCCCACCATGGTCGAGGCGACGAGCATAGTGACATGAGTAAACATGTTGGGTACCACAACAAGGGTGGTCGAAGCCAAGGTTGAGGCAACGAGCATAGCGAGATGAGCAAGCGTGCTGGGAACCACAACCAGGGGAGTCGGAGCCAAGACCGACACCGAGGTCGAGATCTACCCCACCATGGTCGAGCCCAAGTCCAAGCTCGAGGCAAAACACACCCTTGGTCCAAGCTCAAATATGTCCCAGAGATGAGCCAGTACACTGGGGGCTCGGGTTTGCTGAGTATGACCGAGAAGAGAAGATGGAAAAGCTCATTCTCACCCTGGTTAATTCAGCCAGAAGGTTACACCCTCACTCTCAAGTACATAAAATGATTGTTTTAAATAACCTCCCTTTGAGACAAGAGTTGTAGAAACTAGAAGCATCAGGACGTCCCGTGAAGGGGACAGTAAAGCGGAGTGAGCATGTCATTCATTATAGGTCAAGGACAACAATAAAAGGTCAGGCTATGGTCAACTTCATTGCAGAATTAACTCCAGCCAAAGTTGAGCCAATGCAGACCGAGCTGACACAGGGTCGGACCCAGGGCGAGCCGAGCCGCCTTAAAGTTCTCCCTTTATGCTCAATCAGACATTCCTGAGATGTTTTTCACTGGTTTATCGTCAAACGTAAAAGGATACAGAGCAGGATTCTCATTTGAATCTCCTCATAGAGGGAAATATGAATATACCATCAATTCAACTTCCAAGCTTCCAAAAATGAAGTCCTTCCAATAGAGGTCCTATTCGAGCCGATGAAGCAGAGGTCGACCTCCAGATGAAAATCTGAGGTACGTCTCGTGATGGGTTAATGTGCAGAACTTCGCTTAATTGCGGAGAAAAGAAAATCTTGGAGGTGGTTAATTGGGTCGTTAAAAGGGGACATGTTAATTGGTCCAAGCATGACACAAACATTGGGACAAGTCTCAATGGTCATAATTTATTCTGGGGTCCACCCTAAGATGTTGGTAAATTTGGAAAAGCTATAAAATCAACCCACAGGGTTTGATAGGTCATTCACAAAATCAGGTATGGGGACCAACCCAGCCTTGCCTTTAAATATTGGAAAGCCATAAAATCAACCCAATGGGTTTGATAGGTCATTCTCAAAATTAGTTATGGGGACCACTCCAACCTTGCCTTTAAATACTGGAAAGCCATAAAATCAACCTAATGGGCTTGATAGGTCATTCCCAAAATCAGGCATGGCGACCGCCCCAACCTTGCCTCTAAATATTGTAAAACCAGAAAATCAACCCAAAGGATTTGATATGTGTTTCCAAAACTAAAACTTACGAAAATACAGGGGACATCTTGTATTTGGGTTAAATATTATTCCTCCTGAAAACCGTCTCATTATTCCCAAATTGGACTTTGAGCGTCTAACCTAAAATTAAGCTAAACCACAAATTCCAACATGGGAGTGGGGGCTTAATGTTATGGGTAAATTTAGACAACGGGTAAAACTCAACTAGAGGAGACAATTGAGTTGAATACAGTACAGATCCGGAGATCCATAATGAAGACGGGTGAAGGGAGTCCATGGAGCAGACGAGCCTAGACCAGACAACCAGTTCAACCCGACCCGACCCGGACCAACCAGACAACACAACCCAGTCTGACTCGACCCGACCCGACTCGATCGATTCACTTCATCTTCTCTTCCTTCCACTCATGTTAACGATGGATCCAACCCATTAATCCTTAAAACCTTAATCGAGTTAGAGTTGGGAAAAGACCCCACCTATAAATACCTCAGTATGACTCCATTAGAGTTAACTCAATTCATCCCAGTGTTCTGACTAGGTTGCTACACTCTAAAAACCTCTCTGACTTAAGAATCAGAGTGTCTATAGCAAACACACACCGATGTGCAATTTTCTTGTCTTTGTTTTGCATGTCATCTCTTTTCCCAAGAATACAACTTCACTATTGGCCTCATGTGCTATTCAGGTATGTACCCTCTATTCGAATTTGTGCATCAACCGCTTTCAAAATGCATGAATCAACATTAATTATTGTTTCATTTGGGAAAAATACTATTTACACCACATAAAATAAACATAATCTACTTTATCAAAAAAAAAAAAAACCAACAAAATCTATACCAAACTAACAAAGTCCAAAGAAATTTTATACATATGTCATGATCTTAACATTATAAAATCTTACCACAATGGTTTTTTCAATAATTCAATTTCATTTGAAGGTTTGGACTTGTTTGGCAGCTAATAATTGTTGGGTTGAATTATCCTTCTAGTTTTTATTTTTATAATTTTAAATTTCTTAGTTTTAATTTGATACCTATAGTCGTAAAAGTGTCATTATTAAGTCTATGGTTTGGTTTAATATGTCAAAGTGTTTATGTTGATATTATTAGATGAACATTAGCTTTCATCTCAAAACCAATTGACTATGAAAGAGTAGCTCATATATCTTATAAATTGTGACGTCTTTCTTCATCTTTCTTATGTGGGATCGTCAACAGTCAACATTCCCTCTCAAGATGATACTTTTTTGGTTCATCATTCTTGAGTCGAATCACAATTTTTTTGGATTGAATACTCATTTAGGTTTCATCCGTTCTGATACCATATTAGAGAAATATGGAGTTTCATCTTAAATATATCATGCTTAACCCATCACTCTAACCTTTTAAGTTGATTGGTGATTTAACAAATATTATCCTATGCTAACATTTTTTTTTATTATAAAACATTTTATTTAGACATGATAGAGAAAAGTTAAATATGATGAATTGTGAGCTTTTAAGTTTAAAGTTTGTGTGAAGGTTAAGTTGACTGGTTGTACAAGAATTTGATTCTAACTTATCAAATGCTTTTTAAATTTTAAAAATCCATTAGAAACAAAATTGAATTAAAAGTTTATACAAGAATTTGAGTTCTAACTTATCAAATGCTTTATAAATTTTTTTAAAACAATCATTAGAAATAAAATTGAATTAAAAGTTTATAAGTTTCTTAGACATTTTTAAAAATTTTAGAAACTTATTAGACACAAAATTGAAAGTTAATGGATTTATTAGACACTTATTAGAGTTCAGGAACCTACAACATGGAAAAAATTTGAAAAAAAAAAATCACATTTAGAATTGGAAAAATTGCACAAACCATCCCTAAACTAAGAGTTTTGTTACAATTATACCTTTAAATTTTTAATTTGACCAATGGGTTTCTCTATTTTGTTAAGTGTTGCAATCAAACCCATGAATTTTTAATTCTATCTATCAGCCCCGATACTTTGTTAAGTGTTGTAATTAGCCCTTGTACTTTTTTTTCTTGTTTCCATTTTTTCCATATCAATCAATAACAAGTTTACTCTTCCCCACTAACATGTGAGTTACACATGTGAAGCTCAATTAAATGGTAATTTAACATCAACTAAGAGAAATGGTTGATTGCAACACTTAATAAAATACAGTAGACTAATTGCAACACTTATAAATAGAGATGTCCACGGGGCGAGGCGGGGCCAGGGAATGACTTACCGTCCCCGTCCCCGTCTCCTATTTCATTCCCCGTCCCCACGAAATTCCCATTTAATTTTACGGGGAACGGGACGGGGATTCCCCGTGGAGAATTTACGGAGATTGGGTTCCCCGCGGGGAATAATTCCCAATTTTTATTTTTTCAATTTTTATTACATAATTTCTTTTTTTAAAATTTTTTTTTATTTAAATGGCTAATTACTAATTAGAAATTCCTATTTAAGAGACATTTTTTTGAATTTTTTTTAAAAAAGTAAAATGATATTTAATAAGAATTTAGAATTATGGTTTATTATATACACATAAATATATATATTTAAATAATAATAATATATCGAGGCGGGGAGCGGGGAGCGGAGCGGGGTCGGGGTCGGGGACGGAGAATACATTCTCCGTCCCCGTTCCCGTTTAGCCAACGGGGAAAAAATCCTCCCCACTCCCTCCCCCATTCCCCGCCTAAACGGGGCTTCCTCGCCCCGTTAGGGGCGGTGGCCCCGCGGGAAAAATGGACATCCCTACTTACAAAGTACATGGGTTAATTGATCAAATTAAAAATTCTAGAGTGTGATTAGGGGTGAGCATCGGTCGGTCGGGATCGGTTTTCGACCCCAACCGACTTCCCGAATCCGACCAAGGTCTGTCGGTTCGTTCCGATTTTTTTTTTTGTTTACAAAAACCGAATCGATCGGTTTGTTCGGTCCGGCTCGGTTTGGTCGGATTATATATATATATTTAAATATTTTATTTAATTAATTATTTAATTTTTATAATTATTATTTTATAATTATTTAATAATTTATAATTATTATTTAATATATTTTCTTTTTAGTTTTTATTTTTTTAATTATTATTATTATTATTATTATTATTATTATTATTATATATACATATATATATATATATATATAATTTTTTTATTAAATAATCGGTTGGTTGGCTTGTTTGGGGCTTTTGCCCAAACCGACTGATCAATTCTCACGAACTCAAGCACAAAACCGACCGACCGCCTTCGGTTCGGTCGGTTTCGGTCGATCGAGTCGGTTTTCGGTGTTTTTTTGCTCACCCCTAAGTGTGATTGTAAGAAACCTCATAGTTCAAGGGTTGTTTGTGTAATTTTTCTCAAAAAAAAAAAAAATAATTTTTGAGAAGTTAAAACATATTAATTTCAATTATTTTTTAAAAGCTGTTTTCTGTTATTTCAATATAATTTGTTTTCATGATGACCCATTTTTTAGATTAACAGAAAAAGAGTTTACAGATCTTTGTATTAATAATTGAACTAAGAGACAACAAAAATTGTACCGATATAATTAATAGAACTTTTAAAGTTATACCAACGAAGTTAGAACTCGAGAAGGTAGTAATTTAACTATTAGGGTAAAAAAAAAAACCTTAAATTTAAGTGTTTCAAAACTTTCTTTGGATTAGAAAAACAATGATAAATGAAAAGTTGACAAGTTTGAATGCCGTTCTTGCAAACTTAATCTAGACGATCATCTTAGTCACTGCAACGTCGTTTTAGGTCACCGTTAAGTTGATTTTTTGCATGAAATTCTAACGAATTTATACTCCAATGGCAATTTTGAAACATTTATGAAAATTCAATAATAATATTGTAATTTTTTTTTAAAAAAAAAGAGTATTTTTTAGAATTTAGCGTAACTAATTAGTAGTGGGGCAGAAAGGGTGAGAAGATTGTAAAACAAAGAAAAATCCAAAATGGTAGAAGAATGGAGGGAATTCCAAAAGTACACAAACATTTACTTATAATGATTCAACATAAATAAATGAAGAAAAAAGAGGAATATTTTAGCATTCATTTAAAGGCATAGAAACAGAAGGAATAGAATAGAATAGTATTTTGTTCGGCGTTGTTCACGGGTGCCAATCTCATCTTCATCTTCACGGGAATGCTCATATCTATCCATGTCCATGTGATTTAATACAAACATTTTCTGTCGTTTTCTTCAATTTCATTTCGTTTCATTTAATGATACTTTCTCCATTTTTTGTGCGTATCCCATATTTCTACTAAACGACCATCGCATTTTCAGAGTGTCATTTTATCTCTTATGTTTCATTCTAATTTTCCTCTGCTAGTTGACAAATTTGATGAACAGTTAAAATGCTTTAGAAAATCAATGGAGAGGTTTTGTTTTATCTTTGGATTTTCATTTCATCCAATTTTACTCTAAACTTGAATGAGTGATAAAAATTTATTCATTTCATAAACCAAACAAGAGACCTTTGAGAAATCTAATAGAGAGATTACTATAAATTCAAAAATATCAACCAATTTCTGATAACTAAAGTCATTGTTATCTCGTATCTATCACTGAAGTTAGCATTCGTGATTCGGATGTATTTTTCGACAAATGAACACCTCACAGTTCATGAATCATAAAGGTTGCCTACAATGCAAAGCTGCCAACCTGCATCATGATATCACATCCCAAAACACTAACAGAATTTCACAAGTAATCAGACTTCTTCGCTAAGGGGATGTTTGGGAAGAGTTTGTATTTGAAGTCAGTGTTACACAGTGGTGAAACTCCAAAGAGCAAACATGTTAAAAAAAGGTAACAGAGGCCCCTTAGAGGTTTCTACTTTCTACCTCCAACCAGCTTTAGAATATGACCATTAATCTCACAATAAGTAGAATTACAATCAGAATTTCTATGATGAAAAATCACACTATTTTAGATACATAATGAGGGACTGAAGCAACGAACAACACGAGCAGCGAAAACTCAAGCCATACATTGGCTGCAAGTGGCTCATGCAACATAATATTGGAAGAAACAGGACATAACAGATTCTATAATGGGAGGGAGTCTAGCTGTACGTTGACCATGAAGAAACACAGAGATTTTGGCCATTGCACTCTTCACCGTGGTGGCATCCGCCTTTCCCTCACTAAAATCACACAAGATTTCCCACCGCCATTCCTAGATGCCTCGCTTGCAGTTTACGTGGTTATGAATTTCAACACGAGTGGTACAAAGAGATACAAGCAAACGGGATGATCTGACCAATTCAGCTTCAATTGAATTGAGAACTTAACGCTTATTCTGCTACAAGAGCTCCTTGTCATAAAAGGCAAGAAGTTGTTTAACATGATTGTGCCAAGCAGCAACATTTTGCCTATCAACAGTGACCCAATCAACAACAGTTGATGCTGGTTGTTCCCACCACTCATCGAGCTGCAACATGTCAAGTTTTAAGATTAAAACAAAATATTTAAATGTTTTGAATTATAAAAAAAAATTACAAGTTGATAGTAGTAAAGGACTTTTGTAGTCCAATGTCCATTCTGATGACATCGACATACTAGGTCAATCATTAAAATAGAAACTCATTTGGCAGGCTTGTTTTCTTTCCTATTGTAGGGGATTTGGCTAGAGATGAACCATAGAGTTTTTGGTGAAGGATAGAAGTCCAAAGGGGAGTTGAGGGAGTTGATTAGGTTTATGCCTCGTAAGCCTCAGTTTTTTGTAATTATCAGCTACATTTGATTCTTTCGGATTGAAGGCCCTTTCTGTAGTTTGTTGGGCTCCTTCTGTTGGACAGTTTTTTTTGTATGCCCTTGTCCATTTTTTCTATTTCTCCCCACGAAAGCTTGATTTCTTATTAAAAAATTAAAATGAAAAATCATGTGCCAACATGAAAATCCAGCAGATAGAAATCGTGAGAAACCTTCATTCATAAATCTAGGATGCTTAAAACATTTCAAACTCATTAAGGCCCTAAAATAGGTGAACAAATAATATATAAGAATGAAAAAAATTCTAAAAGCTGGTATATAAAACAGTGTCATATCAAATAAACCAAGTTCCAATTTGACAATGAACATAGAGTGTGCAGCTATTCTAATTTCGTAGGGGATGATTCCAACTTCACGATTGTTACTTTCCGTAAAACTAATGAAATGACACGCAGTAGAAGCATATACCATGAATAGACTCTCATGAACACAGGTCAGAGAGTTCAGTGATTTCATAGCGAGGTGCTTCAAAGCAATTATGAAAAGGAACAAGGGCCAAACTAGTTAGTAAGACCTCCCATTATTCAAGTTTATAAGAGGAAGGGTAAGAAAGGAAATGGGTCAGGTAATGCAGGGACCACTTGATGAAAGGAAGAGAATCCTTACCGTTGTGTGGGAGTGAGGATCGTGGGGGCAGGGGTATTTGTACCTAGCTAGGGTCTTGGTTAGTTTTTTGTCTGGTATTTTGGTAACAGTGTCTGTAGGAGAGCTTCCCCAGCCTCTCGAATAGCTGGTGGTTTATCTTTGTTGTTTTGATTAAATTCAATAAAAAGTTCATCCTCTTCTCTATTGAAGAACTATCAATAGGGGAGAGTTGATTATTATCTTTTATCTGGAAGTTCTTGGTTGCTTGTGGAAATCTTCTGTGTGCAGGTTGACTCATTGGATACCTTACATAGTTGCATCTTGATAAAACTAACTCAACACAACTGTGCGTATATACTAAATAGAGAAATTAAGGGAATTCAAGCTGAAAGTAAAGAATAAGAGGAAGATTATACAGCACAAACCAGTAAGAACAAGTAATCGGAAAGTGCAGATTTAAATAACCATTCAAGTCACTTACCAATCCCCTGACATATTTGCAATCTTCCAAGCTCTTCTGAGCGCTCATGACAGCAGTTCTAAGTTCAGGCAACCACTTCTCTGTGACAGATTTCTCTTGCTCCGTGGCCAAATTTAGGCAATATTTTGTCGTCCTGAAATACAAGATAACAAACTAAACAATCTAAAGTAATGAAATGATATCCAAGGGCACACAAACTTTAATTTAACAAAGTATAATGCCGACTCCAATGTTAAATGTCAAATTTTAGTTTATTGCGAGGGTTCTTGGTGTAGGAAATGAATAGAATATTGTGAGGGTTCATAGTGTAGGAGGAAGATGCACTCGTGATGTGATGGTTAATTGCTTGATTGATAATTTGGGTCCCCATGAAGTTCCTCTTGCCAATGAAAAATGTACATGGTCCTGTAACATGAGTGACACTGCAAATCAATCCTTGCTAAATAGGTTTTTGTTTCTATGGAAGGCTGCTATCAGAATCCATGATCTTGGAGAGAAGTGTCTAGAATCACCTTGGGATCATCATTTGGTGGCTTCGGAATCTGGCAATATTGCTTTGACTATTGGATGAAAACAAGGAGTTCATACAGCTGATAAAAGGAGATAAGAATTTTAGCAGATCTTGATGAAAAGAAGAGGAAGGAAAACTGGAAAGAAATAGATTCCAGAAAAGAATTGAAGCAGCGATTAATGGAGCTTTTCTGCATGGAGAGAGAATTATTGCAAAAAGGGCCAGATCCCATGGTTGAAGGAAGGTGACTAGAATTCAGGTTTCATTCACCATTTTGTAACATTGAGAAAAAAGGAAAGACTATTTCAAAGTTTGTTACAGCTGAAGAAGTGAATCTGGTGGAAGACAAAGTTATCAAGGAAGAACTTGTACATTTTTTTCAGAAAAAATTATAAGAAATAAGCTGATCAGAAATTAATTCATGAAGATATTGAACGTTAGACCAGTTCCCGCAGCAAAAATGGACTGGCTGGAAAGATTGAGGAAGTGGAAATCTTCCATAAGAATCTAAAAGGGAGAAAAGTCCAATGCTGATGGTTGTTCACTACATTATTATAGTGAGCTCTTCTCAATCAACAAGAACAGGCAGCTTACTGTTATGTAAATCTTCCACTGGTAGCATAGCTGCATATTTTCGTTACCTTTCATAATCAGTCTGAGCTCGATGAGCGTGTTTTAGCAATGCATGGCCACTTTCAACTATATCCTGCTTTATATGGACCAAATTGATTGCTTTAGCCAACTCCTCCAACACACTAGCCTCAGAACCTCGAAGTTTCAAGCAGAATTCCAGAGACTCCAAAACCGATGCTAAACTAGCATCCGTCCCTTCCAAACCTAATTACACATAGAGTTCAGTTGGAGTAAAGAAAAGGTGGAAAGCATATACTACAAATGCATCAGATCATCCAATCAGTTAGAAAGCATATACTAAGTCATATGCATCATCTTTAATGATAGGCTAACATGATACTGACAGAGGTAACCTACAGAAATCATACAACATAAGCAGTTAATTCAGGTGCCTTACAAGCAATGCCCACATCTCAATACATTTTGGGGTGATGTTCCCCTTTATCTGTTCCCCAAGTAATTGCTAATTCAAAATGCATGGTTGGTCATACACCACTGGAAAGCATCTTTAGAAACATAAACTAAATGTATTCAAAAACAAGTTTGACAAATACTAATACTAATGCATGAGGACAAGTAGCCCTTTCATGTTAAGGCTAGATTATATTGCTCTATTTCTTAAAAAGACCCCATCACACAACAACAATCCCTCGACCTTGAGAAGAACTTCACAGAAACAGAGGTATGCTTGCAATCAAAGATTTGGGAGCAAACAAGTCCCTTGGCCCAAATGGTTTTACAGCGGAGTTCTATAAAAAGTATCAAACATTCTTAAAAGCGATATAATGAGGGTGTTCCAAGATTTTTTTAAGACCGGAATTATTAATGCGAGTTTTAACGAAACTTACATTTGCTTTATCCCAAAGAGATTGGATGCTCATTCGGTCGATGAATATAGACCTATTAGCCTCATATCTTGCCTCTACAAGATCATTGCTAGAGTTCTTTTGGAAAGGCTCAAAAAAGTTCTCCCCTCCACCATTACAAAATATCGATCCGCTTTTGTGGCAGGAAGACAAATTCTTGATGCATCTTTGATTGCAAATGAAGTAGTGGATGAATGTATCAAACAAAAGAAGAAAGGAATTGTTATTAAGCTAGACATCGAGAAGGCTTTTGACAAGGTTGATTGGGGTTTCCTTGATATGATCCTAACGGCCAAACTTTGAGGAAGTGGATTAAAGGTTGTATATCCTCCCCAAACTTCTCTACCATAATCAACGGTCACCCGAGAGGAAAGATACCTGCCACGAGAGGTCTCAGACAAGGTGATCCTCTTTCCCCCTTCCTTTTCATCATGGTTATGGACTGTTTTAGTAGAATGATGATAGTGTGAGCTCCATAAATTTGATCAAAGGCTTTGAGATTGGAAGAACCTCCCTTCGAATTCACCACCTTCTCTTTGCTAATGACATCATTCTCTTCTCATCCTTGGATATGATGGCTCTTGACAACCTTTTTGGTCTTGTTGACTCTTTTGAAAAGGCATTTGGATTGAATATTAATCATCAGAAATGAGAGATTATTGAGATTAACACAGATATTGAGGAGGTTGATCTAATTGCTGAAGGTTAGTGGTGCTTCTTTTGGTACTTTTAACTTGAACTTCTCTGCTTTAGAAACAACTAATGGTTTGCAGCCAGTCAATGAGTCATTGGACTTTGACAATTCAGTAGATTTGAATAGAATTTCGAAGGTCTTGAATGATGAATAGGTGTTGGAGGATGTTCCGGATTCCCCTGAGTTTGAGAGGCCTCTGGGTTCGGTTCCTTTAGATGATTCTTCGGATTCCTATGGTTGGTGATTTGGTGCTAAATCCGATGGGACATGGGAGTGACTGAGGACTTAATTATTTTCAATGGGCATTCAATACTAAACAATGGTTGCAAGGAGGCTTCAACCATGAGTGTCATTAGTCAGAAAGGAGATGAAGAGGCTCAGGTTCAAAATTCAGGAGTAATTGCAGAGGGTTGGGGCTTCGAAGGTCACGAGGAAGAGGTTGTTTATTCAACCTTGGTGAAAGAGGAGGTCGAGGGTTGTGGTAATGAAGGAGAGTCGCCAATTCCAAGTACTGTGAGGGGACTTTGTGATCGTTTTTGTTTTCCTTATGCTAAATTTTATACTCGAAAAAAGGGGAAGGTGGCAGGGTCAAGGCGAAGTTGTTCTTCTACTTGTTTAATTTTTGCCATTCAGGATGATACCCCTTCTAAGCTATTGTTACCAGAAGATCAGGGGATGACAAGGAAATTTGTGCGTTCTCCCAAGAAGGCGGCTTCTGCTTGTGTTGGCGAAGTTTTTCTAGGCCCTTCTTAGTCCCGATTTTTTAAAGTACTACACAATGAGGCTACGCTTGGTCAGCTTGAGGAGTCTTTGGGTGTCGGAGTGTTAGAGGAGGAGGTGGGTTCAGATATAAGCTTAAGTAGCCAGAAAAGTTATAGGCAGAAGTGGAGTGCGCGTGTTGATTCTCCATTGGCCAGGGATTTTCCTGTGGCAGATCTATCGCTCTTGTTTAGTTCTCCGATTGTCAAATGTGGAAGTTGTAAGGAGCTCCCGGATCAGAATGTGTTGGAAGGGGAGGATTCCTTTCCTCGGGTTCCAAAGGAACTGGATGCTTTTAAAGATTTAATCAAGGCTAGCGGGTTGCAATTTCGAGGAATTGGGTCCATGCTCATTCGTCTCCCTGTCATTGAAATTTTCTTTTAGAGCTTGTGAGGTTTGGAAGTCGGAGCCTTGGAAGTGTGTTTGAAGTTTTCTGTGGTTAGGGTGTCGCAGTTTGGGGATTGGCCGAGTTGGTTGGGTTGGTTTATTAGTTGGCCTCTTTTGCTTGATTCTTTGATTCTTGATGGTTTCGTGTGGTGTGTGTATGGAATTCATTGAGAATTTGCAAGTTTTTGCTGGTCCAAGTTCCTGGAATATTTCCGTTGTTGAGTTTTTTCTAGAAGCATGAAGTGGTTTTTATCAGATTTCTGCCATTGTGGGTGTTGCTAGTTCAAGTTCCTTGTTCAATAGATTTTTGTTGGAACGGAGGGATGAACTGTCTTCAAAGCTCCAGGGAAAGCATGTTTTTTTGTGGTTTTGATTGTTTGAGGCTTCGAGTTGTTTCATGGCTTTCTTTTGAATTTTGCCTTTTTGGGATTTTGTCTCTGTTAGTCTCTTTTGGGGGGTTGTGAGTTGAGTTTTGATATCTTGTAAGGGGGTTTTTATTGTTGCTTTTGTTTTGCTTTTGTTTTGCTTTGTATTTGAGACTTTGTCTCTTTTTTCATTATTTCAATGAAATTTTGTTGTCACCTTTTCAAAAAAGAAAAATTGTTGAGAAATTCGATTATAGACAAGGATTATGGCCAAATGTTTATCTTGGGCTTCCATTGCATGGTAAGCCTAGGGCATCTTCTTTTTGGGTCCCCATTATCGAGAAAATTGAAAAAAATGATCAACTCATGGAATTGCACACTTACATATCCAAGGCGGGCCGCCTTACTCTTTTGCAAGCAACACTCTCGAATCTCTCCACATACTTTTTGTCCTTATTCACAATCCCATCAAAGGTTGCGTTGAATATCGAAAAAACTCTATAGAAGTTTCCTTTGGAAAGGGAGCTCCCAATCCAGATCACACTTAGTGAGATGGGGAAGTCACTAGAACTACCTCACATGGAGCCCTCGGTTTGCAACGATTGATAGAAAAGATGGAGCTTTATTAGCCAAATGATAGCTTTCCAGCATATATATTAGGAGGCCATGGAGAGCTATCATGAAACATTTAAACCTCAGTAAAGAGAACACTTAAACCTCATTAAAGAGAGAGTGCAACTAAAGTGGGGAATGGAGCAAATACATCTTTTTGGCATGATCGTTGGTTGAACATTGATTCCTTGGAAGAACAGTTCTCTTGTCTTTACTCTTTGTTATTATAAAAACACATCTCCATCCAGGACTCATGGAGCATACATTATGGACGATGGAATTTGAACTTGAGGAGAAACCTCACTGATGATGAAATTGAGGAGTGGATTAGACTTATGGAGCTTTTGAATGCAGTGCAACTAACTCCTTCCAAAGATCGATGATTACAGAAGCTTAACACAAAAGGCTTGTTCTCCACAAAGTCTTTGCTGCTTGATCTAGATAACAACCCAGCAACTCAATTTTTCCCCTACAAGAAGCAATATGGATGGATTTCTACTCAAAGAAAATTAAAAATTTTCTTTTGGGAGCTTAGCCACAATGTCATAAATACTTTTGACATAATACAACGTCATTTGCCACACGTAGCTTTGTCCCCTCAATGCTGTATTCTCTGCAAAACAGCTCTTGAAACACAAAATCACTTGTTCATCCCTTGTCATTATGCTAAAAGGTTTTGGGAGATGGTTATTGTAGCCTTTAGCTGGTATGCAGCTCTACCTAGACATCTCAACAGCCTCCTAATCTACGTTTTTAATGGCCATCCCTTTACTGATGGAAGGAGTGCTTTGGTCACATATTATTTGGGGTTTTTTATGGACAACATGGAAGGAACGCAACGACCGCCTCTTCAAAGATAAGAAACGCCCTTTGATAGCTATTTTGAACACCTTATCTTCCTTGCGATGTCTTGGTGTAAATGTTCTTGTTTTTATAGCTCTTATAGTCTCTCTTCTCTTTTGACTCATTGGAGAAAATCTTCCGTAACTCCTTTGGTTTGAGCTTTGCCCTTCTTTTGTAAATTTCATTCATCAATGAAATTTGTTTCTTATTAAAAAAAATAAAAATAAAAATAAAAAAGACCCTCACCAGCTGGATATTGAAGGCAAGCAGAAACACGACATATAGAAGGTATTGCTGATGGATCTCTGGCACCAGCTTTCGCAGTCAATATGGCAGCATTTTTCTCTGCAGCAGCAACAGCATCAGGTCCTAAAGATACATTTATACCCAAGGACTCTAGCAGCGCCTGATATGAAATAATCAAAGTGGTTGATGCGCCATAGAAGTTCATGAATAGAATCTTAATTTATAGCAAAAACTGAGCATCTCATATATAGTGTATTAAATTAGTTGACGAACCTGTGGGGTTGATGGAAGCATGAAAAGGGTATTATCAGGACTTCTATAGAAGGCTGAAACCTCGTTATCAATAAGCTCTTTTGCACTATTTGAAATATCAGAAACAACGGCACATGCAGGGATGATGGTGCTTGAAGCATACTCTCTAGCAGCTAAAGGTTGCTGATTCCAGAATATAGCAGCATCCTACAAGATTGAGGAAGCCAGGTTTACCACCTTTTTCTTCTTTTTTCTTTTCTTTTTGGGATGGGAAAGGGATGGAGAATGAACATAAAAAATAGAAATTAAACTCCTCTTATTAAATATTTAATCCAAGTGAAATTCCAAATTTCCTTTTACAATCTAAATTGGAAAAAAGTTGATTGGTATATGTTGGAGAGTTGATATAATTAAATTTACCATAATCCATCAACTTAAACTTTTGAGTTGATTGGTGATTTAACATGGTATCAGAGAAGGAAGACTTGTGTTCGAACTCCAGTAATGTCAATTCCTCTCCCAATTACTATTGATTTCCACTTGTCGGGTCTTTCAACAAACTTCTAAGCTCACAAGTGAGAGGGAGTGTTAAAGTGTTGATATAATTACATTTATCATAACCCATCAACTTAAGCTTTTGAGTCGATTGGTGATGTAACAATATGCAATTTTACAAGAATTTAAGGTTCCTTACTGTATTAGCCTTTAGAAGAGCAGTATATATGGTTTCAAGTTCAGATCTGCGCGCATCAAACTCCTCTATCTTCTTCCACTTCTTTCTCAAAGAATCTTCAGCCTCTTTCCTTTCTGCACATAACTTATTCAAGCGTTGTATTTCTGACATTAGTGTATTCAAGCTAGCTCTCAAGCCAGCAAGTTCTCTCTCTTTAGCCCAAACTTCCAACTGCATCAAGGAAAAACAGCCTTGAGAAGAGTTGCAGTTTTTTTATTAAAGAACAAGAATTTCAAGGTTTTAAAAAATTTTAGAAATAAACCTCGACCCAATATTATTCAAAGTTGAAAAATGTAAAGAATCCAGAATTTATAGCCATGTAAAACAGTAAAAGCTAGAAAGTATTATGATCAAGTAAATTCGTGGATCACAAAAGATTTCTTCTGAACTATTTCCAGCAGAGTAGAATTACCTCAAATTGTCTAAGACCTCCAGCATTTTGTGATGCCCCTCCAACACCAAGGGAATGAGAAGAAATTACATCACCACTACCATGTAACCGATTTAAAAGCTTTTGACACACATCCCTAGCTTCTGCAGCTTTGTTCAGTGCATCTTCAGTGGCTAAAAATTGTTGTACATGTGCTTTCTATGGAAAATTTGTTTGCGGATATCAATAAACTTCAAAGACACAAATAAGAAAGACTACAAACTATGACATGAAATCATATTCAATAAGAATAAACCAAGGTCCAAATCAAAGTAAGCAAAAAACTTGATGAATGAACGTGATCCAGATAGTTTTATAAAATACACTTCTGCAGTACGGAAGCTCTAACTGATAAAGAATAGAACCTGTCTTTCAAGAAGTTGATTCTGAGTTCCTTTAGAAGGTACGTCAACTCCTATCTTGCCATTACCATACAGTTCATAGTGCAGCGGTGAGTTGACATCAGAGGATGAGACATCCGTAACTCTATTGTTCTCGTACTTGTATCTAATCAAATTATTCAAACAGAGATATAAATATGACATACAAAGGAACATGTACATCATACATAATGTCACAAAAGCACATGCTTGTTATGGACCTATGGTTCAGGCCAACCTATACCTTTTGTCCCTATAATTTCCTATATGCATATATCTGTAATATTTAAAGTTTCAATTTCTTCTTTGTACTTTCATTTTTTTTAGTCCCTTTGTACTTTCATTTATTAATCTTGGTATCCTTACTTATCCTTGCTGTTAATGGGTGGTGTAACATAAAAGTAAATAAAAATAATAATAATAATATGGCATTGATGTAGTCAACAATATTTTAAACCCTATTAATGGCCTCCTACTCACATTAATAGGTTTAAACTTAAGTAAGGTGAGAAAATTAACCCAATCTTGAAAGTATGGGGACAGAAGATATAATTTAACCTAAGTTTATTTATCATACTCAGAAATCATCCATATTTTTTTACACAAAATTGAAAGCCAGTACTTCACTGCTGGCATCTGATAGTTTGCGAAGGTGTGAAATATTTTTATCCTAAATAGACAGCCCAAGAGGTTTTGATTTTTGCCTTCTAAGTTGAGTTGAGTGGATGTTAGAACCACCTCTACTAATATAATTACAGTTATTTTTTAGATGAAAATAATATATCACGAGAAGAGAAGATTACAAACGATGGTAGATATGCTAACTACTCGAAGAAAGAAGTTTACAAAAGACTCCATTGACTAAGATCATAAAGGTCCAGTAATTACAGAACAATCTAAAATTAGAGACCAAAAATCTAGCTAAGTGCCAAACTTTTTTTTACTATTCTATATGCTTCTCTTTCATAATTCTTTGATTCCCTCCACCCAAATCTCTCAAGGCAGGGCTTCAACCACATTAGACAATAAGACCTTGAATTTATTTGAAGCTAAGACCAGCAAATAGGAAAGTAGCTTCTCTACTATTCAAGAAACATTGCAGCAAACCAAAGCTAAGGGCTAAACTTCTTTCTTTTCTCTATACTTCTCTTTCATAATTCTTTGATTTCTCTCCACCCAAATCTCTCAAAGTAGGACTTTGACCACATTAGCAACAAGACCATGAAGTTATCTTTGAAGCGAAGAGCAGAAAGAAGAGGAAAGAAGATTCCCTACTGTTATAGTGCTATTCAAGAAAGACCACAGCAGACCAAAGCTTCTCATCAAGTTGGACCAATATCTGTAGATCTTGGGCCAATAGAAGAACAAATGATTACTTTTCCAAAAAAACCTCTATATATAAAACATCAGTTGGCGAAAAAATATATTTGATGAATCCATTTTCCAAAAGAACCTCTACATATAACATACCAGTTGGGGATAAAAAGATAATTGGATGTTTTCTTTTGGACTCTGTCCATAGTATTAACTATTAAAAGCCAACAAAAACCATATCCAAGTGAAAAGTATGGCCTTCTTCAGGGTCCTTTGCTTCCAAATTGCTTTAAGAAAGGGCTTCTCCAAGATGGCAAAGTCGGCAGTTAGAAGAGAAACAAGAGGCTTATACTCTGATCTATCCAAAATCCACCTTCTAGAGTTAGAATTTGATTAAGTTTCATCTCTTGAGCATGTTCAAAAAGATAGCCATTCCTTGACTTCTGCTTCCGTAAAATTTATTTTCAATCCCAGACTCCAACCTCCCCGAGTATCCAGCCAGAACTCTTCAGCGAAATAATTTCTAAAGTCAGCTACCTGATGAAGTCTTGGAAAGTGGAGAGTGAAGACTAGCCGCTAGGTCCCTGATGGGTATTAGGGTTAGTTTATTAGTAAATAGGTTAATTAGTTATTATAAGATTGGTTATGCGAGATAAAGAGTTTGTTAAAATTGTTTGAAAGATCAGTTACTAGCAAGTGGCTACATAAAAGAAGCAAAGAGTGAGCGAGGTAGACAAATCTTATAGAGTATTCCAAGTAAATTGGAATTGGGAGAGCAAGGAAAGTCTTGAATTTTGTTCCCCTCTTCTGTAATCTTTCTTCATTTTAATACAAACACCAATTTTATTTCCAAGCAGCAGTCCTTCCTAAAATCTGATTCTTTCTTGACTCCAGTTATTAAGATCATATTCCGTTGACTGATACTGACGCCTGTAAAGTTATAAAATAGCCTTGACCTAATATTGTAGTTTCAATTAAAACACAGAGCCTAATCCAATCTAGAAAAGGTTATCATATTTCATTTCATGTAAATTTGAAATTAGACGAGCCACACACACTCAACAGCTACTCTTACAACTCTTTCAGGCAGAGTAGTGGCTCTAAGCCAAAGGTTCCTCCCTTTTTTCCAAAGGAAAGAAAAAAAGGAAACAGTGCAAAAATGACCAACCTGTCAAACTCAAACTAAAATAAAGAAGAGTGACCCAACGAGAAAATATTTACCTCAAGGTTTCTGCATCAGCTCTGACATCAAATTTCTCTACCTCTTTAGAAACTAGAGTTTTAAGCCGTAATGTGTACGATGTAATTGCCTGAAGCAGTTGGGGAGGGTGCTTCAGGCAATTAACAATAACAGTTCTAACCTCATCAGGTATTTCCCCGTCAAAATCAATACCTAATTTGGCTGCTTCTAATTGTGAATTGAAATGAATACCACTGCCTTCATAGGCAGGAAAAGAAGACCGTATCTTTTCAATCATGAGGGTTGCAAGAAATTCACAAGCCTTCCTGATATTTCTTTCCCGAGTAGTCTCAATAAGAATTACATCATCTGCTGACTTACTACCTTTAACAGTTGAATAAACAGCTTCTCTCTCAATATTTGCACTAAAGTTATTAATCACTTCAGTGGAAGAGTCCGCACTGGACCTTTGAGCCTCTCTTGCTTGATTCACATAAAACCGTAAACGTTTGTGGTACTCTTCAAATATTTTTTCTGCTTCATCACACTGTTGGTCATAAGCTTCCAACATCACCTGTTTATGCCTGCACGATCAATAGGTTAAATCAATAATCTCCAAAACAAAAAAAAATCATTTTTGTCAGAAATCTAACTATCGAGTATATTGTCAACTGAGTTTTAAGAAGGTTATTGACACCATCTCACACCATCTCATTTAATTATTCATTTTCTCTTCAGGAAAATTCTCAGGTCTGGGCGTTGAATGCATATAAGGAAGACGAGACTCCAAAATTTGTGTCAATTTTTCAAGGCAGGTTGGCTTTGATTTCAGCGAATATTGCGCCTAATTAAAATTTCTAATGCAGCTAAACAGACTAGGTATTTTTCTCTAATACATCCAAATAAACTAACTCTTGTGGAAGAAAACCGTTTCGATGAGAAAAAAGAAAGAATACACAAGGACAGTACAAAAAAGAAAGCTCTTGACAGAAGGAGCAAAAAGAATTAACATTACGAAATTACTGGAAAGGTTTCCAGTTCAAAAGAATCAAAGATGAAGGATAGTTGCTAAAATCCTTGGTGGTAGAGTCTAGAGACCCAAAGAAAGGCGTTGAACATACCCTAAGGCCCAACCTCAGACAAGACCTCTCCACACCTCTTAAAACCCCATATTTCTCTCAAGCTAAATATTACATAAGATCGAAAGGAAAGTTGCAAGCCAAAGAGCCACCCCCTACCTCAAAAGGGGAATGAAATGACACCTCTTCCATCACAAACCAACACGGATTACGATATGCACTTCAAAAACCTTCAAAAAAAACTATCCCAAATCACACCTGCAAATAGACAACCCCACAAAATATGCTCCAAATTCTTGAAGCACTATTACAGTCATTGCACCACGAAGGCCCCATGAAAACAGAAGCTGGTCTTTTGACAAGGTTAATGGTGCTAATCCTTCCATGAGAGACCTGTCAAGCAAAGCATCTAACTTTCTTGAGAATTTGCACCTTCCAAAAGTGATGAGACCAAATAAGGAGTGGGAGGTAAGACCTACACAAAAAAGGGAAAAACATGCTACGGGAAAGGTCTACAGAGAAACTAGAGGATCAAAAATGAATCTCCATGACCCTGGGCAAGGTAAAAATCAACCAACTAAGAGAGCATAAAAAATAATTAGGACAGTTGCTCGAAGAAAGATCCAAATAATTAAAAGAATAGAACCAATCTCACAATCCCCTACTAAAGCCCAGCTCTCAAGCTTTGAGAACTTACAATTTAATATCACAAGAAGAATCTTTTCCCCATAAATCTTAACACCATCATAATGGAATTTAAGGGCCTGTTTGGCCCACGAATTATTATAACCCGTGTTATAATAACCTGTGAAATACTTTGCACCCCAAACACAGACTATTATAACCTCAGACCATACTACTCTGCATTTTAAATAATATTATATGTTTCACAGAGTATAATAACCCACAGACTATTATAACTCCCTGTTATTATAACTCACTCAGCGCCCCAAACAACCCCTAAGGTTAACAATAGAATACTTCCTGCCCAAACAAAAGAATATTGTATCATCTGAAAATTGGAGAGACAAATAAACGGTCTCCCAACCCACATGAAAACCCTCAATTAAATCCTTATATCAACCTCCAGTGCCACCATCCTACTAAGGACACCAACAACCACAAGGAAGAGAAAAGGGATAAGGGATTTCCACGCCTCACACCCCTCGTTTAAAAATTTTTATTTCAAGGTTTGCCATCTATCAAAAGCAATTCAATATCTAGGATCTCCATTTAAACCCAAAACCCAAAACTTTATCCTAGAACCTCTAATCCACATGAATAAGCTTTCTCAAAATTAATTTTAGATACAAAACCCTGACTAGCAAAGTTTATAATTTTTTATTGCCTCATTTGCAATAAGATCAACATCTATAATTTGTCTCCCTGAAGTAAAGGCTCCTTAATACTCTGAAATAGTGCTGTGAAGGAATTTCCTATATCTTTTAGCTAGAAGCTTAGCAATAACCTTATACAGGTCGACGACAAGGCTGATAGGTCTGAAGTCCTACACTCTCTTAGCACTTTCCTTCTCCTGATAAGAAAAATAATGGTCCCGTTCATGGAAGGATCAATAATGTGTCATAGAATACATTGAAACACATTACCCTAATGCCCCTAGGTCAAGTCCCAATTTTCTTGAAAGAAAGCCAATGTGAAGCTTTCAGGACTGGGGGACATTAATGTTTTCAAAGCTAAAAACTACCTTCCTAGTCTCCTCATGGTGAGGGGACCTTTAGCTCGTCTTTATCCCCATGCACACTATTTCCACAAATGTCCTAGCAGAGACGAGAGGGAAAGATAAGGGGATGAAATTTATTCGAGGAAACAATGAAAAAATTTGTTAGAAATCTACCATACTTGATGTACTAAAACTAAGAGCATTCTTATAATGTGCCATCTTTTGGCTAAAGAGTTGAAATACAAGACTAAGAGAAGTGAAAAGGACAGAGGTGTAGTTGTACATGACCACCACACATTCAGTCAGAAGAATGACGTTATCAACCAACCAAACCCCTTCATCAAGCCAAGACAAAATGATGGACCAAAAATTCCATAAATTATTCCCAGAGATCCTCTCTGACCAATTCACTCATTAATTGGTAATGACTCAACAAGTCATAACATAAGGTGCTTATAAAGAGCTACATTTAAGGTCAATATGCCACTAAAGACAACCAAAAACAATACTGAGGCCACCAGACCACCAAACAATAATCATTTGAGATGAAGAGAAGGATTCCATTAGTCCAAATTCATGCAATAGGAAATCATATGTTAACTGAAGTACGTTAAACCCACAGTCTACACAGAATAGTAGAGATACGAAACATGAGTTGCTTCCATAGGATTACATTGAATCCAAAGTGGACATGACCAAGAACTCAGAAACGAGATGAGATTGTACGAGACCAAGACCATCTGTTAGTCCAAATCCAGACATTTATGCCAACAAAGAAGAACCAAGAAAGCCCCATGGTTCCTAAAGCAGCAAGAAAGAAAAGCAGTAACCAAACCTGTAATTTGCTCGCTCATCAAGCATCCTTTTGCGCTCGGCCTCCTCTCTAGATACTTCCAACATTCTGGCCTTCAAATCCTTCCTTTGCCTTTTAACAGCATTCCTCAACCTCTCCACCTCCTTGGCCGCCAATTCCCTCTCCTGCAATGCCACTTCTCGAGTCTCCACCACACTTGAGCTGTCTGCAGCCACTTTATCCTTCCTCCTTCCTTTAACCCTGCCGCCCTCTTCCTTCCCTGAATTAGCTGACCCTCCACTACTGCTCTCGCCTGCTCCACCACCACCACCATGTACCATTATATTTCTCCTAATATTCTCCACCGTCTTCTCCGATTTCACACGATTTATCAAAAAATTCCAAATGGGTATCATATTTCCTCGACAAATCTTGCGAAAGGCATCGATCGATGGCAACTGCGACTTGCTCGATGCGCTATATGAACCTAAAGGCCGATACCCCATCTCCTTCTGAAGCCATTCGAGAATGGCATCCGGCTGGGCCGTGGAGGTAGATGAACCCTGCATATTACCGAGCTTTCTAGGGTTCCAAATAGATTTTGCAAACTAAATCGTCATTCACTGACTTCCAGAATTCCAAATGTGTTGAAGCCGTATGCAGAAATGGAGAAATGATCAATTCTCTTAGGCAAAACCCATGGCATTCCACCGGGATAGACAATATGAGCGACAACTAACAGAAACTGAGCTCTATAGAGCTCATTGAATTCACACGGAGACTATAGCCATTTTGTGGGTTTGAAGAGAAATACCTAAACCAGATCGACCCTTTAGTCTTAGGACTGAGAATCACCAACTCGACAATTCTGCGAAGAAGGTAGCTCCAATGGCGAAATTCCCCAGAAATTCCCCTTTACAGTGAAACCCAGTCTCAGAAACTGACAGTGATCTTTCAAACAATTGCCAATGAAGTTGAACAAGCAGAGACAAAACAGAACAAAATTCAAATCTAGTGCGAACAGGGAGTCCGGTGAAGCCGAATTTTAACCTTCCTTTGAAGAAAATAATCCCTCAATTTTTCGGTTGAAGGGTTCAAATCAAAGGTCCCGCTCATAACACATATGAAATTGTTTTTACAAAAGAGATAGAATCAAAGTCACGTTATACTAGCAGTTTTTTTTCAAAAAAAAAGTCGCGTTACACAAAAATGAATATAGTTTTAATTGAAAAAAGAAAAAAAAAAATTGTTTTAATTGAAAAAAAAAAAATCTCTCTTTTTCTTTTTTCAGATGCGGAATTTCTGGAAGCACTTGCAACATGAATAGAAAAAAAAATTATAATTTTTGTTGGTATCATGATAAAATGAATTCTTTTACATGGATCATGATGATTTTTTTTTTTTTGTTGAGATATGCATGCGTCATGATGATAGAAACTTTGATTTTGTTCCCTCCTTATTATGAAAATGTTTATATTAAGTTTCGGAGTTTTTATGTATTTTCTCAAAATAAATGTAGTCATTTTATTATTATTTTAAGGTTAAATTATAAATTTGTATTAAAAAAAGGTTACATTATAAATTTAATTTTTTTTTTTAAGAAAACAACATTTGGGTAAGGACGGGCAGATTTAGTTAAGGTCGAGTCCCTCTCAAATTTTTTTACTTTATATAATATGTATAGGAAAATACAATTTAAAACACACCAAAAACCTCCTTCATATCACACGTTCAAGCTCTATCAACCGAGTAGCGAACCCAAGGGAACGGTTAACAAATCTCTTTTGTTAAAAAAAATAAGTACAAATAGAAAAAAGTAGGGGATTCAAATCGATTTCAACCCTGAGGAAATGTGTCTACCATGAGCTCGCATACTTGCTTTGAGTTATGTGTGATTCAAGTAGAATGCAACAGAGATACACCTGCAATCTACCCTAATCAACATTTAACACCATGAATTGAGTTCAACACCTATTCAACTCTTTCTAAGTGTTTTTAGGAGACTGAGCAATTAAATACATACGTCATGACTAATTAAAACTTAGATAATTAAGTATGCAACTCAAGATCCTAAAGGTTTTTGTCATGTGTTTGGGTAGTATTGCGTATAATTATGGATATGCAATACCGCAGTGTACGGATCAAGTTTTAGTATAGTGATTTATGAGTCCAAGTATCGTCCTCGGGAATGGGTTTCTAGATTAATTAATTACTAAGATACTAATTCTCAATTTTAGCTAAAGAAACATAACATGGATAGGTGATGAAAGTAAAACAAACAACAGACTAACATGTGGAGACACGAATTGATAGATTTGAGGAAAGTGATTTTACAAGTTAAAGACTTAACTAACACATGCAATGAACCAATGAGATGAATTTATAAACAAGAAGCAAAATACTGAAGAAAATCTCTCGATTCTTAGTGAGCCTCACACATGCAATAAACTCCATAGTCTCCATATGAACCTACGACATGCATGGCATTAAGCAACTTTTTTATGTGTTTCCCTAAGATTCTAGGTCATTCTCATGCCAGATTTCTAATGGTTTTGACAACTTTGCTCTAATTCAAGTTTTATCTCTCGAGTCCACTTAAACCAACAAATTAAGAGTTAAGAACGAATTGCCAAAAATAAAGACAAACACATGCTTCAATACATAGTAAGAAAGTCTCAACAAGTAAATCAAATCCAAACTACAACATTTAGCTACTCTAAATCACATGAAAATCAAGCTCAACATGTAGAAAACGTCTTAGAACGCTATTACAATTTGAAAGAAAAGGAAATTAAACTTATGTGTCGATGTCGGTCCTTCGTCTCCGAGCTCCCGTCTTCGATCTCGAACCTCCACGGATGCTTTTGGCTCCCAAAAACGCTATTTTCTCTCTTCTTACAAAGTGTATTTCGAAAATAGGGCAAAAATCTAGCAAATTCGGCTCCCTTGTAATGAAATCGTAAGGTTCTATATATAGGCTCAATCAAGATGCAATACAGTAACGCTTAGGGACAGCGTTGCAACGCTGAACCCTAAACACGTGGTAAATAAGGAAACAGTCGGAAGCGTTGCAACGCCGAGGCGCGTTACGCAACGCCGCTACCCTAGCGCGCGCGTTCCCCTATCGGCGTAACGCTGCGACGCAGCAGCAGCGTTAACGCTACCGCACGCCTTCATACGCATCTTCTTATCGAGATAGCGTTGCAACGCCCTAAGGCAGCGTTGCAACGCTATCGCCTGGAGTCTTGAATACTTCTAAATAGCAAGCATGGCGTTGCAACGCCATCACCTCGGGTCTTCAAGTTTGGATTAACCTTTCTTCTTCTAAATGATGTTATTTTTAGCTCCAAATAGCCTTGTTTCGATCCCGAGTGATCTAAAATGTCTCCAATTGTTCTGTTTACGCTCTTATCCTGAAATTGAATGATTTAAACACATAAAAGCCCTGAAATCATCATAAAACTAGCAATAATTAAACCTAAGGATAACACATTTTGTGTGCTATCAAACACCCCCAAACTTAAACTTTTGCTAGTCCCGAGCAAAAACATAGTTAAACATTAGATTGTTCTTAAACATACATTTGATCAAGGCTCAAAGATTTAAGAGGAAATCTAGTAATCACAGGAAACATTCAAACATAACACTTCAGCAAGCAATTTAAAACTTTTCCTAAGTGTTCCTATGTGTGTGTGTGATTAGCCTATGTTCCCTTCATTTTTACTAAGCTCGGATCAACTTTATTAGGCTCTCCATTCAACTTTCCCCTACACTGGTCTTAATTACTAATCTTTGAGTCTCCCCAAATTCAAGAATTAAATAACTCTACTCAACACTTACTCACTTTTTATCAATTTTTTTTTTTTTTTTTTGTGTAAGGACACTAGCTTTCACACATCCACTGTAGGGACCCTTACCCAGAGCACTCGCTCAATGAATGGCCTAACTGATCACAATGAAGGTAGCTCTTTTTGCTCTCACGAATTTTTTTTTTAGCAAACAAACAACAAAAACTAACTAATTCACATATACAGGTCATGCACTTCATATTGTTATTCACTCTATCCTGCAGTTTAACTCTCAAATCAGTTCTTAGACCTATCGAGGTGACATCAAACTTCTAAACCTAATAACTTTGTTCTAAGCATTTCAAAACTACAGGAACACAGACTATGTGCATAATAGTGCAAGAAAAACTCAAGAAATTTTTTAAATTAACTCGAATTCATATCATGCTCTCAAGTTTCAGCAGAGTCACAAAGATTTCCAATTAATTCTCATCCTAGGCTATCATAATCATACTTATGCAAAGATCAATCAGCAATTCAACACTTACTCAGCACAATCACAATAAATAAACAACATACCACCCCCAAACTTAAACTAAACATTGCCCCAATGTTTGCAGAAATAAGCACAAATTAAGTATAAGGGTAGGAGTGAACAATATTGTCCTGAGTTATGGAGATCTTTCTGAGTTCCTTGGATGGCCAAAACATGTGTGTTGGAATTCCTCAGAACGGGAGCATGGATTTTAACGAAGGCAGACATCATCACTACCTACAAAGCAGAACAAACAAACTAGTAAGTAAATTAAGAACTGAAAACAACTAAAATAAACTAAAGACAGAAAATAGAAAAAAAAAACTGTAAAGCTTGGGTTGCCTCCCAAGAAGCGCTTTGTTTAACGCCTTTAACTAGACTGTACTCCCTCAAGGTGTTTCTTTCCTTGCTTACAGTGCCTGGAGCGATGTGTTCATTTGGCCAATCTGAGTCTCAATATTCTTTATTGCAGCTCCATGACTAGTCACTATACCAGATAAACTGGTGACTGCATTCTCCAGCTAGTTGGACCGACTTCTGGATTCAGCTATGAAGGAATGCAATGTTTCTTCCAGGGATGGTTTCCTCTCCAAAGTAGAAGCATGCCCTGTAGGAGGATTCAACACATTTTTGTTGTTAGCATAAGAGAAATTCTCATGATACCTCAAACCTGGATTGTAATGTGTTGGGAGGTTATTCTAAGTCTGATTTCCTTCATAGTTGTTGCTTCTGTTGTTCAGGTAGTGCAGTTGCTCCATAGTGGATTCTCCATTGGGTTGGGAGCATTGAGAGGACATCCCTGTCTGTGGTGATCCTGCAAAATTATTCAGCGCATGAGTGAGAGATGCCATATGAGATCTAAGCGAGGTTACCTCATCTAGTTGATATAATCCACTCATCGCTTTAGATCTGTCATTGTCCTGTAGGCCACCGGTAGTGGGCGCTTGACACTTCCTCGAGGAGGCACGTTCTTCGCACGATCTTCACCATGAAAGCCCCTCCAGCAATGTTATCCAGAATGGTCCTGGTCTTACCTTCCAGTCCATTGTAAAACAATTGTACCTGCAGTCAATTTGGGTAGCCATGTTGTGGGCACCTCCTGAGCATGTCCTTGTATCTTTCCCATGCCTCGAATAGTCAATTTCTCTCCCCCCTGCTTTGCTCAATGTTGCTATCTCCGTCCCCACTTCGCAGCTTTCACGGTGGAAAGAATTTAGTCATGAAGGCTTGGGCCAACTCCTCCCAGGATGTGATACTGCCTGGGGAAGGAACCCTAGTCATTCTTTTGCTCTAACCTGCAAAGAGAAAGGAAAGAGACGTAAATGAATATTATCAGCAGAGATACCATTCATTTTAAATGTACCACAGATTTCTAAGAAATTCTGTAAGTGTGAGTTAGGATCTTCTGTGGCTAATCCTCTAAAAGCACCTTCCCTAACCATTTGTATAAGCTCTCTCTTAAGTTCAAAATTATTAACATTTATAGGGGCGTGGACTATTCCAACCTGCTCAGAATTAAACACAGGTTGGAAATACTCCCTGATGGGTTTAGGTTATTGATGAGCTCCTGATCAGCCATAATATGAGTTTCTGCTTTTCTTTCCCTTAGGAGTCTCCTAAAGGGAATCGTAGTACCGCAGCGGAAGCGATTGCGAATCGCGCGCTCTTGATTTAGTTACAACGATTAATTTAAGAACATAAAACACTAGATTAAGCATGTAAAACAGAATAGACAACAAGATAATTACCTTTGAAGAACCTTTCTTCGAGTGCTCCACTCTCTCACGATCACGATCTCAGCAATAGGAACTCCAACGTACGAAGACACGACCACTGGATCTTCTCCGTTGTTCTCTAGGTAAGGGAGGAAGGTGGGTTCCCTTTAGGAGAGGTGAGGTATTTTGAGAGAGATGTGTGCTTTGGAACTCTTCCAACAATACAACAAGAGAGAGCTTGTAATTCCTTAGGATGACTTAGCCTAGTTGCATCTCATGCAACCATATATATAGGGGAATGAGATGGAAATGACCATCCTACCCCTCCTTTATTCTCTCTTTAGTATATAGTTTATATATGAATCTAATTCACATTAAAACTATATATTATATCAATTATATCATACATAATTGATATAACACCTCATGTATGAAATTGAACACTTCAATTTCACTCCTAACTTTACCCTCAATATTACCATATTGAGCCAACGGAAGAATCTAATGGACCTACAGTTCATGAGCTCCATGATGTGAGATTAATCGATCAAACTCTTTGATCTAGTTAATCAATATTCATTAACTACAAGTCACTCCACTATAGACTTGTAGTGCACTCTCTCATCAGAGATATTATTGTGTCCACCGATATAGTCATTACCCATGAGTCGACCCTTCACGGGTTGTTCGTAATCACACCGGATCAAATTACCGCTTTACCCCGTGATTACCTCTTTGCTCCTTAAGCACCACCGATCCTCTAATGAACAACAAGTCTAAGGTCCTACCTTAGACTCATACCGTCATAGAGGGCGGGGCCTCGTTGTTCAAGACCTGGAGTCAGTTCTTAAGGGAACAACCTATCTAATTCCTTAGTGTAGGAATGAGTGAATTTCATCTTGCACGATTAAGTTCCCACTACCTACGAGGTTCTCACCCCCGAGAAGGTAGGCTTATTGAGTCGCCACAGCCACTCTCACCCATACTAGTCTAAGGACAAACCCCTATAAGCAAGAGTTCTTAACTTGCTCAGGATTCAGGTCGAGTCACTAATGACCATCTATAAATTACTAGTGTTATCCTGTTAACGGTATTACACTGGTTAGACTAATAATTTGCGATCCAGTCTTGTATGAACTCTTCATACAGGATGCCCCCACTCGCATGTCAACTACATGAATGAGTTGGATTACCTCATTTGTACTAATTACAAAGTGAGCCGCATCCATGGTGTTTCCAGAATGAGGTTACCAACCTTATTCTTATATCATAGACTATTTAGGTTATATTCTTGAACTCAACCCAAATAGTGTCCACTACACTGATGTTCAAGATAAAAGTTATAACCTTGGAGCTTAGTTTATTGGACTTATAAAGCAAGACTGTAAATGTATCATAACAAATAACTCTTTATAATTGATCAAAATTACACAAGTTTAGGGCATAAATCCCAACAATCTCCCACTGGACCTAAAGCTTGTGGAGTACTAAAACATTACAGTAATGTAAATACAATAAACTAGGGCATTTAAACCCCTTTGTACAAAATACTCCCACTTGCCGTAGTTGGAAAAGATTTGTAAACCTAGACCTTCTAGGTGACTCTCAAATACTTTAGTCATGAGAGCCTTTATAAAAGGATCAACAATGTTGTGCTCTGAGACTATCTTTGTGACAATAATGTCTCCTCTATGCATGATCTCCTAGATGAGATGATACTTCCGCTCTATGTGCTTTCCCCTCTTATGACTTCGGGGATCCCTCGAATTTGCCACTGCACCACTGTTATCGCAATACAGCGTGATGGGCAAAGTCATATTTGGAACAACTTCCAAATTTAGCATGAATTTCTTTAACCAAATGACCTCCTTAGCGCTTTCACAAGCTCGCTGCATATTCGACCTCCATGGTGGAATCGATGCATCCTTGTTTGACGCTTCGCCATACTACAACTCCTCCGTTAAGAGTGAATACCGACCACGATGTAGATTTCCGAGAATCTTTATCGATCGAAAAGTCGAACTCAGTGTATCCTGTAAGGATCAAATCCTTAGCCCCATACACAAGCATGTAGTTCCTTGTTCTCCGAAGATACTTAAGGATTGTTTTAACCACCGTCCAAGTGTTCAAGTCCTAGATTGGATTGATATCTCATGACCATCCCAATCGCAAAAAAAGCGGATGTCGGGCCTAGTACACAACATGGCGTACATCGGGCTCCCAACAAATATGCATAAGGAATCCATCTCATATCCTCAACTCCTTGAGGTGTCTTAGGACACTGCTTCCTTAGACAAATGGATTCCATGTCTAAAAGGCAACAAGCCCTTTTTGGAATCTTGCATCTTAAACCTTGACAACACTTTGTCTATGTAAGATGCTTGAGACAAGGCTAGTGTTTTATTCTTGCGGTTCCTGACAATGCTGATCCCAAGAACAAATCACGTCATCACCCAAATCTTTCATTTGGAATCACGTAGCTAGCCATTTCTTGATGTCGATGAAGATAACCTACATCATTCCCAATGAGTAGGATATCATCCACATAGAGAATTAGGAATGCGACAGAACTATTGATGATTTTCTTGTAGACACAAGATTCATCATCATTTTGGTCAAAACCATAAGATCTGATTGCCTCATCAAATCTTATATTCCAGGACCTAAAGGCTTGTTTCAGTCCATAAATTAAACTTTTAAGCCTGCAAACCTTTTGCTCTTTTCCTGGTTTAATGAACCCTTTGGGTTGGTCCATGTAGATGTTTTCCTCAAGATTGCCATTCAAAAAGGTTGTCTTGACATCCATTTGCCATACCTCATAGTCATAATATGCGGCAATGACAAGAAGGATATGGATAGACTTTACCATAGCAACAGGTGAAAAGGTCTCCTCATAGTCAATCCCTTCAACCTTGGTATAACCCTTTGCTACTAGTCTAGCTTTAAAGGTTTGCACATTCCCATCTACACCACGTTTTCTCTTGTAGATCCACTTACAACCTATAGGTTTTACCCCATCAGGCTTATCTACAAGATCCCAAACAGAATTGAAGTACATCGACTCCATTTCTTGGTCCATGGCTATGACCAATTTGTCTTTGTCTTTGTCAACCATTGCTTGATTATAAGACAATGGATCCTCGCAGTTGTCATCTGGTATAACAACTTGAGTTTCAGCTAAACCCATGTAACGGTCAGGCTGTATTACAACCCTCCCACTACGTCGAGACATACTCAACTCTTGAGATGGACTCTCTTGACTAGACAAACTAGTATCAACAACTCTTGTTGATGTACTAGTGTTCTTATTAGCAACCTTTGCTATTGTTCCATCTAACTCACTCAACATTACTTTGCTTTTTGGTTTGTGGTCTCTTATGTGGTCCTCCTCCAAGAAAGTTGCATTTGTCGACACAAAGACCTTATCTTCCTTTGGATCATAGAATAAACCACCTCTTGTTTCTTTTGGGTATCCTACGAATAGGCATAATTTTGAACGTGAATCCAATTTCTTTGGATTTGTCACAAGCTCATGTGCCGGACAACCCCATATTCTGAAGTGACATAAACTACCTTTACGTCCTTTCCAGAGTTCAAAAGGTGTTTCAGAAACACTTTTGGAGGGCACATTATTCAAAATGTATATTGCAGTCTCCACTGCGTAACCCCAAAAAAAACTAGGGAGATGAGCATAACTCATCATTGATCGAACCACCATTTTGCTGTGGTGTGTCGGGAGCTGAGAGTTGGGATGTAATTCCATGTTCTATCATATAGTTCTGAAATTTTAAATCCATGTACTCTCCACCTCGATCCGATCGAAGTGTTTTAATAGTTTTACCTAATTGATTTTCAACCTCAGTCTTGAATTCCTTGAACTTTTCAAGTGCTTCAGACTTGTGGTGCATTAGGTAAATATGCCCAAATCTAGAATAATCATCTATAAAAGAGATGAAATATTCATATCCTCCCCTCGCTTTTAACATTCATCGGTCCACAAAGTGCGAATGTATAAGCTCTAGAGGGTCTTTGGCTCTATAACATTTTCCACTAAAAGGTCTTTTAGTCATTTTGCCTTCCAGGCATGATTCACATACTGGCAAAGAATTTTCTTCTAACTCGTTTAGAAGTCCGTTCTTTACCAATCTCTCAATCCTATTGAGATTAATGTGACCCAATCTTAGATGCCAAAGATGAGCATTTTCTTTAGGAGAAATTCTATGTTTCTTAGTTTGTGCGTTTGCGATTTTAAATAACTCAAAGTTGTTCAAAACCATTTTGATGAATTAGGCCTTAAAAATACAATCCATTTTCTAATGAAACTGAACATATTTCTAAACCTTTCTTCAAAATAAACACTTTATTCATAGAAAAGGAGACAGAAATACATTGTTTTATAAGGCAAGAAATGGAAATAAGGTTTCTAGTAAACCCTGGTATCACTAATAAATTGTCCAACAATACATATTTCATGCCAAAATAAAGCTTCATTGTGCCTACTGCTACAGCTAAGACGACTTCTCCATTTCCAACCCGGAGCGTTATCTCTCTTGCGTTGTAGCTTTGCCGCAGAATCAATTCCACGAAAGAAGAGCAAACATGATTAGTGGCGCCTGAATCAAATATCCAAGTTGTTTTATCATTATCCACTAAACAAGCTTCTAGGCAAAGTAAATCATATTTACCTTCCTTCTTATTTTCTGCAATGTACTTCGGCCAGTTCCGTTTCCAATGCCCGTCTTCGTTGCAGTGGAAACACTTTCCTTTGTCAGCAACGTCTTTGACTTTCTTGCCCTTCTGGGCGGCAGCTTTGTCAGCCTGTTTCCCTTTACCAACCTTCTTCATGTTCTTCTTCTTTCCTCTCAGGTTAGAAGAAGATGAAGCCACTGTTTTTGTCCTAGAGGTCGAACCTCTGTGATAACTCCTACTGGCAACATTTGCCTCACCTTTCAATCTCTTAATTTTCATCAAAGACTGAAAGGTCTGGAGTTCATTCAGAAGGAAGGTAAGATTAAAAGTAAGCTTGTTCATAACAACATTACTTCTAAACTGCAGGAAACTATCTCGGAAGGGTTTCGAATGAAGTCGACTGCTCGACTCATCGATGGAAGCACCATTCGACTCCGCGATGTTAAAGTGCACCATCATATCCAGGACATGATCCCGAACAGATGTACCCTCTCGCATCCTTAAGTTAAATATGTACTTTAGGGCATTACGTCGGGCTTGTGTGGACTGTTGTCCAAACATACCGCATGTATCCATGATTTCCTTGGCGGTAATCATGCCCTCATGCTTCTTGGCTAATATGTCAGACATACTTGCCAACATGTAGACCTTGACCTTATCATTGGCCTTGATCCATCAATCATATGCATCACGAACATTTCGTGGCGCGCATTCGAGCTCAACCGAGGACACTCCTCAATTAGCACAAACTTCAGATCATCCACTACCAATATAGTGTTGAGTTTGTTTTTCTATGTCGTCATATTCTCTCCGGTTAACTTTTCCGCACCCAATAAGGAAATTATAGAGCTAGACATTTTTGCTGAAAAATTTGCAAACAAACTTGTATGAGTTTCTTGCTATAACTCTAATCCAATCATGTTTTAGCTAATTATCAAATGATTCCTAGGCCATTTATAATTTGCAATGATACTCCAAAGGTTTAGAATGTATGACACCGAAGGGTAATAAAAAACACTCCTCCTCTGGATCAAGACATTCTTGACCAAAACCTAATACCAGAATAACTCTTATTCCTATAGGTTTTAGTTACCATTTTTCGGTCTGAATACATACACAACTTATGTATCCCATGAGTGTAACCCTTTGTCTTTAGATCCCGAGTCTCCATCCAATAAAATCCACTGAAGGAGGACCGGATTGAAAAATAGTCTAAGGAAATCTTTATCCCTTTCGGTGTGTCTCTGTGTTCGATCCCCTATGATCAAGCCCTCCGAAGGATTGTCCAGTCCAGAGCCAAACTAACAGTGACCATAGTGGTCTAACGGTGTAAACCGACAAAAAGAGACCATAGGTTTTGTTTTCACTAAACTCGCTCCCACTCACTATAAGTACCCTCTCCATTCACCTTGATATTGACTCGCACAAACACCATCCGAGAGGGGACGCTCCGCTTGCGCCACGAGGCCAAGTATGAGTCTCACGGTGTGAACTTCACGGAGATAGCGTGTAGGTGAAAAAAATATGTATCTCATACATTTTTTCCTCCCACCAATACTTTAAAGTGTATAGGAATCTTACTTAGGCTAAAAACCCGGCTAATGGTTTTACTAACTCTATCAATATAACTCTTATATTGATAATCAATATAACTCTTATATTGATTTTATCCTAAGTTTGTTAATATAACTCCGTATATTAAACCTAGGATTTCTAGTTTATTAACCTCTTAATAAACTCATTGCTGACGCTATCAGTAATTTATAAAACTCTCTGATTAAATTTCACTCCCGTGCCGATTCCGAGGTAGGGTGTTCCGCTTCCACCTTTTAAATACCCCACCTAGACATGAGAACTTTCTTCTTAGACAGAGTTCCTCTTTTAATCATAGTTTATAAATTACTTGGTTCCTAATTCTAATCTAATTAGAACTAGATAACCTAAGGTCTATTATTTCCATGTTCTAAACACTTTAAAACTAATAATTAACCTTAGATGACATGCATACTATGTTATAGTGCTTGATCATTCATCACATGAATAATAAGACATTCATAACATATTCATCTCATGATATATAATGCATGTCAATGCTGTCCATAAATTAATATAACAACCTTATATTAATTAATCATGCAAATTATATAATATAACTCCTTATATTATAAATGATGCATGAAAATGCTTAACCTAAGGTGAGATTTCTAAAATACAATTATGCATGACAATAATTACACAACAATTGCATAATTAAAATAGCAAAATTAGACCAATTTTGGCACCCTAGAAATAATTTTAATTAATATAATCTAATTATATTAATTAAAATTAAATATATTAAATATAAAACATTTTTATAATTAATATATAATAAAAACGTTTTCTCTTTGTTTGCTCTTTTCGTGAAAACGCGTATCCGGCGCGTTACAACGCCGCTTCTTGTCGTCTTTCTGCCGAGCGCTGCGCAACGCCACAACGTTGTAACGCTAGAGGGCCGCGTTACCAACGCCGCCTCCGCGCGCGCTTTCTCTCCAAGCGCGCGCAGTGTTGCAACGCCGATGAACAACGTTGCAACGCTGCACACAGACAACAATGAGAATCTACTATTCCTTCCTCGTTTTCGCTCTGATCTTCTTAGCAACCGCTTTGTCTCGATCGACACGGACTTACAGACTCGATTTACAATTAAAATTGCCCAAAATACCTGGCCCTTACATTGAACGATTCAATGAAATTGTAAATCTAAGTGCCAAAATTGAAAACATCCATTTTTGCAAAACTGTTCATACATCTCATCCAAAAACAGTAAATCCCACCTTGTTCTTGAAAAAAATCCAGAACATAAATCAAGAACGCAATTGGGCTCTGATACCAATTGAAGGGAATCGTAGTCCCACAGCGGAAGCGATTGCGAATCGCGCGCTCTTGATTTAGTTACAACGATTAATTTAAGAACATAAAACACTAGATTAAGCATGTAAAACAGAATAGACAACAAGATAATTACCTTTGAAGAACCTTTCTTCGAGTGCGCCACTCTCTCACGATCACGATCTCAGCAATAGGAACTCCAACGTACGAAGACACGACCACCGGATCTTCTCCGTTGTTCTCTAGGTGAGGGAGGAAGGTGGGTTCCTTTTAGGAGAGGTGAGGTATTTTGAGAGAGATGTGTGCTTTGGAACTCTTCCAACAACACAACAAGAGAGAGCTTGTAATTCCTTCGGATGACTTAACCTAGTTGCATCTCATGCAACCATATATATAGAGGAATGAGATGGAAATGACCATCCTGCCCCTCCTTTATTCTCTCTTTAGTATATAGTTTATATATGAATCTAATTCACATTAAAACTATATATTATATCAATTATATCATATATAATTGATATAACACCTCATGTATGAAATTGAACACTTCAATTTCACTCCTAATTTTATACCCTCAATATTGCCATATTGAGCCAACGGAGGGATCTAATGGACCTACAGTTCATGAGCTCCAATGATGTGAGATTAACTGATCAAACTCTTTGATCTAGTTAATCAATATTCATTAACTACAAGTCACTCCACTATAGACTTGTAGTCGCACTCTCCTCATCGTAGATATTATTGTGTCCACTGATATAGTCATTACCCATGAGTCGACCCTTCACAGGTTGTTCGTAATCACAGTTGGGTCAAATTACCGTTTTACCCCTGTGATTACCTCTTTGCTCCTTAAGCACCACTGATCCTCTAATGAACAACAAGTCTAAGGTCTTACCTTAGACTCATACCCTTATAGAGGGCGGGGCCCCGTTGTTCAAGACCTGGAGTCAGTTCTTAAGGGAACAACCTATCTAATTCCTTAGTGTAGGAATGAGTGAATTTCATCTTGCACAGTTAAGTTCCCAGGTACCTACGAGGTTCTGTCCCTGAGAAGGTAGGCTTATTGAGTCGGCTACAGGCCACTCTCACCCATACTAGTCTAAGGACAAATCCCTATAAGCAGGAGTTCTTAACTTGCTCAGGATTCAGGTCGAGTCACTAATGACCATCTATAAATTACTAGTGTTATCCTGTTAACGGTGTTACACTGGTTAGACTAATAATTTGTGATCCAGTCTTGTATGAACTCTTCATACAGGATGCCCCCACTCACATGTCAACTACATGAATGAGTTGGATTACCTCATTTGTACTAATTACAAAGTGAGCCGCATCCATGGTGTTACCAGAATGAGGTTTCCAACCTTATTTTTATACCATAGACTATTTAGGTTATATTCTTGAACTCAACCCAAATAGTGTCCACTACACTGATGTTCAAGATAAAAATTATAACCTTGGAGCTTAGTTTATTGGACTTATAAAGCAAGACTGTAATTCTATCAAAACAAATAACTCTTTATTTAATTGATCAAAATTACACAAGTTTAGGTCATAAATCCCAACATCTCCTACAGGTCCTCTCGATCTCAGGATCAAAAGGGTGCAAGTCTGCAGCTCTCCCCTTGGGCATACACTTGGAGGTACAAAAAGATAAGAAATTAGACAAAAACACAGAAAGAACTAGAAAATAAAACATAAAAGAAAGAAAAAATACAAAAAATAAAGATATGAAACATAAAGCTTGGGTTGCCTCCCAAGAAGCGCTTTCTTTAACGTTTTTAGCTAGACGGTGACTTATCAGGGCACGTAAAACTGCTCATATTTCTTTGGGTCCTTCTTGCTCGAATTGATGTAGCCTTCTAAGTCTAAAAGGCTATCCTGCCACCTCAGTTTCTAAGCTATCCAACCTCTCTAATTCACTATGAATCAAATTTTTAATTTTCAATTCTAAGGTATATTCCATTAATTGATCCACAAGAGAAAATTTTTCTATGGGCTGGTCAGGGTACAAAAAATTATGGTCCCAAGTGTCTAAATAACTACCATCACATGAATTTTCATCAAATTTAGGTACAGAATGGTAAAAATTAGACATATGGTAATCAGAGAAATCATGATGCACATACCTAGGTTCCTGAGAGGGACAACAGAATGGTGGAGAATCAAAATCATGCAAAGTCATAATTGAAAATTAATAGTTCAGATCAAGACTTTTACACAATATCCACACAACCAAAACAGGGGACAAAGATTGAAAAACAACACACACAACTAAAATAAAACAAATAAGGAAACAAACAAACACACAAAACACAAATAAGGAAAGACAAACAAACAAACTTTAGTCTAAAATTTTAAATTTTCTCCTAATATTAATTAATCTAAATAATCGTCATTCCCTGGCAACGTCGCCAAAAACTTATTACGTATAATTATGGATATGCAATACCGTAGTGTACGGGTCAAGTTTTAGTATAGTGATTTATGAGTCCAAGTATCATCCTCGGGAATGGGTTTCTAGATTAATTAATTACTAAGATACTAATTCTCAATTTTAGCTAAAGAAATATAACATGGATAGGTGATGAAAGTAAAACAAACAACAGACTAACATGTGGAGACATGAATTGATAGATTTGAGGAAAGTGATTTTACAAGTTAAAGACTTAACTTATCAATTTGAAAGAAAAGGAAATTAAACTTATGTGTCGATGCCGGTTCTTCGTATCCGAGCTCCCATCTTTGATCTCGAACCTCCACGGATGCTTTGGCTCACAAAAACGCTCTTTTCTCTCATCTTACAAAGTGTATTTCGAAAATAGAGAAAAAATCTAGCAAATTCGGCTCCCCTATAATGAAATCATAAGGTTCTATATATAGGCTCAATCGGTACAGCGTTGCAACGCTGTACCTTAAACGCGTGGTAAATAAGAAAACAGTCGGCAGCGTTGCAACGCTGCCACCCTAGCACGCGGGTTCTCCTATCGAAGTAGCGTTGCAACACTACCTGCACGACCTTCATACGCATCTTCTTATCGAGATAGCGTTGCAATGCCCTAAGGCAGCGTTGCAACGCTATCGCCTGGAGTCTTCAATACTTCTAAACAGCAAGCATGGCGTTGCAACGCCATCACCTCGGGTCTTCAGGTTTGGATTAATCTTTCTTCTTCTAAATGATGTTATTTTTAGCTCTAAATAGCATTGTTTCGATCCCGAGTGATCCAAAATGTCTCCAATTATTCTTTTTACGCTCTTATCCTGAAATTGAATGATTTAAACACATAAAAGCCCTGAAATCATCATAAAACTAGCAATAATTAAGCCTAAGGATAACACATTTTGTGTGCTATCAGGTAGAAAAAGTGAAGTTTTATTTCTAAACTCTTCTCCTAGATTGCTTTTATGAAAACACATGTTCAATCAACCCTTTCAGTATTGAATTTCACACAAACTATGTTAACTCAAGTTATCAGTTTAAGCTAACAATGAAACTTTAAACTCAATAAAAGCAAATGGTGCTAAATGTTAAACAAGTCTACTAAAATCACATGGTGGGGCTTCTCTCTTTGTTTGGATATTCACTTCATTGAATCCCTTTTAGAAGTTTAGCTACTCATTGAATATTAAATGAAAGTGCGAAAAATAAAAAGAACAACAAAGAACAACAAAAGTAAACTTCATTGGAGAATTGGAAACAAGTGTTTAAAACTAAAACAACAAACTTATAATTGAAATTCGACTTGTATACAAAAAGAACAGAACTTACAATTGAATTGAACTAAAAACAACAACTAACTATAATGAAAAGCAGAAAATACATAATGTAAAGAAAGCGATTAAAACCCCGAAGATGTTCTTTCCTTCTGACTTTGTCTAATTTCTTTTGAAAAGGACAAGTACTTACACTTCCTTCTTTCGAAGTTCATGTCCAATTGAATATTGAATAGAGCTTGAGGGAGACTCGGTGTGACGGTTGAAATAAAAGAGAAAACTGCTGAATTTTGGTGAAGAAAGTAGACATTTGAATTCTAAGCTTTCTTTGAATTGAAGCTTGAACTGCCTCTTAGGGGGTGTTTGACTCCCTAAGTTGAGTTGAGTTTCAAACCCAACTCACCTTTTGGCCCATGGATAAACTAACTCAACTCAACTCTACAAACTTAGGATATTAACCGATAACATGTAAATATGTTATCTTATTTCTTATATTTCAGCTAGTTTTTATACTTTAAATGTGGGCTTTCATGACATTTTATTGTTAATTTCAGGAAACCGAGATTGACAAGTAAAAATAAAGTGTTTGAGACCATTTTGGTGTAATTTTGGAGCATGTGTATGCTTAATTGAAGACCCAAGAAAAATATAGATGTATTTTGAGTATAAGAAATATTCTAAGAGATTTTACATCGAATCACGATTCCAACACATCAAATCGAAGGTCATTCGGACACCCCGAGCGAAAAAGATATGGCAAAAATGGTTGCATTGGGTTGGTTAGCAGCAAACGCAGCGTTGTAGCATCTCAACGCTACGGAAATCAAAAAACCACATTTTTATATGCGGCACAGTGTTGCAACGCCGTCCTTAGCGTCTCAACGTTGTGTCGATTGCCTATATATGCATATTTTTTATGTCATTCGAAGGGGGAGCCGTTTTTTAGCCAAATTTCACCCTAAGCTCGATTTCTACAGTACTGAGGGAGCTGGAAGACTATTTTGGGAGGCCAAATACGATAGAGAAGGCTCGAGATCGTGACGGTGCTCGGAGACGAGGACCGACATCGACACTTAGTGTTCTTTCTTCTTTTCTCTTAGTTTTGTAGTTTGTTTTTATGGACCTTAAGCATGAATTTAGTTTGTTTTTAGTGATTATGAGTAGCTAAAATCATAGTTAGGGAATTAATGTAGCCATATTACTTTGTTATTCTAGCAATTGTTTTGAATTTGGTTGTGTTGAATTATTTTTAAAAATTTATGCTTAATGCTTGTTTTTCTCTGGGCAAGAATTGCATGATTAGTTGGTTTGGAGTTTAGTTCGAGAGAATAATCTTTAAACTAGAATAGGATTACCAAAACTCTTAGTAAATCCTTGCACGAGAGTGAATGGTTCTTTGGGAAGTAATTAAAAAAAGTTTCTTAATGTCTTACATGCAATTAAAACCTAATTGGAGACTTTTGACCATCTCCAACAATCGACAACCATCTTCGACAACTGACAACCACCTCTAATGACCTTTCTCCGACGTCCAACTACTTTCACTACCGATGACCATATGCGACAATTGACGACCATTGTTAACTACCTTGTTTGACGATTTACAACAATCGTTGGTGTCTAGCAACCCGCAGTATCTTCTCCGACGAGTATCACCAATAATAACTTTCAGTTACCGATGACATTCTCATGGTTCAAAATAATATGAAATGAACAGGTACTTAGTTGGTCTTACTCTCTACTCCAACAATCTTTCTTTGGACTTACAAACTCGATCCATTGTTGGTCATTACTTATATTTGTTAACCATAATTATGTTTGTGAATCATATAAATAGGTCCTTGATACAACAATTATGTTTTGTGAATCATGTAAATAGGTCATTGATAACCTGCTAATATTTTATGAGTATTTTCACTTTTACATGACATTAATGTTGAAATATATCATCGTTTTATTACCGTCATCATGTGATTTAACAAATGCAAACAAACAATGTTCCTTTCCAAAAAAAATGTAAAGGTCATTGATTTTTTTTTTTTTAAAAAATGACCTATTAGTAATTAAAAAATGTCATGATAAGTTTCTCGTTTGTAAGTTTCAAAGAAGTTCAATATATGTTTAGATAATGAAACCTTAGATTTCTTTATTTTAATAGAAGTTTAATTTGTGTTTAAAGATAAAAAAAATACAGGTACATTGCCTTTTTTTCCATTCATCTATTGGTATTTGTTGCTATAAAGAATACAACATTTGATTTCTATCAATTGAAATAAGTTCAATGTGTACTAAAAATATGTAATTTCTATAAATGGAAAGAAGTTTAATGTATATCAAAAAGTGTAAACAATGCTACATTACCTATATTTTGGTAAAAAATCAATTTCTAAAAAAAAAAGATAAAAATGATTTTTTTTTTAAATGGACATCTGAATACAGTGTTGCAAATATGAAAAAAATTATGTTTCTAGATGAATGATTGGAAAGATTAAAATAAAAGAAACAAAAACAATTAACTAAAAATCAATCTATTTCATGTTAGAAAAAAACTGCATCATATATCCCTAACAGCTCAACTCTACACCCCAAACACAAACTTTCTGACTCAACCCAACCCAACTCTACATCCCAACTCTGGCGCCAAAAACTTGTTGCACGTATTTGTAACTACGCAAAACTGCAAGTGTACGGTGTTAAGTTTTAATATAGTGATTTTGAGTTCTAAGCATCGTCCTCAGGAATGGTTTTCTAGATTAATTGATTACTAAAATACTCACTCTAATTTTATCTAAAGAAACCTTTTAGCTTTCAAAAGAGATGAAATTAACATATAAAAGGATGTAGAGAAACGCTTATGAGAAAAATGTTAGAGAATTGATTTCACCAATTGATTTATTATCCTAGCGTATAGATTTAACTTTGGTTGTGAAATTATAAGCAAAAAGGTAAATTTAATCAAAATACTTTCTCGAGCTCAATTGACCTCAAGCACAACTATAAACCTAAAGTCTCCATTTAGATTTTAATAGCATGCAAGACATTAAAAAACTTCTTTTAATGCTTCTCAAAGATCCCTTCACTCTTGTTGGGATTTGTGCCCTAAACTTGTGTAATTTTGATCAAATAAATAAACAGTTATTTGTTTTATGATAAAATTATATTCTTGCTTTATAAATCCAATAAACTAAGCTCCAAGGTTATAATATATCTTGAACATTAGTGTAGTAGACACTATTTGGATTATGTTCAAGAGTATAACCTAAATGGTCTATGGTATAAGAATAAGGTTGGAAACCTTATTCTGGTAACACCATGGATGCGACCCACTTTGTAATTAGTACAAATGAGGTAATCCAACTCATTCATGTGGTTGACATGCGAGTGGGGGCATCCTATATGAAGAGTTCATATAAGACCGGACTACAAATTATTAGTCTAACCAGTGTAACACCGTTAACAGGATAAGACTGATAATTTATAGATGGTCATTAGTGACTCGACTCAATGAATCTTGAGCAAGTTAAGAACTCCCGCTATAGGGTTTTGTCCTTAGACTAGTATGAGTGAGAGTGACTCAGGCCGACTCAATAAGCCTACCTTTTCGAGTGTGCGTAACCTCGTAGGTAGCTGGGGACTTAACTATGCAAGATGGAATTCACTCATTCCTACACTAAGGAATTAGATAGGTTGTTCCCTTAAGAACTGACTCCAGGTCTTGAACAACGGGGCCCCGCCCTCTAAGAGGGTATGAGTCTATGGTAGGACCTTAGACTTGTTATTCATTAGAGGATTAGTGGTGCTTGAGGAACAAAGAGGTAATCACAGGGGGTAAAACGGTAATTTGACCCAGCTGTGATTATGAACAACCTGTGAAGGGTCGACTCATGGGTAATGATTATATCAATGGACACAATATAATCTACAGTGAGAAGAGTGCAACTACAAGTCTATAGTGGAGTGACTTGTAGTTAATGAATATTGATTAATTGGATCAAAGAGTTTGATCAGTTAATCTCACATCATTGGAGCTCATGAACTGTAGGTCCATTAGGTCCCTCCGTTGGCTCAACATGGTAATATTGAGGGTATAAAGTTAGGAATGAAATTGAAGTGTTCAATTTCATATATAAGGTGTTATATCAAATATATGTGATGTAATTGATATAATATATAGTTTTAATGTGAATTAGATTCACATATTGACTATATACTAATGAGAGAATAAAGGAGGGATGAGATGGTAATTTCCATCCTATTTCCCTATATATAGTTGCATGAGATGCAACTTTGAATAGAGCTTTTTTTGTGAAACCCTAAAAGTATCACATACTTGTGTTGGAAGAGTTCCATACAAAAAATCTCTCTCACAACCTCACACCTCATCCTAAAGGAACTCACTTTCTTCCCTCACCTAGAGAACAACGGAGAAGATCCGGTGGTAGTGTCCGTGATCGTTCGGGTTCGAGTTGCGTTCGAGTTGCTGAGATCGTGATAGTGGGAGAAGGAGCACTTGAAGAAAGAGTTCTTCAAAGGTATAATTTCTTGTTGTCCATCTTGTAGAAATGCATGTTTATTCTAGTTAGATTAGTTCTTGATTGTAATCCATGTGACTAAATTAAGAACACGCGATCTACAATCGCTTCCGCTGCGGGATTCGATCCCTTCAACTCTCGTGTAAGGATTTACTAAGAGTTTTAGTAATCATATTCTAGTTTAAAGATTATTCTCTTGAACAAAACTTAAACCAATTAAACATGCAATTCTTGACCAAAGAAAAACAAGCATTAAGAATAAATTACCAAAAATAATTCAACACAACCAAGTCAAATAAATTGCTAAGATAATGAAAACATGGCTACATTAATTCCCTAACTACTAATTTAGCTACTCATCATCACTAAAAACATGATAAATCCGTGTTTAAGGTCCATAAATTAAACTACAAATCTAAGAGAAAAGGAAGAAAGAACTCTAGTGACGGGGATACACCATGGAGGCCATGGGGAATATGAAGTTTAGACGTCTGCATTGTTAGATATTAATTAGTTTTCTTTTAAAGTTCCATTTTCTGATTTTTTGAAGAATGTTATTTGTCTCTCTTTAAACATTGTTTTAGTTCCATCTATTTTAATGTATTTTGGAAGGGATCTCGTTAAAGGTTTTAATTTGATTTTTGTCAAATTTTGTTTCACCTTAGAAATATTTTATGGCTCAAATGCATGCATCTTAATAATGACCCTATGGAACTAGTCATAAAGTTGGGGTCGCTACAGTTGGTATCGGAGCCCAAGGTTATGAGTTCTATAGACTCGCTTACATTGTAGGCATTAGGAATCTCATGGGCATACACTGCAAATTCCAGTCACCATCAAGTATGTCCTTGAAAGACAAATATATGAATATTTATCTTATTCTTATTTTGGAAGGAAAATAAGTATGTTATATGTGGAATTATGTATATATATTTATGCTTATTGTATGTGTCTTTGAATAGAATTAAATGACTGTTTGTGATCCTTGACATCTAGATCTAAAGAAAATGAGAAGTTTGACTGAGATTGTTATATTGTAGTATATTTGAAGATGCCACCTAGAGAACGAGGTAGGGGAAGAGGACGAGATGGTAAAGGGGTAGGTGATTCGCCTCCCAAATTACTGGTGGATCAGGATGTGAATGTAACACCCCCGTAAAATTAGATGCATTAAATTGTATTTTATTTAAATTTGAATCTTTCGATAATCGGATCAGGATTAGGAATCTAGAGATTTTTAGAAAGGTTGTTTCAAAGTCTAAAAAGGATTAGGATTTCTGTTTTGAAAAAAAGATTAGGATTTTTTTTCTAGAGAGGATTAGGTTTCTTTCTCTAAAAAGGATTAGGATTTTTACTGCCTATTTAAACTAGAGTAATTGCAACTTAAGGGATGCACTTCAAAACTCTCATCTTCTTCTCTTTCTTCTCCTTTTCTTCATATTCTTCATCCTGTCGGACCACCGCCGGAAAGTCGCTAGACCACCACTGGAAAGTCGCTGGACCACAGTCGGACCACTGACGCTCGCCGGAGTTGATCTAGCCTGACCAGTTTCGACTTCTTAAGTTTGTTTTAAACCCCGTTTTGGTTCCTTAGGAGCACACACTCTTTTTCTAATTCTTCAAATATCAGGTAAGTAGTCTTTTGGATTAAAACCAAGCTCCTAAATGAAAGGAGCAAGGTGATCGACATTTACTTTTTGTGTATTCTTGAGATGTTGCTAGCATTATACCTTAGATTAGTTATCTAAGTATTTATGGAACTTGTGTAGCATGCTTTTATGAGCTTTTGGACTTTGCATGATTATGTGTACGTTATCCCGAGCCTAAGAATCATGTTTGATCATATTTATCATGTATCTATGGACTATGTGTTTTATTATGTGAGGTGGGGGTTGATTGTTCGGATTGCACCTAATATTCCCAATAGGTGATTGATTTGAGTTAAAGCTTGGTTAGTGCGAAAATCTAGTTGGATTTGGGGCCCTTGAGAATGGGTCGAAGATATTAGGAATGCCTAGATAAAAGTCCTAGTCGCCTTATGAATAAAGCCCGGGAACCGACACTTACTAAACCTTGAGTTACACTTGAGCGAGTTGGAACCTCTAGGTTGACGATATATGATAGTGAAGGGATTTGGAATTCCCGCAGCGGAAGACGTCGTGAAACGTTGTTGATTCGTTGTGTAATTCTTATCTTAAAACCGAATTAAACTACTTTAATCCTAGGCTAAACATGCATATAGGAGAAGAAAACAGTAAGGTATCTCGGTACTTACTTGTTGAAGAACACTTCTTCAATACTTTCCTCCTCAGGTCACGATCTCTCTCGAACAGACGATCTCCTTGAACTCGATCCTCGAATCGAATAGTGAGACACCTCCACAGGGTCTTCTCCGTTGTTCTCGTGAGGTTGAGGGAGAGTAGGTGGGACTCCCTTTGATTTTAGGTGAGGAGAATTCTTAGAAAGAATTGAGAGAGAATGAGAGAAGGGTGAGAAGCTCTCTTTGGATGAAAATCCGAAAAATGGAAATTACTTCACCAAAAGCTTCTTGCAAAGCTTTTAAATACTATTGTGTGATACAGTTAAAATCTCCACCAAATTACAATTTTACCACAATCATATGATATGCAAATCATATTTGCATATCACATAATATAAGGTATCTCATACCTTATTATAGCAAATCTCATTTACATAAATGTGGAATTTTAAATTGAATCACATTCAATTTAATTTCTCTCAATTCAATTTCTCCAATTAGCACTAATTAATCAATTAGGCTATACTATAGTTTATTATGAATCTCATTCACATCAAACTATATATTATGTCATCTATATCTTATATAAACGACATAAATACCCAAATAATGAGTTTGAACACTTCAAATTCACACCAAACTGTAAACCCTCAATTTGTCTAATTTGAGCCAACCGAGAGACCTAATGGACCTACACATGACGAGCTCCAATGATCTGAGACTAACCTGTCAAACTCTTTGACTCGGTTATTCAACATTCATTAGCTACGGTAACACTCCACTAAATCCCATAGTTGCACTCTCATCACTGTAGGACAAGTTGTGTCCATCGATATAACCAATTCCCATGAGTCGACCCTTCACAGGTTGTTCATAGACACTGTTGGGTCAAATTACCGTTTTACCCCTGTGTCTACCTCTTGCTCCTTAAGTCCCACTGCTCCTCTAATGAACAACAATGTTGCATGGTCCAACCATAAACAACAACTCTCTCAGGCCAATGAGAGAGTGGGGCCCCGTTGTTCAAGCCTTGGAGACAACACTTAAGGGAACAACCCCTCTAGTTTCCCTAAGTCGGGAACAAGTGAATTCCTTCTTGCATAGTCAAGTTCCCAGCTCCCCACGTGATCCTGTCCCTGAGAAGATAGACATATTGGGCAAGCAACAGTGGCCACCCTCACCCGTACTAGTCAAAGGACATACCTCCACAGACAGGAGTCCGTAACACGCGCAGGATTAAGGTCAAGTCACTAATGGTCATCTACGAAATTATTAGCCCTATACAGTTAACGGTGTTACATCAGTAAGTCTAATAATTCACGGTCTGGTCTTGTACAATCTCATTGCACAGGATGCCCCCACTCGCATGTTAACCACATGAACGAGTCAGATTACCTCGTTTGTATCTAATACAAAGCAGGCCACATCCACAGTGTATCCAGGATTAGGTCTCCAACCCTATCCATATACTGTAGACTGTTCGGGTCATTAACTTGAACGTGATCCTCCCTGTGTGTTCACTACACACCGTTCAAGTTCTTAGTTCTCTCATTAATACAATGACCCTGGAGTTTAGTTTATTGGATTAAGTTTATGAAATATGCGAGACACAAAGTTCAAAGTTCAAATAAATAACTCTTATTTATGACACAAAGTTCAAATAAATAACTATTATTTATTTACAACTTGGAATATTACAAACTACACAAGACGAGGACATACATGCCAACAGATAGGCTCGTGAGACTGGGGTGCGCCCCCGATGAGATCAAGGAGTGGTTGCTTTCCATTATCCTATGCTAGCTTAGGGACAATTTTGTTTGGTTTTATGCCCTAAAACTTGTAGTTTGTATTTTTTGTTCAATTTTATTCAATAAAATGTTATTGACATTGTTCATTCAATTGTTGGTGAATTTCATAAATATTGCTTTAAATTAACCCTAAACTCAATAAACTAACATCCAAGGTTGTATTGCGTCTCTTGAACTGTATGTGTGGACATACGGGGATCAAGGTTTAAGAAGCAGTCTAAAGGGTCTAAGTATAGGGATGAGGTTGGGTACCTTATCGTGGTGACACTATGGATACGACCCGCTTTGTAGTTGATACAAACACAATGATCCAACGTGTTCGTGTAAGTGACATGTGAGTGAGGGTATCTTATGTGATGAGTTCACATACGACCGAACCGCGAAATAGTAACCAATATATGTAACTCTGTTAACTACTTAGGTTTCTATTTCAATAAGATGACCTAGCCGATCTTAATCCTGAACAGGTTACGAACTACTGTTTACAAGGGATAGTCCTTTAACTAGTATGGGTGAGAGTGGCATGAGATGCCGACTCAATATGCCTATCTTCTTGGGACAAAACCGTGTGGGCAGCTGGGGACTTAACCTAGCAAGCTGGAATTCACTCATTCTTTATCTAAGAGTTAGTAGATGAATGTTTCCTTAAGTAGTGCCTCCGAGACTTGAACAAAGGGCCCTACCCTCTCACTGGTCCGAGAGGGATTTCTGTTTATTGGTTGGACCATAAACAAGTTGTTCATTAGAGCAGCATTGATACTTAAGCCCATAGATGTAACCCAGGGGTAAACACAATAATTTGACCTAGCTGGTGTTACGAACACTTGTGAAGGATTGACTTGCTGTTATTGGTCTTTTATCCATGGACACAGAAAAGTATTTACAATGAGAAGAGTGCAACTGCGAGTCTTTAGTGGAGTGTACCCGCAGTTAACGAATATTGATTAAGTGGTTAATGAGATTAACCAATTAATCTTGTATTGTTGGAGCTTCTAATCTGTAGGTCCATTAGGTCCACTTCCTAGCTCGTAAAGGGTTCTAAGATTGCTAGATCTTGATTAAAATTTGAAATGTTCAAATTTGCTTTGGGAATTAATTTAATGTATGGAAATACATTATAATATAAAGTTTTTATGTACATTAAAACTTTATTATATAAATTTAATTTTGGATATGATTCAAAGTTAATTTACGAGAGAATTAAATATTTGAAAGAGTTCGAATATTGTTATAATGTGAATAGGATTCATATTAAACTATAGATTAATTTTAATGAACACTAGATGCACATTAAAACTATAAATTAGAGGGAGGTTGATTCAATATGATTTGATCATCATAACCAAAATTAAATATGTGATATTTAATTTATGAATTAATTAATTACAAAATTAATTGATTTGTAATTATAATTAAATTAATTAAATTATGTGAGATATGTATTTAAATATAATTTAAATACAATGCAATTTAATTTAATTAAATGTTAATTAAATTTATTTATGGGTAATTGTATTGGGTAGCAAATTAGAGTAAATTATTTGCAAATATAACAACTTTTAAAAAGATTTGCAAATATAGCAAATCTCTTAAATAAAGTTTTGGTATTCCTTTTTACCCTTATGGTTGCACATGAGAGTGAAAAAAATAACCACAAAAAATAACCACCCAAAGAAGGTGGTGATTTTTTTAAAGTCTCCAAACACTATCGTATGATTTTTTTTTTATTTTATTTTTCTTTTAATTTTCTTTGCCTTCCTCTTCTCATCCTCCTCTCTCCACATGTGCTCTTCTGCATTTCCTTCATACACATGTTTTTCCATTCTAACTTTTTATACAGTTTAGAAATTTTATGATCATAACATTATTTAAATCTTCTTGAAAATTACAATTAACCTATAACAATTTCGTCGTTGATATATTAATTAAAGATCACCAAATGACGAAAGAGAAAAAAACGAAATAAAAAAATGAGATATTAATTGAAAAATATCATTTGATAGAATGTGTAATTAAAAAATACTTTTACATTTGAACAAAATTCTATATAAATGATTAATCTTTAATAAAAAATTATTGGGTTTAATCTTTAAATTTTCAATTTAAAACTAGTATTTAATACTTGCCAAGCTTCTAAATTATTGAATTTCAGACTTTGAAATAAGTTTCGTCCAATAACCCAAAAATTCATCTATCTCAATTTAGTGACTTGTTCTAGAAGCACTATAAAAGACGAAATTAGTCGGATCTGAAAACGCGGGGCGTTACACAGGAAGTCTATCAGTGATAGTGATAGACTTCAATAAACACAGATAAACAACAACAAACAAGAAGTCTATCCGTGATGAAAGTCTATCATTATCACTGATAGACTTCAATCAATACTGATAAAATACATCAAGCAAGAAGTTTATTAGTGATAATGATAAACTTCAATAATACCAATAAACAAAGAACAAACAAGTAGTCTATCAGTGTTAGTGATAAACTTCAATCAACACTGATAAACAACACCAAACAAGAAGTTTATCAGTTATAGTGATAGTCTTCTATCATTGATAGACTTCAATCATTACAGATAAACAATATCAAACAAGAAGTACTCTATCAAGTGAAAGGGATAAACTTCTATCACTGATAGACTTCAATAAATACAGATAAACAACAACAGACAAGAAGTCTATCAGTGATAGTGATAGTGAGAACCTTCTATCATTGATATATTTTCAATCAACACATATCAACAATACCAAACAATAAATCTATCAGTAATAGTGATAGGTTTATATCATAGGTTTCTATCACTGATAGACTTCAATCAACATTGAACATATATAAACAACACCAAACAAAAAGTCTATCACCCACCAAACAAGAAGTCTATTAGTGAGAGTGATAGATTTCAATCAACATACATAAACAATGCCAATTAAGAAGTCTATAAGTGATAGTGATAAACTTATATCTCTGATAGATTTAAATCAACACAGAAAAACAATACCAAATAAGAAGTCTACCAGTAATAGTGATAGACTTCTATCACAAATAGAATTCAATCAGAAGAGAAAACAATAGAAATAAAAGTCTATCAGTGATAGTGATAAACTTCTATCACTAATAGACTATAATCAGAACAGATAAATAACACATATAAAAGTCTATTAGTGATAGTGATAGACTTCTATCACTGTTAGACTCTAATAAGAAGAGACAAAAAAAAAATACAAATATAAGTCTAAATACAAATAGAAGTCTATCGATGATAGTGATAGATTTCTATTACTGATCGATTCAAATCAAAACATATCAAACAACACATATAGAAGTCTATTGGTGATAGTGATAGACTCCAATCAGAAGAGATGAACAACACAAATAGAAGTCTATCGGTGATAGTGATAGACTTCTATCATCGATAGACTAGAACAAATAAAAATCCCAAACAAGAAGTCTATCCGTGATAGTGATAGATTTCTATCACTGATAGACTTCAATCATAACAGATAAAAATCCCAAACGAAAAAATCTATCAGTGATAGTAATAAACTTCTATCACTAATAGACATAAATCAAAACAGATAAAAAATCCCAAACAATAAGTTTATCAGTGATAGTGATAGTGATAGTAATAGACTTCTATCATTGATAGACTTTAATCAAAATAGATCAACAATCCAACCAAGAAATCTATCAGTGATAGACTTCTATCACTGGTATGAGTTGTGGGGGTTTTTTTTTTTTATAATTTAAATGGGTTGAGCAACCAATTTTGCTACATTTGCAATTTTGTTTTTTACATTTTGCTATATGTGCTATTTTTTACCCTCATTTTGCCATATGCCCAATTCTCCCTTTATTTATTTATTTTATTTAATTAATTTAATGGGGAACGTGTGAAGGACACGTTCCCCATATCTCTCCTACTCTCCCTCATCCTTCTCTCTCTTTGTCGATAAAAGCAGAGAGTGTTGGGATAAAAGGTTGATCGATTGATTGTTCCTTTCTCCCATTCCTCTATGTGATTTCCAAAGGAAAACCAAGAAAAGTTTCCCACAAAACTTCTATCTTTAGAACTCAGAGAAAAAGAAGTTTTTCCAATTAGTGGTGTCTTGAAGTTTCAGCCAAAAGGAGTCCTTTTGGGAGTTGGGAGTTCTGTATGTGCTTCACAGCATAATGAGTTGTTGCTATGATTCCATAAGCAAAAAGGTAAATAATTCCAACTTTTAGAGTTAAGAACTGCTCTCTGGAATTCTATGTATGGTTTCACATGCTTTTGATGTTTATTGATAGTTTTACCTATATACTGGTATTTTGATTTTCCAGATAAAAAATGAGTTTTCGATTCAATTGGGCTTCAATTGTGCCATTGGAATTTCGATTCCATCAGATTCCCGATAGGGCGTGTTGGTTACGTACCTCACTGCTCTATGCTAGCGTGTTGTGTTGTGAGAGCCTGGGGTATGCCCCCCGTCAGGGAGTGGTTACTTTCCATTATCTCGTGCTGGCTTAGGGGTGATTCCCCATAGGGCGTGTAGGATACGTACCTGCTCTGTTCTATGTCAGTGTGTAGTGGTGTGAGAGTTGTTTTCTCTCATTGCATCGTCAATCAAACTTCCAGGACTGAAGGTAGAGCTCGAGTTATTACCACATGGGGCTCAAGGTGAAGTGTGCTAAATGTGAGACCTGTTTGGGATTGAGTGAGTTTAGTAGATGAGTCTTATTCTTTTGCTGAGATAGGTTTGGATGTAAGTGGGCTACTTAATGGGTATTTTATACTCACTTGTTTCCTTCTATGTTTTTGTTTGCAGATAAAAGCTAAACTATGGGATGGATGACGATGGTGGCAACCTGACGAGGCTTGAGGACGTTCTTCCTTGCGTTAGGATTAGTTCCCTTAGAGCTTTGATTTTTTCCTAAATGTCTTTGGATATTTGTACTTATGAGTTATGTTCATTCTTTTTCTTTCCTTTAAAGTTGTTAGTTGCAGATAGGTGTTAGTTAAAGTTGTGATCATATTGAGTTCCGCTTTAGTTGTTCACTTTCTTTTTTGAATTTAGTTTGGAAGAGGTTGGGCGTTTCGTAAATCTTTGGAGTGCTCTTATGTCTAAAATAGGTCAGGAAAAAAATGTGGGGTTTGCTTAGAAACGCCGTTATGCTACCGAAGTTTCGACGCAGACGGTGGTGCTTAGTAACGTCTCTAAGAGTTTTGAGTTTTAAAAACTAGGGTCGTTACAGTGAATCCCCCAGCCGTGCCAAACCTACCTCAAGATCAGTTTGAGGAGTTGAGTGTGGCCCTTCCGAGTGCGCAAGACTGATAACACCATAAAAGTGTTATTTTATTTACTTATCTTATGTTATTTCTGCTACACTCACGTGCTTATTTGTTTATTTTACATAAGATTCTTGAGGTAATTCCGGATGCTTAAAAAAGATGAAGGGTTAAAATGGCAAAATTGAGCCAAGAAACGCATCAAATTAGGAGAAGAAGATCTAGACAAGCTAAAGGAACCGCCTGCAAAGCGTCTAGACGCCAAAAAGGAGCATATAGGTGCTATTCATTCTCAAGCAAGAAAACCCGTATAGAGAGCGCTTGGACGCTTCATGAAGCGTCTCGACGCCGACGCATATCATTCGATGAGGGTTTGCTTGACGCTGCAGGGAGGCTCTGATACCAATTGAAGGGATCGTATCCCGTAGCGTAAGCGTTAGAATCGCTTTTGCCTGCAATTACGCTATGAATTTAGCATTAAAACAAAAGGGAGAAGAAGAGTGATTTACCTTTGAAGAAACTCCTTCTTGTATTCATTCTCTAATCCCGTACTCGTTCTCAACGATCAATCCGAACACCTCCAACAAGTCTTCTCCGTTGTTCTCTAGGAGAGGGAGAACAGTGGGAGTACCCTTTTGTTTTTTTGGGAGATTTTCTCTTTGGGAGAGAATTTGAGAATTAAGAGAATGATCTGGTGTTTTGAGATGCAAAACCAAACAATGAGAGATCAACAACTAAATGTATCCTAATGCATGTATTTATTGTGAGCATTGGTGGAGGTAACTTCCTCCACTCACTTACCCACCATTTCTATAAATGGTGCATTATGCAAATCATATTTTCTTAATTTATACTACAAAGTTGTTGGAATTTTTGTCCTAATCTCGTGTTTGTAATATACAGTTTGAAATTAATAAGAGTTATTCATTTCATCACTTTGTGTCTCGCAATATTTATAAACTTTTCCAATAAACTAAGCTCCAGGGTCATTGAATTTATGAGAGAACTAGAACTTGAACGGTGTGTAGTGGACACACAGGGAGGATCACGTTCGAGTTAATGACCTGAACGGTCTACAGTATATGGATAGGGTTGGAGACCTAATCCTGGATAAACTGTGGATGCAACCCGCTTTGTATTAGATACAAACGAGGTGATCTGACTCGTTCATGTGGTTGACATGCGAGTGGGGGCATCCTGTGCAATGAGATTGTGCAAGACCGGGCCGTGAATTATTAGACTCGCTAATGTAACACCGCTGATGATGAGACTAATAACTTCGTAGATGACCATTAGTGACTCGACACGAATCTCGAGCGTGTTACGGACTCCACATCTGCGCGAGTCCATCCTTTGACTAGTACGTGAGGTGAGGTGGTCACGATTACTCGGCCAATATGCCTATCTTCCCGGGGATGGGACCAAGTAAGGAGTGGGGAACTTAACTACTGCGAGAAGGAATTCACTCGTTCCGCCTTTAGGAAACTAGAGGGTTGTTCCCTTAAGTCTTTGTCTCGGGGGCTTGGACAACGGCGCCCACCTTCTCATTGGCCCGAGAAGGGTGTTGTGTATAGTTGGACCATCACAATATGTTGTTCATTAGAGGAGCGGTGGGGACTTAAGGAACAAGAGGTAGACACACGAGGGTAAAAGCGGTAATTTGACCCAACCGTGTCTCTCGAACAACTTTGTGAAGGGTCGACTCATGGGTATTGGTTATATCGATGGACACAACTTGTCCTACGATGATGAGAGTGCAACTATGGGCTTTAGTGGAGTGTTCACCGTAGCTAATGAATGTTGAATAACCGGGTCAAAGAGTTTGACAGAGTTAGTCTCGGATCATTGGAGCTCGTCACGTGTAGGTCCATTAGGTCCCTCGGTTGGCTCAAATTGAACAAATTGAGGGTTTATGAGTTTGGTGTGAATTTGAAGTGTTCAAATTCATTATTTGGGTATTTATGTCATTTATATGAGATATAGATGACATAATATATAGTTTGATGTGAATGAGATTCATAATAAACTATAGTATAGCCTAATTGATTAATTAGTGCTAATTGGAGAAATTGAATTGAGAGAAATTAAATTGAATGTGATTCAATTTATAATTCCACATTTATACAAATGAGATTTGTATAATGAGGTATGAGATACCTTATATTATATAATATGCAAATATGATTTGTATATTATATAGTTAATAATAAAATGGTGAATTGGTGGAGATTTTAACTCCACCACACACCATTATAAAAGGATGCATTCAAAGGCATCTCATGACACTTCTTGCCATTTTTTGGATTTTCATCGAAAGAGAGCAAGTGTTTTCTCTCTAGAACTCTCTCAATTCTCCAAAATTCTCTCCTCACCCAAAACCAAAGGGAGTCCCACCTACTCTCCCTCAACCTCCCGAGAACAACCGAGAAGACATTTTGGAGGTGTCTCCGTGTTCGGATTGAGGTTCATGTTCGAGGAGTTCGTTGGATCGAGAGAGATCGTGACCCGGAGAGAAGAGGATTGAAGAAGTGTTCTTCAACAAGTAAGTACCATTTTTTCCTTCTGCTTCTCCTTTTGCATGTTTAGCCTATGATCTATGAGATAGATTCAATTTTAAGATAGGAATTACACAACGGATCAACGACGTTTCACAACATCTTCCGCTGCGGGAATTTAAAATCCCTTCAATTGGTATCAGAGCCAATCGTTGCTCTTCGTTGTGTATTCTGTGATTTTTTAAAATTAGGTGGGTAGCATTAATTTTCATGAGATGAATGTTTGGTTTGCATAATGGATGTTTTTCGGTTTTTGGCACTAGTTTAGATTTACAATTTATGTTGATGAGATCAATGTAAGGGCCCGTTGTTTTTGTGCATTTCGTTGTAAATCGAGTCTGTAAGTCCGTGTCGTTCGTGGCAAGAGTTGTCGTGAAGAAAACGGAGCAAAAACGGGCGATTTCGATAAAAAACAGTAAAAGTGGTGTTGCTGGAAGTTCATCAGCGTTGCGACGCCATCCATGCTGCTGGAGGTTGCTGCAGTGCAGCGTTGCAATGCCACAGCGTTGAGAACGCTGGGCGCGACGCTATACATTATAGCGTTGCAACGCAATAACAATGTTGCAACGCCTGACGTAGTGGTGCGTGGAGCGCGCAGAATTTTCGGGGACGTGATCGTGGTCGGCGGTTCGTTTCCTGGCTGGTGCAACTGCCGTTTTTATTTATTTATTTATTTATTTCTTTGTAAAAATAGTTTTATAAATGTATTTTATTTAATTATTTTAATTAATTTTAATATAAATGTTATATTAATGTTAATTAATTTAATTTTATGTCCCTAGGGTGCCAAAAATCGGTCCAATAATGCTATTTAATTATTTTATGCATGAGATGTATGATTTAATTATTTCTATGTGCATAAAGTATGCCATATAGATTTAAAATCTCACCTTAGGTTAAACATTTCATGCATCATATTTATATTATAAGAGTTATAATATATAGTATGCATGATAGGATTATATTATAAGAGTTATAATATAATGTTTGCATGATTTAATTTATTTAATATAAGTGTTATATTTTTAAATTAAAAGCATGCTCATGCATTTAATTCATGTGATGAATATATGTTATAGTATAGTATTATTCATGTGATGGATGATCAAGCACTATAACATAGAAATGCATGTAACTTAAGTTAATTATTAGTTTTAAATTGTTTAAAACTTGAATAATTAGACTTAGTTTTTCTAGTTCTAATAAGACTAGAATTAGGAAATCAAATATGACCTTTGAATGGAGACTGATAAGTAACTCTGTCTAAGGAAGGTTTTGTCTAAGGCTGGGGTATTTAAGTTGACGCTTGCGGAATACCCCTACCTAGAAACCGACCTGGGAGTGAATTCGGTCCGAAGATTCTTAGGTTATATTCTCGTGAGGGACGTTAATTAAGTGTTAATTAATTTACTCACATAGACCTAAGTTATAATGTGATTATAGACTTAGGATAATACCATATGAGAGTTATATTGGTAGACTTAGGTAAATTTTAGCCGGTTTATCTAGGTCAATCCCTATTAAAATTAAAGTGTTGAGTGGGAGGAAATATAGTGTATGAGATACATTTGAATTTCCAACCACAAATCTCCGTTAAGTCCGCACTGTGAGATCTATGCTCGGCCTCGTGGCGCAAATGGGAGCGTCCCCCTTCGGGTGGCATTTGTATAGGTCAATATCATCGTGGATGGAGAGAGTACTTATAGTGAGTGGGAGCGGGACTTGTGAAAACGAGACCCACGATCTCTTCTTTCGATTCACACCGTGAGACGCCTTTATGATCCGCACGCTAGTTTGGCTCGACCGCACAATCCCCGGAGGGCTTGATCATGGGAGTGGAACACCGTAAATTCCCGAAAGGGATACAGTTTCCTGGTTGGTTTTCCTTCTTGGTTCACCCTTCGGTGGCTATTGTTTGGACGAATGCTTGGAAACTTAAAGATTGAGGGTGACACTCACAAAATTCGTTAAGTGTTAATGAATTCGACCGAACAATGGTAATTGGACGCCTAATGGAATAAGAGTTATTCTGGGATTAGGGTCTGATCGAGAAAGTCTCGTCCTAGAGGAGGAGTGTTCTGTTCACCCTTCGGTGGCGGTCATTCTAAACCTTTAGGTATCATTGCAAAATTTTGAATGACCTAGGGATCATGAAACAATTTTGCTAAAACTTGATTGGATTTCAAAATGTTTTTTGCGAGACTAAAACAAAGTTATCTTATTTTTTTTAGCTACAAATGTCTAGCGCAATAATAGCATTACTCGCTTCTGATAAGTTAGTGGGAGATAATTTCCAAAGTTGGAAAAACAACATAAACACGATTTTGGTAAATGACGACCAAGAGTTCGCGCTCACTGAGGAAGGTCCTCGGTGCACAGTTCACAAATCCTATTCAACGATCTACAAACCTTCCAAATCCTTGGTGCAAACTAGAGACAGGAAGAAGGCGAGGCAAGTGTTGCCTTAAGACCTTTTCACATGGGTATGACCTGCAGGACAAAGCTTGTAGACTCTTGAGCCCTAAAGGAAGAAGGAGAAGTTGAAGGGAGTTAAGGTTGACCGCACTCTTTGCCTAAAAAGGCAAAGAAATCAAGGATGTTGCGAGAAAAGTGTTTCTCTGACAAACAGGAGGACGGACGCTTGAAAAGGAGTTGTCCCAAATTCCTTGATGAAAAGAAGATGATAGGTAAATGTGATTTACTTGTCACAGAAACTTGTTTAATGGAGAGTAATGCTTCTGCTTGGATATTGGATTCAGGCTCTACTAACCATGTTTGCTCTTCTTTTCAAGGATTGAATTCCTGGCAGCGGCTGCAAGAGGGTGAGATAACACTCAGGGTTGGATCCGGAGAAGTTGTCTCAGCTGCAACAATAGGCACGGTGAAGCTGTTCTTTGGCGAGAAGTACTTATTATTGGATAATATGTATATAGTTCCTGGGTTTACGAGAAACCTAGTTTCTATTTCCTGCCTATTAGAACAAAATATTTCTGTTTCATTCAAGAGTAATAAAGCGTTTATTTCTCGAAATGGAAATTTGATTTATTTTGCTTCGCTTGAGAACAATCTATATGTTTTGAACCCAAATTCGGTCAAAAGTGTTTTGAACACCGAATTGTTTAAAACAGCTGAAACGCGAACTAAGAAAGCAAAAGTTTCTCCTAAAGAAAATGTCCATCTTTGGCATCTACGGTTAGGCCACATTAATCTCAATAGGATTGAGAAACTAGTGAAGAGTGGACTTCTAAACGAGTTGGAAGAAAACTCTTTGCCGGTATGTGAGTCATGCCTTGAGGGTAAGATGACCAAACGTCCTTTTAGTGGAAAAGGATATAGAGCCAAAGAGCCTCTTGAGTTAATACTTTCTGACCTCTGTGGTCCGATGAATGTTAAAGCTCGGGCGGTTATGAGTATTTCGTGTCTTTCATGAGCGATTACTCCGGATATGGGTATATTTACCTAATGCACAAGAAATCAAAACTCTTGAAAAGTTCAAGGAGTACAAGACTGAGGTTGAGAACCTCTTAGGTAAATCGCTTAAAACACTTCGATCGGATCGAGGTGGAGAGTATATGGACACTGAATTCCGGGACTATATGATAGAACACGGAATTACGTCCCAACTCTCAGCACCTGGTATGCCACAGCAGAATGCAGTTTATATTTTGAACAACGTTCCGTCGAAGAGTGTTTGTGAAACACCTTTCGAGCTCTGGAGTGGACGTAAAGGCAGTTTACATCACTTCAGGATTTGGGGATGCCCGACCCACGTGTTGGTGTCAAACTCGAAAAAGTTGGAACCCCGTTCAAAATTGTGCCTATTCGTAGGTTACCCTAAAGAGACTAGGGGTGGTCTGTTTTACGATCCTAGGGAAAATAGGGTGCTTGTGTCGACAAACGCCACTTTCCTAGAGGAAGACCATGTCAGGGATCATTTACCAAGGAGTAGAATTGTGTTGAATCAAATGAATAGTACATCAGCAAGAGTTGCTGATGGGGCTAGTACGTCAACAAGTGTTGTTGATCCTAGCACGTCTAGTCAAATCCGTTTCCAAGAGTTGGGAATGCCTCGACGTAGTGGGAGGGCTGTGAGACGATCCCGATCGCTACATGGGTTTAAGCCGAAACCTCGGTTGTCGCTCCCGATGATGACTGTGAGGATCCATGACCTATGATCAGGCAATGGTTGATGTTGACAAAGACGAATGGATTAAAGCTATGGACCAGAAAATGGAGTCTATGTACTTCAATTCTGTATGGGAGCTTGTGGATTAACCGGATGGGGTAAAACCTATTGGTTACAAATGGATCTACAAGCGTACACGTGACGTAGATGGGAAGGTGCAGACCTTCAAAGCCCGACTAGTGGCAAAGGGTTTTATCCAGGTTGAAGGGGTTAACTATGATGAGACCTTTTCACCTGTTGCCATGGTAAAGTCGTCGATCGGGATCCTTCGGCCATTGCCGCGTATTATGACTACGAGGTATGGCGGATGGACGCCAAGACAAACCTTTACGAATAGAAAACTTGATGAGACCATCTACATGGACCAAACCCCAAAGGTTCATTGCCCAAGGCCAAGAGCAAAAGGTTTGCCGGCTTCATAGGTCCATTTATGGGCTGAAACAAACTTTGAGGTCTTGGAATATAAGGTTTGATGAGGCGATCAAATCTTATGACTTTGATCAAAATGTCGACGAGCCTTGTGTCTACAAGAAAATCGTTGACAAAGCGCTCGCGCATTTTTGGTGTTGTACGTGGGCGATATTCTTCTCATTGGGAATGAGGTAGAATTTCTATCGACGTTAAGAAGTGGCTAGCTTCGCAATTCTAAATGAAAGATTTGGGAGAAACTCGGTATGTTCTATCCGGATAGTCCGGAGCAGGAAACCTAAGAACGCTAGCGCTTGCCTGTCTCGGGCGTCTTATATTGACAAGATGTTGTCTAGATATAAGATCACGAGAACTCCAAGAAGGGCTTGTTTGCCTTTCGGGCATGGGGCTCACTTGTCTAAGGATCGGTGTCCTAAGACTCCTCATGATGTTGAGGATATGAGACGGATTCCATATGCTTCACCGTAGGGAGCCCGATGTATGCCATGTTGTGTACTAGGCCCGACATCCATTATGCAAAGGGAATTGTCGATGAGATATCACCAATCGATCGAGGATTAGATCATTGGGCGGTAGTAAAGGCAATCCTCAAGTATCTTAGGAGAACGAGGAACTACGACTTAGTGTATGGCGGTGGGGAGTTGATCCTTACGGGATACACGGATTACGATTTTCAGGCCCGATAAGGATTCTAGGAAATCCACTTCGGTCGACCTTCATTCCGAATGGAGGAGTCGTAGTATGGCGAAGCATCAAGCGAGGATGAATCGCGATTCCACTATGGAAGCGGAGTATGTTGCGGCTTGTGAAGGCTGCGCAAGGAAAGCTGTTTTTGGCTTAGGAAGTTCATGACAGATTGGAAGTTGTTCCAAACATGAACTTGCCGATCACTGTATTATGTGATAACGATGTGTTGCGATAGCTAACTCACGTGAGCCTCGGAGCCATAAGAGAGGCAAACACATTGAGCGCAAGTATCATCGATACGGGAGATTGTGCCCGCAGAGACGTGGCAGTCCACGCAAATAGCGTCGAGCACAACGCGTAGGTGATCCATTTACAAAGCCCCTCACAGCTAAGGTGTTTGAGGGTCACCTAGAGAGTCTACGTCTTCGAGAGCTTCCTGACTAGGGCAAGTGGGAGATGTGTAAATGGGTATTTAATGCCCTAGTTTATTGTATTACTTCATTGTAATTTATGTAGATTTCAGAAATGTATTTTCTCCACTAGCTTAGTCCAAGTGGGAATTTGTTGGGATTTTTGTCCTAATCTCGTGTTTGTAATATACAGTTTGAAATTAATAAAAGTTATTCATTTCATCACTTTGTGTCTCGCAATATTTATAAACTTTTCCAATAAACTAAGCTCTAGAGTCATTGAATTGATGAGAGAACTAGAACTTGAACGGTGTGTAGTTGACACACAGGGAGGATCACGTTCGAGTTAATGACCTGAACGGTCTACAGTATATGGATAGGGTTGGAGACCTAATCCTGGATACACTGTGGATGCGACCCGCTTTGTATTAGATACAAACGAGGTGATCTGACTCGTTCATGTGGTTGACATGCGAGTGGGGGCATCCTGTGCAATGAGATTGTACAAGACCAGACCGTAAATTATTAGACCTACTGATGTAACTGAAAGAGTGTAGATTAAGAAAGCGGAAACAATTTTGGATCTTGAATACTCTAAGTTGATCAATTTTGTAAAATAAAAAAACATGCTCAAAGCTGGAAAAACAGAGGGATAGAAAACTCAACTTTGAAGATCAAATTCTCTTCACCCGGTGGATGGTTTTCAAAGACGAACACTTAAATGGACAATCATTAGAGTCTTCCCTACTATCCTCATGCCTTAGAACGGATTGTGGGATCCTAGGTTGAGAGAATTTGGAAGAAAAGACCTCAAAGGTCACTAATTCGGGAATATTAAATTTTCTGTGTCATTCTCCCAAAACACCTCAAATCACCATTAAATAAAGCTTCATTAAGCTTCATTAGAGTGACATCTCAATAGTGATGAGGATAATTTGAGATGGAGGTGGCCAAATTTGGTGAATTTGAAGATGAGAGGGATTTGGCAAGTTGCCAATTTGCTTTCCATGAAAATCCTCTATTTTTCATTTAATTTTAATTAAAAAATAAATATTAAATTGATTTTTAATTAAAATTAATTTAATTAATTAAATTATTAAATTATTAATTAATTTTTAATTTAATTTAATATCAAATATTAAATTAAATAAATTGCCCGATCCCGATCAATTTTCCGAACATGGATCTTTATTCATGCTATAAACCGATCCAATATTTAAATCATATTTAAATATATCCACCTCTTATTAATCATAGTTTAATTCATAATTAAGCTATGATTCGTTAAATATATCACATAGAATTAACGCTTTCTTTCAAACTCGAATTTGAACAATTCAAATTCTTTTCTCTCAAAATGTTATAAGGCTAAGTCCGAGCTAGTAAGGAGGACCTAATGGACCTACAGATCATGAGCTCCAACGATACGAGATTAACCGACCAAACTCTTTAGCCTACCTAATCAACATTCGTTAACCACCGGGACACTCCACTAAAGCCTAGTGGCTGAATTCTCCTCACTGTAGATATATTTCTATCCACTCGATATAACCATGATTAGTAAGTCGATCCTTCACAGGTCGTTCGTAATTACAGCTGGGTCAAAATTACCGTTTTACCCCTGTAATTACCTCTTGTTCCTTAAGTCTCACTGATCCTCTAATGAACAATTGGTTTGTGGTCCAACCAGCAAACCAAATCCCTCTCGGGCCAATGAGAGGGGTGGGCCCCTTGTTCAAGACCCGGAGTCAGTACTTAAGGGAACAACCTCTCTACTAATCCCTAAAGCGGGTAGGAATGAATTCCATCTTGCAGAACTATGTTCCCAGCTATCTACCCAGTTTTATCCTTGAAATGGGAGGCGTATTAAGTCGGCAGTCTCGAGCCACTCTCACCCATGCAAATCTAAGAATAATCCGAATAAATAGGGGTCCATAGAACGCTCAGGATTAAGATCGAGTTACCTAGGTCATCGTATGAATATAGTCAGTTAAGACAGTAAACGGAGTTATAAAGTCTAAGTGACTATTTTGCGGTCCAGTCTTATGCAAACTCATTGCATAGGACGCCTCCACTCACATGTCTCCACATGAACGATTTAGGATCACATCGTTTGTACTCTACAAAGTGGGTCGCGTCCATAGTGTCCCCAGGATAAGGTACCCAACCCTATCCTTATACGATAGACTGTTCTGGCTATAACTTGAACTTGATCCACTTTTATGTCACACATAAAGTTCAAGTATTCATCCCATAGCCAAAGGTTCTTTATTGGATTAAGGTTACATAATACACAACATTCAATAACACTTTTACTGAATAAATATCAATAACAACTTTATTGCAAAATAGAATATACATTCAGTTTACAAAACCACGAGTTTTAGGACATTAAACCCAACAGTAACACCGTTGACAGTAAGGACTAATAACTTCGTAGATGACCATTAGTGACTCGACTTGAATCCTGAGCGTGTTACGGACTCCTGTCTGCGGGGGTTTGTCCTTTGACTAGTACGGGTGAGGGTGGTCACAGTTACTCGACCAATATGCCTATCTACTCAGGGACAGACTAAGTAGGGAGCTGGGAACTTAACTACGCGAGATGGAATTCACTCGTTCCCGCCTTTAGGGAAACTAAAGAGGTTGTTCCCTTAAGTGCTGTCTCCAAGGCTTGGACAACGGGTGCCCACCTTCTCACTGGCCCGAGAAGGGTGTTCTGTATGGTTGGACCATCACAAAATGTTGTTCATTAGAGGAGCAGTGAGAACTTAAGGAACAAGAGGTAGACACAAGAGTAAAACGATAATTTGACCCAACTGTGTCTACGAACAACCTGTGAAGGGTCGACTCATGGGTATTGGTTATATCGATGGACACAACTTGTCCTACAGTGATGAGAGTGCAACTATGGGCTTTAGTGGAGTGTTAACGTAGCTAATGAATGTTGAATAACCGGGTCAAAGAGTTTGACAGGTTAGTCTCGGATCATTGGAGCTCGTCACGTGTAGGTCCATTAGGTCCCTCGGTTGGCTCAAATTGAACAAATTGAGGGTTTACAGTTTGGTGTGAATTTGAAGTGTTCAAATTCATTATTTGGGTATTTATGTCATTTATATGAGATATAGATGACATAATATATAGTTTGATGTGAATGAGATTCATAATAAACTATAGTATAGCCTAATTGATTAATTAGTGCTAATTGGAGAAATTGAATTGAGAGAAATTAAATTGAATGTCATTCAATTTATAATTCCACATTTATACAAATGAGATTTGTATAATGAGGTATGAGATACCTTATATTATATAATATGCAAATATGATTTGTATATTATATAGTTGTGGTAAAATGGTGAATTGGTGGAGATTTTAACTCCACCACACACCATTATAAAAGGATGCATTCAAAGGCATCTCATGACACTTCTTGCCATTTTTTAGATTTTCATCCAAAGAGAGCAAGTGTTTTCTCTCTAGAACTCTCTCAATTCTCCAAAATTCTCTCCTCACCCAAAACCAAAGGGAGTCCCACCTACTCTCCCTCAACCTCCCGAGAACAATCGAGAAGACATTTTGGAGGTGTCTCCGTGTTCGGATTGAGGTTCGTGTTCGAGGAGTTCGTTGGATCGAGAGAGATCGTGACCGGAGGAGAAGAGGATTGAAGAAGTGTTTTTCAACAAGTAAGTACCATTTTTCCTTACTGTTTTCTTCTCCTTTTTGCATGTTTAGCCTAGGATCTATGAGATAGATTCAATTTTAAGATAGGAATTACACAACGGATCAACGACATTTCACAACGTCTTCCGCTGCGGAAATTCAAAATCCCTTCAAAAGTATCATATACTTTATAATATAAAGTATCATATACTTTATAAATTGAATCATATTCAATTTACATTTATTTTTTCTAATTCCCTGTTGAATTTAATATGAAACTATTTCAAATTAAAATACTTGGATAATAATCCAAATATAGCATATAGTTCAATATGAATCATATTCACATTAAAGTATACAATTATATCGATTATATCACATATAATTAATATAACTCCCATTCACGAAATTGAACATTTCAAGTTCGCTCCCAAAACTTGTACCCTCAATATATCCATGTTGAGCCAACAAAGGGACCTAATGGACCTACAGTTCATGAGCTCCAATGATACGAGGTTAACCGATCAAACTCTTTGACCCGGTTGACCAACATTCATTAAATACGAGCCACTCCACTATAGACTTGTAGCTGCACTCTCCTCACTGTAGGACAAGTTGTGTCCATCGATTTAACTAATGCCCGTGAGTCGACCCTTCACAGGTTGTTTGTAATCACAATTGGGTCAAATTACTGTTTTACCTCTTGCTCTTTAAGTACAACCGATCCTCTAATGAACAACTAGTTTATGGTCCTACCATAAACAAAGTCCCTCTCGGGCCAATGAGAGGGTGGGGCCCGTTGTGCAAGACCTGGATACAACCCTTAAGAGAACAACCTATCTAAATTTCCTAGCTCGGGAACGAGTGAATTCCATCTTGGGGAGTGATAACTCTTCATCAAAGAGTTATTTCCTAGTAAACTTAGAGCTAGAATTTGATTTATATGTTGGCTTTTTACATTTTTTTTGTCTCCTAACTTGTACACTTTGCTTCTAAAATTTATGATATATCATTCTTGGTTGAAGCATTGAGATGAGTCTTACATGAGCTATTTTTGCTTGTTTTTGTAAGTAAAAGAAAAGCTAAGCAAAAGGACTTAAAGAGGAGCTTTAAAAAATAATAAAGAAAAGAAATTTATTGTGGGGTTTAATGGGATTTTCGACCCCCTAATTTTCTAAACAGAAAGGATGAGTTGGCACATGAAGAGGGCATTTTGGACCATTTATAAGGAGAAAAAAGTGAAAATAAAAGGGGGGATTTTTGGGTGCCCTAGTTGCCGCAAAACAGGAAAAGAACGCAAAATGGAGGGTTAAAAATCGAGACATACACAAGGAAGAGGTTGCTGTATGAAAACTTGGGTTTTCCCTCTCTTTTTCGGCCAAAAAACCCACACAAAACAACAACAAAGAGTCGCAAAAACAGAAGTAAAGAAGGCTGGAGCGAAAACTGGAAATTTTCTCTCTTTTTTGGCCAAGTTGGAAGACAAATAGGTGGAGGATTGGAGAAAAAGCTCTTGGGTTCGTGGGAGATGCTTATGGGTTCGAAAACGAAAGCTAAATCCTAGAGGAATCTTGGTTATGTTGTCTATCTTGAATCTCACAGCTTGCTAAGTTTTATTTTTCTGCACTTTTCTTGTTTCCATCTACCCGAAAAATGCCCATGATTTATAGATCTTTTTTGTTGTTGTTGTTGTTTTGTTTTAAGCATGAACTAAATTGTCATAGGCAAGAGTTAGGTGAACTCATGTATCAAGGATGGATGTAAATCTTTTGCTTACTTGACATGTTGGATCTTGATTGTGTTTATTGTTAAATGAAGGAATGAGTTTGGCCAACTTAATTACTTTAATGCTTTCTAACTTTTGGGAAAAAGAGAGGAAACTGAATGATCATTTTCCACATTAGGATTGATTACAAGAATAATCTTGCAATAAAATTAAATGGGTTAGGAATAACTATTCACTTAGTGTCCCAAAAAGCAATGAACTTAATTAGGCAATTAAATGCGAGTTTGTTGCTGAAAATTTAGGCAAGTTTTGGAAAAACAGTCGTGAACACTTGTTGTAACGTTGTGGGTTTTCCAAAAGTTGAGCATTGTCCTAAAAGCATGAGGAATCCTAATCCGAGCCTACCTTATCATATCAACTTGTCATAACAACCAACACTTGCATGTTCATTTCATTTAGCGTTTTATTTTAGCAATTTTAGAGGTAATCCATCTTAGTTTAGCCAAGCATTGTTTTTACTTTTGGTTACTTTGCACGATTCACCACAAAAGATTTAAGTTAGGTAGTTTCACGTTCTAGTCCCTGTGGAGACGATACTTTTTACTTATCACTTGCTATATGTATACTTGCATAATTTAGGGTGTACTTGTAGTAATTTACTGCACGTACGAGCTCGCAACACGAAGTTAAGTTTCCAGCTCCCCAGGAGGTTTTGTCCTTGAGAAGGTATATTGAGTCGACAACTCTGACAATTCTCACCCATACTAGTTTAAGGACAAACTCCCGCAGACAGGAGTCTGTAACCCGTTCAGGATTCAGGCCGAGTCACTAAAGGTCATTTATAAACTATTAGACCTAATATGTTAACGATGTTACATCAATAGGATAATAATTTGCGATCCGGTCTTGTAGGACTCATCGCACAGGATGCCCCCACTCGCATGTCAACTACATGAACGAGTTGGATCGCCTCATTTGTATCAAATACAAAGTGGGTCGTATCTATAGTGTTACAAGGATGAAGTTCACAACCTTATCCATATACTATAGACCATTTGGGTTACACACTTGAACACAATCCTACCTATGTGTCAACTACACACTGTTTAAGTTCTCATAACCATAACCCTGGACTTAGTTTATTGGATTTTAAGTTTTAAATGCGAGAACACGAGAAATGATGAATAATAACTCTTTATTGATTTCATTAGATATTTACAAACTACACGAGTTTAAGGCATAAACCCCCAACACTGATAATGTGCAATCTGTTTCTTATGTTGATATCTTTGATTCACTAATATAGAATCTGTAATTGCTGAGCTAGATGATCTGATACTAGATATCTCTAAGGATGATGACATCTATTCAAAAGAATTAACATAAAAGTATTTTTCTGAACTAATAAAACCTATGTTTGAAGTTTCTATTAAGAATGACAAAAAGTTACCTTCTGTTGTGCATGCACCAAAGTTAGAACTCAAAGAACTATCAGATCACTTTTGCATTCTTGGGAGATGACAACACCTTTCCAGTCATCATTTCCAAGGTGATGGAGATCTAATCTCCTTGAGCAGCGGAAACATGTTTGGGATCGTAATTTGCTTGATTGTTTTAGTTGAAACAAAAACCAATACATTGACAAAAACAAAACAGAATAAACATGCTTTTTAATCTAATTAAACATGGAGGTTTTAGATGCAAACATGCTTAAATTAATTTAACAATTAAACTAATAAAAGGATAATTGGATTACCTTTGTAGTTTCTAATTCTCCAGCAACACCTTGCTCCTAGCTTAGCAACACAGGAACTTCCAGAAGTTCTCTGTTTTATAGAACACCACCAATAGTGTAAACCCTCTATCCTCTGAATTCTACTTAGATCTAATCCTTTGTGGGAAGGATTCCAACGATTTGGAAGAATTGGAAATTTTTAGAGTGAGAGAGAATTCTTGGAACAACCACTAAACCAATTGCCAGACCAATCATACTTTTCAAGAGCAACCCCCTTCTCCTTGTTAAACTGTCGATAGGGAGAAGAAAGGGGGGTAGTGGGAACGTGTCTGGATGACACGTTCCCTTATTTTATTATTAAAATAATAATAAAATTAAATTAATTAAATCAAATTTAATTACTAATTTAAATCATATTTAAATAAAATAAATTAAATATCATATATTTAATTTAGATTAAATCTCATTTAATCATATTACCCCTTTAACCTATAGATTTAATGTACATCATATGCACATTAAATTTTAATTTATAGTGTTCAAATATGAATCACATTCATATTTGAATTTAACATTTGAACTCTTTCAAATATTTAATTCTCTCACATAATTTTATATGAATCATATTCACATTAAATTTATAATATATAGTTCCAAAACTATATATTATATCGTATCCATATACATTAAATATATTCCCTAATGAATTTGAACATTTCAAATTCAAATGATCTAAGAACCCTTACGAGCTAGAAGGTGGACCTAATGGGCCTACAGATCAGAAGCTCCAACGATACGAGATTGCTCGGTTAATCTCATTAACCTCCCAATCAACATTCGTTAATTGCGGGAACACTCCACTAAAGTCCCGCAGCTGCACTCTTCTCACTGCAGATATATTTCTGTGTCCACGGATATTGACCAATAACAGCAAGTCAATCCTTCACGAATGTTCGTAACACCAGTGGGTTACATCTTGTGCCTTAAATACCAGTGCTCCTCTAATGAACAATTTGTTTGTGGTCCGACCAACAAACAGAGTCCCTCTCGGGCCAATGAGAGGGTCGGGCCCTTTGTTCAAGTCCTGGAGACACCACTTAAGGGAACATTCCTCTACTTACCCTAGTAGCCAGGAAGGAGTGAATTCCATCTTGCTAAGTTAAGTTCCCCCGCTCACTCGGTCTTGTCCCCAAGAAGGTAGGCATATTGAGTCGGCGAATCTGACCACTCTCACCCATACTAGTCAAAGGACAATCCCTCGCGAACAGGAGTTCGTAACCTGCTCAGGATTGAGATCAAGTTGCCTAGGTCATCCTAGTGAAATAGAAACCTAACTAGTCAACGGAGTTACAACTAGAGGTTGCTATTTCGTGGTCCGGTCTTATGTAATCTCATTACATAGGATATCCTCACTCACATGTCATCTACACGAACACGTTAGGATCACAGTGTTTGCATCAAATACAAAGTAGGCCACATCCATAGTTTTACCAGGGTAAGGTACCCAAACCTTATCCCCTAACTATAGACCCTTTAGGTTGTATCTCGAACCGAGATCCTTTATATGTACACTACATTCAGTTAAAGATTCATATAACAGCCTTGGATGTTTAGTTTATTGGATTTAGGGTTTAAATAAAGGCAAACTCGTAGATAACGAACAATAACTCTTTATTGAAATAATAACACTTTATTACATTAATTAGAACATAATTACAAACTACGAGTTTTAGGGCACAAATCCCAACACAAGGAGCTTACAATAGAACTGAAGGGGGATGGACTTCCCACAGCGGAAGACGTTGTGAATCGTCGTTGATTCGTTGTGTTTCTATTTTCTTAAAATTAAACATATCAACATACATTCTAGGCTAAATATGTAAAATCGAGAAGAAAAACAGAAGGGAATCCAGGTCCCCGCAGCGGAAGCGATTGTGAATCGCGCGCTCTTGATTTAGTTACAACAAAAAATGCAAGAACGTAAAATAAAGATTAAGCATAAAATACAGAAATGGACAGCAAGTATATTACCTTTGAAGAACCTTTCTTCAAGTGCTCCCCTCTCCACGGTCACGATCTCAGCAACAAGAATTCGTATGAACACCGACACCACCACCGGATCTTCTCCGTTGTTCTCTAGGTGAGGGAGGAAGGTGGGTTCCCTTTAGGAGTGGTGAGGTATTTTGTGAGAGAGTTTTGTGTTTTGGAACACTTCCAACAACACAACAAGGAGGCTTGTCAAACTTTCTCAAAGTCTTGACCAAAATCTTTTAACCTAATTGCATCTCATGCAACTATATATAGGGGAATGGTATGGAAATGACCATTCTACCCCTCCTTTTATCTCTCTTTAGTATATAGTTTATATATGAATCTAATTCACATTAAAACTATATATTATATCAATTACATCATATATAATTGATATAACTCCTCATGTATGAAATTGAACACTTCAATTTCACTCCTAACTTTATACCCTCAATATTACCATGTTGAGCCAACGGAGGATCGATGGACCTACGGATCATGAGCTCCAATGATGTGAGATTAACCATCAAACTCTTTGGCCCAGATTAATCAATATTCATTAACTACAAGTCACTCCACTATAGACTTGTAGTGCGCACTCTCTCACTTGTAGATATTATTGTGTCCACTTGATATAGTCATTACCCATGAGTCGACCCTTCACGGGTTGTTCGTAATCACAAATGGGTCAAATTACCGTTTTACCCCCTGTGATGACCTCTTTGCTCCTTAAGCACCACTTGATCCTTTAATAAACAACAAGTCTAAGGTCCTACCTTGGACTCATACCTCATAGAGGCGGGGCCCCGTTGTTCAAGACTGGAGTTAGTTCCTAAGGAAACAACCTATTTGATTCCTCAATAGAGGAATGAGTGAATTCCATCTTGCACAGTTAAGTTCCCGGCTACCTACGAGGTTCCGTCACACGAGAAAGGTAGGCTTATTGAGTCGGCTCACAGCCACCACTCTCACCCATACTAGTCTAAGGACAAACCCTATAAGCGGGAGTTCTTAACTTGCTCAGATTCAGAGTCAAGTCACTAATGACCATTTATAAATTACTAGTCTTATCCTCATTAACGGTGTTATCTTGGTTAGACTAATAATTTCACGATCCAGATTTTGTATGAACTCTTCATACAGGATGCCCCACTCGCATGTCAACTACATGAATGAGTTGGATTACCTCATTTGTACTAATTACAAAGTGGGTCGCATCCATGGTGTTACCAGAATGAGGTTTCCAACCTTATTCTTATATCATAGACTGTTTAGGTTATAATCTTGAAGTCAACCCAAATAGTGTCCACTACACTGATTTCAAGATAAACGTTATAACCTTGGAGCTTAGTTTATTGGATTTATAAAAGTAAGACTGTAATCTTATCAAAACAAATAACACTTTATTTAATTGATCAAAATTACACAAGTATAGGGCATAAATCCCAACAATCTCCCACTTGACCTAAAGCTTGTGGAGTACTAAAACATTACAATAATGTAAATACAATAAACTAGGGCATTTAAACCCGTTTGTACAAAATACTCCCACTTGCCCTAGTTAGGGAAGACTTGTAAACCTAGACCTTCTAGGTGACTCTCAAATACTTTAGCCGTGAGAGCCTTTGTAAAAGGATCAACAATGTTGTGCTCTGAGGCTATCTTCGTGATAATCACGTCTCCTCTATGCACGATCTCCCGGATGAGATGATATTTCCGCTCTATGTGCTTTCCCCTCTTGTGACTTCGGGCTTCCCTCGAATTTGCCACTGCACCACTGTTATCGCAATACAGTGTGACGGGCAAAGTCATATTTGGAACAACTTCCAAATTTAGCATAAATTTCCTTAACCAAACGACCTCCTTAGCTACTTCACAAGCTGCTACATATTCAGCCTCCATGGTGGAATCAGCGATGCATCCTTGCTTGACGCTTCGCTATACTACAACTCCTCCGTAAAGAGTGAAAACTGACCCTAATGTAGATTTTCGAGAATCTTTATCAGTCTGAAAGTCAGAATCCGTGTATCCTATAAGGATCAAATCCTTAACCCCATACACAAGCATGTAGTTCCTTGTTCTCCGAAGATACTTAAGGATCGTTTTAACCGCTGTCCAGTGTTCAAGTCCTGGATTGGATTGATACCTACTGACCATCCTAACTGTAAAACAAATGTCAGGCTTAGTGCACAACATGACGTACATCAGGCTCCCAACAGCTGATGCGTAAGGAATCCGTCTCATATCCTCAACTCCTTGAGGTGTCTTAGGACACTGTTCCTTAGACAAATGGATTCCATGTCTAAAAGGCAACAAGCCCTTTTTGGAATCTTGCATCTTAAACCTTGACAACACTTTGTCTATGTATGATGCTTGAGACAAGGCTAGTGTTTTATTCTTGCGGTTCCGGACAATCTGGATCCCAAGAACAAACTGCGCATCACCCAAATCTTTCATTTGGAATTGCGTAGCTAGCCATTCCTTGATGTCAGTAAGATAACCTACATCATTCCCAATGAGTAGGATATCATCCACATAGAGAATTAGGAAAGCGACAAAACTATTGATGATTTTCTTGTAGACACAAGGTTCATCATCATTCGGTCAAAACCATAAGATCGATAGCCTCATCAAATCTTATATTCCGGGACCTAGAGGCTTGTTTCATCCATAAATCGACCTTTTAAGCTCCAAAACTTTTTGCTCTTGTCACAGTTCAATGAACCCTTTGGGTTGGTCCATGTAGATGATTTCCTCAAGATTGCCATTCAAAAGGTTGTCTTGACATCCATTTGCCATACCTCATAGTCATAATATGCGGCAATGGCAAGAAGGATACGGATAGACTTTACCATAGCAACAGGTGAAAAGGTTTCCTCAAAGTCAACCCCTTCAACCTGGGTATAACCCTTTGCTACTAGTCTAGCTTTAAAGGTTTGCACCTTCCCATCTACATCTCGCTTTCTCTTGTAGATCCATTTACAACCTATAGGTTTTACCTCATCAGGCTTATCTACAAGATCCCAAACAGAATTGAAGTGCATAGACTCCATTTCTTGGTCCATGGCTATGACCCATTTGTCTTTGTTAATGTCAACCATTGCTTGATTATAAGTCAATGGATCCTCGCAGTTGTCATCTGGTGTAACAACTTGAGTTTCAGTTAAACCCATGTAACGGTCAGGCTGTATCACAACCCTCCCACTACGTCGAGGCATACTTAACTCTTGAGATGGACCCTCTTGACTAGACAAACTAGTATCAACAACTCTTGTTGATGTACTAGTGTCCTTATTAGCAACCTTTGCTACTGTTCCGTCTAACTCACTCAACACTACCTTACTTTTTGGTTTGTGGTCCCTTATGTGGTCCTCCTCCAAGAAAGTGGCATTTGTCGACACAAAGACCTTATCATCCTTAGGATCATAGAATAAACCACCTCTTGTTTCTTTTGGGTATCCTACGAATAGGCACAACTTTGAACGTGAATCCAACTTCTTTGCATTTGTCACAAGCACATGTGCTGGATAGCCCCATATTCTGAAGTGACATAAACTACCTTTACGTTCTTTCCAGAGTTCAAAAGGTGTTTCAGAAACACTTTTGGAGGGCACACTATTCAAAATGTATACTGCAGTCTCTACTACATAACCCCAAAAGGAACTAGGGAGATGAGCATAACTCATAATTGATCGAACCATGTCCAACAAGGTTCTATTTCTCCTTTCCGATACACCGTTTTGCTGTGGTGTGCCGGGAGCTGAGAGTTGGGATGTAATTCCATGTTCTATCATATAGTTATGGAATTTTAAATCCATGTACTCTCCACCTCGATCCGATCGAAGTGTTTTAACTCTTTTACCTAATTGATTTTCAACCTCAGCCCTAAATTCCTGAATTTTTCAAGTGCTTCAGACTTGTGGTGCATTAGGTAAATATGCCCATATCTGGAATAATCATCTATAAAAGAGATGAAATATTCATATCCTCCCCTGGCTTTAACATTCATTTGACCACAAAGGTCTGAATGTATAAGCTCTAGAGGATCTTTGGCTCTATAACCTTTTCCACTAAAAGGTCTTTTAGTCATCTTGCCTTCTAGGCAGGATTCACATACTGGCAAGGAATTTTCTTCTAACTCGTTTAGAAGTCCGTTCTTTACCAATCTCTCAATCCTATTGAGATTAATGTGACCCAATCTTAGATGCCAAAGATGAGCATTTTCTTTAGGAGAAATTTTTCGTTTCTTAGTTTATGCGTTTGCAGTTTTAAATAATTCAGTGTTCAAAACCATTTTGACTGAATTAGACCTTAAAACATACAATCCATTTTCTAATGAAGCATAACATATTTCTAAACCTTTCTTCAAAATAAACACTTTATTCATAGAAAAGGAAACAGAAATACATTGTTCAATAAGGCAAGAAATGGAAATAAGGTTTCTAGTAAACCCTGGTATCACTAATATATTGTCCAACAATACATATTTCTTGCCAAAATAAAGTTTCATTGTGCCTCTTTGCTCTGGTGAGACGACTTCTCCATTTCCAACCCGGAGTGTTATCTCTCCTCTTCAGAGCTGCGCCAGAATCAATTCCACGAAAGAAGAACAAACATGATTAGTGGCGCTGAATCAAGTATCCAAGCTGTTTTATCATTATCCACTAAACAAGCTTCTAGGCAAAGTAAATCATATTTACCTTCCTTCTTCTTTTCTGGCAAGGTACTCGGACAATTCCGTTTCCAATGCCTGTCTTCGTTGCAGTGGAAACACTTTCCTTTGTCAACAACGTCTTTGACTTTCTTGCCCTTCTGGGCGGCAGCTTTATCAGCCTGTTTCCCTTTACCAACCTTCTTCATGTTCCTCTTCTTACCTCTCAGGTTAGAAGAAGATGAAGCCACTGTTTTTGTCCCAGAGGTCGAACCTCTGTGATAACTCCTCACGGCAACATTTGCCTCACCTTTCGATCCTCGAATTTTCATCAAAGATTGAAAGGTCCGAGTTTATTCGAAGGGGAGGTAAGATTAAAAGTAAGCTTGTTCATAACATCATTACTTCTAAACTGTAGGAAACTATCTTGAAGGCTTTTCAGAATGAAGCTGACCTGGCTCGACTCATCGATGGAAGCACCATTCGACTCCGCGATGTTAAAGTGTACCATCATATCCAGGATATGATCCCAACGAGATATACCTTCTGGCATCCTCGAGTTGAATATGTACTTTAGGGCATTATGTCGGGCTTGTGTGGATCGTTGTCCAAACATACCCTGCAGAGAATCCATGATTTCCTTGGTGGTAATCATGCCCTCATGCTTCTTGGCTAATATATGTCGATATACTTGCCAAAGCATGTAGACCTTGGCCTTATCATTGGCCTTAATCCATCGATCATATGCATCACGAACATTTCGTGGCGCGCATTCGAGCTTCAACACCGAGAGACACTCCTCGAGTTAGCACAAACTTGAGATCATCCACTACCAAAATAGTGTTGAGTTTGTTTTTCCATGTCATCATATTCTCTCCTGTTAACTTTTCCGCACTTGATATAAGGAAATTATAGAGCTAGACATTTTTGCTTTGAAAAATTTACAAACAAACTTGTATGAGTTTCTTGCTATAACTCTAATCCAATCATGTTTTAGCTAATTATCAAATGATTCCTTGGCATTTATAATTTGCAATGATACTGCAGAGGTTTAGAATGTATGACACCGAAGGATAATAAAAAACACTCCTCCTCTGGATCAAGACATTCTTGACCAAAACCTAATACCAGAATAACTCTTATTCCTATAGGTTTTAGTTACCATTTTTCGGTCTGAATACATACACCACTTATGTATCCCGTGAGTGTAACCCTTTGTCTTTAGATCCCAGAGTCTCGATCCAATAAAATCTGCCGAAGGGAGAACTAGATTGGAAAATAGTCTAAGGAAATCTTTATCCCTTTCGGGTGTCTACTGTGTTAGATCCCCTATGATCAAGCCCTCCAAAGGGATTGTCTGGTCCAGGCCAAACTAGCAGGCTGACCATAGTGGTCCAACGGTGTAAACCGACAAAAGAGACTGTAGGTTTTGTTTTCACTAAACCTGCTCCTACTCACTATAAGTACCCTCTCCATTCACCTTGGTATTGACTCATACAAACACCATCCGAAGGGGACGCTCCCGTTTGTGCCACGAGGCCAAGCATGAGTCTCACGGTGTGAACTTCCCGGAGATAGCGTAGGTAGAAAAATATGTATCTCATACACTTTTTCCTCCCACTGAATACTTTAAGTCTATAAGAATCTTTCTTAGGCTAAAACCCGGCTAATGGTTTTACCTATATCTATCAACATAACTCTTATATTGACAATCAATATAACTCTTATATTGATTTTATCCTAAGTTTGTTAATATAACTCCTTATATTAAACCTAGGGTTTCTAGTTTATTAACCCCTTAATAAACCCGCTGACGCTACTGTAATTTATAAGACTCTCTGATTAAATTTCACTCCCAGGTCAATTCCCAGGTAGGGGTGTTCCGTTTAAAATCGACTTAAATACCCCAGCCTAGACAGAACTTTCCTTAGACAGAGTTCCTCTTTTAATCATAGCTTATAAATTACTTGGTTCCTAATTCTAATCTAATTAGAACTAGATAACCTAAGGTCTATTATTTCCAAGTTCTAAACACTTTAAAACTAATAATTAACCTTAGGTGACATGCATACTATGTTATAGTGCTTGATCATTCATCACATGAATAATAAAACATACATAGCATATTCATCTCATGAAATATAATGCATGTCAATGCTGTCCAATAATTAATATAACAACCTTATATTAATTAATCATGTAAACTATATAATATAACTCCTTATATTATAAATGATGCATGAAAATGCTTAACCTAAGGTGGGATTTCTAAAATACAAGCATACACTATGCATGACAATAATTACACAACAATTACATAATTAAAATAGCAAAATTAGACCAATTTTGGCACCCTAGAAATAATTTTAATTAATATAATCTAATTATATTAATTAAAATTAAAATTATTAAATATATTAAAATAAAATATTTTTATAATTAATATAAATAATAAAAAAAATGTTTCTGCCCGTTGCTCCTCGCGTGAAACGACTCCGGCATTGCAACGCTAATAGCAGCGTTACTGCTTATTTGCTTTGTCGTTTTCTTAGAAAGCGTTGCGCAGCGCCACAACGTTGCAAACGCCGAGGCGTTACAGTTGCGTTGCCTCTGCGCGCGCGCTCTCCCCATGGCGCGGCGTTTACCATGACGATGAACAGCGTTACAACGCCGCATCGAAGACAACAATGTGAATCCACTATTCTTTGCTCGTTTTTGCTTCGTTCTTCTCAGCAACCGCTTTGCCTCGATCGACACGGACTTACAGACTCGATTTATAATAAAATTTGCCCAAAACACCGGGCCCTTACATTGAACATTTCAATGAAAAATTGTAAATCTATGTGCCAAAATCGAAAACATCTAATTTCGTAAAAATCGTTCATACATCTCATGCACAAAACAGTAAATCCCACCTTGTTCTTGAAAAATCTAGAACATAAATCAAGAACACAATTGAGCTATGATACCAATTGAAGGGAATCGAGGTCCCCGCAGCGGAAGCGATTGTGAATCGCGTGCTCTTGATTTAGTTACAACGGAAAATGCAAGAACGTAAAACAAAGATTAAGCATAAAATACAGAAATGGACAACAAGTATATTACCTTTGAAGAATCTTTCTTCAAATGCTCCCCTCTCCACGGTCGGGATCTCAAACAACAAGAATTAAATGATTTAACACACCGACACACCACCACCTGATCTTTCTCCGTTGTTCTCTAGGTGAGGAGGAAGGTGGGTTCCCTTTAGGAGTGGTGAGGTATTTTGTGAGAGAGTTTTGTGTTTTGGAACACTTCCAACAACACAACAAGGAGGCTTGTCAAACTTTTTCAAAGTCTTGACCAAAATCTTTTAACCTAATTGCATCTCATGCAACTATATATAGGGGAATGGTATGGAAATGACCATTCTACCCCTCCTTTTATCTCTCTTTAGTATATAGTTTATATATGAATCTAATTCACATTAAAACTATATATTATATCAATTACATCATATATAATTGATATAACTCCTCATGTATGAAATTGAACACTTCAATTTCACTCCTAACTTTATACCCTCAATATTACCATGTTGAGCCAACGGAGGGATCTGATGGACCTATAGATCATGAGCTCCAATGATGTGAGATTAACTGATCAAACTCTTTGATCCAGTTACTCAATATTCATTAACTACAAGTCACTCCACTATAGACTTGTAGCTGCACTCTCCTCACTGTAGATATTATTGTGTCCACTGATATAGTCATTACCCATGAGTCGACCCTTCACAGGTTGTTCGTAATCACAGCTGGGTCAAATTATCGTTTTACCCTTGTGATTACCTCTTTGCTTCTTAAGCACCACTGATCCTCTAATGAACAACAAATCTAAGGTCCTACCTTAGACTCATACCCTCATAGAGGGCAGGGCCCCGTTGTTCAAGACACGAGTCGGTTCTTGGGAACAACCTATCTCGATTCCTCGATGAGGAATGAGTGAATTCCATCTTGCACAGTTAAGTTCCCGGCTACCTCACGAGGTTACGTCACACGAGAAGGTAGGCTTATTGAGTCGGCTACAGGCCACTCTCACCCATACTAGTCTAAGGACAAACCCTATAAGCAGGAGTTCTTAACTTGCTCAGGATTCAGGTCAAGTCACTAATGACCATCTATAAATTACTAGTCTTATCCTCATTAACGGTGTTATCTTTGGTTAGACTAATAATTTCGCGATCCATCTTGTATGAACTCTTCATACAGGATGCCCCCTTCGCATGTCAACTACATGAATGAGTTGGATTACCTCATTTGTACTAATTACAAAGTGGGCCGCATCCATGGTGTTACCAGAATAAGGTTTCCAACCTTATTCTTATACCATAGATTGTTTAGGTTATAATCTTGAAGTCAACCCAAATAGTGTCCACTACACTGATTTCAAGATAAACGTTATAACCTTGGAGCTTAGTTTATTGGATTTATAAAAGCAAGACTGTAATCTTATCAAAACAAATAACACTTTATTTAATTGATCAAAATTACACAAGTATAGGGCATAATTGATCAAAATAACACTTTATTTACAATAGAACTGAAGGGAATGAACTTCCCGCAGCGGAAGATGTTGTGAATCGTCGTTGATTCGTTGTGTTTCTATTTTCTTAAAATTAAACATATCAACATACATTCTAGGCTAAACATGTAAAATCGAGAAGGAAAACAACAAGTATAAGGAATACTAACCTGTTGAAGAACCTTTCTCGAAATCCTCCTCGATCACGATCTCTCTCGATCCAGCGAAATCACGATCTCGATCCTCGAACTGAACAACAAGACACTTCCAAAGGGGCTTCTCGGTTGTTCTCGGGAGGTAGAGGGAGAGTGGTGGAACTCCCTTTCGATTGGGTTTGGAGAGAAAGTATGGAATTGAGAGAGAGAGCTTGTGAGAGTTTTTCTTTCTCTTTGGATGTGAATTCCAAAAATGAGAATGAATGCCTTATGAGATGCCTTTGAATGCACCTATATATAATGGTGTGTGGTGGAGTTAAAACCTCCACCTATTCACCATTTTACCACAATCATATGATATACAAATCATATTTGCATATCACATAATATAAGGTATCTCATACCTTATTATACAAATCCCATTTGCATAATTGTGGAATTTTAAATTGAATCATATTCAATTCAATTTCTCTCAATTCAATTTCTCTCAATTCAATTTCTCTAAATTAGCACTAATTATTCAATTATGCTATTCTATACTTTATTATGAATCTCATTCACATCAAACTATATATTATGTCCATTATATCACATATAAATGACATAAATACCCATTAATGAATTTGAACACTTCAAATCCACTCCAAACTATAAACCCTCATTTGTCCAATTTGAGCCAACCGAGTGACCTACTGGACCTCAGATGACGAGCTCCAATGATACGAGATTAATCTGTCAAACTCTTTGACCTGGTTAGTCAACATCCATTAACTACAGTAACACTCCACTAAACCTCGTAGATGCACTCCCATCACTGTAGGACAAGTTGTGTCCATCGATATAACCATTGCCCGTGAGTCGTCCCTTCACAGGTTTTTCGTAGTCACAGCTGGGTCAAATTACCGTTTTACCCCTGTGTCTACTTCTTGTTCCTTAAGTCCCACTGCTCCTCTAATTAACAACTACGTTGCATGCTTCAACCATAAACAACATCCCTCTTGTGCCAATGAGAGGATGGGCGCCCGTTTTCCAAGCTCTGGAGACAAAACTTAAGGGAACAACTCCTCTAATTTTCATAATTCGAGAACGAGTGAATTTCATCTTGCGTAGTTAAGTTCCCAGCTCCCCACGTGGTCCTGCCCCCAAGAAGGTTGGCATGTTGGGCGAGCAAATGTGGCCACCCTCACCCGAACTAGTCAAAGGTCAGACCCCTGCAGACAGGAGTTCGTAACACACTCAAGATTAAGGGCGAGTCACTAATGGTCATCTATGAAGTTATTAGTCTTATACTATTAACAGTGTTACATCAGTAGGTCTAATAATTCACGGTCCGGTCTTGTACAATCTCATTGCACAGGATGCCCCCACTCGCATGTCAACCACATGAACGGGCTGGATCACCTCGTTTGTATATAATACAAAGCGGGTCGCATCCATAGTGTAACCAGGATGAGGTTTCCAACCCTATCCATATACTGTAGACCGTTCGGGTCATTAACTCGAACGTGATCCTTCCCGTGTGTCAACTACACACTGTTCAAGTTTTAGTTCTCTCATATAAAATGACCCTGGAGCTTAGTTTATTGGATTAAGTTTATAAAATGCGAGATACAAAGTTTGATAAATAAATAACTTTTATTCATTAAAAACAACTGTATTACAAACTACACGAGATTAGGGCAAACACCCCAACAAACTCTGATAGCACACAAAATGTGCTATCCTTAGGCTTAATTATTGCTAGTTTCATGATAATTTCAGGGCTTTTACGGGTTTAATTCATTCAATTTCAGGTTAAGAACTTAAACAGAGCTATTGGAGATAATTTGGATCTCTCGAGATCAAAACGAGGCTATTTGGAGCTAAAAATAATACCATTTGGGAGAGAAAGGATCAATCCAAGCATGATGACCCGAGGTGATGGCGTTGCAACGCCATACAGAGCGTTGCAATGCCATGCTTGCTGTTTGAGGGTGTTGAAGACCACTGCCGATAGCGTTGCAAAGCTGCTTTGCAGCGTCGCAATGCTATATCGATAAGGACGCACGCATGAGAAGCCGCACAGAGGGCGTTGCAACGCTGCCTTCCAGTGTTGCAACGCTAGATCGATAAGGGGCGCACGCTTAGGGTAGCGGCGTTGCAACGCTGTCCTCGGCGTTACCGCGCCATCGATTATTTCCATATCGCGGTAGCCTAGGTACAGTGCAGCGTTACAACGCGCACCTATTCCTTCTATAAATACAACATGATGCATTTGAGCAAAGGGAGCCGAATTTGGTAGAGTTTTGCCCTAATTTTGAAATACACCTTGTAAGAAGAGGGAAAAGAGTGATTTTGGGAGCCAAAGCATTCGTGGAGGTTCGAGATCGAAGACGAAGAACCGACATCGACACCTAAGTTTAATTTCCTTTTCTTTCAATTTGTAATAGCGTTCTAAGACGTTTTCTACTTGTTTAGTTTGATTTTCATGTGATTTAGAGTAGCTAAACATTGTAGTTAGGATTTGATTTGCTTGTTATGACTTTATTACAATGTATTGAAGCATGTTTTGTTCTTATTTTTGACAATTCGTTCTTGACTTCTTAATTTGTTGATTTAAGTGGACTCGAGAGATAAAACTTGAATTAGAGCAAAATTGTCAAAACCCTTAGAATTCTGGCATGAGAATGACTTAGAAATCTTAGGGAAACACATAAAGGAGTTGCTTAATGCCGTGCATGCTTAGATTTTATATGGAGACTATAGGATTTATTGTATGTGCGAGGCTCTTGAGAGATCGAGAGACTTTCTTGAGTATTTTACTTCTTGTTTATAATTTCATCTCATTGGTTCAATGCATGTGTTAGTTAGGTCTTTAATTTGTAAAATCACTTCCCATAACTCTATCAATTCATGTCTCCACATGTTTGTTTGTTTGTTCGTATTTACTTCAACCAACTATCCATGTTATGTTTCTTTAGCTAAAATTGAGAATTAGTACCTTAGTAATTAATTAATCTAGAAACCCATTCCCAAGGACGATACTTGGACTCATAAATTACTATACTAAAACTTGACCCGTACACTGCGGTATTGCAATATTTACGCTACAAGTTTTTGGCGCCGTTGCTGGGGAATGGCGATTATTTAGATTAATTAATATTAGGAGAAAATTTGAAATTTTAGACTAAAGCTTGTTTGTTTGTCTTTCCTTAATTATTTTGTGTGATTGTTTGTTTCCTCATTTGTGTTATTTTAGTTTTGTGTGTTTTTGAGTCTTTGTTTCCTGTTTTGGTTGTGTTGATATTGTGTGAAGTCTGGTTGTGAAATTACTGATTTTTCAAGTATGACTTTGCATAATTTTGAGTTTCCACCATTCTATTGTCCATCTCAGGACCCTAGTTTTGTGCATCATGATTTTTCTGAATACCATGTGTTTAATTTTTACCATTCTGTACCTGACATATATGAAAACTCACATGAGGGTAGTCATTTAGGCACTTGGAACTAGAATTTTTCGTACCTTAACCAACCCTTAGAAAAATCTTCTCTGATGGACCAATTGGCTGAATACACATTCAAATTGAAATTGAAAAATTTGATCCATAGTGAATTAGAGAGGTTGGATAGGTTAGAAACTGAGATGGTAGGACTTTGGAAAATAGTACAGGATAGAGCTCAATATCTTAACCAGCTAGTAGTTTCCCTTAAGGCCTTACAGGAACAATTTCTTATCCTTACCACTCAGGAGGTGCCACCTACGAGGATTTGTTCAGAAGATAATGAGGATAATTTGGAGGAGACTGAGGCACACCATGATCAGGTTAGTGAGGAGGACACTGGTGATACACTTAGTTCCACAGGAGAGATCCAGGTGATAGAGTTAGAGGCTGAGAAGTCTTCTTTCCCTTTATCCCCAGAAATTTCCTTTATTTTTTATAACCATTTGTCTTATACTCACGAGTCTTGCTTTAATTTCAGTTCCTTTCTTTTGATAAATAAAAATCCCAAAAATAATTTTCTATCTGGGGCTCAAGAAAAGCAGGATAGCCTTTTAGACTTAGAAGGCTACATCGATTCGAGCAAGAAGGGCCCGAAGAAATATGACCAATTTTATGTGCCCTAATAAGTCACCGTCTAGCTAAAGACGTTAAACAAAGCGCTTCTTGGGAGGCAACCCAAGTTTTATGTTTTATGTCTTTATTTTCTATTTTATTTTCTAGTTATTTGTGTTTTTGTTTTTTTATCTAATTTCTTTCTTTTTGTTCCTCCAGGTGTATGCCCAAGGGGAGAACTACAGACTTGCACCCTTTTGATCCTGAGATTGAGAGGACCTGTAGGAGACTCCTAAGGGAAGGAAGAGCGCGAACCTCGGAAATGGTGATCAGAGCTCATCAATAACCCTAAACCTATCGAGGAGTATTTCCAACTTTGTGTTTAATCTCGAAGCAGCTCGAATAGTCCATGCCCCTATCAATGCTAATAATTTTGAACTCAAGACAGGGCTGATACAAATGGTTAGGGAAGGTGCTTTCAGAGGCTTAGCCACAGAAGATCCTAACTCTCATCTTCAAAACTTCTTAGAAATATGTGGTACAGTTAAAATGAATGGTATCTCTGCTGATAGTATTCGCTTACGTCTTTTTCCTTTCTCTTTCAGGGCAGAGCCAAAGAATGGCTAGGGTCCCTTCCTTCAGGGAGTATCACTTCTTGGGAGGAGTTGGCCCAAGCCTTCATGACCAAATTCTTTCCACCTGTAAAGGTTGCAAAGTTAAGGACTGAGATTGGAACATTCAGGCAGCAGGAGGGAGAGCAACTATTCGAGGCACAGGAGCGTACAAAGACATGCTCAGGAGGTGCCCACAACATGGCTACCCAGAATGGCTCCAGGTACAACTATTTTATAATGGACTGGAAGGTAAGACCAGGACCATTCTGGATGCCACTGCTGGAGGGGCTTTCATGGCGAAGACTGTGCCAGAAGCACGTGCCCTCCTGGAGGAAGTGTCAACTGCCCGGCTACCGGTGGCCTCTGAGAAAATGATAGATCTAAGCCAGTAGCTGGATTATATCAACTAGACGAGGTAACCTCTCTCAGATCTCATATAGCATCTCTCACTCATGCCTTGAATAATTTTGCAGGATCACCACAGACAGGGATGTCCTCTCAATGCTCCCAGCCCAATGGAGAATCCACTATGGAGCAATTGCACTACCTGAACAATAGAAGCAACCACTATGGAGGAAATCAGACTCAGAATAACCTACCAACACATTACAATCCAGGTTTGAGGTATCATGAGAATTTCTCTTATGCTAACAACAAGAATGTGTTGAATCCTCCTACAGGGCATGCTTCTACATCAAAGAGGAAACCATCTCTCGAAGACACATTGCACTCCTTCATAGCTGAATCCAGAAGTCGGTCCAACCAGCTGGAGAATGCAGTCACCAGTTTATCTGGTATAGTGACCAGTCATGGAGCTGCAATAAAGAACATAGAGACACAGATTGGCCAAATGAACACATCACTTCAGACACTGCAAGCAAGAAAAGAAACACCTTGAGGGAGTACAGTCTAGCTAAAGACGTTAAACAAAGCGCTTCTTGGGAGGCAACCCAAGCTTTTCATACTTTTGTTTTCCTGTCTTTAGCTTGCTTTAGTTTGTTGTTTTTCAATTCTTAGTTAGTTGTTATTTTACTTCGTAGGTTGTGGAGATGCCCTTCTTCGTTAAAATCCATGCTCCCATTCTGAGGAACTACAACACACATGCTTTGGCTATCCAAGGAACTCAGAAAGATCTCCATTACCCAGGACAGTATTGTTCACTCTTACACTTATACTTAAGTTATGCTTAATTCTGCAAACATTGGGGACAATGTTTAGTTTAAGTTTGGGGGTGGGATGTGTTTATTTGTGTTTATTTGTTGTGACTGTCCTGAGTATGTGCTGAATTGTTGGTTGATCTTTTACATAAGTATGAGTATGATAGCCTAGGATGAGATATAATTGAAAATCTGTGTGTGATCTTTGAAACACAGAAAGCATGACATGAATTTGAGTTAATTTAAAAATTTTCTTGAGTTTTCTGCATTATATGCACATAGCACAATGCTCTGTAGTTTTGAAATGCTTAGAACAAAGTTATTAGGTTTAGAAGTTTGATGTCACCTCGATAGGTCTCGAGAACCGATTTGAGAGTTAAACAATGAGGATAGGGTGAATGACAATATGAAGTGCATGATCTGTATAATATGTGCATTATGTGAAAGGGTTGTCGTCTGTTTTTGTTGTTAAAGAAAAAAAAATCGTGAGGACAAAAAGAGCTACCTTCACTTTGTGATCGGTTAGGCCACTCATTGAGCGAGTGCTCAGGTAAGGTCCCTGCGGTGGATGTGTGAAAGCTAGTGTCCTTGCACAAAAAAAAAAAAAAAGAAAGAAAATAGAAAAGTGGCATCAAAAGAGTGATTAAGTCTTTGAGTAGAGTTATTTAGTTCTTGAATGTGGGGACACTCAAGGATTAGTAATTAAGACCAGTGTAGGGGGAAGTTGAATGGAGAGCCTAATAAAGTTGATCCGGGCTTAGTAAAAATGAAGGGAACATAGACTAATCACACACACAAGTAGGAACACTTAGGGAAAGTTTTAAATTGCTTGCTGAAGTGTCATGTTTGAGTGTTTCCCGTGATTACCAGATTTTCTCTTAAATTTTTTAGGCTTGAATCAAATGTATGTTTAAGAACAATCTGATGTCTAATTCTGTTTTTGCTCGGGACTAGCAAAAGTTTAAGTTTGGGGGTGTTTGATAGCACACAAAATGTGCTATCGTTAGGCTTAATTATTGCTAGTTTCATGATAATTTCAGGGCTTTTACGTGTTTAATTCCTTCAATTTCAGGTTAAGAGCTTAAACAGAGCTATTGGAGACAATTTGGATCACTCGGGATCAAAACGAGGCTATTTGGAGCTAAAAATAATACCATTTGGGAGAGAAAGGATCAATCCAAGCATGATGACCCGAGGTGATGGCGTTGCAACGCCATGCAGAGCGTTGCAATGCCATGCTTGCTGTTTGAGGGCATTGAAGACCACTGCCGATAGCGTTGCAACGCGCTTGCTGCGTCGTCGCAACGCTATATCGATAAGGACGCCGCGCATGAGAAGCGCCTGAAGGCGTTGCAACGCTGCCTTGCAGCATCGCAACGCCAGATCGATAAGGGGCGCGCGCTTAGGGTAGCGGTGTTGCAACGCTGTTCTCGGCGTTGCAACGCCATCAATTATTTCCATATCGCGCCGAAGCGCTTAGTGCAGCGTTGCAAGCTAACGTCGTCCCTAGCGTTACAACGCTGCACCTATTCCTTCTATAAATACAACATGATGCATTTGAGCAAAGGGAGCCGAATTTGGTAGAGTTTTGCCCTAATTTCGAAATACACCTTGTAAGAAGAGGGAAAAGAGTGATTTTAGGAGCCAAAGCATTCGTGGAGGTTCGAGATCGAAGACGGGAGCTCGGAGACGAAGAACCGGCATCGACACCTAAGTTTAATTTCCTTTTCTTTCAATTTGTAATAGCGTTCTAAGACGTTTTCTACTTGTTTAGTTTGATGTTCATGCGATTTAGAGTAGCTAAACATTGTAGTTAGGATTTGATTTGCTTGTTATGACTTTATTACAATGTATTGAAGCATGTTTTGTTCTTATTTTTGACAATTCGTTCTTGATTTCTTAATTTGTTTATTTAAGTGGACTCGAGAGATAAAACTTGAATTAGAGCAAAATTGTCAAAACCCTTAGAATTCTGGTATGAGAATGACTTAGAAATCTTAGGGAAACACATAAAGGAGTTGCTTAATGCCGTGCATGCTTAGATTTTATATGGAGACTATAGGATTTATTGTATGTGCGAGGCTCTTGAGAGATCGAGAGACTTTCTTGAGTATTTTACTTCTTGTTTATAATTTCATCTCATTGGTTCAATGCATGTGTTAGTTAGGTCTTTAATTTGTAAAATCACTTTCCATAACTCTATCAATTCATGTCTCCACATGTTTGTTTGTTTGTTCGTATTTACTTCAACCAACTATCCATGTTATGTTTCTTTAGCTAAAATTGAGAATTAGTACCTTAGTAATTAATTAATCTAGAAACCCATTCCCGAGGACGATACTTGGACTCATACATCACTATACTAAAACTTGACCCGTACACTGCGGTATTGCAATATTTACGCAACAAACTCCCACTTGAACTAAGCTAGTGGAGTACAAATAAATTTTCCAAATGTAAAGTAATACAATAAACTAGGGCATTGAATACCCCTTTACAATACTTCCACTTGCCCTAGTCAGGAAGAACTCGAAGACCTAGACTCTCTAGGTGACCCTCGAACACCTTAGCCGTGAGGGCCTTTGTAAGTGGATCAACAACGTTGTGCTTAAAGCTATCTGTGTGACTGTCACGTCTCCTCGGTGCACAATCTCCCGTATCAGGTGATACTTGCGTTCAATATGCTTGCCCCTCTTATGAATTCGAGTTTCTCTCGAGTTGGCTACTGCACCGCTGTTGTCACAAAACAACGTCACTGACAAGTTCATATCTGGAACAACTTCCAAATCTAGCATGAACTTCCTAAGCTAAACAACTTCCTTTGCAGCTTCACAAGCCGCAACATACTCGGCTTCTATCGTGGAATCAACGATGCATCCCTGCTTGATGGTTTGCCACACTAAAACTACTCCGTTAAGAGTGAACACTGGCCCCGATGTGGACTTCCTAGAATCTTTATCGGTCTGAAAGTCAGAGTCTGTGTATCCTGTTAGGATCAAATCCCCACTTCCATACACAAGGTTATAGTCCCTCGTTCTCCTAAGATACTTGAGAATTGCCTTTACGACTATCCAGTGATCTAATCCTAGATTGGATGATTCCTACTGACAATCCCAACTACATAACAGATGTCGGGCCTAGTACAGAACATGATGTACATCAGGCTCCCTACAACTGAAGCATAAGGGTTCCGTCTCATATCCTCAACCTCTTGAGGCGTCTTAGCATACTGATCCTTAGACAGGTGAACTCGATGCCTGAAAGGCAGTAGACCCTTCTTGGAGTTCTGCATCTTATACTGTGACAACATCTTATCAATATAAGAAGCTTGAGACATGGCTAGCGTTCTGTTCTTCCGATTCCGAACTATCTGGATACCTAGAACATACTGTGCTTCTCCCAAATCTTTCATTTGGAATTGTGAAGCCAATCATTCCTTAATGTCAGTAAGGAATCCTACATCATTCCCAATGAGTAGGATATCATCCACATACAATATCAGAAATGCGATAGTGTTGTTGATGATTTTCTTGTAGACAAAAGACTCATCAACATTCTGATTAAAGCCATAAGATTTGATTGCCTCATCAAACCTTATATTCCAAGACCTCGAGGCTTGTTTCAGTCATAAATAGATATTTGAAGCCTGCAAACCTTTTGCTCTTGGCCTTGGGTAATGAACCCCTTGGACTGGTCCATGTAGATGGTCTCGTCAAGATTACCATTCAGAAAGGTCGTCTTGACATCCATCTTCCATACCTCATAGTCATAATATGCGGCGATGACCAGAAGGATCCTGATAGACTTTACCATATGGGAACATGAGAAAAGGTTTCCTCATAGTCAACCCCTTCCCGCTGGGTAAAACCCTTTGCCACTAGTCTGGCTTTGAAGGTTTGTACCTTCCCATCTACGCCACGTTTACGCTTGTAGATCCACTTGCAACCAATAGGTTTAACCCAATCCGGTTGGTCCACAAGCTCCCAGACGGAATTGAACTACATAGACTCTATTTCCTGGTCCATGGCTTTAATCCATTCGCCCTTGTCAATGTCATTCATTGCCTGATCATAGGTCAATCGATCCTCGCAGTCATCATCAGGGGTGACGACTTGGGTTTCAGCCAAACCCATGTAATGTTCAGGCTGTCTCACAACCTTCCCACTACATCGAGGCATTCTCAACTCTTGAGAACGGACTTCACTAGACGAGCTAGGATCAACAACACTTGTTGAAGTACTAGCACCATCAACAACTCTTGCTGAAGAACTGTCCATTTCGCTTAACACAATCCTACTCCGTGGTTGATAATCCATGATGTGGTTCTCCTCAAGGAATGTGGCATTTGTCGATACAAGCACCCTATTTTCCTTAGGGTCGTAAAACAAACCACCCCTTGTCTCTTTTGGGTAACCTACAAAAAGGCACAACTTTGAACGGGGTTCCAACTTCTTCGGATTTGACACCAACACATGGGACGAGCATCTCCAAATTCTGAAATGACGTAAACTGGTTTTACGACCATGCTAGAGTTCGAAAGGTGTTTCATAAACACTTTTCGACGGAACTGTGTTCAAAATGTATACTGCAGTCTCCACTGCGTAACCCCAAAAAGAATCAGGGAGACGAGCATAGCTCATCATCGACCGAACCATGTCCAATAGGGTTCTGTTTCTCCTCTTCTGATACACCATTATGTTGTGGCATACAAGGTGCTGAGAGTTGGGACGTAATTCCATGTTCTATCATATAGTCCTGGAATTCAGTGTCCATATACTCTCCACCCCGATCCGATCGAAGTGTTTTAATCGTTTTACCTAATAGGTTCTCAACCTCAGTCTTGTACTCCTTGAACTTTTCAAGAGTTTCAGACTTTTGATGCATTAGGTAAACGCATCCATATCTCGAATAGTCATCCATGAAAGATACACAGTATTCGTAACCTTCTCGTGCTTTAACATTCATCGAACCACAGAGATCAGAATGTATAAGCTCAAGAGGCTCTTTGGCTCTATAACCTTTTCTACTAAAAGGTCTTTTGGTCATTTTGCCTTCAAGGCATGACTCACAAATCGGTAAAAAGTTTTCTTCCAACTCGCTTTGAAGTCCGCTCTTCACTAGTCTCTCAATCCTATTGAGATTTATGTGGCCCAACCTTAGATGCTCAAGATGAGCATTTTCTTTTGGAGAAACCTTTAATCTCTTAGTTCGCGTTTCAACTGTTTTAAACAATTCAGTATTCAAGATACTTTTGACCGAATTTGGCTTTAAAACATACAAATTACTCTCAAGTGAAACAAAACATAACAAATTTTAATTTCGAGAAATAACGCTTTATTGCTCTTGAAAGAAACAGAAATACATTGTTCTAATAGACAGGAAATTGAAACATGGTTTCTAGTAAACCCTGGAACTATGTACATGTAATGTAATAAAATGTACTTCCGGCTGAAGAAAAGCTTCACCGTGTTGATTGTTGTAGCCGAGACAACTTCTCCAGATCCAACCCTGAGTATTATCTCACCCTCCTGCAGCCGCTGTCAGGAACTAATTCCCTGAAAGAAGAACAAACATGGTTAGTGGCGCCTGAATCCAGTATCTAGACAGAGTCACTACTCTCCACTAAACAGGTTTCAGTAACAAGTAAATCACATTTACCTTCCTTCTTCTTGTCGGCAAGGAACTTAGGACAATTCCTCTTCCAGTGGTCGTCCTGAAGGGAATGAGAATCCCCGCGTAGCAGAAGACGATCGAATCGTCGTGGTATCGTTACGCTACTAGAATTTTACTAAAATTAATTATCAAATAATTTAAGCTAAACATGCTCAAAAGGAAAGAAATTACAGCAAGTTAAACTACTTACTTGTTGAAGACAATCTTCAAGAATTCCTTTCCAGCGGATAATGAACTCTTTGTGTAATCTCGATCTCTTCGAAATCTTCTCTCGAACAAAAGCCGAACACAACCAATGGCTTCTTGGTTGTTCTTCCTTTGGAAGAAGGAAAGTGGTGGGACTTTTGTGTTTTGGAGAAGGGAGGAGAGTTGAGAGAGTAGAGAGAAAATGATTCTCTTCTTTTTGGTGAGATCCAAAAAATGAGAGATTAGCTTAGGAAATCCTTCTTGCAAAGGGTTTAAATAGTGGAAATTGATGGAGTTAAAATCTCCACATTATTACCACTTTACCACAACTATAGGTTATGCAAATCATATTTGCATACCATATATTATAAGATATCTCATATCTCATATTACAAATCACATTTACAATAATGTGAATTTATTAAATTGAATTACATTCAATTTAATTTCTCTCAATTAATTTCTCCAATTAACCCTAATTCAACAATTAGACTAACCTATAGTTTATTATGAATCTCATTCACATAAAACTATATATTATATCATTCATATCTCATATAAATGACATAAATACCTATAAGTGAAATTGAACACTTCAATTCACACCAAAAATATTAACCCTTCTTTTATCCAAGATTGAGCCAACCGAGGGACCTAATGGACCAACAGTGACGAGCTCCAATGATCCGAGATTAACCTATCAAACTCTTTGACCCAGTTAATCAAACTTCATTAGATACGATAACACTCCGCGAAAGCTCGTAGCTGCACTCCCGTCAGTGCAAAATATTACGTGTCTAGTTATATAACCAATGCCCATGAGTCGTCCCTTTACAGGTTGTTCGTAGACACGGTTGGGTCAAATTATCGTTTTACCCCCGTGTCTACTTCTTGTTCCTTAAGTCCCCACTGCTTCTTTAATGAACAACATATTGTGATGGTCCAACCATATACAACACCCTTCTCGGGCCAGTGAGAAGGTGGGCGCCCGTTGTCCAAGCCCTAGAGACAGCACTTAAGGGAACAAGCCCTCTAGTTTCCCTAAAGGCGGGAACGAGTGAATTCTATCTCGCGTAGTTAAGTTCCCAGCTCCCTACTTGGTCCTGTCCCTGAGAAGATAGGCATATTGCACGAGTAACTGTGACCACCCTCACCCGTACTAGTCAAAGGACAGACCCCCGCAGACAGGAGTCCGTAACACGCTCAGGATTCATGTCGAATCACTAATGGTCATCTACGAAGTTATTAGTCCTTACTGTCAACGGTGTTACATCAGTAGGTCTAACAATTCACGATCTGGTCTTGTACAATCTCATTGCATAGGATGCCCTCACTCGCATGTCAACCACATGAACGAGTCTGATCACCTCGTTTGTATCTTAATACAAAGCGAGTCGCATCCACAACGTATCGAGGATTAGGTCTCCAACCCTATCCATATACTGTAGACCGTTCGGGTCATTAACTCGAACGTGATCCTCCCTGTGTGTCCACTACACACCGTTCAAGTTCTAATTCTCTCATAAATTCAATGACCCTGAAGCTTAGTTTATTGGAAAAGTTTGTAAAATTTGCGAGACACAAAGTAATGAAATGAATAACACTTTATTAATTTCAAACAGTAATTTACAAACACGAGATTAGGACAAAAATCCCAACAAACTCCCACTTGGACTAAGCTAGTGGAGAAAATACATTTTTGAAATGTACATAAATTACAACGAAGTAATACAAATAAACTAGGGCATTGAATACCCATTTACACATCTCCCACTTGCCCTAGTCAGGAAGTACTCGAAGACCTAGACTCTCTAGGTGACCCTCAAACACCTTAGCCGTGAGGGGCTTTGTAAATGGATCAACTACGTTGTGCTCCGAGCGCTTATCTGCGTGGTATCATCACGTCTCATGGTGCACAATCTCCCGTATCAAATGATACTTTCGCTCAATGTGTTTGCCTCTCTTATGGCTCCGAGGCTCTCTGTGATGGAGATCTGATCTCCTTGAGCAGCGGAAACGTGTTTGAGATCTTAATTACTTGATTGTTTTGCTTAAAACAAAAACCAGTACATTGACAAAAAGAACAGAACAAGCATGCTAATTCTAAACTAATTAGGCATGGATTAATTGCATACAAACATGCTAAGTTTAATGATTAAACTAAAGAGAATAGAAGGAATACCTTTGTAGTTTCCAATTCTCCAAAGCCAAAGAACTCCTTGCTCCAAAAGAAATCAAAGCAACACACGTAAACTTCAAAAGTTCTCTGTTTTCTCTGTGAAACAACACCACCACTTGGATCACCTCCTATATCTCTGAGTTCTACTTAGATCCTCCTTTGTGGGAAGGATTCCAACAATTGAGAAAATTTGGGAATGAGAGTGTGGGAGAGAGATAATTCTTTGGACAACAATTCCACACTTGCCTCTATTGATCCATCGATCATTGCCTTCTTCTACCAGAGAAGAAGGATTCAGTGGGTAACTCCCCACTTCCCTATCGAGAGGGAGATGGGGAGTGGTGAGAACGTGTCCTCTTGACACGTTCCCATTTAATATTATATTAATATTTAATTAATAGTTAAATACATTAAATTAAATTATATTTAATTCATATATAATATTAAATAAATGATTAAATCACATTTAATCATTTTACCCTTTATCCTATTGTTTAATGTACATCTTATGCACATTAAATTATAACCTATAGTTTTCAAATATGAATCACATTCACATTTGAATTTGATATTTGAACTCATTTCAATTCTCTCAAGTAATTTAATATGAATCATATTCACATTAAATTTATAATATATAGTTCCAAAACTATATATTATATCGTATCAATATACAATAAATATATTCCCTAATGAGTTTGAACATTTCAAATTCAAATGATCTAAGAACCCTTTACGAGCTAGAAAGTGGACCTAATGAACCTACAGATCAGAAGCTCCAACGATACGAGATTGCTCGGTTAATCTCATTAACCTCCCAATCAACATTCGTTAACTGCGGGAACACTTTGCACTAAAGTCCCACAACTGTACTCTTCTCACTGCAGATATATTTCTGTGTCCATGGATATTGACCAATAACAGCAAGTCAATCCTTCACGAATGTTCGTAACACCAGCTGGGTCAAATTACCATTTTTTGTGGTCCTACCAACAAACAGAGTCCCTCTCGGGCCAATAAGAGGGTCGGACCCTTTGTTCAAGTCCCGAAGACACCACTTAAGGGAACATTCCTCTACTTATCCTAGTAGGCAGGAAGGAGTGAATTCCGTCTTGCTAAGTTAAGTTCCCAGCCGCTCACTCGGTCTTGTCCCCAAGAAGGTAGGCATATTGAGTTGGCGAATCTGGCCACTCTCACCCATACTAGTCAAAGGACAATCTCTCGCGAACAGGAGTTCGTAACCTACTCAGGATTGAGATCAAGTTGCCTAGGTCATCCTAGTGAAATAGAAACCTAACTAGTCAATGGAGTTCTGACTAGAGGTTACTATTTAGTGGTTCGGTCTTATGTAATCTCATTACATAAGATATCCCCACTCACATGTCATCTACACGAACACGTTAGGATCACAGTGTTTGTATCAAATACAAAGTGGGCCACATCCATAGTTTAACCAGGGTAAGGTACCCAAACCTTATCCCTAACTATAGACCCTTTAGGCTGTATCTCGAACCGAGATCCTTTTTATGTACATTACATTCGGTTAAAGATTCATTTAACAGCCTTGGATGTTTAGTTTATTGGATTTAGGGTTTAAATAAAGGCAAACTCGTAGATAACGAACAATAACACTTTATTGAAATAATAACACTTTATTACATTAATTAGAACATAATTACAAACTATGAGTTTTAGGGCACAAATCCCAACACTCTGGAGTTGGCTACTGCACCACTGTTATCACAGAACAGTGTGATCGGTCAGTTCATATTTGGAACAACTTCCAAATCTAACATGAACTTCCTGAGCCGAACAGTTTCCTTTGCAGCTTCACAAGCCGCAACGTACTATGCTTCCATTGGGGAATCAACGATGCATCCCTGCTTGATGCTTCGCCATACTACAACTCCTCTATTCAGAATGAAGGCTGACCCCGAAGTGGATTTCCTAGAATCCTTATCGGTCTGAAAGTCAGAATCTGTGTATCCCGTAAGGATCAAATCCCCACTTCCATACTCTAAGTTGTAGTTCCTCGGTCTCCTAAGATACTTGAGGATTGCCTTTATGGCTGTCCAGTGATCTAATCCTGGATTGGATTGATACCTACTGACAATCCGTACTGCATAATAGATATCGGGCCTAGTACACAATATAGCATACATCATGCTCCCTACAACTGAAGCATATGGGATCCGTCTCATATCCTTAACCTCTTGAGGAGTCTTAGGACACTGATCCTTAGACAAGTGAACCCCATGCCTGAAAGGCAGCAAGCCCTTCTTGGAGTTCTGTATCTTATATTTAGACAACATTTTGTCAATATAGGACGCTTGAGACAAGGCTAGCGTTCTGTTCTTCCGATTCCGAACTATCTGGATACCTAGAACATACTGAGCTTCTCTCAAATCTTTTATTAGGAATTGCGACGCTAGCGATTTCTTCACGTCAGAAAGAAATTCTACCTCATTCCCAATGAGAATAATATCATCCACATACAACGCTAAAAATGCCACAGTTTTGTCAACGATTTTCTTGTAGACACAAGGCTCGTCGACATTTTGATCAAAACCATAAGATTTGATCGCCTCATCAAACCTTATATTCCAAGATCGCGAACCTTGTTTCAATCCATAAATAGACCTATGAAGCCGGCAAACCTTTTGCTCTTGGCCTTGGGCAATGAACCCTTTGGGCTGGTCCATGTAGATGGTTTCATCAAGTTTGCCATTCAGAAAGGTTGTCTTGACGTCCATCTGCCATACCTCGTAGTCATAATACGTGGCAATGGCCAGAAGGATCCTGATCGGCTTTACCATGGCAACAGGTAAAAAGGTTTCCTCATAGTCAACCCCTTCAACCTGGGTAAAAGCCTTTGCCACTAGTCGGGCTTTAAAGGTCTGCACCTTCCCATCTACGCAACGTTTACGCTTGTAGATCCATTTGCAACCAATAGGTTTTACCCCATCTGGTTGATCCACAAGCTCCCAGACAGAATTGAAGTACATCGACTCCATTTCCTGGTCCATAGCTTTAATCCATTCGTCTTTGTCAACATCAGTCATTGCCTGATCATAGGTCAATGGATCCTCGCAGTCATCATCAGGAGTGACAACTGAGGTTTCAGCTAAAACCCATGTAACGATCAGGCTGTCTCACAACCCTCCCACTACGTCGAAGCATTCCCAACTCTTGGGAACGGATTTGACTAGACGTGATAGGATCAACAACACTTGTTGATGTACTAGCACCATCAGCAACTCTTGCTGACGTACTGTCCATTTCATTTAACACAATTTTACTCCTTGGTAAATGATCCCTGACGTGGTCTTCCTCTAGGAAAGTGGCGTTTGTCGACACAAGCACCCTATTTTCCTTAGGATCGAAAAACAGACCACCTCTAGTCTCTTTTGGGTAACCTACGAATAGGCACAATTTTGAACGGGGTTCCAGTTTCTTCGGGTTTAACACCAACACATGGGTCGGACATCTCCAAATTCTGAAATGGTGTAAACTACCTTTACGACCATTCCAGAGTTCGAAAGGTGTTTCACAAACACTCTTCGACGGAATGTTGTTCAAAATGTAAACCGCAGTCTCCACTACGTAACCCCAAAAAGAATCAGGGAGACGAGCATAGCTCATCATCGACCGAACCATGTCCAACAAGGCTCTGTTTCTCCTCTCCGATACACCATTCTGCTGTGGCATACCAGGTGCTTAGATTTGGGATGTAATTCCGTGTTCTGTCATATAGTCCTGGAATTCAGTGTCCATATACTCTCCACCTCGATCCGATCGAAGTGTTTTAAGCGATTTACCTTACAGGTTCTCAACCTCAGTTTTGTACTCCTTGAACTTTTCAAGAGTTTCAGACTTCTTATGCATTAGGTAAATATACCCATACCTCGAGTAATCATCGATGAAAGACACGAAGTATTCATAACTAACTCGTGCTTTAACATTCATCGGACCACATAGGTCAGAATGTATAAGCTCAAGGGGCTCCTTGGCTCTATATCCTTTTCCACTAAAAGGACGTTTGGTCATTTTGCCTTCAAGGCATGACTCACACACCGGTAAAGAGTTTTCTTCCAACTCGTTTAGAAGTCCACTCTTCACTAGTCTCTCAATCCTATTGAGATTAATGTGGCCTAACCGTTGATGCCAAAGATGGACATTTTCTTTAGGAGAAACTTTCGCTCTCTTAGTTCGCGCTTCTGCCGTTTTAAACAATTCAGTATTCAAAACACTTTTTACCGAATTAGGTTTCAAAATATACAGATTATTCTCAAGTGAAGCTGAACAAGTTAAGTTTTTATTTCGGGAAATAAACGCTTTATTGCCTTGAAAAGAAACGGAAATACATTGTTCTAAGACGAAGGAAATAGAAACGAGGTTTCTAGTAAACCCTGAAACTATATACATATTGTCCAACAAAATGTAATTCCTGCCAAAATGTAGCTTCACTGTGCCGACCGCTGCAGTAGAGACAAGCTCCCCGGATCCTACCCGTAGAGTCACCTCACCCTCTTGCATTTTCTTTGCGAGAATCAATCCCTAAAAAGAAGAACAAACATGGTTAGTGGCGCCCGATCCAATATCCAGCGAGTCACTCACTACTCTCTACTAAAGCGAGTTTTGATCCACAAGTAAATCACATTTACCTTGATTCTTCCTCTCGGCTAGGAATTTAGGACAGTTTCTCTTCAGTGGCCGCCCCCATTGCAGTGGAAACACTTTCCTTTCTCTGCAACTTCCTTGACCTTCTTGCCTTTTTGGGCGGCAGCTCGGTCAGTTTTACCCTTCTTCATCTTCTTCTTCTTCCCTTTCGGGTGAGAATGAGCTACAGGCTTTATCCTAGAGGTTGAACCCCTGTGATAAGACCTAAAGGCAACGTTTGCCTCAGCTTCCGACGTCCTGATCCTCATCAAGGACTGGAAGGTTTGCAGCTCGTTAAGAAGAGTAGTCAAAGTGTAGTTTATCTTGTTCATAACAGCGTTGCTACGAAACTGAAGGAAACTCTTCGGAAGAGTCTCCAAGATAAAACTGACTTGGCTCGACTCATCGATCGAAGCCCCGTTCATCTCTGCTAGATTAAAGTGGGTCATCATGTTTAGAACATGTTCACGGACAGACGACCCTTCTTTCATCCGTGCGTTGAAGACGTATTTGAGCGAGTCATGACGGACTTGAAAGGACTGTTGTCCAAACATTTTCTGCAAGGACTCCATGATCTCCTTAGCGGTGACCATCAACTCATGCTTCTTTGCCAAAACATCAGACATGCTGGCAATGATATAGACCTTGGTCTTTTCATTGGCCCTGATCCATCGATCGTATGCATCACGAACACTTCGTGATGCAGTCGAGCCCGACATCTGAAGACACTCCTCAGAGAGCACGAACTTTATGTCGTCAGTTACCAAAATTGTGTTTAAGTTATTTTTCCACGTTTGATAGTTATCTCCCACTAATTTGTCAGACGTGAGTAATGCTATTATTGAGTTAGACATGTTTTTAGCTGAAAAAATAAAAAACTTTGTGTTAGTCTCGCAAAAAACTTTTTGAAATCCACTCATGTTTTAGCAAAAAAATTGTTTCATGATCCATAGGTCATTTAAAATTTGCAATGATATCCTAAAGGTTTAGAATGACCGCCACCGAAGGGTGAACAAAACACTCCTCCACTAGGACGAGACTTTCTCGATCAGACCCTAATCCCGAAATAACTCTTATTCCATTAGGCGTCCAATTACCATTGTTCGGTTGAATTCATTAACTCGTAACAAATTCTGTGAGTGTCACCCTCAATCTTTAAGTTTCCAAGCATCCGTCCAAACAATAGCCACCGAAGGGTGAACCAAGAAGGAAAACCAACTAGGAAACTGTATCACTTTCAAGAATTCACGGTGTTTCGACTCCCATGATCAGGCCCTTCGAAGGGATTGTCTGGTCTCGGCCAAACTAGCAGGCAAATCATAGGCGTCTCACGGTTTTCACAGGTCCCGCTCCCACTCACTATAAGTACTGTAAACCCGAGATCATTCTTTAGAAATCAAGAAAGAAAAGGAAAAAAAATAAAACAAAAGGAATAAAGAAAATGAAGGAAATGTTTGGTTTTTGTTTTTTTTTTTAAAACAAAAGAAAAGAAAAGAAAGGAAAAGGAAAAATGAAAAGGGGAAAAGGAAAGTGGATGGTGGGACCCCACCTTTGTTTTTTTTTAAATTAACACATATCCCTTCGATTTTCTTCTCATTTTCAACAAGGAGAAGCATAGGGCTTCGTGGGAGAAGCAGAAAGGAAGAGGAAGAAGGTAGTTTTTGGGTTGAAGTTGCAGAAGAGAGGAGAAGAACTCAAAGTTTGTTTGTATAGCAGCAAGGTGAACAACTCAGACCAGTTCTGATATTTTGTTCATCTCGAGCTCCACAAGAAGAGGTAAGTGTTGCAGTTTGCTTTTCTTGAAAGCTAACTCATTTTTGAAGAAAGTACGTGAAGGAAGCTCGAGCCAATTCTGATTTTAAGTTGCTGTTTTGTGAAGAGGAACGCAGAAGACAGAATTTGCTATCAAATCCGAGAAGCCTCTAATGTTTTGGTTGTTCTGATATGTATACTTGGAGTTAGAAGCTCTAATTTGTATGGTTCGAAAGCTTATTGAATTTCCTACAACTTTTGTGAAGGCATCGTGAGTATAAAATGTCTAGAAGATGTTTTAAATATCAGGTTACATTTGTTGTGCAGCAGGAAATCCGAATCTGGAAACAGCAGAAGTCTGTTTTTAGGAAAGTAGCTTTCGAGGTATTTCTGAACCCATCTGTTGGGAATTTCGATTTCATGTCTTCATATATATTTTAGAGGGTTCAAAAAGGAAGAGTTTGGTATAAATTACATTATTTTTGGATAAGTAATGAAGAAGATATGACTGTTTGAATACAGGGCAGAAAATCTTAAAATGCTGGAAAATTTGAAAGTGTGTTTTCTTGTAATTTTAAGGTTAAAAAGCATGAGCTCGAGGTTCTAATGGTTGAATTTGGTTTGTTTGACAGGCCAAGAGCAAATAGGTCGAGTGTACGGGCCAAGATTCTAGTTTTAATATTGTGAGTGACAAAACGAACTTCAAAAGTGTTTATATGCTTGAATTATGTTTTAAGAAATGCAAGTTTTGCTAGAATGGAAGTTTTCAATGCTTTATGCTTTCTTTTTGAACACATGTTTATGAGTATTCATGTTTTCCTAGAAATGTTTTCAAGTATTCATTGTGAGCCTAAATGTCTTGATAAATTTATACATGAGCATATGTTTATTGAATTTCTAAAGTTGGAAATGCTATGATTTCGAGCGAGTATGTTTTAGCAAGTATGATTTAAAGATTTCTTGTTTTATTAACAAGCTGAGTAAGCTTGAGTTTTATGAAAGAAAAGATAAGCAGGCATGTTCAAATGTCTTCATGTGATTTTCTGAGATATTGAGCCCGAGGCTTTATGTTACCGCAGTGTGCACATGGTCTTGTTCTCGTTGTCGGCCCGAGTGTACATCGTGACAACAACGCTGCCGTGTCGTGAGTCTTTGGCGCGCGGCCCCACTCGACAAAAAGCGATGGGAGTGTTGGGCGGGCCCCACTACATCGTAGAATAAACGTTGGTTGTTACTGGGCGTGCCCTACACAACGTAGATTGTGACATGTTTTAAAAAGAGTTTATATCATTTACATGCCTTACGAGCTTTTAACGATATACTTGCTGGTTTTCCTGAAAAGCTCTTATGATTACACAGTTACTTTTAACATTTGATTACAGATGCATATGCTCATAGATGGCCAGGTGATATGATTTACGAGTTAATAGTTTTCTTTTAAACTCAAGTCACTCACTGAGCTTCATAGCTCATTCTTTCAGTGTTTTTCCCACTTTTCAGGTAGAGATCGAGCTCCCAGTGCCTGATAACCTACCATAGTCTGCTGGAAGCTCCACAAGTTTGATATGTTGTAGGTGGGTGGAGTTGTATAGAAAGTCTCTATGTATAGAAGAAGGACTATGAAGTTATGTTTATGTGTACATTTTAGGTTGTGGTTGTGTAAACCATGGTTGGGTATGTTTTTGGTTGTGATGTTCACATACGTTTCAGTTTTCCAGAGAGTCTTAAGTAGGGTTACTTCTTACGTAGGTTACGTAATTGTCAATATTCCACTGTGTTTTGTTTAAAGTGTTTCTTATACAAGTATAGTATGCTTATCTCAGTAAAGCAGGGGTCAGCAGTATCGTTAGAGAGGTGAACGATGATCGTTGGCTTCACACCGCCTGTCGGGCTAAGTTAGCGGTAGTTCGGGAGGGGTGTGACAACTTGCATCGAGCGATTAGCTCCATGGGAATGAGACAGAGCAAGTTAGCTCTAGAAGAAACTGAAAAGTAAATAGCAAGTTATTGAGTTAGTTCAATAGAACTAGCAGAGCATGATCCAAGTAAGGATAATAGTAAGTCCAGTCAGGACTAGAATGTGAATACAAGTCTAGGATTGTGCATTTGAGAGTATTCATTACATGTCTAGTATGTTGATATGTTAGAGAAGTCGTGCCACCACGTACTAGCGAGGCAGTGCGAGCATGATCGGGGCGGGGCGCAGGATCCTACCCAAGATCAATCCCAGTGGGGATCTAGTGCCCCGAGAGTCCAGATAGGGGCCAGAATTAAGCAGCATGCTAATTCCTCACAGGAGGTAGGTAAGCCATAGGGAGTAGGGCTAAGTAATCCAGACAAGACATATAGAATAAATCACCTAAAAGAATTAGGAGCCACAGTGTTTGAGGATTCCAAAGATCCAGCTGAAGCTGAGGTTTGGCTGAATAAGCTCGATAAATGTTTTGATGTGATGAGTTGCTCTGAGGAGCGAAATGTTAAGTTGGCCACATTCTTGCTGCTAAAGAAGGCAGAATGATGATGGAAATTGATGTTAGCCAGTTGTAGTGATGCACGTACTTTACACTGGTAAACTTTCAAAAGTATATTTGAAGAAAAATATTACCCTTGCACGTACCGAGAGGCAAAGAGGGATGAATTTTTAGAACTGAAGCAAGGGACACTTTGATGGTGTAGTATGAGAGAAGGGTATACCGAGTTGTCGCGGTATGTTGATGTGATTGTGGCATCCGAGAGTGACAGTGTCGAAGATTTGAAAAAGCATTACGTCTGAGATATCGTACCCATCCACAAACCATTGCAAAGTGGTGATTTTTTTTTCTGCTGCTAGTAGAAACGCTCTACATGTTGAGCAGACTATAGTAGAGGAGAAGTCAGTAGTGAAGCCTAGTTGTGGGCCTTCGACAACAAGTAGATTCCAAGGTCGTGAGCAGCGGAGGTTCACACTTGGAGTAAATGTTTCCAAGTCAATAAGACTTTAAGGATCGAGCTAGTAGCCGGGCATCGAGGCAGATGAATGTGGGTAGTGTTTATCAGAGGCAGAGTTAAAGAGGACCTAGTTAGTTTGTTTGATTGGCAGCAAGTTGCAGAGAGGGCAAGAGTCTATTGCCATATAGCAAGGAAAACTCCATGTGTGATTTGTTGCAAGAATCATCAAGGTCATTGTTTTGTGAGTGTTGGTACGTGCTACCAAAGTCACGGACAACCGGACATGTCAAGAGGATTGTCCACGGCTATGGACAACCGCCGCAGAGGGACTAGGGAGTTGAGTCCCAGACAGTTGAACAACCAAGAGTTTCAGTAGCTGCAAGAGAGGGCACCAACGGTGTCAGACTAAAGAGAATTGTAGGGAGACCTAGGCAACACGGAAAGGTCTACGCTATGACTCAGTAAGAAGCAGAAGATGCATCATATGTCATTACTGGTACGATTAGAATTTGTAATGTACCTGCACCTGTTTTAATAGAACCAGGTGCTACACATTTCTTTGTTTTTAGTATGTTATTGACTAAGTTGAATGGGAAGCTAGAATCTTTATGTTAAAGGTTAGTTATGTACACTCTAGTTGGTGATGTGTTACTAGTCAATGCAGTGTTGCGGGACTATGAGGTCTTAGTAGAAGGTCTCAATATGTTAGTGGATCTTCTTCCACTAGACTTGCAGGTGTGAGATGCAATCTTAAGGATGGATTTCATATTTACTCATTATGCTTCCAGAGATTTCCATATAAAGGAAGTTGTTTTCAAGAAACCAGGATTAGCTGAAGTGGTTTTATGGGATGAAAGAAAGATTATCCCTACGAGTTTGATTTCAGCATTAAAAGCTGAGAAGTTATTGAGGAAAGGTTGCACGACATTTCTTACACATGTAGTAGAGGTGCAGGAGGAAAAGCTAAAACCCGACAATGTTCTTGTTGTGAACGAATTTCTTGATGTTTTTCCCAACAGATCTATCAGGGGTTGCCACCTGATAGGGAAGTAGAGTTCACTATTGAATTGCTACCAGAAACAACACCTATTTCGCAAGCGTCGTATAGAATGGCTCCAAGTGAACTCAGGAGCTAAAGATGTAATTACAAGAATTAGTTGATAAGGGATACATCAGACCTAGTGCATCGCCTTGGGGAGCTCTAGTGTTATTTGTGAAGAAGAAAGATGGTACCCTTAGTTTATGCATTTATTATACACAGTTAAACAAAGTCACGATACGTAACAAGTATCCTTTACCCCAATAGATGACTTGTTTGACCAGCTAAGAGGTGCATCGGTGTTTTGTAAGATTGATTTAAGATCGTGGATATCATCGATTAAAGGTCGAGAATCGACATTCCTAAGACATTATCCAGAATGAGGTACGAGCATTATGAGTGTTTAGTAATGCCATTCGGTTTAACAATGCACTAGCAGTTTTCATGGACCTCATGGACAGTTTTTTCACCAGTATTTTGATAAGTTTGTGATAGTATTCACTGATGATATACTAGTTTATTCGGTTGACAAGAAAGCCCACGAGGAACACATGAGTATTATTCTACAAACACTACGCGATAAACAGTTGTACGCTAAATTCACCAAATGTGAGTTTTGGTTGAATCAGGTAGTGTTTGGGGTTAGTTGTTTCAACAAATGGAGTTGGTATGGATCCGCATAAAGGTAAAAGCTATGGTCAACTTAGAGAGACCAGCTAATGCGATAGAGGTACGTAGTTTCCTAAGCTTGGCAGGATACTGTAGATGATTTGTTGAGAACTTCTCACGATTAGTATTACCCTTAACAGTTTTAACAAGGAAGAATGTTAAGCTTGAATGGTTAGATAAGTGTGAATAGAGTTTTTCAGGAGCTGGAAACAAGGTTGATGACAATACCTATTCTAACACTTCCTGTAACAGGAAAAGAGTATGTGATTTACTGTGATGCCTCGAGGCAAGGTTTAGGGTGTGTGTTCATGCAAAAAGGAAAAGTAATAGCTTATGCGTCAAGGCAATTGAAAAAGCACGAATGTAATTACCCTACCCATGATCTTGAGCTAGCAGCGGTTGTTTTAGCATTGAAGATTTGGAGACATTATTTGTTTGGTGAGAGGTGTCAAATCTTTACAGATCATAAGAGTCTGAAATATATCTTTGATCAGAAGGAGTTGAATATGAGACAGAGAAGATGGTTAGAACTGATTACAATTATAATTGTACCATAGAATACCATCCAGGTAAGGCGAATGTGGTAGCAGATGCTTTGAGCAGGAAGTAAAGACTTCCTAGGGATGCCTTGTGTGGTATTCGAGCAACATTTTTAAGTACTCTAAGGGATTCTAAGGCAGCTGTGATTGCAGAGAATTCAGGGGGTCTCTTAGCTCAATTCCAAGTCAGGTCTTCACTTATAGCAGAGATTGTGAGAAGACAACCAGAGGATAGTAACCTGCAGAAAATGTTTGGAAAGTCCAAACAGGGCCCAGAAGTAGAGTTTAAGATGAGATCAGACGGGGCCATAGAGAGGCAAGGAAGACTATGTGTTCCGAGTGTTAGTGAGCTTAAAGATGCTATTCTAGAGGAAGCTCACAATTCAGCTACGCTATGCATCCAGGAAGCACCAAGATGTGTAAAAGCGTGAAGGGGACTTATTGGTGGCACGGGATGAAGCGGAGATAGTGACTATGTTGATAGATGTTTGATCCGCCAACAAAGAGTTAAACTCATTAGATGTAAGCAAGAAGGACTCCTTAACCCATTGCCGATTAGTCGGAATGGAAATGGGAGCATATTACTATGGTTTTTCTGTTTAGATTACCACGTACTTCAAGGAGACATGATGGTATTTGGTAATGGTGGATAGACTCACTAAGACAACACGATTTATACCGATTAAATCGACGTCTACACTTGATCAGCTTGCTAAGCTATACGTCGACAAAATTATGAGTCAATACGGAGTGCCAGTGTCCATAGTTTCAGATAGAGATCCGAGATTTACTTCTATGTTTTGGCCTAGCTTACAGGAAGCTATGGGGACAAAGCTGAGTTTTTGTACAACGTTACATTCTCAGACATATGGTCAGTCAGAGAGGACCATCCAGACCCTAGAAGACATGTTGAGAGCATGTGTCCTTCAAGTTAAGGGAAGTTGGGATACACACCTATCACTTATGGAATTCGCTTACAATAACAATTATCAGTCTAGTTTTGACATGGCACCATTTGAGGCTCTGGATAAAAGACCCTGTAGAACGCTCATATATTGGAATGAACTAGGAGAGCGGAAGCTAATCGCTCTTGAGTTGGCGCAAATTACAACGAACAACATTAAGGTAATAAGAAAGAATTTGAAGATAACTCAAGACTGTCAAAGAATTATGTAGATAAGCAATGGAAGGGCTTAGAATTCCAGGTCGGAGATCAAGTTTTCTTGAAGTTATCTCTGTGGAGAGGTGTCTTTCGTTTTGGAAAGAAAGGTAAGCTAAGTCCCGGATATATTGATCCTTATCAAGTAATGGGACGAGTTGGGCTAGCGACCTCACAGATTTGGAGTTGCCAACAACTAACTATCTCGAGTACATGATGTTTTTCATGTGTCCATGTTGAGGAAGTATATTCCAGATCCGGCACATGTGTTGCAAGCACAACTAGTTGAACTAAAAGAAGACATGAGTTACGTAGAGGATGCAGTTCAAATCCTCGACAGGAAAGAATAAATTTTGAGAAACGAGACGATCCCACTCGTGAAGGTTCGTTGGAGACATCACGGACTGGAGGAGGCAACCTGGGAATTAGAGGACCAAATGAAGAGGAAATATCTGACGATCTTCACCTAAGGACTACTAAATTTCGAGGACAAAATTTCTTAAGGGGGAGGTAAGTTGTAAACCCGAGATCATTCTTTAGAAATTAAGAAAGAAAAGGAAAAAAAAAAACAAAACAAAAGGAATAAAGAAAATGAAGGAAATGTTTGGTTTTGGTTTTGTTTTAAAACAAAAGAAAAGAAAAGAAAAGAAAAGGAAAAATGAAAAAGGGAAAAGGAAAGTGGATGGTGGGACCCCACATTTGTTTTTTTTTAAATTAACACATATCCCTTCGATTTTCTTCTCATTTTCAACAAGGAGAAGCATAGGGCTTCGTGGGAGAAGCAGAAAGGAAGAGGAAGAAGGTGGTTTTTCGGTTGAAGTTGCAGAAGAGAGGAGAAGAACTCAAAGTTTGTTTGTGTAGCAGCAAGGTGAACAACTCAGACCAGTTCTGATATTTTGTTCATCTCGAGCTCCACAAGAAGAGTTAAGTGTTGAAGTTTAATTTTCTTGAAAGCTAACCCATTTTTTAAGAAAGTTCGTGAAGGAAGCTTGAGCCAATTCTGATTTTAAGTTGCTGTTTTGTGAAGAGGAAGGTAGAAGACAGAATTTGCTGTCAAATCTGAGAAGCCTCTGATGTTTTGGTTGTTCTGATATGTATACTTGGATTTAGAAGCTCTAATTGGTATGGTTCGAAAGCTTATTGAATTTCCTCCAACTTTCGTGAAGGAATCGTGAGTAGAAAATGTCTAGAAGATGTTTTAAATATCAGGTTACATTTGTTGTGCAGCAGGAAATCTGAATCTGGAAACAACAGAAGTCTGTTTTTAAGAAAGTAGTTTTCGAGGTATTTCTGAACCCATCTGTTTAGAATTTCAATTTCATGTCTTCATATGATTTTTAGAGGGTTCAAAAAAGAAGAGTTTGGTATAAATTACATTATTTTTGGATAAGTAATGAAGAAGTTATGGCTGTCTGAAAACAGGCGTAAAAATCAAAAATGCTAGAAAATTTGAAAGTGTGTTTTCTTGTAATTTTAAGGTTAAAAAGCATGAGCTCGAGGTTCTAATGGTTGAATTTGGTTTGTTTGACAGGCCCAAGAGCAAATAGGTCGAGTGTACGGGCCAAGATTCTAGTTTTAATACTGTGAATGACAAAACGAACTTCAAAAGTGTTTATATGCTTGAATTATGTTTTAAGAAATGCAAGTTTTGCTAGAATGGAAGTTTTCAATGCTTTATGCTTTCTTTTTGAACACATGTTTATGAGTATTCATGTTTTCCTAGAAATGTTTTCAAGTATTCATTGTGAGCCTAAATGTCTTGATAAATTTATACATGAGCATATGTTTATTGAATTTCCAAAGTTGGAAATGCTATGATTTCGAGCGAGTATGTTTTAGCAAGTATGATTTAAAGATTTCTTGTTTTATTAACAAGCTGAGTAAGCTTGAGTTTTATGAAAGAAAAGATAAGCAGGCATGTTCAAATGTTTTCATGTGATTTTCTGAGATATTGAGCCCGAGGTTTTATGGTACCGTGTGCACACAGTGTCTTATTCATTGTCGACGCTGAGTGTACTCTCGTGATTACAGCCACTGCCGTGAGTCTTTGGCGGGCCCCACTACGACAAAGACGATGGGAGTGTTGGGCGGGCCCCACTACATCGTAGAATAAACGTTGGTTGTACTGGGCGTGTCCTACACAACGTAGATTGTGACATGTTTTAAAAAGAGTTTATATCATTTACATGCCTTACGAGATTTCAACGATATACTTGTTGGTTTTCCTGAAAAGCTATTATTATTACAGCTTACTTTTAACATTTGATTACGATGCATATGCTCATAGATGGCGGTGATATGATTTACGAGTTAATAGTTTTCTTTTAAACTCAAGTCACTCACTGAGCTTCATAGCTCATTCTTTCAGTGTTTTTCCCACTTTTCAGGTAGAGATCGAGCTCCCAGTGCCTGATAACCTACCATAGTCTGCTGGAAGCTCCACAAGTTTGATATGTTGTACGTGGGTGGAGTTGTATAGAAAGTCTCTATGTATAGAAGAAGGACTATGAAGTTATGTTTATGTGTACATTTTAGGTTGTGGTTGTGTAAACCATGGTTGGGTATGTTTTTAGTTGTGATGTTCACATACGTTTCAGTTTTCCAGAGAGTCTTAAGTAGGGTTACTTCTTACGTAGGTTACGTAATTGTCAATATTCCGCTGTGTTATGTTTAAAGTGTTTCTTATACAAGTATAGTATGCTTATCTGGTAAAGTAGGGTCAACAGGTATCGTTAGAGAGGTGAACGATGACTGTTGGCTTCACGCCGTCTGCCGGGCTAAGTTAGCAGGTAGTTCGGGAGGGGGTGTGACAAGTACTCTCTCCATCCACGATCATATTGACCCATACAAATGCCACCCGAAGGGGGACGCTCTCATTTGCCCCACAAGGCCGAGTATAGATCTCACGGTGCGGACTTAACGGAGATTTGTGATTGGAAAATCAAATGTATCTTATACACTTTATTTCCTCCCACTCAACACTTTATTTTATTAGGGATCGATTTAGATAAACCGGCTAAAATTTACCTAAGTCTACCAATATAACTCTTATATGGTATTAACCTAAGTTTATAATCACATTATTACTTAGGTCTATGTGAGTAAATTAAAACACTTTTAATTAACGACACTCACGATAAGTATAATCTAAGAATCTCTGGACCGAATTCACTCCTGTGCCGGTTTCGGAGTAGGGGTGTTCATGCAGCGTCAACTTAAATACCCCAGCCTTAGACAAAATCTTCCTTAGACAGAGTTACTAATTAGGTCACCATTCATAGACAATACTTTGATTTCCTAATTCTAATCTTATTAGAACTAGAAAACCTAAGTCTAATTATTCAAGTTCTAAAGACTTTAAAAATAATAATTAACTTAGGTTGCATGCATTTCTATGTTATAGTGTTTGATCATTCATCACATGAATAACTATATACTATAACAAAAATAATTTATCACATGAATATAAATGCATGAGCATACTTTAATTAAAAAAATATAACACTTATATTAATTAAATTAAAACATGCATTTAATTATATTATAATACTTATAATATAACCTATCATGCAAACTATATATTATAACTCTTATAATATAAATGATGCATGAAAAATGTTTAACCTAAGGTGGGATTTTAAATCTATATGACATACATTATGCACATGGAAATTTAATTAAAGCATACATCACATGCATAAAATAATTAAATAGCAAAAATAGACCGATTTTGACACCTAGGGGCAATTTATTTAATTAAATAGCATTAATATAACATTTATATTAATATTATTTAATAAAATAAATAAATAAATAAATAAAATACATTTTTTTACAATTAAAAATAATAAAAATCGGAAAAACTGCCCACTAAAATGAAGTCAACTGGCCACGTCTCGCGAAACTACTCCTTGAACCGCCCACTACGCGTGCGGCGTTGCAACGCCATGGGCAGCGTTGCAACGCTGCTGCGTCCAGCATCACGCCCCGTGTGCTCCATGCCGTGGCGTTGCAACGCTGCTCTACAGCCAAGCCAGCGCCCGCAAGGACAGCGTTGAGATGCCAATGAACAACGTCTCAACGCAATCGACAGAACAACAAAATCCTTTGTTGTTCTTCGTCGTTTCTCGCCTATTTCCTCTCCGATTTCTTCACACCAACTCTTGCTACGAACGACACGGACTTACAGACTCGATTTACAACAAAATGCTAAAAAACAACGGGCCTTTACATTGATGTCATCAACATAAATTGTAAATCTAAACTAGTGCCAAAAATCGAAATTATCCAAAATTGCAAATCAACATTCATCTCATGAATTAAGGCAATACCCACCTAATTTTAATGAAAAACAATGCATAACGAAGAACCAACAACTTGTCTCTGATACCAATTGAAGGGAATGAGAATCCCCGCACAGCGGAAGACGATCGAATCATCGTGGTATCGTTACGCTAGTAGAATTTCACTAAAATTAATTATCAAATAATTTAGGCTAAACATGCTCAAAAGGAAAGAAATTACAACAAGTTAAACTACTTACTTGTTGAAGACAATCTTCAAGAATTCCTTTCCAGCGGATCACGAACTCTTTGTGCAATCTCGATCTCTTCGAAATCTTCTCTCAAACAAAAGCCGAACACAACCAATGGCTTCTCGGTTGTTCTTCCTTTGGAAGAAGGAAAGTGGTGGGACTTTTGTGTTTTGGAGAAGGGAGAAGAGTTGAGAGAGTAGAGAGAAAATGCTTCTCTTATTTTTGGTGAGATCCAAAAAATGAGAGATTAGCTTAGGAAATCCTTCTTGCAAAGGGTTTAAATAGTGAAAATTGATAAAGTTAAAATCTCCACATTATTACCACTTTACCACAACTATAGGTTATGCAAATCATATTTGCATAACCATATGTTATAAGATATCTCATATCTCATATTACAAATCACATTTGCAATAATGTGGATTTATTAAATTGAATCACATTCAATTTAATTTCTCTCAATTAATTTCTCCAATTAGCCCTAATTCAACAATTAGGCTAACCTATAGTTTATTATGAATCTCATTCACATTAAACTATATATTATATCATTCATATCTCATAAAAATGACATAAATACCCTTTAAGTGAAATTGAACACTTCAATTCACACCAAAAACATTAACCCTTCTTTTAACCCAGATTGAGCCAACCGAGTGACCTAATGGACCTCAAAGTGATTTGAGCTCCAATGATCAGAGAGATTAACCTATCAAACTCTTTGACACGGTTAATCAACCTTCATTAGCTACGGTAACACTCCACTAAAGCCCGTAGCTGCACTCCCGTTAGTGCAGAATATTACGTGTCCACTGATATAACCAATGCCCATGAGTCGACCCTTCACAGGTTGTTCGTAGACACGGTTGGGTAAAATTATCGTTTTACCCCTATGTCTACTTCTTGTTCCTTAAGTCCCCACTGCTCCTCTAATGAACAACATATTGTGATGGTCCAACCATACAACACCTTTCTCGGGCTAGTGAGAAGGTGCGCACCCATTGTCCAAGCCACTGAGACAACACTTAAGGGAACAACCCCTCTAGTTTCCCTAAAGTGGAGCAGTGAATTCTATCTCGCGTAGTTAAGTTCCCAACTCCTACTTGGTCCTGTCCCCCGAGAAGATAGGCATATTGGGCGATAAATCGTGACCACCCTCACCCGCATTAGTCAAAGGACGGACTTCGCAGATGAGTCCGTAACACACCTCGTGATTCGTGATTGGTCGGGTCACTAATGGTCATCTACGGTTATTAGTCCCATTTGTCAGCGGTGTTACATCGTGAGGTCTAACAATTCACGGTCCGGTCTTGTACAATCTCATTGCACATGATGCCCTCACTCGCTTGTCAACCACATGAACGAGTCAGATCATCTCGTTTGTATCTTAATACAAAGCGTGTCGCATCCACAACGTATCAAGGATTAGGTCTCCAACCCTATCCATATACTGTAGACCGTTCGGGTCATTAACTCGAATGTGAACCTCCCTGTGTGTCCACTACACACCGTTCAAGTTCTAATTCTCTCATAAATGCAATGACCCTAGAGCTTAGTTTATTGGAAAAGTTTGTAAAATTTGCGAGACACAAAGTAATGAAATGAATAACACTTTATTAATTTCAAACTGTAATTTACAAACACGAGATTAGGAAAAAAATCCCTACACGTCCCCGTTGCAGTAGAAACACTTTCCTTTCTCCGCAACTTCTTTGACCTTCTTGCCCTTGTGGGCGGGAGCGCGGTCAACTTTGCTCTTCTTCAACTTTTTCTTCTTCCCTTCCAGGCCTGAAGAACCCACAGACTTCGTCCCAGAGGTCAAACCACTGTGAAAGGACCTGAAGGCAACATTTACCTCAGCTTCCGATCCCTTGACTCGCATCAGGGACTGGAAGATCTGTAGTTCGTTGTGTAGGGTGGTCAGATTGTAACTAATTTTGTTCATAACAGCATTGCTATGAAACTGAAGGAAACTTTTCGGAAGAGTCTCCAAAATAAAGCTGACCTGACTCGACTCGTCGATCGAAGCACCGTTCATTTTTTCAGGTTAAAGTGGGTCATCATATCGAGAACATGTTCTTGGACAAACGCCCCTTCCTTCATCTTTGCATTGAACACATGTTTGAGTGAGTCGTGCCAAACCTTAAAGGACTGTTATCCAAACATATTCTGCAATGACTCCATGATCTCTTAGCGGTGACCATGACCTCATGCTTCTTACCCAATACTTCAGATAAGCTGGCTATGATGTAGACTGGCCTTTTCATTAGCCTTGGTCCGTTGATCGTACGCATCACGAACACTTTAGGATGTGGTCGGGCCTGCCACCTGAGGACCCTCATCAGTGAGCGCAAACTTTAGGTTGTCGGTAACTAAGATCGTGTTGATATTATTTTTTCACGTTTAAAAGTTATCTCCTACGAGTTTATCAGAAGTTAACAGGGCTATTATTGAACTCGATATTTTTGTTGAAAAAGAAAACTTTGTGTTAGGTCTCGCAAAAACTTTTGTAAATCCAATCAGTTTTTAGCAAGTTTTATTCTATGATCCCTAAGTCATTAAAAAAAATGAAATAATACCCCAAAGGTTTAGAATGACCTCATCGTAGGGTAGACAAAACCACTCCTCCTCTAGGACGAGACTTTCTCGACCTGACCCTAACACCAGAATAACTCTTATTCCATTAGGCATCCAATTACCATTTTTCGGTCTGAATCCATTAACTCTAAATGAATCCCGTGAGTGTCACCCTCTATCTTTAAATTTCCATAGTATCCGCCCAAACCTTAGCCACTGTAGGTAGGACTACGAAGGGAAACCAACAAGAAAATCGTATCCCTTTCGAGAATTCACGGTGTTCCGACTCCCATGATCAAGGCCCTTCGTAGGGATTGTCTGGTCCAAGCCAAACTAGCAGGCGGATCATGGGTGTCTCACTTTGTGAATCGATAGAAGAGATTGTGGGTACCGTTTTCACAGGTCTCGCTCCCATTTGCGCCACGAGGCCGAGTATGGATCTCACGGTGTGAACTTCACAGAGATTTGTGGATGGAAAATTAAATGTATCTTATACACTTTATTTCCTCCTACTCAACATTTTAGTTGAATCGGGATTGGCCTAGATAAACTGACTATATTTACCTAAGTCTACCAATATAACTCTTATATTGGATTAGCCTAAGTCTATAATCATATCATTAACTTAGGTCTATGTGAGTATATTTAATTAACTCTTAATTAACGACACTAACGTAAATATAACCTATGAATCTCCACACCAGATTCACTCCCAGGTCAGTTCCCAAGTAGGAGTGTCCCGCAAAGGGTCAGCTTAAATACCCCAGCCTTAGACATAACTTTTCTTAGACAGAGTTACTAATTAGTCACCATTCATAAGTCATATTGATTTCCTAATTCTAATCTTATTAGAATTAGAAAACCTAAGTCTAATTATTCAAGTTCTAAACCATTTAAACTAATTATTAACTTAGGTTACATGCATTTCTATGTTATAGTGCTTGATTATTCATCACATGAATAATTAAACTATATAACATACATACATCACATGTATAAATGCATGTCAATGCTTTTAATCTAAGTAATATAACTCTTATATTAATTAAATTAAAACATGCATCATATTATAACTCTTATAACATAATCCTATCATGCACACTATATATTATAACTCTTATAATATAAAATAATGCATGAAATGCTTAACCTAAGGTGAGATTTTAAATCTATATAACATACATTATGCACATAGAAATAAATCATACAACACTTGCATAACTTAATAAAATAAATAGCAAAATTGGACCGATTTTGGCACCCTAGGGACATTAATTTAATTAATAACATTAAAATAACAATTATATTAATATTAATTAAATTAAATTAATTAAAACTTAATTTTACAAAATAAAATTAAATAAAATACATTAATTTTTGGAAAAACCACCAAAAACTGCCCCTCTAGGCCACTCTCGCGCGGATTGCTCGTGCAACTGCCATACTACGTTGTAGCTTTGCAACGTCGTGGCCAGCGTTGCAACGCTGCAACGCTCAGCTCAAGCTAGCGTTCCCAACGCTCGCGGCGTTGCGACTGATCTGCATGCGCGCCTCTCTCTCGCACGGATGACGTTGTGACACTGATGAACAGCGTCACAACGCTATCCTCTGTACAACAACACCACTTGCTGGAATTCACCCATTTTCGCTCTGTTTCTTTACAGCAACTCTTGCCACGAACGACCCAGACTTACAGACTCGATTTACTTTCTAAAATGCCCAAAACCAATAGGCCTTTACATTGATCTCATCAACAGAAAAGTAAATCTATTATAAGTGCCAAAACCGAAAACATCCAATATGCAAACTGAAACAATCATCTCATGAAAATTAAGGCTACCCACCTAATTTTAAGAAAAACACAGAACACACATAGAAGAGCAACGTTTGGCTCTGATACCAATTGAAGGGAATGGATTTCCCGCAGCGAAAGACGTTGTGAAACGTCATTGATTCGTTGTATTTCTATTTTCTTAAAATTGAACATATCAACATACATTCTAGGCTAAACATGTAAAATCGAGAAGGAAAACAACAAGTATAAGGAATACTAATCTCTTGAACAACCTATCTTCGAAATCCTCCTCGATCACGATCTCTCTCGATCCAACGAAATCACGATCTCGATCCTCGAACTGAAGAACTAAAGGAATAAAAATCCTACGCAGCGGAAAAGAGATTGAATCGCTGTGGTATCGTTGTGAAAAACGTATTCTTAAAAATGAATCTATCACATAAATCCTAGGTTAAACATGCAATCAGAAGGGAAAAACAGTAAGGAATACTTACTTGTTGAAGAACCGGTCTTCACGTTTTCCTCCTCCAGTCACGAACTCTTCGCGAACAGCATCTCAACGAACTCGATCTCCTCGAACAAACCAACGAACCGGATACCTCCGCTAGGCTTCTCGGTTGTTCTCTTTTAGGTAGAATAAGAGTATGTGGGACTCCTTTGGTGAAAGGGGATGAGAGATTTGAGATGAGAGTTGAGAGAGAATTCTTGAGATCTTTTGGTGAGAAATCCAAAAAATGAACTTTCAAGTATCAAATCCTTCTTGCAAAGGAGTTTAAATAATGGTGATAAGTGGAGTTGAAATCTCCACCTATTTACCATTTAACCACAACCATAGGTTATGCATATCATATTTGCATAACCACATATAATAAGATATCTCATATCTCATTATACAAATCACATTTGTATAATTGTGGATTTTAAATTGAATCACATTCAATTTAATTTCTCTCAATTCAATTTCTCCAAATTAACCCTAATTAGACAATTAGGCTAACCTATAGTTTATTATGAATCTTATTCACATTAAACTATATAATATGTCAATCATATCTCATATAAATGACATAATTACCCTTTAATAAATTTGAACACTTCAAATCCACACAGAACTGTAAACCCTCTATTTATCAAGTTTGAGCCAACCGAGGGATCTAATGAACCTACAGGTGACGAGCTCCAATGATCCGAGACTAACCTATCAAACTTTTTGACCCAGTTAATCAACATTCATTAGCGACGGTAACACTCCACTAAAGCCCGTAGCTGCACTTCCGTCACTGTAAGACAAGTTGTGTCAATTGATATAACCAATGCCCGTGAGTCGACCCTTCACAGGTTGTTCGTAGACACTGCTGGCTCAAATTACCGTTTTACCCCTATGTCTACTTCTTGCTCCTTAAGTCCCCATTGCTCCTCTAATGAACAACAACGTTGTAATGGTCCAACCATATACAACACCCCTCTCGGGCCAGTGAGAGGGTGGGCGACCATTGTCCAAGCCCTGGAGACAACACTTAAGGGAACAACCCCTCTAGTTTCCCTAAAGTCGGGAACGAGTGAATTCCATCTCGCGTAGTTAAGTTCCCAGCTCCCCACGTGGTCATATCCCTGAAAAGATAGGCATATTGGGCGAGTAACTATAACCATCCTCACCCGTACTAGTCAAAGGACAGACCTCCGCAGACAGGAGTCCGTAACACGCTCAGGATTAAGGTCAAGTCACTATTGGTCATCTACGAAGTTATTAGTCCAATAATTTTAACGATGTTACATCAGTAGGTCTAATAATTCACGGTCCGATCTTGTGCAATCTCATTGCACAGGATGCCCCCACTCGCATGTCAACCACATGAACGAGTCAGATCACCTCGTTTGTATCTAATACAAAGCAGGTCGCATCCACATCATATCCAGGATTAGGTCTCCAACCCTATCCATATATCATGAGATGCTCGGTCATTAACTCGAACGTGATCCTCCCCAATGTCCACTACACACCGTTCAAGTTCTAGTTCTCTCATAAATTCAATGACCCTGGAGCTTAGTTTATTGGACAAAGTTTGTAAAAATGCGAGACACAGAGTGATGAAAGAAATAACTCTTATTTATTTCAATTGGTAAATTACAAACAAATACGAGATTAGGACATACATCCCAACAACAACAAGACACTTTCAAAGGGTCTTCTCGATTGTTCTCGAGAGGTAGAGGGAGAGTGGTGGAACTCCCTTTGGATTGGGTTTGGAGAGAAAGTATGGAATTGAGAGAGAGAGCTTGAGAGAGTTTTTCTTTCTCTTTGGATGTGAATTCCAAAAATGAGAATGAATGCTTTATGAGATGCCTTTGAATGCACCTATATATAATGGTGTGTGGTGGAGTTAAACCTCCACCAATTCACCATTTTACCACAATCATATGATATGCAAATCATATTTGCATATCACATAATATAAGGTATCTCATACCTTATTATACAAATCTCATTTGCATAATTGTGGAATTTTAAATTGAATCATATTCAATTTAATTTCTCCCAATTCAATTTCTCCAAATTAACATTAATTATTCAATTATGCTATTCCATAGTTTATTATAAATCTCACTCACATCAAACTATATATTATGTCCACTATATCACATATAAATGATATAAATACCCATTAATGAATTTGAACATTTCAAATCCACTCCAAACTGTAAACCCTCATTTGTCCAATTTGAGCCAACCGAGGGACCTAATGGACCTACAGATGACGAGCTCCAATGATACGAGATTAACCTGTCAAACTCTTTGACCTAGTTAATCAACATCCATTAGCTACGGTAACACTCCATGAAAGCCCGTAGCTGCACTCCCATCACTGTAGGACAAGTTGTGTCCATCGATATAACCAATGTTCGTAGTCACAGTCGGGTCAAATTACCGTTTTACCCTTGTGTCTACTTCTTGTTCCTTAAGTTGCACTGCTCCTGAATAAACAACTACGTTGCATGGTCCAACCATAAAAATGAAGGGAATTGAATCCCAAGCGGAAGCGATTGATCGCATGTGCACTTAATTGTGTTACATAGAAGTTGCTAAAAAACAAAGCATACTAGTTTGAAAGCATAGATGTCTAGAAGGTTACCTTTGAAGACCAATTCTTACGGTAGTTCCTCGTCGTCAACGATCTCTTCTTCTCTACGACCAAATTCACGAACACCACCAAAAGGACTTCTTGGTTTTTCTCTAGGATAGGGAGAGAAAGGGATCTTCTTTTGGTATTAGGGAAAATTGTGAGATTTAGAGAGAGAGATGTTATTTTGCTAGAGTTCCAAAACTTTGCAAATGCTTCAAGTGACCTAAATTGCATCCAAAAAGATGCTTTTATAGGCAATGTGGGTGGAGACAAATTCTCCACCCATCTTGCCACTAACTCCACATATTATGCATTATGTGTCAAACACCTTATTATATGAATCATATTCACATAATATGGAGAAATTGGATTTAATTAAATCCAATTTCATCTCTTTAAAATTCTACCATTAGTTGTGTCCTAATTCCATAATTAGACATAATAAAGTTCAAAATGAATCATATTCACATTGAACTATATATTATATCAATCATATCACATATAATTGATATAATCCCTAAATTGAACTTGAACATTTCAAATTCATTCCAAAACTTTTATGCCCTCTATAAATTCCATGTTGAGCCAACCGAGGGACCTAATGGACCTACAAATCATGAGCTCCAACGATACGAGATTGACTAATCAAACTCATTGATCCCGTCAATCAACATTCGTTAACTACGAGTCACTCCACTAAAGACTCATAGTTGCACTCTCCTCACTGTAGGACAAGTTGTGTCCATTGATTTAACCAATGCTCATGAATCAACCCTTCACAGGTCGTTCGTAGTCACAACTGGGTCGAATTACCATTTTACCCCTATGACTACTTCTTGCACCTTAAGCACCATTGATCCTCTAATGAACAACAAGTTTATGGTTTGACCATAAATATTATCCCTCTCGGGCCAGCAAGAGGGAGGGGCCCCGTTGTTCAAGACCTGGATACAGCTCTTAAGGGAACAACCTATCTAGTTACCCTGGAACGGGGAACGAGTGAATTCCTTCTTGCGAAGTTGAGTCCCCAGCTCCCTACAAGGTTTCATCCCTGAGAAGGTAGGCATATTGAGTCAGCAACTGTGACCACTCTCACCCATACTAGTCAAGGGATAATGCCCGACAAACAGGAGATCCCAACTCGCTCAGGATTCAGGTTGAATCACTATTGGTCATCATTTGAATCATTAGCTCTAACCTATCAACAGTGTTACTGGATTAGTCTAACAATTCTTGGTCCAGTCTTGTACAAACTCTTTGAACAGGATGCCCCCACTCTCATGTCAACTACATGAATGAGCTGGATTACCTCGTTTATATCAAATACAAAGTGGGTCGCATCCATAGTGTTAACAGGATAAGGTTCCCGATCTAATCCATCTAGTATAGACCATTTGGGTGACATTCTATATGTGACCCTGGAGCTTAGTTTATTGGATTTAAGTTTGTAATTGCGAGAATACAAGTTGAAAGGAAAAATAAAAACTTTATTCATTTCATCAAATAATTACAAATACACGAGTTTAGAGCATAAATCCCAACAAACTCCCACTTGTCCTAAAGCTAGTGGAGTACATAAAACATTACAATAATGTAAATATAATAAACTAGGGCATTGAATACCCTTTGATACAATACTCCCACTTGCCCTAGTCAAGTTCTAATGTGTAAACCTAGAGTTTCTAGGTGACCCTCGAACACCTTGAGAGTCTTTGTAAACGGATCAACAACATTGTGCTCCGATGCTATCTTCGTGACAATCACGTCTCCTCGTTGTACAATTTCTCGTATCAAGTGATACTTACATTCGATGTGTTTTCCTCTTTTGTGACTACGAGGTTCTCTCGAGTTGGCCACGACACCGCTGTTATCACAATAAAGGGTTGATCGGGAAGTTCATGTTTAGAATGACTTCCAAATCAGTCATGAACTTCCTAAGCCATATTGCCTCTTTAGCCGCTTCACAAGCTGCTACATACTCAACCTCCATAGTGGAGTCAGCAATGCATCCTTGCTTGATGCTTCTCCAGACTATTGCTCCTCCATTAAAAGTAAACACTGACCCCGAAGTGGATTTCCTAGAATCCATATCGGTTTAGAAGTCAGAGTTTGTGTATCCTATAAGGATCAGATCCTTAGCCCCATACACGAGCACATAGTTCCTCGTTCTCCTAAGACACTTGAGGATTGATTTTACCGCAATCCAGTGATCTAATCCTGGGTTGGATTGATACCTACTGACAATCCCAACTACATAACAGATGTCGGGTCGAGTACACAACATGGCGAACATGAGGCTACCTACAGCTGATGCATAAGGGGCTCGTCTTGTTGGGGTTTGTGCCCTAAAACTCGTAGTTTGTAATTATGTTCTAATTAATGTAATAAAGTGTTATTATTTCAATAAAGAGTTATTGTTCGTTATTTTCGATATTGCCTTTGTTTTAACCCTAAATCCAATAAACTAAACATCCAAGGTTGTAAAATGTATCTTTAATCAATGTAGTGTACATATAAAGGATCTCGATTCGAGATACAAATTTAAAGGGTCTATAGTAAGGAGATAAGGTTTGGGTACCTTACCCTGGTAAAACTATGGATGTGGCCCACTTTGTATAAGATACAAACACTGTGATCCTAAGGTGTTCGTGTAGATGACATGTGAGTGGGGATATCCTATGTAATGAGATTACATAAGATCGGATCGCGAAATAGTAACCACTAGATGTAACTCCGTTGACTAGCTAGGTTTCTATTTCACTAGGATGACCTAAGCAACTTGATCTCAATCCTGAGCAGGTTACGAACTCTTATTCGCGAGGGATTGTCCTTTGACTAGTATGGGTGAGAGTGGGTAGATTCGCTAACTTAATATGCCTACCTTTTTGGGGACAAGACCGAGTGAGCGGTTGGGAACTTAACTTAGCAAGATGGAATTCACTCCTTCCTGCCTACTAGGGTAAGTAGAGGAATGTTCCCTTAAGTGGTGTCTCCGGAACTTGAACAAAGGGCCCGACTCTCTCATTGGCCCGAGAGGGACTCTGTTTGTTGGTAGGACCACAAACAAATTGTTCATTAGAGGAGCACTGGTACTTAAGGTACAAGATGTAACCCAGGGATAAAACGGTAATTTGACCCAGCTGGTGTTACAAACATTCGTGAAGGATTGACTTGTTGTTATTGGTCAATATCCGTGGACACAAAAATATATCTCTCAGAGTAGTGAGAAGAGTCCACCAATGAACTTTAGTGGAGTGTTCCATGATTAAGGAATGTTGATTAGGAGGTTAATGAGATTAACCGAGTAATCTCATATCGTTGCAGCTTCTGATCTGTAGGTCCATTTGGTCCACCTTCTAGCTCGTAAAGGGTTTTTAGATCGTTTGAATTTGAAATGTTCAAATTCATAAGGGAATAAATTTAATGTATATAGATACGATATAATATATAGTCTTGGAACTATATATTATAAATTTAATGTGAATATGATTCATATTAAATTATATGAGAGAATTAAATATTTGAAAGAGTTCAAATATTAAATTCAAATGTGAATGTGATTCATATTTTAAAACTATAAGTTAAAATTTAATGTGCATAAGATGTGCATTAAAACTATAGGTCAGAGGATAAAAGGATTAAATGTGGTTTGATCTTATGATTAATTAAATATATGATATTTAATTAATTAATTAATTAAATTTGATTTAATTTATTATATATTAATTAATTTATTTAAATTAATTAATGGGAACGTGTCAGGAGGACACGTTCCCATCTTCCCCACCAATTCCTCATCGATAGGGAGTGGGGGGAAGAAATTCTCTGTATAACTTCTCGAGGAAGAGAAGTCTGGGATTGTTCGATGAATTTGGTGAAATTGCTTCTCGTAGAATTCTCTCTCCCTATTCCCTATTCTCCAATTGTTGGATCCTTCCCACATAAGGAAGATCTAAGTAGAAACTCAGAGTCATAGGAGATTTTCTTACTGGTTGTGTCCTGTTGGAGAAAACAGAGACATTCTTTTGGGTTTCCTGTGTTGTTGTTTTTCTTGGAAGCAAGGAGTTGCTGTGTGGAAAAACTATAAAGGTAATCTTTCTTCTTTTTTAGTTTAATTGTTAAACACAACATGTTTGCATGTAAATTTCCATGCCTAATTAGATTAAAAGTATATGCTTGTTCTGTATTTTTACCAATGTATGGGTATTTGATTTTCAACCAAAACAAATTAGCAAAATTACGATTTTTAAACACGTTTCCACTGCTCAAGGGGATTGGATCTCCATCACGTCTCATATCCTCTACCTGTTGAGGTGTCTTAGGACATTGTTCCTTAGACAAGTGAGCGCCGTGTCTGAAAGGCAATAAATCCTTCTTGGAGTTTTGTATCTTATATCGAATCAACATTTTATCAATGTACGATGCTTGAGACAAGGCTAGTGTTTTGTTCTTGCGGTTCCGGACAATCTGGATCCCGAGAACGAACTGCACTTCTCCCAAATCTTTCATTTGGAATTGCGTAGCCAACCAGTTTTTAATGTCAGTCAGGAATCCTACATCATTCCCAATGAGTAGGATATCATCCACATACAACACAAGAAAAGTGACAGTACTGTTGATTATCTTCTTGTATACACAAGGTTCATCAACATTTTGATAAAAGCCATAAGATTTGATAGCCTTATCAAACCTTATATTCCAAGACCTAGAGGCTTGTTTGAACCCATAAATGGATCGTTTCAGCCTGCAAACCTTTTGCTCATGGCTTTGTTGAATGAACCCTTTGGGTTGGTCCATGTAGATGTTTTCGTCAAGATTGTCGTTCAGAAAGGTCGTCTTGACATCCATTTTCCATACTTCATAGTCATAATATGCAACAATGGCAAGAAGGATCCGTATAGACTTAATCATGACAACAGGAGAAAAGGTTTCCTCATAGTCAACCCCTTTTCGCTGGGTATAACCTTTTTCCACGAGTCTAGCTTTGAAGGTCTGTACCTTCCCATCTACACCACGTTTTCTCTTGTAGATCCATTTACAACCTATGGGCTTAACCCCATAAGGTTGATCCACAAGATCTCAAACGGAATTGAAGTATATAGACTCAATTTCCTGGTCCATGGCTTTTATCCATTTGTCTTTGTCAATGTCATTCATTGCTTGATCATATGACAATGGGTCCTCGCAGTCATCACTAGATGTGACAACTTGGGTTTCAGTTAAACCCATGTAACGGTCAGGCTGTGTAGCAACCCTCCCACTTCGTCGAGGCTCTCTCAACTGTTGAGATGGACAACTTTGACTAGAAGAGCTAGGGTCAACATGATAAGAAATTCAAAGAGGAATTTAAAAACTAATCTACCTTGTTAACAAAAAACAAGACTATTAGATCACAAATCTACAAACCCCAAATAAAAATGAAATCAAAGAAGCCAAATATTCTAATGTCAAAATGTTAAGTAACCCTTGACAATTGGATCTAACAACCTTACTTAAAGAAACAAAGACCTTTAGATAACTCAATTTTAAAGACCCCAAAACCAATTTTGAAAACCAACTCAAGTAAAGTAAAATCGGATTACCTTGTCGATCAAACATCTCAAGGCAAGAGAACTTGTATGAGATCCGAATCACTCCACAAGCAAGAATGATCAAGTTAAGCTTGAATGATTCTAAGCATGCAACCTAATCTACATAGAATTGCAAAGAAACATAACACTAGGCTAAAAGAAAGCTCAAGGCTCCTTTTGATTACATTTTCCAATCTTTTCTTTTCTTTTTTTTTTTGGATTACATGTGTGGCTATTTATAGACTTCAAAATTAAACCCTAAAGATAACCTATGACAATTTAAGGGTTGTAACTTACATCCCCATCAATACCATAATGTCCACTAGCTATTTTTTAACCTAAAACATTGAAAACAAAACTTTAAAACTGAAAATTACATTGAAATGACCATAAATCCGAGAATGATGTCTCTTTGTTAGCTTTGTAACTCTTTGTAACCATCCAAGAGTAAATGAAACACATCTTGAAGTATCTTGAAGCCCTTGTTGCATAAATGAAACTTATTGTTCTTTAATAAATGATGAGTTGCACTTGAGTTCATTGAATGCAACTTATGTTAAAATTCCATGAATTCAACTTCATTTAATTTGAATTCATGAGATGCATTGGTTCATATCATTCTCCCTTTCTTAAAAAAGATTCGTCCTCGAATGTACTTGTGAAACATTGCTACAAAACCATGTTAAGAAAACACAAAAGACCTCACAACACTCTCTCACATGTTTACACTCAAGGAAATGTAGATTACTTGTGTTTGCACTCATTTTCACAAATCAATCGATATAAGCTCTCATTCTTACCTCTCAATTATTTTGAAGTATCGAAGCGAAGATTTGCAATCTCATGGATTAGCACACTTTGAATACAAACAAGCAAAACTAGGCTTATGAAAAGAAAAGTTCAGAATGATGAACCTATGGAAATTTTATCTAAGGGCAGAAAAATTAAGAACAAGAATGTAACTCTCACAAATTAAGAACAATGGCTGAAATTTTAAATACAAGAGTTGCTATTTAAAACTAATGGTTGGACTTTTAAAATATATGAGTTACAATTTGAAAACTAATGACTTGAAAATTCATTGTGCAGAAATGTAACTGCCCAAATTTGATGTGTAACAACCAACTTTTGCAAATTTTCAAAGTGTAACAACTAAGAATGAATGCCAAATGGTTATATGAAACAAAAAGATCAGATCAAATTGGAAATTTTTCAGATTTAGCATGCTTTAGAGGCAAAAATAACAAGAACAAAAGAAGAACTCATGTTCTCAGGTATACAGGTTTTTTCAGAACAAGTTGTAAAAATGCATTCTGTTTACCCTTAAGAAAGGTGCATTAGAAAATTTAATAGAAGACAAAATTGAAGCTTAGACCCTAATCTACAATAATGATGAAGAAATCATGATGAAACTATTTGCAGAAATATGACTTTTCGGTACTTTTTCATAGACTACGAAAACTGGGCAGTTTGGGAAACAAAAAAAACTAAAACATGAAAATTTAAAACAAATTCAATATAAACGCAAAGGAAACATATATCCGATCTTAAGCCTAAGGCCCTGATATAAAAAATCTAATCTACCTTATTAACAACAAACAAGACTATTAGATCACAAATCCAAAAACTCCAAATCAAAATGAAATCAAAGAAGCCAAAGATTCTAATGTCAAAATGTTAAGTAACCCTTGACAATTAGATCTAACAACCTTGCTTAAGGAAACAAGACCTTTAGATAACTCAATTTTAAAGACCCCAAAACCAATTTTGAAAACCAACTCAAGGAAAGTAAAATCAGATTACCTTGTCGATCAAACATCTCAAGGCAAGAGAACTTGTATGAGATCCAAATCACTCCACAAGCAAGAATGATCAAGTCAAGCTTGAATGATTCTAAGCATGCAACCTAATCTACCTAGAATTGCAAAGAAACATAGCACTAGGCTAAAAGAAAGCTCAAGGCTCCTTTTGATTACATTTTTCAATCTTTTCTTTTCTTTTTTTTTTTTTGGATTACATGTGTGGTTATTTATAGACTTTAAAATTAAACCCTAAAAGATAACCTATGACAATTTAAGGATTGTAACTTACATCCCCATCAATACCATAATGTCCACTAGCTATTTTTTAACCTAAAACATTGAAAACAAAACTTTAAAACTGAAAATTACATTGAAATGACCATAAATCCGAAAATGATGTCTCTTTGTTAGCTTTGTAACCATCCAAGAGTAAATAAAACACGTCTTGAAGTATCTTGAAGCCCTTGTTCCATAAATGAAGCTTTTTGTTCTTTAATAAATGATGAGTTGCACTTGAGTTCATTGAATGCAACTTATTTCCATGAATTCAACTTCATTTAATGTGAATTCATGAGATTCATTGGTTCATATTACAACAACTTTTGTTGGTTTCTTAGCATTGTCAGTAACTTTTACTTACATACTGTCTAACTCTTTTAACATGATTTTAATTTTAGGCTTTTGATCCCTGATGTGGTTTTTCTCAAGAAAAGTCGCGTTTGTCGACACAAACACCCTATTTTCTTTAGGATCGAAAAATAGACCACCTCTCGTTTCTTTTGGGGAGCCCACAAACAGGCATAATTTTGAACGAGGTTCCAATTTCTTCGGATTTCTCACTAGCACATAGGTTGGACATCCCCAAATTCTTAAATGACATAAACTGCCTTTTCGTCCTTTCCGGAGTTCGTAAGGTGTTTCAGAAACACTTTTTGAAGGAACATTGTTCAAAATGTATACTGCAGTCTCCACTACATAACCTCAAAACTGTTGGGGTTTGTGCCCTAAAACTCGTAGTTTGTAATTTTGTTCTAATTATTGTAATAAAAAGAGTTATTATTTACAATAAGAGTTATTGTTCGATATTTACATTATTGCTCTTGTATTAACCCTAAATCCAATAAACTAAACATCCGAGGCTGTAAGATGTCTCTTGTACTGAATGTAATGTACATAAAAAGGATCTCGGTTCGAGATACAACCTAAAGGGTCTATAGTAAAGAGATAAGGTTTGGGTACCTTACCCTGGTAATACTATGGATGTGACTCACTTTGTATATGATACAAACACTGTGATCCTAACGTGTTCGTGTAGATGACATGTGAGTGGGGATATCCTATGTAATGAGATTACATAAGATCGGACTGCGAAATAGTAACCACTAGATGAAACTCCGTTGACTAGCTAGGTTTCTATTTCACTAGGATGACGTAGGCAACTTGATCTCAATCCTGAGCAGGTTACGAACTCCTATTTGCGAGGGATTGTCCTTTGACTAGTATGGGTGAGAGTGGCCAGATTCGCCGACTCAATATGCCTACCTTCTTGGGGACAAGACCGAGTGAGCAGCTGGGGACTTAACTTAGCAAGATGGAATTCACTCCTTCCCGACTACTAGAGTAAGTAGATAAATGTTCCCTTAAGTGGTGTCTCCGAGACTTGAACAAAGGGTCCGACCCTCTCATTGGCCCGAGAGGGACTTTTGTTTGTTGGTAGGACCACAAACAAATTGTTCATTAGAGAAGTACTCGTACTTAAGATACAAGATGTAACCCAGGGGTAAAACAGTAATTTGACCCAACTGGTGTTACGAACATTCTTGAAGGATTGACTTGCTGTTATTGGTCAATATCCGTGGACACAGAAATATATCTACAGTGAGAAGAGTGCACCTGCAGGACTTTAGTGGAGTGTTCTCGTAGTTAACGAATGTTGATTAGGAGGTTAACGAGATTAACCGATTAATCTCGTATCGTTGGAGCTTCTGATCGCTAGGTCCATTAGGTCCACCTTCTAGCTCGTAAAGGGTTCTTAGATCTTTTGAATTTGAAATGTTCAAATTCATTAGGGAATAAATGTTTATGTATATAGATACATTATAATATAAAGTTTTAGAACTATATATTATAAATTTAATGTGAATATGATTCATATTCAATTATATGAGAGAATTAAATATTTGAAAGAGTTCAAATATTATTTTAAATGTGATTGTGATATTTAAAAACTATAGGTTAAATTTAATGTACATGAGATGCACATTAAGACTATAGGTTAAGGGGTAAAATGATTAAATGAGATTTAATTGGTTTTAATTAAATGTGATTTAATATAATTAATTTGATTAATTATATTATTTAATTAATTAAATGAGAAACGTGTGTGAGACACGTTTTCCACTACCCCCTTATCTCTTCCTCACCCATCGATATATAAGGGAGGGAAGGGAGAGCTTGGGTTAATCGATGATTTTGGAGCAATTGTTGAATTGCTACTGAAAATTCTCTCTCTCTCTCTAATTCCCTTTCCTCAACCAAATTGTTTGGTCCCTTCCCACCAAGGTTGATCTAAGCAACTCAGAGATATAGGAGGTTTTCCAAGTGGTTGGTGTCTTGTTGGAAAAAGAAGAACAAAGGAGTTTAACTTGTTGTATTGTTCTTGGAGCAAGGAGTTGCTGTGTTGCAAATTGAAACTTCAAAGGTAATATTTCGAATTCCCTTTTAGTTTAGTTACTTTAAAGCATGCCTATGTTTGCTTGTCTAGTTCCATGTTTAATCTAATTAGATTAGGATTATGCTTATTCTCTGTTTTTTTTACCAATGTATTGGTATTTTTGTTTAACCAAAACAAACAAGCAAAATCGATCCATAAAACACATTTTCGTTGCTCAAGGGGATCAGATTCCTTTAAAAAACGAGTCAGAGAGATGAGCATAACTCATCATCAACCAAACCATGTCTAATAGGGTTCTATTTCTCCTTTTCGATACACCGTTATGCTGTGGCATACCAGGTGCTGAGAGTTGAGACGTTATTCCATGTTCTATCATATAGTCCTGGAATTCATGATCCATGTACTCTCCACCACGATCAGATCAAAAATGTTTTGATGGATTTACCTAAAATGTTCTCAACCTCAGTCTTATATTCCTTGAACTTTTCAAGTGCCTCAGGTTTCTGATGCATTAGGTAAATGTATCCATATCTTGAATAGTCATCTATAAAAGAGATGAAGTATTCATACCCACCTCGGGCTTTAATACTCATCGGACCACAAAGGTCTGAGTGTACAAGCTCTAAGGTTTCCTTGGCTCTGTAACCTTTTCCACTAAAAGGTCGTTCGGTCATTTTGCCTTCAAGGCATGATTCGCATACAGGTAGAGAATTTTCTTCTAACTCATTTTGAAGTCTGTTCTTCACCAAACCCTCAATCCTATTGAGGTTTATATGACCTAATCTTATATGCCAAATATAGACATTTTGTTTAGGAGATACTTTTTGCTTTTTATTAGTTCGCGTATTTGTTTTTCTAAATAATTCAGTGTTTAAAACCATTTTAACTAAATTAGGCCTTAAAACATACAAATTATTTTCAAGTAGAGTTGTACACAATTCTAAACCTTTCAATGAAATAAACGCTTTATTAAATTGAAACGAAATTGAAATACATTGACTAATAAGGCAAGAAACAGAAATGAGGTTTCTACCTAACCCTGGAACTATATACACGTAATAACAGTATTTTCTTGCCAAATAGTAGCTCCATTGTGCCCACTGCTACAGCTGAGACAACATCTCCATTTCTAACTCTGAATGTTATCTCCCCTTCTTGTCGTTGCTGCCAGAAGCTAGTTTCCTGTAAAGAAGAGCAAACGTGGTTAGTGGCCCCTAAATCCAATATCCAGGTAGAGTTATCACTCTCCACTAAGCATGTTTAAACATGAAGCAAATCAATTTACCCTCTTTCTTCTTATCGGTTACGTATTTGGGCAGTTACGCTTCCAGTGCCCATCTACGTTGCAGTAGAAAAATTTTCCTTTTTCTGCAGCGTCCTTGACCTTCTTGCTCTTCTGGGCGGCAGCGCGGTCAACTTGTTTCCCTTTGGCCACATTTTTTATATTCTTCTTCTTCCCTTTTGGGCCTAAAAAGGATCAAGCTACAGATTTGGTCCCCGAGGACGAACCTCTCTAAAAAGACCGTTAGGCAACATTTGCCTCACCCTCCTTTCGCCTGACTTTCATCAGAGACTGAAAGGTTGTTGGGATTTATGCTCTAAACTTGTGTAATTTTGATCAATTAAATAAAGTGTTATTTATTTTGATAAGATTACAGTCTTGCTTTTTAAATCCAATAAACTAAGCTCCAAGGTTATAACGTTTATCTTGAAATCAGTGTAGTGGACACTATTTGGGTTGACTTCAAGATTATAACCTAAATAGTCTATGGTATAAGAATAAGGTTGGAAACCTTATTCGTAACAACACCATGGATGCGCCCACTTTGTAATTAGTACAAATGAGGTAATCCAACTCATTCATGTAGTTGACATGCGAGTGGGGGCATCCTGTATGAAGAGTTCATACAAGATCGGATCGCAAATTATTAGTCTAACCAAAGGTAACAATCATAATGAGATAAGACTAGTAATTTATAGATGGTCATTAGTGACTCGACTGAATCTGAGCAAGTTAAAAACTCCCGCTTATAGGGGTTTGTCCTTAGACTAGTATGGGTGAGAGTGACTGTGAGGCCGACTCAATAAGCCTACCTTCTCGTGGACGAGAACCTCGTAGGTAGCCGGGAACTTAACTGTGCAGATCGAATTCACTCATTCCTCTCTCGAGGAATTAGATAGGTTGTTCCCTTAAGAACCGACTCGTGTCTTGAACAATGGGGAACCTCTATGAGGGTATGAGTCTAAGGTAGGACCATAGACTTGTTGTTCATTAGAGGATCGGTGGTGCTTAAGGAACAAAGAGGTAATCACGGGGGTAAAATAAGAATTTGACACAATTGTGATTACGAACAACTTTGTGAAGGGTCGACTCATGGGTAATGACTATATCGATGGACACAATAATATCTACAATGAGGAGAGTGCAACTACAAGTCTATAGTGGAGTGACTTGTAGTTAATGAATATTGATTAAGCTGGATCAAAGAGTTTGATCGATTAATCTCACATCATTGAAGCTCATGATCCAGTAGGTCTATTAGATCCTCCGTTGGCTCAATATGGTAATATTGAGGGTATAAAGTTAGGAGTGAAATTGAAGTGTTCAATTTCATACATGAGGAGTTATATCAATTATATATGATATAATTGATATAATATATAGTTTTAATGTGAATTAGATTCATATATAAACTATGTACTAAAGAGAGAATAAAGGAAGGGTAGGATGGTCATTTCCATCCCAATCCCCTATATATATGGTTGCATGAGATGCAACTAGGTTAAGTGGTTTTCATAGAATTACAAGCCCTCTCTTGTTGTGTTGTTGGAAGAGTTCCAAAACACACATCTCTCACAAAAACCTCACCTCTCCTAAAGGGAACCCACATTCCTCCCTCACCTAGAGAACAACGGAGAAGATCCGGTGGTCGTGTCTTCATACGTTGGAATTCCTGTTGCTGAGATCGTGATCCTGAGAGAGAGGAGCACTCGAAGAAAGGTTCTTCAAAGGTAATTTCTTTCTGTCCATTCTATTATATATGCTTAATCTTGTTATTTGGGTTCTTAAATAAATCGTTGTAACTAAATCAAGAGCGCGCGATTCGCAATCGCTTCCGCTGCGGGGACTTCGATTCCCTTCAATTGGTATCAGAGCCCAATTGCGTTCTTGATTTATGTTCTGGATTTTTCAAGAACAAGGTGAGATTTACTGTTTTTGCATGAGATGTATGAATGGTTTTGTAAAATTAGATGTTTTCAATTTTGGCACTTAGATTTACAATTTCCATTGAACTGTTCAATGTAAGGGCCCGGTGTTTTGGACAAATTTAATTGTAAATTGAGTCTGTAAGTCTGTGTCGATCGAGGCAAAGCGATTGCTGAGAAGATCGGAGCAAAAACGAGCAAGGAATGGTGATTCCATGTGATGTTCGTATGCGCGCGTTAACGCTGTTCATCGGCGTTGCAACGTTGCGCTGCGGGAGAAGACGCGCGACAGAGGCGCGCGTTACAGCGCGATCTCTCTAGCGCTTGCAACGCCGATGTAAGACGACAAAAGCGGCGTTAACGCCAGGCGCTTCGCAAATTTCAACAACGAGCGAAATGTATTTTTTTATTATATATTAATTATAAAAATGTTTTATATTTAATATATTTAATATATTTAATTTTAATTAATATAATTAGATTATATTAATTAAAATTATTTTCAGGGTGCCAAAATTGGTCTAATTTTTGCTATTTTAATTATGCAATTGTTGTGTAATTATTGTCATGCATAGTGTATGCTTGTATTTTAGAAATCCCACATTAGGTTAAGCATTTTCATGCATCATTTATAATATAAGGAGTTATATTATATAGGTTGCATGATTAATTAATATAAGGTTGTTATATTAATTTTTGGATAGCATTGACATGCATTACTTTTCATGAGATGAATATGCTATGAATGTCTTATTATTCATGTGATGAATGATCAAGCACTATAACATAGTATGCATGTCACCTAAGGTTAATTATTAGTTTTAAAATGTTTAGAACTTGGAAATAATAGACCTTAGGTTATCTAGTTCTAATTAGATTAGAATTAGGAACCAAGTAATTTATAAGCTATGATAAAAGAGGAACTCTGTCTAAGGAAAGTTTTGTCTAGGTTGAGGTATTTAAGTTGACGGAAACGGAACACCCCTACCTGGGAACTGACCTGGGAGTGAAATTTAATCAGAGAGTCTTATAAATTACAGTAGCGTCAGCAAGTTTATTAAGGGGTTAATAAACTAGAAATCCTAGGTTTAATATAAGGAGTTATATTAACAAACTTAGGATAAAATCAATGTGAGAGTTATATTGATTATCAATGTTAGAGTTATGTTGATAGAGTAAGGTAAAACCATTAGCCAGGTTTTAGCCTAAGAAAGATTGCTATAAACTTAAAGTATTCAGTGGGAGGAAAAAGTGTATGAGATACATATTTTTCCACCTACGCTATCTCCGGGAAGTTCACACCGTGAGAATCATACTTGGCCTCGTGGCGCAAACGGGAGCGTCCCCCTTCGGATGGTGTTTGTATGAGTTAATATCAAGGTGAATGGAGAGGGTACTTATAGTGAGTGGGAGCAGGTTTAGTGAAAACAAAACCTACGGTCTCTTTTGTCGGTTTACACCGTTAGACCACTATGGTCACTGTTAGTTTGGCTGGACCGCACAATCCCTCTGAGGGCTTGATCATAGGGATCTAACACAAGAACACACCGAAAGGGATAAAGATTTCCTTAGACTATTTTCCAATCTAGTCCTCCCTTGGTAGATTTTATTGGATCGAAACTCTGGGATCTAAAGACAAAGGGTTACACTCACGGGGTACATAAGTTGTGTATGTATCCGCATCAGAAAAATGGTAACTAAAACCTATAGGAATAAGAGTTATTCTGGTATTAGGTTTTGGTCAAGAGTGTCTTGATCCAGAGGAGGAGTGTTTTTTATTACCCTTCGGTGTCATACATTCTAAACCTTTGGAATATCATTGAAAATTATAAATGGCCTAGGAATCATTTGATAATTAGCTAAAACATGATTAGATTAGAGTTATAGCAAGAAACTCATACAAGTTTGTTTGTAAATATTTCAAAGAAAATGTCTAGCTCTCTATGATTTCCTTATTGGAAAAGTAAAAGTTAATCTGGAGAGAACATAGTGACTTGGAGAGGATGGACTCAACATAATCTTGGTTACACATGATCTTAAGTTTGTTCTCAATGAGGAGTGTCCTCAATTTCTGCTCAAAATGCATCTCAAGTTTTGTTGAGGATGCGTATGACCGCTTGGATTAATGCCAACGAAAAGGCGAAAGCCTATATCCTGGCTAGCATACCCGATGCTTTAGCCGGGAGGTTGGAGGGCAAGGTCTCACTTTCGAGAGATCATGGATTTTGTGCTAAATTTGTCTAGACAACCGTCCCAAACAAATTCGGCATGAAGCCCTAAAATTCGTTTATAACGCATGTATGAAGGAAGGAACATCGGTGAGAGAACATGTTCTCAACTGATTGCCCACTTCAATATAAGCGGAATTAAATGGAGCGGTCATAGATGAGAAATGTCGATTTTGTTCATCCTAGAATCTCTTCCAAGAGTTTTCAACGATTTCGTAGCAATGCAAATGATGAACAACATAGAGTATGATCTCGACTTCTACTGCTACATGAGCCGCAAAATTATCGCTTTCTTATGGATGATAAGAGACAACAAAATGGAGAGGCAAATTTGTTTGCTCATTCCAAAAGTTCTCGGATTTATTCATCCTGCGGGACTAAGAATCATGACCATACTTACGGACTTAAGAAGATACGTAAGAAGAGGAAAAGGAGCAGATAAAGAGCAACAATCGGCAAAGAAAAGTTGTTATTTGATAACATGTAGCTTAAGGGTTTATTAGAAACCTTATTGAAGGGAATTAGAATCACAGCGGTAAGACGATTGAATCGTCATGGTATCATCATGCAATGTACTTATTAAAATCGATCTACCTATTAGATCTAGGCTAAACATGCCGAGAAAAGATTACAACGATGAGGATAACTTACTTGTTGTAGATCGATTCAAAGAACCTCTCCTCCTGCATCACGAACTCTTGGCGCTCCTCGATCTCCACGAACTCTTCCCACGAACGGATCTCAAACACTACCAAAATAGATCTTCTTGGTTGTTCCTTTTAGGAGAAGGAAAGTTGGTGGGAACTTTCTTTGTTTTGGAAGAGGTGGAGAAATGAGAGAATAGAGAGAAAGCACTTTTGGATTCTTAGGTCAAAATCCAAAAATGACAACTTGTCTTTTCTTTTGCTTAACCTAAACCCATCTAACAAAGGGTTTAAATAGTGGAATGATGAAGTTCAAAACTTCACATAATTACCACTTTACCACAACCATATGTTATGTAAATCTCATTTACATAATTTTATAATGTAAGATATCTCATATCTTATGGTGCAAATCTTATTTGCAATAGTTGTGGATTTAATCAAATTGAATCACATTCAATTTATTTTCTCTCTATCAATTTCTCCAATTAGCCTTTAATTCAACAATTAGGCTAACATATAATTTATTATGAATCTCATTCATATTAAACTATATATTATATCATCTATATGATATAATTACTCTTAAAGTGAAATTGAACACTTCAATTTCAAACCAAAACGTTAACCCTTTTTTATTCCAGTTTGAGCTAACCAAGGACCTAATGGACCTCTGAAAGTGACGGGCTCCAATGATTTGAGGTTAATCACCAAACTCTTTGACCTTGGCCAACCAATATTCATTAGCTACAAAGTGACACTCCACTAAAGCTGTGAAATGTACTCCCATCGATGTAGAATATTACGTGTCCACTGATATAACCAATGCTCATGAGTCGACCCTTCACAGGTTGTTCATAGACACGGCTGGGTCAAATTACCATTTTACCCCTGCGTCTATATCTTGTTCCTTAAGTCCCCACTGCTCCTCTAATGAACAATATATTGTGATGGTCTAACCATACACAACACCTTTCTCTCGGCCGGTGAGAAGGTGGGTGCCCGTTGTCCAAACCACGAGACAAAGACTTAAGGGAACAACCCTCTAGTTTCCCTATAAAGGGAGAAGTGTGATTCCATCTCGCGTAATTAGGTTCCCAGACTCTCTACTTGGTTCTGTCACCAGAAGATAGGCATATTGGCGCGAGTGGCCGGGACCACCTCACCCGTACTAATCAAAGGGACGGACCGTGACGAGTCAGAGTCCGTAATACGCTCAAGATTCGTGTCGAGTCACTAATGGTCATCTACGAATTTATTAGTCTTTTCATATTAAATGTGTTATACCATAAAGTCTAATAATTCACGGTCCTGGCCTTGTACAATCTCATTGTACAGATGCCCCACTCGCATGTCAACCACATGAACGAGTGAGATCACCTCGCTTGTATCTAATACAAAGCGGGCGCATCCATTAGCAGTGTACCGTGATTAGGTTTCCAACCCCATCCTTATATCAGAGACCGCTTCGGGTCATTAACTCGAACGTGATCCTCCTTGTGTGTCAACTACACATCGCTCAAGTTCTAGTTTTCTCATATATTCAATGACCACGGAGCTTAATTTATTGGAAAGGTTTAAAATATTTCCGAGACACAAAGTGAAGAAAATAATAACTCTTATTAATTTCAAAACAATATTTTACAAACACGAGATTAGGACAAAAATCCTAACAAACTCCCACTTGGACTAAGCTAGTGGAGAAGGTACATTTCAAAATGTATTTGAATTACAATAAAAATTACAATAAACTAGGGCATTGAATACCTGTTTACACATCTCCCACTTACCCTAGTCAGGAAGCTCTCGAATACCTAGACTCTCTAGGTGACCCTCAAACACTTTAGCCGTGAGGGGCTTTGTAAATGGATCAGCTACATTGTGCTCCGATGCTATCTGCGTGGTATCACACGCCTCGCGGTGCACAATTTCCGTGTCGATGCAACTTGCGCTCAATGTGTTTACCTCTCTTATGGCTTCGAGGTTCACGTGAATTGGCTCTCGCACCATCATTATCACGCATCGCGCGTGATTGGCAAGTTCATATTTGGAACAACTTCCAAGTCTGTCATGAACTTCCTTAGCCAAACAGACTTCGCTTTGCGCCTTCGTGAAGTCGCAACATATTCTCGCTTCCATAGTGGAATCGAAGATGCATCCTTGCTTGATGCTTCGCGGACTCTGACTCCTCCATTCAAAATGAAGGTGATCCTCGAAATGGATTTCCTAGAATCCTTATCGATGCAAATCGTAATCTGTGTATCCCGTGAGGATCAAATCCCCACGCCCATACACTAAGTCGTAGTTCCTCGTTCTCCTAAGATACTTGAGGATTGTCTTTACGGTGCCCAGTGATCTAATCTGGATTGGATCGATATCTACTCGACAATTCCGACTGCATAACAAATGTCGGGCCTTGTACACAACATGGCATACATCGGGCTCCCCTACACCGAAGCATATGGAATACGCCTCATATCCTCAACATCTTGAGGAGTCTTAGGACACTGATCCTTAGACAAGTGAACCCCATGCCTAAAAGGCAGCAAGCCCTTCTTGGAGTTCTGCATCTTATATCTAGACAACATCTTGTCAATATAAGATGCCTGAGACAAGGCTAGTATTTTGTTCTTTCGGTTCCGGATTATCTGGATACCTAGAACATACTGAGCTTCTCCCAAATCTTTCATTTGGAATTGTGAAGCTAGCCATTTCTTAACGTCAGTAAGAAATTCTACCTCATTTCCAATGAGAAGAATATCGTCCACGTACAACACCAGAAATGCGACAATTTTGTCAACGATTTTCTTGTACACACAAGGTTCGTCGATATTTTGATCAAAGCCATAAGATTTGGTTACCTCATCAAACCTTATATTCCAAGACCTCGAAGCTTGTTTCAATCCATAAATGGACTTATGAAGCTTGCAAACTTTTTGCACTTGACCTTGGGCAATGAACCCTTTGGGTCGCTCCATGTAGATGGTCTCGCCAAGTTTGCCATTCGTAAAGGTCGTCTTGACATCCATCCGCCATACCTCGTAGTCATAATACGCGGCGATGGCCGTAAGGATCTGATCGACTTTACCATGGCAACAGTGAAAAGGTCTCCTCATAGTCAACCCCTTCAACTCTGGTAAAACCCTTTGCCACTAGTCGGGCTTTGTAGGTTTGCACCTTCCCATCTACGCCACGCTTACGCTTGAGACCCATTTGCAACCAATAGGTTTTACCCCATCCGGTTGATCCACAAGCTCCCGCATGCAATTGAAGTACATAGACTCCATTTCCTGGTCCATAGCTTTAATCCACTGCGTCTTTATCAACATCGACCATTGCCCGATTATAGGTCAATGGATCCTCACAATCATCGTTAGCGGTGACAACCGAGGTTTCATTTAAACCCATATAGCGATCGGGCCGTCTCACGCCCCTCCCACTACGTCGAGGCATTCCCAACTCTTGGGAACGGATTTGACTAGACGCGCTAAGGTCGAGAACGCTTCGACGTACTAGTTCCATCAAGAACTCTTGCGATATAATCGCCCATTTCATTCAATACAATTTTGCTTCTAGGTAAATGATCCGATGTGGTCTTCCTCTAGGAAAGCGGCGTTTGTCGACACAAGCACCCCGCTGTTTTCCTTGGGATCATAAAATGACCACCCCTAGTCTCTTTAGGGTAACCTACTTAAATAGGCATAATCTTGAACGGGTTCCAACTTCTTCTGGTTTGACACCAACACATGGGTCTGGGCATCCCCAAATTCTCAAGTGATGTAAACTTCCTTTACGTCCACTCTGAGCTCAAAGGGTGTTTACAAACACTCTTTGAGGAATATTGTTCAAAATATAAACCGCAGCTTCCACTGCGTATCCCCAAAAGGAATCAGGGAGACGAGCATAGCTCATCATCGACCGAACCATGTCCAACAAGGTTCTATTTCTCCTCTCCGATACACCATTCTGTTGTGGCATACCAGGTCTTGAGAGTTGGGACGTAATTCTGTTCTATCATATAGTCCTCGAATTCGGTGTCCATGTACTTCCACCTCGATCCGATCGAAGTGTTTTAAGCGATTTACCTAAGAGGTTCTCAACCTCACCTTATACTCCTTGAACTTTTCAAGAGTTTCGCACTTCTTATGCATTAGGTAAATATACCCATATCTGAGTAATCGTCTATGAAAGACACGAAGTACTCATAACCGCCCGAGCTTTAACATTCATCCGGACCACGAGGTCGAATGTATTAACTCAAGAGGCTCTTTGGCTCTATATCCTTTTCCACTAAAAGGACGTTTGGTCATTTTGCCTTCAAGGCATGACTCACATATCTTGGTAAAGAGTTTTCTTCCAACTCGTTTAGAAGTCCACTCTTCACCAGTTTCTCAATCCTATTGAGATTAATGTGGCCTAACCTTAGATGCCAAAGATGGGCATTTTCTTTTGGAGAAATTTTTGCTTTCTTAGTTCGTGTTTCATAGCTTTTAAACAATTCATGTTTAAAACACTTTTAACCGAATTGGGTTTTAAAACATACAGATTATTTTCAAGTGAGGTTTGAACAAATAACATTTCCTTTGAACGCAGAATAAACGCTTTATTTAATTCAAATGAAACGGAAATACATTGTTCAATTAAGCAGGAAATAGAAACAAGGTTTCTAGTAAACCTTAGGACTATGTACAAATTGTCTAACAATAAGTACTTCCCGCCAAAATGCAGCTTCACCATGCCGATTGCTGCAGCAGAGACAAGCTCCCCGGATCCAACCCGTAGAGTCACCTCACCATCTCGCGCGTGTGTGCCGCCAGAATCAATCCTCAAAAGAAGAACAAACGTGGTTAGTGGTGCCTGAATCCAGGAAGAGTCATTACTCTCCACTAAACATGTTTCTACCACAAGTAAATCATATTTACCTTGGTTCTTCCTCTCGGCCAGGAATTTGGGACAATTTCTCTTCCAATGTCCGCTTCTATTGCAGTGGAAACACTTTCCTTTCTCTGCAACCTCCTTGACCTTCTTGCCCTTCTGGGCGGCAGCTCGATCAGTTTTACCCCTCTTCATCCTCTTCTTCCCTTTCGGGCGTGAAGGAGCAACAGATTTTTTCCCAAAGGTCGAACCCCTGTGAGAAGACCTGTAGGCAACATTTGCCTCGCATTCCCGACCTGCTTTAGGGGACCGGAAATTCTGTAGCTCATTGAGGAGGGTCGTCGAGTGTAGCTAATTTTGTTCATAACAAAGATTGCTACGGCCCAAGGAAACTCTTCTAAAGAGTCTCCATGATAAAATCGACTGACTCGACTCATCGATCGAAGCCCCATTCATCTCAGCCAGATTAAAGCGGGTCATCATGTCTAGAACATGTTCACGGACAGACGACCCCTCTGTTAGGATTTTTGTCCTAATCTCGTGTTTGTAAAATATTGTTTGAAATTAATAAGAGTTATTTATTTCATCACTTTGTGTCTCGCAATATTTATAAACTTTTTCCAATAAACTAAGCTCGGGGTCATTGAATTTATGAGAGAACTAGAACTTGAACGGTGTGTAGTGGACACACAGGGAGGATCATGTTCGAGTTAATGACCCGAACGGTCTGATATATGGATAGGGTTGGAGACCTAATCCTGGATACACTGTGGATGCGGCCCGCATTGTATTAGATACGAGGCGAGGTGATCCGACTCGTTCATGTGGTTGACATGCGAGTGGGGGCATCCTGCAAATGAGATTGTACAAGATCGACCGTGAATTATTAGACCTACGATGTAACACCGCTGACAAGTGATGAGACTAATAATTTCGTAGATGACCATTAGTGACTCGACCAATCCCGAGCGTGTTACTTGGACTCCGCCTACTCACAGTCCATTTTTGACTAGTACGGGTGAGGGTGGTCACGCTTATACTCGCCCAATATGCCTATCTTCTCGTGGACGTAACCAAGTAGGGAGCCGGGAACTTAACTACGCGAGATGGAATTCACTGCGTTCCGGCTTTAGGGAAACTAGAGGGTTGTTCCCTTAAGTCGCCTCCGGCTTGGACAGCCGCGCGCCCACCTTCTCACCGCCCGAGAAAGGTGTTGTGTATGGTTGGACCATCACAATTTGTTGTTCATTAGAGGAGCAAAGGTGGGGACTTAAGGAACAAGAGGTAGACATAGGGGTAAAACGGTAATTTGACCAACCGTGTGTCTCTGAACAACCAATGAAGGTCGACTCATGAGTATTGGTTATATCGGTGGACACGTAATATTTTGCACCGACGGAGAGTGCGCCTACGGGCTATAGTGGAGTGTCACCGTAGCTAATGAATGTTGGTTAACCGGCCAAAGAGTTTGGCGGTTTAATCTCGGATCATTGGAGCCCGTCCATCGTAGGTCCATTAGGTCCCTCGGTTGGTTCCATCCGGATTTAAGAAGGGATAAAGTTTTGGTATGAAATTGAAGTGTTCAATTTCACCTTAAAACATTTATGTCATTTATATGAGATATGAATGATATAATATATAGTTTAATGTGAATGAGATTCATAATAAACTATAGGTTAGCCTAATTGTTGAATTAAGGCTAATTGGAGAATTTGATTGAGAGAAATTAAATTGGATGTGATTCAATTTAATAAATCAACAATTATTGCAAATGAGATTTGCAATATGAGATATGAGATATCTTATATTATGTAGTTATGCAAATGAGATTTGCATAACCTATGGTTGTGGTAAAGTGGTAAATATGTGGACATTTTAACTCCACTAATCCCACTATATAAACCCTTCTTTCAAGAAGGATGGTGATTGATTCTCTCATTTTTAGTTTTTCACAAAAGAAGAGAGAGAAACTCTCTCTATTCTCTCTCAAATTCTTCCCCCTTTTCCAAAACCAAAAGGTTCCCACAAGCCTCCTTTCTCCTAAAGAGAACAACCGAGAAGGCTTTTTGGTGGTGTTTGGTTCATCATCGTTGGAGAAATTCGTAGTATACGAAGGAGCACGAAGAGTTCGTGGACTTGAAGAGGATATTGTGAAGAAAGTCTTCAACAAGTAAGTAAAATCCATTCTTCTTGTTTTTTCTTCTTCTTAATTGCATGTTTAGCCTAGATCTATGTATTAGATCAATTTTAACAAAGACGGGTTTGCGTAATTGATACTTCGACGATTCAATCGTCTTCTGCTGCACGGGATTTTCATTCCCTTCAATTGGTATCAGAGCCATTTCGATTATTTCTTAATATGCACTGTTTTGTTAAAATTTGGTGGGTTTTTTTTACCATAATTCATGAGATGAATGTCTTGGTTTGCATAATGGATGTTTTCGTTTTTGGCACTTTTAGAATTATTTTCTGTTTGATGAGATCAAATGTAAAGGCCCGTGTTTTTAAGCGTTTTAGAAAATAAATCGAGTCCGTAAGTCCGTGTCGTTAGTAGCAAGTGTTGCTTTGTGAAGAAATCGGAGCGAATAGAGCATAAATCGACGAAGAACAGCAAAGGAGTTTGTTGTTCTGTCGATGGCGTTGAGACGCGCCCAACGGCGTCTCAACGCTATCCTCGCGATGGAGGCCTGCGCAGCGAGTAACAGCGTTACAACGCCCGGCGTTGAGAACGCAGTCGGCGTCGAGCGAGAGACAACAGCGTTACCACGCCGCCACTGCAGCGTTACGCTGTATGCGCAGCGTTGAGCAAGCGATTGCGCGATGCGAGGTCGTGGGATCAAGGCCTGTTTTGGGCGGTTTTCACACGTTTTATTTATTTATTTTAATAAATGTATTTTTATTATTTTTAATTTAATTATTTTATTAAATAATATTAATATAATTGTTATATTAATGTTATTTAATTAAATAATTGCCCCTAGGTGCCAAAAATCGGTCCATTTTTGCTATTTAATTATTTTATGCATGAGATGTATATTTTAATTAATCTCTATGTGCATTATGTATGTCATATAGATTTAAAATCTCACCTTAGGTTAAACATTTCATGCATCATTTTTATATTATAAGAGTTATAATATATAGTATGCATGATAGGATTATATTATAAGAGTTATAATATAATGTATGCATGTTTTAATTTAATTGAATATAAGTGTTATATTTTTTTTTTTAAATTAAAAGCATGCTCATGCATTTAATTCATGTGATGAATTATATTATGTTATAGTATATAGTATTATTCATGTGATGGATGATCAAGCACTATAACATAGAAATGCATGCAACCTAAGTTAATTATTAGTTTTAAAGTGTTTAGAACTTGAATAATTAGACTTAGGTTTTCTAATTTTCTAATGAGATTAGAAATTTAGGAAATCAAATATAACCTATGAATGGTGACTGATAAGTAACTCTGTCTAAGGAAGGTTTTGTCTAAGGCTGGGGTATTTAAGTTGACGCTTGCGAACACCCTACACGAAACCGACACAGGAGTGAATTCGATGCGGAGATTCTTAGGTTATATTCTCATGAGTGCCAATTAATTAAGTGTTAATTAATTTACTCACATAGACCTAAGTTAATAATGTGATTATAAACTTAGGTTAATACCATATAAGAGTTATATTGGTAGACTTAGGTAAATTTTAGCCTGGTTTATATAGGTCAATCCCTAATAAAAATTAAAGTCTTTGAGTGGGAGGAAATAAAGTGTATGAGATACATTTGAATTTCCAACCACAAATCTCCTTTAAAGTCCGCACCGTGAGATCTATACTCGGCCTCGTGGCGCAAATGGGAGCGTCCCTTCTGGATGGCATTTGTATAGGTCAATATCATCGTGGATAGAGAGAGTACTTATAGTGAGTGGGAGCGGGACTTGTGAAAACGAGACCCACGGTCTCTTCTTTCGATTCACACCGTGAGACGCCTATGATCCGCCTGCTAGTTTGGCTGGACCACACAATCCCTTCGGAGGGCTTGATCATGGGAGTCGGAACACCGTGAATTCCCGAAAGGGATACAGTTTCCTGGTTGGTTTTCCTTCTTGGTTCACCCTTCGGTGGCTATTGTTTGGACGGATGCTTGGAAACTTAAAGATTGAGGGTGACACTCACAGAATTCGTTAAGTGTTAATGAATTCGACCGAACAATGGTAATTGGACGCCTAATGGAATAAGAGTTATTCTGGGATTAGGGTCTGATCGAGAAAGTCTCGTCCTAGAGGAGGAGTGTTCTGTTCACCCTTCGGTGGCGGTCATTCTAAACCTTTAGGGTATCATTGCAAAATTTTGATTGACCTAGGGATCATGAAACAAATTTTGCTAAAACTTGATTGGATTTCAAAAGTTTTTTGCGAGACTAATACAAAGGTTTTCTTGATTTTTCAACAAAAAATGTCTAGCGCATTTATAACTTTACTCGCTTTTGACAAATTAGTGGGGAGATAACTATCAAAGTTGGAAAAACAACATAAATACAATTTTGGTACAAGATGACATTAAGTTCGTGTTATCTGAGGAGTGTCCTCAGATGCCGGGCTCGACCACGTCGCGAAGTGTTCGCGATGCGTACGATCGATGGATCAGGGCCAATGAAAAGGCCAAGGTCTATATTATTGCCAGCATGTCTGATGTCTTGGCAAAGAAGCACGAGTGATGGTTTCCGCTAAGAGATCATGGAGTCTCTGCAGAAATGTTTGGACAAAGATCCTTTCAGTGTCCGGCATGACTCGCTCAAATCGTCTTCAACGCCGGATGAAAGAGGGTCGCCCGTCCGCGTGAACACGTTCTAGACATGATGACCCACTTCCATCCGCCGAGATGAACGGGGCTTCGATCGATGAATCGAGCCAGTCGATTTTATTTTGGAGACTCTTCCAAGAGTTTCCTTGATTTAAGTAGCAATCTTTGTTATGAACAAAATTAGCTACACACCGACTACCCTCCTCAATGAGCTACTGCAATTTCCAATCATTGCATAGGGTCGAGAATGCGAGGCAAATGTTGCCTCATGTGTCTTATCACGAGGGTTCGACCTGCGGGGCGAAACTTGTTGCTCCTTCACGCCCGAAAGGGAAGAAGAGGATGAAGAGGGGTAAAACTGACCGAGCTACCGCCCACAAGGGCAAGAAGGTCAAGGAGGTTGCAGAGAAAGGAAAGTGTTTCCACTGCAATGGGGGCAGTCACTAGAAGAGAAATCGTCCCAAATTCCTTGAGAAAGAAGAATCAAGGTAAATGTGATTTACTTGTGATCAAACTCTGCTTAGTGGAGAGCGGTGACTCTACCGGATATATGGATTCGGCGCCACTAACCACGCTTTGTTCTTCTTTTCGAGGATTGATTCTGGCGGCCATTTGCGAGAGGGTGAGGTGACTCTACGGGTTGGATCCGGGGAGCTTGTCTCTGCTGCAGCGATCGGCACGGTGAAGTTAAGCTTTGGCGGGAAGTACTTATTGTTGGACAATTTGTACATAGTTCCAGGGTTTACTAGAAACCTTGTTTCAATTTCCTGTCTTATTGAACAATGTATTTCAGTTTCTTTTGAATTGAATAAAGCGTTTATTTCTTTCAAAGGGAATGTGATTTGTTCAGCTTCACTTGAAAATAATCTGTATGTTTTGAAACCTAATTCGGTCAAAAGTGTTTTGAATCTTTGAATTATTTAAAATCTATGAAAACACGAACTAAGAAAACGAAAGTTTCTCCAAAGAAAATGCCCACCTTTAGCATCTTCTGTTAGGCCACATTAATCTCAATAGGATTGAGAAACTAGTGAAGAGTGGACTTCTAAACGAGTTGGAAGAAAACTCTTTACTGGCAGTGTGAGTCATGCCTTGAGGGCAAAATGACCAAACGTCCTTTTAGTGGAAAAGGATATAGAGCCAAAGAGCCTCTTGAGTTAGTACATTCTGACCTCTATGGTCCGATGAATGTTAAAGCTCGAGGTGGTTATGAGTACTTTGTGTCTTTCATGAGCGACTACTCTAGATATGGGTACATTTACCTAATGCATAAGAAGTCCAAAACTCTTGAAAAGTTCAAGGAGTACAAGATCGAGGTTGAGAACCTCTTAGGTAAATCGCTTAAAACACTTCGATCGGATCGGGGTGAGAGTACATGGACACCGAATTCGGGGACTATATGATAGAACACGAAATTACGTCCCAACTCTCAAAGACTGGTATGCCACAAGCAGAGAATGGTGTATCGAGAGAGAGAAAGCAGAACCTTGTTGGACATGGTTCGGTCGATGATGAGCTATGCTCGTCTCCCGATTCTTTTTGAAGTGCGTGAGTGGAGATCATGGTTTATATTTTGAACAACGTTCCCTCGAAGAGTTTTTGTGAAACAACTTTCCGAACTCGGAGTGGACGTAAAGGCGCTTTACATCACTTCGGATTTGGGGATGCCCGACCCATGTGTTGGTGTCAAACCCAAAAAAGTTGGAACCCCGCTCAAATTGTGCCTATTCGTAGGTTACCCTAAAAAGACTAGAGGTGGTCTGTTTTATGATCCTAGGGAAAATAGGGTGCTTGTGTCGACAAACGCCACTTTCCTAGAGGAAGACCACGTCAGGGATCATGTACCAAGGAGTAAGATTGTATTGAATGAAATGGATATTCATCGCCAAGAGTTGCTTGATGGGGCTAGTACGTCAACAAGTGTTGTTGATCCTAGCACGTCTAGTCAAATCCGTTCTCAAGAGTTGGGAATGCCTCCACGTAGTGGGAGGGTTGTGAGACAGCCTGATCGCTATATGGGTTTAGCTGAAACCTCAGTTGTCGCTCCTGATGATGACTGTGAGGATCCATTGTCCTATGATCAGGCAATGGTTGATGTTGACAAAGACGAGTGGATTAAAGCTATGGACCAAGAAATGGAGTCTATGTACTTCAATTGCAGATGGGAGCTTGTGGATCAACCGGATGGGGTAAAACCTATTGGTTGCAAATGGATCTACAAGCGTAAACGTGGCGTAGATGGGAAGGTGCAGATCTTCAAAGCCCGACTAGTGGCAAAGGGTTTTACCCAGGTTGAAGGGGTTGACTATGAGGAGACCTTTTCGCCTGTTGCCATGGTAAAGTCGATCAGGATCCTTCTGGCCATTGCCGCGTATTATGACTACGAGGTATGGCAGATGGATGTCAAGACAGCCTTTTTGAATGGCAAACTTGATGAGACTATCTACATGGACCAGCCCAAAGGGTTCATTGCCCAAGGCCAAGAGCAAAAAGTTTGCTTTACTTCATAGGTCCATTTATGGACCAAACAGAGCCGAGGTCTTGGAATATAAGGTTTGATGAGGCAATCAAATCTTATGGCTTTGATCAAAATGTCGACGCGAGCCTTGTGTCTACAAGAAAATCGTTGACAAAGCTGTCGCATTTTTGGTGTTGTATGTGGACGATATTCTTCTCATTGGGAATGAGGTAGAATTTCTTACTGACGTTAAGAAGTGGCTAGCTTCGCAATTCGAAATGAAAGATTTGGGAGAAGCTTAGTATGTTCTAGGTATCCAGATAGTCAGGAACCTGAAGAACAGATCGCTAGCCTTGTCTCGGCGTCTTATATTGACAAGATGTTGTCTAGATATAAGATGCGAGAACTCCAAGAAGGGGCTTCTCGCCTTCGTGCATGGGTTCACTTGTCTAAGGATCAATGTTCTAAGACTCCTCAAGATGTTGAGGATATGAGACTGATTCCATATGCTTGGTGTAGGGAGCTGATGTATGTCATCTTTGTGTACTAGGCCCGACATTTGTTATGCAAGAGGGAATTGTCGGTGAGATATCACCCCAATCCGAGTTAGATCACCGGGGCCGTAGTAAAGGCAATCCTCAAGTATCTTAGGAGAACGAGGAACTACGACTTAGTGTATGGGAGTGGGGATTTGATCCTTACGGGATACACAGATTCTCGATTTTCGGGCCCGATAAGGATTCTAGGAAATCCACCTCGGGGTCACCTTCTTCTCGAATGGAGGAGTTGTAGTATGGCGAAGCATCAAGCGAGGATGCATCGATTCCACTATGGAAGCGGAGTATGTTGCGGCTTGTGAAGTCGCAAAGGAAGTCGCTTGGCTTAGGAAGTTCATGACAGATTTGGAAGTTGTTCCTAACATGAACTTGCCCATCACACTGTTCTGTGATAACAGTGGTGCAGTAGCCAACTCATGTGAGCCTCGGAGCCATAAGAGAGGCAAACACATTGAGCGCAAGTATCATCGATCGACACGGAGATTGTGCACCGCGAGACGTGGACTCCACGCAGAGATAGCGTCGAGCACAACGTAGCTGATCCATTTACAAAGCCCCTCACGGCTAAAGTGTTTGAGGTCACCTAGAGAGTCTAGGTCTCGAGAGCTTCTGAATAGGGCAAGTGGGAGATGTGTAAACGGGTATTCAATGCCCTAGTTTATTGTATTACTTCGTGTAATTTATGTACATTTCTAAATGTATTTTCTCCACTAGCTTAGTCCAAGTGGGAGTTTGTTAGGATTTTTGTCCTAATCTCGTGTTTGTAATATATTGTTTGAAATTAATAAGAGTTATTTATTTCATCACTTTGTGTCTCGCAATATTTATAAACTTTTTCCAATAAACTAAGCTCCGGGTCATTGAATTTATGAGAGAACTAGAACTTGAACGGTGTGTAGTGGACACACACAGGAGGATCACGTTCGAGTTAATGACCCGAATGGTCTCGATATATGGATAGGGTTGGAGACCTAATCCCACGGATACACCGTGGATGCGCCCGCTTTGTATTAGATACTGAGGCGAGGTGATCGACTTCGTTCATGTGGTTGACATGCGAGTGGGGGCATCCTGTGCAATGAGATTGTACAAGATCGGACCGTGAATTATTAGACCTCACCGATGTAACACCGCTGACAAGATGAGACTAATAATTTCGTAGATGACCATTAGTGACTCGACTTTGAACTCGACGGCGTGTTACGGACTCCGCTCACGAGGGTCCGCTTTGACTAGTACGGGTGAGGGTGGTCACGATTACTCGCCCAATATGCCTATCTTCTCGTGAGACGAGAACCAAGTAGGGAGTCGGGAACTTAACTACGCGAGATGGAATTCACTGCGTTCCGGCTTTAGGGAAACTAGAGGGGTTGTTCCCTTAAGTGCAGTCTCCGGGGCTTGGACAACGGGCGCCCACCTTCTCACTGGCCCGAGAAAGGTGTTGTGTATGGTTGGACCATCACAATTTGTTGTTCATTAGAGGAGCAGTGGGGACTTAAGGAACAAGAGGTAGACATAGGGGTAAAATGGTAATTTGACCCAGCCGTGTCTACGAACAACCAGTGAAGGGTCGACTCATGAGTATTGGTTATATCAGTGGACACGTAATATTTTGCACTGACGGGAGTGCAGCTACGGGCTATAGTGGAGTGTCACCGTAGCTAATGAATGTTGGTTAACCGGGTCAAAGAGTTTGGCAGGTTAATCTCGGATCATTGGAGCCCGTCACTGTAGGTCCATTAGGTCCCTCGGTTGGTTCCATCTGGATTTAAGAAGGGATAAAGTTTTGGTATGAAATTGAAGTGTTCAATTTCACCTTAAGAGCATTTATGTCATTTATATGAGATATGAATGATATAATATATAGTTTAATGTGAATGAGATTCATAATAAACTATAGGTTAGCCTAATTGTTGAATTAAGGCTAATTGGAGAATTTGATTGAGAGAAATTAAATTGGATGTGATTCAATTTAATAAATCAACAATTATTGCAAATGAGATTTGCAATATGAGACATGAGATATCTTATATTATGTAGTTATGCAAATGAGATTTGCATAACCTATGGTTGTGGTAAAGTGGTAAATATGTGGACATTTTAACTCCACTAATCCCACTATATAAACCCTTCTTTCAAGAAGGATGGTGATTGATTCTCTCATTTTTTAGTTTTTCACAAAAGAAGAGAAGAGAAACTCTCTCTATTCTCTCTCAAATTCTTCCCCCTTTTCCAAAACCAAAAGGTTCCCACAAGCCTCCTTTCTCCTAAAGAGAACAACCGAGAAGGCTTTTTGGTGGTGTTTGGTTCATCATCGTTGGAGGAATTCGTAGTATACGAAGGAGCACGAAGAGTTCGTGGACTTGAAGAGGATATTGTGAAGAAAGTCTTCAACAAGTAAGTAAAATCAATTCTTACTGTTTTCCTTCTTCTTAATTGCATGTTTAGCCTAGATCTATGTATTAGATCAATTTTAACAAAGACGATTTGCGTAATTGATACTTCGACGATTCAATCGTCTTCCGCTGCATGGGATTTTCATTCCCTTCACCCTCTTTCATCCGAGCGTTGAAAATGTATTTGAGCGAGTCATGCCGGACCTGAAAGGACTGTTGTCCAAACATTTCCTCCAAGGACTCCATGATTTTCTTAGCAGAAACCAATAGCTCATGCTTCTTTGCCAAAACATCAGACATGCTGGCAATTATATATACCTTGGCCTTTTCATTGGCCCTGATCCATCGATCGTACGTATCGCGAACGACACGCGATGCGGTCAAGCCCGACATCTGAGGACACTCCTCAGACAACACGAACTTTATGTCGTCATTCACCAGAATTGTATTGATGTTGTTTTTCCAGCTTTGGTAATTATCTCCCACTAACTTATCGGAAGCAAGTAAAGCTATAATAGCGCTAGACATTTTTAGCTGAAATTTTAAAAAATAACTTTGTATTAGTCTCGCAAAAAACCTTTTGAAAAACCAATCTAAATTTTAGCAAAAATGTTTTCATGATCCCTAGGTCATTCATAATTTTGCAATGATACCTAAAGGTTTAGAATGACCGCCACCGAAGGGTGAAGCAGAACATTCCTCCTCTTGGGCGAGACTTTCTCGATCGGACCCTAATCCCGAATAATAACTCTTATTCCATTAGGCATCCAATTACCATTTTTCTAGTCGAATTCATTAACACTTAACGAATTCTGCGTGAGTGTCACCCTCAATCTTTAAGTTTCCAAGTATCCGTCCAAGCAATAGTCACCGAAGGGTGAACTAAGAAGGAAAACCAACCAGAAATCAGATCCCTTTCGAAATTCATCGTGTTTCACTCCCATGATCAAGCCCTCCGAAGGGATTGTCTGGTCCAGGCCAAACTAGCAGGCAGATCATAGGTGTCTCACGGTGTGAATCGAAAGAAGAGACCGTGGGTCTCGAATTCACAAGTCCCGTTCCCACTCACTATAAGTACTCTCTCCATCCATGATGATATTGATCTATACAAATGCCATCCGAAGGGGGACGCTCCCATTTGCGCCACGAGGCCGAGTATAGATCTCACTGGTCTGGGACTTATCGGAGATTTGTGGTTGGAAATTTAAATGTATCTTATACACTATATTTCCTCCCACTCAGTACTTTAATTTTGAATAGGGATTGACCTAGATAATCGGCTAAAAATTACCTAAGTCTACCAATATAACTCTTATATCGTATTTAGCCTAAGTCTATAATCACATTATTAACTTAGGTCTATGTGAGAAAATTAATTAACACTTAATTAACGACGCTCACGTAAATATAATCTAAGAATCTCCGGACCGAATTCACTCCCAGATCGGTTTCCAGGTAGGGGTGTTCCGCAAGCGTCAACTTAAATACCCCAGCCTTAGACAAAACCTTCCTTAGACAGAGTTACTAATCAGTCACCATTCAAAGATCATATTTGATTTCCTAAAATTCTAATCTTATTAGAAAATTAGAAAACCTAAGTCTAATTATTCAAGTTTTAAACACTTTAAAACTAATAATTAACTTAGGTTTGCATGCATTTCTATGTTATAGTGTTTGATCATTCATCACATGAATAAGTATATACTATAACATAATTACCATTCATCACATGAATATAAATGCATAAGCATACTTTAATCTAAAATATAACACTTATATTAATTAAATTAAATATGCATTTAATTACATTATAACTCTTATAATATAACCTATCATGCAAACTATATTATAACTCTTATAATATACATGATGCATGATTATGGTCAACCTAAGGTGGGATTTTAAATCTATATAACATACATTATGCACATAGAATTTAATTAAAATCATACATCTCATGCATAAAATAATTAAATAGTAAAATTGGACCGGTTTTTGGCACCTAGGGGCAATTATTTAATTAAATAAAATTAATATAATATTTATATTAATAATATTTAATAAAATAATTAATAAATTAAATTAAAAAACGTTTTTATAAAAAAAACTGAAAAATAAACTAAAAAACAGAAATAAAACGTTAGTTAAGACTTGAACCCACGTCCTCGTGCATTTACTGTTGCAACGCTGTCGCCTACAGCGTTGAGGCGCGTCCTCAACGCCAGCGGCGTTGCAACGCTACATCCAGTGTTGCAACCCACCCTGCTGCAGGGCCATCTACCGCGGGCACAGCGTTGAGACGCCGTTGGGCAGCGTCTCAACGCCATCGACAGACAGCAACAACCTTGCCATTTTTTTGTCCGATTTTCGCCTGTTTCCGCTCCGATTTCTTCACGACAACTCTTGCCATGAACGACCAGGACTTACAGACTTGATTTACAACAAAATTGCCCAAAACAACGGGCCCTTACATTGATCTCATCAACATGATTGTAAATCTAATCTAGTGCCAAAAACCGAAAACATCCAATTCGCAAACGATACATTCATCTCATGAAAACATGGTAAAACACCCACCCAAATTTTAATAAAACAGTGCATCGATGATTGAACCATTGAGATGGCTCTGATACCAATTGAAGGGAATTAGAATCCCCGCGCAGCGGAAGACGATTGAATCGTCATGGTATCATCATGCAATGTACTTATTAAAATCGATATACCTATTAGATCTAGGCTAAACATGCTGAAAAGATTACAACGATGAGGATAACTTACTTGTTGTAGATCGATTCAGCAACCTCTCCTTGCAGATCACGAACTCTTCGCGCTCCTCGATCTCCACGAACTCTTCCCACGAACGGATCTCAAACACTACCAAAATAGATCTTCTTGGTTGTTCTCTTTAGGAGAAGGGAAGTTGGTGGGAACTTTCTTTTGTTTTGGAAGAGGTGGAGAAATGAGAGAATAGAGAGAAAGCACTTTTGGATTCTTAGGTCAAAATCCAAAAATGACAACTTGTCTTTTCTTTTGCTTAACCTAAACCCATCTAACAAAGGGTTTAAATAGTGGAATGATGAAGTTCAAAACTTCACATAATTACCACTTTACCACAACCATATGTTATGTAAATCTCATTTACATAATTTTATAATGTAAGATATCTCATATCTTATGGTGCAAATCTTATTTGCAATAGTTGTGGATTTAATCAAATTGAATCACATTCAATTTATTTTCTCTCTATCAATTTCTCCAATTAGCCTTTAATTCAACAATTAGGCTAACATATAATTTATTATGAATCTCATTCATATTAAACTATATATTATATCATCTATATGATATAATTACTTTTAAAGTGAAATTGAACACTTCAATTTCAAACCAAAACGTTAACCCTTCTTTTTATTCCGCATTGAGCCAACCAAGGGACCTAATGGACCTACAAAGGCGATTTGCTCCAATGATCTCGAGGTTAATCAGTCAAACTCTTTGACCCGGCCAACCAATATTCATTAGCTACGGTGACACTCCACTAAAGCCCGTGTCGTGCTCCCGTCGATGTAGAATATTACGTGTCCACCGATATAACCAATGCTCATGAGTCGACCCTTCACGAGTTGTTCATAGACACTACTGGGGTCAAATTACCGCTTTACCCTGCGTCTATATCTTGTTCCTTAAGTCCCCACTGCTCCTCTAATGAACAACATATTGTGATGGTCTAACCATACACAACACCCTTCTCGGGCCGGTGAGAAGGTGGGCGCGCTGGTTGTCCAAACCCCGGAGACAAAGACTTAAGGGAACAACCCTCTAGTTTCCCTATAGGCGGGAACGAGTGAATTCCATCTCGCGTAATTAGGTTCCCACTCTCTACTTGGTTCTCGTCCCTGAGAAGATAGGCATATTGGGCGAGTGGATCGGGACCACCTCACCCGTACTAATCAAATGACAGACTCAGATGACGAGTCCATAATACGCTCGAGGATTGTGTCGAGTCACTAATGGTCATCTACGAATTTATTAGTCTTTTCTCAAGTTAACGGTGTTATACCAAGAAGTCTAATAATTCACGGTCCTGCCTTGTACAATCTCATTGTGCAGATGCCCCCACTCGCATGTCAACCACATGAACGAGTCGAGATCACCTCCTTTGTATCTAATACAAAGCGAGCCGCATCCACAGTGTATCCGTGGATTAGGTTTCCAACCCCATCCTTATATCAGAGACCGTTCGGTCATTAACTCGAACGTGATCCTCCTTGTGTCAACTACACACCGCTCAAGTTCTAGTTTTCTCATATATTCAATGACCCCGGAGCTTAATTTATTGGAAAGGTTTAAAATATTTGCATGAGACACAAAGTGAAGAAAATAATAACTCTTATTAATTTCAAAACAATATTTTACAAACACGAGATTAGGACAAAAATCCTAACAAACTCCCACTTGGACTAAGCTAGTGGAGAAGGTACATTTCTAAAATGTATTTGAATTACAATAAAAAATTACAATAAACTAGGGCATTGAATACCGTTTACACATCTCCCACTTACCCTAGTCGTGAAGCTCTCGAATACCTAGACTCTCTAGGTGACCTCAAACACTTTAGCCGTGAGGGGCTTTGTAAATGGATCAGCTACATTGTGCTCCGATGCTATCTGCGTGGTCATCACGTCTCGCGGTGCACAATTTCCGTGATTAGATGATACTTGCGCTCAATGTGTTTACCTCTCTTATGGCTTCGAGGTTCACGTGAATTGGCTCTTCGCACCATCATATCACGAGCAATGGCGTGATTGGCAAGTTCATATTTGGAACAACTTCCAAGTCTCATCATGAACTTCCTTAGCCAAACGACTTTTTTGCGGCTTCACAAGTCGCAACATATTCTGCTTCCATAGTGGAATCGGCAATGCATCCTTGCTTGATGTTTCGCGAGACTACGCCTCCTCCATTCAAAATGAAGGCTGATCCTGAAGTGGATTTCCTAGAATCCTTATCGATCAAAATCGTAATGTGGTATCCCGTGAAGGATCAAATCCCCACGCCCATACACTAAGTGTAGTTCCTCGTTCTCCTAAGATACTTGAGGATTGTCTTTACTACCGCATCCAGAAGGATCTAATCTGGATTGACCGATATCTCACCGACAATTCCGATCGGATAACAGATGTCGGGCCTTGTACACAACATGGGTTTAGTAAAACCCAAGTTGTTATACCGAATGACAATCTGCGAGGATCCATTGACTTATAATCAAGCAATGGTTGACAAAGACAGATAAAATGGGTCATAGCCATGGACCAAGAAATGGAGTCTATGTACTTCAATTCTGTTTGGGATCTTGTAGATAAGCCTGATGGGGTAAAACTTATAGTTTGTAAGTGGATCTACAAGAGAAAACGTGGTGTATATGGGAAGGTGCAAACCTTTAAAGCTAGACTAGTAGCAAAGGGCTATACCTGTGTTGAAGGGGTTGACTATGAGGAGACCTTTTCACCGTTGCTATATGTAAAGTCTATTCAGATCATTCTTGCCATTGCCACATATTATGACTATGAGGTATAGTAAATGGATGTCAAGACAACCTTTTGAATGGCAATCTTGAGGAAACCATCTACATGGACCAACCCAAAGGGTTCATTAAACCGAGACAAGAGCAAAAGGTTTGCAGACTTAAAAGGTCGATTTATGGATCAAAACAAGCCTCTAGGTCCCGGAATATAAGATTTGATGAGGCTATCAGATCCTATGGTTTTGACCAGAATGATGATGAACCTTGTGTCTACAAGAAAATCATCAATAGTTCTGTCGCTTTCCTAATTCTCTATGTGGATGATATCCTACTCATTGGGAATGATGAAGGTTATCTTCATCGACATCAAGGAATGGCTAGCTACGCAGCCCAAATGAAAGATTTGGGTGATGCGCGATTTGTTCTTGGGATCCGCATTGTCCGGAACCGCAAGAATAAAACACTAGCCTTGTCTCAAGTATCATACATAGACAAAGTGTTGTCAAGGTTTAAGATGCAAGATTCCAAAAAGGGTTTGTTGCCTTTTAGACATAGAATGCATTTGTCTAAGGAGCATTGTCCTAAGACACCTCAAGGAGTTGAGGATATGAGACGGATCCCTTATGCATCGGCTGTTGGGAGCCTGATGTACGCCATGTTGTGTACTAGGCCTGACATCTGTTTTGTAGTTGGGATGGTCAGTAGGTATCAATCAAATCCAGGACTTGAACACTGGACAACGGTTAAAACAATCCTTAAGTATCTTCGGAGAACAAGGAACTACATGCTTGTGTATGGGGCTAAGGATTTGATCCTTACAGGATACACGGATTCTGACTTTTAAACTGATAAGGATTCTCGGAAATCTACCTCAGGGTCAGTTTTCACTCTTAACGGAGGAGCTGTAGTATGGCGAAGCGTCAAGCAAGGATGCATCGTTGATTCCACCATGGAGGCCGAATATGTAGCAGCTTGTGAAGCAGCTAAGGAGGTCGTTTGGTTAAGGAAATTCATGCTAAATTTTGATGTTGTTCCAAATATGACTTTGCCCATCACGCTGCATTGCGATAACAGTGGTGCAGTGGAAAATTCGAGAGAACCCCGAAGTCACAAGAGGGGAAAGCACATATTGCGGAAGTATCATCTCATCTGGGAGATCGTGCATAGAGGAGACGTAATTGTCACGAAAATAGCCTCAGAGCACAACATTGTTGATCCTTTTACAAAGGCTCTCACGGCTAAAGTATTTGAGATTATTTTTGTACAAAGGGGTTTAAATGCCCTAGTTTATTGTATTTACATTACTGTAATGTATAGTACTCCACAAGCTTTAGGTCAAGTGGGAGATTGTTGGGATTTATGCCCTAAACTTGTGTAATTTTGATCAATTAAATAAAGTGTTATTTGTTTTGATAAGATTACAGTCTTGCTTTTATAAATCCAATAAACTAAGCTCCAAGGTTATAACGTTTATCTTGAAATCAGTGTAGTGGACACTATGTGGGTTGACTTCAAGATTATAACCTAAATAGTCTATGGTATAAGAATAAGGTTGGAAACCTTATTCTGGTAACACCATGGATGCGACCCACTTTGTAATTAGTACAAATGAGGTAATCCAACTCATTCATGTAGTTGACATGCGAGTGGGGGCATCCTGTATGAAGAGTTCATACAAGACTGGATCGCAAATTATTAGTCTAACCAATGTAACACCGTTAACCGGATAAGACTAGTAATTTATAGATGGTTATTAGTGACTCGACCTGAATCCTTAGCAAGTTAAGAACTCCTGCTTATAGGGGTTTGTCCTTAGACTAGTATGAGTGAGAGTGGCCTGTAGTCGACTAAATAAGCCTACCTTCTCAGGGACAGAACCTCGTAGGTAGTTGAAATCTCCACCTATTTAACATTTTACCACAACTATAGGTTATGTAAATCATATTTGCATAACCATATATTATAAGATATCTCATATCTCATTTTACAAATCACATTTGTATAATTGTGGATTTATTAAATTGAATTACATCCAATTTAATATCTCTTATCCTAATTTCTCCAAATTAGCCCTAATTCAACAATTAGGCTAACCTATAGTTTATTATGAATCTCATTCACATTAAACTATATATTATATCATTCATATCTCATATAAATGACATAAATGCCCTTTTGTGATATTGAACACTTCAATTCACACCAAAACAGTAAACCTTCTTTTAATCCAGTTTGAGCCAATCGAGGGACCTAATGGACCTACAGTGACGAGCTCCAATGATCCGAAATTAACCTATCAAACTCTTTGACCCAGTTAATCACCATTCATTAGCTACGGTAACACTCCACTAAAGCCCGTAGCTGCACTCCCGTCAGTGTAAGATATTACGTGTCCACTGATATAACCAATGCTCATGAGTCGACCATTCACAGGTTGTTCGTAGACACTGTTGGGTCAAATTACCATTTTACCCTTGTGTCTACTTCTTGCTCCTTAAGTTCCCACTACTCCTCTAATGAACAACAACGTTGTAATGGTCCGACCATACACAACAACCCTCTCGTGCGGTGAGAGGGTGGGCACCCATTGTCCAAGCCCTAAAGACAAAGACTTAAGGAACAACCCTCTAGTTTCCTAAAGGCGGGAACGAGTGAATTCCATCTCGCGTAGTTAAGTTTCCAGCTCCCTACTTCGTCTTGTCCTTGAGAAGATAGGCATATTGGGCGAGTAACTGTGACCACCCTCACCCGTACTAGTCAAAGGACAAACCCCCGCAGACAGAGTGCGTAACACGCTCGAGATTGTGTCGAGTCACTAATGGTCATCTCACGGTTATTAGTCCATACCGCAACGGTGTTACATCGCAGGTCTCGATAATTCACGATCGGTCTTGTACAATCTCATTGTGCAGGATGCCCCCACTCGCATGTTAACCACATGAACGAGTCAGATCACCTCTTTTTTATCTTAATACAAAGCGGGTCGCATCCACAGTGTATCCAGGATTAGGTCTCCAACCACATCCATATACTGTAGACCGTTTGAGTCATTCACTCGAACGTGATCCTCCCTGTGTGTTCACTACACACCGTTTAAGTTCTTGTTCTCTCATGTATTCAATGACCCTGGAGCTTAGTTTATTGGTCAAATTTTGTATTAAATGTGTGACACAAAATGATAAATTAAATAACTCTTTATTAATTTCAAATAGTAATTTACAAACTATACGAGATTAGGACAAACATCCCAACAAAAGCATTATTCTCTTGATGAATTATGATAGGTGATTGAGCTACTGAAGATGATGGGGATAGAGAGCTCATCTTGTATTTCAGTTTTGAATAGGTTACGAGATCAGAAAATCAAGGGGTGCTCTAATACCATGTGGAGCTACAAAAGACCCTAATTTTCTGATGAGAATAATTCTTCACACTTCATTCATATAAAGATACGTATTTATACAGGAGGTCTATACTAACTAATCATCTATATTTTCCTATATTTTAGGAATATATTTGAATTCAAATTTAAATTCAAATCTAATAAAATATCTTGAATATCTACATAAAAGAATTCAAATCTAATACAATATCTTGAATATCTACATAAAATAACAGTTATTCAACACATTCCATTGAATTGTTTTCTTATGGTTGAAACCTCCTTTTGATTGCATTCGCTCCCTTCCGTAGGGGCCTTCCAATCGCCATCATTGTATGTACTATATATATGTTGGGATGTATGTCCTAATCTCGTTTTGTTTGTAATATTACCATTTGAAATAAATAAGTGTTATTTCTTTCATCTCTTTGTGTCTCACAATTTTACAAACTTTGTCCAATAAACTAAGCTCCAGGGTCATTGAATTTATGAGAGAACTAGAACTTGAACGGTGTGTAGTGGACACACAGTGGAGGGTCACGTTCGAGTTAATGACCCGAACGGTCTCACGATGATATGGATAGGGTTGAGACCTAATCTCGGATACGCTGTGTGGATGTGGGCCCGCTTTGTATTAGATACAAACGAGGTGATCTGACTAGTTCATGTGGTTGACATGCGAGTGGGGGCATCCTATGCAATGAGATTGTATAAGACCGGACCATGAATTATTAGACCTACTGATGTAACACCGTTAACAGCATGGGACTAATAACTTCGTAGATGACCATTTGTGACTCTACCTGAATCTTGAGCGTGTTACGGACTCCTGTCTGTGGGGGTCTGTCCTTTGACTAGTACGGGGGAAAGTGGTCACAGTTACTCACCCAATATGCCTATGTTCTCAGGGAGAGGACCAACTGGGGAGATGGGAACTTAACTACGCGAGATGGAATTCACTCGCTCCCGACCTTAGGAAAATTAGAGGGGTTGTTCCCTTAAGTGTTATCTTCAGGGCTTGGACAATGGGCGCTCACCATCTCACAGGGCCGAGAGGAGTGTTGTGTATGGTTGGACCATTACAACGTTGTTGTTCATTAGAGGAGCAGTGGGGACTTAAGGAGCAAGAAGTAGACACAGGGGTAAAACGGTAATTTGACCTAGCAATGTCTACGAACAACCTGTGAAGGGTCTACTCATGGGCATTGGTTATATCAGTTGACACAACTCGTCTTACTGTGACGAGAGTGTTGCTACGAGCTTTAGTGGAGTGTTACCATAGCTTATGAATGTTGATTAACCAGGTCAAAGAGTTTGACAGGTTAGTCTCGGATCTAAAGGGAATGAAACTCCCACGCAGCGGAAGACGATCGAATCGTCGTGGTAAAGTTGTGCAACTATTGTTCATTAAAATTAATCTAACGCTTAGATATCTAGGCTAAACATGCATAAAAGGAAAGAAAATACAACAAGTACTTACTTGTTGAAGACGCTCTTCAAATTTTCCTTTCCGTTCACGAACTCTTCGTGTTCTCCCAACGATCTCGAACTACTCGAACTCTTCTCTCGAAAGAAGATCGAACACCACCACTTGGCTTCTCGGTTGTTCTTCTTTTTGGAAGAAAGAAGATGGTGAGATTTTTTTATTTTGGTTTTGAGAGGAGAAATGTAGAGAGAATTTGTGTGAGAGAGAGATCTCTTCCTTTGGGGAGATTTCCAAAAATGAGAGAATGAGCTTACTACCCTTCTTGCAAAAGGGGTTTAAATAATGGAGATATGTGGAGTTGAAATCTCCACCTATTTACCATTTTACCACAACCATAGGTTATGCAAATCATATTTGCATAACCACATATTATAAGATATCTCATATCTCATTTTACAAATCACATTTGCATAATTGTGGATTTATTAAATTGAATCACATCCAATTTAATATCTCTTAATCTAATTTCTCCAATTAGCCCTAATTCAACAATTAGGTTAACCTATAGTTTATTATGAATCTCATTCACATTAAACTATATATTATATCATTCATATCTCATATAAATGACATAAATGCCCTTTTGTGAAATTGAACACTTCAATTCACACCAAAACATTAAACCCTTCTTTTAACCTAGTTTGAGCCAACCGAGGGACCTTATGAACCTACAGTGACGAGCTCCAATAATCCGAGATTAACCTATGAAACTCTTTGACCCAGTTAATCAACATTCATTAGCTACGGTAACACTCCACTAAAGCCCGCAGTTGCACTCCCGTCAGTGCAAGATATTACGTGTCCACTAATATAACCAATGCCAATGAGTCGACCCTTCACAGGTTGTTCGTAGACACTGCTAGGTCAAATTATCGTTTTACCCCTGTGTCTACCTCTTGTTCCTTAAGTCCCCACTGCTCCTCTAATGAACAACAACGTTGTAATGGTCTGACCATATACAACAACTCTCTCGTGCCAGTGAGAGAGTGGGCACCCATTGTCCAAGCCCTGGAGACAACACTTAAGGGAACAACCCCTCTAGTTTCCCTAAAGGCGGGAACGAGTGAATTCCATCTCGCGTAGTTAAGTTTCCAGCTCCTACTTGATCCTCGCCCGAGAAGATAGGCATATTGGGCGAGTAATCGCGACCACCCTCACCCGTATTAGTCAAAGGACACTTCGCAGATAGGAGTCCATAACACGCTCGAGATTCGTGTCGAGTCACTAATGGTCATCTCGAAGTTATTAGTCCTTCTCACAATCAGCTGCGTTACATCGCAGGTCTAATAATTCACGGTCCGGTCATGTACAATCTCATTGTACAGGATGCCCCCACTCGCATGTCAGCCACATGAACGAGTCAGATCACCTCGTTTGTATCTTAATACAAAGCGGGCAGCATCCACAGTGTATCCAGGATTAGGTCTCCAACCCCATCCATATACTGTAGACCGTTCGGGTCATTTACTCGAACGTGATCCTCCTTGTGTGTCCACTATACACCGTTCAAGTTCTAGTTCTCTCATATATTCAATGACCTTGGAGCTTAGTTTATTGGTCAAAGTTTGTATAAAATGCGAGACACAAAATGATGAAATAAATAACTTTTTATTGATTTCAAATAGTAATTTACAAACTATACGAGATTAGGACAAACATCCCAACAGGATCATTGGAGCTCGTCACTGTAGGTCCATTAGGTCTCTCGGTTGGCTCAAACTGAATTAATAGAGGGTTTATAGTTTTGGTGTGAATTTGAAGTGTTCAAGTTCATTAAAGGGTATTTATGTCATTTATATGTGATATGATTGACATATTATATAGTTTAATGTGAATGAGATTCATAATAAACTATAGGTTAGCTTAATTGTTGAATTAGGGATAATTAGGAGAAATTGGATTGAGAGAAATTAAATTGAATGTGATTCAATTTAAAAATCCACAATTATACAAATGTGATTTGTATAATGAGATATGAGATATCTTATTATATGTGGTTATGCAAATATGATTTGCATAACCTATGGTTGTGGTTAAATGGTAAATAGGTGGAGATTTCAACTCCACCTATCACCATTATTTAAACTCCTTTGCAAGAAGGATTTGGTCTCTCAAGGCTCATTTTTTGGAAATCTCACCAAAGAGCTCTTGCATTCTCTCTCAATCTCTCCTCCCTTTCACCCAAAGAAGAGTTCCACAACTCTTCTTCTACCAAAGGAAGAACAACCGATAAACTTTTTGGAGGTGTCCGAGTTACTCACTGTTCGAGAAGACCGAGTACGTTGAGATCATGATCACGAAGGGTTCGTGAACGAAGAAGGAAAACTTGAAGACGGTTCTTCAACAAGTAAGTACACTTGTTGTTTTTCTTCTTAATTTGCATGTTTAGCCTTGTTTTTATGAGATAGAAACTGTTTTAAGAAAACAAATTTCGCAACGATACCACGTTGATTCGATCACCCTTTCGTTGCGCGGGATTTTATTCCCTTCAATATACACACCCTTTAATTTGGAAAGTGATGTTGTTATACACACTTGAATCTTTTGTTAATCCTGGACTCACAAAAGCCTCCTTCCCTCTATTCCATTGAAATGTTTTCATATGGTTGAAACTCTCATTTCGATTGCATTTGCTCCATTCCGTTGGGCCTTTCGATTTCCATCATTGGATGTATGATACACCATCATTGTATGTACATACACACTCTTTAGTTTAGAAAGAAATGTTGTGTACATATTGTTATACACCCTTAAATTTTCTATTTATCCTCGGTAAAAAAGAGGCCCACAAAATCCTTCTTCCTTTCATTCCATTGAACTATCTTCTTAGGGATGAAACCCTTCTTTCAATTATATTTATTCCATTCCATTAGAGCCTTTCGGTTTCCATCATTCTATATACGATACACCATTAATGTATGTACGATATATACACACCCTTTAGTCTGGAAAGAGATGTTGTGTACATGTTATGCACCCTTGAATTTTTTGTTAATCTTCTGTATTTGTTGTTATATACCAATTATATATGAGTTGCTCTGTCTTTATATGCATAACATGTACACACCATTTTTGTCATTGTGTCTTTGTTAGACAAATCTACACACGACATTGTTGTATGTACGATGTATACACACCATTAGTCTAGAAAGAGATGTTAGGTACTTATGGCACTAATTTGGTGTTAAGTTTGTGCCTTTATTAGCTAGTTTTATGGTATAAATGTAAGCTTTTATGTGGATTAATTGTATATTTAAGGAATCCGAGCAATTGGGAGCAAAAATTATGATTTTGGAGCTTTGTATTGAATATGGAGTTAAATTGAAGCAATTTGAGAAGCTATGTATGAGAAGAGAGATTGCACTCCTTGTCGGGGTTGAAGGGATAGCGTTGCGAGGCTTGAAATGGCATTGGCTAGCATTACAATGCTACTCTATGGTGTTGGAACGCTAGAAACATGCAGATAAATGAAGTTATGTCTCTAGTGTTGTAACTTCAAAGGAAAAACATTTGTGTGCTTGGATAGTGTTGCAACGTTATCTCTAGCGTTTCAACCTGCGTTGATGACAACTATTAATTCATCATTTCAGGACCGAATTTAGGGAGCCATTTCAGAATTTTAACCCCATTTTGTGATAATCTACCTTCTTGGGACTTATGGAGCGTGATTGAAGGTGCTTGGGAGCGACTTTTAAAGCTCGACCATATAGAAATTGAGGCGAGAGTTGAGATTACGCCGTCAATGGGACTATTTTTCTATTTTTTCCCTCTGTTTCATGTCTCTTAACTGTAAGACAGGGTTTAATTTACTGTTTAATGACTATTATAAGTTTAATGTAGCTTTTTAGAGGTTAAGAGCACATTTAGGATTGCTTTTATGTTTTAATTGGGTTAGGGATGATCATCGGTCGGTCGGGATCGGTTTTCGACCTCAACCGACCTCGAACCGACCAAATTCGGTCGGTTCGGTTGACCCTTTTTTCAATTTTTTAGCCTTAAACCGACTAAAACCGACCGATCGGTCGGTTTGATCGGTTTCTTTATTTATTTTTTTTAATTTTGAATTATTTATTTTTTATTATTACTATTTTTTGTTATTTAATTATTTAATTATTTAACAAAAAAATGCAAAAATATTTACCGTTTTTACTTCTTTTACTGTTTTCTATTATTATTATTATTATTATTATTATTATATTTACGATTTCTTTTACCGTTTTTGTTGTTGTTGTTATTATTATATATTTTTATATTTTTATTATTTTTTTAAAATTTCGGTCGGTTTCGTCGGTTTGGGGCTTTTTCCCCAAACCGACCGACTGACCGATCGGTTTTCCGAAGGGAAAACCCGACCCCAACCGACACATTCATCAAATCGACCGGTCAGTTTTACCAAGGGAAAAACCAATCCCGACCGATCGAGGTCGGATCGGTTGTCAGTCTTTTTTTGCTCACCCCTAAATTGGGTGTATTACAATTAATTAACTTTTTAAACTCATCTAATTGAGTTGTGTTTAATGCCTCTAATTAATTGACCATTAATTAGTTAATTCTAGTCTTATACTGAACTCGATGGAGGAAATTTTATGACCAATTTAATTTAATAAACACTCTAACTTTGCGTAAGTGACATAGGATTAACAATTCACATGTGAGATTAATGGCAAGGATACTTAGGTTAATAATTAATTGAGCGTGCTCTCGATTGAGACCTACATAAGATTTCTACCGTTTTTTTTCTCAAGGTTTATGAATTCAATAGGGTAAATTAATTATCAATCCTAATTAACCATAACTGTGTCTGAATGTGTGCTTGATCCCCTTAATGTCACTTTAATTGTCGTCTCCACTATTTTTAATCGCTTTCTAGTTTAGATTTAAGTTCAAGCATTCCTTTGTTTTATTTTGTTTCTTAAATAACTGTAATCACTATTATTATTCTTAATAATTAATTAATTTGAGAGACTAGGGCCTGTTTGGTATGCAATCTGGATCCTATTTTATGTTTTCGGATTCACTGAATTCAGTGAATATGTGTTTGGCAGATGTGTTTTTGAAAACTTTTTCGATTCTCGAGATCCAAATAGTAGAAATTAAAAACAACATTTTTATGTTTTCATTGTATCCAGATCTCGAATTTAAAATTTTAAAATGCAGAATTATATTAAACAAAGATAAAAATAATAAATACAATATTTCATGTTATGAATTCAATTTACTTTTGTTAAATTAAAATATGTAGAATATAATATATTATAAATTATAGAATATTATATTATAAAAAGATAATTCTATAAAATTTGCAAAATCATTTCCTAAATTAATTAATAATGACTTATATTCAATATAATAATTAGTTTTGCATCTACAACTAATTTCATGATCTATAAATATGTTATAGAAGCATGTTTAAACAACTGCTTAGAATGAAATCAAATTTCTAAATCTATTAATAAACACATATCTCAAAAACATGAAATACAACTCTGCTTTCATTGAATCCCTTGTTTTCAAATTTCTGCTTTTTCATTAAATCAAAAAACACTCCTAAATTTTTGCTTCCTCGTGAGATACAATACTCGGTAATTTTGTTGCTTTTTATTATACTTCCTATTTTGTTTCCTCCTTTTCTTTCCTTCATACTCAGTCCAATCGGGGTGAAATCCTAAGATTGTCAAGACTCAATTCATCTTAAAAAAGATTGAATTGAGTTCGATTAAAGAAAGGAGCGAAGAAGAGTGTTGTTGTATTGTATTTCGAGCAGTTTTAGTATTTTTGCTTTCTGTTTTGTTAGATTTAAGTTGTTGTATGTTTTCCCTTTAAAGTAGTATTTAAATTAAAGTTGAACTTTCAGTTGTTGCTGTTGGACTGTTCTTGGAATAGTTCAATGCGAAATCAAATTTTAGTATTCAAACTTCTCTTTTTATAATTTAGCTATTAATCTTTATTAAATAGGGAGTTTACCTCACTTAATTCAGCGTTGAAGTGTATGAATACCCTAGAGGTGAGAATGCAAAGCTTATATGTACGGGCAATCCAAATTAACGCAAAATTTATTTCTTTTGTTGTTTTATTTATTTTTAGTAATCTTGGGATTGATCAACTGGGGTTGTTTTCAAGTCGAAAGGGTTAGATGAAGGTAGATCTCACCAAAACAATGAGATAAAAAGCTTAGACATGAGCATTCCTTCATCCTAGACATAAGACAAGCCTTCAAAACCACTAGGATGCGATCTAAAATTATCTAAGTACAATTGACCAGACATATAGACAATCACTTGGCCTCCTAAGGATTTTGAATCAAAATTGAATAGGAGTCAATTCAAATTACATTACTTTGTGTTAAGGTGTATTTTTTTTTTTCTTGAGTACAATAGGGGGTTGGTGGACTCGACCCACAGATTTTATAGTCGTTAATACATTCGATATGTAACTTTCTTTTGGAATGTACTATAGTTTGTAATTCTCGAAATATATACCTTGTATTTTTATATCTTACCGAAAGGTTATGTCGAATGTTTATAATTTCACAAATATATACATCATATATTCTATTTATGTATGTAGTACTTTTAAGTACTGATTACCATTCCAAAGGTTGATGGTTTGATTCTCCACTCTCCCAATGGAACCAAACAAAAGTAATACCTTCAAGATTTGTGCTTACCTATACGAATGTCTAAAATAAACCAAAATGGTGTTTCATAGATAAACCTCTTATGTTTCTCCAATGGTCGGAAATAATGGTGTCAAAATGAAACAATACTGCTGCACAAAGTTTTCAAGCGAAATTTGTGAATGAGGTTGCAATTTCATTTGGAAGGAAACAGTAATGAGAGAGAATTGCAAAATATATGCTTTTATGGCTTATTTTCCTTGTTTGAAAGGAAACAACAAGGATAGGGAATTACAAAATATATGCTTTAATTACTAATTTGCCTTTTACGTTTCTTTTATTATTTTAAATATAAAATGTTTTGGCAAATCATTAAAAGTTTTAAGAGTTCGAACGTATGCAGGCCACCATTAGACATTTATGAAAATTACAGAGAGTTTGGATAATAATAAAATTAGGGGTATAAAAAAGCCTATTTATGCAGTTATCTCAAATAGATATAACAATTGCTCCAAAACTGAAGGCTAAAAATATAGAAGAAATACAAAAGAAAGTCTATTAATTAGGCAAACTTATTTCATATGAGGGAAAAATGGTATCATTGGAGCTAAAGTTATTTCATATGTTCTTACGATTAGACACACAATACTCCCCCACAGCCTTTCAAGTCAATGGTAAGGCAATTTGGTAATGGCAAGAGTTGCATACTACCATGATCGCATTTGAAAAGCACATAAGAAACATATATAATCTCTTGGCCAGGAACTCAGAAATGAAAATCTTATTACAATTGCTCAAGACAGATAAATTGAAGTTTGGTCCAACTTTTAGACAGATAAATTGCAGTTAAGTTGCCCATTTGTTAAAAGGAGATTTCAGTCTTCAGATATACTTTAGGACCAAAAATTGAAAATCAAAATCACATTAGAATTGCTAATGAATTATCCAGATGAAACTATTTAAATCTCAAACAGGTGCTAATAATAGTGTACATCCAAGTATATCATTACTCTGCAACAAATTTCTAACTGTAAACAGCAGTTTGATCAATGCATTCCAATATGGTAGTAAATACAAGATTAACAGTATGTATACCGAGTTTGGGAAAGAAGTTACATTCTTATTGTTGGTCAAAATCCAAAGATTTCATTCAAATTGAATCACTTTCCAGCCACTTGAAAAGCTCTTAGAAAAACCTCAGGGGGCTGAGCACCACTCAGTTTGTGCTTCCCATTGATCTGTGACAAGATTGTGTTGAGAAAAAAATAAGAACAGAAAATAATTGGCCTGGTTTTTATATCATAAAGTTGTTTGCTTGTCACTTACAACATAAAAGGGAACTCCTGAAATTTTTCCTGAGTACTTCTCAAGCTCTTCCTTAACCTACAGTGAAGCATAGTAGTATTGGTGTTAACATGTAAATTTAGGAAAACTCTAAATCCGGGGCTTGTGGCTTGCACTTGAAACTGACTTCATTAGAAAATATGATTGGATGAATTAAAGACCAATTAATTGAATTCTATTAGTTAAGAAAATTCTACTTGGCTACAAAATATATAAGCTCAGTCATAATCAAAGTAAATTATTTTTTGATCCCCTAACTACTCTTTGGTATTTTCTTCATCCTCTCGCTATAACTTTATTGGCACTAAATTTTGGGGAGAAAAATAGAGGAGAATCAACAACAACAAGAATCACCACAGGACTGCCTCTCCTTGGTTAGTGCCTCATGTTGCAATGAAAAAGTCTCTACAAGAGAAATCTCCTTCTTTGGTTTACTGTTAGTGGGTAGTGGGGGAGGCAATGCTTAGGGTTGCATAATAACATATCTAGATCTAGACAACCGAATAAAGCATATAGGACTTGTATGATTGTATCGATACCTCCTCAACTCCATTATCAGCCGATTCAAGAAACTCTGCTGCTCCTTCCACGCCAGCCTTTCTAGCACATTCCAAAAGAAAGTCCCTACAACAATTCGATAATGTGTCAGCTCTATTTTTCCATTAGTACTGTAAGCAATTTCTCTCCAACAACCTACATATATGAACAAAATTTCTATCACATACCGGTCACCAATGTATTTTCCCTGAGTGAAGTATCCGAGGCACAACTCCTCCACAAGATCATGTTGTTTGTCTAAACCCTGTTGACCTGCCAAATATATAATCCTGTGGCTGTCTAGAGTATTTCCTCTGCAAATACAACGAAGTGTTACTGAAAATCATACTTTCTCAAGTCCGTTCTTATATGCTGCACAGTGCACACTTACGTCAGCCCAGTCATGTCATAATTCATTCCAAGGCCTCTAAACACCTGAAAAATTCCCAGATTCCACAGTGAGTACTCAAAGGTGAAAAAGTGATTGGAAAAGAGCACCAACGAGAATATGCTTTCAGAATTGTTCATTAGTACAACCTCAGCCATCCGAGCTTCCATCTGTTCAGATTGAATTCCAAACTTACTCCTGTAATATTCCCTCTTAACAACACCTTCTTTGGGAGCAGAAGGATTGAGCTGGAATGGATGCCATTTCAACTGCAAATTTATGTTAACAATTAATAAGGTTAAAACAGCATATAAACTATGAGAGAATTAGAATTCTGATCATATGGTGGGCCAGCATCAGTTCCTGGTCTTACTCGATGGACTAAAATGGGTTGAAAATTAGAGTAATCAATGAAGGTCAGGGCTAGGGTCATTGAATCACTCATGAGTTATTCATTGTAGTAGCATAATGTGAATTCCTCAATGGGAGGGCAAGATAAAAGGTTTCTATCTACCAAACATATTGAGAATACATTGAAAATACTAAACTTACCTTAGCTCAATAGTTAAAGCTTTTACATTCAGGGGTGGCTTAATATGGAGTCAGAATAGAAAAACTGAGTTCAAATAATTGCTACATTATTTCACCCTATTTGACTCTAAAGTTCACATGTTAAAGCATGTCCTAATATCCAAACCTGATATAGCGGGCTAAAGGAAATTTAACATTTTCAACAAAATACAACAATGCGAGAGGGCAGTTCTCACGTCAAACCTTTCTCTTTATATATAATGAAAAACATTTTTTCTACACCATGAAGAAAAGGAAGTACTGATCAGAAGGGGGAGGACCTTTTATTTATGCATTCGATCTCTCACATCTAACTATGCTAGTACACCATTTTCAATTGATTGCTCTGATGAATGTGGGGTTCAGTAATTAGCAAGTATCTCAAATCTACCAAATCTTGATACATAACATGACAATAGATTAGACAAAAGCACACCAACTACCAAACAGAGTAAGAGACAACCTCAAAATCATATTGATCCTGAGAAGCAGATATAGCTATGTCAAGATTCTTTTTGCCAACAAAGCACCAAGGGCAAACCGTATCCGAGCTTATATCAATTTGTATAAGCTTTTTATCCATGTTCCTACTCCCAACTGACTCAGCCATGATCCTGATATATTTGCAATCTCCCTGAAAACAAAACCAATCAATCAAGTTCAAACGCGACGACCAGGCTTATATTATGTGCATCGAAGATCCAAACCCCTCTACAATTATCACCCAAAACATAATGTTCAGGAAATCATCAAGAGGGTTAAACAGTACTGGTAAATGAGGCAAAATTCGTAATGAACTTCGTAGGTTCACGTTGTTTTCGATTCAGCCCAATAGTACACCATAATCGAGGGTTTTCCTACATTAGACAGTCCAAATCGAACCAATAGTTCCTCTAAATTTCACAATTTGTTTGAGGTTTTTTTTGTCAATTCATGATCTTCATCTAAAATTTTGAAATATGGAAAATGAATTGGTAGGTTGGGTCAGAAGAAGAGGGAACTATGAGAGAATGGAAAATTTTGGGGGGTTTGGGGAGAAAGAAAAAGGAATTTTACCTGGAAAAATTGAAGGGATGGAATTTGGAGTCTGTGGGGAAAAACGAACCGCAGTGGCAGTTGAATAAGGAGCATGGCGATATTTTAAGCTTCTTCATTTTCAACGTCTATCTACCACCTAACGCCCATGACTTTCACACAAGGCAAACAAAAACAAAAAAAAAAAATAATTAAAATTACTATTTTCACCCCTCTGTATTCTTTTTTTTTTTTACATAAATTATCATCTCAATTTTCCTCTCATTTTATCATTTTAGAAGAAAAACTCTTCAAATGTTTTTAATAATAAGTTAAATATTTCAAAATTTAGAGACATAATTAAAATTTATTTCAAAATTCAAAAGTATTTTGTTAAATTTAGTTAAAAAATAATAATAAAAGTCAAAAGAATGGTTAGAAAAAATAAAAAACTTATAATAAAAAATAATATATTATTAATTTCTTTTTCATTTATATTTAATATTTTAAGCATTTCAATCCTTTTGTTTTTCGATGAAGTTTATCTTAACTAAATCTATATGTTAAGCTGTAATTAAATTTTGGTATTCTAAACATAGTTGAGTGGCTAAGACATTTCTATTCATTTTCAAGAATAATAAGTTAAATCTCTAATTCAATATATAAAAAATTATTGATAAAATTTCTTCATGATTTGATGACGTGACATTGATGTATTATTAGTTGCATTTGAAAGCTACTATAGATAAAGGAATTAACAAAAACTAAAAAAAAAATATTAAAACATCAAAGTGAGCTCAACCAAAACGTCATGGAATCTCCTACATTTAAATGTGGTTGAATTATAAAAAAATTAAGGAGAAATTTGAATATGGGAAAAATTCAACACATGGATTTCATTTAACTTTCGATATCGAAAGGTTGAATTGTCAATTTTGACTTTTTCTTAATGAAACTTCTCATTAAAATGGTAATGGTAGGTTTTTTTTTAGTCCCTCGAATTTGAAGTCTCTATCTATATTTCACCTTTGAGTTTTAAAAAATGTCTAATAGGTTTATCGACTTTTAATTTTATGTCTAATAAATCTCTAAACTTTAACGAGTGTCTAATATATTTATAAACTTTCAATTTTGTGTCTAATAAGTCATTAACTTATTCGATATATTTTAATATTTACCAATCTTTAAGACACAAAATTGAAATAAAAATTGAAAGCTTAGGTTTTTATTTCAATTTTATGTCTAATAGATTAATTCATTTGAAAATTTTGAAATATGTTAAGGAACTATTGGACACAAATTTGAAAGTTCATAGACTTATTAGACACTTTTAATATTTAAGGACTTATTAGACACAAAGTTGAAAGTTTAACGACTTATTACACACGTATTAAAGTTTAGGGATTTATTACACACAAATTTGAAAGTTTAAGAACTAAAATTGTAATTTAACCAAAAATTGAATACATATTTTAGCCATAATGTTTAAACATTTTTTTGCTTTTAGGTCCATTGAAAGAGTCTAGATTAAGAAAGCGGAAGCAATTTTGGATCTTGAACACTCTAAGTTGATCAATTTTGTAAAATAAAATGCATGCTCAAAGCTGGAAAAACAGGGAGTTAAGAAACTCACCTTTGAAGATCAAATTCTATTCACTCGGTGGATAATTTTCAACGCGAACACTTTGTGGACTACCGTTAGAGTCTTCCCTACTATCCTCAGGCCTTAGAACGGATTGTGGGATCCTAGGTTAAGAGAATTTGGAAGAAAAGACCTCAAAGGTCACTAACTCAAAAATTCATTTTTTTTTCTACAAAATTCTATCAAAATACCTCAAATCACCATTATATAAAGCTTCAACAAGTTTCATTAGAATGACATCTCAACAGTGATGAGGATGGATTAAGGTGGAGGTGGCCAATTTTAGTCAATTTGAAGATGAGAGAGATTGGGCAAGTTGCAATTTGGATTTCATGGAAAATCCATGATAATCCACTATTTTTCATTTAATTTTAATTCTAAAATCAATATTAAATTGATTTTAAATTAAAATTAATTTAATTAATTAAATAATTTAAAAATTAATTTAATTAATTATTTTTTAATTTAATTTAATATCAAATATTAAATTAAATAAATTGCCCGATCCCGATCGATTTTCCGAACAAGAATCCTTATTCATGCTATAAACTGATCCAATATTTAAATCATATTTAAATATATCCACCTCTTTTTAATCATAGTTTAATTCATAATTAAGCTATGACTCATTAAATATATCACATATAATTAACGATTTCTCCTAAAATCGAATTTGAACAATTCAAATTCTTTTCTCTTAAAATGTTACAAGGCTTAGTCCGAGCTAGTAAGGAGGACCTAATGAACCTACAGATCATGAGCTCCAACGATACGACATTAACCAGCCAAACTCTTTAGCCTAGCTAATCAACATTCGTTAACTACCGGGACACTCCACTAAAGCCCAGTGGTTGCACTCTCCTCACTGTAGATATATTTTTGTCCACTCGATATAACCATGATTAGTAAGTCGATCCTTCACAGGTCGTTCGTAATTACAGCTGGGTCAAAATTATCGTTTTACCCTTGTAATTACCTTTTGTTCCTTAAGTCCCACTAATCCTCTAATGAACAATTGGTTTGTGGTCCAACCTGAAGGGAATAAGAATCCCCACGCAGCGGAAGACGATCGAATCGTCGTGGTGAAGTTGTGCAACTTAATTAAGTTAAAATTAACTATCACATAATTATAGGTTAAGTATGCAAACTAAGGAAGAAATCGGTAAGATAGGTCTACTTACTTGTTGAAGACTGTCTTCAAAGTTCCTTCCTCCAATGATCACGAACTCTTCGTGTTCTCCCAACGATCTCGAACTCCTCGAACAAATTCAATGAACGGACACCCTCCACTCGATTTCTCGGTTGTTCTTCTTTTGGAAGAAGGAGAATTGTGGGATTCTCTTCCTTTTTTTGGTTAGGGAGGAGAGCCTTGAGAGAGAATTTGAGAGAGAGAAAAACTCTTCTTTTGGTGAGATTTCCAAAAATGAGAGTTAGAGCCTCCAACCCTTCTTGCAAAAGGGGTTTAAATAATGGAGATAGGTGGAGTTGAAATCTCCACCTAGTTACCATTTTACCACAACTATAGGTTATACAAATCATTTTTGCATAACCACATATTATAAGATATCTCATATCTCATTTTCCAAATCACATTTGCAATATTATGGATTTTTAAAGTTGAATCACATCCAATTTAATATCTCTCAATCTAATTTCTCCAAATTAGCCCTAATTCATCAATTAGGCTAACCTATAGTTTATTATGAATCTCATTCACATTAAACTATATATTATATCATTCATATCTCATATAAATGACATAAATACTCTTTAGTGAACTTGAACACTTCAATTCACACCAAAAAATTGTAAACCTTCTTTTTGTCCAGTTTGAGCCAATCGAGGGACCTTATGGACCTACAGTGACGAGCTCCAATGATCCGAGATTAACCTATCAAACTCTTTAATCCGGTTAATAAACCTTCATTAGTTACGGTAACAATCCACGAAAGCCCGTTGTTGCACTCCCGTCAGTGTAAGATATTACGTGTCCACTGATATAACCAATGCCCATGAGTCGACCCTTAACAGGTTGTTCGTAGACACTGCTGGGTCAAATTACTATTTTACCCCTGTGTCTACTTCTTGCTCCTTAAGCCCCCACTGCTCCTCTAATGAACAACAACGTTGTAATGGTCCAACCATACACAACAACCCCTGGAACAACAATGTTGTAATGTGCCTGTGAGAGGGTGGGCGCTCGTTGTCCAAGCCCTGGAGACAGCACGTAAGGGAACAACCCTTCTAGTTTCCCTAAAGGCGGGAACGGGTGAATTCTATCTCGCGTAGTTAAGTTCCCAGTTCTCTACTTGCTCCTGTCCCTGAGAAGATAGGCATATTGGGCGAGTAACTGTGACCACCCTCACTCCTACTAGTCAAAGGACAGACCCCCACAGACAGGAGTCCGTAACACGCTCAGGATTTAGGTCGAGTCACTAATGGTCATCTACGAAATTATTAGTCCATACCATTAATGATGTTACATCGATGAGGTCTAATAATTCACGGTCCGGTCTTGTACAATCTCATTGTACAAGATGCCCCCACTCGCATGTCAACCACATGAACGAGTTAGATCACCTCATTTGTATCTTAACACAAAGCGGGTCGCATCCACAGTGTATCAAGGATTAGGTCTCACTACAGCAAAAAAGGTCTACGATAGCTTTGAAAAAATGTTGTAATAGGGCTTTTATAGCTTTTTCTGCAGAGTCATGACAACCCATGCTATTAAAAGTCTGAGACTTTTAACAGCATTTTATAAAAGCTATGAAAGATTAAACTTTTTACAACATTTTATAAAAGCTATAAAAAGTAGCTTTTTATAGCATTTTGTAAAGGTTATAAAAAATGTTAAATAAAAAATCTTTTAATAGCATAATTTTCTCTTTTTAAAATCAATGATAGCATTTTTTAAATGCTATAATAATATTGTCGTAATCTACGATAGCATTTTAGTAATTATAACATTTATTTGTAATTATTTTTTTAACTTAAATTAAAGTTATAATATACTTTTGAATTGTAAAATTTTTTGCTATTGTTGTAACTTTGATGGCTTTTGAAATTATTCATAATGATATTATTCAGGTTTCCTACCTTAGATCAAATTAGAAGTAAAATAATAAATAAATAATCTACAAGACTAGTTTTTGTTTTTTTTAAAGAATCTACAAGATTAATTATACAATGAGTTTATTTGTCATTAATCCAAACAAATTACATTTCATTCAAGGTTTACATTATCTCACTTAAATTGATACAAAACATAACAATCTATTGTTCACAAAATAAATAGAGTAATGAACATCAACTTTGGGATGACTTAAATATAAATTTGTCAAATACTATTCATTAAATTACAAAATGTTTCACAATTCAATATCAAAATATGTAACTCTCGAGCTAGTTGTTTTTGTGTCCAAGAACTTCCCATGATATTCTTTCATCAACCTACAAAAAATTATCAAGAAATAAATAAAGAAGAATATTTACACAAATAAAATAATTATTAAACAAATCAAAATGTCAAAATGTCATGCAACTGTACTATCAATAGCACTAAACTAACTCCCCCAAATGTTACCTAATCTAAGGAACACCACTAAGCTAAAAACCTATATGGTTCAAAAATTTCGACAGCATAATAAAGTAACTATAACAAAACAAAAAATTTTACTCAACGCCTATTGGTAAAAAAAGATAACACTTCTATATCCAGATTAACCAACCACGACTTTCAACTCTAACTCACAAAATCATGGAAGATTCACAAATGAACCAATATTCTAAATATGTAAAGTACTAGACCAATTCATTATTTTCCAACAAACACAATCCACAAGGTAAAGTCTCTACGCATGCATTATATCAATTAGTAAAATAAGAGTAGTCATGTATCTTAAAATAACTCAAAACAACCTAATAATATCTACTTCACCCCTTGGAACATACAAAATAGCCAAAAATTTGATGCAAAGAGTTTAAGTCTCGTTTTCACACTCAAAGAAACTAAAAAAGTGCCTAAACTAAAATTTAGGCAAACAACCAACCCCTCGAATATTCAAAAATATCTTAAGGGCTCTTAAGCACACTTTAAGTCCAAAAATAACTCAAAACGGCCTAAAAGTATATATGAAACTTACAAAGTTACAAAAAAGTGTATAAAAGGAGTTTAAGTCTCATTTTCACGCTCAGAAACTAAAAAAGTACCTAAACTGAAACTTATGCACACAATCGGTCTCTCGAATCTTCAAAAGTGTCCTAAAGGCTCTTAAGCATACTTTGAAGCCTAAAATAACTCACTAGCGATCTAAAACTACCTATGAAACCTACAAAGTTACAAAAAAAAGTGTATAAAAAGAACTGATCCCCCGATGCTACAAAAGTACATTAAAGGTGCTTAAGAATACTTTAGTGCCTAAAACTTAATTAAAATGACCTAAAAGTGACAACTTCACCCATTGAAACCTACAAAGTAGCCATAAAGTGACTAAGAAGAACAAACCGAAAACAAAACTAGAGCTAAACTTTCTCATTAACTTCACTATAAGACAACCTTTAAATCGTAAAACAAACTCACATACTCATTACAATCTATAATTCAAAATGAATCATCCACTTTATAAGTCTACCCTAAGGAGGTAAAATACAACAACACCAAAACCACAAACTAAAGTTAACTACAACGATAGTTAAGTAAAACTAAACTCAACGGAAAACATCGCAACGTGTTTATCATTCCAAAACAATTCAAGTAACAACTCAACACAAGTGCAACTCAAATTATATATAGATTCAAGAGAATTAGTTATAAGCATAATATAACAAAGTTAAAGTACACAACACGCTAGCACACAAGCAAACAAACCCTAGAAGTAAAATTCTACTTACTTAATGCAATCCTAAGATAGTCCACGAGATTCCTTGAAAAAGATAGACAAGGTTTAGAGTTCAAAACTAAGTTTGATACCCTTATTCGAAAGAGAAACAACCAAATTCAAACCCCTCGAGAAGCACCCCCCAATAAATTTTGAAGCTAAAAACAACTCAAAACAACCTAAAAGTTTCTACTTGTCGTCATGGAAGCTACAAAGTGTAAAAAAGGTCTTATCATGCATAATAGGAACAAAGAAAATCTAGAGTAAAAAGGTATTCCAACATTCTAACGAGTACTAATCTCCACTCTTTCCCATTCAATTTTCTTTATGTACATTACAAAGGAGGAGGATGTCAATATAATATGTTTAAATGCTCAATAAAGAACCACTTACGTTGATGGGGCTTGCAACAAACAATGGAAAAGAAATACCAAAATCATAGCCCATACACCCCTACATGGAATAACACTTGGTAGGATGAGCTTCTGACAGAATGATAACATAATTCTAATCGATAGAAACGTTTTAATAGATTTACCGCTATCCTCATGTGTTGTGTTTTGAGTTTCAAGGGCTTCATTAACACACAAATAAGAAAAGCATCCATACAAGAACAAGGTAAATAAAACATAAGTTTAAAAAAATATGTAAAGTACTAGACCAATGAAACTCTATCCGGTCGAAGATCTACTCGGAAAACATCTACCAAGACAACAAGTATCTCATTCGACAAGTCATTGCATGCGAAATTTGATATGATTGTGTTACATAAAACCAAATTTTTTATCAACACATTCATCATATAGTCGCTCTGTAACACCAGTTTCTCAACATTTCATGTACATATCCACAAGTGCATTTACCAGATGAGTATTAAGCTCCATTTCTGACTCATCAATAAGCATGAATTCTCTTGACCAGTTCAAGATCTTTCAACTTTGCACAAGCCGATATCACATACACCATTGTGAAAAATTTGGGTCTAACACCAACCTCGATCATTTGGAAAAACAAAGCCACAACCTCACTGGAAGAATTTGTCCTAACATAGCCACAAATCAAGCTAGTCCATGAAACAACATTTCTCTCAGCATCCTTCAAAAGTCCTTTAAACGTCTTCAACAAATATTCAATCAGCTCCTTCACTTCATTCAACACTAAGTGCGTTAAAGCCCTAATAACCTTAATCACAGCAGTCCTCGAATAATCTTAATCAAAATGTACTTAAGAAAACAACCAATCACTGATGCTACAAAAGTGTCTTACGAGCTCTTAAGTACACTTTGAGTCCAAAGACAACTTAAACCGATTTAAAAGTACCTATGAAACCTATAGTGGCAAAAAAGCGTGTAAAAGTAGTAGTGTCACTTTGACTTTTAATGAAACTAGGAAGGTGCCTAAATTGAAACTATAACACACAACACCACCAAAGAGCCAAGAATCCAAAATGAACCCAACAAAGCATTGAACCAAGAACAAGAGAATCTTTAAAATTGTGATGCCCCTATGGCTAGATACACAGAAAATTCGTCCTGAAGCTAACACTTCTGCTATGCCCTGAAAATTTCGGCAACATAACAACGTAACAAGGATTAAACAAAAAAAAATTTGTGACCTGAAACTCAGAAAGAATCCAAAAACACTTCTTAACTTCAAATTTAACCCAACACCAAAAGAAATTTCTCAAAAATGCACTCTTTGACCCCAAAGTTTTGTACAGAAGCTATTACTTAAAGGAGAAAACTCCGAGCACCTTATTGGTGAATTACAAGAACAATTTCCAATTTGAAATTAAAATACAAACTATAATGACTAAAAGGTTGTATACGATCCTTGGACCAAAGGAAAAATATTAGGGGTAAAAACAAGTATATCCTTGCACCAAAGGTTGCATATCCTTTCAAGAGTACTTTATTAAAGTTCCTAAGCATGAACAACCTTACCACGTATCTCCTTCGTGGCTAGATCTTTCTCACAAGATCGTAAGGACAATTTTCTTTTGTTTATCTAGTAGTCATTTCTTCTAGTTCGTATGTGTAGCAGGTGATTACTATTAATGTAGGATAATAAAGTCGAACAAAAATATCATCTCCTTCTAAGTTTGTGACCTCAAGGAATGTGATTTATATGACAGATTCTAATAAGTTAAAGCAGGCACCAAGTTCCAAAAGCTAAGAAATCGCCTACTTTCTGATGTTTAGTTCATATCTCACAGCTTTAACTTAATCAAGAATTCATCCCCCTAATATACAAAATAGGTGCAATGATTGCTATATCACAAATACTTGAACTCAGTGAGTAAAAGTTTTGAAATTTTCTTGGCACAAAATTATGCTTACATAGGCATACTAGATAAAGGTTACATAATGAATTGATCAAAACCCCACACATACATCAACCCTGCTTTCATGTTACTTGTACGATAAGATTTTGAATTAGTAATCGAGGATCAAAAGTGTAACGAACGCTGGCCTTAATCACAATGACATTCAAGCTAGAATCTCCGATTTTTTAAGAAAAATAAATGAAGTAAGAAACACATAAGACAACTAGCAACAATTAGAAAAAGAAAAAAACATAGGACAACAACGAGGAACTCATCATTGAGAATACGTGAAGGAAAACTTAAACAATCCTTTGAAAAGAAAACTTTCAAATTACAGCTTGGGGTATGGGTAAGGCTCAATGTTTTTTGTGCACCCAAGCCCTAGTTACCCTCACAATTATAAATAAAAAGTTATAAAGTAGCACTGTAGGTAGAAAACAAAGATAAAAAAAATTAAACAATGCACAAATTGGAAAAACAGGAAGAAACGCAAACGAAAAATCGTGCATTGTTCGTGAGGATACAAGACAACATTAATTAACTATCATTAAAGCCACTAAAGGCACTAAATGAACTATAAAGTTGTCATCTTTGTTGCTAATTACGAACACAATAACAACAATACAACCCACTTCTTTTTTAATATCCTAAACTACTTGAACCTTCAATTCCATTTGCTTAGTTTTTTAATTGTTGTGAATCTTTATTGGCATAAGATTTATTTCACTTTCTCTGAGTACAACTACACCATTGCTAGTGTCCCTCTCTTCTCATTTAAGAACATAAGATAAGATTCATGACTTACATACCTTATTTCCTTCATGCATGGGACATCACAAATGTTGGAGCATGAAATATTTTCACCTTATACTTATCTATTACATCCCAACATGTTCAACCTCGCAACAAGAAATATATTTGCAAAATCATACAAACTTCAAAGGAGCACCTCCTTACTAGGTTCTCGCTTCACTTCCGTCTTCTTTTCTTTTCTTGATCCCCAGCTTGTTTTTATCTCATTTCCTTCATTGGGTTCTTCATTTTCATTTTTATCTCTTGTAGGATCCTTATTCTCATTCTTACCACCACTTACACATTCATCATTCTCAGCCTTAGTGATTCATAAATGAATTAAACCGAATGACCCAAAATCCAAAATATTGAGATTGATTTGTCACAGCTAATACAAGACAACAAGCTTTCTTGAACTTCATAACATGAACGGCTGAAAGAGCTTCAAAAGTTCTTCTAGTTGATTCAGTATAAAGAAATGAGAACCAACCAACACATCAACTTGTTTCAAACACTACTTTCAATGGGAAATATATTTATGATATCACAATGATCAAATATCCAAACAACGAAAGTAGCATTTTGCATTTCTATCGGTTTGCCTTTTGATGTGCTTGTGTAAGAAAGTACTCAATCTAAAGGCCATAAAAGCTGGTTCATATCGCAAATTTAAATCGACAATTATGAGATTCTGCCAAGGATTCCCGGTTTAGGAGCATATTCATGATGAAGACATGTTCCACCCAAGATATGAATGCAGACAAAAGAGTCTACAATGACAAATAAAACTACAACAAAATGCGTAGGATGATTCTATGACTCTCGCTACATAATGGCTTACTTAAATGCCGAACCAAAAACCTACTCACTTGAGATGATTGTAGGATAACCTCTCGATAGACACTCCAGAGCGAAACTACACATCTTTTCTCCACCAAGTATAATTTTCAAGTATTGAGTCCTTAAGGAGAATTCTCGGGAGTTTTCGAATCGTAGAAGCCTTACCTTTATGTTCATTGATTGTTGCTCGAAACTCATCCACTATGGATGCATCCTTTAACTTCAAAGCAAATGTTGAAAGACCGTCCTTCCCTTCGTTGGTGTTGTTCATGCAGGTAAAGGGGATACCTTTCTTGTCGTGGGTTGAAAGATGTCGAGTAAAAATGTGAGGGAGAGAGGAAAGAGTAGGAGAAGGGTCCTCGTTGGTCGATCGAAGACACGAAGGAGAAGGAGAAATCGATTATCGGTGCTGGGGTGCAGTCGATGTCGCCAACGGTTAGGGGAAAGGCCGACTGAGAGAGAGAGAAAGTCGATTTGGGTGGGGCATAAAGTCGATATCAGTGCTAGGGTGCAGTCGATGTCGCCGACGGTTAGGGGAAACTGCTCGTGAACGGAGTCGTAGTTTCGAAACGGTGCGAGGCGGTCGTCGGTTCAGGGGTGGGTGAAGCTGTCGCACGAAGAAGGAGGGCTTATGCGTGAACCAACGATGTGGGAAAGACAAAATTGAGGTTTCGTTTTTGAAAAATTAAGGAGGAGCGAGAATGTTGAATTTTAAGCCCGCCTAACTAATTTTTTTTATAGCATTTTGTATAAATGCTATGATTAATAGCTATTGTAACTCTAATTTGTTGTAGTGTCTCCAACCCTATCCATATATTGTAGACCATTCGGGTCATTTACTCGAACGTGATCCTCCCTGTGTATCCACTACACACCGTTCAAGTTCTTGTTCTCTCATATATTCAATAACCCTGGAGCTTAGTTTATTGGACAAAGTTTGTAATAAATACGAGACACAAAATGATGAAATAAATAACCTTTATTAATTTTAAACGTATATTTACAAACAGAACGAGATTAGGACAAACATCCCAACAAACTCCCACTTGGACTAAGCTAGTGGAGCAAATACATTTCTGAAATGTACATAAATTACAATGAAGTAATACAATAAACTAGGCATTGAATGCCCATTTACATATCACCCACTTGCCCTAGTCAGGAAGCACTCGAAGACCTAGACTTTCTAGGTAACCCTCAAACACTTTAGCCGTGAGGGGCTTTGTAAATGGATCAGCTACGTTGTGCTCCGACGCTATCTGCGTGATTGTCACATCGCCGCGGTGTACAATCTCCCGTATCAGGTGATACTTCCGCTCAATGTATTTGCCTCTCTTATGGCTCTGAGGATCTTTGGAGTTGGCTACTGCACCACTGTTGTCACAAAACAGTGTGATCGACAAGTTCATATTTGGAACAACTTCAAAATCTATCATGAACTTCCTAAGCCAAACAACTTCCTTTACAGCTTCACAAGCCGCAACGTACTCCACTTCCATAGTGGAATCAGCGATGCATCCCTGCTTGATGCTTCGCCATACTATAGCTCCTCCATTCAGAATGAAGGTTGACCCCAAAGTGGATTTTCTAGAATCCTTATTGGTCTGAAAGTCAGAATCTGTGTATCCTGTAAGGATCAAATCCCCACTACCATACACTAAGCTGTAGTTCCTCGTTCTCCTATGATACTTGAGGATTGCCTTTACGGTCGTCCAGTGATCTAATCCTGGATTGGATTGATACCTACTGACAATCCCTACTGCATAACAGATGTCGGGCCTAATACACAACATGGCATACATCAAGCTCCCTACAGATGAAGCATAGGGGATCCGTCTCATATCCTCAACTTCTTGAGGAGTCTTAGGACACTGATCCTTAGACAAGTGAACCCCGTGCCTGAAAGGCAGCAACCCTTCTTGGAGTTCTGCATCTTATATCTAGACAACATCTTGTCAATATAAGACGCTTGAGACATGGCTAACATTCTGTTCTTTCGGTTCCGGACAATCTGGATATATAGAACATACTGAGTTTCTTCCAAATCTTTCATTTGGAATTGTGAAGCTAGTCATTTCTTTACGTCAGTAAGAAATCCTACCTCATTCCCAATGAGAAGAATATCATCCACATATAATATCAGAAATGCGACAGTTTTATCGACGATTTTCTTATAGACACAAGGCTCGTCAACATTTTGATCAAAGCCATAAGATTTGATTGCTTCATCAAACTTTATGTTCCAAGACCTCGAGGCTTGTTTCAGTCCATAAATGTGTTGGGATTTATGCCCTATACTTGTGTAATTTTGATCAATTAAATAAAGTGTTATTTGTTTTGATAGAATTACAGTCTTGCTTTATAAATCCAATAAACTAAGCTCCAAGGTTATAACATTTATCTTGAACATCAGTGTAGTGGACACTATTTGGGTTGAGTTCAAGAATATAACCTAAATAGTCTATGGTATAAGAATAAGGTTGGAAACCTCATTCTGGTAACACCATGGATGCGGCTCACTTTGTAATTAGTACAAATGAGGTAATCCAACTCATTCATGTAATTGACATGCGAGTGGAGGCATCCTGTATGAAGAGTTCATACAAGACTGGATCGCAAATTATTAGTCTAACCAAAGATAACACCGCTTAATGTGGATAAGACTAGTAATTTATAGATGGTCATTAGTGACTCGACCTGAATCTTGAGCAAGTTAAGAACTCCTACTTATAGGGGTTTGTCCTTAGAATAGTATGGGTGAGAGTGGCTTGTAGCCAACTCAATAAGCCTACCTTCTCAGGGACAAAACCTCGTAGGTAGCTGAGAACTTAACTGTGCAAGATGGAATTGACTCATTCCTACACTAAGGAATTAGATAGGTTGTTCCCTTAAGAACTGACTCCAGGTCTTGAACAACGGGGCCCCGCCCTCTATGAGGGTATGAGTCTAAGGTAGGACCTTAGACTTGTTATTCATTAGAGGATCAGTGGTACTTAAGGAGCAAATAGGTAATCATAGGGGTAAAACGGTAATTTGACCCAGCTGTGATTACGAACAATCTGTGAAGGGTCGACTCATGGGTAATGACTATATCAGTGGACACAATATTATCTACAGTGAGGAGAATGCAACTACAAGTCTATAGTGGAGTGACTTGTAGTTAATGAATATTGATTAACTGGATCAAAGAGTTTGATCAGTTAATCTCAAATCATTGGAGCTCATGAACTATAGGTCCATTAGGTCCCTCCGTTGGCTCAATATGGTAATATTGAGGGTATAAAGTTAGGAGTGAAATTGAAGTGTTCAATTTCATACATGAGGTGTTATATCAATTATATATGATATAATTGATATAATATATAGTTTTAATGTGAATTAGATTCATATATAAACTATATACTAAAGAGAGAATAAAGGAGGGGTAGGATGGTCATTTCCATCCTATTTCCCTATATATATGGTTGCATGAGATGCAACTAGGTTAACGAAATTACAAGCTCTTTGTTGTGTTGTTGGAAGGGTTCTAAAACACACATCTCTCTCACAAAATACCTCATCTCTCCTAAAGGGAACCCACATTCCTCCCTCACTTAGAGAACAACGGAGAAGATCCGGTGGTTGTGTCTTCGTACGTTCGTGTTCCTTTTGCTAAGATTGTGATCGTGGGAGAGAGGAGCACTTGAAGAAAGGTTCTTCAAAGGTAATGTTTCTTGTTGTCCATTACATTATAAGCTTAATCTAATGTTTTATGTTCTTGAATTAAATCGTTGTAACGAAATCAAGAGCGCGCGATTCACAATCGGTTTCGCTGCGGGACTTCGATTCCCTTCAATTGGTATCAGAGCCCAATTGCGTCCTTGATTTATGTTCTGGATTTTTCAAGAACGAGGTGGAATTTACTGTTTTGCATGAGATGTATGAACGGTTTTGCAAAATTAGATGGTTTCAATTTTGACACTTAGATTTACATTTTCCATTGAATCGTTCAATGTAAGGGCCTATTGTTTTGAGAAATTTATTATGTAAATCGAGTCTGTAAGTCTGTGTGTTGTCTGTGTGCAGCGTTGCAACGCTGTTCATTGGCGTTGCAACGCTGCGCTTGCGGGAGAAGGCTCGCACAGGAGGCAGCGTTGCAACACCGAAGGCATTTCGCAACGCGCTCCAACGGGCAGAAACGAACAAGGCACAGCGTTGCAACGCTGGAGGTGTTTCTCAACAGCTTCAAACGGACGGAAAACATTTTTTTATTATATATTAAATATAAAAATGTTTTATATTTAATTTATATTTAATTAATTAATTTTAATTAATATAATTAGATTATATTATTTAAAATTAATTTTAGGGTGCCAAAATTGGTCTAATTTTGCTATTTAAATTATGTAATTGTTGTGTAATTATTGTCATGCATAATGTATGCTTTTATTTTAGAAATCCCACCTTAGGTTAAGCATTTTCATGCATCATTTATAATATAAAGAGTTATATTATATAGTTTGCTTGATTAATTAATATAAAGTTGTTATATTAATTTATCGACAACATTGACATGCATTATATATCATGAAATGAATATGCTATGAATGTCTTATTATTCATATGATGAATGATCAAACACTATAACATAGTATGCATGTCACCTAAGGTTAATTATTAGTTTTAAAGTGTTTAGAACTTGGAAATAATAGACCTTAGGTTATTTAGTTCTAATTAGATTAGAATTAGGAACCAAGTAATTTATAAGCTATGATTAAAAGAGGAACTCTGTCTAAGGAAAGTTCTGTCTAGGTCAGTATTTAAGTCGACTTTAAACTAACACCCTACCCGGAACTCACACCCGGGAGTGAAATTTAATAAGAGAGTTTTATAAATTATAGTAGCGTCAGCGGGTTTATTAAGGGGTTAATAAACTAGAAATCCTAGGTTTAATATAAGGAGTTATATTAACAAACTTAGGATAAAATCAATATAAGAGTTATATTGATTATCGATATAAGAGTTATATTGATAGAGTTAGGTAAAACCATTAGCCGGGTTTTAGCCTAAGTAAGATTCCTATAAACTCTAAAGTATTCAGTGGGAGGAAAAAGTGTATGAGATACATATTTTTCCACCTACGCTATCTCCGGGAAGTTCACACCGTGAGACTCATACTTGGCCTCGTGGCGCAAACGGGAGCGTCCCCCTTCGGATGGTGTTTCTATGAGTCAATATCAAGGTGAATGGAGAGGATACTTATAGTGAGTGGGAGCAGGTTTAGTGAAAACAAAACCTACGATCACTTTTGTCGGTTTACACCGTTAGACCACTATGGTCAACCTGCTAGTTTGGCTTGGACCAGACAATCCCTTCGGAGGGCTTGATCATAGGGGATCGAACACAGTAGACACCCGAAAGGGATAAAAATTTCCTCAGACTATTTTTCAATCTAGTCCTCCCTTCGGTGGATTTTATTGGATGGAGACTCGGGATCTAAGACAGAGGGTTACACTCACTGGGTACATAAGTTGTGTATGTATCCGGACTCAAAAAAATGGTAACTAAAACCTATAGGAATAAGAGTTATTCGTATTAGGTTTTGGTCAAGAGTGTCTTGATCCAGAGGAGGGTGTTTTTGATTACCCTTCGGTGTCATACATTCTAAACCTTTGAGTATCATTGCAAATTATAAATGACCTAGGAATCATTTGATAATTAGCTAAAACATGATTGGATTAGAGTTATAGCAAGAAACTCATACAAGTTTGTTTGTAAATTTTTCAAAAAAATGTCTAGCTCTATAATTTCCTTATTGGAAAGCGGAAAAGTTAACCTGAGAGAATATGATGACATGGAAAAACAAACTCAATACTATATTGGTAGTGGATGATCCGAAGTTTGTGCTAACCGAGGAGTGTCCTCGGTGCCGAGCTCGAATGCGTCCACGAAATGTTCGTGATGCATATGATCGATGGATCAAGGCCAATGATAAGGCCAAGGTCTACATGCTTTGCAAGTATGTCTTACATATTAGCCAAGAAGCATGAGGGCATGATTACCGCCAAGAAAATCATGGATTCTGTGCGGGGTATGTTTGGACAACGATCCACACAGTTCCGACATAATGTCCTAAAGTACATATTCAACTCGAGGATGCCGGAGGGTACATCCGCTCGGGATCATGTCCTCGGATATGATCGCACTTTTTAACATCGCGAGTCGAATTGTTCTTCCATCGATGAGTCGAGCCAGTCGACTTCATTCGAAACCCTTCCGATAGTTTCCTCTGATTTAGAAGTAATGTTGTTATGAACAAGCTTACTTTTAATCTTACCTCCCTTCTGAATGAACTCCAGACCTTTCAATCTTTGATGAAAATTCAGGGACCGAAAGGTGAGGCAAATGTTGCCAGTAGGAGTTATCACAGAGGTTCGACCTCTGGAACAAAAACAGTGGCTTCATCTTCTTCTAACCTGAGAGGAAAGAAGAAGAACATGAAGAAGGTTGGTAAAGGGAAACAGACTGACAAAGCTGCCGCCCAGAAGGGCAAGAAAGTCAAAGACGTTGCTGATAAAGGAAAGTGTTTCCACTACAATGAAGACGGGCATTGGAAACGGAACTGTCCGAAGTACATTGCAGAAAAGAAGAAGGAAGCTAAATATGATTTACTTTACCTAGAAGCTTGTTTAGTGGATAATGATAAAACAACTATGATACTTGATTTAGGCGCCACTAATCATGTTTGCTCTTCTTCTTTGAAGGAAGCTTGTTTCTTGTTTGCTCTTCTTATTTTCAAGCTTGTTTAGGGAATTGATTCCTGGCAGCAGCTACAACAAGGAGAGATAATGCTCCGGGTTGAAAAAGGAGAAGTCGTCTCAGCTGTAGAAGTGGACACAATGAAGTTTTATTTTGACAAGAAATATGTATTGTTGGACAATATATTAGTGATACCAGGGTTTACTAGAAACCTTATTTCCATTTCTTGCCTTATAAAACAATGTATTTCTGTTTCCTTTTCTATGAATAAAGTGTTTATTTTGATGAAAGGTTTAGAAATATGTTTAGCTTCATTAGAAAATGGATTGTATGTTTTAAGGCCTAATTCAGTCAAAATGGTTTTGAACACTGAATTATTTAAAACTGCAAACGCACAAACTAAGAAACGTAAAATTTCTCCTAAAGAAAATGCTCATTTTTGGCATCTAAGATTGGGTCACATTAATCTCAATAGGATTGAGAGATTGGTAAAGAACGGACTTCTAAACGAGTTAGAAGAAAATTCTTTGCCAGTATGTGAATCCTACCTAGAAGGCAAAATGACTAAAAGACCTTTTACTGGAAAAGGTTATAGAGCCAAAGACCCTCTAGAGCTTATACATTCAGACCTTTGTGGTCCGATGAATATTAAAGCCAGGGGAGGATATGAATATTTCATCTCTTTTATAGATGATTATTCTAGATTTGGGCATATTTACCTAATGCACCACAAGTCCAAGCACTTGAAAAGTTCAAGGAATTCAAGACTGAGGTTGAAAATCAATTATGTAAAACTATTAAAACACTTTGATCAGATCGAGGTGGAGACTACATGGATTTAAAATTCCAGAACTATATGATAGAACATGGAATTACATCCCAACTCTCAGACTCCCAGGCACACCACAACAAAAACGTGTATCGGAAGGAGAAATAGAACCTTGTTGGACATGGTTCGATCAATGACGAGTTATGCTCATCTCCCTAGTTCCTTTTGGGGTTACGTAGTGGAGACTACATGATACATTTTGAATAATGTGCCCTCCAAAAGTGTTTCAAACACCTTTTGAACTCCTGGAAAGGATGTAAAGGTAGTTTATGTCACTTGAGATATATGGGGTGTCCCAAAGACATGTGCTTGTGACAAATCCAAAGAAGTTGGATTCACGTTCAAAGTTATGCCTATTCGTAGGATACCCAAAAGAAACAAGAGGTGGTTTATTCTATGATCCTAAGGAAGATAAGGTTTTTGTGTTGACAAATGCCATTTTCTTGGAGGAGGACCACATAAGGGACAACAAACCAAAAAGTAAAGTAGTGTTGAGTGAGTTAGACGGAACAATAGAAAAGGTTGCTAATAAGAACACTAGTACGTCAACAAGAGTTGTTGATACTAGTTTGTCAAGTCAAGAGAGTCCATCTAAAGAGTTGAGTATGCCTCGACGTAGTGGGAGGGTTGTGTCTGACTGACTGCTACATGGGTTTAGCTGAAACCCAAGTTGTTATACCAGATGACAACTACGAGGATCCATTGACTTAAAATCAAGCAATGGTTGACAAAGACAAAGACAAATGGGTCATAGCCATGGACCAAGAAATGGAGTCTATGTACTTCAATTCTGTTTGGGATCTTGTAGATAAGTCTGATGGGGTAAAACCTATAGGTTGTAAGTGGATCTACAAGAGAAAACATGGTGTAGATGGAAAGGTGCAAACCTTTAAAGCTAGACTAGTAGCAAAGGGTTATACCTAGGTTGAAGGGGTTGACTATGAGGAGACCTTCTCACCTGTTGCTATGGTAATGTCTATCCGAATCCTTCTTGCCATTGCCGCATATTATGACTATGAGGTATGGCAAATGGATGTCAAGACAACCTTTTTGAATGACAATCTTGAGGAAAACATCTACATGGACCAACCCAAATGGTTCATTGAACCAGGACAAGAGCAAAAGGTTTGCAGGCTTAAAAGATCAATTTATGGACTGAAACAAGCCTCTAGATCCTGGAATATAAGATTTGATGAGGCAATCAGATCTTATGGTTTTTATTAGAATGATGATGAACTTTGTGTCTACAAGAAAATCATCAATAGTTCTGTCGCATTCCTAATTCTCTATGTGGATGATATCCTACTCATTGGGAATGATGTAGGTTATCTTATCGACATCAAGGAATGGCTAGCTCTGCAGATTCCAAATGAAAGATTTGGGTGATGCGCAGCTTTGTTCTTGGGATCCGCATTGTCCTCAGGAGCATGAGAATAAAACACTAGCCTTGTCTCAAGCATCTTACATAGAGAAAGTGTTGTCAAGGTTTAAGATGAAAGATTCCAAAAGGGCTTGTTGCCTTTTAGACATGGAATCCATTTGTCTAAGGAACAATGCCTAAGACACCTCAAGGAGTTGAGGATATGAGATGGATTCCTTATGCATCTACTGTTGGGAGGAGCCGATGTACGCCATGTTGTGTACTAGGCCCGACATCTGCTTTTGCGGTTTGGATGGTCAATAGGTATCAATCCAATCCGAGACTTGAACACTGGACAACGGTTAAAACAATCCTTAAGTATCTTCTGAGAACAAAGAACTACGTGCTTGTGTATGGGGCTAAGGATTTGATCCTTACAGGATATACTGATTTCGACTTTTCGGTGATAAAGATTCTAGGAAATCTACATCGTATCGATATTCACTCTTAACGAGGAGTTGTAGTATGGCGGCGTCAAGCAAGGATGCATCGCTGATTCCACCATGGAGGCCAAATATGTAACAGCTTGTGAAGCAGCTAAGGAGGCCGTTTGGTTAAGGAAATTCATGCTAAATTTGGAAGTTGTTCCAAATATGACTTTGTCCATCACAATCAGACATTGCGATAATAAAGTGGTGTGCGTGGCAAATTCGAGGAACCAGAAGTCACAAGAGGGGAAAGCACATAGAGCGGAAGTATCATCTCATCCGGGAGATCGTGCATAGAGGAGACGTGATTGTCACGAAGATAGCTTCAGAACACAACATTGCTGATCCTTTTACAAAGGCTCTCACGGCTAAAGTATTTGAGAGTCATCTAGAAGGTCTAGGTTTACAAGTCTTCCCCAACTAGGGCAAGTGGGAGTATTTTGTACAAAGGGGTTTAAATGCCCTAGTTTATTGTATTTACATTATTGTAATGTTTAGTACTCCACAAGCTTTAGGTCAAGTGGGAGATTGTTGGGATTTATGCTCTAAACTTGTGTAATTTTGATCAATTAAATAAAGTATTATTTGTTTTGATAGAATTACAGTCTTGCTTTATAAATCCAATAAACTAAGCTCCAAGGTTATAACATTTATCTTGAACATCAGTGTAGTGGACACTATTTGGGTTGAGTTCAAGAATATAACCTAAATAGTCTATGGTATAAGAATAATATAACCTCATTCTGGTAACACCATGGATGCGGCTCACTTTGTAATTAGTACAAATGAGGTAATCCAACTCATTCATGTAGTTGACATACGAGTGGGGGCATCATGTATGAATAGTTCATACAAGACTAGATCGCAAATTATTAGTCTAACCCGTGTAACACCGTTAACAGGATAAGACTAGTAGTTTATAGATGGTCATTAGTGACTCGACCTGAATCCTGAGCAAGTTAAGAACTCCTGCTTATAGGGGTTTGTCCTTAGACTAGTATGGGTGAGAGTGGTCTGTAGCCGACTCAATAAGCCTACCTTCTCAGGGACAGAACCTCGTAGGTAGCTGGGAACTTAACTGTGCAAGATGGAATTCACTGAGTGCCATTTAGATCAATTCCTTTGGTGGGAAGGAATTCCAACAATTGGAAGAATTTTGAGAATGGAGAGAGTGAGATAATTCTACAGAGAAGCAATTTCACCAAATTGCAGCAGATCGATCATTCAACCTATCTCCCAGGGGAACGTGCCACACGTTCCCCTTTTTCTTTTATTTATTATATTATAAAACAAATAATCAAATTATTAATTAAATAATATAATTAATTAATCAAATCATATTTAATTAATTATAAATTAAATAACATATATTTAATTTGGATTAAATCACATTTAATCAATATTTCCCTCTAACCTATAGTTTTAATGTACATCTTATGCACATTAAATTATAACCTATAGTTTTCAAATATGAATCACATTCACATTTAAAATAATATTTGAACTCTTTCAAATATTTAATTCTCTCATACAATTTAATATGAATCATATTCACATTAAATTTATAATATATGGTTCCATAACTATATATTATATCGTATCTATATACATTAAATTTATTCCTTTATGAATATGAACATTTCAAATTCAAACGATCTAAGAACCCTTTATGAGCTAGCAGGTGGACCTAATGGACCTACATATCAGATGCTCCAACGATATGAGATTACTCGGTTAATCTCATTAACCTCCTAATCAACATTCGTTAACTGCGGGAACAATCCACTAAAGCCCCACAGCTGTACTTCTCACTGCAGATATATTTATGTGTCCACGGATATTGACCAATAACAGCAAGTCAATCCTTCACGAATGTTCGTAACACCAGCTGGGTCAAATTACCGCTTTTACCCTGGATTACATCTTGTACCTTAAGTACCAAAGCTCTCTCTAATGAACAATTTATTTGTGGCCCTACTAAACAAACAGAGTCCTCTCGGCCAATGAGAGGGTCGGGCCTTTGTTTAAGTCCCTGAGATACCACTTAAGGGAACATTCCTCTACTTACCCTAGTAGGCGGGAAGGAGTGAATTCCATCTTGCTAAGTTAAGTTCCCAGCCGCTCACTCGGTCTTGTCCCCAAGAAGGTAGGCATATTGAGTCGGCGAATCTGGCCATTCTCACCCATACAAGTCAAAGGAAAATCCCTTGCAAACAGGAGTTCGTAATCTACTCAGGATTGAGATCAAGTTGCCTAGGTCATCCTAGTGAAATAGAAACCTAACTAGTCAATGGAGTTACATCTAGTGGTTACTATTTCGTGGTCCGATCTTATGTAATCTAATTACATAGGATATCCCCACTCACATGTCATCTACACGAACACGTTAGGATCATAGTGTTTGTATCATATACAAAGTGGGCCACATCCATAGTTTTACCAGGGTAAGGTACCTAAACCTTATCCCTTTACTACTTTAGGTTGTATCTCGAACCGAGATCCTTTATATGTACACTACATTTAGTTAAAGATACATTTTACAGCCTTGGAAGTTTAGTTTATTGGATTTGAGGTTAAAACAATGACAATCTCGTAAATATTACTTTTTTGAAGTAATAACAATTTATTACAATAATTAGAACAAAAATTACAAACTACGAGTTTTAGGGCATAAACCCCAACACATTTTGCCTTCAAGGCATGACTCACACACCGGTAAAGAGTTTTCTTCCAACTCGCTTTGAAGTCCACTCTTCACTAGTCTCTCAATCCTATTGAGATTAATGTTGCCTAACCGTAGATGCCAAAGATGGACATTTTCTTTAGGAGAAACTTTCACTTTCTTAATTCGTGTTTCTGCCGTTTTAAATAATTCAGTATTCAAAATACTTTTGACCGAATTAGGTTTCAAAACGTATAGATTAGACTCAAGTGAAGCAGAACAAAGTAAACTGTCTTTGAAAGAAATAAACGCTTTATTAGATTCAAAGGAAACTGTAATACATTGTTCAATAAGGCAGGAAATGGAAACAAGGTTTCTAGTAAACCCTGACACTATGTACAAATTATCTAATAATAAGTGCTTCCCGCCAAAATAAAGCTTCACCGTGCCGATTGCTGCAGCAGAGACAACCTCCTCGGATCAAACCCGTAGCGTTATCTCACCCTCTCGCAGCTGCTGCCAGGAACTAATTTCCTAAAAAGAAGAACAAACATGGTTAGTGGCGCCCGAATCCAATAGCCAGACAGAGTCATTACTCTCCACTAAACAAGTTTCAGTTACCAGTAATTCACATTTACCCTGATTCTTCCTGTCGGCAAGAAACTTGGGACAGTTACGCTTCCAGTGGTCGTCCCCATTGCAGTGGAAACACTTTCTTTTTTCTGCAACTTCCTTGATCTTTTTACCCTTTTGGGCGGCAACACGATCAACTTTACCATTCTTCATCTTCTTCTTCTTCCCTTTCGGGTGAGAAGGAACAACAAATTATGTCCTAGAGGTCGAACCCCTGTGAAAGGACCTGAAGGCAACGTTTGCCTCAGCTTCCGGTGTCCTGATTCTCATCAATGACTGGAAGTTCTGTAGTTCATTGAGAAGGGTGGTTAGAGTGTAGCTAATTTTGTTCATAACAGCATTGCTACAAAAATCAAAGAAACTCTTGTAAGAGTCTCGATGATATAAAGTCGACTGGCTCGCTCGACTCATCGATCGAAGCCCCGTTCATCTCTGCCAGATTAAAGTGGGTCATCATGTCCAGAACATGTTCACGGACAGATGTCCCTTCTTTCATCCGGGCGTTGAAGACGTGCTTGAGTGAATCATGCCGGACCTGAAAGGACTGTTGTCCAAACACTTTCTGCAATGACTCCATGATCTCCTTAGCGGTGACTATCAACTCATGCTTCTTTACCAAGACTTCAGATAAGCTAGCAATGATGTAGACCTTGACATTTTCATTGGCCCTGATCCATCGATCGTACGCATCACGAACACATCGTGACGCGGTCGAGCCCGACACCTGAGGACACTCCTAAGTGAGCACGAACTTAAGGTTGTCAGTTACTAGAATCGTGTTTATATTGTTTTTCCATCTTTGGAAATTATCACTCACTAATTTGTCGGAAGCAAGTAAAGCTATTATTGAGCTAGACATTTTGCTGAAAAACAAGTAAAACTTTGTGTCAGTCTCGCAAAAAACTTTTTGAAATCCAATCAAGTTTTAGCAAAAATTTATCCTATGATCCCTAGGTCATTAAAATTTGCAATGATATCCCAAAGGTTTAGAATGACCGCCACCGAAGGGTGAATAGAAACACTCCTCCTCTGGGACGAGACTTTCTCTATCAGACCCTAATACTAGAATAACTCTTATTCCATTAGGCGTCCAATTACCATCTTTCGGTCTGAATCCATTAACTCTTAATGAATCCCGTGAGTGTCACCCTCAATCTTTAAGTTTCCAAGTATCCGTCCAAACAATAGCCACCGAAGGGTGAACCAAGAAGGAAAACAAACAAGGAAACTGTATCCCTTTCGGGAATTCATGGTGTTCCGACTCCTATGATCAAGGCCCTCCGAAGGGATTGTCTGGTCCAGGCCAAACTAGCAGGCGGATCATAGGGGTCTCACGGTGTGAATCGAAAGAAGAGACCGTGGGTCCCGTTTTCATAGGTCCCGCTCCCACTCACTATAAGTACTCTCTCGATCCACTTTGATATTGACCCATACAAATACCATTCGAAGGGAGACGCTCCCATTTGCGCCACGAGGCCGAGTATGGATCTCACGGTGCGGACTTTAACGGAGATTTGTGGTCGAAAATTCAAATGTATCTTATACACTTTATTTCCTCCCACTTAACACTTTAAATTATTCGGGATTGACCTAGATAAGTCGGCTATTATTTACCTAAGTCTACCAATATAACTCTTATATTGATTTAACCTAAGTTCATAATCACATTATTAACTTAGGTCTGTGTGAGTAAATTAATCAACTTTTAATTAACGACACTCACGATAATATAACCTAAGAATCTCCAGACCAAATTCACTCCCAAGTCGGTTCCCAGATAGGGGTGTTCCGCAAAGCGTCAACTTAAATACCCCAGCCTTAGACAAAATCTTCCTTAGACAGAGCTACTAATTAGTCTCCTTTCAAAGGTCATATTTGATTTCCTAATTCTAATCTTATTAGAACTAGAAAACCTAAGTCTAATCATACAAGTTCTAAACATTTTAAAACTAATAATTAACTTAGGTTACATGCATTTTTATGTTATAGTGCTTGATCATTCATCACATAAATAATATTAAACTATAACATACATTCATCACATGAATTAAATGCATGAGCATGCTTTTAATCTAAAAATATAATAATTATATTTAAATAAATTAAAACATGCATACTTTATATTATAACACTTATATATAAATCTATCATGCATACTATATATTATAACACTCATAATATAAATATGATGCATGAAATGTTTAACCTAAGGTGAGATTTTAAATCTATATGACATGCATTATGCACATAGAATTTAATATTTCATACATCACATGCATAAAATAAATAAATAGCAAAAATTAATAAAACAAAAATTACATTTTACAAAATTAAATTAAAAAAATAAAATAATAAAAGAAATGCCCCATGATGTTGAAAACCAACTTCACGCCCACGTTCGCGCGAACCGTCTGCTGGAACTGCCCATCACGCACGTAGCGTTGCAACGTCGTGGGCAGCGTTGCGACGCTGCTGCGCTCAGCGTTGCACCTCGCGTGCTCCACGCCTCGACGTTACAACGCTGCTCTGCAGCACAACCTTCACCCGCGCGGACAGCATTGAGACGCCAAAGAACAACATTGAGACGCCGTTGACAGAACTGCAAGCTCCTTTGTTGTTCTTCGTCGTTTTTCATCCATTTTCGCTGCGATTTCTTCACAGCAACTCTTGCCGACAAAGACCCAGACTTACAGACTCAATTTATTTTCTAAATGCCCAAAAACATAGGCCTTTACATTGATCTAATCAACGAAAATAAGCCTTAAACTAGTGCCAAAACAAAAAACATGAATTGAAGTACAACCCACCTAATTTTAAGAAAAATATTTGCACAACGAAAAAGCCAATGATTGGCTCCGATACCAATGGTAAGGAATGAAAATCCCACGCAGCGGAAAAGCGATTGAATCATCATGGTTTCGTTATGAAAAACGTTTTCTTAAAATTGAATCTATCACATAAATCCTAGGTTAAACATGCTCTTTGAAAGAAAACAACAAGAGAATTACGCTAGTTACTTGTTGAAGAACTCTTCTTCACGTTTTCCTTCTCCGGTCACGAACTCTTCGAGTTCACGATCTCAACGAACTCGATCTCCTCGAACGACGAGTAATCCAGACACTTCTAAAAAGGCTTCTCGGTTGTTCTCCTTAGTTAGAAGGAGAGTATGTGGGTCTCCTTTTTGGTGAAAGGAGATCAGAGAATTGAGAGAAGGTTGAGGAATTACAAAACTCTTTTGGTGAGAAATCCAAAAATGAGCTAATTGCCTTGAAAACCCTTCTTGCAAAGGGTTTATATAATGGTGATAGGTGGTACCACCTATTTACCATTTTACCACAACCATAGGTTATGCAAATCATATTTGCATAACCATATATTATAAGATATCTCATATCTCATTATACAAATCACATTTGTATAATTGTGGATTTTTAAATCGAATCAAATTCAATTTAATTTCTCTCAATCCAATTTCTCCAAATTAGCCATAATTAGACAATTAGGCTAACCTATAGTTTATTATGAATCTCATTCACATTAAACTATATAATATGTCAATCATATCTCATATAAATGACATATTTACCCTTTAATGAATCCGAACACTTCAAATCCACACCAAAACTGTATACCCTCTATTTATCCAGTTTGAGCCAACCGAGGGACCTATTGAACCTACAAGTTACGAGCTCCAATGATCCGAGACTAACCTGTCAAATTCTTTGACCTGGTTAATCAAAATTCATTAGCTACGGTAACACCACATTAAAGCCCGTAGCTGCACTCCTGTCACTGTAGGACAAGTTTTGTCCACTGATATAACCAATGCCCATGAGTCGACCCTTCACAGGTTGTTCGTAGATACCGCTGGGTCAAATTACCATTTTACCCCTGTGTCTACTTCTTGCTCCATAAGTCCCCACTGCTCCTCTAATGAACAACAACGTTGTAATGGTCCAACCATATACAACCCCCTCTCGGACCAGTGAGAGGGTGGGCGCCCGTTGTCCAAGCTTTGGAGACAACACTTAAGGGAACAACCCATCTAGTTTTCCTAATGTCAGGAACGAGTGAATTCTATCTCACGTAGTTAAGTTCCCAGCTCCCCACCTGGTCCTGACCCTGAAAAGATAGGCATATTGGGCGAGTAACTGTGACCACCCTCACCCGTACTAGTCAAAGAATAGACCCCCGTAGACAAGAGTCCGTAACACGCTCAGGATTAAGGTTGAGTCACTAATGGTCATCTACGGAGTTATTAGTCCCACATTGTTAACAGTGTTACATCAGTAGGTCTAATAATTCACGATTCAGTCTTGTACAATCTCATTGAACAGGATGCCCCCTCTCGCATGTCAACAACATGAACGAGTCAAATAACCTCGTTTGTATCTAATACAAAGCAGATCGCATCCACAGCGTATCCAAGATTAGGTCTCCAACCCTATCCGTATACTGTAGACCGTTCGGGTCATTAAATCGAACGTGATCCTCCCTATGTGTCCACTACACACCGTTCAAGTTCTAGTATTCTCATAATTCAATGACCCTGGAGCTTAGTTTATTGGACAAATTTTGTAAAAATGCGAGACACAAAGTGATGAAAGAAATAACTCTTATTTATTTCAATTGGTAAATATTACAAACAAAACAAGATTAGGACATACATCCCAACAAACTCCCACTTGGACTAAGCTAGTGGAGTTTCTCAAATGTACAATAGAATTACAATAAAGTAATACAATAAACTAGGACATTGAATACCCTTTACAATACTCCCACTTGCCTTAGTCAGGAAGCACTCGAAGATCTAGACACTCTAGGTGACCCTCAAACACCTTAGCCGTGAGGGCCTTTGTAAATGAATCAACAACGTTGTGCTCCGATGCTATCTGCGTGACTGTCACGTCGGCGCGGTGTGTCACGGTCATGCTTTTTCAGGGCGTGTTGCCCATGGCTGCATGCCCGTCCAACCCCTTTTACAATGCTTTCATGTACTTACTTTTCCTAGAGTAGGTTGTTTACTTTTTCTTATATTTTCGTGAGTGTATGACTCCTCGCCACTTTGCATGTTCATTCCTGTAATAGCTAATTTTTCATATAATATACTATAGGGGGATGCGACTAGTCGTCAAATCTTCCTACCCGGAGTTATATGCTATCGTGAATGTGGTTGTCCCTTATTTGCTTGCTAGCATATAACAATCTTTTCTCAAAAGCTTTTCCAAAATGTTTTCCAAACTTTCTCTAACCCCATTTCCGAAAAACCGTTTTCTCTTGAAACGGGAGTGGAGGTTGCAAGATACGGTCGTTGTGCCACCGACGATCCTTTTTCACTAAGTTGGCTTACTTGTTCGAGTGTGGGAACAAGTGTCGGACGATCACTCGAGACCCTTCTAAAAGTGTGATCGTGACAGTTGGTATCAGAGCCAAGTTGGCTCCTTGAAATTGACCCGACAATCATGTCTTCCTTGAAGCAACTAATCAAATCGGACAAAGAACGGTTGACCGAGATTGAAGAGCAATTACTCTACTTAGTCGAGGTTCCGGATAACATTCGATTTTTGGAATCTCGCCTGGAAGAGATTGCGTCCAAAGCCGACAAGATCGAAGCGGTAGTTGGCTGCCTTGATAGGATGCCCATCAAAAAACTGATTATACGAGTTGAGACCCTAGAAGGAAAAGTTAACCGACATGGTAGCTTTGAGTGGGGTGATAGCTCATCGGGCTCTGCCGCCCAAATCGAGGAACGTGTCGACGGCTTAGACAGTTCCCAGAAAGTATTAGGTCAGATGTTTGCTGACCTCTCTGAAGATGTAAAGGCCGCCCTGGAAGTCTATAGGGCAGAGATGATAGAAATAAGTGATAAGTCGAATGTCACTATAAAAGTTGTTGGCAACCAAGCCTCAACTGGGGGCGGAATGCAATCAAAGAAGTACAAAGTCCCTGAGCCGAAACCCTTCTGTGGGGTTCGAGACGTCAAGGCGATAGAAAACTTCATCTTCGACCTTGAGCAGTATTTCGAAGCAACTGACACTTTGATAGAGAGAGCAAAGGTGATGATTGCCACGATGCATCTATCTGAGGATGCTAAATTATGGTGGAGGTTCAGATATGTGGACATCCAAGATGGTCGTTGCTCGATTGACACGTGGGAAAAACTGAAACAAGAACTACGTTCTCAGTTCTTCCCCGAAAATGTAGAGATCCTGGCAAGAAGGAAGTTGCGGGAGTTGAAACACACCGGCAACATCCGAGACCATGTCAAGCAATTCACGGGCTGATGTTAGATATACGTGACATGTCCGAAAAAGACAAAGTCTTCTGTTTTGTTGAGGGGCTAAAGCCTTGGGCGAAGACCAAGCTATACGAACAAAGAGTACAAGACTTGGTGTCTGCTTATGCTGCAGCAGAACGCTTGTTCGATCTGAGTCACGAACCAAGCCAAGATGCAAGACGGAATCAGACGCCCTCTAGTGGAGGACAAAGGAACCCCCAACAAGGTCCCCCTAGAAATGGCGGGGGAGATAGACAAGGGGGGAGATCGCAGACCCTCCCAACAACGAAATGACAATATTTGGCGAGGGTCCAAACGGAAATTTACACCAAGGGCCCCTTATCAAGGCCCTTACTCCTGTCTCATTTGCAAGGGAAATCATCGAGTAAGAGACTTTCCTCAGCGAGCAGCTCTCCAAGCCTTCACAGCTACCCTTGCAACAAACTCAGAGACCGAAACACAAGACCCTGACGGTGATACAAGTCTGAATGGGGGCGAAGACAACCCTCGCATGGGGGCATTCAAATTCCTGTCTGCACTTCAGATGAAAACAAACCAGACGAAAGAACCACTAGAGCGTGGCTTGATGTACGTTGGTGCGTGGGTTAACCACAGGGCGGCTAAGAACACTATGGTCGACTCTGGGGCTACCCACAACTTCATGACAGAAATCGAAGCCCGACGCCTAAACTTAGTGTGGCATAGAGATACGGGAAAGATGAAAGCCGTCAACTCGGCAGCTCTGCCCATCCTGGGGATAGCGAAGAGAGCGGCGGTGAAATTGGGTGACTGGAAAGGACAAGCTGACTTTGTGATAGTCAAAATGGACGACTTCGATGGTGTGTTGGGGATGGAATTCCTCCTCGAACACAAAGTTATACCTATGCCCCTTGCTCACTATTTGGTGATTACAGGGACCAACCCCACATTCGTCCAAACCAGCATCAAACAACCCCACGGAAAAAGAATGATATCCGCCCTTCAGCTGAAGAGCGGCCTTGCCCACGATGAGCCAACTTTATGGTCATTCCCTTGCTGGAAGAGGAAAATAGAGAACAGGCGCCGCCGAAGGAAATTCAGGACGTTCTAAACAAATATGTCGACGTCATGCCCGATAGCTTGCCGAAGACCTTACCCCCACATCGGGGCATAGACTATGAAATAGAGTTGGTGCCTGAAGCAAAGTCGCCCGCTAAGAACGCCAATCATATGGCGCCTCCAGAATTGGCTGAGCTCAGGAAACAACTGGATGAATTATTGAGCGCAGGGTTCATTAGACGTGCCAAAGCTCCTTATGGAGCTCCTATGATGTTTCAGAAGAAAAAGGATGGAAGTCTTCGACTATGTATTGACTATCGCGCACTAAACAAGCTCACTGTTAGCAACAAGTACCTGTTGCCCATCGTCACCGATTTATTTGATAGACACCACGGGGCAAAGTACTTCTCAAAACTCAATTTGAGATCAGGGTATTATCAGGTGCGAATTGCAGCAGGGGACGAGCCAAAAATGACTTGTGTGACGAGGTACGGGGCCTTTGAGTTCTTAGTCATGCCCTTCGGCCTCACAAATGCTCCTACCACCTTTTGTACTCTGATGAACCAAGTATTCTACGAATACCTGGGCAAGTTTGTGGTGGTATATCTTGACGATGTCGTAGTCTACAGTCCAACTATGGAAGAACACAAGATACACCTGCAATTAGTATTCGAGAAGTTGAGGAAGAACCAGTTCTATGTCAAGAAAGAAAAGTGCTCCTTTGCACAAGAACGCATTAACTTCCTCGGACACATAATCGAGCGTGGGCGGATTGGTATGGAAGACGAGAAGGTCAATGCCATTCGAGATTGGAGGACCCCATCCTCAGTGACAGAAGTGCGCTCCTTTCTCGGGCTAGCCAATTACTATCGGCGGTTCGTTGAAGGATTCTTTAAACGCACAGGACCATTGACTGAATTATTGAAGAAGGACAACAAATGGAACTGGAGTCAAGAATGTCAGGCCTCTTTTGAGGACTTCATGAAAGCCATGATGGAAGGGCCAGTACTCGGGATTACCGATGTGACTAAGCCCTTCGAAGTTGAGACTGATGCATCTGATTACGCCTTGGGTGGTGTCCTACTCCAAGAGGGGCACCCCATCGCATATGAAAGCCGAAAACTAAACGATGCAGAAAGGAGGTATGCTGCCTTCGAGAAAGAAATGTTGGCAGTGGTCCACTGCCTAAGGGCCTGGAGGCAATATCTCCTCGGGTCCAAGTTCGTAGTCAAGACTGACAATGGCTCGATATGCCACTTCTTCAATCAGCCGAAGTTGTCTTCTAAACAGGCTTGCTGGCAAGAATGTCTTGCAGAATTTGATTTCCAATTCGAGCATAAGCCCGGTCGGGCTAACCAAGCTGCAGACGCCCTTAGTCGCAAGAGGGAACATGCGGCCCTGTGCATGCTAGCTCACTTGAAAAGCAGAAGGTTGAACGGAATAATCCGCGAGAACATAAAGGATCACCTGAGTAATGATCCCGCGACACAAACGATCATTCAACTAGCTCGAGAAGGGAAAACCCGACAGTTCTGGGTGGAAGACGACCTCTTGCTCACTAGAGGGAATCGATTGTACGTGCCCCGTTCTGGGAACTTGAAGAAGTTGCAGTTAGAAGAGTGCCACAACACGCTATGGGCAGGCCACACTGGGTGGCAGAGAACTTATGCCCTAATAAAAAGGGGATACTACTAGCCAAACCTATGCGACGACGTTATGTAGATCACCAAGACCTGTCTGATTTGTCTACAAGACAAGGTCGAGAGAACAAAGGTAGCAGGGTTGCTGGAACCCCTGCCAGTCCCTACGCGACCTTGGGAAAGTGTGTCGCTTGACTTTATCACCCACCTTCCCAAGGTCGGCAAAGTAGAAGCAATCCTAGTCGTTGTCGACAGATTTTCGAAGTATGTGACATTCATTCTGACTTCGAAGATGTGTTCGGCAGAGATGACGACCCAATTATTCTTTAAGAACATCGTAAAACTATAGGGCGTCCCTGAAAGCATTGTCAGCGACCGAGATGGGCGATTCACAGGGACCTTTTGGACAGAATTGTTCAGGTTATTAGGCTTAAATCTTAACATCTCCTCCAGTTACCACCTGCAGACTGATGAACAGACTGAACGATTCAACAACATGTTAGAGGAATACCTGCGACATTTCATCGATGCAAGGCAGAAAAACTAGGTTGATATGCTCGACGTGGCTCAATTTAGTTTCAATTGTCAGCAGAGTTTTGCAACAGGGAAAATCCCCTTTGAGATCGTGTGCGGGAGACAACCGACCATGCCCCATGTCATAGACCACCCTTTTGTGGAGAAAAGCCCTGAAGCCTACAACTTCACTAAGGAGTGGAAACAAACATCGAAAATGGCTCGTGCTTATCTTGAGAAGGCATCAATGAAAATAAAGAAGTGGGTCGATAAAAAACGTCGCCCCTTAGAATTTCAAGCGAGGAAGAAAGTGTTGATTAAGCTGCGACCGGAACAACTCTGATTCCGAGGAAAGAAAGACCAACGCCTAGTGCGAAAGTATGAAGACCCTTGGAAGTGATCCAGAAAGTCGCAAAGCATCATATAGGGTTCAACTTCCTTCGGGGAAGAATGTCCACCATGTCATCCACGTAAGTAACTTGAAACCCTATCATCCGGATCCTGAGGATGAAACTCGAAATGAGGTATCCAGACCTCCTGTGACAATTAAGAACACTTCTGAGAAGGAAGTAGAAGAGATACTAGCTGACAGAACACGACGAGTCGGCAGACCAAGGAAAGATGTTCAAGAGTTCCTAGTAAAATGGAAGGGACTCCCTGAAGCTGAAATCAGTTGTGAGCGCGCTGAAGACCTGAAGTCAGCCGCCATCAAGATTGCCGAGTTCGAAGAAAGTCGGTTGACAGGGACATCAAGCAATTAAGTGGGGGAGGATGTCACGGTCATGCTTGTCCAGGGCGTGTTGCCCATGGCCGCATGCCCGTCCAACCCCTTTTACAATGCTTTCATGTACTTACTTTTCCTAGAGTAGGTTGTTTACTTTTTCTTGTATTTTCGCGAGTGTATGACTCCTCGCCACTTTGCATGTTCATGCCTGTAATAGCTAATTTTTCATATAATATACTATAGGGGGATGCGACTAGTCGTCAAATCTTCCTACCCGGAGTTATATGCTATCGTGAGCGTGGTTGTCCCTCATTTGCTTGCTAGCCTATAACAATCTTTTCTCAAAAGCTTTTCCAAAATGTTTTCCAAACTTTCTCTGACCCCGTTTTCGAAAACCGTTTTCTCTTGAAACAGGGGTAGAGGTTGCAAGATACGGTCGTTGTGCCACCGACGATCCTTTTTCACTAAGTTGGCTTACTTGTTCGAGTGTGGGAACAAGTGTCGCACGATCACGCGAGACCCTTCTGAAAGTGTGATCGTGACACGGTGCATAATCTCCCGTATCAGGTGATACTTTCGCTCAATGTGCTTGCCCCTCTTATGACTCCGAGGCTCTCTCGAGTTGGCTACAACACCACTGTTGTCAAAAAACAGCGTGATCGACAAGTTCATATTTGGAATTACTTCCAAATCCGTCATGAATTTCCTAAGCCAAACAGATTCCTTTGCAGCTTCACAAGCCGCAACATACTCAGCTTCCATAGTGAAATCAACGAACATTTTGTGACGCGGTCGAGCCCGACACCTAAGGACACTCCTCAGTGAGCAGGAACTTTAGATTGTCAGTTACTAGAATTGTGTTGATATTATTTTTCCACGTTTGGAAATTATCTCCCACTAGTTTGTCGGAAGCTAATAGAGCGATGATTGAGCTAGACATTTTTGCTGAAAAGCAAGTAAAAACTTTGTATTAGTCTCTCAAAACTTTGAAAATCCAATCATTTTTAGCAAAATTTTATCCTATGATCCCTAAGTCATTAAAATTTGCAATGATACCCCAAAGATTTAAAATGACTGCCACCAAAGGGTGAATAGAAACACTCCTCCTCTGGGACGAGACTGTCTCAACCAGACCCTAATACCAGAATAACTCTTATTCCATTAGGCGCCCAGTTACCATTTTTCGGTCTGAATTCATTAACTTTTAATGAATCACGTGAGTGTCACCCTCAATCTTTAAATTTCCAAGTATTCGTCAAAACAATAGCCACCGAAGGGTGATCCAAGAAGGAAAACAAACAAGGAAACTGTATCCCTTTCGAAAATTCACGGTTATCCGACTCCCATGATCAAGGCCCTCCGAAGGGATTGTCTAGTCCAGGCCAAACTAGCCGGCGGATCATAGGTGTCTCATGGTGTGAATCGAAAGAAGAGACTGTGGGTCCCGTTTTCACAGGTCTTGCTCCCACTCACGATAAGTACTCTCTCCATTCACGTTGATATTGACCCATACAAATACCATCCGAAGCAGAACGCTACCATTTGCGCCACAAGGCCGAGTATGGATCTCACGGTGTGAACTTAACAGAGATTTCTGGTTGGAAAATTAAATGTATCTTATACACTTTATTTCCTCCCACTCAACACTTTAAGTTAATTGGGATTGACCTAGATAAATCGGCTAATATTTACCTAAGTCTACCAATATAACTCTTATATTGGATTAGCCTAAGTCTATAATCACATTATTAACTTAGGTGTTTGTGAGTAAATTAATTAACTTTTAATTAACGACACTCATGATAATATAACCTATGAATCTCCGGACCAAATTCACTCACAGGTCGGTTCCCAGGTAGGGGTGTTCCGCAAAGCGTCAGCTTAAATACCCCAACCTTAGATAGAACATTCCTTAAACAGAGTCACTAATTAGTCTCCATTCATAAGTCATATTTGATTTCCTAATTCTAATCTTATTAGAAATTGAAAACCTAAGTCTAATTATTCAAGTTCTAAACATTTTAAAACTAATAATTAACTTAGGTTACATGCAATTCTATGTCATAGTGCTTGATCATTCATCACATGAATAGTAAACTACATAACATACATTCATCACATGAATTAAATGCATGTGCATGCTTTTAATCTAAGAAATATAACATTTGTATTAATTAATTTAAACATGCAAACATTATATTATAACTCTTAAAATATAATCTTATCATGCATACTATATATTATAACTCTTACAATATAAATATGATGCATGAAATGTTTAACCTAAGGTGGGATTTTAATCCATATGTCATACATTATGCACATAGGATAAATAAATTTCAGACATCCCATGCATAAAATAAATAAATAGCAAAAATAGACCGGTTTTGGCACCCTAGGGACATTAATTGAATTAATTAACATTAATATAACCTTTATAATAATATTAATTAATATAATTAATTTAAAATACATTTTAGAAAAAGAAAATTAATTAAAATAACTAAAATTAATGCCCCACGATGGAGTAACCACCATCTCGCCACTTCTTCGCGCGAACTGCCACTACGCTCGCAGCGTTGCAACGCCGTGGCCAGCGTTGCAACACTGCAGCGTGTAGCGTTGTCCTCAGTGCGCCCAACGCCTCAACGTTGCAATGCTACACCCAGCGTTGCAATGCTGACCTGCAGCTCAGCCTCCAACCGTGCGGACAACGTAGAGACGCCGAAGAACAACGTCTCAACGCCGTCGACAGAACAACAAACTCTTTTTTTGTTCTTCGTTGTTTTTTACCCGATTCTGCTCCAATTTCTTCGCATCAACTCTTGCCACGAACGACACGGACTTACAGACTCGATTTACTTTCTAATTTCCCAAAAATACTAGGCATTTACATTGATCTCATCAACAGAAAAGTAAATCTAAATAGTGCCAAAAACCGAAACATCAAAAAATGCAAACCACAATTTCATCTCATGAATTTGAAGCATACCCACCTAATTTTAAGAAATAAATTTTGCACGACGAAGAAGTCACCGATTGGCTCTGATACCAATTGAAGGGAATAAAACTCCTGCAACGAAAATCGACTTTGAATCATCGTGGTAATCGTTGTAAAAACGTTTCTTAAAACTAAATGTATCCTATAGAATTTAGGATAAACATGTTGTAAGAAGGAAAAAACAGTAAGAAATTGTACTTACTTGTTGAAGAACACTTCTTCACAAAATCCTTCTCTGGTCACGAACTCTTCGTGCTCTCAATCTCTACGATCGCGAACTCTCCGAAGAACGAACAATTCGAACACTCCCGAAAGGTCTTCTCGGTTGTTCTCCTTTGGTAAAGGGAGAGTGGTGGGACTCTTTTGGTTTAGGATAGAGAGAAACTTTGAGAGAGTTGAGAGAATTTTGAGAGAGCTCTTTTGGTGAGAATCCAAAAAAATGAGCAGTGACGACCTTGCAAATGCCTTCTCACAAGGGCATTATATAATGGTGATAGGTGGAGTTGAAATCTCCACCTATTTATCATTTGACCACAACCTTAGGTTATGCAACTCATATTTGCATAACCACATATAATAAGATATCTCAAACCTTATAATACAAATCACATTTGCATAATTGTGGATTTTAAATTGAATCACATTCAATTTAATTTCTCTCAATCCAATTTCTCTAAAATTAACACTAATTAATCAATTAGGCTAACCTATAGTTTATCATGAATCTTATTCACATTAAACTATATATTATGTCAATCATATCTCATATAAATGACATAAATACCCTTTTAATGAATTTGAACACTTCAAATCCACACCAAACTGTAAACCCTCTATTTATCCAGTTTGAGCCAACCGAGGGACTTAATGGACCTACAGATGACGAGCTCCAATGATCCGAGACTAACCTGTCAAACTCTTTGACCCGTTTACTCAACATTCATTAGCTACGGTAACACTCCACTAAAGCCCGAAGTTGCACTCTCATCACTGTAGGGAAAGTTGTGTCCATTGATATAACCAATGTCCATGATTCGATCATTCACAGGTTGTTCGTAGACACTGCTGGGTCAAATTACCATTTTACCCCTGTGTCTACACTACAACAAAAACTATATTTCTTGACGCTTATAAAATGTCGAATTTTGCTTTACTTGACGTTTTTCAAACTGTCAAGGAATCCACCATCAAGAATAATATACAATACTTGACACTTATAAAGTGTTATGTATAGTCTTTTTTGACGCTTATAATGTGTCATTTTTAACATGAAACCTTGACATTTTTTATTCGTCAAATATAGTTTTATCTTGACTTTGAAAAAGTGTCAAATTTGTGTTAATACTTGACGTTTTTTCTGTGTCAAATATATGTTTATCTTGACGTTTCAAGAATGTCAAATATAAATTACTTGACGATTTAAATGAGTCAAATATAATTTTATCTTGACGTTTTAAAAATGTCAATATGAATTAGATCTTGACACATTATACATGTCATGTTGGTTTGTGTTTTTTTTTTCAATCTATTAAATATTTTCTATTATCTTCAATTTTCTACATTGTGTTCCAATAATTTGTTATATTGAAAAATGCATAATTTCATCAACCAATCTTCCACACTTTAACAAAATTCACATTTTTAACAATATCAAACTACTAAGCTCATGAACAATTCTAAAATTACAAGGACTTATCAAACCTCATGTCAACAATTCAAAAATTACAAGAACTATTGTAACGATCCTAAGCCATAAACTCAACTAACATTCAAGGAGGTTTACAAAACAAGAGAACTTTACATTCACTAGCCTAACACACTGTAAAGGGTTTAAACATGAAACTTATTGACAACACTATGACCAAAACTTTGAAAACGTCACCATAATTATGCAACATTTTTGTCACCCACCAAGTAGTTGAGTATTACCTGCAAAACACAACATTAAGCGCAACAAGGGTGAGCATAAACATACTAAGTAAGCAACCTACCTCTAATAATTCAGAACTCTAAAACATGCAACGAGTGAATTTACTCAATCATGCCAACCCCTCTTAAAACACAACGATCTCGAATACTGGCTACCCATCTGCCTACTCCACTCACTCCCTCACAACCCGAATAGTGAAGGAAAGCAACCCTCACGCTAATCCTAAGAAGCATGCTCAAAGGGAGGGAATGTGACTCAAGCCTAATGTCATAAACGTCGACCAAGTAGGATTAAGACGATTAACATACTTACAACACTTACAGGGGCTCGAAAAAGATTAAAATGCACGGATCAACTTCCTTTTGCTAAATCAACTTCCATGGCTTATGGTTAATCAAAATGAACCTATTCAAGTTATGGTCGATAGATGAACGTATTAAAAACTACAATTAAAAGGTATTCGAGCACTAGAACCAATGTAGGATAATTTAATCTAGTTTGAATGAGTTTAAAAGGACTAACCTTGCTAAAAGAGTCAAAACTCTTTGGTGAAAGTGTTTTGGAGGATGCCCGAATCACGCTCAAACTGCAAACTGAAGGTTCGTACTTATTAGAACCAATGCTACATTACTGAAAATTTATTTGAGAGAAATTTAAAACATGTAAAGTGTAACAACCCTAAATTACGGGGTAAACCTAACACTTGGGTGTTACTTAAGTCACGTAGTTCACTCTGTAATTTCGGCAGCATAACGACACTACTAGGACTTTTCAAAAATTTCAATGACCTGTTATAACATCAGAAACACTTAAAAAACAAATCATTCTTCCCAACCACCCACTAACTTCAAATACACAAGGGTTGAAGTTCAACAATCAAAGATTTCTCAGCAGAACAAGAACAATTTCATAAATGCTCAAAACACGACTTAATTATGACTTAAAACATGCCAATTTTTTACTTCCCTTTTTTTTAACAAAATATTAGGGCATGGAAAAGGAAAAGGAAAAGGGGCTTACCAAACTATAAAGCTGACTTACAGTTCGACGCTTAAAGGAATAAAAAGTTTATTGGAAATTGCATCTCGATGCTAAATAACCTGAAAATTGTGTTTCAACGCCAAAATAAGATTATCAAAACTATAAATATACTCATCAAAATAGCACAACAATTAAAGTTATCAAAACTTTTGAACACAACAACAAAACAAAACACAAACAACTAACGAAGTGCATTGGCAATCAAATCTTCATAGATGTATATTGACAATTAAGAAATGAAAGCAAAATAAGAGTATGAAACTTGTTAATTATTCTAATCATCTTTCATGTAAAACTAGCTAGTTGAGGTATTAATTGTTTGACCTTATATTAAGATTCGTTCAAGCCACCAAAGACAACAAGTCTAATATAAAAGTTAGCCGAAATGAAAACTCATATTTGAAACTATTAAAAGAAACAATAGTTCAAATTGCATACACAAGTTATCAAAAGCTTCCTAAAGTAGACTAACATGGATAGTACAAGAATAAAATCAAACATCTACTTACCTATCTTCATGAATGATGAAAGAATATTCAACATCTGCTTACTATCTTCATTAGATGCAAAATTTTCATTGTAAAAAATAAGCCAAACCACACCCTGCACAAACAAGATTATCAATTACACAAGAAAAGAAATACAATGGAAGCAAAATTAAGCTAACAGATAAAACATGATGTTAGAAATGAATACACAACTACAAACAAGCACCACATTACAACTCTAAATCTCATAATCCATGAAAATTCATATGAAGAGAAGAGAGAGACCACCTTGTTATCAATTACAGTCCACACATATAAAAACGGGTAGAACAATATAAGAGAATAGAAAGAACTAGAACTCTTCCACAAAATCGAGCATATTGTTGTTGTCACCCAAAATCCCTAATGAAATTTAAATTTAACAGTAAGAATATGACACCACTTATGAATCTGAAATACACCATAAACAAAGGAATTTAGGTGCCTCCTTAAATGATTTCAAAGAGAGAAAAAGATCCACAAGTAAGATTTGCAACAATGAATTGGTTGCCTATCTGATCCTAATTCAACTTATTGAACATAAACTGATCTTCAAAAACAATTTTTTTTTTTTTTGGGGGGGGGGGATCCTAGAGAGATAAAAAGAGAATGCCTTACAATCCCATTCCAGCTGAAAGTGCATTATCTATGAGCAACAGAAGGCGAAAAGCAAACACTGGGGTATAATCGACTTGAAGGAAGAAAGTAAAATACATAGCCATGAGAAGCAAGCAATCATAGATATATCTTAGACATGTATCACCTCTTCAAAACTCAAATGCATAGCACGATCCATATGTGCAAAGGATATGTACAAGTATGAGAGTGTTTTCACATACTATGAAGTTCAACTTATATATTACAATTGAAAAACATGTCTTCTGATAAACAGATTGATCACACGATGAATGCAAAAGGTAACCTATGAAATCCGATTAACAAAGTTAAGATAAAGCCTAAATAACAACAACTTCCATTAATACAACAAAGGATACATGCTAGTAGCAAGCATCAACAAGAAAGAATCCATCAGCATGGGGAAATTTACATTCTAATGAAACGATGAGAAAGAGATTTATCATTTGAAATCGACTCCTCGAACAGCCATAATCAAAAATCAAAACAAGAACACTCGGAACAGTAAAAAAATGGCTAAAGGGTCGCCATGTGAGGGTAGAAAAACGATTGAATTGCAAGGCAAAGAAAAATCAAAGACGAACTCGAAATTTTGGGCAGAACTTTCTTCTAGGGTCGAATCATCAATGAAAAGAGAGATGAAAAAAGAGACGATTATGGCAAGAGAAAAAGAGAAAAGAGGATTGAAGGAGGTGAAGAAATAGAGACAGGGCTACAATGGATCCCATTTCGACCATGGGGTTGAGCAGTTAACTGATTTATTCTCTGCAACATTGCTTGTACAATTGTAAAGCGTAATATAACTGCCATTTTTAGAGCTAATTGTAACCACAAGTCTGCAAATTCAAATATCTACCCTTATTAAAGTCTGTATGCAACTTTTTTCCCTTTTTTTTTATTCTTTTCCATGCAAAATGAAAAGTAAATTTCAAATTAAACAACTTAAGATGGACAAATGACAAATTGCAAGTTGTTCAAGGGTGTTGAAACAACCATACCCAAAATTTGAAATTGTAGTTACAAAAAAGTTTAAAATTGAGATGAGATTAGAGAAGAAGATTTATTTGCAATAGTTGGATGTGTGGGGTCACAAAGAAATGCAACAGATGCAAGTTGTTTTCATCAATGGATTCTGAAAAACTAAAGATAGTGGCTTTACTCCAACCCAACAAAAAAGCTCCTTCAAAATGTTTTGTTCAGATCAATAAAGGAACGTTGGGCAATTCTTGAATTGGAAGCATTCACACAACCCAGAAATTGTACGCCATTTCTACAAGCTGAAAAACCATTGAATATTACCCACCTTCTTTAGTAGCGATACATGAAACAAACTAGAATGTAGCTATTGAGACAAATTGAAGAACCAAGCAAGTGATTCAACTAGTTAAGTGTAAATTGAGCAATACAAAGTTGATTTAAAAAAAAACAGTGCATCATCAAAATTAAACAAAAATTGGAAATAAAATTCCAGTAGGAGAAACAAATGAAGAAGAGTATTAAGCTTACGGGATATGGAAATTTTTTGGAAGTGCTAGAGAAAGGAAGGGGAATTGAAGCGCAACCAAAGCAGTCGTCATGGAGGAACACTTGGTCGCAATCGAAGAATGAGAGATATGGGAGGTTGAAGGTGATTGTCGCACCGTGGAAGGAGCTTGAGAGGGATAAGAGAAGAGGAAGAAGACGGTGGGCTCCAGAGCGTTCGTTTGCGACACCAGGGTTTCGTTGCTTAGTTTTAGAATAGTTTAGAAAAAAAGCACTAGAATAGGGCAAGAAAATTAGTTTTACACTTGACATTTTTAAAGTGTCAAGTTTTATCGTAGCGTGAAAAAATTCGAAAAAGTCCGTCAACCTCCGCCTTTTTTTTATTTTCTTGACTTTTTTTGTGTAAAATCCATTTTACTTGACATTTTCACATAAAAACGTCAAGTAATTAAAAGTTGCAAGCGTCAAGAAATGTAGTTTTTCTTGTAGTGCTACTTCTTGCTCCTTAAGTCCCCACTGCTCCTCTAATGAACAACAATGTTGTAATGGTCCAACCATATACAACCCCCTCTCGGACCAGTGAGAGGGTGGGCGCCCGTTGTCCAAGCCCTGGAGACAAGGGAACAACCCCTCTAGTTTCCCTAAGTCGGGAACGAGTGAATTCCATCTCGCGTAGTCAAGTTCCCAGCTCCCCACGTGGTCCTGTCCCTGAGAAGATAAGCATATTGGGCAAGTAACTGTGATCACCCTTACCCATACTAGTCAAAGGACAGGGCCCCGCAGACAGGAGTCCGTAACATGCTCAGGATTAAGGTCGAGTCACTAATGGTCATCTACAAAGTTATTAGTCCCATACTATTAACGGTGTTATATCAGTAGGTCTAATAATTCACGGTCTGGTCTTGTACAATCTCATTGCACAGGATGCCCCCACTTGCATGCCAACCACATGAAAGAGTTGGATCACCTCGTTTGTATCTAATAAAAAGCGGGTCACATCCATAGTGTATCCAAGATTAGGTCTCCAACTCTATCTATATACTGTAGACCGTTCGGGTCATTAACTCGAACGTGATCCTCCCTGTGTGTCAACTACACACCATTCAAGTTCTAGTTCTCTCATAATTCAATGACCCTGAAGCTTAGTTTATTGGTCAAAGTTTGTAAATATGCGAGACACAAAGCGATGAAAAACTAACTCTTATTTATTTCAATAGTGAATATTACAAACAAGTACGAGATTAGGACATACATCCCAACAGGTCTTCACGCTGAGCGGCGTTGCAACGCTGCCGCTGCTTCCAACCTTCCAACCGCATGGCAGACGTTGCAACGTTGATGAACAGCGTTGCAACGCCATCATCTGGATAGCAAGAACAATCTGTTTTTCGCCCAAGTTCGCTCTGTTTCTTCACTGCAACGCTTTGGCACGATCGACACGGACATACAGACTCGATTTACAATACATTTTGCCCAAAACACTGGACCCTTACATTGAACATATCAATTGAATTGTAAATCTAAATGCCAAATCATGTAAACATCCATTTTTGCAAAACCACATGTAATTTTTCTAAATTGAATGCTATACCCACCTAATTTTGAATAATTTCTAACACAATTAAGAGCACGATTAGGCTCTTATACAAATTGAAGGAAATTGAATCCCATGCGGAAGCGAATGATCGCATTTGCTCTTAATCGTGTGACATAGAAATGCTCAAAAACAGTAAATCTAGACTAAGCATAATAATTTGAAAGCATAAATAGTTTAGAAGATTACCTTTGAAGACCAATTCTTCAAGTAGTTCCTCGTCGTCTACGAGCTCTTCTTCTCTACAAACGATTACTCGAACACCGCCACAAAGCATTCTCCGTTGTTCTCTAGGAGAGGGAGAGAGGTGGGATCTCCTTTTAGATTAGGGGTGTTTTGTAGAAACATTTTGAGAGAGAAGTTTAGTTTGCTAGATTTCAAAAATTTAGCAAATGCTTCAAGTGTTACAAAATGCATCCAAAAGGATGCTTTTATAGGCAATGTGGGTGGAGACAAATTCTCTACCCATTTTGCCACTAACTCCACATATTATGCATAAATGCATAATATAAGGTGTCAAACACCTTATTATATGAATCATATTCATATAATGTTGAGAAATTGGATTTAAATAAATCCAATTTCATCTCTCCAAAATTCTACCATTAGTTGTGTCCTAATTCCATAATTAGACACAATTAAGTTCAATATGAATCATATTCACATTGAACTATATATTATATCAATCATATCACATATAATTGATATAATCCCTAAATTGAATTTGAACATTTCAAATTCATTCCAAAACTTTATACCCTCTATAAATTCCATGTTGAGCCAACCGAGGGACCTAATGGACCTACAGATCATGAGCTCCAATGAGACGAAATTGACTAATCAAATTCATTAATTCCATCAATCAACATTCGTTAACTACGAGTCACTCCACTAATGACTCGTAGTTGCACTCTCCTCACTGTAGGACAAGTTGTGTCCATTGATATACCCAATGCTCGTGAATCAACCCTTCACAGGTCATTTGTAGTCACAGCGGGGTCAATTTATCGTTTTACTCCTGTGACTACTTCTTACACCTGAAGCACCACTAATCCTCTAATGAACAACAAGTTTATAGTCCGACCACAAACATTATCCTTCTCGGGACAGTAAGAGGGAGGGGCCCCGTTGTTCAAGACCTGGATTCAGCTCTTAAGGGAACAACCTATCTAGTTACTCTAGAATGGGAACGAGTGAATTCCTTCTTGCGAAGTTGAGTCCCCAACTTCCTAGAAGGTTTCATCCCTGAGAAGGTAGGCATATTGAGTTGGAAACTCTGGCCACTCTCACTCGTACTAGTCAAAAGACAATCCCCGGCAGACAGGAGTTCGCAACTCGCTCAGGATTCAGGTTGAATCACTTTTGGTCATCGTTTGAATTATTAACCCTAACCTATCAATGGTGTTACTAGATTAGTCTAACAATTCTTTGTCCAGTCTTGTACAAACTCTTTGAACATGATGCCCCCACTTGCATGTCAACTACATGAACGAGCTAGATTGCCTCGTTTGTATCAAATACAAAGTGGGTCGCATCCATAGTGTTAACAGGGTGAGGTTCCCAACCTAATCCATCTACTATAGACCATTCAGGTCACAAAATAGAATGTGACCCTAGAGCTTAGTTTATTGGATTAAGTTTGTAATTGCGAGAATACGAGATTGAAGGAAAAATAACAACTTTATTCATTTCCTCAAATAATTACAAAATACACGAGTTTAGGACAATAATCTCAACAACACTATTTTCCGAATAAGATGATACTTTCTCTCGATGTGCTTCCCTCGCTTGTGGCTACGAGGTTCCTTTGAGTTAGCTACCACACCACTGTTGTCATAGTATAAGGTGATGGGAAATTCCATATTTGAAACAACTTCCAAATCAGTAAGGAATTTTCTTAGACAAACAATCTCTTTAGCTGCTTCACAAGCAGCTACGTACTCTGCCTCCATGGTGTAGTCGGCGATGCATCATTGTTTGATGCTACGCCACACTATAGCTCCCCCATTAAGGGTGAAAACTGATCCCGATGTGGATTTCCTAGAATTGTTATCGGTCTGAAATCAGAATTAGTGTATCTTGTAAGTATCAAATCCTTAGTCTCCTACACTAGCGTATAGTCCCTCGTTCTCCTAAGATACTTAAGGATACTTTTAACTACGGTCCAGTGGTCTAACCCTGGATTGGACTGGTACCTACTGACTATTCCCACTGCACAACAAATGTCTGACCTCGTGCATAGCATAATATACATTAAGTTAGCTACTGATGAGGCATAGGGAATACATCTCATATCCTAAACTTCTTGAGGTGTCTTAGGACACTGTTCCTTAGACAGATGAATTCCATGTCTGAAAGGCAATTAACCCCTCTTGGAATTCTGCATTGAATATCGGGTCAACTTTTTGTCGACATAAGACGCTTGAGACAGAGCTAGCATTCTGTTCTTGTGATTCCTGAAAAATTTGAATGCCAAGAACATACTGCACCTCTCCCAAATCTTTCATTTGGAATTGAGTCGCTAGTCATTTCTTTATGTTAGTTAGGTATCCTACATCATTCCCAATGAATAGGATATCATGCACATAAAGTATTAAGAAAGCTACTTTGTCGTTGATGATCCTCTTGTAAACACAAGGCTCATCAACGTTTTGATCAAACCCATAAGACTTGATTGCAGTATCGAATCTTATGTTCCATGATTTAGACGCTTGTTTCAACCCATAAATGGATCGTTTGAGCTTGCAAATGTTTTGCTCCCGACCTTGAGCTGAAACATATAGATGCTCTCGTCAATATTACCATTCAAAAAGGCAGTCTTGACATCCATTTGCCAGATCTCATAGTAATAAAATGTGGCTATGGATAAGAGTATCCTAATTGACTTAAGCATAGCAACAGGGGAAAAAGTTTCCTCATAGTAAATTCCTTCCTTTTGGGTAAAACCCTTTTCTACAAGTCTAGCCATAAAGGTATGTAGATTTTCGGTTGTATCTCTCTTTCTCTTATAGATCCATTTGCACACTATAGGTCTTATCCCTTCAGGCTGGTCTACAAGTTCCCAAACTGAATTGAAGTACATTGACTTCATTTTAAGGTCCACGACTTTGATCCATTGGTCCTTATCTACGTCATTCATTACCTGTTTATAAGACAATGGATCCTCTACGCCATCATTAGGTATGACAACTTGAGTTTCAGCAAAACCCAACTAGCGGTCAGGTTGGGAAATAACCTTCCCACTGCGTCGAGACATTCCCAACGATTGAGAGGGCGAGACAGACTTGATGTGTTGGCTTCTTCATCAACTGTTAATGAAGGTCCAGCCTAGCCAACAACTCTTGTTGGCTTTTTTGTAGCTTCATTTAATACTAACTTACTACGCGGTTTATGGTTTCTCACGTGATCTTTCTCCAAGAAAGTGGCGTTTGTCGACACAATCATCTTATTTTTTTGTGGATCGTAGAAAATACCACCTCTCGTTTCTTTTTGGGATAGCCAACAAATTGGCATAATCTTGAACGTAGTTCCAACATCTTTGGGTTTGTCACTAGCACGTGTGTTGGACAACCCCAAATTCTGAAGTGTTGTAAACTAGGTTTACGTCCCTTCCATGACTCAAAAGGTGTTTATGAAACACTGTTTCATGGAACAATATTTAAGATTTGAACCACAGTCTCTATTGCGTAACCCCAAAACGAGTCAGTCAATTGAGCATAGCTCATCATACATCAAACAATGTCTAACAGGGTTCTGTTTCTCCTTTTAGATACACCATTTTGCTGTGGTGTATTAGGTGCTGAGAGTTGAGATTGGATTCCATGTTCTATCAAATAGTCCTGGAATCTCAGATCCATATACTCTCCACCTCGATCAGATCAAAGTGTCTTAATGGTTTTCCCTAATGCATTTTCAACTTCAGCCTTGTACTCTTTAAACATTTCAAGAGCCTCAGACTTATGATGCATTAAGTATAGAAAACTATACCTCGAATAATCATCTATGAAGGAGATGAAATATTTGTACCCTTCTCGAGGTTTAACATTCACCGGACCACAAAGATCCGAATGTATAAGCTATAAAGGCTCTTTGGCTCTATAACCTTTTCCAGTATAAGGTCGCTTTGTCATTTTACCTTCCAAGCATGATTCGCAAGGAGGTAAAGAATCATCTTCTAACTTGTTTAGAAGTCAATTCTTAGATAATTTCTCAATCCGATTGAGATTTATATGACCAAGTCTTAGATGCCAAAGATATGTATTGTTATTAGGAGAAACTCTTTCCCTTTTACTTTGAGTATTCGCAGTTTTTTTAAACATCTCATGATTTAAAATTGCTTTAGTTTGGTTCGGTTTAAGGACATATAAGTCGTTTTCTAATTTGGCAGAACAAATATTAACACATTTCTTTGAAATGAATGCTTCATTTCTTGAAAAGGAAATGCAATAATTATGTTCAATTAGAAAAGAGATAGAAATTAGATTCCTCTTAATTTTAGGAACTATGTACATATTTTGCAAAAATAAAAATATGTCTCTAAAAAACAGCTTGGATAAAATTGCATGTTATTTTTCTTGAGCTATTTAATATAAGGGTTATAATAAATATATGAATATTAAAAAACATGATGCATGACATTACATAATTTAGCATAAAATGTTATATTAACAAATGTCAAGCATTTATTAATTCCTGATTTATTAATTTCATGAATTGTATGGTTGCTAAATTAATTAGAAGTTGATTGTTAATTTATTACACCATAGAAGCATGTTATAGGTTAATTCATTAAAATTAATAATATTTATATATTTGAATTATAAATATTAACTTATAACAAAGAATTGCATGCAAACATAGGATTTTAGGTAAATCGAATTAATTTTAAATTAATTCACCTAAGATACAAACTTTTAATAAAATTAGAGATTAGTCTTACTTAGTATATTTTAAATAGTTTTAAAATATGGCTGAGTAGGACAAATAGGACTTTGGTTATGAGGGAACTCTAGTGATGAGGTCTTGTCTACGGTTGGGGTACTAACATCCTAGGTTGTAGTATGTGTCTTTAACCTGAGTTGAATTAACCATAGTGTTGTTAGCATGCAATGTCAATAGGTAATTAAATGGTTTAATTCACCTAAACATTTAGATTAAAGACCTTATTATACAAGTTATAATAGACATAGACTTAGAGATTCGTTTAGCAAGAATTTAGCTAAGTTAAAATAACTCTAACAAATATTAAAGTACTTAGCGGGAGGAAAAAGGTGTATATGATACATCGATTTTCTTTTAGATTTTCCTGTGATCTTCACATCGCGAGATCCATGCTCGTCCTCGTGGCGTCAATAGGGCGTCCCTCTTCGGAAGGTGTTTGCAAGGGTCAATACCAAGGTAAATGGGGAGAGTACTTATAGTAAGTGGGAGCGAGATTTATGTCAACGAGTCCTTCGGTCTCCTCCATTAGGTCGCACCATGAAATTCTTATGATCCGACTACGTGTTGTCCTAGAACAACTATCCCTTCGAAGGGTCTGATCATAGGAGTCGGAACAACGTGAACTCCAGAAATGGATAGGATTTTTTTGGTTATTTTCCAAAAGTGGTCTTTCTTAATAGTGGCCTATTAGATCAGACCTCTGGGATCTGAAAATGGTAGGGTCACATTTACGTCCATAAGCAATAGTTTTTATTACTAATACACTCTTTTTATGTCTATTAGCAACTATTTCTATGTGTTTGGTAGACTATTGTATGTCTAACAATGATAGAACATTTGTATGTTTATCATTGGCAGACCATTTCTAAGTTATCTATCAATGATCGATGTTTATCGTTAATACACATCTAACGCTAATAAGTAAAAAAATGGTATATTAGTGATACATTGTTATTTGTAATTTTTCTATTATTATTATTATTATTTTATATTAAGTTATCAATGATTTACTATTATTAATCTATTGATATGTCGTATACCAATGATAAACCAATCACTAAAGGAAAAAACAAGGTCAAATATCATTGATATACTCTTTTTAATTCTATTTACGGTATATCAGTGGTAGAATTAATAGAAAATAAACGTGTTAAATATTACAAATTGGAAAAGAAAATTAACTACCACTATATATACCATTTTTTTCCTATTGGTAAGGTATGCAAGTAATCGCCCTGCCAACAAAAGCATAACTCAACTGGCATAAAGTATTGGTTTATGACGAAGAGGATTCAAAGGTTTGAACTCCCCTCCCCTCAAATGTTGTTGAACTAAAAAAAAAGTAAGAGACGTAATAGAAAATAAACATGCAAACAACAATGAGTAGAAAATCGTGTGAAATATTACTTATATACATCTTTTTTATTCTATTGATATAGTTATTAACAATATGCCTAACAATAAAGAAACATGCAAATAATCATGGATAGATATCAAATCTAAATGTTATTAGTATACCTTTTTTGTATTTATTGATATGATATATTAGAGATAAACCTAATAAGAAATGAGTATGCATACAATCACTCGTAGAAAATAAATGATAAATACCACAAATTTATCTTTTAATCTATTAATATGTAAATAAATGATGTACCTCATAACAAATGAATATGCAAACTATCATGAATAGAAAATCATTTAAAATATCATTGATATACAATTTTTAATTCTATTGATATGGTATATCAATAATAGACCTAATAACAAATAATCATAGATAGAAAATAAAAGTAAAATATCATTGACATACAGTATTTTATTTTATTGGTGATGTATCTCCATAATACACTTAAATGGAAATATTGAACGTGCAAACAATCATCTAATAGCAAATGAAGTAAAATATCACTTATATATCATTTTATATTCTATTATTATGGTATAGAGTGATAAACATAATATCAAGCAAATAGGCAAACAATCAGTGATAGTTACCTATCATTGACTGAGGTCTATCGGTGATAGATGATAGTCACTTATCATTGATAAATCTCAATTAATGATAAGTTCATTAGTCAATGACTGACTATCAGTAATAGACTTTAGTCGTTAATAAATCTCAATTAATGATAAGTTCATTAGTTATAGACCTAAGTCATTGATATGACTATCAGTAATAGACTTTAGTCGTTCATAAATCTTCAAATAAGTCTATCAGTGACGGACCTCAGTCATTGATACGTTTGTCATTAATAAACTTCGACTAATGATAGGTATCAATCGAACTTCAAATTTTTCAATATTTACTAATACTTTTAGATTATATTTTATTTTTCTATTATTTTGTGTTACAGGTTTTTTTAAAAATTATAAATTATTAAAAATATATAGGATTAAAGACTTATAGAAGTAATCTTATTAGAAATACATCGTTTTGAAAAAAGAACATACTATTCATGAAAAAAACTAATAAGGTACTACTTGGGATGAGAGGTGTGCATGATTCATTTGGTCCATTATTCGTCAAAATCGATGATTGAACCAAATTCCACGGTTCTGAAATGTTATGAATCGTGAAAACCGATGTTGCAATTTCAATTTCAAATGATTTAGTTTGATTTTAATCAATTTTGAATTTTTTTTCTTTCTTTTATTTGCTTCTTTTTTATTCTAGCAATATTTAGATCAAGCTAGTAAAAAAATCTTCAAATCAAGTAGGAATGAGGGCATGGAAGAAGAGAAATGTGTTGTTGTTGGTGAAATTGGAACAAGAAGATAAATCTGAATTACGAGAGAAATCAAATAAGATTAACCTTTTTAAATCTCATTCCTAAATAAAAGAGGAAATATATTTAAATCTTTCTCTGAAAAGGAATAGGAAAGTCCAAGATCCTATAAATAGGTACTCAAAGAAAGCGAATGAGACAAAAAAAAATTTCATCCTCTAAACTCTAGTTTACTACACTCAAATTCTCCTTGCTAACTTAAACATCGGAGCTGGTGTGCAAAATGTCACATCAATCCTAGCTTTTTCTCTTTTGCAGGTCACCTCTACACCCAAATTACAAATTTACAGTTGTTGTCACGTGAAGGTCATATGAAATTTCTCTAGGCTAGATTTTCGTAACAACAGTTGACGCCGTCTGTGGAGAACAAGAGTGTTCCACCTTGCGTTCATAATTGAGAAGATCAAAACTATGAAGACATATGCTTGTTTGTGAAACCTACACAAGATCAAAGACGATGAGTAATCAAGCCAACAAAAACTATCGAAACATCGATGAGAAAGATTCGGACGATGACTGTCATCAACATAGGACAAGGCCGACCAACCCTACTCAACCTCTCCCTCATGGTCACCAGTTTGAAGTCTTAGAAAAGTGAGTGGACGAAATTGATGGGATTGAATCCCGCAGCGGCAGCGACGTGAATCACAATGCTCCATTGTGTTACTCATATTCACTTAAATAACAACTATATCTCATGTAATTCTAAGTTAAGCATTAGGAGAAGGGAAAATTGACATCAACTAACCTTTGAAGAACTTTTTCTTCTCGTTTTCCTTCTCTCGCGATCTACCACGATCTCAATGATCTCTCGATCTCGATCTCGAATCCACGAACTGAACAAGGAATTGAACACCTCCACGAGGCTACTCGGTTGTTCTCCATTGGATGAAGGAGAATTGTGGGATTCCATTTTGGATTTGGGTGTGGAGAGAATAGAGAGAATTTGAGAGAGTTTTTGGTGAGAAATCCAAAAATGACAACTTGTTCTCTAAAGTGCTTCATCAAGCACTTATTTATAGTGGTGTAGGGTGGAGACAATTTCTCTACCTATTTAGCCCACTCATCACATATCATATAATATGCAAATCATATTTACATAATTATATAATATAAGGTATCACATACCTTATTATGCAAATCATATTTGCATAATGTTAAATTAAATTGAATCATATTCAATGTTACTGATAACACACAAAATGTGTTATCCTTAGGCTTATAATTTGTTAGTTTCTATGATAATTTCATAGCTTTCACGTATTTAAATCATCTAATTTTAGGTAAAGAGCATTAATAGGTCATTTGGGGATATTTTGGAGTGCTCAGGTAAATTCAAGGCATTTGGAGCTAAAAATGACATTAAGTGGAAAGATAAGGACCAATTCAAGCTTGTTGATCCGAGGTGACGACATTTCAACGCCATGCAGGGCGTCACAACGTCGATGTTTGATAACTCTGATGGAGATCGAATCTCCTTGAGCAGTGGAAACGAATTAGGATCGTAATATGCAAGATTGTTTTGCTTTGAAACAAAAACCAATACATTGACAAATATACAGAACAAGCATAAAATTAACTCTAATCTAATTAGGCATGGATGTTTTACATGCAAACATGCTACAAGTTTAACAATTAAACTAATAAAGAAAGAGGAATTACCTTTGTAGTTTTCCTCAGCAGCAACTCCTTGCTCCAATCAGTACAGCAACACAAGAAGCTTTAAATTCTCTGTTTTTACAGAACACCACCAAAAGTGTAAACCCTCTATCCTCTGAATGCTTAGATCTTTCCTTTGTGGGAAGGATTCCAACTCTTGGAAGGATTTTTGGGAATGAGAGTGAGAGAGAGAGAGTTTTTCTTCTAGCAACCCCCTTCTCCCTGTTAAACTGCCGATAGGGAGAAGGGGAGGGGGGAACGTGTCTGGATGACACGTTCTCTTATTTATTATTAAAATAATAATAATAATAATAATAATTAAATCAAATTTAATTATAAATCCAGCGCACATGTAACGCCCCAGGCCCAAGATCCCCCTTGCAACCTGGCAACGTCACCATATCATCCATGACTGCTTGTAAGAGTGAAGACACTATCCCCACAAACCAACACGGGGTCCTTTCAGCATGGTTTGTCCTCACTCACATGCTCCCTAGGAAAATTCCCAGGAGGTCACTCAACATAGAATTGCTCCAAGCCAAGCACGCTTAACTGTGGAGTTCCTATGATTGAGCCACCGAAAAGGAAGGTGCACCTTGTTGGTATAAGTAGTAGCTATCAATTCTTTTAAGTCTTTCTCAATTGTACTTTCATATCCTCATAGTCATTCTCATGTACCCTTGGTCATTCTCAAGTACCCCTTTTCCTCGGGCACCATACTTTCATATCCTCAGGATCTCTCTCATTCAGATATGGGCTCGGTTCATTTATGTACCCCTCTTCCTCGGGCGTCACATGCCCACCAGCTTCCGCCTTGGTTCGTCCCCAAACCACATCTTACTGGGAGAGGTTTCACTCTGAAACCATTTGTAACGCCGCAGGCCCAGGATCCCCTGCAACCTGGCAACGTCACCATATCATCCATGACTGCTTGTAAGAGTGAAGACACTATCCCCACAAACCAACACGGGGTCCTTTCAGCATGTTTTGTCCTCACTCACATGCTCCCTAGGAAAATTCCCAGGAGGTCACCCAACATAGAATTGCTCCAAGCCAAGCACGATTAACTTTGGAGTTCCTATGAATGAGCCACCAAAAAGGAAGGTGCACCTTGTTAGTATAGGTAGTAGCTATCAATTCTTTTAAGCCTTTCTCAATTGTACTTTCATATCCTCATGGTCATTCTCATATACCTCTGGTCATTCTCAAGTACCCCTTTTCCTCGGGCACCATACTTTCATATCCTCAGGATCCCTCTCATTCAGATATGGGCTCGGTTCATTCATGTACCCCTCTTCCTCGGGCGTCACAACACATTAAATTTTAACCTATAGTTATCAAAATGTGAATCACATTCACATATAATATTTGAACTCTTTCAAATATTCAATTCTCTCATATAATTTAATATGAATCATATTCACATTAAATTTATAATATATAGTTCCAAAACTATATATTATATTGTATCAATATACACTAAGTTTATTCCCTAATGAATTTGAACATTTCAAATTCAAATGATCTAAGAACCCTTTACGAGCTAGAAGGTGGACCTAATGGACCTACAGATCAGAAGCTCCAACGATACGAGATTGCTCGGTTAATCTCATTAACCTCCCAATCAACATTCGTTAACTGCGGGAACACTCCACTAAAGTCCCACAGCTGCACTCTTCTCACTGCAGATATATTTATGTGTCCATGGATATTGACCAATAACAGCAAGTCAATCCTTCACGAATGTTCGTAACACAAGCAGGTCAAATTACCGTTTTACCCCTGGGTTACATCTTGTGCCTTAAGTACCAGTGCTCCTCTAATGAACAATTTGTTTGTGGTCCTACCAACAAACAGAGTCCCTCTCGGGCCAATGAGAGGGTCGAGCCTTTTATTCAAGTCCCGGAGACACCACTTAAGGGAACATTCCTCTACTTACCCTAGTAGGCGGGAAAGAGTGAATTCCATCTTGCTAAGTTAAGTTTCCAACCGCTCACTCGGTCTTGTCACCAAGAAGGTAGGCTTATTGAGTCGTGAATCGCCACTCTCACCCATACTAGTCAAAGGACAATCCCTCGCATGAGCAGGAGTTCGTAACTGCTCGAGATTGAGATCAAGTTGCCTAGGTCATCCTAGTGAAATAGAAACCTAACTAGTCAATCTGAGTTCTGACTAGAGATTACTATTTCGTGGTCCTAGTAATATGTAATCTCATTACATAGGATATCCCCACTCACATGTCATCTACACGAATACGTTAGGATCACAGTGTTTGTATCAAATACAAGTGGGCCACATCCATAGTTTAACCAGAGTAAGGTACCCAAACCTTATCCCCTAACTATAGACCCTTTAGGCTGTATCTCGAACCGAGATCCTTTTTATGTACATTACATTCAGTTAAAGATTCATTTAACAGCCTTGGATGTTTAGTTTATTGGATTTAGGGTTTAAATAAAGGCAAACTCATAGATAACGAACAATAACATTTATTGAAATAATAACACTTTATTACATTAATTAGAACATAATTACAAACTACGAGTTTTAGGGCACAAATCCCAACAAACTCACAATAAGAGAGTTATTTTACTAGAATTTTAGTGTTTAATCCACTTGAATTGCATTTAATTAAGTGATCCTCATGTTATTTTATCCCTAAATTATGCGTGTTAGCTTTAAAATCTTGAATCTAAGCATTAGGTGCAAAAAGAATTAATTTTGATGTTTTTGTGCTTTAATTTAAGAAATTTATGAAAATAAGCTAACGGTTAATTAAAGACCGAAATTTGAGATTTTTTTTAACTCAAAAAATTCTTGCATATTTAGTTGGATTTATAATTGACTTCATAAATTTATTTGAGATTTTTCTATGTGTAGGAGATGTTTAAAAATTACAAGAGTCCCTAAGGGCATTTTAGACATTTTACCCGAAGGGTAATATGGTCTTTTACCATTAAGGGTATTTTTGTAATTTATGGAGTTAGGGCAACATCATCTTGTATAAGAAGGCTAGGGTTTACAGGTGAAAGGGTGGTGAGAATTTGCGACAAGAGGAGAGACTAAGGAGAGAAGAAGAACCAAACGATTGCTACAACAAAGTGTGCGTTGGAGAGATAAATCATGATGGTGTCTTTCCTGTAGCAATTGTGAGGTCCATCCGTTGCTGAAGCAAATAGGGAGAAAAGAAGAAGGGCATTGTTGGTGTTGCTACGTGTTGTTGCTGTAGCAATCGGATGAGAGAGCACAAATCGAGAGGGCCCTTTGCTGTAGCATTGAAGAGAGGTGGTCAACATTAAAATTTGCTACAACAAAAGGAGGAAAACCGAGAGGACCATCCTTCCTTTTGCTGAAGCAATCGACAGGGAAAGAGTAAAGGATTTGCCGAGAGGTTTGCTGAAGCAATCGCGTGAGGTTGCTGGCGTTGGGAGATGTCGATGTTTGCTGAAGCAATCACGTGAGGTTGCTGGCATTGGGAGCTGTCGATGTTTGCTGAAGCAATCGCGTGAGGTTGTTGGCGTTGGGAGCTGTCGATGTTTGTCGAAGCAATCGCCTGGCTGCTGTGAAGTAGTAACCCCAGAAGGCTTTTGCTGAAGCAATTGGCTGATCTGTTCTGAGGCCAACCAAAGGGTTTTGCTGAAGCAAAGTGCCCTGTTGCACACCATCGATAGAGGGCTGCTGGTAGGCAATTGCTATAGCAAAACAAGGCCACTTGCTGTGTAAATTGTTCCCTTTCTTTTAGTGTTTTTGCCTATTATTTTTGCCAATTATCATTGCTTTTGTTGAGTTGTTTATACACTAATTAGAGGTGCTCACTGTTCTAAGCAGTTTGTGTGGCTGTTTTGGGTTGTTTTTATATATGAACTTCTTGATTAGTGAAATCATCTTTAAATTAAAGAAGTGTGATTTGATTCCTATCATGAACTAATTTGTCTTAGGCAAGGGTTAGGTTGTTTTAACGTAATTTTGGATTAAATTTATGGTTGATACCATTGATTGAATTTATGAAATTTTATTGAATTTAACGTTGCATGAGAATTAAAATTGACCTTTTTAACTTCTCTATAATTCATAAACTTGGGAAAGCTAATGAATTAGAAAACTAAAATTTCATTCTAGGATTATTGAGTTGATTAGGGATAATTGACCCACCTAGAACCTAAAATCATGAGCATAATTTAGATCACAATTGGAATATTGTAGGTTTTAAGACTTAGTGATTTTGGAAAGAATCATTTGAATGCATGTGTAGGTAAATTCAAGGCATCACTCAAAATTTATTCCAATTGAACATTAGAACTCTAACCTAACCCGAGCCTATATTTTTCATTAAAAATCTCATATCTTGCATCTCCCCTCTTGTTTGCATTTTCCGTTCCTCGCATTTAAATTTAATTAATTTTCTTGTGTCTTGCCTTGTCTCCACTTATCACATCAATTTATTTATTTTCAACAGTAAATTGCACACTCATGCATTGCACTAAAATAAGAGAAATTTTCTAGGACGCTCATTCATTTAGGTATAGCTAGTCCTCGTGGGATCGATACTTTAACTTATCACTTGCTGCTCTCGACCGTGTATACTTGCAAATCGTAGAAGTGTCGGAATCTTATTCTAATTTACATTAGTTTAGGGCATCTGATATTTTCGCATCAAAGCTGCGGACATTTGGTATAGAAGGGTCGTGAAGACGGCGTTGCAACACTGCTTTGCAACGTCACAACGCCAGATCGATAGTAGGCGCACATGTTAGGGTAGCAACGTTGCAACGTTGTCCTCATCAGTGTTGCAATGCCACAGGAAATTTCCATATTTAATTGCCGCCTAGGGCATGGCGTTGCAACGCCATGATGATTTTGTGTGTAAATAGAACATGATTTGCCCTTTCCAAGGGAGCCGCATTTGATAGTTTTTGGGACCTAATTTTGAAATACACACTCTAAGAGGAGAAGAAGAGCATTCTTTGGGGGCCAAGACGTGAGTGGAGGCCCGAGATCGTGACGGGAGCTTGGGAACGAGGGACCGACATCGACACATACGAGTTTTATTTCTTTTTTTTTAGTTTGTAGCTTAGTTTATAGACTCTTTATGGCATTAGTTTGTTTTTTATAGTGATTATGAGTAGCTAACTGTCGTAGTTAGAGGATTGATGTAGCTCGTTATGAACTCATTTAAGTATGTATTGAATTCTGTTTGTGTTGCTTTATTTTTTGTAGTTCGTTCTTAAATTAATTGCTTTTCTTTGGCCAAGTCTAGCATGTTCGGTTGGTTTAAGTTGATTCGAGAGAAAAGACTTAGATTAGAGCAAAGTTGCCAAAACCCTTAGTAAATCTGGGCATGAGAGTGACTTAGGTTCTTTGGGAAACGTTTTAAAAACTTGCTTAATGTTGTGCATGCTTTTAAAATTCATAAGGTAACTTTAGGATTTATTGTTATGCATGAGAATCACTATGGATCGAGAGATTCTTTTGAATACCTTTACTTCTTATTTATAAACTTGCAACCATAGTTCATTGCATGTGCTAAATAAGGAATTAACTTGTGAAATCAATCCCGCTAAAAATTCTATCATATTCGTTTCTCCACTTGTATATTTACTTTTCTATCTTTGTTTCCACCTTTATCAAAGTTTTGTTGCTTTAGATAAAAATAAGAATTAATATCGTGGTAGTTAATCAATCTAGAAAACCATTCCTGAGGACGATACTCTGAACTCTAAATCACTATATTAAAACTTGGCCCGTACACTTGCGGTGTTGCAATATCTGTTTACGCAACAATTACACATCTCTCAAATCAATTTCTCCAACTATGCCTTAATTCCATAATTAGGCTATAGAATAGTTTAATATGAATCTCATTCACATGAAACTATATATTATATCAATTATATCTCATGTAATTGACACAAATACCCTTCATGTTAATTTGAACACTTCAAACTCACTCCAAACTTTATACCCTCATTAATTCCATAATTGAGTTTGTTGGGGTTTGTGCCCTAAAACTCGTAGTTTGTATTTATGTTCTAATTAATGTAATAAAGTGTTATTATTTCAATAAAGAGTTATTGTAATGATCGACTCTTTTTATTAAAAAAAAAGAAAAGTCGCGGGGGGGGGGGGCGAAACTTTCGCCCCCACCTTCTCGTTCACGCCACAAAAAAGCAGCGAGCTCTTCTCTCTCTCTCTTTTCCTCTCCCTCATTCTCCTTCTTCTTTCTTCCCCCCCCCTCTCACGGTCTCTCTCTCTCTCTCTCTCTCTCTCTCTCTCTCTCTCTCTCTCTCTCTCTCTCTCTCTCTCTCCCGCCGAGCTCCCTCTCCCTCACCGTCTCTCTCTCTATTTCTCGGTTCATTCTGCCGCCTCCTCTTGCGCAACCTCGCCTGCACGCCGTCGAAAAGCTTGCTGCCACAACTCTGCCTAGACGCCGTTCGTCGTAGCTGTTCGGTTCAGGAAGGAACGCAAGACTCGCGCCGTTGCAACCTCGTCCCTCACCGTCGCCGCCGTGCACAGATTCGCGAGATCTTCCGTTTAGGCTGGCCGGTTCGAGCTCTTCCTGACCGGTTTTCGACGAACGAAGTTCGGTTTTGGATAGATCGGGCCGTGAGGATTCCAGATCTGCTGCCCACGCGCCGTTGCCGTCAAGTTCACGCGCCGCCACCGCCGCCGTCCGCCGGTCCACACGCCGCCGTCGCCGATCCCACGCGTCGCCGCCTGCAGAGCCGCGACCGTCCCCTTCCGTTCGGTCGTCTGGGTCCGTTCCTCAGTCCGTTTTTTATCTCCGTGGGTGAGTTTCACTCCTCTTAATTAGTTTGGTTGCGATAGGTTCATTGTACCTTGGTTTATTAAATTGTGCGTGTTTCGTTAGGAGCTGGAAAGTTGAAGTACGTTCGGAGCACGCCACGTTACTCAAAGTCGCTCGTTGTCGTTGGCTTTCACTATAAGTAGTCGTTTGGACTAAACCACCCCTAAGTGTAGGGCTTAGGGGACTCCGCTGCATCCTATGTTGTTTCGGATTTGATTGACTAAATGTTTTAGAATGGGTAACGATTTGGACTCGTAGTAGCATGCTAGGTCGTGGTAGGGGCATTGGTCAGACCAAACGGCATCACGGTGAACTCGTAATGCCCATAACGTGATCTGAATGCTGTTTTAGGGATATCCCCTTCACTGATCCTCAACTGATGGTAGCCTGATCTCAGATCAATTTTAGAGAATACTGTTGCTCCTTGCAACTGATCGAACAAATCATCTATTCTGGGAAGAGGATATTTATTCTTGATTGTAACTTTATTCAACTCTCTGTAGTCTATACACAGGCGCATGGATCCGTCTTTCTTTTTCACGAACAATACAGGTGCTCCCCAGGGTGAAACGCTTGGGCGTATAAACCCTTTGTCTAGCAAGTCTTGTAACTGTACTTTTAGTTCTTTCAACTCTGCTGGTGCCATTCTGTACGGGGCCTTGGATATCGGGGTCGTCCCCAACTCCAATCCGATGTTAAAATCTACCTCCCTGACTGGAGGTATTCCGGGAGGTCCTCGGGAAGACGTCAGAAACTCGTTCCTCTATCGCACACGATGTCACTGAGATCTCTGTGCACCTTGCATCTAGAATGCAGGCTAAGACGCCCCAAGCTCCCCGATGCAATAACTTTCTGGCCTTAAGGGCAGTAATTACCTTAGGCCTACTTCTCGCTCTCAGTGCCTCCGAACTCAGTGGCAGTCGGTTAGGAGGAGTGAACACTACCTCCTTCCCCGAAACAATCAATACAAGCATGGTTCTGCGCTAACGGTCCATGCCCAATATTACATCAAAATCAAACATATCTAGGACCACTAGGTTCACTTTGCTAACTCATGGTCCATGATGGTCACACTACCATCCTTGACTTTCATATTAGCTAACAAATTTATTCCCGCAGGAGTGGAGACAGGCAGCAGGGGCATCAGAATCGTTTCTAGTTCTAACTCGGCTTGACTTACAAAGGATGCAGAAATAAAAGAGTCGTAGAACTGTCGAATAGTACAAAGGCGAGGTGCCCAAGTAATGGAAGTGTACCTGTAACCACTGAATCTGAGCCATAGATGTCTCTACTGGTGCTTGCATAGGCTCTCCCCTGATGTATGGCTGGCTTCACAGCAGGCCCACTATTCAAAACACGTGGGTCGGCTAGTCTTTGGCTTGATTCGGCGATTATTAGCTCTGTGCCCTTCCTTTCCACACTTGAAACACGCTCGGACCGGACCATACACTTACCCCAAAGGTCTTACCACATTCTTTGCACCGTGGCTTATCTCCGCCGCTGCTATTCCACGATCTGTTGATTTGGTGGTTTCGGCGGGACACATGTGCGGAAATGCCCCTGTCTATGCGATGTCTGCTGGGGCGCTGTGAGCTGGAATGGGGCTGGTCCCACTTCCTCTTATGATTCGCTATGGGCTGCCCCGAGTTAACTACCACTGCCTGTGCAGTCTGAGCCTGCACCCAAATCAGTTCCGCCACTCTCACTGCGGAGGCGTAATCAGGAGGTGCTAATGCTTGAATAAAGCCTCGAACATTCTCATCTAGCCCCATGATGAAGCGCTCAGTCTTCTTTGCTTCTGTATCCACCAGCTCGGGGGCAAAACGGGACAAACGGGTAAATTCCCTCTCATATATCTCCACTTTGCCTCATGTTCGCAGCACACCAGTAAGAATTCTCGCTGCTTCTTAACGAGCAGCTGCAGCGAGATAGAATTTCCGCGAATGCTTCTTTGAATAGATTCCAAGTAATCGTTTCTCGGCCAACAACAATGGTTCCTTGGGCGGACTCCCACCACAAGTACGCGCGTCATCCTCTCGGCATGAAGGTCGCGCACAGACACCCTCTGGTCCTCGGGCGGTTCATCGATCAAGAAGATGGTCTCAATGGAGGACAGCCACAACTCCGCCACAGTGGGGTCACTGGAAGACCCATTGAAAGATCTCGGATCATACTTCCTGAAGTCCTTCAGGTAACGAGACTCCAGAGTTGCGTCGTTTCGCCCCTGATTTGCTTGGGCCAGCTGGGTGGCTACTGTAGCTCGCACTAGGCTCTGCATGGCCTCCACCATCATAGTCATAACATTGGCGTTCCCACAGTACGCCACGGGGGCAACAAAGAGTACATTCTCCCGGCGGTCGGGCGGGTCACGGGGAGGTCTCGAACGGGTGGAGTAATCTCTTCCTGATCCAGGGGTAATTCCGGTTGGGCGTCAACGTTTACCCTTGCCCTCCGGCCCCTACCACGTCCCCTACCTCTCCCTCGGCCTCTAGGTGGCATTATGTCAAAACTACAATATAGAGAGTTTCTAACTCAGTTTCCTTTACTTTCAAATCATAAGATAGAATCACCCCTTGGGGCTTTTAAGGTTATGTATGCATAAAACTGTATCATATCGTAATCATTTACTTTCTTAATAAAATATCGAACGTGCACAGCGGTGATCGGGCGTTGTTAAACCATGGGAACTACTCTGTGCTTACTCTGTAAGCATGTCTACAGAACCCTTAAACCTAGGGCTCTGATACCAACTGTAACGCCCCTACTTTTCTATGACCAAATCCCTAGGGACATTACTACACATGCATGCATTTATAGGCCGAGAGATAAAAGAACTTAAAAGCCATTTCGAATTAAAGTAAATAGTTTCAGGGATCCCAAACGAAAACAAAACATTCAAATCATTTAAATCATCACGTCAGTTTGGCCTATTAAAAACTGTAAGTAAGTTTAACTTCAAATAAAAACCTAGAGACAACAATAGTTCAAAATAAGAATATGCGGAAATTATGCTGGTTCCCATGGTCTTAGTAACGCTCTCCCGTCACACGCCCTGCACGTCCTTCCCTTTACCTGAAAACATTTTTAAGAGAAAGGGTGAGTATTGCAAAACAATACCCAGTAAGTAACCTCGCTACCGAGGGTTGGGATATGCATACACATACAATCATGATCTTTAAACTCATTCATAACATACATAGACGGGAAATTAAAACTTTCTAGAGTTGCCAGGTCTTTAATCCATGGTTGCATAATTAAATGTCAGGCCTTTAATCCATGATCGCTATTTCGATTGCGGTCTTTAATCCATGGCTGCTCATTCAATTGCCAGGTCTTTAATCCGTGGCTGTTCATTTAATTGCCAGGTCTTTAATCCATGGCTGTTCATATAATTGCCAGGTCTTTAATCCATGGCTGTATATCTAATTGCCAGGTCTTTAATCCATGGCTGTATATTTAATTGCCAGGTCTTTAATCCATGGTCAGATATATATATTGTGAGGCCGATTGGTCATCCCGAGTCATTTCATTTGGGTCCTCACGGACCCACAGTGCTTTGACCCATAGGTCTTTATTGCATGTTTGACCATGCACATAACGATCTCAGGATAACCAATGTCCACACTATTCCTTAATTCATTTCGTGGCATACAAAACACGCATGAGGTCCCATCAGTCACATAATCATGGTGTACATATCACAAATATCATCATCAACATATCATTCATACTTTCTCATGGACGGTGGTGATAAATCATACTTTTGTAATAAACATGAAATATTCTCATACACACTACTGTCCTATTCTCACATGAAATAATGGGATCCTTATCCGTAACATACGAGAATACTTTCACATAAATTAATGATTCATTTTCACATAATACATCGAAGTATTTGCACATAAAATATCACGTATTCCCAAAATAATATCTGTGGATTTTCATGTGAAAAATATGAACTATTTCGCATAAAATCATGAAAATCATTTTCATTTACTCCCATTAAAAGTCCTAACAAGATCCCTTACCTCGAGCTTCGATTTTTATTCCAAAATCTAATCGAACTCCCGGCCTATTCTCCTTTTAATGAAACCTGATTCACACCAATTTCCGAATTTAAACTCTAAGTATCCACTAAAACCCTAATCATGCGATACTCTAAATACTGAATTAAGATGTCGTGTCCCGCTTACCTCGAGCTCAAAGCGAACACCTACTAACTCTCAGTCCGTTTTGACGATCAATCCCGCTCCAAGTTCGCTTCCTACAAAAGATATTCGGACCCGTAACCTAAGTTCTCAACCAAAACGCTTAAATAATCGACGGTACACAAATCATTCTCAACAGAACTCGATACCTAGCACAATCGCTCACCGAACGACCAAACCTTGCTGCTGTAAAGTTACGACGGCCGGCGTGCGTGGGATTCGACGGTGCCGATCACTCCGTGGCAGCAATCGGTAGTCAGCGCGAACCTCCGGCGAGCGTCTGCGGCAATGGACGTAACTGGCGACACGGCTGTGATCGAGGCTGCCACGGACGATCGGTTGAACGGAACTCACGAGCAACGCGCAGCGAGCGCAGCGGTCTGCTTCGTCCGTGAAGGCGCGGTGAGATCGAGCGCGCGGCGGTGGGTGCGTTGCGGGAATCCGGCGGCTGCTGTGGGTCGCTCGCTCGTGTTTTCCTTTCGCCGGCGTGAGCGCACCACGACGAGAGGCGGCCGGGCGGAACTCACGAGCTATCGTCGGCGACGGATCTTCGCTCGCTCCTCGGTGTGCGGCGTGAAGCGGCTTGCGGCGGCGACCGGCGATCACACGCTGCGTGCGTCCGGTCGGGCTTGGTACACACGGCTTGCAAAGGGCGGGGAGACGTTCGCGGCGGCTTGCTTGACGAGATGCGAGATGGAGGCGGCGTGCACGGTGGCCGGACGGCGGCAGCGATGGGCCGTGATGATGGAGCTAGGGTATCGGTTAGGGTAAGGAGGTTGAAGGAGAAGAGTGAGGTGGATGAATTAGGGTTAGGGTTCTTTTTTAACACAATGAGGAAGATGTGGAGCCTAGGGTTTCTTATGATATATATATATCATCTATCTAGGTCAAGTTGTGTGCCAATAATCACCCTAATTCAGACCTAAATCACCAAAACGCCCTTAAACTTACCTTTTCCCTTTAATTTTCATAGTTAATCTCATCTTAAAAGGGATAATTCACATAAGTTAAACAAAATTACGGCCTCCCTCTCGCCGAGCTGATTAAAACACCAATCCAACTAAACACAGCGGCTAATAAAGTGTTAAATAAAATAACTAATAATACCTGGGATGATGGTCGTCACAATCTTCCCTCCTTAAGAACTTTCGTCCTCGAAAGTTCCTATTCTTGAAATAGTTCTGGATATTTAGCTCGCACTTCCTCTTCTCGCTCCCAAGTAGCTTCCTCCGTGCGGTGGTTCTGCCACAATACCTTAACTAAGCTGATTTCACGGTTACGGAGAGTCTTTCGGTCTCTTGCAATAATTTGTACCGGTCGTTCACCATAACTCAGATCTTACATTAATCGCAATGGTTCAAGTCTATGACATGAGTTGGAGTGCGAACGTACTTTCTCAACATGGAGACATGGAATACGTTATGAACCGCTGAAAGAGAAGGCGGCAGTGCTAATCTGTAGGCCACTGCACCAATCCTCTCTAAGATCTCAAATGGTCCGATGAATCGCGGGCTCAACTTCCCTTTACGGCCAAACCTTAGAATTCCCTTCATTGGGGCCACCTTAAGAAATACGTGGTCCCCAACATCGAATTCTAGGTCCCTTCGTCTCGTGTCGGCATAATTCTTTTGTCTGACTTGGGCGGTCTGCATTCGTGCCCTGATCTTTTGCATTGCCTCATTAGTGACCTGTACTAATTCTGGACCCAACAACTGGCGTTCACCAACCTCCTCCCAGAAAACTGGAGTTCTACAACGTTTTCCATAGAGAGCTTCAAATGGAGCCATTCCGATGGTCGACTGATAGCTATTGTTATAAGCAAACTCCATCAGATGTAAATGAGTGTCCCAACTGCCTGGGAAGTCTAAAGTGCAAGCTCGCAACATATCCTCTAATATCTGGTTTAAACGCTCAAATCTGTCCCATCCGTCAGTGGATGAAAAGTCATCTTGAAGTTCACCGCAACCCAACGTTCTCTGTAAACTTCTCCGTTTGGAGGTGAAACGTGGATCCTCGCTCGATATAATCCTCGATGGAATTCCATGCAAACGGACTATCTCTTCCAGGTAAAGCTGCGCCCACTTATCTGTAGAATAGGTGGGTTTCCCTAGTATGAAATGTGCTGACTTCGTTAACCTGTCCACTATGACCCAAATCACTGTGTAACCTCGTACAGTTCTAGGCAGTCCAACTATGAAATCCATAGAGATCTCCTCCCATTTCCACCGAGGCACATGTAATGGTTGCAAAGAAACCCGCGGGTCTCGTCTCAGGTGCCTTCACTGTGACAAGTCAAACACTTGCCGACAAACTCTGCTATGTCGCGCCTCATGTTACACCACCAAAATGATCTGTTTGGATCTCTGTACATCTTGGTACCGCCAGGGATGCATAGAAAATGGTGAGTTATGGGCTTCGTTCAAGATCTCGGTTCTCGACTTGTCATCGTCGCACACACAATCGCCCCCTGAAATAGCAATCCTCCATCTGTGGATAGGAAAACTCACAACTCACTGTAGTTCTGCAGTAAGTTTTTCCACTAACTGAGGGTCCACCTTCTGAGCCTCTATAATACGTTGCCTCAAGGTCGGTTGTACTGTTAACTGGGCTAACTGAGCCGTGGTCTTTCCTACTAGCACTGCAATTTCAGCTCGAGCAAACTCTGCCTGTAACTCTGCTGTATGTCACACTCGCGCAGCAGAGCATGCATGCATCGCTTCTGCGGGCATCGGCCCACTACATTAGCCTTACCGGATGGTATGCGTATGTCAATATCATAATCTTTCACCAATTCCAACCATCTGCGTTGCCTCATGTTCAATTCCTTCGGTGAACAGATACTTGAACTCTTATGATGCGTGAAAATTTGAATTTTCTCGCCATACAGGTAGTGTCTCCAGATCTTTAATGCAAATACCACTGCTGCTAGTTCCAGATCATGAGTTGGATAGTTCCTCTCGTGCGTCTTCAATTGTCGGGATGCATAAGCTATTACTTTACCGTCTTTGCATCGATACACATGAACCCTTTCTTGGAAGCATCACCAGAAACCACAAGCTCCTGTTCCCTCGAGAACCGTAAGAATCGGGGCCGACACTAACTGCGCTTGAGTTCCCGGAAACTCGCTTCACAAGCATCATCCCAAACAAAAGAGTTTCCTTTACGCGTCACCGAGAGTCATAGGCATGGCTATCTTGGCAAAATCTCGCACGGCGCCTATAGTATCCTGCAAGACCCAGAAAACTACGTACCTCTGTAACGGTGGTCGGACGAGGCCACTGTGTGACGGCCTCCACTTTCGCTGGATCAACAGAGACTCCAGCTTCGGACACCACATGCCCTAGGAAAGATACTTGTCTGAGCCAGAACTCACACTTGGAAAATTTTGCGTATAACTTATTCTCCCTCAGCGTGAGTAACACTTTCCTCAAGTGCATTTCATGCTCTTCATCACATCATCGAATATATCAATATATCATCGATGAACACAATCACGAACGTATCAAGAAACTCCTTGAATAAACGGTTCATCAAGTCCATGAAAGCGGCAGGGGCATTGGTCAGACCAAACGGCATCACGGTGAACTCGTAATGCCCATAACGTGATCTGAATGCTGTTTTAGGGATATCCCCTTCACTGATCCTCAACTGATGGTAGCCTGATCTCAGATCAATTTTAGAGAATACTGTTGCTCCTTGCAACTGATCGAACAAATCATCTATTCTGGGAAGAGGATATTTATTCTTGATTGTAACTTTATTCAACTCTCTGTAGTCTATACACGAGCGCATGGATCCGTCTTTCTTTTCACGAACAATACAGTGCTCCCGGGGGTGAAACGCGGCAGGCGTATAAACCCTTTGTCTAGCAAGTCTTGTAACTGTACTTTTAGTTCTTTCAACTCTGCTGGTGCCATTCTGTACGGGGCCTTGGATATCGGGGTCGTCCCCAACTCCAATCCGATGTTAAAATCTACCTCCCTGACTGGAGGTATTCCGGGGAGGTCCTCGGGGAAGACGTCTGTAAACTCGTTCACTACTGGCACTGATGTCACTGAGATCTCTGTGCACCTTGCATCTAGAATGCAGGCTAAGACGCCCCAAGCTCCCCGATGCAATAACTTTCTGGCCTTAAGGGCAGTAATTACCTTAGGCCTACTTCACTCGCTCGTGTGCCTCTGAACTCAGAGGCGTGTCGGTTAGGAGGAGTGAACACTACTACCTCCTTCCCAAAACAATCAATACAAGCATGGTTCTGCGCTAACCAGTCCATGCCCAATATTACATCAAAATCAAACATATCTAGGACCACTAGGTTCACTGCTAACTCATGGTCTGCGATGGTCACACTACCATCCTTGACTTTCATATTAGCTAACAAATTTATTCCCGCAGAGTGGAGAGCAGACAGGGGCATCTGTGAATCGTTCTAGTTCTAACTCACTTGACTTACAAAGGATGCGAGAAATAAAAGAGTGCGTAGAACCGAATCGAATAGTACAAAGGCGAGGTGCCCAAGTAATGGAAGTGTACACACAGTAACCACCGAATCCAGAGCCATAGATGTCTCTACTGTGCTTGCATAGGCTCTCCCACGATGTATGGTCGCTTCACAAAGCAGCCCACTATTCAAAACTCGTGGTCGGCTAGTCTTTGGCTTGATTCGAGCGATTATTAGCTCTGCGCCCTTCCTTTCCACACTTGAAACACGCTCCGGACCGGCCATACACTTACCCCAGTCTTTGCTACCACATTCTTTGCACCGTGGCTATCTCATTGCTATTCCCCGATCTGTTGGTTCGGTGGTTTCTCGGGCGGACTCGTGACGGAAATGCCACGGTCTATGCGATGTACTGCTGGGGCGCCGTGTGGAGCCGAATGGGGCTGGTCCCACTTCCTCTTATGATTCGCTATGGTCGCCCCAGAGTTAACTACCACTGCTGCATGCGATCCCGAGCTCGCACCCAAATCGCTTCGCCACTCTCACCGCGGAGCGTAATCGGGAGGTGCTAATGCTTGAATAAAGCCTCGAACATTCTCATCTAGCCCCATGATGAAGCGCTCAGTCTTCTTTGCTTCTGTATCCACCAGCTCGGGGGCAAAACGGGACAAACGGGTAAATTCCCTCTCATATATCTCCATTTGCCCTCATGTTACATGCACCAGTGTAAGTTTTCACCTTCGTCACAACGAGCTGCAGCGAGGATAGAATTTTCCGCTGAATGCTTCTTTGAATAGATTCCAAGTAATCGTTTCTCCGCTGGCAACAATGGTTCCTTGGCGGACTCCCACCACAAGTACGCGTCATCCTCAAAGATGAAGGTCGCCACAGACACCCTCCGGTCCTCGTGGCGGTTCATCGATCAAGATGGTCTCAATGGAGGACGACCACAACTCCGCCACAGTGGGGTCACTGGAAGACCCATTGAAAGATCTCGGATCATACTTCCTGAAGTCCTTCAGGTAACGAGACTCCAGAGTTGCGTCGTTTCGCCCCTGATTTGCTTGGGCCAGCTGGGTGGCTACTGTAGCTCGCACTAGGCTCTGCATGGCCTCCACCATCATAGTCATAACATTGGCGTTCCTCACAGTGCGCCACGGGGGCAACAAGCAGTACATTCTCCCGACGGTCGGGGCGGGTCTGGGGGAGGTCTCGAGCGGGTGGAGTAATCTCTTCCGATCCGTGGTAATTCCGGTTGGGCGTCAACGTTTACCCTTGCCCTCCCGGCCCCTACCACGTCCCCTACCTCTCCCTCGGCCTCTAGGTGGCATTATGTCAAAACTACAATATAGAGAGTTTCTAACTCAGTTTCCTTTACTTTCAAATCATAAGATAGAATCACCCCTTGGGGCTTTTAAGGTTATGTATGCATAAAACTGTATCATATCGTAATCATTTACTTTCTTAATAAAATATCGAACGTGCACTCGCGGTGGATCGGAGCGTTGTTAAACCATGGGAACTACTCAGTGCTTACTCAGTAAGCATGTCTCTGAAACCCTTAAACCTAGGGCTCGATACCAAATCGTAACGCCCCTACTTTTCTATGACCAAATCCTAGGGACATTACTACACATGCATGCATTTATAGGCCGAGAGATAAAAGAACTTAAAAGCCATTTCGAATTAAAGTAAATAGTTTCAGGATCCCAAACGAAAACAAAACATTCAAATCATTTAAATCATCACGTCGGTTTGGCCTATTAAAAGCGTAAGTAAGTTTAACTTCAAATAAAAACCTAGAGACAACAATAGTTCAAAATAAGAATATGCGGAAATTATGTCTTTCTTCTCATGGTCTTAGTAACGCTCTCCCCACACACGCCACACGCGTCTTCCCTTTACACGAAAACATTTTTAAGAGAAAGGGTGAGTATTGCAAAACAATACCCGAGTAAGTAACCTCGCTACCGAGGGTTGGGATATGCATACACATACAATCATGATCTTTAAACTCATTCATAACATACATAGACGGAAATTAAAACTTTCTAGAGTTGCGTGTCTTTAATCCATGGTTTGCATAATTAAATGTCGAGCTTTAATCCATGACTGCTTATTCAGTTGCCAGTCTTTAATCCATGGCCGCTCATTCAATTGCCCGGTCTTTAATCCGTGGCCGTTCATTTAATTGCCAGGTCTTTAATCCATGGCCGTTCATATAATTGCCAGGTCTTTAATCCATGGCTGTATATCTAATTGCCAGGTCTTTAATCCATGGCTGTATATTTAATTGCCAGGTCTTTAATCCATGGTCAGATATATAATTGTGAGGCCGATGGTCATCATCTGAGTCATTTCATTTCGGTCCCCTCACGGACCCTGCATGCTTTGACCCATAGGTCTTTATTGCATGTTTGACCATGCACATAACGATCTCAGGATAACCAATGTCCACACTATTCCTTAATTCATTTCGTGGCATACAAAACACGCATGAGGTCCCATCAGTCACATAATCATGGTGTACATATCACAAATATCATCATCAACATATCATTCATACTTTCTCATGGACAGGGTGATAAATCATACTTTTGTAATAAACATGAAATATTCTCATACACACTACTGTCCTATTCTCACATGAAATAATGGGATCCTTATCCGTAACATACGAGAATACTTTCACATAAATTAATGATTCATTTTCACATAATACATCGAAGTATTTGCACATAAAATATCACGTATTCCCAAAATAATATCTGTGGATTTTCATGTGAAAAATATGAACTATTTCGCATAAAATCATGAAAATCATTTTCATTTACTCCCATTAAAAGTCCGGCACAAGGTCCCTTACCTCGAGCTTCGATTTTTATTCCAAAATCTAATCGAACTCCCGGCCTATTCTCCTTTTAATGAAACCTGATTCACACCAATTTCCGAATTTAAACTCTAAGTATCCACTAAAACCCTAATCATGCGATACTCTAAATACTGAATTAAGATGTCGTGTCCCGCTTACCTCGAGCTCAAAGCGAACACCTACTAACTCTCAGTCCGTTTTGACGATCAATCCCGCTCCAAGTTCGCTTCCTACAAAAGATATTCGGACCCGTAACCTAAGTTCTCAACCAAAATGCTTAAATAATCGACGGTACACAAATCATTCTCAACAGAACTCGATACCTAGCACAATCGCTCACCGAACGACCAAACCTTGCTGCTGTAAAGTTACGACGGCCGGCGTGCGTGGGATTCGGACGTGCGCGATCACTCCGGGCAAAGAATCGGTGATCGTCGCGAACCTCGGCGCGTCTGCGGCAATGGACGTATCGGCGACACGGCCAGATCGAGGCGCCACGACGATCGGTGAACGGAACTCACGAGCAACAAAGGCGGCGGCAGCGAGGTCTGCCGTCGTCCGTGAAGGCGCGCGGTGAGATCGAGCGCGCGGGCCGGGTTGCGTGGAATCCGCGAGCCGCCAGGGGTCGCTCGCGCTCGTGTTTTCCTTTCGCCGGCGTGAGCGCACCACGAGGAGGGCCGGCTGGACGGAACTCACGAGCTATCGTCGGCGACGGATCTTCGCTCGCTCCTCGGTGTGCAGGCGTGAACGGCTTGCGAGGCGGCGAGACCGACAGTCACGCGTGCGTCCGGGGGCTGGGCTTCAGCTGCAACGGCTTGCAAAGGCTGGGAGACGTTCGCGGCGGCCGGCTTGACGAGATGCAGATGGAGGCGGCGTGCCTACCGACCGGGACGGCGGCGGCAGTGAGTGGCGTGATGATGGAGCTAGGGTATCGGTTAGGGTAAGGAGGTTGAAGGAGAAGAGTGAGGTGGATGAATTAGGGTTAGGGTTCTTTTTTAACACAATGAGGAAGATGTGGAGCCTAGGGTTTCTTATGATATATATATATCATCTATCTAGGTCAAGTTGTGTGCCAATAATCACCCTAATTCAGACCTAAATCACCAAAACGCCCTTAAACTTACCTTTTCCCTTTAATTTTCATAGTTAATCTCATCTTAAAAGGGATAATTCACATAAGTTAAACAAAATTACGGCCTCCCTCTCGCCGAGCTGATTAAAACACCAATCCAACTAAACACAGCGGCTAATAAAGTGTTAAATAAAATAACTAATAATACCTGGGATGATGGTCGTCACACACGTGCTGCCAACCCAGTCTAGGAGCTAAGGGTAGGACAAAACTGAGAAAACTGAGTAAGAGTAGGGCCAGGATGCTTGTTGAGGTTGATTGGCAGGCTAGGTGTCGTGTTTAGCTAAGTCTAAGGTCGTTCTTTATGTTCTTTATTCTTGGACGAAGTGGGTTGCTTACTGAATATTTTTATACTCATCCCTTCTTTATTTTCTTTTTCGTTGCAGGTAAGGCAAACCAGTGAGATGACCACCGACGACGAGACCCCTGCGAGGCTATGGAAGACTTGTAGGACTTAGGGGTTGCATTAGGAGTTGTGCTTTCATTTTCTTTCCTTCTGTTGCGTTGATTCTTTCGTTATGTTTTGAACTTAGTTTGAATCGTTTTACATTTCGTTGGATCAAAACATGTTCTCGTTTTTTTTTCTATTCAAAGCATGTTCTATTCTTGAGCTTTCATTAAACTCAGAGGGACCGGAGCCCACCTATTGTTGTTCTGTGTAGTTTGGTGGAGGCTGGGTACCCTCGTTAGTCATTTGAAGTGTTCTCGTTTAGGTTCAGGCATTCTGTAAATTTTTTGGTTTGTCCAGGTTGCGCCGTTATGCTGCCGGATTTTCGGCGTGACGACACAACTTGGAAGTAATGCCTCGAATCGTTGTGTTCACTTTTTTTTCGCGGTGTTACAGTTGGTATCAGAGCGTAGTTTTAGATCTTGTATACTGCCTACATCGTAGGTGTTTAGTCCTTCATAGCCTCTCGCAAGGAGCTTGTCGAGTCATCAACAAGTTTGCTTTTACTTAGTAAGTAGTAGGATGTTTGATGTTGAGGTTAATGTGCTTTCCTTTGTGTTGTACTTCTTATATTGTTGATGTTGTGCTTTGTTTCTTGTCGTTTTAGATTATGGCCCGTGGTAGAGGTCGTGCCAGAGCAGCTGCTGGTGGTCGAGGTCGGGGTGGTCGTAGGGGTCGAGGTCGAAGGGCCGAGACCAGGAACCGACCGTCGATGCACCAGAGGTTGAGCACTCCAAGCATCGTGAGGGCTCAACCGGATGTCCCGATGGTTGAGGAATCACCGGGCGGTAACTTAGAAGCCGGAGAGAGGGCAAATGTCCAAGCACCAAACGTGCAAGGACCGTCGCCAGTTGCTGAGCTCATGGCAGGCATTCAAAGAATCGATCCAGCGAATGTAGCAAGTCAAGCTAACCAGACGGCTATGTTCACTCAGGCCATGGAGGCCCTAGCGTCCCGATGTCAGGAACCGGCACCTGCGCAGAATCTAGGGGTTGCACCGAGCTTTACGTTTAGGGCAACGACAGAAGAAGCGGGATATCTGAAGGATTTCTAAAGTACGACCCGCCTTTCTTTGATGGGCCATTAGACCATGTAGCTGCCGAGGCATAGTTTGCGGCAGTGGACGATATCCTGAGTCGAATGGGTTGCCCCGAGCACCAGAAAGTTCAATGCGCAGTCTATGCGTTAAGGGGAAGTGCTCTCCTATGGTGGCGAGTTGTTGTACGGTCCATAGATGTCAGTACAGGACCGATAACTTGGGCGCAGTTCCAAGAGGCATTCTATGAGAAGTACTATCCGGCTGTGCTTAGAATCGACAAGAAAGCTGAGTTTGTACAGCTCAAGCAAGGGTCGAACCAGACAGTTGAGGAGTATGAGCATGAGTTCACATCATTGTCTCGGTTCGCCCCTGATATGGTAGATACAGAGAAGAAGAAGGTGGAGTGCTTCCTCACAGGTTTACGAGGAGGCGTCGTGTGGGTCGACGATTGCTACCCGACCCCAAGACTTATGCCGCAGGCGATCCGAGTGGCATCCCTAATTGATCTGACTTGAGGCCATGGGTTTGTTTTCAGTCAGAGCTCAGGGGTAGGTCAGAGTTCTAGAACCAGCCAGAAGAGGAAGTTTGAGCAGGTCTTTGCTAGGCCAAACAGATCCAGGACTCGGGGACATCAACCCCAGCAGGCTCCGAGCAGGGGTTCATGTTATACATGTGGAGTGCAGCACAGCGGGGCCTGCCATGCAGTTAGCAATATCTGCAACAATTGTGGGAAGTTGGGTCACCGCCGTGCAGTGTGCAGCGAGGAGCCGAGGATCAGCCGAGTTTGTTATAAGCGTGGAAAGCTCGGGCACTGGCCAAGGCTCGCATGCAATGAAGAAGGACGAGTCTGGAAACTGCCAGAGGGGTGGAGTTTATGCGAGTGCAAACAGACACGCAGGAGGTTCCGATGCTGTGGTGACAGGTACACTACCCGTTCTTGGCCACTTGGCTCTTTTTTGTTTGATTCTGGTTCCTCGCATTCCTTTATTTCCGCTGTGTTTGTGAGACAAGCCCAGTTAGAGGTAGAGCCTTTAGATGTTGACCTAGCAGTAGCTACCCCGGTGGGTAGAGAGTTAGTAGCTCGGGAAAAAGTTAAGTCTGGTCATGTAGTGGTAACAGGTCGCGTGCTAGATGTGACGTTGGTTGTGCTGGATATGAGCGACTTCGATGTAATCCTGGGCATGGATTGGTTGTCTGCAAACCATGCCAACATCGACTGTCATTGTCGAGAGGTTATGTTTCGGCCTCCGACAGAGTCTAGATTCAAGTTCAAGGGAACCGAGACTGGAGAAATTCCGAAGATGATTTCAGCCCTCAAGGCAAAGAAGTTGATAAGTGAAGGAGCTTGGGCTCTCTTGGCGAGTGTTGCTGATACAAAGAACAAAGGACCAGAGTTGAGTTCGGTTCCTGTTGTTCGAGAGTTTGCAGATGTTTTTCTTGAAGAGTTACCTGGTCTACCCCCGGTCCGTGAGGTAGACTTGATGTGATTGAGCCGAGCCCGGCGACTACTCGTTGTCTAAAGCTCCTTACCGAATGACGCCAAAGAGAATGAAGGAGCTTAAGACTCGATTGCAGGTGAACTTCTAGACAAGGGGTTCATCCGTCCAAGTGTTTCACCTTGGGGTGCGCCTGTGCTGTTTGTAAAGAAGAAAGATGGGTCGATGCGGTTATGCATTGACTACCGAGAGCTGAACAAGGTGACAGTGAAGAACAAGTACCCCTTACCTAGGATCGATGACTTGTTTGACCAACTGCAAGGAGCGGCAGTGTTTTCTAAAATCGACCAACGGTCAAGGTACCATCAGTTGAGAATCAAGGATGAAGACATTTCAAAGACTGCTTTCAGGTCCAGGTACGGACACTATGAGTTCACGGTGATGTCCTTTAGCTTGACGAATGCCCCAACATCATTTATGGAGCTAATGAACAGGGTATTCAAGGAGTTCTTAGACACCTTTGTGATCGTCTTCATCGACGATATTTTGGTGTACTCCAGGTCAGAGGCGGAGCATGAAGTGCATTTGAGGGAAGTATTGACAGTTTTGAGGAGCAATCAATTGTATGCAAAGTTCTCCAAGTGTGAGTTTTGGTTGCAGCGAGTTGCCTTCCTAGGACACGTGGTGTCTAAAGAAGGTGTGACACTGGATCCTGCTAAGATTGAGGCAGTGGCAGATTGGCCTCGTCCTAAAACTGTTTCTGAAGTGCGAAGCTTCTTGGGTTTGGTCGGTTATTACAGGAGGTTTGTTAAGGATTTCTCCAAGATAGCCACACCCTTGACTTAGTTAACTCGAAAAGGAAATCCGTTCGTGTGGTGTGAAGCTTGTGAAGCGAGTTTTCAGGACCTCAAGCATAGGTTAGTCTCTGCACCTGTGCTTGCAGTACCTGATGGCTCAGGAAGTTTTGTGGTGATGCTTCCAAGAAAGGTTTGGGTTGTGTGTTGATGCAGAATGGAAAGGTGATCGCCTATGCCTCTCGTCAGTTGAAGGATTATGAGCGAAATTACCCAACCCATGACTTGGAGTTGGCTGCCGTGGTCTTCGCTCTGAAGATATGGCATCACTACTTATATGGGGAAAAGATTCAGATGTACACAGACCACAAGAGCCTCAAGTACCTTTTTACTCAAAAGGAGTTGAACATGAGACAGCGCAGATGGCTGGAGTTAGTAAAAGACTATGAGGTTGAGATACTATACCATCCAGGCAAAGCAAACGTTGTTGTTGATGCCCTTAGCAGAAAGGTGGCTCACACCTCAGCCCTGGTCACGAGACAAGTTCCTTTGCGTTCAGAGATGGAACGTGCAGAGATAGCAGTTGTGTTGAGTCAGGTCACAGCTCAACTGAATCAATTGACAGTACGACCGACCTTGAGGCAACGAGTTATTGAGGCGCAACAGGGAGACTCTAGTTTTGAGGACTGTTGGCGCCATGCAAGAAGTCGCGAGGAAAATGAGTTCTCTATAACAGCAGACAGTGGACTACTGTTCAGGGGACGTTTGTGTGTTCCTGCTGAGAGTGGTCTCAAGGAGGAGATTTTGTCTGATGCTCATAACTCTCCTTTTTCAGTGCATCCTGGAAGCACTAAGATGTATCAGGACTTGAAATCATTCTACTGGTGGCGTGGAATGAAAAGAGATGTGGCAGAGTTTGTCAGCAGATGTTTGGTGTGCCAGCAAGTGAAAGCACCGAGACCGAAACCAGCAGGGTTGTTGCAATCGTTGGAGGTACCTCAGTGGAAGTGGGAAGAGATCTCCATGGACTTTATTTCGGGATTGCCCCGAACAGCGAAAGGATTCACAGTGATCTGAGTGATTGTGGATAGACTAACCAAGTCCGGTCACTTTCTGCCTGGTAAGCCTACCTATACAGTTGAGAAGTGGGCACATCTGTTCATGGAAGAGATAGTAAGTTGCACGGAGTCCCAGTGAAGATTGTGTCTGACAGAGACCCACGGTTCACCTCAAACTTTTGGGTGAGTTTTCAGAGAGCCCTAGGGGCTCAGAGTAACTTTAGTAAAACGTTTCACCCGCAGACCGATGGCCAGACGGAACGGGTGAACCAGATTTTGGAGGATATGCTTCGGGCATGTACGCTAGACTTCACAGGTAGTTGGGACTCACACCTTCACTTGATGGAGTTTGCGTATAACAATAGTTATCAAACGACTATTAGTATGGCCCCTTTTGAAGCCCTTTATGGGAGAAGGTGCAGGACCCCAGTGTGTTGGGGAGAGGTTGGCGAACGGAAGTTGTTGGGACCCGAGCTGGTCCAAGTGACAAACGGGGCCATACAGAAGATCAGGGCAAGGATGTTAACGGCACAGTGTAGGCAGAAGAGTTATGCTGATGTCAGACGTCGAGAGTTGGAGTTCGTCGTTGGGGACCTTGTATTCTTGAAAGTTGCACCTATGAGGGGTGTTCTGAGATTTGGTAAGAAAGGAAAGTTGAGCCCTAGGTTCGTGGGACCTTTCGAGATCCTGGAGCGCATTGGACCAGTGGCTTATCGGTTGGCCCTACCACCGTCCCTCGCGTCGGTTCATGACGTGTTCCATGGGTCGATCTTTGCGGCGTATGTCCCGATGCCTCGCACGCATGTCGACTTTGATCCGTTGAAGTTAGACAAGGATCTGAGTTATGAGGAAAAGCCTGTGCAAATTCTTGCTCGTGATAGTAAAGTCCTGAGGAACAGGGAAATCCGTTTTGTGATGGTCCTTTGGCAGAACCACCATCTCAAGGAAGCCACCTAGGAACGCGAGGAGGAGATCCGAGCAAGCTATCCAGAGCTGTTCGAGAGCTAGCTACTTTCGAGGACGAAAGTTCCTAAGGTGGGTAGAGTGTAACAGTCGACTCTTTTTATTAAAAAAAAAAAAAGTCGCCGGGGGCGAAACTTTCGCCCCCACCTTCTCGTTCCACGCCCGCCGGCCGAAACGGCCGGCGAGCTCTTCTCTCTCTCTCTTTTCCTCTCCCTCATTCTCCTTCTTCTTCTTCCCCTCTCTCTCACGGTCTCTCTCTCTCTCTCCGTCTCTCTCTCTCTCTCTCTCTCTCTCTCCGAGCTCCCTCTCCCTCACCGTCTCTCTCTCTCTATTTCTCAGTTCGCCGCCGCCCTCCCTCGCTGCTGCAACCTCGCTTAGACGCCGCCGGAAAGCTCGCTGTTGCAACTCTGCCTAGACGCCGTTCGTCGTAGTTGTTCGGTTCAGGAAGGAACGCAAGACTCGCGCCGTTGCAGCCTCGTCCCTCACCGTCGCCGCCGTGCACAGATCCGCGACATCTTCCCTTTAGGCCGGCCGGTTCGAGCTCTTCCTAACCGATTTTCGACGAACGGAGTTCAGTTTTGGATAGATCGGGCCGTGAGGATTCCAGATCTACTGCCCACGCGCCGTCGCCGTCAAGTTCACGAGCCACCACCACCGCCGCCGCTGTCCGCCGTTCCACACGCCGCCGCCGCCGATCCCACGCGCCGCTGCCTGCAGAGCCGCGACCGTCCCCTTCCGTCCGGTCGCCTCGGTCCGTTCCTCAGTCCGTTTTTGATCTCCGTGGGTGAGTTTCGCTCCTCTTAATTAGTTTGGTTGCGATAGGTTCATTGTACCTTGGTTTATTAAATTGTGCGTGTTTCGTTAGGAGCCGGGAAGTTGAAGTACGTTTGGAGCACGCCACGTTACTCAAAGTCGCTCGTTGTCGTTGGCTTTCACTGTAAGTAGTCGTTTGGACTAAACCACCCCTAAATGTAGGGCTTAGGGGACTTCGCTGCATGCTATGTTGTTTCGGATTTGATTGACCAAATGTTTTAGAATGGGTAACGAACTGGACTCGTAGTAGCATGCTAGGTCGTGGTAGACTCTGCGATACTTGAATTTATGTTGCCTGTCCTTTTGTTGTGAATGTGATGAATCAGTGTTGTAGTCGTTATCCTTTCGTGCTATAAGGATTTCCTTTCTACTTGGATGTGATCTTGTTAGGAAAGCTGACCTAAGCTTGTGCTGAGAACGATGATTATGTTAGAGGTACATGTCGTGCTGAAATTGGTGAATATGCTAGAGTTATACGTCTGTTTGTCCCGAGCCTAGTTGTCCCGCGCTTAGTCTGTAGTGACTCGGGAAGTGCCGTTGAGCCTTAGGATTTTAGTTAGCACAACTAGCCCTAGTGCAAGACCAAGTCCTAAGTATCTGTGTAACCCTTAGTAGACTGAGACTAGAGGTTGGCGAGATGGGATGTGATGGTCCGCCCTCCATCCAGTTGTGCGACTCGGGGGTACGATCCTTAGAGTCAGAGGGGTTGGATAGAGTCCTTCGCCCTAGTGCAGGCCCGAGAATGAGCCCGAGGTCGATTGTGCGCGGTAGTACCGCTTTGATGCTTATGGGATGTGGTGGTCCGCCCCATCCGGGCCAGCGACTTCGGGTGTGATCCTTAGAGTCGAGAGGGTTGGATAGAGTCGTTCGCCCTAGTGCAGGCCCGGGGATGAGTCTCGTGGCCACGTGCTGCCAACCCAGTCTAGGAGCTAAGGGTAGGACAAAACTGAGAAAACTGAGTAAGAGTAGGGCCAGGATGCTTGTTGAGGTTGATTGGCGGGCTAGGTGTCGTGTTTAGCTAAGTCTAAGGTCGTTCTTTATGTTCTTTATTCTTGGACGAAGTGGGCTGCTTACTGAGTATTTTTATACTCATCCCTTCTTTATTTTCTTTTTCGTTGCAGGTAAGGCAAACTAGTGAGATGACCACCGACGACGAGACCCCTACGAGGTATGGAAGACTTGTAGGACTTACGGGTTGCATTAGGAGTTGTGCTTTCATTTTCTTTCCTTCTGTTGCGTTGATTCTTTCGTTATGTTTTGAACTTAGTTTGTATCGTTCCTGTTTCGTTGGATCAAAGCATGTTCTGTTGTTTTCTTTCTATTCAAAGCATGTTCTGCTGTTGAGCTTTCTGTTAAACTCCGAGGGAGTGGAGCCCAGCCTATTGTTGTACCATCGTGAGTCATTTGAAGTGTTCTCGTTTAGGTTCAGGCATTCTGTAAATTTTTTGGTTTGTCCAGGTTGCGCCGTTATGCTGCCGAATGTTCGGCGTGACGGCACAACTTGGAAGTAATGTCTCGAATCGTTGTGTTCACTTTTTTTTGGGGTGTTACAGTTATTGTTCGTTATCTACGAGTTTGCCTTTATTTAAACCCTAAATCCAATAAACTAAACATCCAAGGCTGTTATATGAATCTTTAACTGAATGTAGTGTACATATAAAGAATCTCGGTTCGAGATACAACCTAAAGGGTCTATAGTTAGGGGATAAGGTTTGGGTACCGTACCCTGGTAAAACTATGGATGTGGCCCACTTTGTATTTGATACAAACACTGTGATCCTAACGTGTTGGTGTAGATGACATGTGAGTGGGGATATCCTATGTAATGAGATTACATAAGACCGGACCACGAAATAGTAACCTCTAGCTGTAACTCCGTTGACTAGTTAGGTTTCTATTTCACTAGGATGACCTAGGCAACTTGATCTCAATCTGGAGCTGGTTACGAACTCCTGTTCGCGAGTGATTGTCCTTTGACTAGAATGGGTGAGAGTGGTCAGATTTGCCGACTCAATATGCCTACATTCTTTGGGACAAGACCGAGTGAGCGACTGAGAACTTAACTTAGCAAGATGAAATTCACTCCTTCCCGCCTACTAGGGCAAGTAGAGGAATGTTCCCTTAAGTGGTGTCTTCGGGACTTGAACAAAGGGCCAACCTTCTCATTGGCCCGAGAGGGACTCTCTTTGTTGGTAGGACCACAAATAAATTGTTCGGTAGAGGAACACTGGTACTTAAGGCACAAGATGTAACCCAGGGGTAAAACGGTAATTTGACCCAGCTGGTGTTACGAACATTCGTGAAGGATTGACTTGCTGTTATTGGTCAATATCCATGGACACATAAATATATCTGCAGTGAGAAGAGTGCAGCTGTGGGACTTTAGTGGAGTGTTCCCGCAGTTAACGAATGTTGATTGGGAGGTTATTGAGATTAACCGAGCAATCTCGTATCGTTGGAGCTTCTGATATGTAGGTCCATTAGGTCCACCTTCTAGCTCGTAAAGGGTTCTTAGATCATTTGAATTTGAAATGTTCAAATTCATTAGGGAATAAACTTAGTGTATATTGATACAATATAATATATAGTTTTGGAACTATATATTATAAATTTAATGTGAATATGATTCATATTAAATTATATGAGAGAATTGAATATTTGAAAGAGTTTAAATATTAAATTCAAATGCGAATGTGATTCATATTTGAAAACTATAGGTTAAAATTTAATGTGCACTGGATGTACATTAAAACTATAGGTTAGAGGGATATATTGATTAAATGTGATTTAATCCAAATTAAATATATGATATTTAATTTGTTTGATTTAAATGTGATTTAAATTAATAATTAAATTTGATTTAATTGTTATTTTATTTTTATTATTATTTTAATAATAAAATAAGAGAATGTGTCTTCCAGACACGTTCCCACTATCCCTTTCCTTCTCCCTATCGATAGCTTAACAGGGAGAAGGGGGTGAATTGATCGATGGATCATTTTGCAACTTCCTGGAACTCTCTCTCTCACTCTCTAATTCCCGCATTCTTCCAATTGTTGGATCCTTCCCACCAAGGAAGATCTAAGTAGAACTCAAAGACATAGAAGGTGCTCTCTGTAGGTGGTGTTCTGTTGGTGAAGAGCAGAGAAATTTTGGAAGTTCCTGAGTTGCTGTAAATCTTGGAGCAAGGAGTTGCTGTGCTGAGAGTCTGCAAAGGTATGCCTAATTAGATTGGATTTAAAAGCATGCTTGTTCTGTATGTTTTTTGTCAATGTACTGGTTTTTATTTCAATTAAAACAATCAAGCAAATTACGATCCCAAACACGTTTCCGCTGCTCAAGGAGATCAGATCTCCATCAGAGCCAACCAAGGGACCTAATGGACCTACAGATCATGAACTCCAATGGATCCGAGATTAACTGATCAAACTCTTTGATCGCGTTAATTAACATTCATTAACTATGAGATCACTCCACTATAGACCTGTAGCTGCACTCTCCTCACTGTAGGACAAGTTGTGTCCACCGATATAATCAATGCCCATGAGTCAACCCTTCACAGATTGTTTGTAGTCATAGTTTTATCAAATTACCGTTTTACCCCTATGCCTACCTCTTGCACCTTAAGTACCACTGCTCCTCTAATGAACAACTTGTTTATGGTCCTACCATAAACAACGTCCCTCTCAGGCTAGTGAGAGGGTGGGGTCCCGTTGTTCAAGCCTTTGAGTCAGCCCTTGAGGGAACAACCCATCTAGTTTCCCTAGCATGGGAACGAGTGAATTTTATCTCGTGGAGTTAAGTTCCCAGCTACCCACGTGGTTCTGCCCCTTATAAGATAGGCTTATTGAGTGACAACTCTGACACACTCTCACTCGTACTAGTCTAAGGACAACCCCCCGCAAACAAGAGTTCGTAACTCGCTCAGGATTAAGATCGAGTCACTAATGGTCATCTACGAATTTATTAGTCCTAAACTGTTAACGGTGTTACATCAGTTGGTCTAATATTTCACGGTCCGGTCTGTCATTGCATAGGATGCTCCCACTCGCATGTCAACTACATGAACGAGTTGGATCACCTCGTTTGTATCAAATACGAAGTGGGTTGCATCCACAGTGTTATCAGGATGAGGTTCACAATCTTATCCATATACTGTAGACCATTCGGGTCATTTACTCAAACGTGATCCCACCTGTGTGTCTACTACACACTATTCAAAATCTCATAAATATGTATGACCATGGAGCTTAGTTTATTGGATTACGTTTGGAATGCGAGATACAAAGTTTGATGGAAAAATAACTTTTATTCATATTCATCAAATGTTACAAACCACACAAGTTTAGGGCATACACACCAACAAACTCCCACTTGAACTAAAGCTAATGGAGTACAAATACATTTAAAAAATGCACTATACAATAAACTAGGGCACCGAATACCATTTATACAATAACTCCCACTTGCCCTAGTCAGGAAATCACTCGTACATCTAGGCTCTCTAGGTGAACCTCAAACACCTTAGCCGTGAGAGCCTTCGTAAACGGATCAACAATGTTGTGCTCCGAAGCTATCTTTGTGACGATCACGTCTCTGCGATGCACAATCTCCCATATCAGGTGATACTTCTGTTCAATATGCTTGCCCCTCTTATGACTTCGAGGTTCCTTCAAGTTGGCCACTGCACCACTGTTATCATAATAAAGGATGACTGGCAAGTTCATGTTTGGAATAACTTCCAAACCCATCATGAACTTCTTAAGCCAAACTTCCTCCTTAGCTGCTACATATTCGTGTTGGGATGTATGTCCTCATCTCGTACATGTTTGTAATATTCCTTATTGAAATAAATAAGAGTTATTTTTTTCATCACTTTGTGTCTCGCATATTTACAAAATTAATCTAATAAACTAAGCTCCAGGGTCATTGAGTTATGAGAGAACTAGAACTTGAACGGTGTGTATACACATAGGGAGGATCATGTTCGAGTTAATGACTCAAACGGTCTACAATATACGGATAGGGTTGGAGACCCAATCCTGGATACGTTGTGGATGTGGCCCGCTTTGTATTAGATACAAGCGAGGTGATCCAATTCGTTCATGTGGTTCACATGCGAGTGGGGGCATCCTGTGCAATGAGATTGTACAAGACCGGACCGTGAATTATTAGACTTACTGATGAAACACCGTTAATAGTATAGGGCTAATAACTTCGCAGATGACCAATAGTGACTCGACCTTAATCATGAGCGTGTTAGGGTGGTCACAATTACTCACCTAATATACCTATCTTCTTAGGGACAGGACCACGTGGGGAGCTGAGAACTTGACTATGCGAGATGAAATTCACTTGTTCCCGAATTAGGGAAACTAGAGGGGGTGTTCCCTTAAGTGTTGTGTCCAGGGCTTGGACAATGGGCACCCACCCTCTCACTAGCCCGAGAGGGATGTTGTTTATGGTTGGACCATACAACGTTGTTGTTCATTAGAGGAGTGGTGGGACTTAAGGAGCAAGAGGTAGACACAGGGATAAAACGGTAATCTAGCCCAGCAGCGTCTACGAACAACCTGTGAAGGGTCGACTCACGGGCATTGGTTATATCAATGGACATAACTTGTCCTACAGTGATGGGAGGGCAGCTACGGGCTTTAGTTGAGTGTTACCGTAGCTAATGAATGTTGAATAATCAGGTTGAAGGGTTTGATAGGTTAATCTCGGATCATTGCAGCTCGTCATCTGTAGGTCCATTAGGTCCATCGGTTGGCTCAAACTTGATAAATTGAGGGTTTACAGTTTGGTGTGGATTTGAAATGTTCAAATTCATTAAAAGAGTATTTATGTCATTCATATGTGATATGATTGACATAATATATAGTTTAATGTGAATGAGATTCATACTAAACTATAGGTTAGCCTAATTGATTAATTAGTGCTAATTTGGAGAAATTCGATTGAGAGAAATTAAATTGAATGTGATTCAATTTAAAATTCCACAAGTATAGAAATGTGATTTGTATAATAAGGTATGAGATACCTTATTATATGTATTATGCAAATATGATTTACATAACATATGGTTGTGGTAAAATGGTGAATTGGTGGAGATTTAAACTCCACCTCTCACCATTATATAAAGACCTTTGCAAGAAGGCTTTCATAACTCACTTGTCATTTTTTGGAATTTCATCCAAAAGAAGCCCTCTCTTCTCTCAAATTCTCTCTAGAATTTCTCTCCACCCAAACCAAAGGGAGTTCAACCACTCTCCCTCAACCGACCAAAACAAGCGAGAAGATCAATTTGGAGGTGTCCAAATTTTCTGGTTCGTGAGATCGTTGGAACGAAAGAGATCGAGATCTGAGAAGGAATTCGCGAAGAAGTGTTCTTCAACAAGTAAGTGTTACTTTTACTTTCTGTTTTTTTCTCGAAATCACATGTTTAGCCTAGAATTAAAATGTTTAGTTCGATTTTAAGAAACATTTTTCACAACGAACACCACGACATTCCAAGTCGTTTCCGCTGCGGGAGTTTCGTTCCATTCAATTCGACCTCTTTCGTGGAGTTCGCGATGCATCCTTATTTGATACTTCACCAAACTACAACTCCTCCATTAAGAGTGAACACTGATCCCGATGTGGATTTCCTAGAATCCTTATCGGTTTGAAAGTCAAAGTCTATGTATCCCGTAAGGATCAAATCCTCAGCTCCATACACAAGCATGTAATCCCGCGTTCTCCTAAGATACTTGAAGATTGCCTTAACGGTTGTCCAGTGATCGAATCCTGGATTTGGATTGATACCTACTGATAATCCCAACTGCATGACAGATGTCAGGCCTAGTACACAACATGGCGTACATCAGGCTCCCTACAGCTGAACCATAAGAGATCCGTCTCATGACCTCAACCTCTTGAGGTGTCTTAGGACACTATTTTTTAGACAGGTAAACCCCATGCCTGAAAGGCAACAAGCCCTTCTTGGAGTCCTGCATCTTATACCTTACCAACATCTTGTCGATATAAGACGTCTGCGACAAGGCTAGCATTCTGTTCTTACAGTTCCAGACAATCTAGATACCTAGAACATACTACGCTTCTCCGAAATATTTCATTTTGGAATTGCGTAGCTAACCATCCCTTAACGTCAGTAAGGAATCCTACATCATTCTCAATGAGCAGGATATCATCCACATACAATATCAGAAATGCGATGGTGTTGTTGATGATTTTCTTGTAGACACAAGGCTCATCAACATTTTGATTAAATCCATAAGATTTGATAGCCTCATCAAACCTTATATTCCAAGACCTCGAGGCTTGTTTCAGTCCATAAATAGGCTATTTGAGCCTGCAAACCTTTTTATCCTGGCCTTGTTCAATGAACCCTTTGGGTTGGTCCATATAGATGTTCTCGTCAAGATTGCCATTCAAGAAGGTCGTCTTGACATCCATCTGCCATACTTCATAGTCATAATATGCAGCAATGGCCCTGATAGATTTTATCATGGCAACATGAGAAAAGGTTTCCTCATAGTCCACCCCTTTTCGCTGGGTAAAACCCTTTACCACGAGTCTAGCTTTGAAGGTATGCACTTTCCCATCTACACCACGCTTTCGCTTGTAGGTCCACTTGCAACCTTTAGGTTTTATCCCATCAGGTTAGTCCACAAGCTCCCAAACGGAATTGAAGTACATAGACTCTATTTCCTGGTCCATGGCTTTAATCCATTCGTCTTTGTCAATTTCATCCACTGCCTAATCTTAAGTCAATGGATCCTCACAGTCGTCATCAGGTATGACAACTTGGTTTCAGTCAAACCCATGTAACGGTCAGACTGTCTAACAACCCTCCCACTACGTCGAGACATTCTCAACTCTTGAGAAGGGCGTACTTGACTTGACGAGCTAGGATCAACAACTCTTGTTGATGTACTAGCATCATCAGCAACTCTTGCTAACAAACTGTCCATTTCATTCAACACGATTTTACTCTTTGGTTTGTGAACCCTGATGTGATCCTCCTCAAGGAAAGTGGTGTTTATCGACACAAGCACATTGTTTTCCTTAGGATCGAAAAATTGACCACCTCTCGTTTCCTTAGGGTAACCTACAAAGAGGCACAATTTTGAACAAGGTTCCAACTTCTTCGGGTTTGTCACTAGCACATGGGTCGGTGATAGCACACAAAATGTGATATCCTTAGGTTTAATTATTGCTAGTTGTATGCTAATTTCAGAGCTTTGATGTGTTTAATGAAGGGAATTAGAGTCCCAGCGGAAGACGATCGAATCGTCGTGGTGTTGTTGTGCAACTCAACTTCGTTAAAATTAAACTATCACATAGTTAAGGCTAAACATGCAATTTCTAGACGAAAACAACAAGTATAAAGTAGTACTTACTTGTTGAAGACCGTCTTCGAGATTCCTTCCTTCATTCACGAACTCTTTGTACTTTCCTTTTTTCTCAACGACCTCGATCTCCTCAAACGAACAACGACGGACACCTCCACTTAGTTACAAGGTTGTTCTACTTTAGGAAGAATGAGGATTGTGGGATCCTTCTTTTGGTTTGAGGGAGGAGAAGTTGAGAGAATTTGAGAGAGAAGAGGATGCTTCTTTTTGTGTAAATTCCAAAAATGAGCAATAGATCAAAGAACCCTTCTTGCAAAGGGGTTTATATAATGGTGATAGGTGGAGTTGAAATCTCCACCTATTTACCATTTCACCACAACTATAAGTTATGCAAATCATATTTTCATGACCACATATTATAAGATATCTCATATCTCATTTTACAAATCACATTTGTATTATTGTGGATTTTTAAATTGAATCACATCCAATTTAATATCTCTCAATCTAATTTTTCCAAATTAGCCCTAATTCAACAATTAGGCTAACGTATACTTTATTATGAATCTCATTCACATTAAACTATATAATATATCATTCATATCTCATATAAATGACATAAATGCCCTTTTGTGAACTTGAACACTTAGATTCACACCAAAATTGTAACACCCAGTTTTCTAAAAGAAAAAAAAAAGGAATTCAAAGGGGGTAGCCCGCCGCCACCCCCTCCCTTCTTCTTCATCTTCTTCTTTTTCTTTTCTTCTTTTTTTCTTCTTTTTCTTCTTTTTTCTCCCCTTTCCTTCCCCGTGTAGCCCCAGCCGATGAGTCTTCCATTTGCGCCGCTTCACAGTCGACGCCAGCTTGTGCCGCCGCGTCTCCCAATCGCACGTCGGCGCCCAGCCCGCCTCCAGTCGCGCCGCACGCCACCGAAGCGCCCAACTCACCGTCCGTAGCCGCGCGTCCCTCTCGCCTCTCGCCACGTGCCGTCGCCACCTTCCCTCTTGCCTCGCCGTCGTTGTTAAGAGGGCAAATTTTCCGGTGAGTTTTCTTGGGTTTCAAAAGACCCACGATTTTGGTTCAACTGGCTCGAGCATTTTTATTCTGGTTCTCTTGATTTGGTTGTTGGTTTTGAATAGATCGGGTCATGGACATCTCGGATCTTTGCCCCACACGCTGCCACTCGCCAGAAAATTCGCCGCCGCCGGATAGGTATAATCGGTCGACTCCATTTTCTCATTTCCGTTTTAAGTCTCTATGCATTACTTTGGTTATTTTAGTCAAATTAGTTCGGTGTTGGATGTTAGGAGCGTGTTTTTATATAATTAGTGGTTAATTAGGGACTTGAACACATTAAGGAAGTTCGTGGAGCTCGAGACCGAACTGTCGAACCTCCAGTATCCAAGTAAGTAGTCATTTGGATTAAGCCCCTTAAAGCTATTATTCAATTTTATTTGAATGTGGTAACCTATGAATTGTGTTTAATACACGAAAATCATGTTATGATGCCTATGGTTGAGTTTGAGTTGGTGTTGGTGTTGCTTGTACCGCTAATGGATTGAGAAAGTTTATATTCTCGCTTTATAAATCCAAATAAACTAATCTCCAAGGTTATAATATATCTTGAACATCAGTGTAGTAGACCCTATTTGGATTGTGTTCAAGAGTATAATATAAATGATCTATGGTATAAGAATAAGGTTGGAAACCTTATTCTGGTAACAGCATGGATGCGACCCACTTTGTAATTAGTACAAATGAGGTAATCCAACTCATTCATGTGGATGACATGCGAGTTGGGGCATCCTGTATGAAGAGTTCATACAAGACCAGACTACAAATTATTAGTCTGACCAGTATAACGTTGTTAACATGATAAGACTGATAATTTATAGATGGTCATTAGTGACTCGACCTTAATCTTGAGCAAGTTAAGAACTTCTGCTTATAGGGGTTTGCCTTTAGACTAGTATGGGTGATAAAGGGATCGAATCCCACAGCAGAAGCGATTGTACATCGCGTGTTCTTAATTTAGTTACATGTATTACAATCAACAACTAATCTAACCAGATTAACCATGCCTTTCTACAAGATGGACAGCAAGATATTACCTTTGAAGAACTCTTTCTTCAAGTGCTCCTTCTCCCACATTCACGATCTCAGCAACACGTGTTGGGATTTTTGTCCTAATCTCGTGTTTGTAAATTACTGTTTGAAATTAATAAAGTGTTATTCATTTCATAATTTTGTGTCTCGCATTTTATACAACTTTGACCAATAAAATAAGCTCCAGGGTCATTCAATATATGAGAGAACTTGAACGGTGTGTAGTGGACACACAGGGAGGATCACGTTCGAGTAAATGACCCGAACGGTCTACAGTATATGGATGGGGTTGGAGACCTAATCCTGGATACACTGTGGATGCGACTCGCTTTGTATTAAGATACAAACGAGGTGATCTGACTCGTTCATGTGGTTGACATGCGAGTGGGGGCATCATGTACAATGACATTGTAAGACCGGACCGTGAATTATTAGACCTACTTTAGGGCATTGTGTCGGGCCTGTGTAGACTGTTGTCCAAACATACCCTGCACTGAATCCATGATTTCCTTAGCGTCATCATGCCCTCGTACTTCTTGGCTAATATGTCAGACATACTTGCCAGTATATAGACCTTGGCCTTATTATTGGCCTTGATCCATCAATCATATGCATCACGAACATTTCGTGTAGCATTCGAGTCTGGCACCTGAGGACAGTCCTCAGTTAGCACAAACTTAAGATCATCCACTATCAAGATAGTGTTAAGTTTGTTTTTCCAAGTCATCATATTCTCTCCAGTTAATTTTTTCGCACCCAGTAAGGAAATAATAGAGCTAGACATTTTGCTGAAATTTACAAAAAAACTTGTATAAGTTTCTTGCTATAACTATCTAATCCAATCATATTTTAACTAATTATCTAATGATTTCTAAGTCATTAATAATTTGCAATGATACTCCAAAGGTTTAGAATGTATGACACCGAAGGGTAATAAAAAAACACTCCTCCTCTGGATCAAGACATTCTTGACCAAAACCTAATGCCAGAATAGCTTTTATTCCTATAGGCTTTCGTTACCATTATTTGGTCAGGATACATACACTTCTTATGTAGCTTGTGAGTGTAACCCTCTGTCTTTAGACCCCAGAGTCCCCATCCAACAAAATCCAGCGAAGGGAGGACTAGGTTGAAAAATAGAGTAAGGAAATCCTTATCCCTTTCTGGTGTCCACTGTGTTCGATCCACTATGATCAAGCACTCCGAAGGGATTATCTGGTCCAGGCCAAACTAGCAGGCTGACCATAGTGATCTTACGGTGTGAACCGACAGAATAGACCATGGGTTTTGTTTTCACTAAACCTGCTCCCACTCATTATAAGTACCCTCTCCATTCACAAGTTTTAGGTCAAGTGGGAGATTGTTGAGATATGTGTCCTAAAACTTATGTAATTTTGGTCAAATAAATAAAGAGTTATTTGTTTTGATAAAATTATATTCTCGCTTTATAAATCCAAATAAACTAATCTCCAAGGTTATAATATATCTTGAACATCAGTGTAGTAGACCCTATTTGGATTGTGTTCAAGAGTATAATATAAATGGTCTATGGTATAAGAATAAGGTTGGAAACCTTATTCTGGTAACACCATGGATGCGACCCACTTTGTAATTAGTACAAATGAGGTAATCCAACTCATTCATGTGGATGACATGCGAGTTGGGGCATCCTGTATGAAGAGTTCATACAAGACCAGACTACAAATTATTAGTCTGACCAGTATAACGCTGTTAACATGATAAGACTGATAATTTATAGATGGTCATTAGTGACTCGACCATAATATTGAGCAAGTTAAGAACTTCTGCTTATAGGGGTTTGCCTTTAGACTAGTATGGGTGATAAAGGGATCGAATCCCGCAGCGGAAGCGATTGTACATCGCGTGTTCTTAATTTAGTTACATGTATTACAATCAAGAACTAATCTAACTAGATTAACCATGCCTTTCTACAAGATGGACAACAAGATATTACCATTGAAGAACTCTTTCTTCAAGTGCTTCTTCTCCCACGTTCACGATCTCAGCAACACGTGTTGGGATTTTTGTCCTAATCTCGTGTTTGTAAATTACTGTTTGAAATTAATAAAGTGTTATTCATTTTATAATTTTGTGTCTCGCATTTTATACAACTTTGACCAATAAACTAAGCTCCAGGGTCATTGAATATATGAGAGAACTTGAACTTGAACGGTGTCTAGTGGACACACAGGGAGGATCACGTTCGAGTAAATGACCCGAACGGTCTACAGTATATGGATGGGGTTGGAGACCTAATCCTGGATACACTGTGGATGTGACTCGCTTTGTATTAAGATACAAACGAGGTGATCTGACTCGTTCATGTGGTTGACATGCGAGTGGGGGCATCCTGTACAATGAGATTGTACAAGACCGACCGTGAATTATTAGACCTACTTATGTAACAACATTGTGATGAGAAGGACTAATAACTTCGTAGATGACCATTAGTGACTCGACCAATCCACGAGCACATTACGGACTCCCATGCATGGGGGTCTATCCTTTGACTAGTACGGGTGAAGGTGGTCACAGTTACTCGCCCAATATGCCTACCTTCTTAGAGACAGGACAAAGTAGAGAGCTGGGAACATAACTACGCGAGATGGAATTCACTCGTTCCCGCCTTTAGGGAAACTAGAGGGGTTGTTCCCTTAAGTGTTGTCTCCAGGGCTTGGACAACGGGCACCCACTCTCTCACTGGGACGAGAGAGTTGTTGTGTATGGTCGGACCATTACAACGTTGTTGTTCATTAGAGGAGCAGTGGAAACTTAAGGAGCAAGAAGTAGACACACGGGTAAAACGGTAATTTGACTCAGCAGTGTCTACGAACAACCTTGAAGGGTCGACTCATGGGCATTGGTTATATCAGTGGACACGTAATATTCTGCATTGATGGGAGTGCAGCTACGGGCTTTAATGAAGTGTTACCGTAGCTAATGAAGGTTGATTAACCGGGTCAAAGAGTTTGATAGGTTAATCTCGGATCATTGGAGCTCAAATCCACCAGAGGTCCATTAGGTCCCTCGCTGGCTCAAACCGGGTTGAAAGAAGGGTTAATGTTTTGGTGTGAATTGAAGTGTTCAATTTCACTTAAAGGGTATTTATGTCATTTATATGAGATATGAATGATATAATATATAGTTTAATGTGAATGAGATTCATAATAAACTATAGGTTAGCCTAATTGTTGAATTAGGGCTAATTGATGAATAATTGAGAGAAATTAAATTGAATGTGATTCAATTTAATAAATCCACAATTATACAAATATGATTTGTAAGATGAGATATGGGATATCTTATAACATATGGTTATGCAAATATGATTTGCATACCCTATAGTTGTGGTAAAATGGTTATAATGTGGAGATTTTAACTCCATCATTTTCCATTATTTAAACCCTTCTTGCAAGAAGGAAATCAACACATTCTCTCATTTTTGGATTTTCACCAAAAAGAAGAGAAAGCTCTCTCTCAATTCTCTCTCAATTCCTCTCCTCCCTTCACCAAAATAAAAGTTCCCACCAACTTTTTTCTTCCAAAAGAAGAACAACCGAGAAGCCTTTGGTGGTGTTCTTGTTCGTGAGAAGAGTTCGAGTTCGAAGAGTTCGTGATTCGCTGGAAAGGATTTTTGAAGAGGGTCTTCAACAAGTAAGTATCTAGTATTTACTGTTTTTTCCTTTCCGTTTAAGCATGTTTAGCCTAAATTATTAGATCATTGATTTTAATGAAATTGAGTAGCATAACGATACCACGACGATTGGATCGTCTTCCGCTGTGCTGGGATTCTCATTTCCTTCAACACGAACCTGAACGATCACCGACACTACCACCGGATCTTCTCCGTTGTTCTCTAGGTGAGGGATGAAGGTGGGTTCCCTTTAGGTGAGATGAGATGTTTTCGAGATTGTAGTTGGAACTCTTTCCAACTCAATGTGTGAGAGAATGCTAGGATTTTTTTGAAAAACAAAACTTTCACCTCAAATTGCATCTCGTGCAACTATATATAGGGAAAAATGATGGAAATTACCATCCTATCCCTCCTTCATTCTCTCATTAGTATATAGTTTATATGTGATTCTAATTCACATTAAAACCATATATTTATATCAATTATATCACATATAACTGATATAACACCTCATATATGAAATTGAACACTTCAATTTCATTCCTAACTTTGCACCCTCAATATAACCATGTTGAGCCAACGGAGGGACCTAATGGACCTACAGTTCATGAGCTCCAATGATGTGAGAATAACTGATCAAACTCTTTGATCAAATTAATCAATATTCATTAACTACAAGTCACTCCACTATAGACTTGTAGCTGAACTCTCCTTACTGTAGATTATATTGTGTCCACTGATTTAATCATTACCCATGAGTCCACCCTTCACAGGTTGTTCGTAATCACAACCGGGTCAAATTACCCTTTTACCCCTGTGATTACCTCTTTGTTCCTTAAGCACCACTGATCCTCTAATGAACAACAAGTCTAAGGTCCTACCATAGACTCATACCCTCATAGAGGGCGGGCCCCGTTGTTCAAGACCTGGAGTCAGTTCTTAAGGGAAAAACCTATCTAATTCATTAGTGTAGGAATGAGTGAATTCCATCTTGTACAATTAAGTCCCCAGCTACCTACCAGGTTCTGTCCCTGAGAAGGTAGGCTTATTGAGTTGGCTACAGGCCACTCTCACCCATACTAGTCTAAGGACAAACCCCTATAAGCAGGAGTTCTTAACTTACTCGTGATTCAGTCGAGTCACTAATAACCATCTATAAATTCTCGGTCTTATCCATTATTGCAATCTGTTACAATGATTAGACTAATAATTTGCAAATCCTGGTCTTGTATGAACTTTTCATACAGATGCCACCACTGCATGTCAACTACATGAATGAGTTGGATTACCTCATTTGTACTAATTACAAAGTGGGTCGCATCCATGGTGTTACCAGAATGAGGTTTCCAACCTTATTCTTATACCATAGACCATTTAGCTTATATTCTTGAACACAATCCAAATTGTGTCCACTACACTGATGTTCAAGATAAATTATTGTTGGGATGTATGTCCTCATCTCGTGTAGTTTGTAATATTCCAAGTTGTAAATGAATAAGCGTTATTTATTTCAACATTGTGTAATAAATAAGAGTTATTTATTTAAACTTTGTGTCTCGCATATTTCATAAACTTAATCCAATAAACTAAGCTCCAGGGTCATTGTATTATGAGAGAACTAAGAACTTGAACGGTGTGTAGTGGACACACAGGGAGGATCACATTCGAGTTAATGACCCAACGGTCTACAATATATTGGAGACCTAATCCTGGATACACTGTGGATGCGGCCCGCTTTATATTAGATACAAACGAGGTGATCTTACTCGTTCATGTGGTTGACATGCGAATGGGGGCATCCTGTGCAATGAGATTGTAAAAGACTAGACCGTGAATTATTAGACTTACTGATGTAACATCGTTAACAGTATAGAGCTAATAAATTCGTAGATGATAATTAGTGACTCGACCTTAATCCTGAGCGTGTCACGGACTCCCGCTCACGAAGTCCGTCCTTTGACTAGTACGGGTGAGGGTGGCCACCGTTGCTCGCCCAATATGCCTATCTTCTCAAAAAGGGGACCACGTGGGAGCTCGGGAACTTGACTACGCAAGAAGGAATTCACTGCCCCGACTTAGGAAACTAGAGGGGTTGTTCCCTTAAGTGTTGTCTCCAAGGCTTGAACAACGGGGCCCCACTCTCTCATTGGCCTGAGAGGATTGTTGTTTATGGTTGGACCATGCAACGTAGTTGTTCATTAGAGGAGCAATGGGACTTAAGGAGCAAGAGGTAGACACAGGGGTAAAATGGTAATTTGACCCAACAGTGTTTACGAACCACCTATGAAGGGTCGACTCAAGGGTATTGGTTATATCGATGGACACAACTTGTCCTACAGTGATGAGAGTGCAGCTACGGGTTTTAGTGGAGTGTTACCATAGCTAATGAATGTTGAATAACCGAGTCAAAGAGTTTGACAAGTTAGTCTCAGATCATTGGAGCTCGTCACGTGTAGGTCCATTAGGTCCCTCGATTGGCTCAAATTGGACAAATTAAGGGTTTTCAGTTTGGTGTGAATTTGAAGTGTTCAAATTCATTATTTGGGTCTTTATGTCGTTTATATGAGATATAGATGACATAATATATAGTTTGATGTGAATGAGATTCATAATAAATTATAGTATAGCCTAATTGATTAATTAGTGCTATTTGGAGAAATTTAATTGAGAGAAATTGAATTGAATGTGATTCAATTTATAATTCCACATTTATGCAAATGAGATTTGTATAATAAGGTATGAGATACCTTATATTATATAATATGCAAATGTGATTTGTATATTATATGGTTGTGGTAAAATTGTGATTTGGTGGAGGTTTTAACTCCATCACACTAGTATTTAATGGCTTTGCAAGAAGCCTTTGGTGTGTCATTTTCTATTTTTTGGATTTCCATCCAAAGAGAGCAAGGCAATTCTCTCTAGAATTCTCTCATCTCTCTAAGATTTCTCCTCACCCAAAACAAAAGGAAGTCCCACTCACTCTCCCTCAACCTCCCGAGAACAACCGAGAAGACCCTTTAGAGGTGTCTCCCTCTTCGGATCGAGGTTCGTGTTCGAGGAGTTCGTAGTTTCAAGAGAGATCGTGATCAGAGGAGAAGAGGATTGAAGAAGTGTTCTTCAACAAGTAAGTACTGTTTTTCTTACTGTTTTCTTCTCATTTTTGCATGTTTAGCATAGGATCTATGAGATGGGTTCGATTTTAAGATAGAATTACACAACGGATCAACAACGTTTCACAACGTCTTCTGCTGCGGGAATTTCAAATCTCGTCAATTGGTACCAGAGCCAATCGTTGCTCTTCGTTGTGTACTCTGTGAATTCTTAAAATTAGGTGGGTAGCATTAATTTTCATGAGATGAATGTTAATGGTTTGCAATTTTTTATATTTTCGGTTTTTGGCACTAGTTTAGATTTACATTAAAGTTGATGAGATCAATGTAAGGGCCCGTTGTTTTGAGCATTTTTTAATGTAAATCGAGTCTGTAAGTTCGTGTCGTTCGTGGCAAGAGTTGTTGTGAAGAAAACGGAGTAAAAACGAGCGATTTCGGTGAAAAACAGCAAAAGTTGTTTGCTGGAAGTTCATCACCGTTGCGACACTGTTCATCAGCGTTGCGACGCCATCCATGTTGCTGGAGGGTGCTGCAGTGCAGCGTTGCAACGCCACAGCGTTTAGAACGCCAGAAGAACGCCAGGCAAGACGCTATACATTACAACGTTGTAACACAAGAACAACGTTGCAACGCTGTGGTGCTGGAGCGCGAGTTTTACGGGGGCGTGTTTCGTGGGTTGCGGTTCAAGTCTTGGATGATGCAACTATTGTTTCATTTGTTTATTTTTATTTTTCTTTGTCAAAATGATTTTATAAATGTATTTTATTTAATTATTTTAATTAATATTAATATAAATGTTATATTAATGTTAATTAATTTAATTTTATGTCCCTAGGGTGCCAAAAATCGATCCAATATTGCTATTTAATTATTTTATGCATGAGATGTATGATTTAATTATTTCTATGTGCATAGAGTATGCCATATAGATTTAAAATCTCACCTTAGGTTAAACATTTCATGCATCATATTTATATTATAAGAGTTATAATATATAGTATGCATGATAGGATTATATTATAAGAGTTATAATATAATGTTTGCATGTTTTAATTTATTTAATATAAGTGTTATATTTCTTACATTAAAAGCATGCTCATGCATTTAATTCATGTGATGAATATATGTTATAGTATAGTATTATTCATGTGATGAATGTTCAAACACTATAACATAGAAATGCATGTAACCTAAGTTAATTATTAGTTTTAAATGGTTTAGAACTTGAATAATTAGACTTAGGTTTTCTATTTCTAATAAGATTAGAAATTAGAAAATCAAATATGACCTTTGAATGGAGACTGATAAGTAACTCTGTCTAAGGAAGGCTTTGTCTAAGGCTGGGGTATTTAAGTTGACGCTTGCGAAACACCCCTATCTGGAAACCGACCTGGGAGTGAATTCAGTCTGGAGATTCTTAGGTTATATTCTCGTGAGTGCTGTTAATTAAGAGTTAATTAATTTACTCACTTAGACCTAAGTTAATAATGTGATTATAGACTTAGGCTAATTCAATATAAGAGTTAGATTGGTAGACTTAGGTAAATTTTAGCCGGTTTATCTAAGACAATCCCGATTATTTTAAAGTGCTGAGTGAGAGGAAATAAAGTGTATGAGATACATTTAATTTTCCATCCACAAATCTCTGTTAAGTTCGCACCGTGAGATCCATGCTCGACCTCGTGGCGCAAATGGGAGCGTCCCCCTATGGGTGGCATTTGTATGGGTCAATATCAACATGAATGGAGAGAGTACTTATAGTGAGTGGGAGCGGGATCTGTGAAAACGGGACCCACGGTCTCTTCTTTCGATTCACACTGTGAGACGCCTATGATCCGCCAGCTAGTTTGGCTTGGACCAGACAATCCCTACGGAGGGCCTTGATCATGGGAGTCGGAACACCGTGAATTCCCGAAAGGGATACGATTTCCTTGTTGGTTTTCCTTCTTAGTCCTCCCTACGGCAGCTATTGTTTGGATGGATACTTGGAAATTTAAAGATTGAGGGTGACACTCACAGGATTCTGACCGAAAAATGGTAACTGGAAGCCTAATGGAATAAGAGTTATTCTGGTATTAGGGTTTGGTCGAGAGAGTCTCGTCCTAGAGGAGGAGTGGCTTTGTCTACTCTACGGTGGCGGTCATTCTAAACCTTTAGGATATCATTACAATTTTTAAATGACCTAGGGATCATAGGATAAAAATTTGCTAAAACCCGATTGGATTTTCAAAAGTTTTTGCGAGACTAATACAAAGTTTTTTCATTTTTTCAACAACAAAATGTCAAACGCTTTTAACGCTCCTTTAGCTTTCGTTAAGTTAGTCGGCGATAGTATTTCGTGGAAAAACAATATAGACATGATTTTGGTAAATGACGACCAAGAGTTCGCGCTCACTGAGGAGGGTCCTCAGGTGCTCGGTTCAACAGTCCTATTCGATAATCTACAAATCTTCTAGTCCTTGGTGCAAACTAGGGGACAGGAAGCTGACGCAAGTGTTGCCTTAAGGCCTTTTCACAGGGGTTCGATCTCTGGGATAAAGTTTGTAGACTCTTCAGGCCCTAAGGGGAAGAATGAGAAGTTGAAGGAAGTCAAGGTTGACCGTGTTGCCCCCCAAAAAGGCAAAGAAATCAAGGATGTTGTCAGAAAGTGTTTCTACTGCAACGGGGACAGACACCAGAAAAGAAGTTGTCCCGAGTTCCTTGATGAAAAGAAGATGACAGGTAAATGTGATTTACTTGTCACAGAAACTTGTTTAGTGGAGAGTAATTACTCAGCTTAGATATTGGATTCAGGCGCCACTAACCATGTTTACTCTTCTTTTCAAGGATTAAGTTCCTGGCAGCGACTGCAAGAGGGTGAAATAACACTCGTGGTTGGATCCTAGAAGTTGTCTCACTTGCAAAGAATATGCACTAGTGAAGTTGTTTTTTGGTGGGAAGTACTTATTATTGGATAATATGTACATAGTTCCTAGGTTTACGAGAAACCTAGTTTCTATTTCCTGCCTATTAGAACAAAATATTTTCGTTTCTTTCCAGAGTAAAAAAGCGTTTATTTCTCGAAATGAAAATTTGATTTGTTTTGCTTCGCTTGAGAGTAATTTATATGTTTTGAACCCTAATTCGGTCAAAAGTGTTTTGAACACCGAATTGTTTAAAACAGTTGAAACGCGAACTAAGAGATTAAAGGTTTCTCCAAAAGAAAGTGCCCATCTTTGGCATCTTCGGTTAGGCCACATTAATCTCAATAAGATTGAGAGACTAGTGAAGAGTGGACTTCTAAGCGAGTTGGAAGAAAACTCTTTACCGGTATGTGAGTCATGCCTTGAAGGCAAAATGACCAAACGTCCTTTTAGTGGAAAAGGATATAGAGCCAAGGAGCCCCTTGAGCTTATACATTCTGACCTCTTTGGTCCGATGAATGTTAAAGCACGAGGAGGTTACGAATACTTCGTATCTTTTATAGATGACTATTCGAGGTATGGGTACATTTACCTAATGCATAGGAAGTCTGAAACACTTGAAAAGTTCAAGGAGTATAAGACTGAGGTTGAGAACCTGTTAGGTAAAACGATAAAAACACTTCAATCGGATCAAGGTGGAGAGTATATGGACACTGAATTCTAGGACTATATGATAGAACATGGAATTACGTCCCAACTCTATGGACCTGGTATCCCACAGCAGAATGGTGTATCAGAGAGGAGAAACAGAACCTTGTTGGACATGGTTCGGTCGAGATGAGCTATGCTCGTCTCCCTGATTCCTTTTGGGTTTACGCAGTGGGAGAGACGGTTTACATTTTGAACACGAGCCTCGCCGAAAAGTGTTTGTGAAACACCTTTCGAACTCTGGCATGGTCGTAAAATCAGTTTACGTCATTTCAGAATTTGGGGATGCCCGGCATATGTGTTGGTGTCAAACCCGAAGAAGCTAGAACCCCGTTCAAAGTTGTGCCTCTTTGTAGGTTACTCAAAAGAGACTAGAGGTGGTTACTTTTATGATCCTAAGGATAATAGGGTGCTTGTGTCGACAAACGCCACTTTCCTTGAGGAAGACCACATCAGGGATCACTTACCAAGGAGTAAGATTGTGTTAAATGAAATGGACAGTACATCAGCAAGAGTTGCTGATGGTGCAAGTACGTCAACAAGTGTTGTTGATCCTAGCTCGTCTAGTCAAGTCCGTTCCCAAGAGTTGGGAATGCCTCGACATAGTGGGAGGGTTGTGAGACAACCTGAACGTTACATGGGTTTGGCTGAAACCCAAGTCGTCACCCCTGATAATGACTGCGAGGATCCATTGACCTATGATCAGACAATGGCAGACGTTGACAAAGACGAATGGATTAATATTATGGACCAGGAAATAAAATCGATGTACTTCAATTCCGTCTGGGAGCTTGTGGACCAACCGGATGGGGTAAAACCTATTGGTTGCAAGTGGATCTACAAGCGTAAACGTGGTGTAGATGGTGTTGGGATTTTTGTCCTAATCTCGTGTTTGTAAATTACTCTTTGAAATTAATAAGAGTTATTCATTTCATCACTTTGTGTCTTGCAATATTTATAAACTTTTCCAATAAACTAAACTCCAGGGTCATTGAATTTATGAGAGAACTAGAACTTGAACGGTGTGTAGTGGACACACAGGGAGGATCACGTTCAAGTTAATAACCCGAACGGTCTACAGTATATGGATAGGGTTGGAGACCTAATCCAGGATACACTGTGGATGCAGCCCGCTTTGTATTAGATACAAACGAGGTGATCTGACTCGTTCATGTGGTTGACATGCGAGTGGGGGCATCCTGTGCAATGAGATTGTACAAGACCGGACCGTGAATTATTAGACCTACTGATGTAACACTGTTGACAGTTAGGACTAATAACTTCGTAGATGACCATTAGTGACTCGACCTGAATTATGAGCGTGTTACGGACTCCTGTCTGCGAGGGTTTGTTCTTTGACTAGTACGGGTGAGGGTGGTCACAGTTACTCACCCAATATGCCTATCTTCTCAGGGACAGAACCAAGGAGGGAGCCGGCAACTTAACTACGCGAGATGGAATTCACTGCTTCCGCCTTTAGGGAAACTAGAGGGGTTGTTCCCTTAAATCGTCTCCGTGGCTTGGACAATGGCGCCCACCTTCTCACCGCCCGAGAAGGATGTTGTGTATGGTTGGACCATCACAATATGTTGTTCATTAGAGGAGCAGTGGGGACTTAAGGAACAAGAGGTAGACACAGGGGTAAAACGGTAATTTGACCCAGCCGTGTCTACGAACAACCTGTGAAGGGTCGACTCATGGGTATTGGTTATATCAGTGGACATGTAATATTCTGCACTAACGGGAGTGCAGCTACGGGCTATAGTAGAGTGTTACCGTAGCTAATGAATATTGGTTAACCGTGTCAAAGAGTTTGGCAGGTTAATCTCAGATCATTGGAGCCCGTCATTGTAGGACCATTAGGTCCCTCGGTTGGCTCCATCTGGGTTAAAAGAAGGGTTAATGTTTTGGTATGAAATTGAAGTGTTCAATTTCACTTTAAGGGCATTTATGTCATTTATATGAGATATGAATGATATAATATATAGTTTAATGTGAATGAGATTCATAATAAACTATAGGTTAGCCTAATTGTTGAATTAGGGCTAATTGGAGAAATTAATTGAGAAAAATTAAATTGGATGTGATTCAATTTAATTAATCCACAATTATTGCAAATGAGATTTGCAATATGAGATATGAGATATCTTATATTATATGGTTATGCAAATGAGATTTGCATAACCTATGGTTGTGGTAAAGTGGTAATTATGTGGAGATTTTAACTTTATCAATTCTACTATATAAACCTTTCTTGCAAGAAGGATGTAAGCTTAATCTCTCATTTTTTTGATTTTGCATCAAAGAAGAGAAGAGGAATTCTCTCAATTCTCCTCCCTCTCCAAAACTCAAAAGATCCCACCATCTTCCTTTCTCCAAAAGAGAACAACCGAGAAGGCTTTTTGGTTTTGTTCGAGTTCCTTTTGTGGGAGTGTTTGTTGAGTTCGAGGAGCACGAAGAGTTCGTGATTTGAAGAAGAAATCTTGAAGAAAGTCTACAACAAGTAAGTAAGAACTCATCTTGCTGTATTTTTCTTCTTCTTTTAAGTATGTTTAGCCTAGATCTAGTGTTAGATCATTTTTAATAAAATTATGTTGCATATTTCGTGTCTTTCATAGACGATTACTCTAGATATGGGTATATTTACCTAATGCACAAGAAGTCTGAAACTCTTGAAAAGTTCAAGGAGTACAAGACTGAGTTTGAGAACCTCTTAGGTAAATCGCTTAAAACACTTCGATCGGATCGAGTTGGCGAGTACATGGACACCGAATTCCAGGACTATATGATAGAACACGGAATCACGTCCCAACTCTCAGCACCTGGTATGCCACAGGAGAATGGTGTATCGGAGAAGAGAAACAGAACCTTGTTGGACATGGTTCGGTCGATGATGAGCTATGCTCGTCTCCCAGATTCTTTTTCGGGGTACGCAGTGGAGACTGCGGTTTATATTTTGAACAACGTTCCGTCGAACAGTGTTTGTGAAACACCTTTTGAGCTCTGGAGTGGACGTAAAGGCAGTTTACAACACTTCAGGATTTGGGGATGCCCGGCCCACGTGTTGGTGTCAAACCCGAAAAAGTTGGAACCCCGTAGGTTACCCTAAAGAGACTAGGGGTGGTCTGTTTTACGATCCCAGGGAAAATAGGGTGCTTGTATCGACAAACGCCACTTTTCTAGAGGAAGACCACGTCAGGGATCATTTACCAAGGAGTAAAATTGTATTAAATGAAATGGACAGTACATCGCAAGAGTTGCTGATGGGGCTAGTACGTCAACAAGTGTTGTTGATCCTAGCAGTCTAGTCAAATCCGTTCCCAGGAGTTGGGAATGCCTCGACGTAGTGGGAGGGTTGTGAGACACGACTGATCGCTACATGTGTTTAAATTGAACCCCGCTTGTCGCCTCCCGATGATGATCAGTGAGGCTCCATTGACCTATGATCAGGCAATGGTTGATGTTGACAAAGATGAGTGGATTAAAGCTATGGACCAGAAAATGGAGTCTATGTACTTCAATTTTGTATGGGAGCTTGTGGATCAACCGGATGAGGTAAAACCTATTGGTTGCAAATGGATCTACAAGCGTAAACGTGGCGTAGATGGGAAGGTGCAGACCTTCAAAGTCCGACTAGTGGCAAAGGGTTTTACCTAGGTTGAAGGGGTTGACTATGAGGAGGCCTTTTCACCTGTTGCCATGGTAAAGTCGATCAGGATACTTCTGGCCATTGTCGCGTATTATGACTACGAGGTATGGCAGATGGACGTCAAGACAGCCTTTCTGAATGGCAAACTTTATGAGACCATCTACATGGATCAACCCAAAGGGTTCATTGCCCAAGGCCAAGAGCAAAAGGTTTGTCGGCTTCATAGGTCCATTTATGGATTGAAACAAGCTTTGAGGTCTTGGAATATAAGGTTTGATGAGGCGATCAAATCTTATGGCTTTGATCAAAATGTCGACGAGCCTTGTGTCTACAAGAAAATCGTTGACAAAACCGTCGATTTTTGTGTTGTACGTGGATGATATTCTTCTCATTGGGAATGAGGTAGAATTTTCATCGACGTTAAGAAGTGGCTAGCTTCGCAATTCCAAATGAAAGATTTGGGAGAAGCTCGAAGATGTTCTAGGTATCCGCATTGTCCTAACCTAAGAACAGAACGCTAGCATTGTCTCGGCGTCTTATATTGACAAGATGTTGTCTAGATATAAGATGCAGAACTCTAAGAAGGGCTTGCTGCCTTTCAGGCATGGGGTTCACTTTTCTAAGGATCAGTGTCCTATGACTCCTAAAGATGTTGAGGATATGAGACGGATTCCATATGCTTCAGCTGTGGGGAGCCTCATGTATGCCATGTCGTGTACTAGGCCCGACATCCGTTATGCAAAGAGGAATTGTCGGTGAGATATCACCCAATCCAGATTAGATCACCGGGACACCGTAGTAAAGGCAATCCTCAAGTATCTTAGGAGAACAAGGAACTACAGCTTAGTGTATGGTAGTGGGGATTTGATCATACGGGATACACGGATTCTGATTTTCAGACCGATAAGGATTCTAGGAAATCCACCTCGGGGTCAGCCTTCATTCTGAATGGAGGAGCTGTAGTATGGTGAAGCATCAAGCAGGGATGCATCGTTGATTCCACTATGGAAGTGGAGTATGTTGCGGCTTGTGAAGCTGCAAAGGAAGTTGTTTGGCTTAGGAAGTTCATGACAGATTTGGAAGTTGTTCCAAATATGAACTTGCCAATCACACTGTTCTGTGATAACAGTGGTGCAGTAGCCAACTCACGTGAGCCTCGGAGCAATAAGAGAAGCAAACACATTGAGCGCAAGTATCATTTGAGACGAGAGATTGTGCACCGCGGAGACGTGACAGTCATGCAGATAGCGTCGGAGCACAACGTAGCTGATCCATTTACAAAGCCCCTCACGGCTAAGGTGTTTGAGGGTCACCTAGAGAGTTTAGGTCTTCGAGAGCTTCCCGACTAGGGCAAGTGGGAGAAGTGTAAACGGGTATTCAATACCCTAGTTTATTGTATTACTTCATTGTAATTTATGTACATTTCATAAATGTATTTTCTCCACTAGCTTAGTCCAAGTAGGAGTTTGTTGGGATTTTTGTCCTAATCTCGTGTTTGTAATATATTGTTTGAAATTAATAAGAGTTATTCATTTCATCACTTTGTGTCTCGCAATATTTATAAACTTTTCCAATAAACTAAGCTCCAGGGTCATTGCATTTATGAGAGAACTAGAACTTGAATGGTGTGTAGTGGACACACAGGGGAGGATCGCGTTCGAGTTAATGACCCAACGGTCTCACGATATATGGATAGGGTTGGAGACCTAATCCCGGATATACATCGTGGATGCGCCCGCTTTGTATTAGATACAAACGAGGTGATCTCGACTCGCTCATGTAGTTGACATGTGAGTGGGGGCATCCTGTGCAATGAGATTGTACAAGACCGACCGTGATTTATTAGACCTCTACCGATGTAACACCGCTGATGCTTAGGACTAATAACTTCGTGAGATGACCATTAGTGACTCGACCAATCTCGAGCGTGTTACGGACTCACGTCGCGAGGGTCCGTTTCTTTGACTAGTACGGGTGAGGGTGGTCACGATTATCGCCCAATATGCCTATCTTCTCGTGGACGAGAACCAAGTAGGAGCCGGCAACTTAACTACGCGAGATGGAATTCACTCGCTCCCGCCTTTAGGGAAACTAGAGGGTTGTTCCCTTAAGTGTTGTCTCCGTGGCTTGGACAACGGGCGCCCACCTTCTCACTGGCTCGAGAAGGGTGTTGTGAATGGTTGGACCATCACAATATGTTGTTCATTAGAGGAGCAGTGGGGACTTAAGTAACAAGAGGTAGACACAGGGGTAAAACGGTAATTGATCCAAAGTGTCTCACGAACAACCCGTGAAGGGTCGACTCATGGGTATTGGTTATATCAGTGAACACGTAATATTCTGCACTGACGGGAGTGCAGCTACGGGCTATAGTGGAGTGTTACCGTAGCTAATGAATGTTGGTTAACCGTGTCAAAGAGTTTGGTAGGTTAATCTCGGATCATTGGAGCCCGTCATTGTATGTCCATTAGGTCCCTCGGTTGGCTCCATCTGGGTTAAAAGAAGGGTTAATGTTTTGGTATGAAATTGAAGTGTTCAATTTCACTTTAAGGGCATTTATGTCATTTATATGAGATATGAATGATATAATATATAGTTTAATGTGAATGAGATTCATAATAAACTATAGGTTAGCCTAATTGTTGAATTAGGGCTAATTGGAGAAATTGATTGAGAAAAATTAAATTGGATGTGATTCAATTTAATTAATCCACAATTATTGCAAATGAGATTTGCAATATGAGATATGAGATATCTTATATTATATGGTTATGCAAATGAGATTTGCATAACCTATGGTTGTGGTAAAGTGGTAATTATGTGGAGATTTTAACTCCATCAATTCTACTATATAAACCCTTCTTGCAAGAAGGATGTAAGCTTAATCTCTCATTTTTTTGATTTTGCATCAAAGAAGAGAAGAGGAATTCTCTCAATTCTCCTCCCTCTCCAAAACTCAAAAGATCACACCATCTTCCTTTCTCCAAAAGAGAACAACCGAGAAGGCTTTTTGGTTGTGTTCGAGTTCCTTTTGTGGGAGTGTTCGTTGAGTTCGAGGAGCAAGAAGAGTTCGTGATTTGAAGAAGAAATATTGAAGAAAGTCTACAACAAGTAAGTAAGAACTCATCTTGCTGTATTTTTCTTCTTCTTTTAAGTATGTTTAGCCTAGATCTAGTGTTAGATCATTTTTAATAAAATTATGTTGCATATTGATACCTCGACGATTCAATCGTCTTCCACTGCGCGGGATTCTTATTCCCTGCAACGTCTAGTCAAATCCGTTACCAAGATTTGGGAATGCCTCGACGTAGTGGGAGGACTGTAAGACAGCCTGATCGCTACATGGGTTTAGCTGAAACCTCAGTTGTCGCTTCTGATGATGACTCTGAGGATCCATTGACCTATGATCAAGCAATGGTTGATATTGACAAAGACGAATGGATTAAAGCTATGGACCAGGAAATGGAGTCTATGTACTTCAATTCTGTCTGGGAGCTTGTGGATCAACCGGATGGGGTCAAACCTATTGGTTGCAAATGGATCTACAAGCGTAAACGTGGCGTAGATGGGAAGGTGCGGACCTTCAAAGCCCGACTAGTGGCAAAGGGTTTTACCTGTGTTGAAGGGGTTGACTATGAGGAAACCTTTTCACCGTTGCCATGGTAAAGTCGATCCGATCCTTTTGGCCATTGCCGCGTATTATGACTACGAGGTATGGCGGATGGACGCCAAAACAAATTTTTATGAATGGCAAACTTTATGAGACCATCTACATGGACCACCTAAAGGGTTCATTGCCCAAGGCCAAGAGCAAAAGGTTTGTTTCGGCTTCATAGGTCCATTTATGGACCAAACAGACGAGGTCTTGGAATATAAGGTTTGATGAGGCGATCAAATCTTATGGCTTTGATCAAAATGTCGACGAGCCTTGTATTTACAAGAAAATTGTTGACAAACTCACGCATTTTTGGTGTTGTATGTGGATCGATATTCTTCTCATTGGGAATGAGATAGAATTTCTTCTGACGTTAAGAAGTGGCTAGCTTTGCAATTCCAAATGAAAGATTTGGGAGAAGCTCGTGATGTTCTAGGTATCCGAGATAGTCCGAACCTAAGAATGTAACGCTAGCCTTGTCTTAGGCGCCTTATATTGACAAGATGTTGTCTAGATATAAGATGCGAACTCCAATAAGGGCTTGCCGCTTTCGTGGCATGGGGTTCACTTGTCAAGGATCGGTGTCCTAAGACTCCCAAGATGTTGAGGATATGAGATGATTCCATATGCTTCGGCCAGTAGGAGTCCGATGTATGCCATGTTGTGTACTAGGCCCGACATCCGTTATATGCGGAGGAATTGTCGGTGAGATATCACCCAATCCAGATTAGATCAATGGACAGCCGTAAAGGCAATCCTCAAGTATCTTAGGAGAACGAGGAACTACAGCTTAGTGTATGGCAGTGGGGATTTGATCTTTACGGGATACACGAATTCCTATTTTCAGACCGATAGGGATTCTAGAAAATCCACTTTGGGGTCAGCCTTCATTCTAAATGGAGGAGCTGTAGTATGGCGAAGCATCAAGTAGGGATGCATCGCTAATTCCACTATGGAAGCGGAGAATGTTGCGGCTTGTGAAGCCGCAAAGGAAGCTGTTTGGCTTAGGAAGTTCCTGACGGATTTGGAAGTTGTTCCAAATATGAACTTGTCGATCACAATCGCTCGTGATAACAAGCAGTGGTGCGAGCCAACTCTCGTGAGTCTCGGAGCCATAAGAGAGGCAAACACATTGAGCCCAAGTATCATCTGATACGAGAGATTGTGCACCGCAGAGACGTGACGGTCACGCAGATAGCGTCGAAGCACAACGTAGCTGATCCATTTACAAAGCCCCTCACGGCTAAGGTGTTTGAGGGTCACCTAGAGAGTCTAGGTCTTCGAGAGCTTCCCGACTAGGGCAAGTGGGAGATGTGTAAACGGGTATTCAATGCCCTAGTTTATTGTATTACATCAGTGTAATTTATGTACATTTCAGAAATGTATTTACTCCACTAGCTTAGTCCAAGTGGGAGTTTGTTGGGATTTTTGTCCTAATCTCGTGTTTGTAAATTACTGTTTGAAATTAATAAGAGTTATTCATTTCATCACTTTGTGTCTTGCAATATTTATAAACTTTTCCAATAAATTAAGCTCCAGGGTCATTGAATTTATGAGAGAACTAGAACTTGAACGGTGTGTAGTGGACACACAGGGAGGATCACGTTGAGTTAATGACCCGAACGGTCTACAGTATATGGATAGGGTTGGAGACCTAATCCTGGATACACCGTGGATGCGCCCGCTTTGTATCGATACAAACGAGGTGATCGACTCGTTCATGTGGTTGACATGTGAGTGGGGCATCCTGTGCAATGAGATTGTACAAGACCGGACCGTGAATTATTAGACCTATTGATGTAACACCGTTGATAGTAAGGACTAATACCTTCGTAGATGACCATTAGTGACTCGACCTGAATCCTGAGTGTGTTACGGACTCCTGTCTGTGGGGGTCTGTCCTTTGAGTAGTACGGGTGAGGGTGGTCACGCCATTTACTCGCCCAATATGCTTATCTTCTCGTGGACAAAGCACTAAGTAGGGAGTCGGGAACTTAACTACGCGAGATGGAATTCACTGCTCCCACTTTTTAGGAAACTAGAGGGTTTGTTCCCTTAATCTGTTGTCTCCAGGGCTTGGACAACGGGCGCCCACCTTCTCACTGACCCGAGAAGGGTGTTGTGTATGGTTGGTCCATCACAATATGTTGTTCATTAGAGGAGCAGTGGGGACTTAAGGAACAAGAGGTAGACACAGGGGTAAAACGGTAATTTGACCCAGCCTTTTCTACGAACAACCTGTGAAGGGTCGACTCATGGGCATTGGTTATATTAGTGGACACGTAATATTCTGCACTGACAGGAGTGAAGCTACGGGCTATAGTGGAGTGTTACCGTAGCTAATGAATGTTGGTTAACCGGGTCAAAGAGTTTGACAGGTTAATCTCGGATCATTGGAGCCTGTCACTGTAGGTCCATTAAGTCCCTTGGTTGGCTCAATCTGGGTTAAAAGAATGGTTAATGTTTTGGTGTGAAATTGAAGTGTTCTATTTCACTTTAAGGGCATTCATGTCATTTATATGTGATATGAATGATATAATATATAGTTTAATGTGAATGAGATTCATAATAAACTATAGGTTAGCCTAATTGTTGAATTAGGGCTAATTGGAGAAATGAATTGAGAGAAATTAAATTGGATGTGATTCAATTTAATTAATCCACAATTATAGCAAATGAGATTTGCAATATCAGATCTGAGATATCTCATATTATATGGTTATGCAAATGAGATTTGCATAACCTATGGTTGTGGTAAAGTGGTAATAATGTGGAGATTTTAACTCCATGATTGTTCCACTATATAATCCCTTCTTGCAAGAAGGAATGCACTTCAATCTCTCTTTTTTTGGATTCTCACCCAAACTGAAGTGAATTATCTCTACTCTCTCTCAATTCTCCTCCCTCTCTAAAACACCAAAGTTCCCACAAACTTCCCTTTTTCCAAAGGAAGAACAACCGAGACTCCAAGTGGTAGTGTTCGGATTCCGTTCGTGGAGAGCATTTGTTGAGATCGAGAAGCACGAAGCGTTCGTGATCTGAGGAAGAAATCTTGAAGAGTGTCTTCAACAAGTAAGTACCTTAATCTTTCTGTAATATCTTCCTTTCTAGCATGTTTAACTTAGATTTAAGAGTTAGATCATTTTAAGAAAACCGAGTAGCGTAATGATACCATGACGATTCTATCATCTTCCGCTGCGCGGGGATTCTCAATCCCTTCTGATTGGAAGGTGCAGACCTTCAAAGCTCGACTAGTGGCAAAGGGTTTTACCCAGGTGGAAAGGGTTGACTATGAGGAAACCTTTTCACCTGTTGCCATGGTAAAGTCGATTAGAATCCTTCTGTCCATTGCCGCATATTATGACTATGAGGTATGACAGATGGATGTCAAGACCGCCTTTCTGAATGGCAACCTTCACGAGACCATCTACATGAACCAGCCCAAGGGGTTCATTGCCCAAGGCCAAGAGCAAAGAGTTTGCCGGCTTAAAAGGTCTATTTATGGACTGAAACAAGCCTCGAGGTCTTGGAATATAAGTTTTGATGAGGCGATCAAATCTTATGGCTTTGATGAAAATGTTGACGAGCCTTGTGTTTACAAGAAAATCGTTAACAGTACTGTCGCGTTTTTTATATTGTATGTGGATGATATCCTTCTCATTAGGAATGAGGTAGGATTTCTTACTAACATTAAGGAATGGATGGTTTCGCAATCCCAAATGGGGAGAGGCACAGAATGTTCTAGGTATCCAGAATGTCCGGAACCGGAAGAACAGAATGCTAGCCATGTCTCAAGCGTCTTATATTGACAAGATGTTGTCTAGATATAAGATGCAGAACTCCAAGAAGTGTTTGCTGCCTTTAAGGCATGGGGTTCACCTATCTAAGGATCAATGTCCTAAGACGCCTCAAGAGGTTGAGGATATGAGACGAATCCCCTATGCTTCAGCTGTAGGGAGCCTGATGTATGTCATGCTGTGTACTAGGCCTGACATCTGTTATGCAGTTGGGATTGTCAGTAGGTATCAATCCAATCCAGGATTAGATCACTAGACATCCGTAAAGGCAATCCTCAAGTATCTTAGGAGAACGAGGAACTACAGCCTTGTGTATGAGAGTGGGGATTTGATCCTTACGGGATACACAGATTCTGACTTTCAGACCGATAAGGATTCTAGGAAATTCACTTTGTGGTCAGCCTTCATTCTGAATGGAGGAGCTGTAGTGTGGCGAAGCATCAAGCAGGGATGCGTCGCTGATTCCACGATGGAAGCCGAATATGTTGCGGCTTGTGAAGCTGCAAAGGAACCTGTTTGGCTCAGGAAGTTCATGACGGATTTGGAAGTTGTTCCAAATATGAACTTGCCAATCACAATGTTTTGTGACAACAGTGGTGCAGTAGCCAACTCAAGAGAACCACGGAGTCATAAAAAAGGCAAGCATATAGAGCGTAAGTATCACCTGATACGGGAGATTGTGCACCGCGGAGACGTGACAGACACGCAGATAGCTTCGGAGCACAACGTTGTTGATCCATTTACAAAGGCCCTCACGGCTAAGGTGTTTGAGGGTCACTTAGAGAGTCTAGGTCTTCGAATGCTTCCTGACTAGGGCAAGTGGGAGTATTGTAAAAGGGTATTCAATGCCCTAGTTTATTGTATTACTTTATTGTATTACTTTACTGTACATTTGAGAAATGTATCATGTACTCCACTAGCTTAGTCCAAGTGGGAGTTTGTTGGGATGTATTTCCTCATCTCGTGTAGTTTGTAATATTCCAAGTTGTAAATGAATAAGAGTTATTTATTTCAACATTGTGTAATAAATAAGAGTTATTTATTTAAACATTGTGTCTCGCATATTTCATAAACTTAATCCAATAAACTAAGCTCAAGGGTCATTATATTATGAGAGAACTAAGAACTTGAACGGTGTGTAGTGGACACACAGGGAGGATCACGTTCGAGTTAATGACCCGAACGGTCTACAGTATATGGATAGGGTTGGAGACCTAATCCTAGATACACTGTGGATGCGACCCGCTTTGTATTAGATACTAACGAGGTGATCTGACTCGTTCATGTGGTTGACATGCGAGTGAGGGCATCCTGTGCTATGAGATTGTACAAGACTGGACCGTGAATTATTAGACTTACTGATGTAACAACGTTAACAGTATAGAGCTAATAAATTCGTAGATGATCATTAGTGACTCGACCTTAATCCTGAGCGTGTCACGACTCCCGCCTCACTGGGTCACCCTTTTACTAGTACGGGTGAGGGTGGCCACTGTTGCTCGCCCAATATGCCTATCTTCTCAGGGGTAGGACCACGTGGGGAGCTGGGAACTTGACTACGCAAGAAGGAATTCACTTTTTCCTGACTTAGGGAAACTAGAGGGGTTGTTCCTTTAAGTGTTGTCTCCAGGGCTTGAACAACGGGGCCCCACTCTCTCATTGGCCTGAGAGGGTTGTTGTTTATGGTTGGACCATGCAACGTAGTTGTTCATTAGAGGAGCAATGGGACTTCAGGAGCAAGAGGTAGACACAGGGGTAAAACGGTAATTTGACCCAGCAGTGTCTACGAACAACCTGTGAAGGATCGACTCACGGGTATTGGTTATATCGATGGACACAACATGTCCTACAGTGATGAGAGTGCAGCTACGGGCTTAGCAGAGTGTTACCGTAGCTAATGAATGTTGAATAACCGGGTCAAAGAGTTTGACAAGTTAGTCTCAGATCATTAGAGCTCGTCACGTGTAGGTCCATTAGGTCCCTCGATTGGTTTAAATTGGACAAATTGAGAGTTTACAGTTTGGTGTGAATTTGAAGTATTCAAATTCATTATTTGGGTATTTATGTCGTTTATATGAGATATAGATGACATAATATATAGTTTGACATGAATGAGATTCATAATAAACTATAGTATAGCCTAATTGATTAATTAGTGCTATTTGGAGAAATTGAATTGAGATAAATTAAATTGAATGTGATTCAATTTATAATTCCACATTTATGCAAATGAGATTTGTATAATAAGGTATGAGATACCTTATATTATATAATATGCAAATGTGATTTGTATATTATATGGTTGTGGTAAAATTATGATTTGGTGGAGGTTTTAACTCCATCACACAATAGTATTTAAAGGCTTTACAAGAAGCGTTTGGTGTGCCATTTGCCATTTTTTGGATTTCCATCCAAAGAGAGCAAGACAATTCTCTCTAGAATTCTCTCATCTCTCTAAGATTTCTCCTCACCCAAAACCAAAGGGAGTCCCACTCACTCTCCCTCAACCTCCCGAGAACAACCGAGAAGACCCTTTGGAGGTATCTCCCTATTCAGATCGAGGTTCGTGTTCGAGGAGTTCGTAGTTTCGAGAGAGATCCTGACCAGAGGAGAAGAGGATTGAAGAAGTGTTCTTCAACAAGTATGTACTGTTTTCCTTACTATTTTCTTCTCCTTTTTGCATGTTTAGCCTAGGATCTATGAGATAGGTTTGATTTAAAGATAGAATTACACAACGAATCAGCGACGTTTCACAACGTCTTCCGCTGCGGGAATTCCAAATTCCTTCAATTATAACCTTGGAGCTTAGTTTATTGGATTTAAAAAGCAAGAATATAATTTTATCAAAACAAATAACTCTTTATTTATTTGATCAAAATTACACAAGTTTATGGTATAAATCCCAACAATCTCCCACTTGACCTAAAGCTTGTGGAGTACTAAAACATTACAGTAATGTAAATACAATAAACTAGGGCATTTAAACCCTTTGTACAAAATACTCCCACTTGCCCTAGTTGGGGAAGACTTGTAAACCTAGACCTTCTAGGTAACTCTCAAACACTTTAGCCGTGAGAGCCTTTGTAAAAGGATCAACAACGTTGTGCTCCGAGGCTATCTTCGTGACGATCACGTCTCCTCGATGCACGATCTCCCCGATGAGATGATATTTCCGCTCAATATGCTTTCCCCTCATGTGACTTCGGGGTTCCCTTGAATTTGCCACGGCAGCACTGTTATTACAATACAGCGTGATGGGCATACTCATATTTAGAACAACTTCCAAATTTAGCATGAATTTCCTTAACCAAACAGCCTCTTTAGCTGTTTCACAAGCTGGTACATTGACCTCCATGGTGGAATAAGCGATGCATCCCTGCTTGACGCTTCGCCATACTACAGCTACTCCGTTAAGAGTGAATACTGACCCTGATGTAGATTTTCGAGAATCTTTATCACCGAAAGTCGAAATTCGTGTATCCTGTAAGGATCAAATCCTTAGCCCCATACACAAGCATGTAGTTCCTTGTTCTCCGTAGATACTTAAGGATTGTTTTAACCGTTGTCCAAAGGTTCAAGTCGTGATTGGATTGATACCTCACCGACCATTCCAATGCAAAAAACAGATGTCCGGCCTAGTACACAACATGGCGTACATCAAAGCTCCCATGACAATGCGTGCGTAAGGAATCCGCCTCATATCCTCAACTCCTTGAGGTGTCTTAGGACACTGCTCTTAGACAAATGAACTCCATGTCTAAAAGGCAATAAACCCTTTTTGGAGTCTTGCATCTTAAACCTCAACAACACTTTGTCGATGTAAGATGTTTGAGACAGGGCTAGTGTTTTATTCTTGCGGTTCCGGACAATCTGGATCCCAAGAACAAACTGCGCTTCACCCGAATCTTTCATTTGGAATTGCGTAGCTAGCCAATTCTTAATGTCAGTAAGATACCCTACCTCATTCCCAATGAGTAGGGTATCATCTACATATAGAACTAGGAATGCGACAGAACTATTGATGATTTTCTTGTAGACACAAGGTTCATCATCATTCTGGTCAAAACCAAAACATTTGATTTTCTCATCAAATCTTATGTTCCCGGACCTAGAGGCTTGTTTTAGTCCATAAATTGAACTTTTAAGCCTGCAAACCTTTTGCTCTTGTCCTGGTTGAATGAACCCTTTGGATTAGTCCATGTAGACGTTTTCCTCAAGATTTTCATTCAAAAAGGTTGTCTTGACATTCATTTGCCATACCTCATAGTCATAATATGCGGCAATGGCAAGTAGGATACGGATAGACTTTACCATAGCAACAGGTGAAAAGGTTTCCTCATAGTCAACCCCTTCAACTTGGGTATAACCCTTTGCTACTAGTATAGCTTTAAAGGTTTGCATCTTTCCATCTACACCACGCTTTCTCTTGTAGATCCACTTACAACCTATAGGTTTTACCCCAGCAAGTTTATCTACAAGATCCCAAAAAGAATTGAAGTGCATAGACTCCATTTCTTGGTCCATGGCTATGACACACTTGTCTTTGTCTTTGTCAACCATCGCTTGATTGTAAGTCGATGGATCCTCGCAGTCATCATCTGGCATAACAACTTGGATTTCAGATAAACCCAAGTAGCGGTCAGGTTGTGTTATAACCCTCCCACTACGTCGAGGCACACTCTGAAGGGAATTGAAGTCCCCGCAGCGGAAGCGATTGCGAATCGCGCGCTCTTGATTTAGTTACAATGGAAATTTCAAGAATGTAAAACATGGATTAAGCATAAAATAAGAGTTTGGACAGCAAGAAGTTACCTTTGAAGAACCTTTCTTTAAGTGCTCCTCTCTCCACGGTCACGATCTCAGCAATAAGAACTCCAACGTGCGAAGACACGACCACCGGATCTTCTCCGTTGTTCTCTAGGTGAGGGAGGAAGGTGGGTTCCCTTTAGGAGATGTGAGGTATTTTGAGAGAGATGTGTGTTTTGGAACTCTTCCAACAACACAACAAGGAGGCTAGTGATTCTATGAAAACAACCCTTAACCTAGTTGCATCTCATGCAACCATATATATAGAGAATTGGGATGGAAATGACCATCCTACCCCTCTTTTAATCTCTCTTTAGTATATAGTCTAATTCACATTAAAACTATATATTATATCAATTATATCATATATAATTGATATAACTCCTCATGTATGAAATTGAACACTTCAATTTCACTCCAAACTTTATACCCTCTATATTACCATGTTGAGCCAACGGGGGGATCTAATGGACCTACAGATCATGAGCACCAATGATGTGAAATTAACTGATCAAACTCTTTGATCCAGTTAATCAAATATTAATTAACTACAAGTCACTCCACTATAGACTTGTAGTTGCACTCTCCTCACTGTAGATATCATTGTGTCAACTGATATAGTCATTGTCCATGAGTCGACCTTTCATAGGTTGTTAGTAATCACAGCCGGGTCAAATTACCGTTTTACCCCTGTGATTACCTTTTTGCTCCTTAAGCACCATTGATCCTCTAATGTACAAGTCTAAGGTCCTACCTTAGACTCATACCCTCATAGAGGGCGGGGCCCCATTGTTCAAGACCTAGAGTCAGTTCTTAAGGGAACAACCTATCTAATTCCTCAGTAGAGGAATGAGTGAATTCCACAGTTAAGTTCTCAGCTACCTATGAGGTTCTGTCCCTGAGAAGGTAGGCTTATTGAGTCGGCTACAGGCCACTCTCACCCATACTAGTCTAAGGACAAACCCCTATAAGCGGGAGTTCTTAACTTCCTCGTGATCTCAGTCAAGTCACTAATGACCATCTATAAATTACTAGTCTTATCCTCATTAATCTGTGTTATCTTTGGTTAGACTAATAATTTATGCGATCCATCTTGTATGAACTCTTCATACAGGATGCCCCCACTCGCATGTCAACTACATGAATGAGTTGGATTACCTCATTTGTACTAATTAAAAAGTGGGTCGCATCCATGGTGTTACCAGAATGAGGTTTCCAACCTTATTCTTATACCATAGACTATTTAGGTTATAATCTTGAATTCAACCCAAATAGTGTCCACTACACTGATTTCAAGATAAACGTTATAACCTTGGAGCTTAGTTTATTGGATTTATAAAAGCAAGACTGTAATCTTATCAAAACAAATAACACTTTATTTAATTCATCAAGATTACACAAGTTTAGGGCATAAATCCCAACATACTCAACTTTTGAGATGGACTCTCTTGACTAGACAAGCTAGTATCAACAACTCTTGTTGACGTACTAGTTTTATTAGCAACCTTTGCTATTGTTCCGTCTAACTTACTCAACACAACTTTACTCCTTGGTTTGTGGTCCCTTATGTGGTCCTCCTCTAAGAAAATGACATTTGTCGACACAAAAACCTTATCTTCCTTAGGATCATAGAATAAACCACCTCTTGTTTCTTTTGGGTAGCCTACGAATAGGCACAACTTTGAACGTGAATCCAACTTCTTTGGATTTGTCACAAGCACATGTGCTGGACAACCCCATATTCTAAAATGACATAAACTATCTTTACGTCCTTTCAATAGTTCAAAAGGTGTTTCAGAAACACTTTTTAATGGCACATTGTTCAAAATGTATACCGCAGTCTCAACTGCGTAACCCCAAAAGGAACTAAGGAGATGAACATAACTCATCATTGATCGAACCATGTCCAACAAGGTTCTATTTTTCCTTTTCGATACACCATTTTGCTGTGGTGTACCGGGAGCTGAGAGTTGGGATGTAATTCCATGTTCTATCATATAGTTCTGGAAATTTAAATCCATGTACTCTCTACCTCGATCTGATCGAAGTGTCTTAATCATTTTACCTAATTGATTTTCAACTTCAGTCTTGAATTCCTTGAACTTTTCAAGTGCTTCAGACTTGTGATGCATTAGGTAAATATGCCCAAATCTAGAATAATCATCTATAAAAGAGTTGAAATATTCATAACCTCCTCTGGCTTTAACATTCATCGGACCACAAAGGTCTGAATGTATAAGCTCAAGAGGTTCTTTGGCTCTATAACCTTTTCCACTTAAAGGTCTTTTAGTCATTTTGCCTTCTAGGCAGGATTCACATACAGGTAAAGTATTTTCTTCTAACTCATTTAGAAGTCCATTCTTTATCAATCTCTCAATCCTATTGAGATTAATGTGACCCAATCTAAGATGCCAAAGATGAGCATTTTCTTTAAGAGAAATTTTACATTTCTTAGTTTTTGTGTTTGCAGTTTTTAATAATTCAGTGTTCAAAACCATTTTGACTGAATTAGGCCTTACAACATACAACCCATTTTCTACTGAAGCTGAACATATTTCCACTCCTTTCTTCAAAATAAACACTTTATTCATAGAGAAAGAAACAGAAATACATTGTTCTATAAGGAAAGAAATTTAAATAAGGTTTCTAGTAAACCCTAGTATCACTAATATATTGTCTAACAACATATATTTCTTGCCAAAATAAAGTTTCATCGTGCCTACTGCTATACCTGAGATGACTTCTCCATTTCCAACCCAGAGCGTTATCTCTCCTTTCTGTAGCTGCTGCCAGGAATCAATTCCCTGAAAAGAAGAGCAAACATGATTAGTGGCGCCTGAATCAAGTATCGAAGCAGTTTTATCATTATCCACTAAACAAGCTTCTAAGCAAAGTAAATCATATTTACTTTCCTTCTTCTTTTCTGCAATATACTTCGGGTAGTTCCGTTTCCAATGCCCGTCTTCGTTGCAGTGGAAACATTTTCCTTTGTCTGCAACTTCTTTGACTTTATTGCCCTTCTGGGCGGCAGCTTTGTCAGCTTGTTTCCCTTTACCAACCTTCTTCATGTTTTTCTTCTTCCCTTTAAGGTTAGAAGAAGATGAAGCCACTATTTTTGTTCCAGAGGTCGAACCTCTGTGATAACTCCTACTGGCAACATTTGCCTCACCTTTCGATCCCTGAATTTTCATCAAAGATTTAAAGGTCTGGAGTTCTTTCAGGAGGGAGGTGAGATTAAAAGTAAGCTTGTTCAAAACAGTGTTACTTTTAAACTGTAGGAAACTATCTGGAAGGGTTTTCAGAATGAAGCTGACCTGGCTCGATTCATCGATGGAAGCACCATTCAACTCCGCGATGTTAAAGTGTACCATCATATCCAGGACATGATCTCGAACATATGAACCCTCTGGCATCCTTGAGTTGAATATGTACTTGAGGGCATTGTGTCGGGCCTGTGTGGACTGTTGTCCAAACATACCCTGCACGGAATCCATGATTTCCTTAGCGGTCATCATGCCCTCATGCTTCTTGGCTAATATGTCAGACATACTTGCCAACATATAGACATTGGCCTTATCATATGCCTTGATCCATCGATCATATGCATCACGAACATTTCGTGACGCATTCGAGCCTAGCACCTAAGGACACTCCTCAGTTAGCACAAACTTCAGATCATCCACTACCAGTATAGTGTTCAGATTGTTTTTCCATGTCATCATATTCTTTTCGGTTAACTTTTTCGCACCCAATAAGGAAATTATAGAGCTAGACATTTTGCTGAAAATTTACAAACAAAACTTGTATGAGTTTCTTGCTATAATTCTAATTCAATCATGTTTTAGCTAATTATCAAATGATTCCTAGGTCATTCATAATTTGGAATGATACTCCAAAGGTTTAGAGTGTATGACACCGAAGGGTAATAAAAAACACTCCTCCTCTGGATCAAGACACTCTTGACCAAAACCTAATGCCAGAATAACTCTTATTCCTATAGGCTTTAGTTACAATTATTCGGTCAGGATACATACACTACTTATGTACCTCGTGAGTGTAACCCTCTGTCTTTAGATCCCAAAGTCCCCATCTAATAAAATCTGTCGAAGGGAGGACTAGGTTGAAAAATAGACTAAAGAAATCTTTATCCCTTTCAGGTGTCTACTGTGTTCGATCCCCTATGATCAAACCCTCCGAAGGGATTGTCTGGTCCAGGCCAAACTAGCAGGCTGACCATAGTGATCTTACAATGTAAACCGTCTAAAGAGACCAAAGGTTTTATTTTCACTAAACCTGCTCCCACTCACTATAAGTACCCTCTCCATTCACCTTGATATTGACTCATAGAAACATCATCCGAAGGAGGACGCTCCCGTTTGCGCCACGAGGCCAAGTATGAGTCTCACAGTGTGAACTTCCCGGAGATACGTAGGTGGAAAAATATGTATCATATACACTTTTCCTCCCACTTGATACTTTAAATCTATAGGAATCTTACTTAGGCTAAAACCCGGCTAATGATTTTACCTAAACTTATCAATATAACTCTTATATTGATAATCAATATAACTCTTATATTGATTTTTATCCTAAGTTTGCTAATATAACTCTTTATATTAAGTCTAGGATTTCTAGTTTATTAACACCTTAATAAACCCGCTGACGCTACTGTAATTTATAAACTCTCTGATTAAATTTCACTCCCAGGTAAGTTCCCAGGTCGGGGTGTTCCATTTCCGTCAGCTTAAATACCCCAACCTAGACAGGACTTTCCTTAGACAGAGTTTCTCTTTTAATCATTGTTTATAAATTACTTGGTTCCAAATTCTAATCTAATTATAACTAGATAACCTAAGGTCTATTATTTCCAAGTTCAAAACATTTTAAAACTAATAATTAACCTTAGGTGACATGCATACTATGTTAGAGTACTTGTGTTGGGATTTTTGTCCTAATCTCGTGTTTGTAATTCACTTTTTGAAATTAATAAGAGTTATTCTTTTCATAACTTTGTGTCTCGCAATATTTACAAACTTTTCCAATAAACAAAGCTCTAGGGTTATTCAATTTATGAGACAACTAGAACTTGAACGTTGTGTAGTGGACACACAGGGAGGATCACGTTCGAGTTAATGATCCGAACGGTCTACAGTATATGGATAGGGTTGGAGACCTAATCCTGGATATGCTTTGGATATGGCCCGCTTTGTATTAGATACAAACGAGGTGATCTGACTCGTTCATGTGGTTGACATGCGAGTGGGGGCATCCTGTGCAATGAGATTGTATAAGACCGGACAGTAAGGACTAATAACTTCGTAGATGACCATTAGTGACTTGACCTGAATCCTGAGCGTGTTACAAACTCCCGTCTGCGAAGTCCGTCCTTTGACTAGTACGGGTGAGGGTGGTCACGCTTACTCGCCCAATATGTCTATCTTCTTAGGGACAAAGCACTGCTGGGGAGCTGGGAACTTAACTACGCGAGATGGAATTCACTTGTTCCCGCCTTTAGGGAAACTAGAGGGGTTGTTCCCTTAAGTCTTGGTCTCCGGGGCTTGGACAACGGCGCCCACCTTCTCACTTGCCCGAGAAGGGTGTTGTGTATGGTTGGACCATCACAATATGTTGTTCATTAGAGGAGCAGTGGGGACTTAAGGAACAAGAAGTAGACACAGGGGTAAACGGTAATTTGACCCACCGTGTCTCACGAACAAACCTGTGAAGGGTCGACTCATGGTTATTGGTTATATCAGTGGACACGTAATGTTCTCGCGATCGACGGGAGTGCAGCTACGGGCTATAGTGGATCATTACACAGTAGCTAATGAATGTTGATTAACCGGGTCAAAAAGTTTGATAGGTTAATCTCGGATCATTGGAGCCCGTCACTGTAGATCCATTAGGTCCCTCGGTTGGCTCCATCTGGGTTAAAAGAAGGGTTAGAGTTTTGGTATTAAATTGAAGTGTTCAATTTCACTTAGAGGCTTTTATGTCATTTATATGAGATATGAATGATATAATATATAGTTTAATGTGAATGAGATTCATAATAAACTATAGGTTAGCCTAATTGTTGAATTAGGGCTAATTGGAGAAATTAATTGAGAGAAATTAAATTGGATGTGATTCAATTTATTAAATCCACAATTATTGCAAATGTGATTTGCAATATGAGATATGAGATATCTTATATTATATGATTATGCATAACCTATAGTTGTGGTAAAGTGGTAATAATATGGAGATATTAACTCCATGTTCTTTCACTATTTAAACCCTTTGTAAGAAGGGTTTCTAACATTATTCTCTCATTTTTGGAATTTTGACTAAAAGAAGAGAAGCTTTTCTCTCAACCTTACTCTCAACTCTTCTCCCTCTCCAAAACCAAGAAGATCTCACCATCTTCCTCCTTACCAAAAGAAGAACAACCGAGATTCCAAGTGGTTGTGACCGGATCTTGTTCGTGAGTTTGAGTTCGTTGAGATCGAGAAACACGAAGTGTTCGTGGTCATTGGAAGAAACTTTGAAGAGAGTCTTCAACAAGTAAGTATATTTCTTCTTGATATTTTTTCTTCCATAGAATTGCATGTTTAGCCTAGATTTAAGTGTTTAATCGTTTTAATGAAATTCAGTTGCATAATTTTCACCACGACGATTCAATCGTCTTCTGCTGTGTGGGACTTTTATTCCCTTCAGCTTGATCATTCATCTCATGAATAATAAGACATACATAGCATAATCATTTCATGATATATAATGCATGTCAATGCTGTCCATAAATTAATATAACACTTTATATTAATTAATCATGCAAACTATATAATATAACTCTTTATATTATAAATGATGCATGAAAATGCTTAACCTAAGGTGGGATTTCTAAATTAAACGCATACATTATGTATGGAAATAATTACACAACAATTGCATAATTTAAATAGTAAAATTAGACCAATTTTGGAACCCTAAATTTAATTTTAATTAATATAATCTAATTATATTAATTAAAATTAAATAAATTAAATATAAAGCATTTTTATATTTAATATATAAATAAAAAATACGTTTTTCTATCCGTTTGAAGGCCTTCTGAAAAGCCTTTGGCGTTGTAACGCTGATAGCAGCGTTGCAACGTTGTGCCTTGTTTGTTTTTGCCCATTGGAGCGCATTGCGAAACGCCTTCGATGTTGCAACGTTGCCTCTGATGCATGCCTCCTTCCGCAAGTGAACGCCAATGTGAAGGGAATGAGAATCCCACGCAGCGGAAGACGATTGAATCGTCGAGGTATCACTATGCAACTTGTGTTTATTAAAATTGATCTAACACTTAGATCTAGGCTCAACATGCTTCAAGAAGAAGAAATTTACAGCAAATAGAGTTTTTACTTACTTGTTGTAGACAAACTCAACAATTTCTTCCTCGGGTCACGAACTCTTCGTGCTACTCGATCTCAACGAAATCTTCCCACAACACGAACTCAAACACGACCAAATGGCCTTCTCGGTTGTTCTCTTTTGGAGAAGGGAAGTTGGTGGGAACTTCTGTGTGTTTTGGAGAGGGAGGAGAAATGAGAGAGTAGAGAGAATTCTCCTTTTCTTCTCTTTGGTGAAAACCAAAAAATTAGAAGAGAGCCTACCAAAACCTTCTTGCAAAGGGTTTAAATAGTGGAATGAGGGAGTTAATATCTCCACATTATTACCACTTTACCACAATCATAGGTTATGCAGATCTCATTTGCATAACCACATAATATAAGATATCTCATATCTCATATTGTAAATCTCATTTGCAATAATTGTGGATTAATTAAATTGAATCACATCCAATTTAATTTCTCTCATTTAATTTCTCCAATTAGCCCTAATTCAACAATTAGGCTAACCTATAGTTTATTATGAATCTCATTCACATTAAACTACATATTATATCATTCATATCTCATATAAATGACATAAATGCCCTTAAAGTGAAATTGAACACTTCAATTTCATACCAAAACATTTACCCTTCTTTTAACCCAGGTGGAGCCAACCGAGGGACCTAATGGACCTACAGTGATGGGCTCCAATGATCCGAGATTAACCTGCCAAACTCTTTGACCCGATTAACCAACATTCATTAGCTACGGTAAACACTCCACTATAGCTTCGTAGCCGCACTCCCCGCTCACGAGATATTACGTGTCCATTGATATAACCAATTCCCATGAGTCGACCCTTCACAGGTTGTTCGTAGACATGGTTGGGTCAAATTACCGTTTTACCCCTGTGTCTACCTCTTGTTTCTTAAGTCCCCACTGCTCCTCTAATGAACAACATATTGTGATGGTCCAACCATTCACAACACCCTTCTCGGGCCAGTGAGAAGGTGGGCGCCCGTTGTCCAAGCCCTGGAGACAACACTTAAGGGAGCAACCCCTCTAGTTTCCCTAAAGGCGGGAACGAGTGAATTTCATCTCGCGTAGTTAAGTTCCCAGCTCCCTACTTGGTTCTGTCCCTTAGAAGATAGGCATATTGGGCGAGTAACTGTGACCACCCTCACCCGTACTAGTCAAAGAACGCACTCGCAGATGTGAGTCCGTAACACGCTCGTGATTCGTGTCGAGTCACTAATGGTCATCTACGAAGTTATTAGTCCTAAATCACAACGGTGTTACATCGGTGAGGTCTAATAAATCACGGTCCTGGCCTTGTACAATCTCATTGCACAGGATGCCCCCACTTGCATGTCAACCACATGAACAAGTCAGATCACCCCGTTTGTATCTAATACAAAGCGGGTCGCATCCACAGTGTATCCAGGATTAGGCCTCCAACCCTATCCATATATTGTAGACCTTCGGGTCATTAACTCGAACGTGATCCTCCCTGTGTGTCTACTACACACCGTTCAAGCTCTAGTTCTCTCATAAATTCAATGACCACGAGCTTAGTTTATTGGAAAAGTTTATAAATATTGCGAGACACAAAGTGATGAAATGAATAACTCTTATTAATTTCAAACAATATGTTACAAACACGAGATTAGGACAAAAATCCCAACACAATGAACAACGTTGCAACGCTGCACATAGACAGCAAAGAAAATGCTCCATTTCTTGCTCGTTTTCGCTCTGATTTCTCAGCAACCACCTTGCCTCGATCGACACAGACATACATACTCGATTTACATAATAAAATGCCCAAAACAATAGGCCCTTACTATATATAGGGAAATAGAATGGAAATTATCATCCTATCCCTCCTTCATTCTCTCATTAGTATATAGTTATTATGTGAATCTAATTCACATTAAAACCATATATTATATCAATTATATCACATATAACTGATATAACGCCTCATATATGAAATTGAACACTTCAATTTCATTCCTAACTTTATACCCTCAATATAACCATGTTTAGCCAACGGAGGGACCTAATGGACCTACAATTCATGAGCTCCAATGATGTGAGATTAACTGATCAAACTCTTTGATCCAATTAATTAATATTCATTAACTAAAAGTCACTCCACTATAGACTTGTAGTTGCACTCTCTTCACTGTAGATTATATTGTGTCCACTGATTTAATCATTACCCATGAGTCGACCCTTCACAGGTTGTTCGTAATCACAGTTGGTTCAAATTACCGTTTTACCCCTGTGATTACCTCTTTGTTCCTTAAGCACCACTGATCCTCTAATAAACAAGTCTAAGGTTCTACCATAGACTCATACCCTCATAGAGGGCGGGGCCCTAGAGTCAGTTCTTAAGGGAACAACCCATCTAATTCCTTAGTGTAGGAATGAGTGCATTCCATCTTGTACAGTTAAGTCCCCAGCTACCTACCAGGTTCTGTCCCTGAGAAGGTATGCTTATTGAGTTGGCTACAGGCCACTCTCACCCATACTAGTCTAAGGACAAACCCCTATAAGCAGGAGTTCTTAACTTACTCAGAATTTAGGTCGAGTCACTAATAACCATCTATAAATTATCAGTCTTATCCTGTTAACGGTGTTACACTGGTTAGACTAATAATTTACAGTCCGGTCTTGTATGAATTCTTCATACAGGATGCCCCCACTCGCATGTCAACTACATGAATGAGTTGGATTACCTCATTTGTACTAATTACAAAGTGGGTCACATCCATGGTGTTGCCAGAATGAGGTTTCCAACCTTATTCTTATACCATAGACCATTTAAGTTATATTCTTGAACACAATCCAAATAGTGTCCACTACACTGATGTTCAAGATATATTATAACCTTGGAGCTTAGTTTATTAGACTTATAAAACAAGAATATAATTTTATCAAAACAAATAACTCTTTATTTATTAGATCAAAATTACACAAGTTTAGGGCATAAATCCCAATAGGTGAGAGTGGCTACAACCGACTCAATAAACCTACCTTCTTAGGGACAGAACCTCGTAGGTAGCTGGGGACTTAATTATGCAAGATGGAATTCACTCATTCCTAAACTAAGGAATTAGATAGGTTCTTCCCTTAAGAACTGAGTCCAAGTCTTGAACAACGGGGCCCCGCCCCTCTACACTAGTTTAAGAGGGTTTGAGTTTATGGTAGGACCATAGACTTGTTGTTCATTAGAGGATCAGTGGTGCTTAAGGAACAAAGAGGTAATCACGGGGTAAAATGGTAATTTGACACAACTGGTGATTACGAACAACCTGTGAAGGGTCGACTCATGGGTAATGATTATATCAATGGACACAATATAATCTACAGTGAGGAGAGTGCAGCTACGAGTCTATAGTGGAGTGACTTGTAGTTAATGAATATTGATTAACCCGATCAAAGAGTTTGATCAGTTAATCTCATATCATTGGAGCTCATGAACTGTAGGTCCATTAAGTCCCTCCGTTGGCTCAACATGACAATATTGAGGGTATAAAGTTAGAAATGAGATTGAAGTATTCAATTTCATATATGAGGTGTTATATCAATTATATGTGATATAATTGATATAATATATAGTTTTAATGTAAATTAGATTTACAAATTAACTATATACTAATGAGAGAATGAAGGAGGGATAGAATGTTAATTTTAATCCTATTTCCCTATAAATAGTTGCATAAGATGCAACTTTGAGATAATACTTTACAGATAAGCCCTAGAGTTCTCTCATTTGTGTTGGAAAGAGTTCCAAACACATCTCCAAAAAGATCACCTCACCTCATCAGAAAAGGAACCCACCTTCCTCCCTCACCTAGAGAACAACGGAGAAGATCTAGTAGTGGATCTTCATAAGGTTCGGCTTCGTTGTTGAGATCGTGATCGTTGGAGGAGGAACTTGTGAAGAAAGTATTCTACAAAGGTAAATTCTTGTTGTCTTATATTTCGTAAAGCATGCTTAATCTTAGTATATTGTTCTTGTATTTTAGATTTGTGTAACAAAATCATGAACACACGATTCACAATCGCTTTCGCTGCGGGATTCGATCCCTTCACCTGGAGCTTTGTTTATTGGATTAAGTTTGAAATGTGAGATACAATGTTTGATGGAAAAAATATCTTTTATTCATATTCATCAAATGTTACAAACTACACGAGTTTAGAGCATACACCCCAACAGACATGGACCAAAATCTCGCTCGAATTATGGACATTCTGGAGAAACGGAATCCAACACCGAAGATTCAAGAAGACAACATGGTAAGAGACCCTACAAAAGGAAAAGCTCTAATGGTGAATGAGGAAGTGGGAGAAACTAGTTCCCCTATCCTAAAACCAAAGGATATAAGTTGATCCTTTGTAGGATCAAAGGTGTCGCAAAGCGACGAATGCACTGGGGCAAGCAAAGTATGAAGACAAAAGTTCGCGACCCAACTTCCGTCAGGGAAGCATAGCCGAGGTCGACCCCAAGGGCAGCCATCCGAGGAGCAGTACAAAGCGACGAGTTTTAATCTCCAAAGCTTCATCAGAGAGAGATGAAGATTGCGAGCCAAGGCCAAGGAGGAGGTCGAGGCCGAGGAGAAACCATCATTTGAAGCGACTAGCTCTGATCTCCAAAACTTCATCAGCAAAAGACGAAAATCGAGGCCAAAACCAAGGTTGAGGCCAAGGGGAAAGTTTTTATCGAGACTCCTCTTTGGAAAATCAAACTTTTTAAGATTCATAAAGAATTGAGGGTTATTCAAGAAAACATCCAAAAGCCTCGAAAAGTCGAAGGATTCGACTTACAAGGCCCAATCGATCGAACAGATAGATCCACCATTCACAGACAAGATCATGGAATATAAGGTACCTGAAAAAATTTAGAATACCGACTATTACTCTTTATGACGGTAAGAGTGATCTTGTAGAGCACCTAGACACGTATCGATCGTGTATGGAACTCCATGAAGTTTCAGATGTCATTCGGTTTCGTACTTTTTCATTTTCTCTTACTGGACTAACAAAAGATTTGTTTAGAAAATTGAAGAGGAAATCAATAGCCTCTTTCAAGGACCTAGCCCAAGCTTTTGTTACACAGTTTCTTGGGGCTCGAGATCAACATAAGCCATAAATGCATCTACTCACTATAAAGCAAGGATCCAAAGAGAGCCTAAGAGAATGCATAGTCAGATTCAACAATGAAGCCTTACTAATTGAAGGATACACAGAAGGGGAAGCCTTAATTGCCATCGCAGTTGGGCTACAGGACGAAATGCTCTTCTACGCTTTATAGGAAAGAAGGAACCTACCTCGTATGTAGAATTCATAACAAGATCGCGAAAGTATATGAATGTTGAAGAATTAATGAAATTAAGAGGAACAATTGTAGAAAGTCGTTCAACAGTTGATCGAGAAAGGTTTGGTGAGAGCTCACATTCGAGATCAAAGAAAAGAGAGAGATGATCAAGATAAAGACCGAGGTCGAGTCGACCCCAAGGTTAGCCACTTTGCCAAGTTCAAGAAGTACATGCCTACTACCATTCCTCTCGAGAAAATTTTGATAGAAATTCAAAACTTAGGTTTCATTTATTTTCTTTGTATGGTCTTTCTTTTCTATTGTTTCTTCTAACTATCTGGTGAGCTTCTTTCTAGCTCCGCGTACGACCATTTGTATTGCATGTTCCTCACATATTTTTTCTCCTTAAATGAATAGACTTTGGGTGTCAAAGACATATGATGAGGGTGCTAAAACGGTGCCAACATAGTTGGGATGATTAGATGCACCTACTGATTCCTTGTTCCCAGTATTTTCTTCAAAAAAATGTATCCAAAGAAGATAAGAGTTGCAGTAGAAAAGAGAGACCGAAGCAAATATTCTATTTTACATCGAGACCATTGACATTCAACCCAAGGCTATTTTGAACTAAAAGATGAAATCGAGACTTTGATTAGAGAATGATGCCTAAAAGAGTATCTTCTAGATGATGAAAAAAAGTGATCGAAGCTGACCAACCATAGCCAAGGTCGATTAGAGAATGAGCCACCATAAGAAATCAGATGACTAGAAAGCTAGGAAGCCAGATGGAGAACATCAATCGGTGACAAAGAAGACTGGGCTCTCTAGAAATTGATTTTTATCTTTCTAAGAGAGGATGATAAAGAAGTTGCTCTCTAGAAATTGATATTCATCTTTCTAAGAGAAATAATCTTTTAGGGAATTGATTTTCATCTTCCCTAGAAAAATAAGTCCTATGGAAGGTTGAGTTTAACCTCACAGGGTTAGACCTGCAAATCCTAAGGTTGATCCGAAGCGAGACTTTTAATCTTCTAGGGAATTAATTTTCATCTCTCCTGCAAAAATAAGTCTTGTGGAAGCCTGAGTTTAATCTCACGGGGTTAGACCTGCAAATCCTAAGGCTGATCCGAAGCGAGACTTTGGGAATATTTAGTAACCTTATAGGGAATTGATTTTCATCTTCCCTAGAAAAATAAGCCCTATGGAAGGCTGAGTTTAACCTCACGGAGTTAGACCTGCAAATCCTAAGGCTGATCCGAAGCAAGACTTTGGAAATATTTAACAACCTTCCAGGGAATTGATTTGCATCTTCCTTGGGAAAATAAGTCCTATGGAAGGTTGAGTTTAACCTCACGGGGTTAGACTTACAAATCCTAAGGCTGGTCTGAAGCGAGACTTTGGAAATATTTAGTAACCTTTAGGGGAATTGATTTTCATCTTCACTGAGAAAAATCTCCCAAGAAGTGCGATATTATACTCTCAAATTAGACTTCATATTGAAGACTCATAAGCATTAAGCCACACCATGAACTCTAAATAGAGAGTGAGGGCTAATGTTGTGGGTGAAATTAGACCAAAAAGATAATCTGAATTATGAGAGGAATCAGATAAGATTAACCTTTTTAAATCACATTCCTAGATAAAAAGGAAACTATATTTAAATATTTCTCTGAAAAGGAATAGGAAAGTCAAAGATCCTATAAATAGGCACTCAAAGAAAGGGAGTGAGACAAAAAAAACCTTCATCCTCTAAACTCTAGTTTACTACACTCAAATTCTTCTTGCTAACTTAAGCATCGGAGTTGGTGTGGCAAATGCCACATCAGTCCTAGTTTTTTCTCTTTTCCAGGTCACATCTTCTCCCAAATTACAAATTTACAGTTGTTGTCACGTGAAGGTCAAGTGAGATTTCTCTTGGCCATATTTTGGCAATAACACGTGTCTAATCTAAACATGCAAAGGTGGTTGGCTGAGAAAGTGAAGAGTGAGAGGAAGAGAGAAAAAGATGAGAGAATTAACATGAGCGAAGATAAGTGAGATAAGGGATGCGATCCAACCATGAGCGACATCAAAGGGGGATGAGTGATCTGAACATAGAACCAATAACATGACTAGCGGTGAAGCCAATAATGTGAGGTTGACGAGAGGAAAAGTGAGATTACAAACAATGATGGTGTTGGGTGTAACCATCGCTGAGATAACAGAAAAGAGGAAAGAAGATGAGAGGTGAGGGGGGGAGGGAGAATGGTGGAAATTAAAATGGAGGAGCAAAAGGAAGATACGACATAATGGAATTTGAAAGAAATTAAGGTTAGAAATTGATAAACCCCTAATTAGCCAGACTTAATTTAAGTCATGGGTTTTCGTGTTTATTGAGCTGGATTTTAAAGTATTTGTTCGATCATTAATATTTGGTGCTACAAGAGAAATATCTAAATTTAACCGATCCAATTTGAAAAATTGTCTAAATAAGTTTCATTTTATAAAAATGGCTAAAATAGTTTTTCTCTAACATATACTATAAGTATTGGGATGCAAAATACCCTTGTTAGAAATTTATGGGTTTCTAGTACCTAAAATTGAGTGTATCTAAGAGGAAAATGCATATTTTTTTTTGAAATAATAGAGGAAAATCAAAACCTTGTAACAATTCAAATAATCGTTCTGTTAAATTCAAATTACCATTCTGTTTAATTAAAAAAATACAGTGGTTGCATGAGTTTTTCGATAAACACAAAAAAAATTCAACATACACAACAAACGATTAGAACTCGATGAAACTAAGTTAAACAAATGTCTAAATTAACACATAAAAATAATAGCTCATACCACCTACTATACATGTATTTACAGTCCAGGCATCTACAAACGAATAAAATCATAGTAAATGACGGTAGTTCCCTAAAATGTAAACCAATTCATTCATAATCAAGACACTCCACCTACTAATTTATTATTTAATTCAAAATATCAAGCCATCAAATCCATGTGAAGATGCAACAAATAATTAAAAGTGTGAAGATGCAACAAATAATTAAAAGAGCTAACATGTGCGTATATAACTGTAATGACCCTTACTGTAAAAGGTATTGAAACAACCAACAAATAAATGAAAATAATACTAGGTCATTCGCAACGCAATAATTGCTCCCCACTAACCCATTTGTAGATATCAGTATATACATTTATTGTAGCATTTTAAAAGGATGTATAAAAGAGTATATACCTAGATTTTTTTTGCAATTAAACTCCTTGCAAATCGAGAAATGAAAGCATAGAACTCTGCAAGGGTATTTACAAACCTTCTTCAGATCATCCTTACAAAAAAAGAAATGCACCTCTTTGAAATCCCACCCCCTTGTGTTAGGGCGGCAATACTTTGAGGCTTAATGAATGTAAACTCTTTCATCTATTTTTTCCAACCCTCCATCGATATTATGATCATCTCACCTCCATAATTAGACAACAATCATAGTATATACCCCCATATACCCTTGCAAGCATCCAAACTATGACCCCATCCTTAGCAAGGTCAATAATCAATAACTTATTATCTCAATTTTTGATAAGTGAGAGACGTGAAATCTTGTTGGTGACATCAAGCTTAATCTGGATTGCAATAGATTCATAGAGTTTAGAAAGAGTTAAAATATCTCTAACTACCACTAAGATTGACTTGTAATTCTTATAATAATCCTCTTTATAAGGGTGTGCAAAATGTTGGGATTTATGCCCTAAACTTGTGTAATTTTGATCAATTAAATAAAGTGTTATTTGTTTTGATAAGATTACAGTCTTGCTTTTATAAATCCAAATAAACTAAGCTCCAAGGTTATAACATTTATCTTGAAATCAGTGTAGTGGACACTATTTGGGTTGACTTCAAGATTATAACCTAAATAGTCTATGGTATAAGAATAAGGTTGGAAACCTCATTCTGGTAACACTATGGATGCGACCCACTTTGTAATTAGTACAAATGAGGTAATCCAACTCATTCATGTAGTTGACATGCGAGTGGGAGCATCCTGTATGAAGAGTTCATACAAGACTGGATCGCAAATTATTAGTCTAACCAGTATAACACCATTAACAGGATAACACTAGTAATTTATAGATGGTCATTAGTGACTCGACCTGAATCCTGAGCAAGTTAAGAACATCTGCTTATAGGGGTTTGTCCTTAGACTAGTATGGGTGAGAGTGGCCTGTAGTCGACTCAATAAGCCTACCTTCTCAGGGATAGAACCTCGTAGGTAGCTGGGAACTTAACTGTGGAATTCACTCATTCCTCTACTGAGGTATTAGATAGGTTGTTCCCTTAAGAATCGACTCGGTGTCTTGAACAACGGGGCCCGCCCTCTCTGAGGGGCATGAGTCTAAGGTAGGACCTTAGACTTGTTGTTCATTAGAGGATCAGTGGTGTTTAAGGAGCAAAGAGGTAATCACAGGGGTAAAATGGTAATTTGACCCAGCTATGATTACGAACAACCTGTGAAGGGTCGACCATGGGTAATGACTATATCAGTGGACACAATATTATCTACAGTGAAGAGAGTGCAGCTACAAGTCTATAGTGGAATGTCTTGTAGTTAATGAATATTGATTAACTGGATCAAAGAGTTTGTCAGTTATTCTCACATCATTGGAGCTCATGATCTATAGGTCCATTAGATCCCTCCGTTGGCTCAACATGGTAATATTGAGGGGATAAAGTTAGGAGTGAAATTGAAGTTTTCAATTTCATACATGAGGAGTTGTATCAATTATATATGATATAATTGATATAATATATAGTTTTAATATGAATTAGACTATATACTAAAGAGAGATTAAAGGAGGGGTAGGATGGTCATTTCCATCTTATTTCTCTACATATATGGTTGCATGAGATGCAACTAAGTTAAGGTTCCATAAGCTCTTTTGTGGTGTTGTTGGAAGAGTTCCAAGACACACACATCTCTCTAAAAAAAAATATCTCACATCTCCTAAAGGGAACCCACCTTCCTCCCTCACCTAGAGAACAACAGAGAAGATCCAGTGGTCGTGTCTTCGCACGTTGGAGTTCTTGTTGTTGAGATCGTGACCGTAGAGAGAGGAGCACTTGAAGAAAGGTTCTTCAAAGGTAAATTCTTGCTGTCCATACTCTTATTTTATGCTTAATCTTTGTTATATGTTCTTGAATTAATCGTTGTAACTAAATCAAGAGCGCGCGATTCGCAATCGCTTCCACTGCGGGGACTTCGATTCCCTTTCACAAAAAAAGTCCAAATAGACGAATTGGACTAAACCGAACCGAACTGAACAAATTGGATTGGTTCAGTTTTTTGAACAACTTCAGTCCCTCAGTATGTTATGAGTAAAAACCGACGATCTCGATTAGGTTTTTGGTTCATACCCTTAAAAAATCGACAAAAATAAAAACAGCCCGCAATTAATATAGGTTTTATATATATTTCATTTTTACTAACCCGCTTCATTGTAACTCAAAAACCCATGTGTAGAAGCCCAAGTTTGCATTACTTGAAACCCTAATTTATCACACCAAAACAACCAATCAACCTCTACATGACTTCTTCTTCTTTTTTTCCCTACGGTATGACTTCATGTTTGTTCTTCCCATGTGGCTCTTGCTTCTTCTTCTTCCGACATTCTTCATCTTCTTTTTGGCCCTTGCCTCTTCTTCTTCGAGTTTTCGGCTTTTACCTCTACACTACCTTCCATTTTTTGTGTTTCTTTTTTGCTACTTATTTTTTCTTGCTATTAATTTCTGGTTTCTTTTTCTTGCTGTCATTTTTTGTTGGGGTGTATGCCTTAATCTCATGTAGTTTGTAAAACTTGTTGAATTAATAAATAAAGTTTATTTATTATTCAAACTTTGTATCTCGCATTTTATAAACTTAATCCAATAAACTAAGCTCCAGGGTCATATTATTTGAGAGAACTTGAACGACGTGTAGTGGACACACGTGGAGGATTACGTTCGAGTTATTCATCCAAACGGTCTATAGTATATGGATAGAGTTGGGAACCTCATTCTGGCAACACTGTGGATGCATTATGCTTTGTATTAGATACAAACGAGGTGATCCAGCTCATTCATGTGGTTGACATACGAGTAGGGGCATCATGTGCAATGAGATTGTACAAGACCGAACCGTGAATTACTAGACCTACTGATGTAACACCGTTAACAGTATAGGATTAATAACTTCGTAGATGACCATTAGTGATTCGTCCTTAATCATGAGCATGTTACGAACTTCTATCTGTGGGGGTCTGTCCTTTGACTAGTACGGGTGAGGGTCGAATGAGTAGCTCACCCGATATGCCTATCTTCTTAGGGACAAAACCACGTGGGGAGTTGGGAACTTAACTACGCAAGAAGGAATTCACTGGTTCTCGAGCTAGGAAAACTAGAGGGGTTGTTCCCTTAAGTGTTGTCTCTATGGCTTGAACAACGGGGCCCCACCCTCTCACTGGCCCGAGAGGTGTTGTTTATGGTTGGACCATGCAACAAAGTTGTTCATTAGAGGAACAGTGGGACTTAAGGAGCAAGAGGTAGACACATGGGTAAAACGGTAATTTGACCCAACTGTGACTACGAACAACCTGTGAAGGGTCGACTCACGGGCATTGGTTATATTGATGGACACAACTTGTCCTACATTGAAGAGACTGCAACTACGGGAGAGGGGGCTATGGTGGAGTGTCCCTGTAGTTAATGGATGTTGATTAACCGGGTCAAAGAGTTTGATTAGTTAATCTCGCATCATTGGAGCTCATGATCTGTAGGTCTATTAGGTCCCTCGAAATTTTACTAAATGAGGGTTTATAGTTTGGAGTGGATTTGAAGTATTCAAATTCATTAAAAAGGTATTTATGTCATTTATATGAGATATGATTGACAATATATATAGTTTAATGTGAATGAGATTCATAATAAACTATAGTATAGCTTAATTAATTATTTAGGGCTACTTTATAGAAATTGATTTGAGAGAAATTAAATTGAATGTAATTCAGTTTTAATTCCACAATTATACAAATGAGATTTGTATAATAAGGTATGAAATACCTTATATTATATGATATGCAAATATGATTTGCATATTATATAGTTGTGGTAAAGTGGTAAATTGGTGGAGATTTTAACTCCACTACTCACCACTATATAATAGTGGAATGTGAGACATTCCTTAAGCAAGTCTCTCATTTTTTGGAATTCCATCCAAAAAAAGAAAGCTCTCTTCTCTCAATTCTCTCTAAATCTCTTTACATTCTCTCCAACCCGAAATCGAAAAGGAAGTCCCACCCACTCTCCCTCATCCTCCCGAGAACAACTCAGAAGATCAAGTGGAGGTGTCCCCTTGAATCGGTTCGTGGTACGTTCGTTAGAGTGATCGTTGGATTGCGAGATCGTGACCGAAGAAGGAAACGTGAAGAAGTGTTCTTCAAGAGGTAAGTTTCGAAAACCTTGTTGTTTTCTTATCTAATTGCATGCTTAGCCTAGATAGATTGTGATTCTTTCAATTTTAAGAAGTTTAGAACAACAACGAAACAACGTCGATTCACATCGCACTTCTGATACGGAAAATCCATTCCCTTCATTTTTGGACTTCTTTTTCTTGTTGCACGACTAAGAGTTTGCAAAAAACTTCCTTTTCTTGTTGTGCGACTGCCATTTTTTATCTTCTTTCCTTGTCGTTTCTTTTTTTTCTCGTTGCGTCTGCATGCAAAGTAGAACCGAAGTTGGACACCGATAGCTTTAGCATGGTCTCTTTTTTTGTTAGATCTCTCATTTTCAAGGTAGGATTATGTTATACCATTAGTTCATAAAGTTTTTTAGTGTAGATCTAATTTGGTTTCTAGCAAAATTTCAGTAATGTTTGAGACTTGTGTAGATGTTTCTCATTGAGATTTAAAAAGAAAAATATTGAATTTTTAGTCGATTTCTAAAACACAAAAGCAAGATTTTTAAAGTTTTGCCCTTTTTTTAGTTTTTCAAATACTTCTCAAGTCTAACAAATTAACTGAACTGAACCAACCCGAACCGAAGTTGGGTGGTTCGATTTCAAAATCAAAATCGATGAACATTGATTTTTGTCGGTTTATTTCGCTATAAAACCGACCTATTCGATTTGGTACTTGGTTATTTCCAAAACTGGACCGAACTGAACTACCCCTACCTTCTTATCTCAAACACCATCAAACAAGATATGAATGTGGTCAGAAACTATGCTCGACTTACACAAATCTACAATGGTGTAAACCAAGGGTAGAATATAAAGATTTCTTCTAGAATGTGGACGGTAAGACCCCTTGCAGCCTTCGTACAACTCCATGGAGAATATCGATAGCCTTATGAAAGACACTCGATCTCGCGCCCACAAAATTTGGTCAATCCATGTTTTTGCTAAAAGTTAAGAAAAATCGGTGGTATAGAATCTTAGGATTGCACATATACACCAAGAGTAAAATGGGCATAATATTTTATTCACACTCTCCCTGAAAAATAGGTAGACAAAGTCCCAATTATAAAATATTTTTATCTATTTTTCATTATAGATTTTTTTTTTTTTTTTACAGATAGACATTACTTACAATTTCGCTAAATATTTTCTATTAGGTTGATTTTATTTTAGTTTACAACAAACCAAATCGCAGACTAATATTTGTTTTCAAGAGGCTAAACTTAAAAATCCATAAAGTTTAAAATAACCGAGCTGAGCTAGCTTATTCGGCTTGGTTCGACTTGACACCCCTCCTTGGGATTGATTTTGAGGACTTTGAAAGTGATGATAAAAATTTGGCTAAATTATAGAAAATGCCCCTAAACTATGGGGTTTATGTCAAAAATACCCTTAAACTTTAAAAAATTTTAAAAATACCCTTGGACTTTCAAAGATGTTCAAAAATACCCTTGCCGTTAAGTTTTGGATGGTAACCGTTAAAGTTTTGTTTCAAAAATACCCCCAAACTTTTAAAAAGTTTCAAAAATATCCTTGGTCTTAAAAAACTTAAAAAAAATGCTTTTCAATAATTTCTTTAGTATTTAATGGAATTCTTTGAGATTTCATTTAATCAATCTATTAGAAATTTTAAAAATTTACCCGAACCTCACCCAAGAATGATGTGGAAGATCCAAAACATCCACTTGATTTCGTAAAAAGTAATCTTAACTTTTGTTTTCCTGACTTATGAAATATTTGCATGTCAATCTTATTTGTGTTGAGCCCTGTTTGATAACCATTTGATTTTTAGTTCTGGTTTTTGAAAATGAAGCCTAAAAATACCACTTCTATCAATAAGTTTCTATGTATTCTTATCTACTATGTACCTATGTTTTAAAAAATCAAGCTAAAATTTAAAAATTAAAAAAAGTAGTTTTCAAAAACTTATTTTTGTTTTTGAAATTTTGCTATAAATTTAAATGGTACCTCAAGAAAGATAGAAATCATTATAGAGAATATGAAAGAAATTGTAAAAAAACAAGCATGATTTTCAAAAACCAAAAATCAAAAACTAAATTATTATCAAACAAAGCTTTAGTTTTTAAAACTTAACTTGGTTTTTGAAAACATAGGTACAAAGTAGAAAAGAAAATATAGAAACCTATTGGTAGAAGTAGTATTGTTAAGCTTAATTTTCAAAAACAAAAACAAAAAATCAAATGTTTATCAAACGGAGTCTTAATTAATTGAATTATTAGTCTGATTGATGAAATCAATTCCTTAAAATTGATTGTTTTCTTCCTCATTTATTTTATATATTTATTTTGTTTTGCTTTTATTCATTTTTCTATTTCTTTTTTCAAATAAAATTGGGTGATTATATTCATGATAATTAAGTAAATTAGAATATCAATCCTATATAGACGAAACTCTAATATTCTTATACACTATATTAAAACTTAAACGGTATTGTATTTTTCTAATTTTGAACTTTTTTGAATGGTTAAGGGTATTATTGAAATGAAATTTTAATATTTTTCATCCAAAACTTAATGGTAAATATTTTTTAAAAAGTTTTTTAAGGTCAGGGGTATTTTTGAAACTTTTTAAAAGTTCAGGGGTATTTTTGAAACAAGACTTTAACGGTTACCATCCAAAACTTAACGGCAATGGTATTTTTGAACATTTTTGAAAGTCCAGGGGTATTTTTGAAACTTTTTAAAGTTTAGGGGTATTTTTGACACAAACCCATAGTTTAGGGGCATTTTCTATAATTTAGCCTAAAAATTTTAACCACTTTTGAAATTGGTTTTTCCCTCAAAGAAATATGGTACATTTGCTAATATACTTTTTTAAATTCCCATTTTGGACTACAACAAAGATTCTCAAACAACATTTACCATCAATTTAATTTGTTTCTTTTTACCCTTTTATTAAATTTAATAGATTTTTTTTTCTCAATTGACAATTATTTTAAAAGTCACAACAATTCTAAATTAAGCCTCCTAAAGGAAATAATTTTAAAAAGAATTATCCAAAGATAGCTAATTTACTCGATTTTATTCTAAAAAATTCTAAAAAGTTTGGACCTCACACAAGAACACACTGCATGCATGTAAACACAAAACCAAAAACAGAAAAGGAAGGTCCGTTTGATAACATTTTGTTTTTAGTTTTTGGTTTTTGTAAATTAAGCTTATTTTCACCTAATTTCTCTACAATAGATATCATCTTCATTAAGGAAACATTTGAATTTCAAGCCAAATTTTAAAAACAAAATTAAGTTTTTGAAAACTACTTTTTTTAGTTTTCAAAAGTTTGTTTGGTTTTTGAAAACATAGGTATAAAGTATATAAGAAAACATATAAACCCACTAATAGAAGTAGTACTTTTAGACTTAAGTTTCAAAAACTAAAAATAAAAAACAAAATGGTTAACAAACGGACATTTCATTTTTCTTCCAAGAGTTTCAAACTAATTTAGAGTCACATGAGGTCTTGAGAAATGATCATTCTAAAAAATACAATAAGGTTTTGTAATTGTGGTGGTCAATTGGGTATGGAAGTTATATCTTAAAACGTTAGGGCAATTTGCATTCCACATCTTCAAAACCAACCTTAGCAATTTTTTGTCTTCTCTTTTTCTACCCGTCCCCATGGCCATTTACTTTGTGACAATGGTGGCGGTGGTCGTGACAGCTGCTCGCTCGCCCGCCGCCTGCAACGGAGAAGACGGCGGTACTGTTGTTTCTAGTTGTGAGGACTTTCAGTCACATGGTTAAGCATCCATGCTGGTATTTGGATGTTGGTGCTTGTTGGCCTTGTTTCATCTTCATCTGATCCTCTTGATCCTCTCCCATCATGCAAGTTTACTCTACATCAAAATATGTAGTTATCAATATTACCTTTGGTTTTAAGCCTAGGGTTTCTAGGTTGACTTGAGATAGTTGAAAAGGGTTTTGTTTTGTTAAGGAATATTTTGTGTGATCTTCTATTACTATCTGACCTCCTCATCATGATGATTCAACAAGATCAAAAGGGTAAATGGGTTGGTGCCAATTGGGATTTTTTTTTTCACCATATCTCCCTTAATCTCTATTGGATTGAGTATTCTTAGGAACCCTAACCTTTGACTCCAATTGGTAAAGATATAAGTGGGTTGATTTGACTTGATTTCTATCAAAAGTCAATACAACAAATCTATATATCTACTCTTAGAAGATCAAATCATTGAATTGAAAATCTAGAACGAAAACCAACCTAACCAATCAAAATCGATAAATTAAGACTCCGTTTGATAACTATTTAGTTTTTGGTTTTTGAAAATTAAACCTAAAAATACTACTTTTACCCATGAGGTTCTATGTTTTCTTATCTACTATGTACTTATGTTTTCAAAAACCAAGCTATGTTTTGAAAACTGAAAAAAGTAGTTTTAAAAAAACTGGTGTTTGTTTATAAATTTGACTAGAAACTTAACTGGTACCTCAAGAAAAATAGAAATCATTGTAAAAGAAGATGAAGTGAAATTGTAGAAAAACACGTATAATTTTCAAAAACAAAAACTAAAAAGGGCTGAGAAATTATATATCTAACTTAAATATGGGAGGTTCAAACCCTCCTCACATTGTCAAACAGAAAAATCCAACCATTCAAAAATTGACTAAAAAATCTAACTCAAATTGAACTAAACCATACCACACAAAAGGCAAATCGATTAAACTGTCTTGGTTTAAAGTTGATTTGATATTTGGAGGTTCAAGGAGCTCATCCTTCCAAAAACAGGCTCAGAATATTGATGCACTTTTCCTCAAGCCTAAAAAGTCCCTTTCAGAATCATAGCACAAAGCCATTGGAGCCCTTTCTTAGCCAGTCGACTCTATCATTATTTTTCCTTTTCTCTATTAGTTATGAAGCCTTTTTTTCCCATGTATATTCTTTCATTTTAAATTAGTTTTTTTTTTCATTAAAAAAAAACACAATCTTTTAAATGGGTCAAAATTGTCACAGCTGAAAGAGAGAAAGAAGGCATACCCAATAGATAAAGAAGGAATTGATGGTGGCATTGCAAAAATGGGCTGATTATGAACCAAGTTTTGGAGATCGCAGTGTCCACGTTCAACCAAAACCTTCTCATTTTCTTTTACCTATTTTTAAATCAAAATTAAACACATAACATTCTCAGAGGCCATCAAACAAGAAATTACTTTAATTCGAAGCACCAAATGGGATAAAATGCCCTTTTCTACTTTTAATTTTTACCTTATTTGCTAGCTGCCTGTTCTCCTCTTGCAATTCCCTTTCCTTCAACCATTTTAAACCGAAATTTACACATAATGGAAGGCAATTAAAGTCATACGTGCGTTAATAATGATAGCAACTAAATTGCTTCAAAAGTTATTCACCTTTTTGTGTAACACTGAAATGGATTCATGCATTAGTTGGTTCTGCAACAAAATAACCTCATTATTTGCATCTTATTAATGGATAGAAATGTTGAACTCTCAAATTTGTATAAATGTTAATGAAAAATCAAGAAAGTATTTGATGTGGGTAGATATTTAAAACGATGAGTATTATAAGTTATCATCCCTATAATTTATATTTATTATATTATCCATGTCTCGATGTTCTTTCTTATATTTCTTATATCGCATCAACATTTCTACAATAGAGTAAAGTTTTAAACGTAATTCCTTTTAGTGTAGAGCGCATCACAATTCATGAAAATATTGATAAAAATATCGACAAATGGGAGTAAAGTTTTGATCAAACTGACATCATGGCACAAATGATGGTAAGAAATGGTTAAAAAATTCGGAGAATTAGAGCGAATCAATATTTAACTCATAGGTTAAATAATGAAAAATGCACATGTGGAAATTTTTTAATTAAAATAAAAGGGTGATTAATTGAAATGAAAGTAAAGATACTAAGGTAAGGATATAGGACTTTGTTTAGGGAAAACCTTTCTAGCTCTTATGCGCTTGAGTGATGAATCAAGTTGTTGCTCCAAGCTTTGAAGTTCTCTCAAATTCAAAGGGTCAAGCTCTTCTCCCAAATAATGCCTAAACCAACAATAATAATATAAAACTTTAATTTTCACTAATTAATGGGTTTTTCTAATCTACCCATTAACACATGAAAAACCTGAAAATAATTAACATCCCACTTCTCATGTCAATATTACAAAACTAAACCTACACAATGGTATGTCATTATCATATATTATTCATATGTAGAATTAATTCCCTATGTATTAGATATATTGTGTGTGCTCTGTTAAAAAACTTACTAAAATATCAATGATTTGGATGGAAATTACAATCTTGGTTCATAGTCATACATATTAAATACAAATGAAATGTGGGAAGGAATTATAATTTAGAGTCAGATACTATATATCTCAATATAAATAATTAACCTTTTGGTTTAATCATTTAATTCATTTTTAATAGAAAATTCTGAGTTTAATTCAACACGACTTCTTGTGTTATTCCCTTTCTTTCTGTATAAAAAGATGATAAAGTAATCTACTAAGTGGCAAATAGATAGCACAAATATAATATTGAAAAAACTTTTTGAAAATGAATAGTGCATAAGAACTGTTCAAATACCTTATGTTCTTCTGTACAATTTCCAATCTGGCTGCAAGTTTTGGGTACTCCTGAGACCAACTTACCTGCCAATGTATTTTAAATTTTTAATTACAATTCACAAGGTTAAAAAAAAAAACAGTAAAAGAGAAAAGTTACTTGTAGTTTTCACCATCTACACTACAAACACTGTAGTATCACAATACTCTACCTGAGTAGGAAGGCAACAGTGAGATCTTTCCCATCTTTGCATTTATATGATTGGTTTATCTTAAATAACCCTAAGTTCACTTATATTTGATTTTAAATTCTATTTAAGTCTCATTCTAATCTAACTAGGAGACATTTATAGGTTAACGTTGAGACGTGTTGGACGTAACCTAATTGTTAGAGTTATAAATTTGTTAAATCTTAATAACTCTAGTTAAATGATACACCCGACCAAAATTTAACTATGATGTATTTAAGTTGAAGAAGTTAAGGTTATTTAGATCATTGAATTAAAAAGTTTTTGTTTAAAGAATGGTGAAAATATTAGCACTTAAAGCTCTGTTTACTTTATTATTTTTAACCATTAAAACTAAGAAAAAGAGTACCTGGCCTCTTATATTATGAAAAATTAATCAAATGAGTTGTTCGGATAGTAACTTTGTGATAAGGATTTTTTTAAAAAAAATTAAAAGATATCTCAAGTGAGTTTAGTTCAACTAAAAACTAATACAAAAGAATTCAAGAATTCACTAAATTCAACGAAATTGAAATTTTATTTGAATCCAAATCAATCCCATGAAATTTAAAGATAAGATAGATGATGAAGCTTTTGAAAATCTCTATTTTTAACAAATGTGTGAGACTTCTTTTCAAAAAAAAAAAAAAACAAATGTGTGAGTCCTTGAGTTGCCCTCCAACCAATAAAAAGACAAGACAAAGACAACTACTACTGTACAAGCGAGATCACTGTTCTAGATCCAAGACAAGACATTCCAGATCCTGAAACCACGAGGGCGACATTTATAGTTGGTTGTTCTTTTTTGTTGTAAAATATTGTTGTGAACAGTAACAATGTTCCAAAAAAATTAAATGTGCAACAAATTAAGTTAACAAATTTTCTAACATAAAATGAATTTGAATTTGCTAGTCAATAAAGGACAAGACATAAAAATAAAAATATTAAAGGGCAAGGAAAATCAGATATGTTTGTTTACCTGTAATTCAGAATCTGCATTTGGGGCCAATGGTCTCTCTGCATAAGAATATCTCTCATATTTTTCTAAGATCTTCTCCATGCTGTTTTTTTTTTGGAAACCAAACCAAATCCTTAATGAATGAGGTTCTTTTTATCATAATGAGTAACAGTGAATCAGATTTTAGAATAGATATTTCCAAATGGATATCATATTCGAAATGAAAGCTTAGAAGAAACTCAAAGATTTCTATTTTGTAGTGATATTATCAATCTTTTTTGTCATCTTTTGAAAATCATCTAGCTTAAATCGTGTAAAAGGGTAATATAGTCTTCGACACATTAGAGTTTATAAATCAAAAGTTATGATCATCTATCTATAACTAATATTATCGCTCAAATCAAATGTCACATGGACAAATAATTATTATATGTGTGAAAAGTTGATACAAACAACCTATTGTTAAAAGAAATTATCAGTATGAACACAAAAAGATGATTTAAATGATAATCTCAAATATGATATTGTAGTTTATCAAAAAATATATATATATATAAGGATTTTTTGGGATGATAAATAGTTCCAACCAGAAATATCAACCTATAATTCAACTCTACTTTTAAATCTTATGGTCTCAACTTGCTCCACTAAACTTGGAACATGTATAACACCGTATATAGTTCATTGATGATCTCAAACACGATATTTAGAGAACATGAAGCAACTAAAAATGAACTTAATGAATCTTACATAAACTTCAACTCATAACTAGTAATAAATCGTAAAGTTTATCATTTCAAATATATCATGCACATTATTATTTTGCTAAGATATGTAATTTATACACTAAATAAACAAGATCTTTTTTAATTTGGGCCTTAATGATCAAATCTTTAGAGATGAAGAGAGATGTAACAAAGTAGAGATTGTTACCATGCATATAAATACACATAGATACAAAAACATTAGAATTGTGCATTATATATATGCATACATAAATCCAAGCATAAACCAAGAATTCAACATGCAAATAATTAAGTTGTCTTTATGTCAAAATCTTCATTATTAACGAAGAAATTTGACTCCTTTTTCAGTGCAGCTCTTTTCATGAAATTATATGATTCAAGAGAGCTATAGCTCTTCATTCGAGGTCACTAACAAAAACATGGAGAGATTCAAATACTAGGTTAGAGCTACGAAGCAAGGAAAGAAAAAAAAAACATCATGGTCTCCCGACACGTGGCTCTAGGTTTTTTACCTGTGTCCAAAGCCAATTCAATTTCTTATTTTTAAAAAAGAAATAAAGAAAAGGACCACTCGTTAATCAAACAAAATATCGATACAGAATTTTCACAGATATATCGAAATTTTCCTACAACAGTCCATGTTTTTCCTTGTTTTCAGACGTACCATCGAATAAATGTAACATGTACTGTGTGTCGTCTTTGTGTCTTGTCTATTACATTCTTATATAATTTACTACAGTAAATTGCAAGAAAAAAAAAACTGAAATCCCAAAGAGACAAACATGTTAAAATGAAATAAACATTAAAAACATACCCATCAAACAAAGAGAGAGAAAGAGAAAAAAAAAAAGAAAGGAAATATCTTGATTTTTCCTCTTGGAATTTTGCCAAGGAAAAAATTAATGAAAAGGAAATCAGAGATGATAAAGATGAATTTTTATTAATATGTTATAGAACTAGTTTATTTCCTTTATGTTATGTAAAAGGGGAGCAAAACTAAACGTTCAAAACAGTGAATAACAAAAACAGACAAAACCCAACCCAACTCATATGAATTTTTTAGGATGGGTTAGGTAAGATTTAATCTTTTTATTTTTTAATTTACTCGTTCTTGTTAAATTCTTAATCACTTATTCATATACATCAACACAGAAAGGGGCGAGATTTAATCTTCTATTCTTCATTTGCACCAATATCATGTTAAATTACCGTGAAACAAACCTAAAAATTTAGGCTTATTTGATAATCATTTGATTTTTGAAAATTAAACATAAAAATACTACTTTTACTCTTGAGGTTATATGTTTTCAAAAACTAAGTTAAGTTTTGAAAAAAAAAATAAAAAGTTTTCAAAAACTTAGATTTATTTTTTAAATTTGGCTAAAAACTAAAATATTACCTAAAGAAAGATGGAAACTATTTTCCATGAAAGGGTAAAGATTAAATGTTTTATATGAGGTAGGATAAATTTAATGGGGTTGGTAAAGACGAACCTGGAATCAGTGGAGTACTCAAAGAGCTTTCCTTTGGTGGAGAAGACGATTAAAGCAACATCAGCTTCACAAAGGACAGAGATCTCATGGGCTTTCTTGAGTAAACCAGCTCTACGCTTAGAGAAAGTGACTTGGCGACTGATTTTGTTCTCTATTCTCTTAAGCTGAACTCTTCCTCTTCCCATGGTGGATTTTTAATCTGAGAAAAACCAAAAGAAACCCTAAAAAAGAAGGGTGGTTTTAATTTAATTATTATAAGAGAAAAGCATATATTGGAATGAAGAAGAAGAAGAAGAAGAAGAAGAAAAGGAATTGGGAAGTGGGTGTTTTGTTGAGGGAATTATTATTGTTTCTATAATTGTTGATGAGGGAAGTGATTCAGTTGGAGTTTGAAAGGAGGAAAGATTGTTGCTAATGAGGGAAAAAAAAAAGAAAGAATGAAAGTTTTTTTTTTTTTTTTTTTGAGAGAGAGAAAAAAGAAAAAAAGGGTTGTGTGTGTGAGAGAGAGTTGAATAGTACTACAAATGAGTTGTCGAGAAATGGTTGGAGGGAGAGGAAAGAGTAGTTAATGTCTGAAATTTTTTGTCAGCAAAATTCATAATAAGAGAGAGTTAGAGTTTTGTGTGTTTTATTTTGTGTGTTTTATTTTGTGTGTGTGTGTGGTGGTGGGGGCCTAAACAGAGAAAACCATTTGTGAATTTGTGTTTTTGTTTATTTGTTTCCTATGACGCCGCCATGCTTTTAGTTATATCACTATCAAATATAAAATAAAATTTAATAGATTATTCCTTTGAGAACCATTTAGGGGCTTCTTTGCAAGTATGAGTTAAAATCGAAAATCCTTAATCGAAGCGCGGAGGTTTGTCCTGAGGGATTCTCGCGCAGAATCGAAAACTGTGTTTGGCAGTGCAGTGTTAAGCTTTGGAATCGAAACTTTGTGTTTGGGGTGCAGTTTACGAACTCTGCGTTTGGTTTGTCTGATTTTGTTTCACCTTTTTCTTTTAAATATTTTATTCCTTTCAAATTTTTGTAATTGATCTTATGTGAATTGTAGAAGTTAATGTCTAACATGGATCAATTTTTAAGTAACTTTTCCATGAATCTTTCAATTTAGGTAGTTTTTGAACACCCTACCACGAGTTTACACATACAAATACATCGTCCAAAAGTATTGCAACTAACACGAAACAAAAGAACATAAAGCGCCTTTGTGCGAAAAAAAAAATATATTTCATTTTTTCTAACTTTTAAAAAGAAATTACAAAATTGAGTCATTTGAGTGTACATTAAAAAAAAATACCAAGTTGTTTTTATTTTTTTTTAAATAAAAATTTCACAAAATTCAAACGTGTTGAGAATAGCATAAAAAAAATGTTTATTAGCCATTTTTAGTTTTATTTTAACCTTTTAAAAAATTGACTAGATTGTCGAGTTGTTGGAGTGGTCAAGTTGATGAGGTGGTGGGATTGTCGAGGTGGTAGTTGGATTTTTGGTTGTTGGTGGTCATCGGTCGCGTCGGAGTTGTTGTTGAAAAGGTCGTTGAGGCAACCATCGCAGGTGGCTAGTCGCCGATGTTGTTGAAGAGGAAATGGAAAATCAAGTGTTTTCTGAGGCGATCATGATCGGTAGTCGCTAGTCGTGGTGTGGTCGTCGAGTTATCGTTGTCGATGGTGTCGGGTAGTCGTTGGAGTTGTCGCGGAGTTGTTGCCAAAGTGGTCGCCAGATGGTCGCGTCGGAGTTATCGTTGTCGGTGGTTGTTGAGTGGTCGTCGGAGTTATCACCGAGTTGTTGCCAAAGTGGTCGCTTTGTCGCGATCGTCGGAGTTTTTATCGGAGTTGTCGTTGTCGGTAGTCACTGGAGTTTTTACCGGAGTTGTCGTTATCGATGGTCGTTGGTGGTCGCCGGAGTTTTTATCGGAGTTGTCGAAGTAGTCGACAAATGGATGAGAAAAACATGGAACAAATTTCATGAGATTACACTATTGTAACCCATGGGGTTGTATTGTTGTAACCCATGGGAATGAGTTTCAAAACCAATGATTTGGAACACCTTGCTCCAAACATGGGTTTGGATTTGGATGCCAAACCCATCCAAATCCAAACCCATGGGCCAAACACACCCTTAGGTTTTAGTTTTTAAAATTAGGTGTATGAGTACTATTTCTACCTTTTCTAATCTACTTAAACCTAAAATTAAAAACTAAAAAAAGTAATTTCCAACCACTATTTTTTGGGTTTGGAATTTAGCTTAAGAATTTAAGTGCTTTTTTAAGAAAGAATATGGAAACTATGGTAAGAAAAATGAACACCATGGTAGGAAAATTATGAAAAATAAATAAAATTTTCAAAAATCAAATGCGTTATTAAATGGGGTCTAAGTTGTCAGACATTGATTCATTTTTTTTTTTTAGTGCTAATAAAGTCCCACATTAGCTAAAAAAATGAGAGATTCATGGTATATAAATAATTTGATAGAAATTCCTTTTTTTTTTTCTAACTTTCATAGCTTTCAAAGTTTGTGTCCCCTAACAATTAACTATTTGATAGAAATTTGAAATATAATCTTTTTAACTTCTTCATCTAACGGTATAGAATTATTAATTACATTGTTTGAATTTTCTCAAATAATTTCTCCTAGTTGTTCATGTTACATCTAAACCCTCTCTTTAGGATCTGCTTGGAGCACAAGTTATAGTGTTATTATAACATTTGGAATACTTTGCACCCCAAATACAAACTATTATAACCTCATACTATATTACTCTGCATTTTAAATAATATTATATGATTTTACATATTATAATAACCCATAGACTATTATAACCCCTGCTATTATAACTTACTCAGTGCCCAAACAACCCCTTAAAGTTTTTTGGTCTCTTTTATCCTTCACGTGTTTTGTGAGTGGTTGTGAAAATTATTATTGAGCCTATGGGAAGCAAATGGGTTGAATATTTTTTTAATATATATTTCTTGTATCACCTAGTAATTGTAGAATTCTCTCATTATTATTGGAGGCTCATTTATGGCATATTTGGAGCACAAGTTATAATAACCAGTGTTCTAATAATATGTGAAATACTTAGCACCCCAAACACAAATTATTATAACTCCAGACTGAAGCACTATATATTTTAAATAATATTATATAATTGCACATACTATTATAATTCATGTTATTATGATTCACTCAGCGCCCTAAGGCCCAAACAATCCCTTAAAATTTGTATGCCCCCCACTACTAATTTCATAGGAGTTCAAAATACAAATTTTAAATTCTCTTGCATCTCCAACCATGTAGAATTATGGACCACATTCTTTCTACCTCATTAAATAATTTCAGCCTGCTTAGAATTAAATACGGGTTGAAAATACTCCTCGATAGATTTAGGGTTGTTTACTAACTCCTGATCTGCCATTGTTTGGATTTCAACTCTACCTTGCCTTAAGAGTCTCCTACAGGTCCTTTCAATCTCAGAATCAAAAGGGTGTAAGTCTGCAACTCTATCATTTGGCATACACCTTGAGGCACAAAAATAACTAAAAATGAGACAAAGAACTAGAAAAACACAAATAAGAAAAAAATAAGAAAAAATCAATTAATAAGGAAAAAAATTAAATAAGGAAAAAAAAAAGGCAAAACACACAAAAAAAAAAATAAAAGAACACAAGAATAAGGAAAAATCACACAAGAAAAACTTTAGTCTAAAATCTTGAATTTTCTCCTAATATTAATTAATCTAAATAATCGCTATTCCCCGGCAACGACGCCAAAAACTTGTTGCGTAAAATTATATTGTAATACCGCAAGTGTACGGGTCAAGTTTTAATATAATGATTTGAGTACAGAGTATTGTCCTCAGGAATGGGTTTTCTAGATTAATTAATTACCAAGATACTTATTCTTAATTTTAGCTAAAGCAACAAAACTTTGATGGATAGTAAAAACAAAGATAGAAAATAAATATACAATTGGAGACACGAATATGACAAAATTGAAGGAAGATGATTTCACAAATTAATTCTTTATTTAACACATGCAATGAACTAATATTATGAATTTATAAACAAGAAGTGAAAATACTCAAGAGAATCTCTCGATCTGTAGTGAGTCTCGCACACACGATAAATTCTAAAGTTTCCTTATGAGTTTTAAAAGCATGCACAACATTAAGCAACTTATTTATGTGTTTCCCAAAGAACTCTAGGTTATTCTCATGTCAGATTTCTAAGGATTTTGACAATTTTGCTCTAATCTAAGTTTCTTTTTCTCGAATCCACTTAAACCACCAAGATTTATGAAATTAAGAACGAATTGCCAAAAATAAATATCAAAACAACGTTCAATACATAAGCAAATAAGTCTAAAACATGTTAATCAAATCCTAACTACAACGTTTAGCCACTCAAAATCACCAGAAAAATAAGCTAAAGTCATAGAATCGTCTTTAAACGGAGTTACAATATAAAAGAAAGAGAAAATAAACTTATGTGTCGATGTCGATCCCTCGTCCCCGAGCTCCCGTCACGATCTCGAGCCTCCCACAAATGTTTTGCCTCCCAATGAATGCTCTTCTTTCTCTTCTTAGAGAGTGTATTTCAAAATTAGGGTGTGAAATCTATCAAATTCGGCTCCATTTGCAAGTTGGAAATCATTATCTATTTATAAAGATTCCCGGCACAGCGTTGGCGGGTAGCAGATATGGAAATACTCGACGGCGTTGCAATGCTAAGGGCAACATTGCAACGCCGCTACCTTAAACGTGCGCCTCCTTATCGAAGTAGCGTTGCAACGCGATCACCTGGTTCTTCAATGCGGATATATTATCGAGATAGCATTGTGATGCTGCAAAGACACGAGTCCTCTACGCAAAAAGGCAGCAACAACAGCATTGTGACGCCCTACAGGGCGTTGCAACGCCATCACCTCGGGTGATCAATTGGCTAGATTTGTTCATTTTTCCTCCATTTGATGTTATTTTAAGTTCCAAAAAGCCTCGATTTGAACTCGAGTAATCCATGATGTCTCCAAATTTTCTGTTTAAGCTCTCTACCTAGAATTAGATGATTAAAACACATAAAAACTCTGAAATTAACATGAAAACTAGCAATAATTAAACCTAAGGATAGCACATTTTGTGTGTTATCACCTGACTCAAGAAAGAAGACGAGGGAATAGACCAAACAGTTGCAGTCCCTCGGCATTCCGCAACGGTTGAAAGAAGACAAAAGAGGAGTTGTTGCTTAACGTTCTCCTTCGTGTAACGATTGTAGTTATGAGTTGGGCAATCATGACGAGATAGTGGTCATTAAACCCCAATCAACCGTTACGAGTCACGCGAATTATATATCCATCGCTGCAAGTTAGGAAAGGTAGGCGATCATTCCATACGCTCTAGCTTGAGACTTATTTGACGAGAGAGATATCCTTTCTAACTTGAGCGTCGGAGTGCGTGTTGCTCACCACCACACCGGTGTTAGCTGTCTATTTTGCAGGAGTTCACTGTTCCCAGCAATACAATTTCACCGTTGATCCATCCATCCAAATTTCGAGATCAACCGTTGTTATGTCCACCACCAGCCAAAGATCATCCCCACAATTTCTGTATGTGGAAATATAGTTTAAATAACCACAATGTTATTATGATGGTATGATTAACATTTGAATGTTTAGAAAGAAATTTGGACTTGCCATAATTCAACAGATTAAATCAAACAAAATGTAATAAGATCAACCATGTTAACTTATTATATTAATTATTAGCTCACATGACATGACTCAACTAGCATAAAATGTATACTCTCGACCAAAAGGTCAAAGATTCGAATCCCCACTCCACATATTGTAAAAAAAAAAAACTTATTACATTATTAATTAAACTATAAAATGTGACTTTAATTTTAAATAATAATGAGTATGGTTTGCTTATTTTAGATTTTTTAATCTTTTAATTTTTGGAGTGACGATTAAAACATCTAAAATTAAGAACAAATGTATAATGTCTTAATCAATGACCTAATTTTAAAATTAAACCTTATCTGTTTTGTTAGCTTTATTTTTCTCCATACTTTAGACCAAATTTCTTAATATTATGAAAATAATTAATGAGGAAAGTTCTTTTGAACCTTATGGGAGGGTGAATTATAGAAATGGAGTTTTTTTTTAAAATTTATTGCAAAAAATGAAGTTTTTACAAAATTATTTAAAAAAACGAGTGGATTTTTTGTCTTTATTGAAATGGGTCGATTGGAAATACGCATACATTATGGAATGCGCCACTTGAAGTAACGCATTACGTTCAACTTCCTTGGGCCCACCAACCACTTAAATAGGATCCTTTATTTTAGGTTTAGCCAACCAACCACCCTAAAAATCCTCTTCATCTTCTTTTCATTTTCTCTCACCTCTTCATATTTTCTTCATTTTCTCCCTCAACCTTTCATCTTCTCTTCATACCTCTATTTCTAAAAAAAAAAGTTCTAATCGAGATATTTTCTTTTATCTTTTTTTGTTGCAATTTTCTTTTTTTTGATAACTTAATTGTGCAAATCTACTTTTTAAGTTGGAGGTTTACAACTTTGAATGTATACACTAGGAGGGTGCGGGCCGAAATTATTCTTACTACTTTTTTTTTGTTTCTTTTGTATTTGTATTTCATTTTTCAAATTTTGCTTTTTCTTTTTATTTGGAATATGATTGACATTATTTAAATTATTCTCTTAAACACTTTTTATCATGTTTCCAATTTCCTTGATTTAGTTTGAAATTTTCATTACTAGATTTATTGTATTAATTAAAAATGTAATTTTTATACCAAATATAGGTTTTGTTTTAAAACTTTGTCTATTTTATAAAATTCATAAGATTATTAATAATATAAGTAAAAAGCTATCTTATAAAATATATATAATATTATAAAAAAATAAAAGAAGAAAAAAGAATTACAAAAAATTACAAAGAATTATAAACATTAAATAATGACTAAATGATATATTTAAAAAAAATAAAGAGGGTTTTTAGGGTAGTTGGTTGCCTTAACGTAAAATAAAACATCCTATTTAAGGTGGTTGGTTGGTTTTTTTTATTAATGGTTGTGTTGTTAGGTTGAATGCGCTTTTTGACTGATGTGTTGTTAGGTTGAATGAGACGCATTCTAATAAGACAAAAATACCACTCCATTTTTGTAAATAGTTTTCAAACCACTTTTTTTTTTTGTATTTAGTTCTAAAAACTTCTCTATTGTTGCATTTTACCCTATTGGAGATTAATTTTGTCTAATAGAACAAACTATATGGTATATATTTTAGTTTGTAAATATTCATTGACAAAATATTTAATATGGTACCTCTTGAGAATAATTAGGATTGGCCCCTCTTGCTGGCTTTGGCTTTGGCTTATAGGATTCTGCGTGGTTCTTGTTTATCTCTGATTTATAGGATACATGGTTTCTCGGTTTCTTCCGATAATGATGTTGAATATTTACTTTTTCTTCTTAGATAGCTCTAATGCTTGTTTTAGGTTTTGAGACTCTTTTTCTTGCTTTTACTTTTGTTTTTTAATCTTTTTGGGATATTGTCTTTGATAGGTCTCTTTGTCATATTGGTTGTTTCTAGTTCTTTCTAATGTTGATTTCGACCATTTTAAACTTGTTTTTAGATTTTTTTTTTTGTTGGCTTTGATCTCAACCTATGAGAACTCTTCTTTTTATAATATTTGTATCCTAAGAATAACTCAAACAAATGATAAATTTTTTATATTTCTTTAAAAAAGAGAGATAATTACAAATAATGACCCATCAATGTTTTTCTAGAACTTGTATCAGATGTGCTTTCACATCATTGTTGCAAAATTTTGGACAAGAGAATGCATATGACCTCCACATGACAACCATGATGAATTTGTATTCTTGGGAGAAGAACGAGGTTTGCAAGACAAGAAAACATGGACATCAGTGTGATGCTAACTTCACTGACTCCAATACTTAAATCAGAGAAGGAAGAAAAATGTAGTAAGCTATAATTCGAAGAATGAGAGTTAAGTTGAACTCTCTGTCTTTGAGTCATAATTACATATTTATAGGATATTTGACTTTCCTATTCACTATTTAAGGATTTAAATAGATTTTTCCTTCTATCTAGGAATGAGATTTAAAAGAGTTAATCTTATTTGACAAGATTCTATTTGTAATTGAGATTTATCTTCTTGGTCCAATTTCACTCACAACACACACAGTTAGGAGTTTCATATTCTTAAGCAAATATGAACATTGTTTAACTAATCAAGATATTATTCAACATCTTTCTTAAAGATTAGATATTCAAATCTTCATTCTACATTATTGAGCTCAAAAAGAGTATATCCTTAAAATTTAATATTATCTTAAACAAAATAAATAAATATGACTTATTTTAGGTGTCAAATATATCAATAATATAAAAAGAAAAATTGGCAAAGAATATGATCTTCACTTTCATAAACTCAGTTAAATTATATTAATAAGTATAAAATATGGGTCTATGATTTGTACAATTTATTAGCATGCATTAGATATACATATACAATAATCTGCCTCAAACTAATAACAAATCTAACATAAGATTATAAAATCATTTACAAATATGCCACTACAGTTTTAAACTTGACTCTAGTAAAAAGTTTGCAAAGTCAAAAAGATCCATCAACATAGCTCAACTATGTACATTTATAGATGAATATCATTTTCATTTGTTAAAAAAAAAAACGATTTTATTAGGCATGTAGGTGAGAAACATAAAATAAGAAGCAACAAAAAAAAGCATGCTAGTTAAGGGTAATACATGGAGGAGAATAAATTGCAAATAAAGAAGATGTAGAAGATCAAGCAGAGGCATAGAGGGCAATATTATCCCACATGATCATTTCTTTCCAATCCCAACTGTTAAAAGGTGGCTACAAAAAGATTCAAGCCTAAGATGTTTCTCTAAGAAGATATTTTCTAGAGAAGAAATTCCATGCAAACGAAATCAACTCTTTGATGGAAAGGGAAAAGAGGACCCCAATTTGCTAATAGGAAGGACCAAATTGAAGAAGCACACGGTCATTGGAGGAATAGATAGACCAAGACTTGAAGCTAACTTTGCAAAGAATTTTGTCGGTCTTGTTAAGACTTCTATTTAAAATTGACTAGACAAAAAAAACTTGCATGCCTTGGGGAATCTAGAGCTCTAGAGAAACTGAAAGGCCTTCGCATCAATAGGATTAACATCCCATTGGGCTGTTGTTATTGAGGAAGAATGTGATAAATAGCACCAAGCCTTCTCCTCCTTTTCTGTGAGTTAAATTTCAGGTATTCAAAGAACGCGACTAAACCTCCGTTGGGGCGTATGCTCTAAACTCGTAGATTTTGTAAATGCTTGATAAATGAATAAAGTGTTATTTTCATCTACTCTTGTACATTCGCATTTAAACTTAAATTCAATAAACTAAGCTCAAGGGTTATATGTGAAGGGATCGTATCCCGTAGCGGAAGCATTGAAATCGCTTTTGCTTGCAATTATTTTATGAAATTTACACAAAAATAGAAACAAAGGTTAAGCAAAAAGGGGAAAAGTGGAATTTACCTTTGAAGAAACCTTCTCTTGTAATCCTTCTCTAATCCCGTACTTGCACCTTGTTCTCAACGATCAACCCGAACACCTCCAAAAAGTCTTCTCCATTGTTCTCTAGGAGAGGGAGAACGGTAGAAATTCTTTTTGGCTTTTGGGAGAATTTTCTCTTTGAGAGAGAATTAGAGAATTGAGAGTGATAGCACACAAAATGTGCTATCCTTAGGATTAATTATTGCTAGTTTTATGAAAAATTCAGGGCTTTTACGTGTTTAATTCATTTAATTTCAGGTTAAGAGCTTAAACAGAGCTATTGGAGACAATTTGGATCACTCGGGATCAAAATGAGGCTATTTGGAGCTAAAAATAATACCATTTGGGAGAGAAAGGATCAATCCAAGCATGATGACCCGAGGTGATGGCGTTGCAACGCCATGCAGAATGTTGCAACGCCATGCTTGTTGTTTGAGAGCGTTGAAGACCACTGCCGATAGCGTTGCAACGCTGCTTTGCAGCGTCGCAACGTTATATCGATAAGGACGCACGCATGAGAAGCCGCAAAGAGGGCGTTGCAACGCTGCCTTGAAGCGTCACAACACTAGATCGATAAGAGGCGTGCGCTTAGGGTAGCGGCGTTGCAACGCTGCCCTCAGCGTTGCAACGCCATCGAGTATTTCCTTATTTGCCACGCGTTTAGGGCACAGCGTTGCAACGCTGTCCCTAGCGTTGCAACGCTGTTCCAACCATGCCTATAAATACAACATGATGCATTTGAGCAAAGGGAGCCGAATTTGGTAGAGTTTTTCCCTAATTTCGAAATACACTTTGTAAGAAGAGTGAAAAGAGTGATTTTGGGAGCCAAAGAATTCGTGGAGGTTCGAGATCGAAGACGGGAGCTCGGAGACGAAGGACCGGCATCGACACCTAAGTTTAATTTCCTTTTCTTTCAATTTGTAATAGCGTTCTAAGACGTTTTCTACTTGTTTAGTTTGATTTTCATGTGATTTAGAGTAGCTAAACATTGTAGTTAGGATTTGATTTGCTTGTTATGACTTTATTACAATGTATTGAAGCATGTTTTGTTCTTATTTTTGATAATTAGTTCTTGACTTCTTAATTGGTTGATTTAAGTGGACTCGAGAGATAAAGCTTGAATTAGAGCAAAATTGTCAAAACTCTTAGAATTCTGGCATGAGAATGACTTAGAAATCTTAGGGAAACACATAAAGAAGTTGCTTAATGCCATGCATGTCGTAGGTTCATATGGAGACTATGAAGTTTATTGCATGTGTGAGGCTCACTAAGAATCGAGAGATTTTCTTGAGTATTTTACTTCTTGTTTATAATTTCATCTCATTGGTTCAATGCATGTGTTAGTTAGGTCTTTAATTTGTAAAATCACTTCCTATAACTCTATCAATTCGTGTCTCCACATGTTTGTTTGTTTGTTCGTATTTATTTCAACCAACTATCCATGTTATGTTTCTTTAGCTAAAATTGAGAATTAGTACCTTAGTAATTAATTAATCTAGAAATCCATTCCCGAGGACGATACTTGGACTCATAAATCACTATACTAAAACTTGACCCGTACACTGCGGTATTGCAATATGATTTTACGCAACAAGTTTTTGGCGTCGTTGCCGGGGAATGGCGATTATTTAGATTAATTAATATTAGGAGAAAATTTGAAATTCTAGACTAAAGTTGTTTGTTTGTCTTTCCTTATTTGTTTTTGTGTGTTTGTTTTTTTTTTCCTTATTTGTTTTATTTTAGTTTTGTGTGTTTTTGAGTCTTTGTTTCCTGTTTTGGTTGTGTTGATATTGTGTGAAGTCTTGTTGTGAAATTAATGATTTTTCAAGTATGACTTTGCATAATTTTGAGTTTCCACCATTCTATTGTCCCTCTCAGGATCCTAGTTTTGTGCATCATGATTTTTCTGAATACCATGTGTCTAATTTTTACCATTTTGTACCTGACATATATGAAAATTCACATGAGAGTAGTTATTTAGGCACTTGGAACCATAGTTTTTCGTACCTTAACCAACCACCAGAAAAATCTTCTCTTATGGACCAATTGGCAGAATATACCTTAGAATTGAAATTTAAAAATTTGGTTCATAGTGAATTAGAGAGGTTGGATAGGTTAGAAACTGAGGTGGTAGGACTTTGGGAAATAGTACAAGATAGAGCTCAATACCTTAACCAGTTAGTAGTTTCCCTTAAGGCCTTACAGGAACAATTTCTTATCCTTACCACTCAGGAGGTGCCACCTGGGAGGATTTGTTTAGATATTAATGAGGATAGTTTGGGGGAGACTGAGGCACACCATGATCAGGTTAGTGAGGAGGACACTAGTGATACACTTAGTTCCACAGGAGAGATCCAGGTGATAGAGTTAGCGGCTGAGAAGTCTTCTTTCCTTTTATCCCCAGAAATTTCCTTTAGTTTTTATAACCATTTGTCTTATACTCACGAGTCTTGCTTTGATTTCAGTTCTTTTCTTTTGATAAATAAAAATCCGAAAAATAATTTTCTGTCTGGGGCTCAAGAAAAACAGGATAGTCTTTTAGACTTAAAAGGCTACATCGATTCGAGCAAGAAGGGCCGAAAAAAATATGAGCAATTTTATGTGCCCTGATAAGTCACCGTCTAGCTAAGGACGTTAAAGAAAGCGCTTCTTGGGAGGCAACCCAAGTTTTATGTTTTATGTCTTTATTTTTGTTGTTTTATTTTCTAGTTGTTTGTGTTTTTCTTTTTTATCTAATTTCTTTCTTTTTGTACCTCCAGGTGTATGCCCAAGGGGAGAACTGCAGACTTGCACCCTTTTGATCTTGAGATCGAGAGAACCTGTAGGAGACTCCTAAGGGAAGGAAAAGCAGAAATTCATACTATGGTTGATCAGGAGCTCATTAATAACCCTAAACCTATCAGTGAGTATTTCCAACTTTGTGTTTAATTTCAGAGCAGTGGAATAGTCCATGCCCCTATAAATGCTAATAATTTTGAACTTAAGGCAGTAATGATACAAATGGTTAGGGAAGGTGCTTTCAGAGGCTTAGCAAATGAAAGATCCTAACTCTCATCTTCAAAATTTCTTAGAAATCTGTGGTACATTTAAAATGAATGGTATCTCTGCTGATAGTATTCGCTTACGTCTCTTTCCTTTTTCTTTGCAGGGTAGAGCCAAAGAATGGCTAGGTCCCTTCCTCGGGGGAGTATCACTTCTTGGGAGGAGTTGGCCCAAGCCTTCATGACCAAATTCTTTCCACCTATAAAGGCTGCAAAGTTAAGGACTGAGATTGGAACATTCAGGCAGCAGGAGGGAGAGCAACTATTAGAGGCCTGGAAAAGGTACAAGGACATGCTCGGGAGGTGCCTGGCAAGACGGCTACCTGAATGGCTCCAGTACAAGCTCGTTCTATAATGGACTGGAAGGTAAGACCGGACCATTCTCGATGCCACTGCTTTGGAGGGCTTTCATGGCGAAGATCGTGCGCGTAAGAACGTGCCCTCCTGGAGGAAGTGTCAACTGCCAGCTACCAGTGGCCTACAGAAAAATGACAGATCTAAGCCAGTAGCTGGACTATATCAACTAGATGAGGTAACTTCTCTTAGATCTCATATGGCATCTCTCACTCATGCCCTGAATAATTTTGCAGGATCACCACAGACAGGGATGTCCTCTCATGCTCACAGCCTAATGGAGAATCCACTATGGAACAATTGCACTACCTGAGCAACAGAAGCAACCACTATGGAAGCAATCAGACTCATAACAACCTCCCAACACATTACAATCCAGGTTTGAGGTATCATGAAAATTTTTCTTATGCTAACAACAAAAATGTGTTGAATCCTCCTACAGGGCATGCTTCTACATCAGAGAGGAAACCATCTTTGGAAGACACATTGCACTCCTTCATAGCTGAATCCAGAAGTCGGTCCAACCAGCTGGAGAATGCAGTCACCAGTTTATCTGGTATAGTGACCAGTCATGGAGCTGCAATAAAGAATATAGAGACCCAGATTGGCCAAATAAACACACCACTCCAGGCACTGCAAGCAAGGAAAGAAACACCTTAAGGGAGTACAGTCTAGCTAAAGACGTTAAACAAAGCGCTTCTTGGGAGGCAACCCAAGCTTTACTTACTTTTGTTTTCCTGTCTTTAGCTTGCTTTAGTTTGTTGTTTTTCAATTCTTAGTTAGTTGTTGTTTTACTTTGTAGGTTGTGGAGATGCCCTTCTTTGTTGAAATCCATGCTCCCATTCTGAGGAACTCCAACACACATGCTTTGGCTATCCAAGGAACTCGAAAAGAGCTCCATAAACCGGAGACAATGATTGTTCACTCTTACCCTGATACTTAATTTGTGCTTAATTCTGCAAACATTGGGGACAATGTTTAGTTTAAGTTTGGGAGTGGATGTGTTTATCTGTTGAGACTGTCCTGAGTATGTGCTGAATTGTTGATTGATCTTTTACATAAGTATGAGTATGATAGCCTAGGATGAGAGATAATTGGAAATCCTTGTGATTCTGCTGAAACCTGAGAGCATGACATGAATTTGAGTTAATTTAAAAATTTTCTTGAGTTTTTCCTGCACTATTACGCACATAGCCTGTGTTCTTGTAGTTTTGAAATGCTTAGAACAAAGTTATTAGGTTTAGAAGTTTGATGTCACCTCGATAGGTCTGAGAACTGATGTGAGAGTTAAACTGCAGGATAGGGTGAATAACAATATGAAATGCATGATCTGTATAATATGTGAAATAGTTTGTTCTTATTTTTTGTTTGCTAAAGAAAAAAAAAATCGTGAGGGCAAAAAGAGCTAACTTCACTGTGATCAGTTTGGCCACTCATTGAGCGAGTGCTCTGGGTAAGGGTCCCTGCAGTGGATGTGTGAAAGCTAGTGTCCTTGCACAAAAAAAATAATAAAAAAAAAGAAAATAGAAAAAGTGGCATCAAAAGAGTGATTAAGTGCTGAGTAGAGTTATTTAGTTCTTGAATGTGGGGAGGCTCAAAGATTAGTAATTAAGACCAGTGTAGGGGGAAGTTGAATGGAGAGCCTAATAAAGTTTATCCGGGCTTAGTAAAAATGAAGGGAACATAAGCTAATCACACACACAAGTAGGAACACTTAGGAAAAAAATTTAAATTGCTCGCTAAAGTGTTATGGTTGAGTGTTTCCTGTGATTACCAGATTTTCTCTTAAATCTTTGAGGCTTGAATCAAATATGTGTTTAAGAACAATCTAATGTTTAATTGCATTTTTGCTCTGACTAGCAAAAGTTTAAGTTTGGGGGTGTTTGATAGCACACAAAATGTGCTATCCTTAGGCTTAATTATTGCTAGTTTTATGATAATTTCAGGGCTTTTACGTGTTTAATTCGTTCAATTTCAGGTTAAGAGCTTAAACAGAGCTATTGGAGACAATTTGGATCACTCGGGATCAAAACGAGGCTATTTGGAACTAAATATAATACCATTTGGGAGAGAAAGGATCAATCCAAGCATGATGACCCGAGGTGATGGCGTTGCAACGCCATGCTTGCTGTTTGAGAGCGTTGAAGACCACTGCCGATAGCGTTGCAACGCTGCTTTGCAGCGTCGCAACATTATATCGATAAGGACGCACGCATGAGAAGCCGCACAGAGGGCGTCGCAACGCCAGATCGATAAGAGGCGCGCACTTAGGGTAGCGGCGTTGTAACGCTGCCCTCAGCGTTGCAACTCCATCGAGTCTTTCCTTATTTGCCACGCGTTTAGGGCACAGCGTTGCAACGCTGTTCCTAGCATTGCAACGCTGTGCCAACCATGCCTATAAATACAACATGATGCATTTGAGCAAAGGGAGCCGAATTTGGTAGAGTTTTGCCCTAATTTCGAAATACACTTTGTAAGAAGAGTGAAAAGAGTGATTTTGGGAGTCAAAGCATTCGTGGAGGTTCGAGATCGAAGACGGGAGCTCGGAGACGAAGGACCAGCATCGACACCTAAGTTTAATTTCCTTTTCTTTCAATTTGTAATAGCGTTCTAAGACGTTTTCTACTTGTTTAGTTTGATTTTCATGTGATTTAGAGTAGCTAAAAATTGTAGTTAGGATTTGATTTGCTTGTTATGACTTTATTACAATGTATTGAAGCATGTTTTGTTCTTATTTTTTATAATTAGTTCTTGACTTCTTAATTGGTTGATTTAAGTGGACTCGAGAGATAAAGCTTGAATTAGAGCAAAATTGTCAAAACTCTTAGAATTCTGGCATGAGAATGACTTAGAAATCTTAGGGAAACACATAAAGAAGTTGCTTAATGCCATGCATGTCGTAGGTTCATATGGAGACTATGAAGTTTATTGCATGTGTGAGGCTCACTAAGAATCGAGAGATTTTCTTGAGTATTTTACTTCTTGTTTATAATTTCATCTCATTGGTTCAATGCATGTGTTAGTTAGGTCTTTAATTTGTAAAATCACTTCCCATAACTCTATCAATTCGTGTCTCCACATGTTTGTTTGTTTGTTCGTATTTATTTCAACCAACTATCCATGTTATGTTTCTTTAGCTAAAATTGAGAATTAGTATCTTAGTAATTAATTAATCTAGAAATCTATTCCCGAGGACGATACTTGGACTCATAAATCACTATACTAAAACTTGACCCGTACACTGCGGTATTGCAATATAATTTTACGCAACAAAGAGAATGGTTTAGTGTATTAAGATGCAAAACCAAAATATGAGATATCAATCCGAAAATGTATCCTAATGCATTTATTTATAGTGAGCATTGGTGTAGGTAACTTTCTCCACCCACTCACCCACTATTTCCATAAATTGTGTATTATGCAAATCATATTCGCATAATGTACTAAAAAGTATCCTATACTTTATAATATAAAGTATCCTGTACTTTATAAATTGAGTCATATTCAATTTTAGATTTATTCTTTCTAATTTCCTATTGAGTTTAATATGAAACTATTTCAAATTAAAATACTTGGATAATAATCCAAATATAGCATATAGTTCAATATGAATCATATTCACATTAAACTATATATTATATCGATTATATAACATATAATCGATAAAACTCCCATTTACGAAATTGAACACTTCAAGTTTGCTCCAAAACTTTATACTCTGGATATATCCATGTTGTGCCAACGGAGGGATCTAATGGACCTACAGTTCATGAGCTCTGATGATACGTGTTTAACCGATCAAACTCTTAAACTGGTTGACCAACATTCATTAACTGCGAGTCACTCCATTATATACTCGTAACTGCACTCTCCTCATTGTAGGATAAGTTGTGTACATCGATTTAACCAATGTCCATGAGTTGACCCTTCACAGGTTGTTCATAATCACAGCTGAGTCAAATTATCGTTTTACCCTTGTGATCACCTATTGTTCCTTAAGTACCACTAATCCTCTAATGAACAACTAGTTTATGGTCCTACCATAAACAAAGTCCTTCTCAGACCAATGAGAGGGTAGGACCCCGTTGTTCAAGACTTGGATGCAACCCTTAAGAGAACAACCTATCTTAATTTCTTAGGTTGGGAACGAATGAATTCCATCTCGCGGAGTCAAGTTCCCAACTCCCCACGAGGTTTCATCCCTGAGAAGGTAGGCTTATTGAGTCGGCAACTCTGGTCACTCTCACCCATACTAGTCTAAGGACAAAACTTCGCAGACAGAAGTTCGTAACCCGCTCAGGATTCAGGTCGAGTCACTAATGGTCATCTATAAACTATTACAACTAATCTGTTAACAGTGTTACATCAGTATGTCAGTCTTGTACGAATTCTTCGCACAGGATGACCCCACTCGCATGTCAACTACATGAATGGGTTGGATCGTCTCGTTTGTATCAAATACAAATTCTTCTAAGTCTAAAAGGCTATCCTGCTTTTCATGGGCACAAGAGAGAGAATTATTTTTGGTATTTTTGTTTAATGAAATGAAATAACAAAAATCAAAACAAGACTCGTGAGTATAGGACAAATGGTTATAAAAAATAAAGTAAATTTCTGGGGATAAAAGGAAAAAAAACTTCTCAGCCTCTAACTCTATCACCTGGATTTCCTCTGTGGAAGTAATTATCTCACCAATGTCTACCTCACTAACCTGATCATGGTGTGCCTCAATCTCCCCCAAACTATCCTCACTAACATATTAACAAATCCTCCTAGGTGGCACCTCCTAAGTGGTAAGGATAAGAAATTGCTCCTGTAAGGTCTTAAGGGAAATTACTAGTTGATTAAGATATTAAGCTCTATCTTGTACTATTTCCCAAAGTCCTACCACCTCAGTTTCTAACCTATCCAACCTCTCTAATTCATTATGAACCAAATTTTTAATTTTCAATTCTAAGGTATATTCCATTAATTGGTCCATAAGAGAAGAATTTTCTATGGGTTGGTCAGGGTACAAAAAATTATGGTCCCAAGTGTCTAAATAACTACCATCATAAGAATTTTTATCAATTTCAGGTACAAAATGGTAAAAATTAAACATATGGTAATCAGAGAAATCATGATGCACATACCTAGGGTCCTGAGAGGGACAATAGAATGGTGGAGAATCAAAATCATGTAAAGTCATAATTGAAAAATTAGTAATTCAGATCAAGACTTTTACACAATATCCACTTGAAACCAAAACAATGTATCAAGACTCAAAACACACAAAACTAAAATAAAACAAATAAGGAAACAAACAAGCACACAAAAACAAATAAAGAAAAACACACAAACAACTTTTAATCTAAAATCTCGAATTTTCTCCTAATATTAATTAATCTAAATAATCGGTATTCCCCAGCAACAGCGCCAAAAACTTGTTACTTATAATTTTGATTATGCAATACCGCAGTGTACGGGTAAGGTTTTAGTATAGTGATTTAAGAGTCCAAGTATCGTCCTCGGGAATGAGTTTCTAGATTAATTAATTACTAAGATACTTATCTTTAATTTTAGCTAAAGAAACAAAACATGGATAGGTGATGAAAGTAAAAACAAACAACAGACTAACATGTGGAGACACAAATTGATAGATTTGAGGAAAGTGATTTTACACGTTAAACGCTTAACTAACACATGCAATGAACCAATGAGATGAATTTATAAACAAGAAGTAAAATACTCAAGAAAACCTCTCGATTCTTAGTGAGCCTCGCACATGCAATAAACTCCATAGTCTCCATATGGACCTACGACATGCACGACATTAAGCAACTTTTTTATGTGTTTCCCTAAGATTTCTAGGTCATTCTCATGCCAGATTTCTAAGGGGTTTAACAACTTTGCTCTAATTCATGTTTTATCTCTCGAGTCCACTTAAACCAACAAATTAAGAGCTAAGAACGAATTGCCAAAAATAAGAACAAAACATGCTTTAATTCATAGTAAGAAAGTCTTAACAAGTAAATAAAATCCTAACTACAACATTTAGCTACTCTAAATCACATGAAAATCAAGCTAAACATGTAGAAAATGTCTTAAAACGATGTTACAATCTGAAAGAAAAGGAAATTAAACTTATGTGTCGATGCCGGTCCTTCGTCTCCGAGCTCCCATCTTCGATCTCGAACCTCTACGGATGTTTTGGCTCCCCAAAACGCTCTTTTCTTTCTTCTTACAAAGTGTATTTCGAAAATAGGGCAAAAATCTACCAAATTCGGCTCCCATTGCAAGAAGAATTAAGGTTGTATTTATAGGCATCAACGGTGCAACGTTGCAACGCTAGGGACAACATTGCAACGTTGTACCCTAAACGCGTGGTAAATATGGAAACAGTCGGCAGTGTTGCAACGCTAGTTGCAACGCTGCTACCCTAAAGTGCGCGCCCCTTATCTATCTGGCGTTGCGACGCTGCAAGGCAGCGTTGCAATGCCCTCTGTGCGGCTCCTCATGCGTGCTTTCTTATCGAGATAGTGTTGCGACGCTGCAAGGCAGCGTTGCAATGCTATCGCCTGGAGTCTTCAATGCCTCTAATCAGCAAGCACGGCGTTGCAACGCATTGCATGGCGTTGCAACGCCATCGCCTGGGTCTTCAAGCTTGGATTGATCTTTCTACTTCTAAATGATGTTATTTTTAGCTCCAAACAACCTCGTTTTGATCCCGAGTGATCCAAAATGTCTTCAATTGTTCTGTTTACGCTCTTAACCTGAAATTGAGTAATTTAAACACGTAAAAGCTCTGAAATCATTACAAAACTAGCAATAATTAAGCCTAAGGATAACACATTTTGTGTACTATCACCCTTACATTGAACGATTGAATGAAAAGTATAAATCTAAGTGCCAAAATTGAAAACGTCTAAATTGCAAACCGTTCATGCATCACATGCAAAACAGTAAATCCCACCTCGTTCTTGAAAAATCCAGAACATAAATCAAGAACGCAATTGGGCTCTGATACCAATTGAAGGGAATCGAATCCCGTATCGGAAGCGATAGTGAATCGCACGTTCTTAATTTCGTTACAAAGATATGAATCAAGAACAATTTAACTAAGATTAAGCATATATTAACAAGATGGACAACAAGATTTATACCTTTGAAGAACTCTTTCTTCAAGTGCTCCTTCTCCCACGTTCACGATCTCAGCAACACGAACTCGAACGATCACCGACACTACCACCGGATCTTCTCCGTTGTTCTCTAGGTGAGGGAGGAAGGTGGGTTCACTTTAGGTGAGATGAGATGTTTGTGAGAGAGATTGTGTTTTGGAACTTTTTCAACAACACAACAAATGGCACACTAGGGTTTTCAAAATCTTTAATTGCTTCAATTGCCTTACCTAGTTGCATCTCATGCAACTATATATAGGGAAATGGGATGAAAATTACCATCTTATCCCTCTTATATTCTCCCACTATTATATGGTTTATATGTGAATCTCACATTAAAACCATATATTATATCAATTATATCATATATAATTGATATAACACCTCATGTATGAAATTGAACACTTCAATTTCATGCCTAACTTTATACCCTCAATATTACCATGTTGAGCCAACGGAGAGACCTAATGGACCTACAGTTCATGAGGTCCAATGATGTGAGATTAACTGATCAAACTCTTTGATCCAGTTAATCAATATTCATTAACGACAAGTCACTCCACTATAGACTTGTAGCTGCACTCTCCTCACTGTAGATTATATTGTGTCCACTGATATACTCATTACCCATGAGTCGACCTTTCACAGGTTTTTCGTAATCACGGCTGGGTCAAATTACTGTTTTACCCCTGTGATTACCTCTTTGTTCCTTAAGCACCACTCATCCTCTAATGTGAACAACAAGTCTAAGGTCCTAGCATAGACTCATACCCTCATAGAGGTCGGGGCCCTATTGTTCAAGACCTGGAGTCAGTTCTTAAGGGAACAACCTATCTAATTTCTTAGTGTAGGAATGAGTGAATTCCATCTTGCACAGTTAAGTCCCCAGCTACCTACGAGGTTCTGTCCCTGAGAAGTTAGGCTTATTGAGTTGGCTACAGGCCACTCTCACCCATACTAGTTTAAGGACAAACCCCTATAAGCAGGAGTTCTTAACTTGCTCAGGATTCAGGTCGAGTCACTAATGAGCATCTATAAATTATCAGTCGTATCCTGTTAACGGTGTTATATTGATTAGACTTAATAATTTGCAGTCCGGTCTTGTATGAACTCTTCATACAGGATGCCCACACTCGCATGTCAACTACATTAATGAGTTGGATTACCTCATTTGTACTAATTACAAAGTGGGCCGCATCCATGGTGTTACCAGAATAAAGTTTCCAACCTTATTCTTATACCATAGACCATTTAGGTTATATTCTTGAACACAATCCAAATAGTGTCCACGACACTGATGTTCAAGATATATTATAACCTTGGAGCTTAGTTTATTGGATTTATAGACCAAGAATATAATTTTATCAAAACAAATAACCCTTTATTTGTTTGATCAAAATTACACAAGTTTAGGGCATAAATCCCAACACTAACTGCACCGTGGCTTCACCCACCAATACTGCAATTTCAGCTCGAAAAAATATGTCTGTATCTCTACTCGGTCAGTAATCTGAGCTGAAGTATGAACTGGCTTCCTACTAAGAGCATCTGCAACGACATTTGCCTTATCGGGATGGTATTGAATATCGACATCATAGTCTTTCACCAGCTCCAACCATCTGCGTTGCCTCATATTTAACTCTTTCTCGGTGAACAAGTATTTCATACTTTTATGATCTGTAAATATCTGAATCTTTTCACCGTACAAGTAGTTTCTCCAAATCTTTAGTGCAAGAACTACAGCTGCCAACTCCAAGTCATGAGTTGGATAGTTTCGCTCGTGAGTCTTCAGTTGTCGGGATGCATAGGCTACTACTTTACAATGTTTCATTAACACACAACCCAAACCCTTCTTAGAAGCATCACTATAGATCACAAAACTTCTTGTTCCCTCAGGGACCGTAAGGATCGAGGCTGACACTAATCTCTGCTTGAGTTCCTGGAAACTCGCCTCACATGCGTCATCCCAGATAAATGAGTTACCCTTGCGCGTCTGTTGAGTCATAGGCATGGCTATCCTGGTGAAATCCTACACAAAACGTCTAGAATAACCTGCAAGACCCAAAAAACTGCGTACCTCTGTAACGGTGGTCGGACGAGGCCACTGCGTGACTGCTTCCACCTTCGTAGGATCAACAGAGACCCCTGCTTTGGACACCACATGTCCTAGAAAGGATATTTGTCTGAGCCATAACTCACATTTAGAAAATTTTGCATACAACTCATTCCTCCTCAGCATTAATAAAACTTTCCTCAGGTGTCCTTCGTGTTCCTCATCTGACCCGGAGTATATAAGAATGTAGTCAATGAACACAATCACAAACGTGTCCAGAGATTCCTTGAATATCCTGTTCATCAAGTCCATGAAAGCTGCAGGAGCGTTGGTTAAACCAAATGGCATCACTGTGAATTCGTAGTGCCCATAACGTGACCTGAAGGATGTCTTGGGAATGTCTTCATCTCTGATTCTCAATTGGTGGTATCCTGACCTTATATCGATTTTTGAAAACACAGCTGCCCTCTGTAACTGAACAAATAAATCATCTATTCTAGGAAGGGGAAACTTATTCTTGATTGTAACTTTATTCAGTTCTCGGTAATCTATGCACAGGCGCATAGATCCATATTTCTTCTTCACAAACAGCACAGGGGCTCCCCAAGGTGAAACACTAGGACGTATGAATCCCTTGTCTAGCAAGTCCTGTAATTGTAATTTAAGTTCTTTCAACTCTGTTAGTGCCATCCTATACGGGGCCTTGGATATTGGAGTTGTCCCTGACTCTAGTCCTATGTTGAAATCCACTTCCCTAACAGGAGGTATCCCAGGGAGGTCCTCTGGGAATACATCAGAAAATTCATTCACTACTGGCACTGACGACATCGAGATATCAGTACACCTCGCATCTACTACATAGGCTAAAATACCCCAAGCCCCTTGGTGCATTAATTTCCTGGCCTTAAGGACAGAAACTACCTTAGGCCTACTTCCCATTAACAGGCCTCTGAACTTGTAACGTTGTTGGTCAGGAGGAGTGAATACTACTTCTCTACTAAAACAGTCAATACAGACATGATTCTAAGCTAACCAATCCATGCCTAATATCACATCAAAATCTGTCATGTCTAAAACCACTCAATTTACTTCTAATTCACGATCTGAGATAGTTAAACTACCATCTTTAACTTTCATAGTGGCCAACATGCTTACCCTCGTAGGGGTAGAAACAAACAAAGCATACTGTAACAGTTATAACTCTAAATCAGCCTGACTCACGAAGGATGCAGAGATAAAAGAATGAGTAGAACCAGAATCGAATAATACGAAGGCAAGATGCCCAAGTAATGAAAGTGTACCTGTAACCACGGAGTCTGTATTACTGGCATTCTTACTAGTACTCGCATAGGCTCTCACTTGCTGTATCACGGGCTTAGCAGTAACCCCACTATTGGCACCATGCGGTTGGCTACCACTGGTTTTATTTGGGCAACTATCGACTCGGTACCCTTCCTTTTCACATCTAAAACAAACACCAGTTCGGGCCAAACACTTACCCTAATACTGCCTACCACAGTCCTTACATTGTGGCTTGCCTCCACTGTTAGTTCCTATCTTGCTGAACTGTGGTCTTTGTCCCGAATATGAACACAAATTACCTGACCCATGAGGTGTACGCTGGGTGCGCTAGGAGCTTGAATTCGTCTGATCCCATTTCCTTTTCTGGTTTGACGGGGGTTTACCTGGGTTAACCACTACCTGTTGCACAATCTGTGTCTGGACCCCAATTAGCTCAGCCACTCTCACTGCAGAAGCATAATCTGGAGGTGACAGTGCCTGTACAGCCTGAAATATTCTCATCTAGACCCATAATGAAACGTTCTGTTTTCTTTGCTTCTGTATCCACTAACTCGGGAGCAAAACGTAACAGTCTAGTGAATTCTCTATCATATACCGCAACTGCCCTCTTGTTTTGACAAAGTTGCTGGAATTCTGCTTGCTTCCTATAACGAGCTGCGACCGGGTAAAATTTCTGCCAGAATGCCTCTTTAAATAAATTCCAGGTGATCGACCCTCCATTTGTGTCTATGGTCCTCTGAGCGGACTCCCACCACAAATAGGCGTCGTCTCTCAGCATGAAAGCTGCACAAGACACCCTCTGGTCTTCTGGGCAGTTCATCAGTCTGAAAATGGTCTCGATGGAGGATAACCACAATTCAGCCACAGTGGGGTCACTAGAGGATCCATCAAAAGATCGTAGATCATACTTTCTGAAATCTTTCAGATACCGGGACTCTACAGTTGCATCATTCCGTACCTGACTTGCTTGGGTCAACTGGGTGGCCACTGTAGCTCGTACCAGGGCTTGCATCGCCTCTACCATCATGGTCGTGACATTGGGGTTACCCTGATCCGCTGTTGGGGCTACTATAGGGGCATCTCCTTGGCGATCCGACTGATCCTGTGGGAGGTCTGGCATGGGTGGGGTGATCTCTTCCTGATTTAGTGGCATCTCTAGTGGTGGATTATCGTTTCCTTCTGTCCTCCTACTTCTACCACGTCCCCTACCTCTTCCTCGTCCTCTAGGTGGCATTTTTTTTCCAATACTACAACACAGAGGATTTTTAATTCAGTCTCATCATCTCTTAATTGTAAGTCATGATCACGTTTAAATCTTTAGTTCAGTCTCACATATAAAACATGTTCGTATTACAATAACTTATTGTACTTATAAATCTTAGAAGCGTACTTGGCGGTGATCGGAACTTGTTACTCAACCATGGGACTACTCTGTGCTTACGATGTAAGCAAGTCTACAGAACCATTAACCTAGGGCTCTGATACCAACTGTAACGCCCCTAACTTTATTAACTCGGCTCCTAGGGACACTACTAAACATGCATGCATTTTAAGGTCAACAAATAAAGAAAGGACAATTCAAACTTTGAAACATAATTAAAACAACTTTAGGGATCCCAAAATAACAAAAACATTTAAGTAACGTCAATAAGTTGGCCAACTTTAAAGCCTAGAAGCGATTACTGAAAACAACATCTTTTAACAACTAACTGTCAAAATAACAAAGAATGCAGAAAAATCATGACTAAGTCTCCATGGTGTTGGTAACGCGTACCCATCACTCGCCCAGTACGCCCTTGCCTTTACCTGAAAATATTTTTAAAACAAAAGGGTAAGTATTATGAAATAATACCCAGTAAGTGACCTCGCTACCGAGGTTTGGGACATGCATACACATACAATCATGACTTTTAAACATTACATAAAACTTCCACATACGGGACCTAACACTTTCTCATAATAATCATAACTGAAATACATGACTTTCTTTTAATTTAAGTGGCCAATTGGTCATCCTGAGTCTTTACATTTTGAGTCCCTCACATACCCCTATAGTTTGAGTCCCTCACAGAGCCCTATAAGTTTTGAGTCCCTCACAAACCCCTATATGTTTTGAGCCCCTCACAGACTCCTATAAGCTGACCCATAGGGTCTCTAATGCATGTTTAACCATGCATAAACCTCAGGAGACCAATTGACACGCTTTCCTTTACTAACATTTCATGGCATACATACAATGCATGAGGTCCCATATGTCTATCAGGACTATAATGCACATATCATGGAAGTCAATAGACTAACATACATGGCATGACTTTCATAACTTGACGGAATTAATGCTTTAAAACATAATCGATTTCGAAAGAATTAAACAATGAAATACTTCTGAAATCAGATAATAAATTTTGTTTTCCATTATCCCATTTTAGAAAAATTTGGCACAAGGTCCCTTACCTCAAACTTTGATCCAAAAACTTTACTTCTAATTCATAAGATAAGGGTCTCTTTCAAATAACCTGTAAATCAAGAAATCTTCTAAATCATCATCCTACCATAAAACTCTTCCAAATAATAAAAGTTTACGTACATGAATGTCTATGATTCGCAACCTCGTTCCAATTACCTTAATTTAATGTAGAAGTCGAATGCCACTCAGCTTGTTCCAAATCTTGCAATTTTGACACCGAAATTCGGCTTGCTCCTAAAATAAATATCTCTCAATTCAAGTCCAATCTTTTCTAAGTCTCCAATAGCACAATGAATTTCAAGTCCTTCTTATCTATTTCGAAACTAAATATCAACACAGTAAGCTCACCGGGAAAAATGTAACGGTGGTGAGCGGCGTTGAGTGGTTGCTGTTCAGATGACACGTCGGCGCGGAGTAATGCAGCGGATGCCTTCCTTTTCCGGCGAGGACTCGACTGCTCGAAGGATGAGCTCCACGCTCCAATCGTCGGCAGCTTGTGGCTCAATCGTCAGTCAACTCGGTGCTCAAGCGGCGACGTAGGCGAGATCCACGAATGGTCGGCGACGTTGAAGACCTGGTAGCCGGATGACGAGTCGATGTGAAGAAATAGTCAGAGTGAGCAGGGCGTGAACGGATCCTGGTTGGCGAACGCGTGAAGCTCGCCAATGACGGCGACCCTGCAAAGATCGGTGGACTATGGCGTTGTCGACGTTCAGAGAATATTTGCTGCAGCGTCTGTTGGGATTGAAGCTACACACTCGGACTGCTTAAAGACGAACAACGGTGACTCATTGATCGACGGCGTGCAGTCCTTCTAATCGATGGGAGTCGAGAAGTCTAGGGTTTTTCGGCTGGGCAGTTGACGAGGGGGAAAGATGATCCTAGGGTTGCGTGCCTCTAAAAAATATTAACCCTAATCCTTCACTTAAATTCCAAATTTGCCCCTTAACCTAAATACTTATTAATAAGATTCCATTGGGTTCTCTTCCGGTGCAACAATAAAACCTAAGTTTATAAACTCTCAATTAAACAGTACTAAACAAAAATTCACGGTTCACGTTACAAAGGACACGAATTTCGCCTAATCAACCTAAAATATATGTTGTAAGAAAAGAAATACAAAGAAGATTGGTACCTGAGGTAACGGGTTATCCCAGAATCTATTTTCGAAATCTAATAACAATTAAGCCAAGTTATCACTAATGAAGGTCCAAATCAAGTTCGGGAGATTGAACTAAGTAGATCACACTAACTCTGGTGAGTGGCAGCGACACATGGAGTGTTGTTTTCGCTAGTTCTTTGGCGGATCAAATCAGAACCGATTAAAACATGCAAAAACTAGCCAAAAACTAAGTCTTTTGAATCAACCAAGGCAGTGGTTCGTTCTGATTCGTGTGTTGGACACGAATCGATTGTTCGGTGGTAGAGTATGGAGCTCAGTTGATCGACGAAATGGCACAGTTGCAGGCTCGACGATGCAAGGCGGCGACACATGGTTTGAAACGCAACAACGCAGCTTGTGACGGAGACACTGATTAAGCTTGGGCAGTGACTCGCGAGTGGTTCTAGGACTGCACGTACAGACCGACAGTAAGGAGCTAGCACTCGAGTGGTCGGTTGAAAGCTCCTTCAATGGAGAACCTTCTTTTCGTGATGCATGAGGGAGAAAGGAAAAAGAAAGTGAATAGTGTTCTAGGTTTTTGTGCCATATAAGTCAAAATGTTTTGAAACCTTATGTTCCATCTCCTTTTACCAGTTCACCCTCAATCTTTCATTTAATCTACAATTAAGCCACAAAACCCACTTTCTAAACATTAAATCACCATAATTTAAATGTTCAAATACAATTTATTTTTCAATTCAATTTTCTCTTCCAGCTAAATTTAATCAAGCACCAAAATTTTATTTAATCATCTAAAAATTCTACAAGAAATTTTAAATTAACCATTGATAATTCTCATTTATGAGAATAATTTGACTTTTAAACATAGTTATACTTATGTTTTTCTTCAATATTATTGGTCAAAATTTGAAATAAGTTGTGTTATTCACAGGAAGGTTAGAAAATCCAATAATAGACATTTTTTGTTGAAAGGAAAGAAAGCAAAAGTATAAGAGATTTCTCACTTCATTTTTTGTTGCAGATTGTGGGTAGATTGCAAATGCAATAGAATTGCATAGCATGCAATTGCATTTCTATTTAAATTCTAAAAAATCTCAAAAATACAGAAAAAGTAGGGATTTCCATGATTTTGGGAGATTTTATGTCAATTTTCTCCGAAAATATAGCAAGGAAAGTTGACTCATGAGGAGGGAAACCCTAGATCGTAATCCCTATATATTATGGAGGAAGAAGCCATCAAAGGAAGGTCGATTTGAAAGAATTTCTCATTTCAATTTTCTGGGATTTTGACTACTTTCTTTCAGCTTTTGTTTTTGAAAATTCTCATCTATTTCATCTCGTTCTTTTACCTTCCTGCCCGAGTTTCTTTTCCTCAATCCCATCATAACGAAAGTTGGTGGTGGTGTTAAATCTGAGCTCAATTTTGGAAGCTTTGGTTGAATTTATTTTATGGGTTTTTTCACTTACGAAGACAGCAAGGGTTACAATTTCTATGTTTTGTACTATCCTTTTAATTTAGTATAAGGTTACGATTCTTGTTATTTCCAAGTTCGGCGCATTTTTTCATTGAAAAGCTTTTAAGATATTTATGAATTAATTGAAGTTTGTTGGTTGTATTTTTATCATTGCTCATATTTAAATTTAGTTTTTTTATTAGCTCTCTTCTTTTTTGTGTAACTGAAGTATTTTAGAAAATTTTTTAAAAAATACATTTGAACCTAAATCGAGTTGCTCTCCTTCTTTTTGATTTCCATGATAGCCTTTAATTCAAGTTCATTGCATTTTATTAAATTCATCATGAGGAGTTAATTTTCCTTAGGGATTCAAGATGTGAATGCCCTAGAGGAAGGATGTAAAAGCTTCATAGCAAAAACAATTCAACTAAGTTTTAGACAGAGTTTGTTTTTTTCTGTTGATTTAATTATTGAGCAACCCTAGTTGGTCATCTAAACTTGTTTGTGGAGCTTAAGCTTAATATCGAAAGGGTTAAGTGAAACGGATGTCACAAGAGAAATGGAGAAAAAGGTTTAGACATAAGTCCTGAAACTTCGACCCTAGACATAGGGCGAGTGATAGCACACAAAATGTGTTATCCTTAGGCTTATACATTGCTAGTTTTCATGATAATTTTAAAGCAGTTACGTGTGTAAATCATCCAATTTCAGGTTAAGAGCTTAAACAGACCATTTGGAGATATTATGGATTACTCGGATTCAAATCGAGCCTTTTTGGAGCTAAAAATAACATCAATTGGAAGAAGAAAGAACAAATCAATCAATTGGAGTCGAGGTGAAGGCGTTGCAACGCCCTGCAGGGATTCAAAACGTCGTTGTCGCAGATTGTGAGCATAGAAGAGTCGTGAAGACGGCGTTGTAATGCTGCTTGCAGTGTTGCAATGTCAGATCGATAACAGGCACGCGTGTTAGGGTAGCGGTGTTGCAACGCTGCGCTCAGGGTTTCAACACTGCATATTTTTTCCTTATTTGTTCGGCGCCTAGGGTACAGCTTTGCAACGCTGCCCCTAGCGTTGCAACGCCGTGTCGATTTTATGTATAAATAGAGCACTTTGTACCCTTTTCAAATGGAACCGAATTTGATAGTTTTTAGCCCTAATTTTGAAATACTCACTCTAAGGAGAGAAAGAAGAGCATTTCTTGGGAGGCAAAGCATTTGTGGAGGCTCGAGATCGTGACGGGAGCTCGGGATCGAGGGACCAACATCGACACATAGAGTTCTATTTCTTTTTCTTTTAGTTTGTAACTTAGTTTTAAGACTATTCTATGACTTTAGCTTGTTTTTATGGTGATTTTGAGTAGCTAATTGTCGTAGCTAGGGATTGAATAACATGTTTTGAATTTATTTAAGTATGTATTGAACTTTGTTGTGTTATTTATTTTTGGAAATTCATTATTAAATTCATCGATCTTGTTGGTTTAAGTGGACTCGAGGGAAAGAAGCTTAGATTAGAGCAAAGTTGCCAAAACTCTTAGAAATCTGGTACGAGAGTAACTTAGAATTCTCTGAAAAATATTTAAGAATTTGCTTAATGTCGTGCATGCTTTTAAAATTCATAAGGATTTATCGTTGTGCGCGAGGCTCACCATGGGTCGAGAGATTCTTTTGAGTATTTTTACTTTTTGTTTATAAATTCACAACTATAGTTCATTGTATGTGTTAAATAAGGAATTAACTTGTGAAATCAATTTCCCTACAAATCTATCATATTCGTGTCTCCACTTGTATATTTACTTTTCATTATATTTGTTTCCACCTTTATCAAAGTTTTATTGTTTTAGCTTAAATTAAGACTTAGTATCTTCGTAATTAATCAATCTAGAAACTCATTCCTGAGGACGATACTCTATACTCAAATCACTATATTAAAACTTGACTCGTACACTTGCGGTATTACAATATCAATTTACGCAACAGTGAGACTCTAAACCCCTGGAGTTGTAAGGCAATTCACCTACGTTAGATTAGCCATAGACATATAGGTTTAATCACTTAGTCTCCTAAAGATACTTCAGAGAAGGTCGAATAGGAGTAGAACTCGATTTACTTAGTTTGAAGTTAGTCAGAATTACAAATGTATTGCAAGTGTATTGCAGTTGCAGTCCATGCAATTGCATTGTCTTTCCAAAAGGGCATGAGCATTCTTGAATCCCTTAACTTTCCACTATCTTTTAATCCTTTTTACTTTAGTTAAAATCACCCAACAACTATTTTTGTGTCTTTGGTTACCATTAATTGCACTCGTTAACAATTTGTGTGTTCGTAATTTTTGTTGAAATTCGTTTTGTTCGATACGATACTCTGGAATACTTCTTGTTTTATATTACTTCGATCACGTGCGCTTGCGTGCATTTTGATCAACCATACCCTAAGTTCTCGGGCATTACAAGAACAATTTGTGGAAACAAAATTTGTGAGTAAATGAAGAGAAAAGTGAGAACAAGTTTGGCTTTTTGTTTTGAGAGAAAAAGTTCCAACAAGCTTAAAAACATTAAAAATGTCTTCTAAAGCCTATTTAAAGGCTAAATCATGCAACTAAACTCATGTAAATGAAGACACATCAACTGGGATTGGTTTAGTCATCAAGTTGGGTGGCTAATTTGTGAGAAATCCATGAGATCAGTCACCAAAGCACCATCTTTTTATATTCAAGACTTTTCTTGACTTTTAAAGATAATCTTTAATTAATTTTAATTGAAATTAATTCAAATAATTAATTTTAAATAAAATTAATTAAACATTTTAATTTGATTATTTAATTTAATAACTAATATAAAATTAAATAATTTCACCAATCCGACCTCTTTCAAAACCGATGGTTTGAACATGAATCTCTATTCATGTATAAAAACCAAACCAAAATACGAATCATATACATATTAGTAATATTTAATCATATTTAAATATTTTTCAACTCTCTCTATAATATAGTTTAATTCGTAACTAAGCTATATCGCATATAATTAATGCTCTCTATCTAAATCGAATTTGAACAATTCAAATTCCCTCATCATACTTTTCTAAGGTTTAGTCCGATATTAGCTAGTAGGGGGGCCTAATGGACCTACAGATCATGAGCTCCAAAGATCCGAGATCAACCAGCTAAACTTTTTAACCTAGCTAACCAACATTAGTTAACTGTTGGGACACTCCACTATATCCCAATAGTTTCACTCTTCACTATAGATATATTTTTGTCCACTAAATATAACCATGAATAGTAAGTTAATCCTTCACAGGTTGTTCATAATGAGAACTAGGTCAAAATTATCGTTTTACCCATGTAATTACCTCTGGTTCCTTAAGTCCCACTGATCCTTTAATGAACAATTTGTTTGTGGTTCAACCACAAAACCAAATCCCTCTCAGGCCAATAAGAGGGCGGAGCCCCTTGTTCAAGACCTAGAGTCAGTACTTAAGGAAACAACCTTATCTACTAACCCTAAACGGGTAGGAGTGAATTCCTTCTGGTAGGACTATATCCCCAGCTATTTATTCGATCTTATCAACACTAACTCCATTTGCTGAAACAACATGCCCTAAAAACACTACCTGATTCAACCAAAATTAACACAACGTAACATTGACAATTACTATACATACGTAAGGGGCCACTCTACTTAAGTCTCTCTTGGAAACTCAAACAGATAAGAGCAACACAACCAAAAACATTCCTAATGATGGTTTACACAACCACAACCTCTAAAGCACACACAAACATAACTACATAGTCCCAAAAAAAACTACAATACATATGGACTTGTTATACAACCCCACCCACGTACAAAATATAAAGCTTGTGGAGCTTCAAGCAAACTATGGCAGGATGTCAAGCACCATGAGCTCGATTTCTACCTAAAAAGTTTGAAACATTGAAAGAATGAGCTATGAAGCTCAGTGAGTGACTGAGTTTAAAAACTATTAACTCGTAAATCATATACCCTGACAGTCTATGAGCATATGGATCTGTAATCAAGCGTTAAATATAAATGTGTAATCATAATATATTTTTTCAGAAAACCAACAAGTATGTCATTAAAATCTCGTAAGACATATCGATAATATTAACCCTTATAAAACATATGACAATCTACGTTGTGTAGGGCACGCCCAGTACAACCAACGTTTACTCTACGATGTAGTGGGGCCCGCCCAGCACTCCCATCGTCTTTGTCGTAGTGGGGCCCGCCCAACACTCACGACAGCATTGTTGTCACGGAGTACACTCAACGTCGACAACAGAAAATGACCTATGTACTCACGTTACTATATACCTCGGGCTCAATATCTCAGTCATTTATTCATTCGAGTCTTAGAAAAACACATGAAAATACTTGAACATGCCTTCTTATCTTTTCTTTCCTAAAACTCAAGCTTACTCAACTTGTTCATGAAAACTGGAAATCTTTAAATAATACTTGCTACTACATGCTTGCTTGAAATCATAACATTTCTACTAAATTTCAGTAACCAATAAACATATGCTCAAATATAAATTTCATTTGGAAATCTAACCTCAAAACGAGCACTTGAAATCATTTCTGGGAAAACATGTATGCTCATAAGTATGTGTTCAAAAGAAAACATAAAATATTTAAGCCATTTCATTCTAGGAAAACCTTATATTTCCTTAAGCATAATTCAAGCATAAAAATCGTTTTGGAGGTTCGTTTTGTCACTCACAGTGTTAGAACTGTTGGGATTTGTGCCCTAAAACTCGTAGTTTGTAATTATGTTCTAATTAATGTAATAAAGTGTTATTATTTCAATAAAGTGTTATTGTTCCTTATCTACGAGTTTGCCTTCATTTAAAACCCTAAATCCAATAAACTAAACATCCAAGGCTGTTAAATGAATCTTTAACTGAATGTAATGTACTTAACTTAGCAAGATGGAATTCACTCCTTCCCGCCTACTAGGGTAAGTAGAGGAATGTTCCCTTAAGTGGTGTCTCCGAAACTTGAACAAAGGGCCCGACCCTCTCAATGGCCTGAGAGGGACTCTATTTGTTGGTAGGACCACAAACAAATTGTTCATTAGAGGAGCACTGGTACTTAAGGTACAAGATGTAACCCAGAGGTAAAACGATAATTTGACCCAGCTGGTGTTACGAACATTCGTGAAGGATTGACTTGCTGTTATTGATCAATATCCATGGACACGTAAATATATCTCGCGGTGAGAAGAGTGCAAATGTGGGACTTTAGTGGAGTGTTCCCACGCTTAACGAATGTTGATTGGGAGGTTAATGAGATTAACCGAGCAATCTCGTGATCGTTGGAGCTTCTTATCCGTGGGTCCATTAGGTCCACCTTCTAGCTCGTAAAGGGTTCTTAGATCATTTGAATTTGAAGTGTTCAAATTCATTAGGGAATATATTTAATGTATTATTATATAGTTTAGGAACTATATATTATAAATTTAATGTGAATATGATTCATATTAAATTATATGAGAGAATTGAATATTTGAAAGAGTTCAAATATTATATTAAATGTGAATGTGATTCACATTTACAAACTATAGGATAAAATTTAATGTGCACCAGATGTACATTAAAACTATAGGTTAATGATTAAATGTGATTTAATCATATACATATAATCTATTTGATATATAAGATATTCAAATTAATTAATTGAGAATTAATTAATTATTTAATAGGTTATATATGTTTTAATTAATTATTTAATTAATTAAAAGAGGGGAACATGTAGATGACACGTTCCCCACTCACCAGTTTCTTCTCCACTCCCTATCGTTAAGTGTAGGGAGTTGGAAGAAGCAGATGATCGATTTTTGCATAATCAAGCAATTGGAGAATTGCTGAAAAAAAAACTCTCTCACTCTCAAATTCCCTTAATCTTCCCAACTGTTGGAATCCTTCCCACATAGGAAAGATCTAAGCATTCAGAGATATAGAAGGTTTTCCAATTGGTGGTGTCTTACTTGGAAAATACAGAAAAGTTCTACTATTTTGCTGAAAAGCTTGGAGCAAGGCGTTGCTGGAGAATTAGAAACTACAAAAGTATTCTTCTTCTTCCCTTTAGTTTAATAGTTAAACTTTAATCATGTTTGCATGTTTGCATTTAATCCATGTCTAATAGGATTAGAATTTCCATGCTTGTTCTGTTTTATTTATCAATGTACTGGTTTTTGTTTCAATTAAAACAATCAAGCATATTAACGATCCCAAACATGTTTCCGCTGCTCAAGGAGATTAGATCTCCATCAAGAACTAGAACCTTGGCCGGTAGACTCGACCTATTTCCTCTTGGTCTGCCAAACAAACCAAAATCAAGCATTAGAACCTCGAGCCCATGAATTTTAACCTTAAGATTACAAAACCCATTATATCTATTTTCCAGCATTCTACAGATTTTATACCCTGAATTCTGACACTCATAACTTTTTCATTACTTAGCCAAAAAGGATGTAATTTATACAAAACTCTTCCTTTTTTAACCCTCTAAAACTCATAAGAAGAAATGAAATTGAAATTCCCAAAGAATTTGTCCGTAAATATCTCGAAATCTACTTCCTTAAAAACAAACTTCTGCTATTTCCAGATTTGTTTTCCTGATCCACCCTGAACCTGACCTGAAATTTAAAGCATCTTCCAGTCGTTGTATACTCACGAGTTCTTCATGAAAGTTATGGGAAATTTAATAAAAGCTTTCCAACCATACCTATTACAGCGTCTGATTCGAATCCTACTAATCAACACGACTCAAAAACTAGAGATTTCTCAGATTTGACAGCAAATTCTCTCCTCTGCCTTCCTCTTCACAAAGCAGTAACTTAAAGTCACAATTTGTTCGAGCTTATTTCACGAACTTTTTAAAATGAGTTAACTTCCAATAAAATCAAACCTAATCTCTTACCTCTTCCTGTGGACCCCAAAATGATCTAAATATCAGAACTGGGCAGAATTGATCATAAAATTTCCATGGAAGCTTGAATGATCTTTCTCCTTTCTTCTTCAACCTCAACACCAGAAAATTTTCTCCCTTCTTCTTCCTTCAATTCTCTCCTACAAAGCTCTGATTGTGTTTGTGAAAATGAGAAGGAAATGGGTTAAAAATCGGTTAAAAACAAACCTTAGGCGATGGTGGAGTCCATTTAAATTTTCTTTTCCTTTCTTTTTTTATTTACTTTCCCACTCCAACACTTGCTTTTTCTTTTCCTTTTTCTTTTTCTTTTTTTATAAAACAAAACAATCCAAAATTTTCATATTTCTTTTTCTTTTTTTTTTCCTAGGATTTCCAAAGCGAAATCTCGAGTTTACAAAGACCCACATAAACAACTCAAAGAATTCCATATAGTCTTTTTTAGAATGAATCCTCATGACACTACAGAAGAACAGATCAATCTGAGGGTTTTTCTATTTTCTCTTAAGGACCAAGTAAAAGATTGGTTGTATTTCTTACCATCAGGTACTGTCAACACGTGGAATGAGATGAAAAGACTTTCGCGGAAAAGTACTTTCCTGCATCAAGAGTTGCTTCTCTTAGGAATGACATTTATGGTATTCAACAAATGATAGGAGAATCACTTTATGAGTATTAGGAGAGATGCAACAGGCTCTGTGCCAGTTTTCCAAATTATTAAATCTCAGACCAACTCCTTATCCAGTACTTTTATGAAGGTTTGTTGCAGAATGGCAAAGGTATGATCGATGTAGCAAGTGGAGGAACATTGGTAAATAAGACTCCTGTAGAAGCAAGACAATTGATCCGGACCATGGAAGAAAATTTCCAACAATTTGGTACCAGAGGATCAGGAGGAATCTACCAGGTAAACGAGGTAAGCAAACTAAGAAATCAACTTTCTGAACTAACTTTTGTTGTTTGTTAAATTTCCTTAGGTAGAAATCAAAAGGATTTGACTGAGGAAGCAAATTCCATAGAAGGTTATCAAAGGCAGATGAAGTATGATCCCTACTCTAACACCTACAATCCTGGATGGAGGGATCATCCCAATTTTAGTTATGGTAATCATAACAATTAGCAAGGACAACTTTACCAAAACTTTAACAGACAACCTCAATCTACTTCTCAATAACAAGAATCATCAGACACATCTCTAGAAGATATGATGAAAGCTTTAACAACAAATGTTCAGATGTTGAAACAGAAAATAGGAAACATTGAGAAAGCTCAAGAGCAACAACAAATACAGGCAAACAACTGGGTAAATTAGATGACCCAATTGGCCATCACTGTAAAGAAGCTAGAAATGCAGAATTCTGGGAAACTACCATCTCAGCCTGAAGCAAACCCACGTGAGAACAATTGTGCAATCACCCTAAAAAGTGGGAAAGAGCTCCAAGTTGATGTAACTCCTCAGAACAAGGAGGAAGTTGAAAAGAAAATTTCTCCTGCTACAAAGAGTAAGTTAAGCTTTGACCCATCCTTGTATATAAATTTTCACCCTCCTGTAGCACCTTTTCCTAGTAGGTTGGCTAAACCAAAAAAGGAGGACAAAGATGAGAAAATTCTTGAAACATTCAGGAAGGTGCAAGTCAATATACCTCTATTAGATGCAATTAAACAAATTCCAAGGTATGCTAAGTTTTGTAATGAATTATGTACCAACAAGAAGAAACTGAAAGAGAAAGAACGAATTGTGGTAAGTAAAAATGTTTCAGCCATGCATAAAAGGGATATGCTAGAAAAATACAAAGACCCAGACATGTTTTCTTTACCCTGTATTATAGGAGATAAGAAAATAGAGCATGTTATGATAGATCTAGGTGCTTCAATTAATGCTTGTCTTCTTTCTATTTATCAAGAGTTGAAATTGAATGAACTCCAAGAGACCGACGTAATTATTCAGTTAGCAGATAGATGTAATATTCATCCCTTAGAAGTAGTTGAATAAGTACTAGTTCAAGTTAAGGATCGAATATTCCCTGTTGACTTTTACATTTTTGAAATATAAGGTAAATCTTCTTCTGCTAAAACTTCAATTTTGTTAGGTAGACAATTCATGAAAACTGCTAAACCAAAAATTTCTGTAGACGAAGGAACCCTATCAGTTGAATTTGATAGAGAAATTGCACAATTTAACATTTATGATACAATGAAATATCTTGATAATGTGCAATCTATTTCTTATGTTGATATCTTTGACTCACTAATTCAAGAATCTGTAATTGTTGAGTTAGATGATCTGATATTAGAAGACTCTAAGGAATATGATAAAGAATTGTCATCAACATCCTCTCATGAACCAATAAACTCTCAGGTTGAAATTTCTAGTAAGAATGACAAAATTATACCTACTATTGTGCAGGCACCAAGGTTAGAGTTGAAAGAACTTCAAGGTCACTTGAAGTATGTGTTCTTGGGAGATGCTGACACCCTACTAGTCATCATTTCAAAGGAACTTACAACAGAGCAGAAATAAAAATTAGTCATGACCTTGAAAGAACACAAGCTAGCCATTGGGTGGACACTTGCAGACATAAAAGGTATAAGCCCAGCTTTGTGTATGCACAGGAACTTTATGTATGCAAAGGATCTTTATTGAAAGGTGTTGCGTTCAATTTTGGATTTGCAATACCGCAGTGTACGGGTCAAGTTTTAGTATAGTGATTTATGAGTCCAAGTATCGTCCTCGGGAATGGGTTTCTAGATTAATTAATTATTAAGGTACTAATTCTCAATTTTAGCTAAAGAAACATAACATGGATAGTTGGTTGAAAGTAAAGACAAGCAAACAAACAAACATGTGGAGACACGAATTGATAGAATTGAGGGAAGTGATTATACAAGTTAATGACTCAATTAACATATGCAATGAACCAATGAGATGAATTTATAAACAAGAAGTAAAATACTCAAGAAAATCTCTCGATTCTTAGTGAGCCTCACACATGCAATAAACTCCATAGTCTCCATATGAACCTATTACATGCATGGCATTAAGCAACTTCTTTATGCGTTTCCCTAAGATTTCTAGGTCATTCTCATGCTAGATTTCTAAGGGTTTTGACAATTTTGCTCTAATTCAAGCTTTATCTCTCGAGTCCACTTGAATCAACAGATTAAGAAGTAAAAAACGAATTGCCAAAAATAAGAACAAAACATGCTTCAATTCATAGCAAGAAAGTCATAACAAGTAAATCTGTCACACCCCCTCCTGAACCACCTGCTAACTTAGCTCGGAAAGAGGCATGAAGCCAACAGACATTGCTCACCTCTTAACAATACCTGATGACCCTGTTCTACCTGATAAACATACTATGCTCGTATATGGTACACTTTAACATAACACAGCGAAAACTTGATAACTACTAAACATACATAGGGAGAAACATTTCTTAAGTCTCTCATTTGAAAACTTGAACGAGCAATAGCATCACAACTCAGAACAAACTACCAACCCACTGTTTATACAACCTATTATGCACAAACAACTATAACTACATAACGACTTGCTATACAACACCAGCCACATACAAACTATCAACTTATGAAACTTCTAGCAGACTATGGCAGGATGTCAGGTACCAGGAGCTCGATCTCTATCTGAAAATGCTTGAAATTGGAAAGTGTTTTTCTTGTAGTTTTAAGGTTAAAAATCATGAGTTCGAGGTTCTAATGGTTGAGTTGGTTTGTTTGACAGGCCAAGAGCAATAGGTCAAGTTTACAAGCCAAGGTTCTAATTCTAATACTGTGAGTGACTCTATCTTAGAACTATGCTTGACCTATGTTTTTCTTCAAGAACATAAGTGTTGATAATTACATCCTGTTTGAACTAGTTATGTATGGCTTCATAGTGTTTTCTAACATAAAGTTCATGATGGAACCTAAGCATGCTTTGAATTAGTTGTAACTATAAATCCAAGTATGAAAGTATGCTTTCCTTTAGAGAATGTTTTGTGTAAATCCACTTGGGAACATGTTTAGATGATAATGTGAAAATGTCAAGAAATTGTTGTATGTGTTATAAAGACATGATTTCCATGGTACACAAATTATGCCCTTGTTTGTGGTTAACCCCTAATACTGAAGAACATTCGAGAAGGTACTTAGGGGGGAATGAATCATGATATCCCGATACTGAAGGACAATGAGAAGGTATTCGGGTAGTAAATGGTTTTACCTTAATACTGAAGGACAATGAGAAGGTATTCGGGTAGTAAATGGTTTTACCTTAATACTGAAGGACATAGAGAAGGTATTAGGGAAAACCAAATGACCAAAGGTATTCCACGTGCACGTGTGAGAGAGAGAGGTATGAACCTTATTTGTATAAATGTAACTCTACCACCTCTATGGTTTGATGTGGTATCATGTCATGTGTTTTATTGTTATGAGCTTCTATATTATTGATCTATATACCCTCGATATGATAGTACATTTCGAGTTGTGTGCTATGCACAAGTGGTGACTTAAACCTGTAAATTGGAAGCATGGTTTGTTTATGTTTACAACAGATGTTAAGCTATTTTCTACTTATAATCTGCCATTATTATGATTCACCTGTGAGCTTATAATGTTTTAAAGATAGACACTCACTGAGCTTTTTAGCTCATTCTTTCAATTTTTCAAACCTTTTCAGGTAGAGATCGAGCTCCTGGTACCTGACATCCTGCCATAGTCTGCTGGAAGTTTCATAAGTTGATAGTTTGTACGTGGCTGGTGTTGTATAGCAAGTCGTTATGTAGTTATAGTTGTTTGTGCATAATAAGTTGTATAAACAGTGGGTTGGCATGTTCTGAGTTGTGATGCTATTGCTCGTTCAAGTTTTCAAATGAGAGACTTAAGAAATGTTTCTCCCTATGTATGTTTAGTAGTTATCAAGTTTCCGCTGTGTTATGTTAAAGTTTACCTTATACGAGCATAGTATGTTTATCAAGTAGAACAGGGTCATCAAGTATTGTTAAGAGGTGAGCAATGTCTGTTGGCTTCATGCCTCTTTCCGAGCTAAGTTAGCAGGTGGTTCAGGAGGGGGTGTGACAACTTGGTATCAGAGCAGTTAGCTCCATGGGAATGAGACAGGGCAAGTTAGCTCTGAGAATAAAGTAAAAAGTCATAACAAGTTATTGAGTTAGTTCAGAACGAACTAGTAGAGTATGGTCCAAATAAGGTTAAGAGTAAGTCCAGTTAGGGCTAAAATGTGAATAGTAGTCTAGTATTGTGTTATTGAGTTAAGAATTCATAGCATGTCTAATGTGTTGATATGTTATTGGAGTCATGCCACCACGTACTAGCAAACGACGTAGGCAGGATCAGGGCAGGACGCAGGATCCTACCCAAGGTCAATCTGAGAGGGGATCTAGTGCCCCAAGAGTCCAGACTGAGGCCAGAGAAGAGCAACATGTTAGTTCCTCACAAGAGGTAGGTAGTCCAGAGAGAGCAGGGCCAAGTTATCCAAAAAAAAAAAAGAGGCGTATAGAATAGAACGTCTGAAGAAATTAGGAGTCACAGTATTTCAGGGTTCCATAGATCCAGCTGATGCCGAGGTTTGGCTGAATATGCTACAAAATGTTTTGATGTAATGAGTTGCCCTGACGAACGAAGAGTCAAGTTAGCCACATTCCTGCTAGAGAAGGAAGTAGAGGGATGGTGGAAATCGATTTTAGCCAGACGGAGTGATGCACGTACTCTGGATTGGCAAACATTCAGAGGCATATTCGAAGATAAATATTACCCTAGCACGTATCGTGAGGCAAAGAGGGATGAATTTTTAGAACTGAAGCAAGGGCCACTTTCAGTGGCTGAGTATGAGAGAAGGTATACCGAGCTGTCACGGTATGCTGATGTGATTGTGGTATCTGAGAGTGACAGGTGTCGGAGATTTGAAAGAGGGTTACGTCTTGAGATACGAACCCCAGGCACAGGTATTGTTAAGAGGTGAGCAATGTCTGTTGGCTTCATGCCTCTTTCCGAGCTAAGTCAGCAGGTGGTTCAGGAGGGGGTGTGACAAAATCAAATCCTAACTACAATGTTTAGCTACTCTAAATCACATGAAAATCAGACTAAACATGTAGAAAACGTCTTAGAACGCTATTACAATTTGAAAGAAAGAGAAATTAAACTAATGTGTCGATGCCGATCCTTCGTCTCCGAGCTCCCGCCTTCGATCTCGAACCTCCACGAGTGTTTTGGCTCCCAAAAACGTTCTTTTCTCTCTTCTTACAAGTGTATTTCGAAATTAGGGTGGAAAATCTACCAAATTCTGCTCCCTTGTAATCATAAGGATATATTTATAGATGGAATCGGTGCAGCGTTGCAACGCTAGGGACAACGTTGCAACGTTGTACTCTAGGCAGCTGGAAAATATGGAAATAGTTGATGGCGTTGCAACGCTGAGAGCAGCGTTGCAACGCCGCTATCCTAACGCGCGCGCCTTCCTTTGATGTGGCGTTGTGACGCTGCAAGGCAACGTTGCAACGCCCTCTGTGCGGCTCCTCATATAAGCTTCCTTATCGAGATAGCGTTGCGACGCTGCAAGGCAGCGTTGCAACGCTATTGGCAGTGGTCTTTAACGCCTTTAAACAACACGCTCGATAGCGTTGCAACGCCATCACTTTAGGTCATCTTGCTTGGATTGATCTTTTCTCTTCCAATTGGTATTATTTTTAGCTCCAAATAGCCTCGTTTCGATCCCGAGTGATCCAAATTGTCTTCAAATGTCTTGTTTAAGCTCCTAACTTGAAATTGAATGATTTAAACATGTAAAAGCCCTGAAATCATTATAAAACTAGCAATTATTAAGCCTAATGATAACACATTTTGTGTGCTATCAAAAGGTGATGCTAAACCATCCCAAGAATCACAACGAAGATTGAATCCAACATTGAAGGAAGTAGTAATGAAAGAAATCGTCAAGCTCATAGAGGAAGGTATCATCTATCCAATCTCTGATAGCAAATGGGTGAATCTTATTCATGTATTTCCTAAGAAAACAGGTATGACCGTAGTTAGAAGTAATAACAATGAATTACTACTCATGCATGTTTCAAATGGTTGGAGGATATGCATAGATTATAGAAGACTGAATAAAGCAACTAGGAAAGATCCCTTCTCATTACCTTCATAGTTCAAATGATTAGGAGATTAGCTGGTAAACCATATTTCTGTTTTCTCGTTGATTTCTCTTGTTTCTTTCAAATACCTATTGCTTAGGAAGATTAAGAGAAAACTACTTTCACTTGTCCATTTTGAACTTTCGCCTACAGGCGTATGCCCTTTGGCCTGTGTAATGCTCCAGATACATTTTGAAGATGCATGATGAGTACCTTTTTTGATTACATAAAAAAATGCATCGAAGTGTTCCTCAATGATTTTACTGTGTATTGAGAGTCATTTGATGAATGTTTGCATAATTTGATTAAGGTCATGAAACGATGCATTAAAACTAACATAGTGTTGAATTATGAAAAAAGTCATTTCATGGCTAGCCAGGGTATAGTCTTAGGGCATGTAGTTTCTTCTATGGTGATAGAGGTTGGTAAAGCTAAAGTAGGTGTTATTTCTAACTTGCCCTACCCCACCAATGTTAAGGAGGTACGAGCTTCTTTGGCCATGCAAGTTTTTATCACAAATTCATCAAAGCTTTGTCTAAGGTAGCCCTATCGATGACCAATTTGCTTTAGAAAGATGTTACATTCGAATTTGAGAAGGAGTGCAAGGAAGCATCTAACTTACTCAAGGAAATCCTTGAAAGGATCATATCCCGTAGCGGAAGCATTTGATTTGCTTTTCGCCCACAATTACATTATGAAATTTTCACAAAACAGGAAATAAAAGTTAAGCATAAACGAAGAAAATGAATTTACCTTTGAAGACTTTTTCTTCTAGTAATCCTCCTCAACTAACCTTTCGATCTCGCAACGATCACAATCTTTAACCGATTACGAACACCTACACTAAGTCTTCACTGTTGTTCTCTAGGAGAGGGAGGATGGTGGGAGTTCCTTTTTGGTTTTGGGAGAGTTTTCTCTTTGAGACAACATTTAAGAATTGTGAGATAGCTTTTTGGTGTTTGGGGTTTCAAATCCAAAAATGAGACCATAAGCTTGAAAATGCATCCTACTGCATTTATTTATAGTGATCATTGGTGGAGGTAACTTCCTCTACCCACCCGCCCATTATTTCTATAAATGGTATATTATGCAAATCATATTTACATAATGCATACTACAAAGTATCTTATACTTTATAATAGAAAGTATCACATACTTTATAAATTGATTCATATTCAATTTTTCCTTTTTCTCTCTAATTCCATATTGAATTTAATATGAAACTATTTCACATTAAAATACTTGGATGATAATTCAAATATAGAAAATAGTTCAATATGAATCATATTCTCATTAAACCATATATTATATCGATTATATCACATATAATCGATATGACTCCCATTTACAAAATTGTGATGGAACACGAGACATACGCAGAGGAAAAATGATCTAATGACACTCTAATTGCATCTAACTTAATAGAAATTAACATGCAAACAAGCCAAAAAATTGTGAATTAAAAAGGGAAGAAAGTACAACCTTTGTAGCTTGTTATCTTCACGATCTCCTTGCCAAAGCACAAACCGAACACAAATCGGACCACCACTAGAGCTTTCCCGCTATCCTCTGGACTCAGAATCAAGTTGTGGGACCCGGTGAATGAAGGAATGAAAAGGAAGAATGAGAGGTTCAAAACTTTATGTGAGGAAAGGAAAATAAGTTCTTTTTTGTGAGACTTCCTTTGAAAAAACTAAAATTTCAGCAAAAGGAGCCCTTTGTTTTGAAAACAAACCTATTTTTAAAGCAATTACATGCATCAAATGCATGTCAAATCTCACCAAAATGCAACACCTCACAAAACACTAACTAAAGTGGGCTATGTGTCATTCTATAATGTTTACACATGGTCTACTTAAGTTAGTGGGATTGTCCAACAAAAATTTGGAAAATTTCACTAACTCTAGTCAAGGGTAAAATAGTCTTTTCATTTGGTCAAAGTCAAACTTTGACTTTTCCCGAGCCAAAAAGTCAGCCCTTTGACTTTTTACGATTTTGACCCTCTTGACTAGTTTTGACCTCCCGAACATGAATCCGCATTCATATTTTTAAATTTAAATCACATTTGAATATATTGTGTCATAAAAAACCAATAGTTATATCACATATACTTGTCCGTTTAAAACTACTTTCCTAATTCGAACAATTCGAATTAATCTATCATATTGTTATAAGTTTAATCCATATGAGTATGCAGGGGGACCTAATGGACCTACAGATCATGGGCTCTAACAATTCGAGATTAACCGGTCAAACTCTTTAACCTAATTAATCAACTTTTGTTAAATAACGGGTCATTCCACAAAATTCTCGTAGTTGCACTCCCCTCACTATAGATATATTTCTGTCCACTTGATATAACCGTAACAAGTAAGTTAATCCTTCACAGGTTGTTGGCTGGGTCAAAATATCGTTTTACCTCCGAGAACACTTCTTGTTCCTTAAGTCCCACGAAACCTCTACAGAATAATTGATTTGTGGTCCAACCAAAAAATTTAGTCTCACTCAGCCTAGTGAGAGGGTGGGACCCCTTGTTCAAGTTCCGAAGTCAGCACATAAGAGAACAACCTATCTACTATCCTTAGAGTCAGGTAGGAGTGAATTCTGTCTTGCACGCTATGTCCCCAGCTATCTACCTAGTCTTACCCCTGAAATGGGAGGCTTGTTGAGCCAGCGTTGTTGAGCTGCTCTCACCCATGCAGATATAAGGATAACCCCGAATAAACTGGAGTTCATAGTTAGCTCAGGATTGAGATCGAGTTACCTAGGTCATCAAAATTGAATTAGTCAATTTTATACAGTAAACGGTGTTAGAAAGCAAAAGTGATTAAGTCGTGGTCCAGTCTTATACAAACTCATTGCATAGGATGCCCCCACTTACACATCTCTATATGAACAATTCAGGATCACATCATTTGTACTAACTACAAAGTAGGACGCATCCATAGTGTCCCCAGAATAAGACACTCAACCTTATCCCTATACTATAGACCATTTCAGGCTATATACTCGAACTTGATCCATGTTTTATGTCATCACATCACATAAAGTTCAAGTCTACATTAAATAGCCTCGGGACCTTAGTTTATTGGATTCAAGATTATAACATACTAATTCAATAACAATTTTATCGAAAAAGATACACGAAAAATGTTTATCAATTACAAACTACGAGTTTTAGGACATAAAATCCAACAAACTCCCACTTGGACTAAAAACTCCTAGTGGAATATCACAATGTTTAATTTAAGTGAGAAACATATGAGTACAATAAACAAATGAATATAATGAACTAGGGCATATACCCAAAAGTTCTCCCACTCGTCTTAGTTTACTAACTTCGTAGACTTAGAGACTGTAGGTGACCTTCAAACACTTTAGTCGTGAGGGTCTTTGTAAAAGGATCAACAATGTGAGCTTCTTGGTTCTCTTGAATTTGCAACTGCACCACTGTTATCACAATATAGGGTGATAGGCAGATGCATATTTGGAACAATTTCCAAATCTTTCAAGAATTTCCTCAACCATACTGTTTTCTTTGCTGCTTCACATGCAACTTACATATTCAACTTCCATTGTGGAGTCTGCAATACACTTTTGCTTCACACTTCTCCACACTACTGCTCCTCCATTCAGAATGAACATTGATCCCGATGTGGATTTTCTTTCATCTTTATCGGTCTGGAAATCAGTGTCAGTGTATGCAGTAAGGATCAAATCCTTAGCACCATACACGAGCATGTAGTTCCTTGTTCTCCTAAGATACTTATGGATATTCTTAATGGCAGTCCAATGATCATATCCAGGATTGGACTGATAAACCCAAGTAACGGTCAGGCTGATGAACAACCCTCCCACTACGTTGAGGTATTCTCAACTCTTGAGAATGATGTGACTGACTAGATGTACTACTTTTATTTACTACTTTAGTAGATGAACTAGCTTTATCTGTAGCGTCCTTGGAAAGTTCATTTAATACTAGTCTACTGCGAGGTTGACGACTTCTGATATGGTATTCCTCTAAGAATATGACATTTGTCAACACAAACACCTTATTCTCTTCAGGATCATAAAACAGACCACCTTTTGTTTCTTTTGAATAACTTACAAATAGGCATAACTTTGAACGACGTTCTAATTTTTTTAGGATTTTGCACCAACACGTGTAGCGGGCATCCCTAGATCCTAAAGTGACGTAAACTGCCTTTACGCCCTTTCCATAGCTTATAAGGTGTTTCTAAAACACTTTTAGAGGGAACGTTATTCAAAATATAGACAACAGTTTCTAATGATGTCCTTAAAAGAAATCAGGTAACTTAGCAAATCTCATCATTAAGCGAACCATGGCCAACAAGGTTTTGTTTTTTCTTTCAGATAAGTCGTTCTGTTAAGGCATATTAGGTGCAGAGAGCTGTGACTTGATTCTGTGTTCTATCATATAGTCCTGGAATCTTAAGTCCATGTACTCCTCACCTCGATCTGATCGGAGTATCTTAATCGTTTTACCTAACTTGTTCTCAACATCAATCTTATATTCTTTGAACTTTTCAAAAGAATCACACTTATGATGCATTAGGTAAACATGACCATACCTTGAATAATCATCAATGAAACTGATGAAATATTCATACCCACCTCGAGCTTTAACATTCATCGGTCAACAGAGGTCCGAATGTACGAGCTCTAAGGGCATTGTTGCTCTAAGACCTTTTTTAGTAAAAGATCTCTTAGTCATTTTTCCCTCAAGACAAGACTTGCATGGAGGTAAAGAATTGTCTTCTAACTGATTTAGGAGTCCATTTTTAACCAATCTCTCAATCCTATTGAGATTTATGTGACCAAGTCTTAAGTGCCATAGATAGACATTGGAAGAAACCTTTTGTCTTTTATTTGTGAGTTTCGGTTGTTCTAAACATCTCAGTATTTAAGACAAATTTCCTTTAGTTGGTTTTAACTTATAAAAGTTGTTTTCTTGCATAGAAGAACAAATTTGAATACCTTTTCTGAAAATAAACGCTTCATTGATTTTAAAGGATATTTTATACATTTGTTCTAATATACATGTAATAGATATTAAATTCCGTTTCATTTTAGGAGCATACAAAACATCTTTAAGTATGATATATCTATCGTCGAAATACAACTTCAAGTCTCCTATTGTACCAGCCGAGACAACCTCTCTTGTTCCAACCTTCAGGGTGATCTTGCCTTCTTCTAGCTTTTTCCAGGAACTAGTTTCCTGAAAAGAGAAGCAAATATGATTAGTGGCCCTTGAGTCCAATATCCAAGTTGAGGTATTATACTCCACTAAACATGTTTCAACAACTAGTAAATCATATTTACCTTGTGCTTTTTTATCTACTTTTTTCTCAGCAAGGTACTTCGGGCAGTTGCTCTTCCAGTGCCCGTTTTGGTTGGAGTGAAAATATTTTCCTTTTTCTGCTACTTTCTTTCCCTTGTCTGTCATGGGAGCCTTCTGAAAGGATCGAATCCCGCAGCGGAAGCGATTGTTAATCGCGTGTTCTTAATTTTGTTACATGAATATCATAAACAAGAACTAGATCTAAAATTAAGCATGCAACTACAAGATGGACAACAAGTAATTACCTTTGAAGAACTCTTTCTTCAAGTGCTCCTTCTCCCACAATCACGATCTCAGCAACTTGTACCCGAACGATCACGAACACTACCACCAGATCTTCTCCGTTGTTCTCTAGGTGAGGGAGGAAGGTGGGTTCCTTTAAGATAAGGTGTGAGGTTGTGAGAGAGATTGTGTGTGGAACTCTTCCAACACAACCATGTGATACTCTAGGGTTTCTCCAAAAAAGCTATATTCAAAATTGCATCTCATGCAACTATATATAAGGAAATAGGATGGAAATTATCATCCTATCCCTCCTTTATTCTCTTATTAGTATATGGTTTAAATGTGAATCTAATTCATATTAAAACCATATATTATATCAATTATATCATATATAACTGATATAACACCTCATATCTGAAATTGAACACTTCAATTTCATTCCTAATTTTATACCCTCAATATTACCATGTTGAGCCAACGGAGGGACCTAATGGACCTACAGTTCATGAGCTCCAATGATGTGAGATTAACTGATCAAACGCTTTGATCCAGTTAATCAATATTCATTAACAACAAGTAACTCCACTATAGACTTGTAGTTGCACTCTCCTGACTGTAGATTATATTGTGTCCATTGATATAATCATTACACATGAGTCGACCCTTCACAGGTTGTTTGTAATCACAGTTGGTTCAAATTACCATTTTACCCCGGTGATTACCTCTTTGTTCCTTAAGCACTACTGATCCTCTAATGAACAACAAGTCTAAGGTCCTACCATAGACGCATACCCTCATAGAGGGTGGGGCCCCGTAGTTCAAGACCTGGAGTCAGTTCTTAAGGGAACAAGCTATCTAATTCCTTAGTGTAGGAATGAGTGAATTCCATCTTGCATAGTTAAGTCCCAGCCTACCTACGAGGTTCTTTCCCTTAGAAGGTAGGCTTATTGAGTCGGCTACAGGCCATTCTCACCCATACTAGTCTAAGGACAAACCCCTATAAGCAGGAGTTCTTAACTTGCTAAGGATTCAGGTCGAGTCACTAATGACCATCTATAAATTATCAGTCTTATCCTGTTAACAATGTTATACTGGTTAGTCTAATAATTTGCAGTCCGGTCTTGTATGAACACTTCATACAGGATGCCCGCACTCGCATGTCAACTACATGAATGAGTTGGATTACCTCATTTGTACTAGTTACAAAGTGGGTCGCATCTATTGTGTTACCAGAATAGTGTTTCCAACCTTATTCTTATACCATAAACCCTTTTAGGCTATACTCTTGAACACAATCCAAATAGTATCTACTACACTGATGTTCAAGATACATTATAGCCTTGGAGCTTAGTTTATTGGATTTATAGAGCAAGAATATAATTTCATCAACACAAATAACTCTTTATTTATATGATTAAAATTACATAAGTTTAGGGCACAAATCCCAACAATCTCCCACTTGACCTAAAGCTTGTGGAGTATTAAAACATTACAATAATGTAAATACAATAAACAAGGGCATTTAAACGCTTTGTACAATATACTCCCACTTGTCCTAGTGAGGGAAGACTTGTAAACCTAGAACTTCTAGGTGACTCTAAAAAACATTAGCGGTGAGACCTTTTGTAAAATGATCAGCAACGTTGTGCTCTGAGGCTATCTTCGTCGCGACCACGTCTCCTCGATGCACGATCTCCCGGATGAGATGATATTTTCGCTCAATATGCTTTCCCCTCTTATGACTTCGGGGTTCCCTTGAATTTTTCACGGCACCATTGTTATCACAATAAATTGTGATGAACATACTCATATTTGGAACAACTTCCAAATTTAGAATGAATTTCCTTAACCAAATGGCATCTTTAGCTGCTACATATTCGACCTCCATGGTGGAATCAACGATGCATCCTTGCTTGATGCTTCGTCATACTACAGCTCCTCCGTTAAGAGTGAATACTGACCCTTATGTAGATTTCTGAGAATCTTTATCAGTCTGAAAGTCAGAATCCGTGTATCCTGTAAGGATCAAATCCTTCCCCCCATACACAAACATATAGTTCCTTGTTCTCCGTAGATACTTAAGGATTGTTTTAACCGTTGTCCAGTGTTCAGGTCCTGGATTGGATTGATACCTACTGACCATTCCAACTGCAAAACATATGTCTGGCCTAGTACATAACATGGCGTACATCAGGCTCCCAATAGCTGATGCATAAGGAATCCGTCTCATATCCTCAACTCCTTGAGGTGTCTTAGGGCATTGTTCCTTAGCCAAATGAACTTCATATCTGAAAGGCAATAAGCCCTTTTTGGAGTCTTGCATCTTAAACCTCGACAACACTTTGTCTATGTAAGATGTTTGAGACAGGGCTAGTGTTTTATTCTTGCGGTTCCGGACAATCTGGATCCCAAGAACAAACTGTGCTTCACCCAAATCTTTCATTTGGAATTGCGTAACTAGCCAATTGTTAATGTCAGTAAGATATCCTACATCATTCCCAATGAGTAGGATATCATCCACATATAGAACTAGAAATGCGACAGAACTATTCATGATTTTCTTGTAGACACAAGGTTCATCATCATTCTGATCAAAGCCAAAAGATTTGATTGCCTCATCGAATCTTATATTCCAGGACCTAGAGGTTTGTTTCAGTCCATAGATGGACCTTTTAAGCATGCTTTTAAGCATGCAAACTTTTTGCTTTTGTCCTCGTTCAATGAACCCTTTGGGTTGGTCCATGTAGATGTTCTCGTCAAGATTGTCATTCAAAACGGTTGTCTTGACATCCATTTGCCATACCTCATAGTCATAATATGCGGCAATAGCAAGTAGGATACGTATAGACTTTACCATAGCAACAGGTGAAAAGGCTTCCTCATAGTCAACCCCTTCAACCTGAGTATAACCCTTTGCTACTAGTCTAGCTTTAAAGGTTTGCACCTTCCCATCTACACCATGCTTTCTCTTGTAGATCCACTTACAACCTATAGGTTTTACTCATTCAGGTTTATCTACAAGATCCCAAACAGAATTAAAGTACATAGACTCCATTTCTTGGTCCATGGATATGACCCATTTGTCTTTGTCTTTGTCAATCATCACTTGATTATAAGTCGAAGGATCCTCGCAATCGTCATCTGGTATAACAACTTGGGTTTCAGATAAACCCATGTAACGGTCAACTAGTAAATCATATTTACCTTTTGCTTTTTTATCTGCTTTTTCTCGGCCAGGTACTTCTGCGCCTCTTCCAAAGGCCCGTTTTGGTTGCAGTGAAAACATTTTCCTTTTTCTTCAACTTTCTTTCCCTTGTCTGTCATGGGAGCCTTCCCTTTACCCTTCTTTTTCATTTGACCACTCTTGTTCTTTGAAGGTCCAGCTTTAGTTTTAGAGGACGATCCTCTTAAAACTTTCTTTGTGATGACAACATTTGCCTCCACCTCTTTCTTGCCTTTGTAAGAGTTTGAAAAAGTTGGAGCTCGTTAAGAATGGTTGTCAAATTAAACTCTATTTTATTTAGAGAAGCATTCGTCTGAAATGGTATGAAGCTCTTCGGAAGAGACTTCATAATAAAGCTAACTTAATTTGCCTCGTCGATGGCGTATGGCACTTTAGAAACCTTTTGTCTTTTATTATGAGTTTTGGTTGTTCTAAACATCTCAGTATTTAAGACAAATTTTGCTTTAGTTGGTCTTAACTTATATAAGTTGTTTTCTTGCACAGAAGAATAAATTTGAATACTTTTTCTGAAAATGAACGCTTCATTTATTTTAAAGGATATTTTATACATTTGTTCTAATATACATGTGATAGATATTAAATTATGTTTCATTTTAGGAGCATATAAAACATCTTTAAGTATGATATATCTATCGTCGAAATACAACTTCAAGTCTCCCACTGTGCTGGCTGAGACAACCTCTCCTGTTCCAACCTTCAGGGTGATCTCGCCTTCTTCTAGTTTTTTCTCGGAACTAGTTTCCTGAAAAGAGAAGCAAATATGATTAGTGGCCCCTGAATCCAATATCCAGGTTGAGGTATTATACTCCACTAAACATGTTTCAACAACTAGTAAATCATATTTACCTTGTGCTTTTTTATCTGTTTTTTTCTCAGCAAGGTACTTCCGGTAGTTTCTCATCCAGTGTCTGTTTTGGTTGCAATGAGAATATTTTCCTTTTTCTTCAACTTTCTTTCCCTTGTCTATCATGGGAGCCTTCCCCTTACCCTTCTTTTTCATTTGAACACTCTTGTTCTTTGAAGTGTTGGGATTTGTGCTCTAAAACTTGTAGTTTGTAATTATGTTCTAATTATTGTAATAAAGTGTTATTATTTCAATAAAGAGTTATTGTTCGTTATTTACGATATTGCCCTTGTTCTAACCCTAAATCCAATAAACTAAACATCAAGGTTGTAAAATGTATCTTGAACTGAATGTAGTGTACATATAAAGGATCTCGGTTCGAGATACAACCTAAAGGGTCTATAGTAAGGGGACAAGGTTTGGGTACCTTACCGTGGTAACACTATGGATTGGCCCACTTTTTATATGATACAAACACTGTGATCCTAACGTGTTCGTGTAGATGACATGTGAGAGGGGATATCCTATGTAATGAGATTACATAAGACCGGGCCGCGAAATAATAACCACTAGATGTAACTCCATTTACTAGCTAGGTTTCTATTTCACTAGGATGACCTAGGCAACTTGATCTCAATCCTGAGCAGGTTACGAACTCATATTTGCGAGGGATTGTCCTTTGACTAGTATGGGTGAGAGTGGTCAGATTCGCCGACTCAATATGCCTACTTTCTTGGGGACAAGACCGAGTGAGCAGTTGGGGACTTAGCCTAGCAAGATGGAATCCACTCTTTCCCATCTACTAGGGTAAGTAGATGAATGTTCCCTTAAGTGGTGTCTCCGGAACTTGAACAAAGGGCCCAACCCTCTCATTAGCCAGAGAGGTACTTCTGTTTGTTGGTAGGACCACAAACAAATTGTTCATTAGAGGAGCACTGGTACTTAAGATACAAGATGTAATCCAGGGGTAGCATGGTAATTTGACCCAGCTGGTGTTACGAACATTCGTGAAAGATTGACTTGTTGTTATTGGTCAATATCCATAGACACAGAAATATATCTGCAGTGAGAAGAGTGCAGCTGCGGGACTTTAGTGGAGTGTTCCTACAGTTAACGAATGGTGATTAGGAGGTTAATGAGATTAACCAAGTAATCTCGTATCGTTAGAGCTTCTTATCTGTAGGTCCATTAGGTCCACCTTCTAGCTCGTAAAGGGTTCTTAGATCGTTTGAATTTGAAATGTTCAAATTCATTAGGGAATAAATTTAATGTATATAAATACGATATAATATAAAGTTTTGGAACTTTATATTATAAATTTAATGTGAATATGATTCATATTAAATTATTTGAGAGAATTAAATATTTGAAAGAGTTCAAATATTATTTTAAATATGAATGAGATTCATATTTGAAAACTATAGGTTAAAATTTAATGTGCATTAGATGTGCATTAAAATTATAGGTTAAGGGGTAAAATAATTAAATGAGATTTAATCATAATTTATGATATGGTATTTAATTAAATAAATATTAATATAATTAATTTGATTAATTATTTTCAATTAATTAATTGGGAACGTGTCACGATGACATGTTCCTATTACTCCCCAATCCCTTCTCAATAGGGAGTGGGGAGTTACCCCTTCTACACTACTTCTTCTCCAATGGAGAAGAGGGAAAATGTTGCTTCATCAATCAGTGGTTCTGTGCAATTGGTGAATTGCTAAAACACACTCTCTCTCTAGAATTCCCTTCATTTTCCAATTGTTTGAATCCTTCCCACCAAGGATTGGATCGAAAGAAACTCAGAGATATAGAAGGTACTCACTTTTGGTAGTGTTCTGTTGGAACAGAGGAAGAACTTTGTTGTTCTGCTGTATAATTTGGAAAAACAAGGTGTTGCTGGGAAATCTAAAACTACAAAGGTAATTGTTTTTTCTCTTTTAGTTTAGAACTAATAAAGCATGCTTGCATGTTCTAATTTCCATGCCTAATTAGATTAGTAATTGAATGCTTGTCTCTGTATTTTCCTCAATGTACTGGTATTAGTGTTTAACCAAAATTAACAAGCAATTAAAATTTTAAATCATGTTTCCGCTGCTCAAGGGGATCAGATCTCCATCATGAAGGTCCAGTTTTAGTTTTAGAGGGTGATCCTCTTAAAACTTTATTTGTGGTGACAACATTTACCTCCACCTATTTTTCCTTAGTCTTTTTAAGAGTTTGAAAACGTTGGAGCTCGTTAAGAAGCGTTGTCAGATTAAACTCTATTTTATTCAGAGAAGCATTCATCTGAAATGGTATGAAGCTCTTCGGGAGAGACTCTATAATAAAGCTAACCTGGTTTGCCTCGTCGATGGCGCCACCATTTACTTCAGCAATATTGAAGTGGACCATCATGTCCAGGACATGTTCTCTAACAGATGTCCCTTCCTTCATACGCTTGTTGTAAATGTATTTAATAGTCTCGTGCCCGAACATCTCTTTTAACGAATCCATGATAGCCTTAGTTGTGCCCAAGGATTCGTATTTCTTCGCCAATACATCAGTCATGCTGGCAAAAATATAGACACAGGCTTTATCGTTAGCCTTAACCCATCAATCTTAAGCTTCCCGACTAGTTCGGTTAGCATTTGAGGCAGGGGCTTGAGGACATTTCTCAGTTAAGACAAATCTCAGGTCATCTATTACTAGTATTGTATTCAGATTTGTTTTCCATGTTGTGTAGTTGTCGCCATTAAGTTTTTTGAAAGCTAATAGTTGAACTAAAGAGCTAGTCATGCTGAAAAAAAACATATCATTTTTTGTAAAAAAAACATTAACCTTTAAAATCCAAACAAGTTTAGCAAAAAATAATGTACCCATCATTATATGTTTGCAACGATATTTCAACATTTTAGAATAACCTTCACCGAGAGATGACCAACCATTCCTCCGTTGAACCACGACTATTCTTTACTAAGTACTATCACCAGAATAACTCTTATTCCTATAGTAACTTAGTTATCGTTCCTTTGGTCGAGAATTTGCTAATACTTAGTAATTCTTGTAAGTGTAACCTTCCATTTTCAGACCTCAAAGATCATGATCATTATGCTCCCGAAATTGGAAAGACAAGAATGAAAATGGACATGAGAGACCCTTCCTATTTTTGGAGTTCGCGGTGTTCCGAATCCTATAATACAACCCTCCGATTGGTAAGGTCGCTCCAGGGAAGACATGCAGGTGCATTATAGGAATCTCACGGTGCGACCTAAAGGAAGAGACCGTAGGATGCGTTGACACACTTCCTCTCCCATTTACTATGAACGACTTTCCCTATTCACCTTGATATTGACTCATGCAAACATTCTCCGAATGGAGTTCGCTCCCAGGGCGGCCCAAAGCCAAGCATGAATCTCACGGTGTGAACTCTTAAGGGCGCTAGAGTTAAAAGTACATTACTTCTCTCCAGGTAAAGTGTTCTAGACGGTTAGGGTATAAATTACTTAGCAATATATTTCGGCTAACTAAAACATATCCTAGTCTAGGTGAAACATCCGAGTATAACTTTTAGACTGAATTTTAACCTACGATATCTAGGTGAGAAACAAATTTTATTACCTCACACCGCTCACGCATGTTCATAAAATCGATTTAACCTAACTCAGACGCCGGCTCGATCTCCAGGTAGAAGGTGTTCCGTGAACCGTCAACTTAAAAACCTTTCAACCTTAGTCATCTTATCTGACTTTTTGCCAAGCCAGGTGAGTTTTCTTGTAACTTCGGTTTTACAAGATATCGACCTAATTTCTATGAAAAAGAGATTGTCGATGGTTAACCTAAGTGAGCATGCATCTTATCTTTGTTATAGATTTAAGAAGTCTAATTGATTTTATAACACTTATAAAAAGAATTGACAAACCTATAACATACATTGCACATTCATTACATAACAATTATATAATGAAAATTTAATATGGTTTTAATTTACTTAATTTAATCAAATTAAATTAATTAATTAAACATTTAATTAATAAATTATCATATTAAGTTACTTAGAGAAATCATGAATTATATATAACTTTTACATTAATTCATGAAATCCAACATGCATACTATATATATTATAACCATTATAACATACTTTCAATGCATGTGCATGTTAACCTATGGTGGGAATTTAAATCTACATGGCATACTTTATGCACAATAAAGATTTAAACAATTAAACACATTCATAATGCATAAAGAAAACAAAACATAAAATTGGACCAGTTTTGGCATCCTAACCAAGTGATTAACTAAATTATTACAATAATAATTTGAAAACCAGCTCCGAACAAATCTCGAACACTTTGAATCAACCCGAACCAGCTTGAAAATGGCAGCAACTTCACACGGACAACGGTTGAAAATGACACAAAAAAATAGCACAGTGCAGTTTTTTTCGGCAGTGCGCAACGTCGGTTGAAACTCCAATTACAACCTAATTCCAACTCTACTGACTCCCAAATTTTACAGACTCCTTATGCACACATTAAGGCTCAAAACCTTTGAGCAAATAACAAATTATAACAAGAAAATAAAGCCTAAAGGATGCCAAAACAGTTAGCCAATTTTAGCTTCCAACAATTTCATCACATGAAAAATAACAACCCACCATATGCAATTGAGTGAAATTAAAGCATGCTCTGATACCACATGATGGAACACGAGACATACGCAGCGGAAAAAGGATCTAATGACACTCTAATTACATTCAACTTAATAGAAATTAACATGCAAACAAGCCATAAAACAGTGAATTAAAAAGGGAAGAAAGTACAACCTTTGTAGTTTGTTTTCTTCACGATCTCTTTGTCAAAGCACAAACCGAACACAAATCAGACCACCACTAGAGCTTTCCCACTATCTTCTAGACTCATAATCGGCTTGTGGGACCCAGTGAATGAAGGAATGAAAAGGAAGAATGAGAGGTTTAAAACTTTATGTGGGAAAAGGAAAAGAAGCACTTTTTGGTGAGACTTCTTTTGAAAATATTAAAATTTCAGCAAAAGGATCCCTTTGTTCTGAAAACAAACATATTTATAAAGCAATTACATACATCAAATGCATGTCAAAGCTCACCAAAATGCAACACCTCACAAAACACTAACTAAAGTGGGCTTTGTGTCATTCTATAATGTTTACACATAGTCAAAGGTAAAATAGTCTTTTCTAATTGGTTAAAGTCAAACTTTGACTTTTCTCGAGCCAAAAGGTCAACCCTTTGACTTTTTACGATTTTGACCCTCTTGACTACTTTTGACCTCCCGAACATGAATCCACATTCATATTTTTAAAATTCAAATCACATTTGAATATATTGTGTTATAAAAAATCGATAGTTATATCACATATACTTGTTGGTTTAAAACTTCTTTCCTAATTCGAACAATTCGAATTAATCCATCATACTTTTCTAAGTTTAATCCATATGAGCTAGCAGGGGACCTAATGGACCTACAGATCATGGGCTCCAACAATCCGAGATTAACCGGTCAAACTCTTTAACCTAATAAATCAACTTTTGTTAACTAGCGGGTCATTCCACTAAAGTCCTGTAGTTGCACTCCCCTCACTGTAGATATATTTTTGTTCACCTGATATAACCGTAACCGGTAAGTTAATCCTTCACAGGTTGTTCGTGGTCTCGGCTGGGTCAAAATACCATTTTACCCCCGAGGACATTTCTTGTTCCTTAACTCTCACTAAACCTCTAGAAAATAATTGATTTACGGTCCAACCAACAAATTTACTCCCTCTCAGCCTAGTGAGAGGGTGGGCCCCTTGTTCTAGTTGCGAAGTCAGCACTTAAGGGAACAACCTATCTACTATCCCTAGAGTAGGGTAGGAGTGAATTCAGTCTTGCACCCTATGTCCCCAGCTATCTACCCAGTCTTACCCCTTAAATGGGAGGCTTATTGAGCCAGCACTGTTGAGTTGCTCTCACCCATGCAGATCTAAGGATAATCCCGAATAAACAGGAGTTCATGGTTAGCTTAGGATTGAGATCGAGTTACCTCATCAAAATTGAATTAGTCAGTTTTATACAGTAAACGGTGTTATAAAGCAAAAGTGACTAAGTCGTGGTCCAATCTTATACAAACTCATTGCATAGGATACCCCCACTTACATATCTCTATATGAACGATTCAGGATCACATCGTTTATACTAACTACAAAGTAGGTCGCATCCATAGTGTCTCCAGAATAAGGCACCCAACCTTATCCCTATACTATAGACCATTTCAGGCTATATACTCGAACTTGATCCATGTTTTATGTCATCACATCACATAAAGTTCAAGTCTACATTAAATAGCATCGGGACCTTAGTTTATTGGGTTCAAGATTATAACATACTAATTCAATAACAATTTTATCGAAAAAGAAACACGTAAATGTTTAACAATTACAAACTACGAGTTTTAGGACATAAAATCTAACAAATTGAACCCTTCAAATTCACTTCAAAACATTATACGCTCAATATATCCATATTGAGCCAACAGAGGAACCTAATAGACCTACAATTCATGAGCTCTAATGATACGAGATTAACTGATTAAACTTTTTGTTCTAGTTAACTAACATTCATTAACTACGAGTCACTCCACTATAAACTCGTAGTTGAACTCTCCTCACTGTAGGACATGTTTTGCCCATTGATTTAACCAATGCTCGTGAGTCGACCCTTCACAGGTTGTTCGTAGTCACTGTTGGGTCAAATTATCGTTTTACTCCTATGATTACCTCTTGCTCCTTAAGTACTACTGATCCTCTAATGAATAACCTGTTTATGGTCCTACCATAAACAAAGTCCCTCTCGAGCTAGTGAGAGGGTGGGGCCCCATTGTTCAAGACAAGGATTCAACCTTTAAGAGAACAACCGATCAAATTTCCCTAGCATAGGAATGAGTGAATTCCATCTCGTTGAGTTAAGTTCCCAACTCCCCACGAGGGTTTATCCCTGAGAAGGTAGGCGTATTGAGTCGACAACTCTGGCCACTCTGACCCTTACTAGTCTAAGGACAAACCCCCGCAGACAGGAGTTCGTAACCCGCTCAGGATTTAGGTCGAGTCACTAATGACCATCTGTAAATTACTAGACCTAATCTGGTAACGGTGTTACATCAGTAGGCTAATAATTCACGGTCTGGTCTTGTACAATCTCATTGCACAAGATTCCCCCACTCGTAAATCAACTATATGAACAAGTTGGATTGACTCGTTTGTATCAAATACAAAATGGGTTGCACCCATAGTGTTACCAGGACGAGGTTCTCAACCTTATCCATTTACTATAGACCATTTGGGTTACACAGTTAAACATGGGCATACCTATGTGTCTACTACAGGTTCAAGTTCTCATAATCATAATCCTGGAGCTTAGTTTATTGGATTTAACTTTTAAATGTGAGAATACAAGAAAAGATGAACAATAACTCTCTATTTATTTCATTGAACATTTATAAACTATACGAGTTTAAGGCATAAGACCCTAACACACCTTACCAGTGCACCAATATTTCATCCGCCTCAATGGGACATTCCTTCCGAAATCATGTGTGATGCCAGCAACTACGCAGTTGGAGCAGTGTTAGGGCAGCGAATTGACAAAAAGAGCCACGTCATCTATTATGCTTCTAGAACACTAAACTCTGCGCAGTGCAACTATTCCACAATAGAAAAAGAATTTTTATCTATTGTTTTTTCCTTAGATAAATTTTGATCATATATCCTTGGTTCTTAAGTAGTTGTTTTTTCTGATCATGCAGCTTTGAGGTATCTCATAGCAAAGAAAGAATCAAAACCAAAACTGCTTAGATGGATGGTGCTCCTCCAAGAATTCAACCTAACAATCAAAGACAAAAAAGGCACAGAGAATTCAATAGTTGATCACCTAAGTAGGATAATCAAAGAAGTGGACCAGTTTACCACTAAATGACGAATTTTCCAATGAACATCTATTCCAAACCAAGAGTTTAACGCCCTGGTATGCGAATATTGTAAACTATCTTATAACGGGTACGATTCCTCCTATATTCTCATCATCTAGAAAATGTAAGTTAAACAGTGGTTCCAAATATTATATCTGGGATGACCCTTATGATGGAGATCTAATCCCCTTGAGCAGCGGAAACGAGTTTGAAATTGTAATTGCAAGCTTATTTTGGTTGAAAAGTAAAAACCAGTGCATTGAAAATAACAGAGATAAACATACATTTCTAATCTAATTAGGCATGGAGATAAATCATGCAAACATGTTGTATTTCACAACTAAACGAAATGAAGAAAGATTACCTTTGTAGTCTTAGTCTCCCAGCAACTCCTTGCTCCAAGTTTGCACAACAACTCAGCAGTACCAAAAAGACTTCTCTGTTTTCCTCCAAGCAAGACACTACCACCCAGTAAACCTCATATTCTCTGGATTTCTACTTAGATCTAGGTTTGGTGGAAAACCTCCAACAATTTGGTAGAGAGGGGAAATCAGAGAGAGAAGTTATTGAGAAAGCAATTCACAATTGCTTCCAATTCAACGATCAACCTGAAACTTCTCTTCCTTGAGAAGTTATTCAGAGGATTTCTTTCCCCAACTCCCAATCGATGGGGAGTTGATGGGGAAGATGGGAGTGTGTCCTCCTGACACGTTCCCATTAATTAATTAAAATTAAAATAATTTAATTTAATTAATTAATTAATTAATTAATTATCATATATTTAATTAATCATTTAATTAAGATCAAATCATATTTAATCCTTTTATCCTCTAACCTATAGTTTTAATGCACATCTTATGCACATTAAATTTTAACCTATAGTTTTCAAATATGAATCACATTCACATTTTAATTTAATACTCGAACTCTTTCAAATATTTAATACTCTCATATAATTTAATATGAATCATATTCACATTAAATTTATAATATATAATTCCAAAACTATATATTATATAGTATCTATATACATTAAAATTATTCCCTAATGAATTGAACATTTCAAATTCAAACGATCTAAGAATCCTTTATGAGCTAGAAGGTGGACCTAATGGACCTACAAATCAGAACCTCCAACGATACGAGATTACTCGATTAATCTCATTAACCTCCTAATCAACATTCGTTAACTGCGGGAACACTCCACTAAAGTCCCGCAGTTGCACTCTTCTCACTACAGATATATTTTTGTGTCCACGGATATTGACCAATAACGACAAGTCAATCCTTCACGAATGTTTGTTCGTAACACCAGCTGGGTCAAATTACCGTTTTACCCTTGGGTTACATCTTGTACCTTAAGTACTAGTGCTCCTCTAATGAACAATTTGCTTGTGGTCCTACCAACAAACAGAGTCCCTCTCGGGCCAATGAGAGGGTCGGCCCCTTTGTTCAAGTCTTGGAAACACCACTTAAGGGAACATTCCTCTACTTACCCTAGTAGGCGGGAATGAGTGAATTCCATCTTGCTAGGCTAAGTCTCCAGCTGCTCACTCGGTCTTGTCCCCAAGAAGGTAGGCATATTGAGTCGGTGAATCTGGCCACTCTCACCCATACTAGTCAAAGGACAATCCCTCGCAAAGCAGAGTTCGTAACTCCGCTCGAGATTGAGATCAAGTTGCCTAGGTCATCCTAGTGAAATAAAAACCTAACTAGTCAACAGAGTTACATCTAGTGGTTACTATTTCGTGGTCCAGTCCTATGAATCTCATTACATAGGATATCCCCACTCACATGTCATATACACGAACACATTAGGATCACAGTGTTTGTATCATATACAAAGTGGGTCACATCCATATTTTTACCAGGGTAAGGTACCCAAACCTTATCCCCTTACTATCGACCCTTTAGGTTGTATCTCGAACCGAGATCCTTTATATGTACATTACATTCAGTTAAAGATACATTTAACAACCTTGGATGTTTAGTTTATTGGATTTAGGGTTAAAACAATAGCAATACCGTAAATAACACTTTATTGAAGTAATAACAATTTATTACAATAATGAGAACAAAAAAAATTCAAACTACGAGTTTTAGGGCACAAACCCCAACACCTTACTTATGGAAATTTTGTGTTGATCAGGTAGTTAGGAGATGTGTACCTGATAACGAGTTTGAGTCTATTCTAGCTTTCTGTCATGATTATGCATGTGAAGGGCACTTTGGTCCAAAAAGAATAGTTAGGAAAGTCTTAGACTGTGGATTATATTAGGAAACCTTATTCAAGGATGCTTATCAATTATGTAAATCTTGTGATAAATATCAACAGACAGGTACAATACTCGTCGGAATGAAATGCCACAGGTACCTATTATGGGCTGTGAAATTTTCGACCTCTAGGGAATCGATTTTATGGGACCTTTTTCCTTTTTCTTGTGGGTTCTCTTAAATACTGTTGGCAGTAGATTATGTTTCTAAATATGTGGAAGCTAAAGCTACCAGAACTGACGATGCTAAAACTGTTGTAGGTTTTATCAAATCTAACATTTTCAGCAGGTTTGGCATACAACGAGCCATCATTAGTGATAAAGGTACACAATTTCTGTAACAGGACAATTGAAGCCGTATTGAGGAAATATGGTGTTCACCACCGATTAGCCACAACCTGTTGGGATGGATGTCCTAATCTCGTTTAGTTTGTAAATTTAACATTTGAAATTAATAAAGGTTATATATTTCATTATTTTGTGTCTCGCATATTTTACAAACTTTGTCCAATAAACTAATCCTGGATAGGGTTGGAGACCTAATCCTGGATACGCTGGGGATGCGGCCCGCTTTGTATTAAGATACAAACGAGGTGATCTGACTCGTTCATGTGGTTGACATGCGAGTGGGGGCATCCTGTACAATGAGATTGTACAAGACCGGATCGTGAATTATTAGACCTACTGATGTAACACCGTTAATAGTATGGACTACGTAGATAACCCTATAGTCAGGCCCTCCGTAGGGATTGGCTACTCTAGGGCAACCTAGCAAGCAGACTATAGAAATCTCACGGTGCGACCTAATGGAGGAGACTGTAGGATATGTTGACACGTGTCCTTCTCCCATTTACTATGGATACTTCCCTCATTCACCTTGGTATTGAACCATGCAAACACTTATCGTAGGAGGGACGCCCTATTGACATCGCGTAGCCGAGCATGGAACTCACGGTGTGAACTCTTGAGGACGTGAGAGTAAACAAGATACGAACATCTCGTTTTCTCCCATTGAAGTTCCTAAAGTTAGGGGATAGGTTTAACTTAGTTAGATTCCGGCTAAAAGAATCTATCTAAGTCTATGCCTTTTATAACTATTATAACTAGGTCTTTTATACTTATGTCTAGGTGAAATAAACAATTTAATTACCTAGATATAATGCAGGCTAACAGGACTATGGTTAATTCAACTTAGGCTCCAGGTCAGTTCCCAGGTAGGAGGTGTTCCGTTAAACGTCAGCTTAAGTACCCATAACCTTAGACAGAACATCACCGATAGAGTTCTCTTATAACCAATGTCCTATTGTCCTACTATATTTTAAACTATTTAAAATATCATGTAAGACTAATTTCTAATCCTATTAGAAATTAAACTTAGGTCTAATTAATTTTAAACATTTTAAAACTAATTTCATTTTACCCAAGTTCCTATATTTGCATGCATTTCTTTGTTATAGGTTATAGTTTCTAAAACCCATTTATAACTTTTATAAATTTTAATAATTAACCAATGACAAAGAACTATATGAAATTTTCAACAATTAAATTCTAATTGGAAATACATTGCTATTCAACTCTTTGAATCATGCAAATTACTTAAATAATATAACATTTTATATTAAACTAAGTAATTTCATGCTCCATGTTTTTCATTTTTCATATAATTGAATTATAACAATTATAACTAATTACTCATGAAAAATAATCATGCATTTTCATCATTCTCATATAACATTTATATAGATAAAATGCATGAACATGCTTATCCTAAGGTGGGAATAATTCTAAATGACATTCATTAAGAAAATAGTCGTTAAACTGGAAATTTTGGTTCCTAAAGTGCAAAAATAATAAAATTACATTAATCTTATTACAAAAACGGTCCAAAACGCCTTGAACCGGGGTCGAACCGCTCGAATCGAACCAACCACGATCTGAACCGCTCGAACCAATACTGAATCGGTCTGCTTCAATCAGCCAATGGCACGGCGTTACAACGCTGGCAGCGTTGCAACACTGCCTCCCCTCGCCCTCGCGCCCAACATCGGGATGGCGACACAACGCCATGAGACGACGTTGCAACGCTGGCACCCGCAGGATTCCTTATCAATAGGAACCATCAGCGTTGCAACGCCATTCTCCAGCGTTGCAATGCCATAAAGGGTGTTGCAATGTTGTTGTTGCGGCAACAGCCTTCGTCCTTCGAAAACAGCAGCTTCCAACAACAATTTTTCACCCGAATCTCACCCGAATTGCCTCACTTTTGTCACGAACGACTCAATAACTCTATTACAGCCTTGATATTGCACTTAATTGCCCAAAAACACAGGGGCCTTTATATTAATTTGATCAAATCAAAATTAAACCTAAGGCCAAATTTTTTCTAAATAGTTTAATAACAACCAAAATGCAATTTCCCACCTAACCAATGCAATTTTGTTTCAACCAAAGCAAAACAATCATTGCTCTAATACCAATTGAAGGGAATTGAATCCCCATGAGCAACAGAAACGTGGTAATTGGAACGTAATTGCTTAATTGTTTTGGTTTACTCCAAAAACTCATACATTGGGAAAATACAGAGATAAGCAAATTAAAACTAAAGCAGGGATTAAAGTAATAAATTAACATGATGCATTCTAACCAAAAGGAAAGAAGACAATATTACCTTTGTAGTTATCAATTTCCAGCAACTCCTTGCCTCGAAATTCACACAGCACCACAGTGTACAACAACTTTTTTTCCTCTATAAAAAGGACAACACCACTTGGAAAACCTTATATTCTCTGAGTTCTTTTGATCTCTCCATTGTGGGAAGGTGGCAACAATTTGGAAGATGAGAAAGACAATTTGAGAGAGAGAGTTCTTGTGTGTTCTTTTGCTATTCTCAATTGCAAATTCAATCAACGATCAACCTTTCCTTCTACCAATTGGAGAAGAAATAGCCACTAAGAGGGATAACTCTCACTCCCTATCGATGGGGAGTTGGGAGACATGGGAAACGTGTCCTCCTGACACGTTCCTTTTTTTATTTAATTAATCAAATTAATTATCAAAAAATATATTTAATTAATTAAACCATATTTAACTAATATTAAATTAAATATCTTATATTTAATTAAGATTAAATCATATTTAATCATATTTCCCTTTAACCTATAGTTTTAATGAACATCTTATGTACATTAAATTTTAACCAATAATTTTAAATATGAATCTCATTCACATTCAATTAATATTTGAACTCTTTCAAACACTTTAATTCTCTCATATAATTTAATATGAATCATATTCAAATTAAATTTATAACATAAAGTTATAAAACTTTATATTATAATGTATCTTTATACATTGATGTGTTCCCCTAATTGAATTTGAACATTTCAAATTCAAATGATCTAAGAACCCTTTACGAGCTAGAAGATAGACCTAATGGACCTAAAGATCAGAATCTCCAACGATACGAGATTACTCGGTTAATCTCATTAACCTCCTAATCAACATTTGTTAACTGCGGGAACACTTCACTAAAGTCCCGCAGCTACACTCTTCTCACTGTAGATATATTTTTGTGTCTACGGATATTGACCAATAACGACAAGTCAATCCTTCATGAATGTTCGTAACACCAGCTGGGTCAAATTACCGTTTTACCCTTGGGTTACATCTTGTACCTTAAGTACCAGTGCTCCTCTAATGAACAATTTGTTTGTGGTCCTACCAACAAACAGAAGTCCCTCTCGGGCCAATGAGAGGGTTGGACCCTTTGTTCAAATCCCGGAGACACCACTTAAGGGAACATTCATGTACTTACCGGGAAGGAGTGAATTTCTTCTTGCTAGGTTAAGTCCCCAACTACTCACTCGGTCTTGTCCCCAATAAGGTAGGCATATTGAGTCGACGAATCTGGTCACTCTCACCCATACTAGTCAAAGGGCAATCCCTCGCAAACTGGATTTCGTAACCTGCTCAGGATTGAGATCAAGTTGCCTAGCTCATCCTAATGAAATAGAAACCTAACTAGTCAACGGGGTTACATCTAGTGGTTACTATTTCACGATCCGGTCTTATGCAATCTCATTACATAGGATATTCACACTCACATGTCGTCTACACGAACACGTTTGGATTACTGTGTTTGTATCAAAGACAAAGTAGGTCATATCCATAGTATTACCAGGGTAAGGTACCCAAGGCTTATCCCCTTACTATAGACCCCTCAGGTTGTATCTCGAACTGAGATCCTTATATGTACACTACATTTAGTACAAGAGACATATTAAAGCCTTGGATGTTAGTTTATTTGATTTAGAGTTAATAAAACGACAAGATAGTAAATAATGAACAATAACAATTATTGACAACAATAACTCTTTATTCATTTAATTAGAACATTATTTAAAAACTACGAGTTTTATGGCACAAATCCCACCAAGTTGGTCATAGGTAGGGCTACTTTGGAGAAATCTTTGATGAACCTGCGGTAAAAACCTAAATTGCCAAGAAAATCTCGCACCTCCATTACATTAGTGGGGTAGGTTAAGTTAGCAATAATATCTATTTTAGCTTTATCTACTTTTATTCCCCTAGAAGAGACTATATGCCCTAAGATTATATACCTTGGCTAGCCATGAAATGACACTTCTCATAATTTAACATTAAGTTAGTTTCAATGCATCGTTTCATAACCTTAGTTAAATTATGCAAGCATTCATCAAATGACTCTCCATACAAAGTTAAATCATCTAAGAACACTTCTATGCATTTTTCTATGTAATCAGTGAAAATACTCATCATGCATCTTTGAAACGTACCTGGTGAAGGGATCGAATCCCGCAGCGGAAGCGATTGTGAATCGCGTGTTTATGATTTTGTTACACGGATCTATAACAAGAACTAAATAACAAAGATTAAGCGTGCATTTCTAATTAGGACAGTAAGAAATTTACCTTTGAAAAAAACTTTCTTCACGAGGTTCTTCTCCAACGATCACGAACTCAGCAATGCAAACCCGAATCGTGTGAAGATCCCCACTAGATCTTCTTCGTTGTTCTCCAGGTGAGGGAGGAAGGTGGGTTCCTTAAGGATGAGATGTGGAGATTTTGAAAGAGATTGTGTTTGGAACTCTTTCCAACAACACAAAATGAAACTCTAGGGTTGTATGTAATTGCCTTACCCAAAGTTGCATCTTATGCAACTATTTATAGGGAAATAGGATCGAAATTACCATCTTATCCATCTTTCATACTCTCATTAGTATATAGTAAATTTGTGAATCTTATTCACGTTAAAACTATATATTATATCAATTATATCACATATAATTGATATAACACCTCATATATGAAATTGAACACTTCAATTTCATTCCTAACTTTATACCCTCAATGTTACCATGTTGAACCAACGGAGGAACCTAATGGATCTACAGTTGAGCTCCAATGATGTGAGATTAACTGATCAAACTCTTTGATCTAGTTAATCAATATTCATTAACTACAAGTCACTCCACTATAGACTTGTAGATGCACTCTCCTCACTGTAGATTATATCTTTTTGTCCATTGATATAATCATTACCCATGAGTCGACCCTTCACAGGTTGTTCGTAATCACAGGTGGGTCGAATTACTGTTTTACCCCTGTGATTACCTCTTTGTTCCTTAAGCACCACTGATTCTCTAATTAACAATAAGTCTATGGTCCTACCATAAACTCAAACCCTCTTAAGCTAGTTTAGAGGGTGGGGCCCCGTTGTTTAAGACCTGGACTCAGTTCTTAAGGGAACAACCTATCTAATTCCTTAGTCTAGGAATGAGTGAATTCCGTCTTGCAGAGTTAAGTTTACAGCTACCTATGAGGTTCCTGTCCCTGAGAAGGTAGGCTTATTGAATCGGCTACAGGCCACTCTCACCTATATTAGTCTAAGGACAAACCCCTATAAGTAGGAGTTCTTAACTCGCTCAGGATTCAGGTCGAGTCACTAATGACCATCTATAAATTATCAGTCGTATCCTGTTAACGGTGGTATACTGGTTAGACTAATAATTTGCAGTCCGGTCTTGTATGAACTCTTCATACAGAATGCCCCCACTCGCATGTCATCGACATGAATGAGTTGGATTACCTTATTTTAACTAATTACAAAGTGGGTCGCATTCATGGTGTTACCATAATAAGGTTTCCAACCTCATTCTTATACCATAGACCATTTAGGTTATACTCTTGAACACATTCCAAATAGTGTCTACTACACTGATGTTCAAGATTCATTATAACCTTGGAGCTTAGTTTATTGGATTTATAAGGCGAGAAGATAATTCTATCAAATCAAATAACTCTTTATTCATTTGACTAAAATTACAACAGTTTAGGGCACATATCCCAACACCTAGAGCATTACATAGACCAAAGGGCATACGCCTGTAGGCAAAAGTACCAAATGGATAAGTGAAAGTAGTTTTCTCTTGATCTTCCTGGGCAATAGGTATTTGATATAAACTAGAGAATCCATCGAGAAAACATAAATAAGGTTTACCAGTTAACCTCTCAAGCATTTGATCAATAAAGAAGAGTGGAAAGTGATCTTTCCTGGTTGCTTTATTTAGTTTTCTCTAATCTATGCACATTTTCCAACCATTTTGAACTTGCATGGGTACTATCATTCCTAACTACAGTCATACCTAGTTTTTTTAGGGACCACATGAATAGGACTTGCCTATTTGTTGTTAGAGATTGGGTAGATAATACCTGCCTCTAGGAGCTTTATAATCTCTTTCATTACAACTTACTTCAAAGTTGGATTCAATCTTCGTTGTGATTCTCGTGATGGTTTAGCATCGTCCTCCAAAAAGATCTTGTGCATACATAAAGTTGGGCTTCTACCTTTTATGCCAGAGAGTGTCCACTCAATTGCTAGTTTGTGTTCTTTCAGGGTCATGACTAATTTCTCCTATTGTTTTGCGGTGAGTTCTCTTGAAATGATAACTGGCAGGGTATCAGCATCTCCCAAGAATACATACTTCAAATGATCTAGAAATTTCTTCAATTCTAACTTTGGTGCCTGCCCAACAGAGGGTATCATTTTGTTATTCTTACTAGAAATTTCAACCTGAGAGTTTATTGGTTCATGAGAGGATGTTGACGACAATTCTTTATCATCTTCCTCAGAGTCCTCTAGTATCAGATCATCTAGCTCATGAATTACAAATTCTTGAACTAGTGAGTCAAAGATATCAACGTAAAAAATAGACTGCACATTATCAGGATATTTCATTGCATCATAAATGTTAAATTGTGTAATTTCTCCATCAAATTCAACCGATAAGGTTCCTTCGTCAACAAAAATTTTTGTTTTAGAAGTTTTCATGAATGGCCTATCTAACAAGATTGAAGCTTTAGCAGAATAAGATTTACACTCCATTTCAAGAATGTAAAAGTCAACTGGGAATATCAAATCTTTTACTTGGATTAGCACATCTAATACTACTACTAATGGATGAATATATGATTTGTTTGCTAACTGAATAATTACGCCAGTTTTTTGGAGCTCATTCAATTTTGATTCTTGATAAATAGATAAAAGCATAACATTAATTGAAGCACACAAGTCTAACATAGCATGCTCTATTATCTTATTTCCTATAACACAGGGTAAAGAAAATATATATGAGTCTCTGCATTTTTCTAGCATATTCTTTTTAAGCATGGCTGAAACATTTTAACTTACCACAACTCGTTCTTTCTCTTTTAATTTCCTCTTGTTGGTACATAGTTCTTTCAAAAATTTAGCATACCTTGGAATTTGTTTAATTGCATCGAACAGAGGTATATTGACCTGCACCTTCCTGAATGTTTCAAGAATTTCCTCATCCTTGTCCTCCTTCTCTGGTCCAGCCAACCTTCTAGGAAAAGGTGTTGTAGGAGGATGAGAATTGAACCGCAAGGGCAGGTCAAAGCTTACTTTACTCTTTGTATTAGGTGGAATTTGTTTATCAACTTCCTCCTTGTTCTGAGGAGTTTCTTCAGCTTGGAGCTCTTTCCCACTTCTCAGAGTGATTGCACAAATGTTTTCTTGTAGGTTTCCCTCAGGCTGAGACGATAGTCTCCTAGAATTCTGCATTTCTAACCTGTTGATGGCGGTGGCCATCTGGGTCATCTGATTTCCCATATTGTCTACCTTTATTTGGTACTGCTCAACGTTCCCTAATTTCTGTGCTATCATTTGGACATTCATAGTTAAGGCTTTAATCATAACTTCCAGAGACATACCTGATAATTCTTGTTATTGAGCAAATAGACTGAGATTGTCTTTTTTGGTTGTTCTGGTTACTGTAATTAAAGTTAGGATGATCCCTCCATTCAGGGTTGTAAGTGTTAGAGTAGGGGTCATATTTTCTTTGTCTTTGATAACCTCCTAAGGTATTTGCTTCCTTAGTCAATTCCTGTTTGGTTTCTACCTAAGGCAATTTGACGGACAACGGATGTTAGTTCAGAAACTTGATTTTTAAGTTCGTTTACCTCGTTTACCTGGTAGATTCCTGTTGATTCTCTGGAACAAAATTGCTGGAAAGTTTTTGCCATGGTTCTGATCAGTTGTCTGGCTTCCGCAGGAGTCTTATTCACTAGTGCTCCTCCGCTTGCTACATCGAGCATACCTTTGTCATTCTACAATAATCCTGAAGGGAGTCGAATCCCCATGAGCAGCGGAAACATGAAATTAAGATCGTATTATGCTTGATTGTTTTGGTTTACTCCCAAAAACCCATACATTGGAAAATACAGAGATAAGCATATTAAACTAATTAAGCATGGATTAAAGCAATTAATTTAACATGTTGTACTTTCCTAAACTAAAAGGAATAGAAAGCATTACGTTTGTAGTTTTGATCCAAACAGCAACTTCTTGCCTCACAAAGCTTTCACAGCAACACAGCAAAACAAAATTCTTCCTCTGTTCCAACAAGACACAACTAGTAGAGAAAACCTTCTATCCTCTGAGTGTCTTAGATCAAGCCTTGGTGGGAAGGCAACCAACAATTAGAAGACAAAATGGAATGTGAGTACAAAGAAAATTGGGAGGAAAACAAGTTTTTCCAAAAAACAAATTGATCAATCGATCAACTCTTCTCCCAACTCCCTACACATATCGATAAGAAGTAGAGACAAAGCAGGGAAGTGGGGAACATGTCATCGACAAGTTTCTCCTTTTTTATTTAATTAATTATTTAATAAATAATCAAATTAAATATTAAATAATTTAATTAATTAATTAAATCATATTTAATTAATATTAAATTAAATATCATATATTTAATTAAGATTAAATCTCATTTAATCATTTTTCTCTTTTATCCTATAGTTTTAATGAACATCTTATGCACATTAAATTTTAACCTATAGTTTTTTACATATGAATCTCATTCACATTTAATTAATATTTGAACTCTTTCAAATATTTAATTCTCTCAATTAATTTAATAAGAATCATATTCAAATTAAATTTATAACATAAAGTTTGGAAACTTTATATTAGAATATATCTTTATACATTGATGTTTTTCCCTAATTGAATTTGAACATTTCAAATTCAAATGATCTAAGAACCCTTAACGAGCTAGAAGGTGGACCTAATTGACCTACATATCAGAAGCTCCAACGATACAAAATTATTCAATAAATCTCATTAACCTCCTAATCAACATTCGTTAACTGCGGGAACACTCCACTAAAGTCCCGCAGTTGCACTCTTCTCACTGCAGATATATTTCTGTGTCCACAAATATTGACCAATAACACCAAGTCAATCATTCACAAATGTTCGTAACACAATCTGGGTCAAATTACCGTTTTACCCCTGGGTTACATCTTTTACCTTAAGTCCCTGTGTTCCTCTAATGAACAATCTGTTTGTGGTCCTACCAACAAACAGAAGTCGCTCTCAGGCCAATGAGAGGGTTGGACACTTTGTTCATGTCCCAGATACACAACTTAAGGGAACATTCATCTACTAACCCTAATAGGCGGGAAGAAGTGAACTTCATCTTGCTAGGCTAAGTCCCCAGCTGCCTGCTCGATTTTGTCTCCAAGAAGGTAGGCATATTGAGTCGGCGAATCTGGCCACTCTCACCCATACTAGTCAAAGGACAACCCCTCGCAAACAGGAGTTCGTAACCTGGTCAAGATTGAGATCAAATTGCCTAGGTCATCCTAATGAAATAGAAACCTAACTAGTCAACGGGGTTACATCTAGTGGTTACTATTTCACGGTTCGATCTTATGCAATCTCATTACATAGGATATCCCCACTCACATGTTGTCTACACGAACACGTTAGGATCACTGTGTTTGTATCAAATACAGAGTGAGGCATATCCATAGTATTACCAAGGTAAGGTACCCAAGTCTTATCCCCTTACTATTGACCATTTAGGTTGTATCTCGAACTGAGATCCTTATATGTACACTACATTTAGTTCAAGAGACATATTACAGCCTTGGATGTTAGTTTATTAGATTTAGAGTTAAATTAAGGTAATGTAGTAAATAATGATAAACAATAACTCTTTATTGAAAATAATAACTCTTTATTGATAATTAGAACATTATTTATAAACTACGAGTTTTAGGGCATAAAACCCAACAAACCCTTCATAAAAGTACTGGATAAGGAGTTGAAATGAAATCTCATGATTTGGGAGCCTATTATATCTTTCCCAATACTCATAAAGTTATTCTCCTATCATTTGTTGGATATCATAAATTTCCTTCCTCAGAGAGGCGACCCTTGATGCAGGAAAATACTTTTCCAGGAAAAGTTTTTTCATCTTATTCCATGTATTAAAAGTCCCTAATGGCAAAAAATACAGCCAATTTTTTGCTTGATCTTTTAGAGAGAATGGAAAAGTCCTCATATTAATCTATTTTTCTGTAATTCCATGAGATTTCATACCCGAACAGACTATATGGAATTCCTTGATATGTTTATGTGGATCTTCACCTGCAAGACCACGAAAAATAGGGAGTAAATGTATCAATCAAGATTTTAATTCAAAAGCACCTTCAATAGTAGGATAGGTGATGCAAAGTGGTTGTTGGTCCAAATCTAGAGTTGTCAACTGCTTCAAAGTTCTTTCGGTCATCGCTTCCTCACTTTCAGTAGAAACAGAGGTGTTGTCGAGATTACAGTCAAAACTGAGATCTTTTTTGTGTGTGCTCTTTCCTTTTGTCTCCTTCCTTAATCTACGTAATTTTCTTTCTACTTCAGGAAAGTATTGAAATTATGCATCCTAAGAAGAATGGGTCATAAGCAAAAGTAAGTGGAATCAAATAATGGAAAATTTAAACTTTTCCTTGCTCCCCAGCAACGACGGTAAATTTGATGGTGAGCTTGTTGAGAGCTAAATCAAATACAATTTGTATAACTGATCTAGATTAAATACTTGCAGTACTTAATAGTGGACCAAGTCGAACAAAAGGGAGCAATCTCAATTTTTCCAAATTAGATTCCAAAAGAAAGCAGAAAAGGGAAGGGGGAGGGGGTTGAATATTTTTGTTTGAAACAAAGTAAATAAAAGAATAACAAAGAATAAAATATGAGAGAAAAAATATTTTAGCAGATATCAAATCTTACCAATTTGCAGTTTATAGGTGCAGTTGTACCAATTGTAATATAGATCCCAGGAATTCATAAAATATTATAACTAACCGACAATTAACTTAGCTAGCCTAATGGTTTCCCATAAGGCTACTTCCCTAAGTTCATTAACTTTACTTATTTAGTCTCCATTAACCTCAATTATCTTAACCATCTAGCACTCTTCATACATAAACAATTAAGATAAAGGCTTTAAGCACCATGGAAGACCAAGATATCTTAATTAGAAAGATCCAATTACCATGTTTCTCAAATTCTCTAGAATCTAACATGAGATATGAATCAAGATATTCCCAAGACTCATACACAGTTATAACTCTATTGTTACAATTACAAAGCCATAATTACGGGTTAGGTCAATTATGAAATAACAGTAGATATGCATAAATCGATGAGGCGTCAATTCAGAAGTAGATGCATAGTCATAAGATTAAAGAAGAGACTTCAAGAAATAAAAGCCTGAATATTTAAGAGCTAAAAACTAGTCTCACTACATTACAATTGGTTTTAACCGACCTATGAACTAGAAGAGTATGTTTAGCTGAGCATAGTCACGATCACACCAACGGCCCCTATGGTCTTCATCGATACAACTCAAAAATGATAAAAACACTAAAGAAACTATTCTAAACTATAAACTAGAGCTAATCTCGAAATTGGGAGAGAAATCTCCATTTCGTTCTTACAAAACCTAAAAGAAAAGTTCACATTTATAATAACTAGGAGTGTCTAGACGCCAAGGAGAGCGTCTAGACACTCCCCCATCTAAATAAGTGAAATATTTTCAAGAATTCAGGGTGGCGTCGAGACGCTTGAAATAGTGTCTCGACGCTTCTAGCGACGAGCAGAGCTCCCTGCAGCGTCGAGCAAAGCCTCGTGATTGCATTTGCGCCAGTGTCGAGACGCTTCGAACAACGTCTAAACGCTCTGTGTGTGGTTCTTCTTACTTAAGAGTATTCAGCGTCTAGACGCTCCTTTTAGGCGTCTAGACGCTCTGCAGGCAACCTCTTTGGCTTGTCAATCTCTAATTTTCTCAATTTAATGCACTCTTTATTATAATTCTCCCCTTTTAATCCTCGATCTCTCCTAAGCCTCTAGAATGGTCTCGAAATACAAATCTCTTGTAAAATAGACAAATAAGTACATGAGAATAGCAGAACTAGCATAATATAAATAGATAAATATAGCACTTTTATGGTGCTATCAAACATCTTTATACAATTTTTGCCATGTTTGAATATTATGGATACTTTAGTCATAATGCTATATGCTACTAGTTAGACATAGTATTGCATTTCATTTATGACTAAAGTTACTTGTGACCACCTAGAACCACTTGATATTATACATGAGGTTCTTTTGAACTCTTAAACATTAGAATGTGCACTATTAGTTGTTGAATTTTACTATGGCACTTATGCTTGGATCTTGCATATTGTTGGGCATTATTCATGCACACATTCTTTTTACTGGGTGTGGTCACTACTTAGGGCACATTCATACTTGAATATTCATTTAATGCTACTTGTTTTCCTTAAAGCTATTTGTTGACATGTGCATGATAAAGGAACATGTGGGTTCATGTTTTAGATTCTTGATATGTTTAGTCCCTTTACACTTTATATTTCCTATCTTAATATCATCTTTTCATGCATATGATCTAAATTTTTGGAGAAAGTGCTCTCATGCTAAGTTGGGGGTTATGACTCATTTTGTGTGGGGTCTGTTGGGTTTTATGCCCTAAAACTCGTAGTTTGTAAATTTGTAATTTGTTCTGAATTTTTTTAATAAAGTATTATTCAATAAGTGTTGTTGAATTTTATTATTTTGCCTTAAATTAACCCTAAATACAATAAACGGACATCCTAGGTTGTGTTATGTGTCTTGAACTATATGTGGAGACATACGGAGATCAAGGTTCAAGAAACAACCAAAAGGGTCTATAGTATAAGGATGAGGTTGGGTACCTTATCCTGGTGACACTACGGATACGATCCACTTTGTATTTGGTACAAACGCAATGATCTAACACGTTCATGTAGGTGACATGCGAGTGGGGTGTCCTATGTGATGAGTTCACATAAGACCGGACCACAAAATAGCAACCAATAGATGTAACTCCGTTAGTTGTTTAGGTTTCTATTTCAATAGGATGATCTAGGCAAATTGATCTTAATCTTGAGAAAGTTATGAACTCCTGTCTGCAAGAGATTGCCCTTTGACTAGTATAGGTGAGAGTGGCTGATAGCACACAAAATGTGCTATCCTTAGGCTTATTTATTGCTAGTTTTATGATAATTTCATAGCTTTGATGTGTTTAAATCACTTAATTTCAGGGAAAGAGCTTAAACAGAACATTTGGAGACATTATGGATCACTCGGGATCTAATTGAGGCTTTTTGGAGCTTAAAATAATATCAATTGGAAGTAGAAGGACTAATCCAAGCTAGTAGACCCGAGGTGATGGCGTTGCAACGCCGAACTTGCAGTTTTGAAGCATAAAAGACCACTGTCGATAGCGTTGCAACGCTACTTTACAACGTCGCAACGCTACTTCGATAAGGAAGAGTGTGCGCAAGGGTAGCGGCATTGCAGCGTTGCAACGCCATCGATATTTTCCTTATATGCCAGCCGCCTAGGGCACAACATTGCAACGTTGTCCCTAGCGTTGCAACGTTGTGCCAATTAGCTTTATAAATTGAACATGATTTCTTGTTGCAAAGGGAGCCGAATTTGATAGTCTTTACACCCTAATTTCGAAATACACTTTATAAGAAGAGAAAAGCTCACTCCTTGGGAGCTAAAGCATTCGTGAAGGTTCGAGATTGTGATGGGAGCTCGGGGACGAGGGACCAACATCGACACATAAGTTTATTTTCTCTTTCTTTTAGATTGTAACACCGTTCTAAGAAGTTTTCTATAACTGTAGCTTGGTTTTATTGTGATTTAGAGTGGTTAAACGTTGTAGTTAGGATTTGATTTGCTTGTTTAAGACTTATTTGCTTATGTATTGAACTATGTTTTGTTATTTATTTTTGGCAATTCGTTCTTCAACTCTTTAATCTTGTTGGTTTAAGTGGACTCGAGAGAAAAAACTTAGATTAGAGCAAAGTTGTCAAAACTCTTAGAAGTTTTGCATGAGAATGACCTAGAAGTCTAAGGGAAACACATAAAGAAGTTGCTTAATGTCGTGCATACTTTTAGATTCATATGAAGACTATAGAATTTATTGTGTGTGCGAGGCTCACTAAGAATCGAGAGATTTTCTTGAGTATCTTACTTCTTGTTTATAAATTCATCATGTTAGTTCATTGCATGTGTTAAATAAGTGTTAACTTGTGAAGTCAAACTCCTCCAAATCTATCATATTCATGTCTCCACTTGTTTGTTTATCTTCTATCTTTGTTTTCATCATCTATCCATGTTTTGTTACTTTAGCTAAAATTGAGAATTAGTATCTTGGTATTTAATTAATCTAGAAACTCATTCCCGAGGACGATACTTGGAACTCTAAAATCACTATACTAAAACTTGACACGTACGCTTGCGGTATTGCAATATAATTTTACGTAACAGTGGCTCGAGACGCCGGCTTAATAAGCCTACATTCTTGGGGACAAAACCGTGTGGGTAGCTGAAAACTTAACTTTGCAACATGAAATTCACTCCTTCCAACCTTAGGGTTAGTAGATAAGTGTTCCCTTAAATGGTGCCTCTGGGACTTGAACAAAGGGCTCTACCTTTCACTGGCCCGAGAGTTGTTTCTGTTTATTGGTCAGACCATAAAATGTTTGTTCATTAGAGAAGCACTGGTACTTAAGATTATAGATGTAACCCAGGGGTAAAACGATAATTTGACCCAGCTGGTGTTACAGACACTTGTGAAGGATCAACTTGTTGTTATTAATCTATATCCGTGGACACATAAAAATATCTACAGTGAGAAAAGTGCAATTGCGAGTCTTTAGTGTAGTGTACCTGTAGTTAACGAATGTTGAGTAACTGGTTAATGAGATTGGTTAATTAATCTTGTATTGTTGGAGCTTCTGATTTGTAGGTCCATTAGGTCCCCTTCCTAGCTCATAAGGATGTTGAGATTATTTAATCTCGAATAGAATTTGAAATGTTCAAATTCGCTTAGGGATTCATTATAATGTATGATGATGCATTAAATTATAAAGTTTATATTTTTATTAAAACTTTATCATATAAATTTAATTTTGGATATGATTCAAAATTAATTTAACAGAGAATTTAATATTTGAAAGAGTATAAATATTAACTTTATGTGAATGAGATTCATATTAAAATTTTGGAATTAATGCACATGAGAGGTACATTAAAACCATAGGTCATGGGAGAGTTATATTTGAATATAATTCAAATATAAATCTAAATTAAATATGTGATATTTAATTTGGTAATTAATTAATTGATTTGATTAATTTTAATTAAATTTAATTTAATAAAATTAATTGAATTAAAACTATGGGTTATATGAGGATGCATATTCAAATATAATTTAAATGAATTAAACTTAATTTATTTAATTAATAGTTAATTTAATTTGATTTTAATTTAATTTAATTTAATTTAAATGAATCGTGTTTTTACACACGATTCCCTCTCTATCTTTTCCTCTCTCGCACGTCTATCAATTGATAAACACAGGGAGGGAAAGATAATCGATCAATCAATTTTTTTGGTGGAGAAACTGAATTATTTCTCTTTAAAAAATAAATATTTCTCCTAATCTCTCTATAATTTTTCCCTCTTCACAAGTTTTCAAGATTTGGTTCCCCAAAGACAAATCTCAGTAATTCAAATGATAGGAAGGTTTCTTGTTGGTTGTGTTATGTGTATCGAATCCCAAATCGTTTGGGATTGGAAGTTTGTGGTCTACAGAAGAATTACCTTTGTTGTAGAAATTTCAGAGGCCAAAAGGTAATTATTTCTAATCCTTTTAGTTTAGAATTAATTGTTGGATTTTTTCTGAAATGTATGGTTATATGTTAGATTGTCAATGTATTGGTATTTCTGGAAACCAAAATTAAAATACGAGAAGAGTTCCAATTGGCTTTCGCTGCATTTGAGACTTTTCGAAACCAACAATTGGTATCAAAGACAACTCGTATTCTAATTTGGATTTCTAAAATTTTCATTGGTTTGGTGGGACTGATTTGCATTATGAATGTTGGATTTTGCCATTAGACTGTGTAGGAATATTTTTTGCCATAGATTTTACGTTTTGAATTGTTCAATTCTGTAAAGGCACCTGCGTTTTTGGGCAATTTTTTATGCAATCGAGTTTGTAGTTGTTGTTGTATACGTGTTCAAGAAGCCAAAAAGGACAGCAAAAGCAACCAAATTTTTGCAACATTCATTTATGGGAGTTTTGGTTCAGTTTTGGAAGATATGGTCCAGTTCGGCCTGATTCATGCGACTTGGTCCAGTTTTTAATAAAATTAATGTAATTTTATTTATTTAATTTAATTAGGGGTAAAAAAAATTGGTCTATATGGTTATTTATTGCTTTATTAATGTCATTTAGCCAAATCCCACCTTAGAATAAGTATGTTTCATGCATCTTTTATAATATAAGAGTTGTTATTATATAGAAATGCATGTTTTAAGTTTTAATTTTCTTAATTAAAATAATTGTTATATTAATTAAAGGAAATTTCATTTTCATGCATATTATGCCTATGATGTTTGTTATAATTTATTTTTTAGCTTTATTATATAAATATGCATGTAAATTTTTTTTTCATAAGTATTTATTATAAAGTGTTATATTAAATATATGAAAATGAAAAGCATGATGCATTACATTACATAGTTTAATATAAAGTGTTATATTAAATAATGTCAAGCATTGCTTTTAATTCATGATTTATTAATTTAAATATTTTATTAATTTCATGAATTATATGATTGATAAATTAATTATAATTTGATTGTTAATTTATTACACCATAGAAGCATGTTATAGGTTAATATATTAAAATTTATAATAGTTATAAATTTGAATTAGAAACATTAACCTATAATATAGAGTTGCATGCAAACATAGGATTTTAGGTAAATTGAATTAATTTTTTAAATGTATAAAATTAATTAAACTTAAGATCACAATTTCTAATAGGATTAGAAATTAGTCTTACTTAGTATTTTAAATAGTTTAAAAATATAGTTAAGTAGGACAAAATAGGACTTTGGTTATAAGGGAACTCCTACCGGTGAGGTTCTGTCTAAAGCTGGGGGTATTTAAGCTAACGGTTTTCGGAACACCTCCTACCTGGTAACTAAACCGGAACATGAGGTTAAAACCCTAGTTATAAGTGTTATAATAGGTATAGACTTAGATAGATTCATTTAGTTGGAATCCACCTAAGTTAAAATTAACCTTAAAACATTAGGATACTTTAGTGGGAGAAAATAAGGGTTTGTTTGGTATGCAATCTGGATTCTATTTTATGTTTTTGGATTCACTGAATTCAGTGAATATGTTTTTGGCAGATGTGTTTTCGAAAACTGTTTTCAGATTCTGGGATCCAAATAGTAGAAATTCTGAAAGCAGCATTTTTATGTTTTCATTGTATCCAGATTCTTAATTTAAAATTTTAAAATCCAGAATTATATTAAACAAAGATAAACATATTAATTAATACAATATTTCATGTTATAAACTCAATTTACTTTTGTTAAATTAAAATAAGTATAATATAATATATTATAAATTATATAATATTATATTATAAAATAATAATTTTATAAAATTTACAAAACCATTTCATAAATTAATTAATAATGACTTATATTCAATCTAATAATTAGTTTTGCAACTACAACTAATTTTATGATCTATAAACATGTTATAGGACACACTTTAAATAACTGTTTAGAATGGAATCAAATTTTTAAATCTACTACCAAACACATATCTAAAAACATGAAATATAACTCTGTTTTTATTGAATTCTTTGTTTTCAAATTTTTGTTTTCAGATTGCTTACCAAATAGGCCTTAAGATGTTCGTATCGAATTTTAGCTCTCACGTCCTCAAGAGTTCACACTGTGAGTTTCATGCTCGGCCTCAAGGCGTCAATAGGGTGTCCTCCTACAGATGGTGTTTGCATGGTTCAATATCAAGGTGAATGAGGAAAGTATATGGATAGGGTATGTTAGGTAATTTGCCAACAATTGCCTTTCCTAACAATAGTCTGTTGGCTCAGACTTATTGGATCTGAAAATGATAATGTCACATTTACGGGATGAGTTAAGTTAGTTAACAATTCTTTGATCGAAAAACGATAGGTATATTGGAATATGAGATATTCTGGTAGTGGTAATTGACTGAGATAGTCTCAATTCAGGGGAGGAGTAATTGATCACTCAACGGTGACTTTTATTATAAACCTCTAAAGTATCGTTCCAAAATTAAATACAATGGTTTCAAAATTAAACATTAGGGTTCATTGTTATAATGTTTTGCTAAATTGATTCGGTTGTTTCTAATGGGTTAAGGCATAAAATAACTGATTTGAACAAATTTTTGTTTTCAGCATGTTGTCCTCTATTATCGTCTTACTCGCTAATGAAAAATTAACTGGGGATAACTACGCTACGTGGAAGTCTAACCTGAATACAATTCTGGTTGTTAACGATCTACGATTCGCCTTAACTGAGGAATGTCTTCAGACCCCTGCTCGAAATATGTCCCAAACGGTTAAGGATGCCTATGACTGTTGGACTAAGGCCAATGACAAGGTCAAGGTCTACATCTTAGCTAGTTTATCTGTGTTCTGGCTAAGAAGCACGAGGGCATGATCTCAGCTCGTGAGATCATGAGTTTGTTGCAGGAAATGTTTGGACAACCGTTTGGACAGATCCGACATGAAGTCCTCAAATATTTTTATAACGTGTGCATGAAGGAGGGAACTTCAATGAGAGAACACGTTCTCGATCTAATATTGGTCCACTTCAACGTGGCCAAAATGAACGGCGCGGTCATAGAAGAGCAAAGTCAGGTCTCGTTCATCCTAGAATCTCTTCTGAATAGTTTCCTGCAATTCTGCAGCAATGCGGTGATGAACAAGATTGTCCTCCTTAATGAGTTACAAACTTATCAATCTCTTATGAAAAGTAAGGGACCAATTGAAGGAGAGGAAAAAATGTTTGTCCATTCCAAAAAATTTCAAAAGGTACCAAAAGGGTTCATCGTCTGGAACTGTCTAGGAATTCACCTTCTAATCTTAAGAAAATATAGAAGAAGAAGAAAGGAGGAAAGGGGAAGGCTCCGCCATTGCTGACAAAGGCAAAGGGAAACCCAAGGTTACAAATAAAGGAAAATGTTTTCACTGCAACGTGGATGGGTATTGGAAATGAAACTTCCCTAAATACCTAGCCAAGCTGAAGGAGAAGAAAGATAAATTTGATTTACTCGTTTTAGAAACTTGTTTAGTGGAAAAGGATAATTTCACTTGTATACTTGATTCATCAGCCACTAATCATGTTTGCTCTTCTTTATAGGGAATTAGTTCCTTCAGGCAGCTCGAAGAGGGTGAGATGACGCTCAGGGTCGGAACGAGAGACGTCGTCTCAGCTCGTGCAGTGGGAGCTGTCAAGTTCTTTTTTTATAGATAGATTTTTGTTTTAAGAAAACATGTACATAGTTCCTAAGATAAAAAAGAACATTTTATCTATCCCATGTTTAATTGAACAAGGTTATTCAATTTCTTTCGATATTAATGAAGCATTCATTAGTAAGAATGGTGTTATTATTTGTTCAGCTAAACTTGAAAACAACTTGTATGTATTAAGACCAATCGAAACAAAAGAACTTTTAAATCATGAAATGTTTAAAACTGCAAATACTCAAAGGAAAAGGAAAAGGATTTCTCTGAATAATGATGCCTACCTTTGGCATTTAAGACTTGGTCACATTAATTTCGATAGGATCGAAAGATTGGTAAAAAAATGGACTTCTAAGTCAATTAGAAGATTATTCATTACCTCCATATGAATCTTGTCATGAAGAAAAAATGACAAAAAGACCTTTTTCTGGAAAATGTTACAGAGCCCTTAGAACTGATACATTCGGATCTCTGTGGTTCAAAGAATATAAAACCTAGAGAAAGGTACGAATATTTTATCTCTTTTATAGATGATTATTTGAGACATGGTCACTTATACCTAATGCATCATAAATTTGAAGCTCGTGAGAAGTTCAAAGAGTTTAAGATGAAAGTTGAGAATGCTTTAAAAAAACCATTAAAATATTTCGATTTGATCGAGGTGGAGAGTACCTAATCTAGTATGGAACGCTGCAATCAACTAAGTTGAATAAGATGAAAGAAGATGTTCTACTCACAAGGGAAGAGAATTCAAATCAATTGGGTTGCATTAAGTTTTAATAGGTATAGGGTGCATAACCTACTATTAGCCTACAAATTACTTGGTTTCTATTAAGTGCTAATTTGATTTTTCTGGACAATGAATTACTACTACATTACGTTTTTGTCCCTTGTTGATTTTAGATGCTAAATGTTGTATGTCAAACTAGTAATGAATGTAAACTCAAAATCATATATAAAGTTAGTATCTACCATTTCTCCTTAAGTAGGCTTAATTCTTGTTCTTTTTATATGTTGAATAAAAATAAGGTAGAATCTAGATATCGGGTAATTTAGTCTAAATCTAATTTGAAGATTCTATCCAAAAACAAATTTAGATATTTACAATATTTATACTTTTACCCATTTTTCAAGTCGGATTATTAAAAACTGAACATTCTTCTTATTAACCGAGAAAAAACAAATAATTACTGAACACGACTTTGTTTTTCTTTCTTAAAAAGTAAAAAAGAAGAAGAAAAGAAACCATAAAAGATAACGTTACCAAACAAGTCCTTGAAATCTAACAAAGGCTTAATGGGTCTAGAACCACCAAAGAAGATGATGAATTGACATTAAAAAAAATAATAAAAAAAAATCCCTCATATTAGCTATTTGGTTTTTTAACTTTTAGTTTTTGATATTTGAAAATCAAGCCTATAAATACCATTTTCACCTAAGGGTTTCCTTATTTTGTTATTTATTTTTTATCTATGTTTTAAAAAAACAGGCAAGTTTTGAAAACTAAAAAAAAAAAAAAGTAGTTTGTAAAAACTTATTTTCTGATTTTAGAATGTGGCTAAAAATTCAAATATTTTTCTTAACAAAGATGAAACTCATTATAGAGAAATAATGAGAAAACAAGCTCAATTTTCAAAAAATATAGTTAAGGCCTCATATCCATTTGGTTTTTGTTTTTAGTTTTTTAAAAATTAAGCTTTTATATACTACTTCTATCTATGAGTTATCTTGTTTTATTATCTACATTTTACATATGTTTTAAAATATCGAGTCAAGTTTTAAAAATTTAAAAAAAAATCATTTTCAAAAACTTATTTTTGCTTTTAGAATTTGGGTAAAAATTCAAATGTTTTCGAAAGAAAGATGAACTTTATTGTAAAGAAATGAAGGGAAAAGAAACATAATTTCATAACCAAAAATCAAATAGTTTAGTTAAATAAAAGTTAAAATATCATTTTGGTCCCCGTTGGATTGCATTTCATTTTAGACTATATACTTTCAAATGTATCCAAATTTTGTATTTTACTTTCAATAAATCTTATAGTCCTCAGCTATATAGTTAGTTTAATGTTAACTTTTCTATAAGAATAGTCTCTATTAGCTTTCCTTTTATAAATTTTAAAAATATGTTCACATTGTGTCTTTTCTTGCATGAAAATTATTATTATTATTTAACCAATTTTGACAAAAAAAAATCAACTTCAATTCTAAGATTTATTAAAAATACATTGACTAAAATTCGACATTTAATCATACATAGACTTAAATATAATGAAAGTCAAGATACATCGATCAAATGGTATTTTAAAATATAATGAAACTCAAAATAAATGGACAAATGTTATTTTAACCGTAAATAAATTACAAAACATTAGTTACAGACTCACAAAAATGATTATTTTATAAGAAAGATCAGAACAAAATAAATATAAAAAATTAATGTGCATATCTTTCTTTCTTCTATCTTATCTTATCTTTTCTTTTCTTTTCTTTTCTTTTCTTTTCTTTTCTTTCTTTGAAACAAGTTAATATACATGTCCTCTTCGGCCATACCACTGATGTCGAGCATCAAGGAACTAAACTCCTTGACGTAATCACGGACAGATCCTACTTGCTTCAATTTCTTTAAGGCATCTCGTGTCACCCATGCCACATCGCATGGAAGAAATTGATCCTTCAGCTCCTTTTTCATTGACTCCCAAAGAGTGATCTTGGGTCTTCCGGCATTTTCGTCATCAAATGAGCGAGTACGCCACCACAATTTGGCATCTCCAGTGAGATACATACTTGCTATGCTCACTCGAGTCTCGCTAGGGATCTTCGCAGCCTTGAAGTACTCCTTCATATCCCAAAAAAAGTTCTCCAATTCTTTGGCATCTCTCGAACCTGTAAATGTGGAAGGTTCGGGAATCTTTACCTTCGAACTTGGTGTCTCTCTAGTAGGCGCCACCAGCATGGCCCTCTTGACTAGAGTCAAGTCATCGCGCGTAGCCTCGAGATCTACCTTCATTGAGTCCATGTTAGCCATCATGTCGGAGGTAAGGCTCCCTATCTCCGCCATAAGGATGTCAAGTCGCTCCTTTGTTTGCTCCATGAAGCATTTCACCACAACTTCTAGTGAATGGATCCGTTCTTCATGTAGCCTTGTGATCTCCACCAACGGTGGGGAATCTTCTTCTGGAATGGCTCCCAAATAGTCCTCCAACCGACTAACTCGATCTCTCAATGTCTCGGACATGGCAATAGACTTCGACGTGTTCTTTTGAAATTTAAAGAAAAAGTAGAAGAGAATTTCGCTAAGGTAAAGCTAAGTGTTTTATACAATAAATTGTACACAAAATATGTTGTTGCCAAATTTTAGACAGGAGAACACACCTGACCTCCACATGACAACGACTATAAATTTATATCTCTAGTGGAGAATAACGTGGTCTGCAAAAGAATGAAAAACCTGAGCACCAGTGTGGTGCTTGCCACACCGCTCTGATGCTTAAGTAAGACAATGAAGAAAAGTATAGTCAACCATAATTTAGAAAGAAAAGTGTAACAAGCTATAATTTAGAGAATGAGAGTTCAGTTGAGTCCCCATGAGTTAGGATCTTTGACTTTCATATTCCTTTTCACATAAGGATTTAAATAAATTTCCCTTTCTATGTAGGAATGAGATTTAAAAAGGTTAATCTTATCATTCCTCTTGTAATTCAGATTTATCTTCTTGGTCCAATTTCACCCACAACATTAGCCCCCACTCCCTAATTAGGATTCATAGTTTAGCTTTGTTGTCATGGGTTATTGACATGGAGACTTATTTGGGAGTAATCTATCAAATTTTTGGAGTCCTTCTTGACATTTCGAGGTTTGTTTCGAATTCTCTCTAGTTATTGTTGTCCATCCTTATATGGATATCAATCTCCTGGAGTGTCAATTTCTCCATTTTTTGATTGATTACACTTTGTAAGTTTGATGTCGCTTCAATGCTTTTCGCGATCGTCTTTTCAACAAAGCATGGTCGGCTTCGGGCATCAACATTGTGAGATAATCTGCACAACAAATTTCAGTTACCTACCTTGCTCACCTTATTTTTGACCAATGGATGGCGCGACTTGTTGTTTCCTTCAACGATCAGCTTATTGTTAGTTTTTGAGTATGAGATTTTGATTTTCTCATCCTCTCAACTACATTCGTTTTTTTCCTTTTCTTGGATCTCGTATGAGAGATGGTTCCTCTTCGCATCGTTCTTCTCTCTGAAGTCTTGTTGGTTGAGTTTTTCGAGGATCTTCAACATGTACTTTTCCATGTTGTCGACCTTCTTCTTCAACTCGACCATCTCCTCTTTTGGTCAGCCTGTGTCAGTGTGAGGTCGAGCATGAGTGACCTCCCTCATTCGTCGTGGATGATGATCCTGATTGGAATCGTCTTCATCCTCATTAGAATGTATGTTTTCATAAATTCTGCTCATCTTTTCATTGGAAGATTGACTCAAGCACAAGGTTTTCCAAGCAAGTGTTGTCGTTCTCCACAGACGACGCTAACTGTTGTTGCCAAATTTTAGACAGGAGAACACACCTGACCTCCACGTGACAACGACGATAAATTTATATCTCTAGGGAGGAAGAACGTGGCCTGCAAGACAAGGAAAAACCTGAGCACCGATGTGGTGTTTGCCACACCGGCTCTGATGCTTAAGTCAGAGAAGCAAGAAAAGTATAGTCAACCATAATTTAGAAAGAAAAGTGTAACAAGCTATAATTTAGAGAATGAGAGTTCAGTTGAGCCCCCTGTTTTTAAGTTAGAATTATTTATAGGATTTTTGACTTTCATATTCCTTTTCACATAAAGATTTAAATAGATTTTCCTTTCTATTTAGGAATGAGATTTAAAAATGTTAATCTTACCTGATTTTTTTTGTAATTCGAATTTATTTTCTTGATCCAATTTTACCCACAATAAAATATAATATTAAACAATTAGATTAAAAAATAGGGGCAATTGGGTTGGTAGCAAAAAGGACCAATATAATTGTCCATATAGCAAATGGCTCAATTTATTTGTAAAAATAGCAAAAATTTGAAAAGAGAAATTGAAATTACTAAAACACCCCACGCCAGTCACTGCTATCAGTGATATCACTGATGGGATGCTATCAGTGATATCACTGATGGGATTCTATCAGTGATAACACTTATGGGATTCTATCAGTGATATCACTGATAGAAGTCTGTTTATTTAATAACTAATTTTTTTGTCTGTTTATTTAATAACTAATTTTTTCTTCTAATTTTGATAAACTAATATTGTGATATCTATCACTGATAGAAGTGATAGACTTCTATCAGTGATAGTTGTCTGATAGACTTCTACCACAATTGTTTATCTATTACCTATTACTCATAACTTTTCTATTATCTATTAGACATCTTGTTCCTATTCGACTTCTATCGCTGTCTATCACGGATAGAAGTGATAGACTACTATCTTGTTAATGATTGATAAAAGCTAATGAAAAAGAAGTGATAGACTACTATCACTGATAGAAGTGATAGACTACTATCACTGATAGAAGTCATAGGTTTCTATCAATGATAGTTGTCTGATAAACTTCTACCTATCTATTACCTATTACTCATAACTTTTCTATTAGACTTCTTGTAATATGAGAAACTAAAGGATATCTTGTATTTTGATCTTTCACTAAAGTTAAAAACCAAGCAACATTTTTATCTTCTTGAATTTTAACCACACCCTGAGCATCATTTATCCCTAACCTAATAACATCGACAATTCTATAAAAGAAATAAAACTATCCATTCGAACTTCTTTCACAATCAGATTAATAAAATCATCAAAACACATCATCTCATCAACAAAAATTCCAATGGTCTTGTAATTCTCATAGAAATTTTTCTCATTTCATTGCCTACTATAAAAATAACTATTGGAAGCTTCATCATAGTTCCTACGAAAGTAATAATAACAACATTAACAATATTAAGTAATATAGAAACCGATCACCACAATAGTCACTCGTATATCATTGATTAATGATATCACTGATAGTATTGATATCTATTGATCACTGATATCAGTGATATCATTGATATATCACTGATATCATTGATATCTAGAAAACAGTGTATCACTGGTATCACTGATATCATTGATATCTACTGATCATTGATATCACTGATATCATATATATTGATCAATGATATCACTGATATCATTGTATTTAGAAAACAATGATAGATATCACCGATATCACCGATGTCATATGTATTCTCTAGCATATCTAGAAAACAAAACAATCACCAAAATCGGACTTGCGACTCCAAAACATTGCGGAAAAAAGATGATATAACAAAATGAACAAAAAATACCCACGAAAAAGATCCGTTGATTGACAAACTCAAATACCCACGAAAAAGAGCTCCAACGGAAGATCGTATATCACTAATTGGAAGCACAATAGTCACTCGTATATCACTAATATCACTAATATCATTGATATCTATTGATTCATCGATATCATTGATATCACCGATATAATCGATATCTATTGATCATATCTAGAAAACAATGATAGATATCACCGATATCACGTATATCGTCGATCATCTAGAAAACAAAGATTACCGATAGAACAAAAATGAAGAAAACTTGCGACTCCAAAGCGTAAAAATAGTGATGTAACAAAATGAACATAAGAAATACCCACGAAAAATGTTGATTGAAAAATCTAATACCCACGAAAAAGCTCAGTTGGACTTGAAAAGATCGAATTGGAAGATACTTCACCGAATAATAAGAAGATACTACAATGCGATCGAATTGGAGAAGATAATCGGACAAACTTGCGACTTGATCGAATTGGAGAAGATAATCAAACAAACTCGATGAAAATTCATGGGTTGCAATTCAACAGATCAAACTAGAAAATACCCGATCGAATAGGTGAAGGTTTGCGACTCGATTGAATTTGAGAAGATACTCAAACTTGCGACTCGGCGTAAGATTGGACTGGAATCGAGAAGAGTTTGGGAAGATTGGACTGGAATCAAGAAGATGTTGTCGCAAAAATCGAAAAAAAAAAATACCGTGAATAACAAATACCAATTGAAAAATAAATACTAATTAAAAAGGGAATAGGTTTAAGCCAAGAGTATAATTGGAATTATAAAAAAAATTAAAGATTTTTGCCATATTTGCAATTCTTTTAAAAAGTTGTTACATCTACAAATACTAAAACCATAATTACTACCCAATTACAAATTCTCAAAAAAAATAGGTATATTAAATAAATTATAATACATCTCATTTGATTTGACTGTGAATTTAGAGCCTTACAAGTAGTTAAATATGTATTACTGTTTGAGAATCTAGAAAATTGAAATGTTTAAATGCTTAAAATTGTAAAATAATAAAAAATATAAATGTCGGGCATAATCATGTTTTGAATATAAAAATATAAAAATAATAAGGAATATTTAAGTAACCGTGAATAACAAATACCAATTGAAAAACAAATACCAATTAAAAAGGGAATAGGTTTAAGCCAAGGGTATAATTGGAATTATATAAAAAAATTAAAGACTTTTGCCATATTTGCAATTCTTTTAAAATGTTGCTATATCTACAAATGCTAAAACCATAATTGCTACCCATTACAAATTCTCTAAAAAATATTATATTCCTTACCCTTTTTCTTTGACAAAATAAAATGATTATATTTTTGCCTTTATTAATATGTTATGATAATTTTAAAAAGCATGTGTATTTTTGTGGTCCATGGACCGTCCTACGTGATAATTTTCATAAGACTTTGGTTAATGAGACTATCTTGCTTTTAATGATATTGATATTAGTGTAAATAATTTTTTTTAGTATTAATGTAATTAATTAATTAATGTTAAAAGCTCTTTACCAAAGTGGTCCCCTATAATAATATTATTACTTTAAATAAGAATATTTATATCTTTATTGAATAATTGATAAGTTGGACCACTCGAAATGGAATCACAATGAATTACAATATCAATTTAGTACCATTCCAAATAGTATACTATTTCTAAATTCATTGGGAACCTTTTCTTTTTACACTATCGAAAAAGAATGATTTTTTTAAAAGAAAAATAAAATTTTAAGGATAGAATATATATATATTTATATATATATTATCGTTTAACGGATTATTAGATAGAGTCTTATTCAGCATCATACTTCTAAAAATTTACAAAGTTGTCTTAGATTTAGGAGACTAAATTTATCATTAAAATTATTGATACTCAAATAAGAAAGACAAAAGTTTGAAGGATGGTGGTGCTCCATAAATCAAAGATTTTTCTTTTCCTTTTTAATAAAGTTTAGTACAATGATTTCAACCATTTTCCCATTCATCAATATGTTTTTGGTTTGTTGTCCAATGTTGGATCTCTATCTAATCCATTTTGTAACGAATTTGGCCCATAAACTAGTCTTAATTAATACGTGTAATCCAATGTTTCCTTCTTCTTTCTTTTTTTTTTTTCTTAATTTAAAAACGTTATTATTTTTTTTTATATAAAGTGAATAAAATATTGATATTTGTTGTACCTGAACTTATTGCATTATCACGTAATAAAGAAGTGGTTTATGACATTTAAATAATTAAATCCTTTACTTCGAGAACAACATTTTTAGTGGAAAGATTTTTAAAATGGTTAACATTAGGTTACTAGAATTTTTTTTAAAAAAAATGTAGGGGTTGTACATAAATTTCGTAAGTATATGAATATTTAATATTAAAGGAGAAAATTTATAGTTTTATATTTAAAATATTTGTATGATAAATTTTGCTATTTGTACTGATTAAATTATAATTAAAAATTAAATAAATTTATTTCTAAAAATTCTCTTATTAGTATGACTATTTATATTATTCTTTTTGAAAAAAAAGGATATTTACTCCTTGATTGTTATGGTTAATTTAATAACAGCATAAAGTATGGGTTTATGACTGAGAGACCATAAATTTGAATTCCTCAACCCTCAAATGTTGTTAAACTCAAAAAAGAAATAATAATAAAAATGTGAATATTATTAAAATTAAATTTTTATTCAAGCAAAGTAATCAAATTTGACCTTATATTTGTGAGGTTGTATCAATTTGGACCCTAAGCTTTCAATTTCATCAAATAGGACTCAAAACTTAAATAACTATTGCAATTTTTACCCTTCAAATTTTGCTAATTCGTCTACTAATTTTTACCAAAAAAATATATAAAAATCTTCATAAATTCATTAATTTCAATCAAATAAAATTGTGTACAAAAATAATTATGACCAACACACAAATTAACCATTAAATAACTTTGCTATTCATAAATTTAACAAAAAGATTAGCTCTAATGTTGTTTTTTTCCTAAAATTTTATGTTTGATTTCATATTATATAAATGTTTTATAATTCATTAATGCATAAGAGAATTTTTTTTAATGATATTTGAAGCAAAAATTTATTAGAGGGTTAAAATTGAAACTTTTATAAAAGTTGGAGGTTAAAGATTGCAACACTTATCTAAATTTGATGAAATTGAAAGCATAAAATTAAAATGGATACAATTTTATAAGTTTTTGGTCAAAATTGATTTTTTTCCTTTGGTTGAAAAAGTGAGGTTAAATAAATCTAGAATTATAAACGAAATAACTAACTTATAATATAAAATTATTAGAGTTAAAAACAAATGTTATACTTATTTTAATAGAAAATTATAATTTCAATAATTAATTATTCAACAAAATTAATTAAATTATGAATTTGAGTGGGCCATGAGTTCTGATAATAGTCTACCTTGGTAATCGTTTATACCTACTAAATTCTCAAATTCCAAAATTATATTAAAGTAAATCTAGATTTTTGCTCATTCAATTGGTAAAGTTTTATATTGAACTTTAGCAACTTGGCAAAACCCTCCGACTAAATTTCTTCTCAGTTATTAGTGGATTGTCTCAGACAATGTGACCATATGGTTTTATACTTAACAATAACTACTTTAAGAATTATAAAATTTATATGTAAAAAAAAAAATCATAGAAAATGTAGAGTCATTTAAGTAATTTTAAATCTTGTGCCAGTATAACTTTTGTACTAAACACATTTTATATTTATCTTTAAAAATATTATTCATTAATTTTATTTTTTATTCCAGAGTTATTGTTTATGGAATAGTCAAATTAACAATTAATTAATTAAAATTAAGATATAATTTAACTTCTATTAATTTATTACAATTTAGAAGTGAATAGTTTCTTAAAAAAAATATCAAAAGAATTTATTCCAATTATTAGTCACTAATTTTTTAATTAGTAACAAAAAGAGTCCACCTTATAAAATGATAGAATAATAATATTATGATAGACAACTTCAACCAATAATATATTCAAGATATATACTTATATTTATTAGGGACTAATTGCTTAGTTTCTATAAATGTCCAAACATCAAAGCAAACAAAACTAAAATTTTAGTATTTAATATAAAGGTAAAGTAAAAAAAGATTTTTTTTATATCTATATTAGAATAGTAAAATGTCACTCTCTTAATTTTTTTTTAATGCAAAATTCTCTTTGATTAAGTTACATAAAAAGAAAAGGGGAAATGCAACTTTGTACATGTGACTTGAAAATGATTTGCCCAATATGGAAAAAGTGAAAGAGAACAAGTTTGATGGGAATCTCTCTCTAATATAATATTGATATGCTAGATTTTGAATGGTTGATAGAAGCCAAAGGTCATTTCTTTCCTTTAAATTATAAAAAAGTTGTTCACCAACTTGCTTTCATATTCCATTCCTTTTCTTGTCCTCCTAACACTATAAATTTAATACATTGAAATGAAAAGTTTGGTATTTAGTGTATAATTTCATTGTTTAAGGCCTAAAATTAGGACTAATTCAATGTTATAATTGAATAGGGTTGGGTGGAAAGAACACAACATATAGGCCCAAACTTACTTACATTTTCTCAACTAAACAGGCCTATTTCTAAACTAGGCAAAACATATGTACTTTTATCAATTAGATTGTACATATCAATTAGATTAATTCTTAGATTCACTTTTTAAATTAAAAAAAAATTAATGAAAATCAAATGTTAAATTTACTTTTTGAACTTAACAAATGTTGTTTGTTACAAAAAGTCTTTATTGGATGTTATTATAAAATTTGAATAAAATGGACAAAATGAATACCATAATTAAATTTGAAAAATGAGTTTGACTATTTAGGTGTTTAAAAATCCCGATAACTCGAAACAACCCGACCAACCCAACCTAACTCGATGGGTTGGGTTGGATTCAAATAAATTAAAATGTATGAGTTGGATTGGTTCGTGGGTTCACCTAAAATAATTTGGGTTGACCCGACCAACCCGAACTTATTATTAATTTTAAAAATTATATTTTTACCTACCATACAACTACATATACATGTATTTAATTTATTTTTATTTAATTTCATAATTATTTATTATTTAATAACTCTTAAAAATACATTTTTGAAGTCGTTAGGGTGTAATTTTTCATAATATAAATTGAAACTAAGTGGCTAATTTTAATTTAATATTTGAAAAATAAAAAGTATTTGTTTTAAATGATGATGATTTATTTAGAAGTTTTTTGGAATAATTGTAAATTTGTATTAGAAAATTTAAGTTTTATGGTTGTTATTTAGTATAAAGATATTTGGAGTTCTTTAATTCTTAATTTTTTATATTTATATTAATTTGGATTATTTAAATTTTAAATTAAAAAAAAAAAAAAAAAAAAAAAAACTAACCTGATGACCCAATCCAACCCAACCCGAAAATGTTGGGTTGGGTTGGATTGGGTTATCCTCATGAATAGGGTTATTTGGGTTGGAAGAATAACTAACCCGAAAATTCGAGTTGGAAGAATAACTAACCCGAAAATTCGGGTTGGTCCAAAAAACTAGCATAACCCGGCCCAACCCGGCTTATGTACACCCCTAAGGGTAAGTATAGACCCATATACTCCCATTTTCATCCTGGATCCACCTATCAGATAGTCATTTTTAATTTTAAAAAAATATGAATTGTTTATTCTAAAATTAAAAATTTTATTAAAATTTAATGAACTGATGTTATCGATTGTTGATGCACAAATCCGGACAGAGGGTATGCACATAATTTGCACGTGAAGCCAATGGTAAATTTATATTCTTGGAAAAATAGATGACCTGCAAAACAAAGAAAATAAGTTTTTAAAGTGTTGCAAACTAGTCAGAAGGATGAATTCAGTCACCTCTAACGGAGTCATACTAAGATATTTATATCAGGGATCTTTTCCTAACCCTGGTTGGATTAGGTTTTAGGGATTGTCATCAATGTGAATGGAGTCAGACTAAGGTATTTATAGGAGGCATCGCTTTTACTTACCCTAGTTGTATTAGGTTTTAGGAATTGTCGTTAACATGTGTGGAAGGAGGAGAAGATGAAGCAAACCGGTCGGAGTGGATCGAGTCGGGTTGAGCCAGTCGTCTGGTCTGACTTGTCTACCATGGACTCCTTTGGCCCGTCTTCATTCTGGATCTCCGGATCTGGCCTGTTTTGGCTTGATTGTTTCTGTAGTTGGGTTTTACCCGGTTGTCCAAATTCTCTCTTGGATTCCTCTTCAATGATCTAGAATTTCTGCGAGGAGCGAAGCAGCTTGACCGAGTTGACGAGTGGAAGGAGCGAAGTCGCCCCCCTCCCCTGGTCTTCACCTAATTGTAGGCATTTAATACTAATCAAATAAGTGAAGTCGTTGTCGTCTGACCAATTGGCTCGGACACCAAACTGCTCGTGCCCGCCCCCATAACCACACGGGCTCGCCCAAACTAGAGATCCTCTAGAGATGTAAAAAGATGCAACACTCTATGCCGCTATTTGCTATAGTTGATGAAAGAGGGGCAAGAGCGAAGCTGCTTTTCCAATGAAATAGGGGAATGAGCGAAGCAGCTGAGTAACATTTATTAAATTTTATATATTTTTTTAATAAATCTTGTTACTTTAAAAATCAAGCTTAAATTACAAGTTTAGTTTATAAACTTTTAGATTTGTATTTGTTTAATCTCTAAACTTTAAAAAATATTTAATAAGTTGCTAAATTTTTAATTTGGCATTTAATGAGTCTCTTGAAGTTTTAATTTTATATCTAATAGGTTCTTGGTATATTTAAATTTTTTAATGTTATTTTTTATTATTTTTTAAATTTAACAATATTTAAGAAAAAAGATTCAAATCTCTAAACTCATGCAAATTATCCGTTGACTTAAGTTATGACATAAAAGTTTTTTAATTAATTTTATATTTTTACAATAGGTATGTTATAACCAAGGTTTAAAATGTCGATGTCGATGAAAATGTCGAGATCCAGATTTTATGGAAATGTCGATGGAAATGGAAATGTCGATGAAAATTTCGGGAAAATTTACGGAAATTATGGAAATTGTTTAAATTAACCAATGAAACTTTGATTGTGGGTTATTTAGACTATAATGAACCACTTTTAAGCATCACATTTAAAAATTAACACAATATTTAGATACAAATATCGATTGATTGACATGCGATGATAAACAGGAATTTGAAAAAAAAAATAAAAAATTCTATAAAAATTCTATAAATTTATTAGATACAAATATCGATTGCATGACGATGTTTGTAAATTTATTAGTTGGTAAATGAGTAAAATAGTCAAAGAAATTATTCTACCCTTAGGATAAGATTTATTTAAAATTATTGATAAAGAGATAAGTAGCTACTGGCTAATAACATAATTTAATTAAAATACATAACCATTTGTTTTTTAAAAAAGAAACAAAATCAAATTTAAAAAATATATTTTTTTAGTTACGTTTTCTTCCAAAAAAAAATAATAAAAGAGGGAATAAATACAAAAATAATAATAAAGCAAGGGAGAGGGTGTGGCTTGTGAGAAAGAAGATTTGTCCCACATCAGTTATATTTGAAGGATGAAATCATTCTCTCACCTATAAAACCACACTCACTCTTGTTAAAATTCACAATGAAAGAAATCCCAAAATCTATTGGGTTGGGCTTCATAAATGAAGTTCTATTAAGTTAAAAATTTTATTATTGATGACATATGTGAGTGAGATGGACATTTGGCAAATTCAAAAAAAAAAAAAAGAAATTTCGAGATGTCGATGACATGTCGTGGAAAGGGGGGGGAAAAAACGACATTCCCCCCTATGGAAATATCGAAGTGATCGAAATGTCGAGCGACATTTCGAGTTGGGATGGGAAGGGCATCTATGACCACCGTCCATTATCTTCAGGTTTTTTTAAGCCAATTATATCATCTATCAATTTTGGATAATGGAAAGTTAATTAGTGCTTTACAAGTCATTTTTCAGTTTGGAACTTTGATTCATTTTTATTTGTGATAATTGATATGTATTGTTTTTCTCGAAATTGGAGGTTGAAATCATCCCTATCGGATATTTGTTGTACTAAAAATTTGTTGCATTAAAAAACAAAGAGTTATCTTGTACACTCTTAATTGATTGTACTATATATATGAAAGTTAAAAGAAAAAAAAACAATATGGCTCTTCGCTTCTTCCCAAAACAGGTGAAAAGAAAAAAAAAATATTTTTTTATTTATATAAATTTAAAAAGGTGTATCAATTTTTACTATAAACTTTTTCATTAAAATGATCGCTAGAACTTTTTCATTAAAATGATCGCTAGATGTAAATAAATGTTGCATTTTTACTTTTAGTTTAATTTGAAGAAAAAAAATCACCGTCTAATTTTAATTTTAAAAAAATTAAAATTTCCAAAAGCTCAATAATTTAAATAAAAGCACGTTTTCCACAAAATTAATTTTGATCATGCACAAAATCTACCATTATCATGTACAAAATAGATCACTATGAACAACTTTATCAAAACTCACAATTCTTTAAAGTAATAAATAAATAAATAACTGCAAGACATATATATTTATAAATTATTGAATGCACATAAAATATTTTCTTGTGTAATTATTCTTCGAAACAAAAAGCTATAAAAATAGCAAAAACTGTCGCACTTGTTCAAGTTAAAGATAAAGATTGAAACAATTATTAAGATTTAAAGTGCAATGGATGAAATGGAAAATTTACAATCAATTATTAAGATTTAAAGTGCAATCGGATGAAATGGAAAATTTACAATAAAATTTGATACACCTCCCAGGTTTAAAAGCAAAACTTTATATTTTTTACAAAGGCATTTCATCAAAAGTAATAAAAACTATATCTATGCTTTTAAAAAATGAAACTACATTACAAGACCCAAAATGTTAAGAATTGGGAGGATTAGACAAACCCAAAAATCAAAAGCAAAGTAAGGAGAAAATGTGAAAAAAAATTTTGAGGGCCCATTACTGAATTGGGCTACATATAACTTTATAGATTCTTCACCAACATAGTAGAAAACACACTTTTTACAAAATGAACTTTTTTTTTTTTTTAAGGATTTTAAAAAAATCAAAATTAATAAATAAACAAGTAGAAAATTAAGCAATTCCCTTTTCTTCCCATTTCAAAAATTTCCAAAAGAAGAACAATCACACACCTCAATAAAATAATTCCACCTCTATTTCGAAATATACAAAAGCACATTACCATGAAATAGAAATCAAAATCCAATACAAAATCTAAAGCGTCTTAAAATTTAAAAATACATGTGAATATGATATGTTCTGGATACAAGTCCTTCAAATTTGTCTGTGGAAACCCTTTGTTTTTTCAATTTTTTTTTTTTAATTTCCACTTTTCCATTGACATCTCCACAAGACAAATTTTGGGGTTTTCTTTTAATGTCTAAAATAAAAGTAAAATATAATGCTTATTAACAATTTTGCAAACTGTTGGTAGCATAGTGCAATTAAAAAAAAAAAAAGGCAAGAAAAGTAGAAAAAAGAGAGGTAGTTTTGGTTTTCAAAGCATCCAACCAGGAAGAAAGCCATTGACTTGTTGGGCATGATTTGGAGCAGTGGTGGCTGTGATTTGATCTGATACTGCTGCAGTGTACCTGATTAAAACCCACCACAAAAATAAAAAACAAATTATCCCAAAAAAAAAATTCATTAAATTTCATTTGCTTATAGAAAAGGGAAAAAAAGAATTAAAAAAAAAAAAAAAAAAAACTAACCCAATTTGCAAAGTGGGATTGCAATCTAGTGGCTGAAAGAAGCCTTGGGTTTGTGCATTTTGTGGACCATATGACATGCTTTGGTCTCCACCTTCCCATGTTAGTCTTATATTGTTTCTTGAACTTATTTCTTCCAGCTGATCAACCAATCCAAATACTAAACCAACATATTAAAAGGGATTTGTTGTCTCTTAGCAATTTGTATCAATAAAGATTTTAGTTTTAGTTTTGTTATTTCTTCTTAACTTTGTTTGAAATCTTGACTACATGGGACTTTAGAGACATTTTTCTAAGGGTAGATTATAATGCCCCCCTAGGAAAAGGAAAGAATCAATAATCGAACATGATTTTTAGAAAAAAAAAATGATAAAATACACTTTTGATCCTCCCTGTTAAGAGATCGATATTTGGTCTCTGAAGTTTCAAAATAAACATTTCAACTCTTGATATTTGGAAAATAGTTTGAAATGGTCGCTAAAGTTAGTTAACTAACAGAAGAATGACGTGGCATGTTAAAGTGACAATGTTTATGTTAAAGTGGCATGTTAAAGATCCCTCTTCTCTTCTTTTATTTAAAATAATATTTTTACAATAGAGATAGAGGAAGAAGAAGAGCAAAAGATGAGGGGAAACAAGAGAAATATAAGATTGAGGAGTTGAGAACTGAATATTACAGAGAAAACCAACAAGGCTCTCAAAGTATCAAAAGAGAGAGAAAACAAAGGAAATACGAGATTACAGAGTCGAAAACTGAAAACCCAAATCGAGAAAAGAAAAAATAAATAGAAAATCAACTCCATAACAAAAGTTCCAGAGTAAACAAACAAAAATCTGAAGCAGGAAAAAAGGAGATAGAGGAAGATGAAGAGAAAAAAAAAAAGAATAAAGGAACAGCATATGAAGGAAAAGTAAAATTAAGTTTTCCTTTTTGCGATTTGGATTTTACAAAATGGATACATAAGGTAAAATTAATATAAATCTTAACATTCTAAAAATTGTCACTTTAACATGCCACATCACATCATATTTTCGTTAGTTAACTAACTTTAGGAACCAATTAAAAGTATTTTCCAAATTTTAAAGACTAAACGGTTCATTTTGAAACTTTAAAGACCAAATAGACACCGACTCCAAATCTCGGAGACCAAAAATATATTTTGCCCAAAAAAACTAGAGAAGATTGCTATCTAAAAAGGTTTCCTACTCTAAAAGCTACACTCTTTGAAGCAATTCTAACTCGATTGTTCCTGATTTAACAACATATTAAACTATTAGATACAAAAACCTTAAGAAGACACTTTCCACTCCGAATTATCATGTTTGAGAGTAGCTTGAAATACCTAAAACTTGTTCTATAAAAAAGTAATGGTAGAATATATAAAAAATACTTCAAAACAGATGTACTAAATTTAGAACAAAACGAGTTAAATGATTTGTTATCGAGCACTTTTCACTTAAGTACTTTATAAGCATATTCAAGAATGCTTTTAAATGAGCAGGCAACAGTAAATTTAATCTTTTTCCAACATGCAAGAATACAACTTTTTTTTTTTTTTTGTACTTCCAATGTTTGAGAAACAGTAATTTTAAGATCTTTCTTGTGTGTGTAGAAAGAAATGTGGATTACCTTTAATGTCAGAGCTCTGTTGGTTTCCATCAGCATTTGTTCCTGTACTTGAAAAAAAGAGAAAAAAAAAAAAAAACTTAGCATATTAATGACAATTCAACAGAAATTAAAACTTGATATCAAGTCAAGCCTACCTTGTTCTGAAGATCAGATAGCTGGTCCAGCATGTACTGTGTCTGCAAATTCCCATTTCCCACATTTTGTTAATAATTAACTAATTACACACATTATGAGCTAATCAGACAACTGGTCACTGACCAAAGGTTTTTCAAACACATAAAAAAAGTGTTTGGTATAAGAAATCTGCTTATTCTACCTTATGGATTTGTTAATGTCACGAAGCACATCAACCTAAGTTTCTTAAGCGTTGTTTGGAACGCTAAGTGGGTTATAATAACAAGAGTTATAATAGTCTGTGGTTATTATAATCTGTAGAATCATATAATATTATTTAAAATGAAAAGTAGTATAGTTTGGAGTTATAATAGTTTGTGTTTGGAGTGTAGAATATTTCACAGGTTATTATAGTATGTGCCCTAAACAGACATTTAGAGATAATATAAGAAGTCTGAATGGGTTTGGCATCGTAGACTAGACTGGTAAGATTTCTTTGATTAGAAACTCGGTTTCATTGAGAGAAAAAAAAAAAGTACATAAGGACCCATAGAAAACAGCTCAACAAGAGGAGTCGCCTCAAATACTAACTAATAGCTTATCAAACATAAGGGATAATTATAAAGATCCATAGAAATAGCCATCCGGAAAAGTATTTTATCATATAACGCAAGGCTAAGAAATCAAACCTATATTCCAAGATAAGAATATGCTAAAAACGATAAAAACAAGCCTGTAATGGAAACATAAAGAAGTCCATTAAGAAGCTAGAGTAAGCATAATTTAGTGGTAATTTAGATCAATTTTTTACCAAAAAATCAAAAGGTCGAATCTCCCACACTCGAATATTGTTGAACTCAAAACAAAATTATAAAATATAAAGAAATCCCAATGGGCTGGACTTGTATAATCCAAGGTTAAATCATGCCTAAATTTCAACATATGAATATCCTTGCTCAGTGCTACAGGTTTACATTAATTTCATGTGCTACAAAACATTTATCATACCATATCCTATCCTTTTAAAATCATAAACGATCAAAAACCAAACACACAAGTTACATAATCCAAGCACGAAATGTATAACGACATCAAATTTCATAACTTATTAAAGACATATTTGGGAGTGATTTTGAGATGGTCAAAATCACTTTTGTCAAATTCAAAATGACTCTAACACATGCTTTTAAATCGTTCAAAATTTGCCAACCATTTGATTTTACACTTTTCAATTTGATTTTGAATAATTAAAAACATGTTTCGAATTAGTTTTTGAATACGATAATTAAAAGTATTTTTTTTAACCATAAACGTCTTTATCTTTACCGGCTTTAATACTATGGTTAAAAGCCAGAGAATGGTGGAAGTTAATAAATGGGTATTAATTAAGAAGCAGAGCAACTGAGAGAGCCATTTCGAAAGTACAAAAGTGAAGGCTTCAATAGTTGTCTACATAGCACAGCCACATGGATAATGTTTGGGACAAGACACATGCAGAACAAAATTTACAATTTTTATTTCTAAATAACTTTGTATTGCTATTTATAATTTAGTGATAGTGTTGGGATTAAATTTATATGTTCATATAACATATGGGGGCTAATCTAAAAGAAACGAAAACATAGAGACCAAAATGTTAAATGGAAGAAGTAGCAAAGTTTAAAAGGATTGGAATCGGAATTTAATTTATATTTCTAATAGAATGATGAATACATATTTCTACTTAGATGAGATGATTATTCTTATTAAATGTTGACAAAGATAATTCAGAATGAGAAGTTATGTATTAAATTAAAAAAAAAAAAAAAAAAAAACAACTTAAGTGAGGATTACATATCTGTTAATGTTATTTTTACGACATTTTATTTCAATTTTACTAGATTTATGATTATAAAAATTAAAAAATTAAAAAATCAGGCTGATGGTTTACTGTTAACACAAACAAGTACAACAACCCGTGCCAAAGTGAGCTTAGCTCGGTATAGTAATTGGCATGTAACTTCGACCAAAAGGTCAGAGATTTGAATCTCTCCACCTCCGATTGTTGTAGAGCAACAAGTCTATAAACATGCCTTTTTATGATGTTTCAAATTGAATAAAAACTTTGTTATAAATTAAAAGATCTTGAACATTCAGCAAAAGAATCAAAAGTCTAAAATTAGAGTAAGAAAAGAAAAAAAAGATCAATAGAAGATGGTATATATATATATTAGTTCAACTAGTAGAAGTGAAGATTTAAATCTTTAATCTTTTGAACAATGATAACTCTAACTAGTTGAACTAATCTTAGGACGGCAAGATACACTCTTCTTATGAGAAATTACAACAAAAAATGAAATGGAAACTGAAGACATCAAATAAAGTATAGAGATATTCTATGCCAACCTCAGAATAAAAATTAAAAAATTTAAAGAAAGAGAAATATATAAGGATAAAATGCTTAAGAATAAAATTATTTTTTTTAGTATATCATCAACATTTGGGGGTGGAAGATTGGAAAAATAAAGTTATTTTGAGTTTGAAAACTAGAGAACAGAAGGGAATATTTGGATGGGAGAATAGAAAAATGAAGCTTAGATATTTCAAAATAAAGGTGTGGCGTTTTATATATGGTAATAAAAGAGATATTTGTATTATCCTCAAAAAAGGAAAAAATATATATTAGAATAATTTGCATTGAGATAAAAGTCTAGAAATAAGAATGAGGATGAGAATTGAAATAAAATTGTCAATTCGTAGACACATGTTAGTAAGAAAGTGCTTCCATTTTGAATTTATTCGATGAGACCATCATAATATGATTAGCAGTTTTGCATCAGGACGGTCTCATTGAATAATTTGTCCTTAAGATCAATATAAGAAAATACTAATTTTAAAGAAAAAAAAATAATTCCACATAAAACAATATTTTTTTTAAAAAAAAAAAATCATATGGTTTCTCTTTCTATGCTGGAATTAAATTTCTTTTCTTAAATTTATTTCGGGGAGGAGAAAAAGAAGTTAAACATGCATTTGGATCGTCATATTGACACTTGTTTTTTATTATAAATTGGATTGAATTGGGTTAAGAGACTTTTTCTTAATTGTTAAATTACTTTATTTGACTCGAACTAGATGATTGAACCTAACAATCAAATATTTAAGTTGAGTTAGTTTAGGTTATTTAGGTTATTAATTTGTTCAAATTCTTGTTTAAAGACTGAGAATATTGGTCCATTCAATATCTATCTTTTACTTTTTAACAGAACTCCAACTTTATTTTATGAAAAAATACACTTCAAAGACTTCCAAGGTTTTTTTTTTCTATAAGATATTGGAGTGTAAAAGATTTTAAATTAATTATTCGCTAAAAATACAATTAATGTACGCATTGAAATAAGAAATTAGGCATTAAAAATTTATTTGATTGGAAAGCTCATGCTCCTGGCAACTGAAAAAGAGAAATTCATATGAAAATTACCACGCTGGAAATTAAATCTGCAAATCATCTCCATTATTTAGTTTTAACTAGTTTCTATATTCCTAATAGTTAATCATAAAATATAAGTATATGACCGAGAGGTTATACATTCGAATCTTTCGTTCTTCTAAATGTTGAATTAAAAAAAAATCTTTTAATGCTGGTTTTTAATGGAGAGAAAAAAACAAACAAAAAAAATTAAGAGACGAAATGACTTGAAATCCAAAAAGATATATTTTGAAATCTCTAAATTTTAATTTAATTGAATTCTTTATAATCTATAAGTAGGAAAGGATCGATCCAAAAGTCTCAAGTTTCTCTCTGTAAGTAATTAGCACTAGTTCTAAAATGGTAGATAAAAAGAAGTTATTTGAAAATGTTAATATTATTGTGTATTTTGAATTTATTATTATTATTTTGGACATACTATAGGCAACTTATGAGTAAAAATGTATTAAAAAAAGCAACTTTGTTAGTGCTTCGATGAAAATTAATAATAAAAAACAAAGATACTAACGGGCATGTTGATAACGTTTTAGTTTTTAAAAATTAAATTAGTGTATTTCTATTTCTTTATTCGTTTTTCACTTTTTAAAAACACTTAGCTAAATTTCCATAACCAGAAACTTGCATACAAAAATGCTATTTTTTCTAGTTATTAAAATTTACCCAAGGATTTCAATAATATTTTCAAAAGTATATAACAAAACAATAAATAATTTTTATTAGCAAATCAATAAATGAAATCTTGATCATACAACAAAAACCGAAAAAAAAAAATCCAAAACCCTAAAGAGAACAACAATAATAAATTTGTTGTTTATAAAATGTAGACACAATTCAATAAGCCCGAGTAAAGAATGAGGATCATATACCAGACAGACAACGTCATTAAATATATCTAATTTTTAAAAGTTGAAAACAAAGAATAAGAAACATGAAATGAAAACGCTACATTATCAATCAAGTCTAATGATCAAATTTCAACAATATACTCAACGATTTAAAGAGAACTACGGAGATGTATTGATTCTCTCCTATCCTCTCAACTTAGCACTGAAAAATCATACTTTAAAAGAGAGGAAGAGAAAAAATGAAAAAGTTAGATATTGATGAATGTACCTTAGTTGACCTAACTTGCTTCAAAGAAGACTCTAGCTGACGCTCCAGCTGCTCAAGCTCTTTTGAGTTCAATGGACCCAAGTCCTCGCCAAGAAGATTTCTGCCACAACACCCACAAATAATCAATTTCTAACCCCATATTTTTTCTACAACTGCCAAAACCACTTATTTAAGGTTTGAAAGTACTTTTTCCTCAAAATTATTATGGAAAAAAAAAAAGAAGTCAGAGGCATTTGAAGAGTCTCATAGGAAAGATATATGTAATAGACTGCTTTTCACTCAAATACCCGATCAGAAATAACTTTGTCAAAATATATAAGTAATAAAAAAGAAATAATAAACCAAACATCAAAGTGATATGACTATTCTTCTTTTTATTGGAGTGCTTATTGTCAAATTAGATTAGGTTATATTTGATTTAGGTTTATCTTGTAAGGGTAAATTAGTCCTTTTGCTTATCGTTCTTAATAGTTTAAAATATATCTCTTAAGTTTGCATTTTATGATGCAATTATATACAGGGTAAACTCTAGCCTCTTCTCTAAAGTTATTTTGCTAAAAAAAGTTTATCCTAATGAACTCCCAAATATACCTACAAGGGGAAAAAACTAAAGAGAAATGTTAGAGAAATATTAGCATGTTCATTTAAAATTTAGACGCTTTATTTTTAATCATTATTATGAGATTATGCATATTATTTAGGATAATCCACAAATATCATAGGTTTTCTATCTAAAATTTATTTCTTTTAGGAAAAAATCTGAAACATTTCAATAAGAGAAATCAACCCAAAAGAGAGATAAAGAGGTTACAAAATTTTCCTTTATCAATTAGCTTTTCAATTACATAAATCTCATCTATTTATTTATAATTTTATGAAGAACTCTAAAAATGAGGCTTTGATCCCTTTCCAACCATTTTCAACTATTTGGAAACAAAAGAACCAAAACTTCCTATTAAAAATTGTTGGATACTTTTCCAATGCTCAGTTTTTTTAAATATATATATATATATATATAAATATATATATATTGGCTAATCAACTCTAGAAATGGACCATATATAAGGGTTATTTCATAGATGTTTTGATTGTATGAGATCTAGATGAAGGCCCTTAATCAAATCAAAAGGGTCATATATTCCAGTTAAGGTTAATTATTGTGGCTCAACCTAAGGTGAGGAAGCTTTGATCAAGGTTCAGGGCTTCATATTCTTTTTTTTTTTTTAGAATTTAGACAACTATTTAAATCTCTCTTTTCCTTATTTGGTGGTTTCCTTTTTAAAATTACTTTTTATGGACTTTTTAAAAATACTTTTGAATTCAAAGCAAAATTCAAAAAACAAAACAAGAATACATATCCTCAGAACCGCATTTGTTTACAATTTCATAGACGTTTCTATAAGTCAATAAGAAAACAGGAAAAAAAAAATAGTAAATAATAAAAATAATACAGCGAGCACAATATCGATAACAGAAATATGTTTTCAACTACTTTTTTTTTATCTGGTTTTATTTCACTATTCAAAAGTAGTAATGAAATTTTAGCTAGATTTCAAGAATAGATATGTTCAAAATTAATATTTCTCATTTTTTAAAATGGGGTAAATGAGGTTATAAACTAAGGAAATAAATACACAAGTATAATCTTTAAAGAGAGAAAACTAAGAAATAAATTAGTTATGAAATAGATGTTTAGGCCCCATTTAATAACTATATGGTTTTTTGTTTTGGGTTTTGAAAATTATGTTTGTTTTTCTACAATATTTCTTAATTTTCTCTACAATGATTTCCATCTTTCTTCATGAGCCATTTGAATTACTAGCCAAATTTTAAAAACAAAAAACAAGTTTTTGAAAACTACTTTTTTTAGTTTTCAAAGTTTAGTTTGGTTTTCAAAAATATAGGTAAAAAATAGATAAGAAAACATAGTAACTCATAGGTAGATATAGTATTTTGTGTCTAATGGTTACCAAACGGGACCCTTGTTATTTGGTTTCTTTTTTCTTACTGAATTAAGTTTGAAATTTTAATTGAATATCTAAAAGTAATTTTGTGCCTAAATAATAATTCCTTAAGCAAAACTTAACAACTAAAAGGTAACTACTAGTTTATACGAGCATATATTATCTTGATGTATTCATATTTTATTAAATAGGTAGGAAAATTTTTCTGAATTAACATCAATAATTAAACAAAAATACATTACATCCAAAAACAAATCCTTATAAGATTTACCTCTGAGTTCTTTGTAGAGACTCAAATCTAGCTTTCAGCTTCAAGTATTCTCTATAGCTACTCTGCAAAAATGAACACAAAAAAAAAAAAAAAAATCAGTTTTAAAACTTTTCCGCGGCTCCATTTGATAACCATTTGATATCTAGTTTTATTTTTAAAATTTAGCTAATAAACACTGAATTTATAGGTTTACTTGTTTTATTATCTACTTTCCATCCATCTTTTCCAAAAACCAAGCTATATGTTTTGAAAACGAAAAAAGTAGTATTTAATTTTTAAAAATCAAATGGGTATCAAATATGACTTTTTGTACTGGATTACAATAAAATTAATCATTTTATATATTCTCGACATCGATGATTCACCTCGAGCTCTTTAGCCGGTTTCGTGACCTCCACTGCTCCATAACTGCATTTTTGGTACCTTTGAAGTGTTTTGAGCATGCTGAGACAAGAAAAGACATGACATAGAGCGGGTTATATCAAGATATCAAATTTAGAAAGAAAGCATTATTCATATCTCTATTTTTTTTTTGGTAAGAAATTTCCATTTTTGAAGGTGTTTCAGCTGAGTGTAACCTCTTTTTTTCTTTTTATTTTTTTATACACACTATGTTTTGCTTACCAAAATTCTAAAATTATTTAAATTACCATCCATGAAAGAAATAGACATGATTGATTCTCTGTAATAAAGAATAAATGGTTTTAAAATTATGATACGAAGAACCATCGAACTAAATCGTCAGCTTATAATTAAGTTAATTAAAAAAAACTGTGCCTACCCAGAAGATCAGGAAAAAAAAAAAAAAAAGTCAGTTAATGTCTGAAAACTCCTTTTAAAAAATCTGAGTTGTTTTTTTTTCCTTACATGAATTGCGTGTTTTCTTTCTATGAATTAAACATCCTCATTAAAAAAAATAATAATAATAAAGACAAGCTCAAAAGGATCCATCTTCCCATTATACATAGGAAGGAATTAAAAATCTAAAGGGATTATTTATTTCCTCTTGGAAAATAAACAAATGGAAACCCTAGAAAGATCAAGATCAAAAGAAGATAATCCAAAAAAAAAAAAAAAACCCACAATCGAACAAACAAAATAAAAAATAAAAAATAAAAGAGATCAAAGAGAAGAGCTATACTTGGAAGTACTACAGAACTCATAGAGCTTGCCGCGATTAGAGAAGATGATGAGAGCAACTTCAGCATCACAAAGAACAGAAAGTTCATAAGCTTTCTTCAACAGTCCATTCCTTCTCTTTGCAAATGTCACTTGTCTGTTTATCTTGTTCTCTATTCTCTTCAACTCCACTCTTCCTCTTCCCATTTCTCTTCTGATCTTTTTTTTTTTCTTTTTAAACCTCTTCAATTTTTTTACCCAAAATCTCCCCTTCCCTTTTTATTTCCTTCTTTCTTTCTTTCTTTTTTTTCCTTACCCTAAAATACCCTCTTCCTCCTCCTCCTCTTCCTTCTTCTTCTTCTTCTTCTTCTCACTTCTGGTACTTCTTGATCCCCTCTTTCCTCTGTTGGTACCCCTCTAGTGTAGCTAATTTTGTGAAAACAAAGACTCTGTTTTTGGGATCCAACCAAAAAAAAAATTAAAAAAAAAGGAAAAAAACCCTAGTGAGGTAGAGAGAGAAATAGTGACATTTTTTCAAACCCTCTCTCCAAAAAATTACAAAAAAAAATGTTTTGGTCTTGTTTCTCTCTTCCTCTTGTTCTTCTTTGGCTTTAAAAACTACTTGCAAGGAATTTCCAATCTTCACACCCAGAAAAATAATATGAAGTCAGGCTTAGGGCTCTTCTCTTCTTCTTTCTAGTTTCATATAAAACAGCCTGTTTTTTTTTTTCTCTCTTCTTTTTTCAGCTTCTTTGCCCACGCCCCTTTTTGCCGCGTGTCATACACGTCTATGCTATATTTGACGACGTCATGATATTTTTATCTTCATGTCCACGTGGGGGATTTTTATTGGTCACGCGCGTGGGAGTGGATTGGGCTATCTTTAAGACTTGGCATTTGGTTCTCAGATTCTTGTATCAGCTTAAAGCCGGTCACAGATCGATCATAACGTCGTCACCAACCTTAAAACGGATCTCCACCTGTCATTTTTTTATTGGATTCATACTCTTTTATATATATATATATATATATATATATAACTTTATTTATTGATCGATACTACATACCAATTACAGTTGAATTGTACTCATTTTGGCTCTTATTTATGTATACAACGTCATACTTTACATAAAATTGTTAAAATATTTTCATGTGATAATATATTAATATCTTAATATTAACAATGTTCATCACAATAATCAAATTTGTAAACGGAAACGTGGTAAAACTGTTAGGGGTTGTTTGGGACACTGAGTGAGTTATAATAACATGGGTTATAATAGTTTGTGAGTTATTATAGTCTGGGAAATCATATAATATTATTTAAAATGCAATATTACTTAGTTTTGGGTTATAATAGCATGTGTTTAGGGTGAAGAGTATTCTATAGGTTATTATAACTTATGCTCCAAAAATTGGTCATAGAATTTTATTTTGTGAAATTATAAATTGTGTTGGTTTGATTTGGGCATGGTTTATTTTAGTGCTTATGGTTTGGGTATTGGTTTAATTGGTCTTTTGATTTGATTAAACTTCATCAATCATCTATAATTAATTTTTATTCTATTTGAAAAACCTATATATTTCATTCTATTATTTTACTTCACTCTCTTCCAAATACCTATATATTTCATTCTATTCTTTTACTCAATTCTCAATCCTAATGTAGTCAACTAAGATTGTTGTACCAAGTAATATAACATCAATCCATTGCTAGGTCAAAAGAATTATGTCAATACACATATATAGTTATGGCCGCAACCATTTGTAAGGTTTGACTAGATTATAGGGTTTAAAATGGAACTTCCAAAATTACAAGAATCAAGTTGAAACTAAGCCTAAATTACAAGAATCAAATTTATAATTTAACCTTTTTATAATAGCAAATAATGGGAGTTTGAACATATTTGATGATTCATTGTCGAGTTTAAAATTTCTCCAATCTCTCTCTTTTTTTAGTTATTAATCAATTTATTCCTTAGTGCATTTAAAAGAAAATATTTTGAAGGAAAGAAAAGTCTATGGCTTAATCAAGATTAACATCTCTAATTATGTTCATTAAGATTCTATTCAAGAAATCAAATATCATTGAGACACGCAAGGACTCAAAAATGACAATTATTTAAGTAGTAAGTTATTTAATTAATTAATTAAATGAAAACCATATAGTTACCTAGCTCGATAGTCAAATATCATTTAAAACAATATTGCGACGAGACGATGAAATATAATTGAAAATAAAATGCTCTAGATAGGGGAAGAATTAAAGAAGGAAGGAAGAAAAACTTTACTAGAATTGTGATATAGTGTGTGAATAAGGAGATGAAATGGAAGTATAAGAGTGCAAGAGAAACTTTGCTTTTCTACAACTTGTTTGAGATTTGTCATTTTTGTTATGATACTAAAAGTTATATATTTGCTTGTGAAAGGAGAGATGCTGACCTTGGTTTTGACCAAAATAACCAATAGTTGAAAAGGAGTGGTTGGTGGGATAGGGTTAGTTTGGTCAATAAGAAACAAAAATTAGACAATTTTAACTTGGTGGGCTTGATAGGACCATATATATTCTAAAACAGGTAAAAGGATGGTTATATATATATTAAAAAATTATTTGATAACCATGGTACTTCAAAAACTTATTTGGACTTTTGGAAAGCTGATTTTTTTTATCAAATGAAATATGAGATAATTAAGAGGGATAGAAAAGGAAAAAAAATGAAATTGTCTATTGGAGATGATTTCTGACCTATGATTATGAAATTATAATTTTTTTTAAAGATGATGATTTTGAAGACTATCATGTGTTCTCAAATAGTGTTTTAGGCGCTATTTATTTCAATTAATTTTTTTTAAAATACAATATTTATTATTAAAAGAAACCATAAAAAGAGTGGTTGATAAAATTTCCAAATGATTAATCAAGTAGGGTTCAACATTGTTACCTTGAAATATGGGAAGTGGAAAAATTTATGAAAGATCCCTTTTGTGCGGCTAAAAATGAAAACCCTAGCTATATAGTACATACCATATGTATTATGAGATGGATAGAGAAATGATATAGGTTCTACTAAAAACCTATCCATATTTAATGTTTACATGTTGAGATAAAGTCAATAAGAAGATGACTTGATATTCTTCATTTGATAGCAATTTTTTTTTTTTAAGTTTTATTTTATTTTTTAAAACCGAAGCCGTATAAAGCACCAAACCAATAACTCCATTAGAATATATAGCCGGTCTCTCTCAAGATCAATGAGGAAGAGAATGTTCCCTCGACCAAAGAACACTCAAAAAGAAGATGTATTATAAAAAAGAATAGAATGGATACAGTTATTAAGTGTAAATATTTCCTTAAATTTCAGACAAATTAGTGTGTAAATATTTCCTTATATTTAAGAGAAGAAGGACTTGGTTTGAATCAGTTTCCAGAACCAAGAAAAGTATTTGTCCCTTATGTTAAACAATGGGGCTTCCTTCGGCCTCTCCAGAATAGCAAAGACTTGGAGCGTTTTGATCGACCATTTATACTCCATGAACTTACAGCCTCTGATTAACGGCACTCCAACCCTATCTCTAATAATTCAACTTGCTAGACCAAGTTGCATCAATCCATCCTCGCTGGGAAGCTTCCATCATCCCTTAAAATGAAGAGGAGAGAGGTATGATATTTCTGGAGATTTATGGTTAAACTTTTTAAAAAAAAATTTAATAACCACGTTTCTTACTTTAATTTTTTTAAAAAAAAATCTAAGGAAAATTAAAAGAAAGGATTTCTTAAAACTATTTTTATTTCTATAATCCAACTATTATTATAAGAATACATCAAAAATTTATAAGTGTTGTGAAAATAGGATGGAGACCGGGTATAATTTTATCAATATTTAAATACTAATATAATATATTTATAATAATAATAATAATAATAATAATAATAAAAGAAATTGAAATTTAATATGAATATGTATATAATATTATGTATTATTTGGAAATAGAATATAATATAATATATGAGATAGTGGAGAATTATGGAAAATTAAATAAGAAATAAAAGAAAGAAAGTGGAGGGAAGAAAAGAGAATTGGTCTATTCTCACCAATGTACATTCTACATAAACCACCTTAAGCCACTATTTATAGGCAAAGTGACAATAAGGATGTGGAACAATTGGACACTAAGCTATGGTATTTGTTGGACACATGAGAGACACCATGGGTATGGAAATTTTGCCACTTAGTATAGGTAATATAATAGCATGTGGATGAGCATTTATACTACACATATTTACAATACTCCCCCTTAAATGCCCATTTATATAATATATGCCTCGTTAAAACCTTACTAAGGAAAAACCCAATGGGATAAAAACTCCAGTGAAGGAAAAAAAGTACATATTTTATATAATACATATACTCCCCCTCATGAAGATATCAGTTGAGATCTCTGAGTCGTCGCATCTCAATACTGTGAACCAATTTCTCAAATATTGTAGTTGGTAATGCCTTTGTAAATATGTCCGCCAAGTTATCTCTCGAACAAATCTGTTGTACTTAGATGTCGTCATTTTCTTCAAGATCATGAGTGTAAAAAAGCTTTGGAGAGATATGATTCGTTCTATCTCCTTTAATATATCCTCATTTGACTTGAGCTATACACGTTGTGTTGTTTTCGTATAATATTGTTAGAAGGAGTTTACTCGAAGACAAGCCACATGTCTCACGAATGTGTTGTGTCATTGATCTTAACCATACACATTCTCGATTTGCCTCGTAAATTGCGAGGATTTCAGCATGATTCGAAGAAGTGGCCGTGATGGTCTGTTTCACTGATCGCCATGATATAGCAGATCCTCCACATGTAAATAGATAGCCTGTCTGAGATCTAGTTTTGTGTCCAAAATCTTCATAACCAACTAGATCAAAACTGGATTTGTTAGAATAAAATAAACTCATATCAATCGTCCCTCGAAGATACCGGAGTACATGCTTAACTCCGTTCCAATGTCTTTTTTATAGGACATGAACTATATCTAGCTAATAAATTTACTGAAAATGCAATATCAGGTCTTGTGTTATTAGCCAGATACATAAGTGCAACAATTGCACTAAGATATGGTACTTCAGGACCAAGTAGTTCTTCATTATCATCTTAAGGTCGAAATATATCTTTCTTTACATCCAGTGAACGAACTTCCATTGGAATGTTCAATGGATATGCTTTATCCATATAGAATCTTTTTAAGATTTTCTCTGTATAAGTTGATTGATGAACAAATATCTCATCTGCTAAAATTTTAATTTGCAAACCAGGCAAAATTTTGTTTTTCCAAGATCTTTCATCTCGAATTCTTTCTTAAGATATTCTATCGCCTTGGATAACTCTTCAGGAGTTCCAATTATATTTAAGTCATCAACATATACAGTTATAATAACAAATCCTAACTGAGATTTCTTTATCAAAACACAGACATATTGGATTATTTTGATATCCTTCTTTCAACAGATATTCACTCATGTGGTTATACCACATTCGTCCTGATTGTTTTAATCCATATAATGATCTCTGTAACTTTATTGAATATAATTCCCGTGAACTTGATTCATATATTTCTGGTATTTTAAATCCTTCTGGGATTTTCATATAAATGTCATTATCTAGAGATCCATATAAATACGTCGTGACTACATCCATTAGATGCATATCAAGTTTTTTTTCATGTACAGTCTGGCCAATCAAATATCTTAATGTTATTGCATCTAATACAGGAAAATATGTCTCCTCATAATCAATACCAGACCTTTGCGAGAATCCTTGTGCAACAAGTCTTGCTTTATATCTTGTGACTTCATTCTTTTCATTTCTTTTCCTTACAAATACCCATTTGTATCCCACAGGTTTGACACCTTCTGGTGTTAGGACTACTGGTCCAAAAACCTCACATTTTGAAAGTGAGTTCAACTTTGCTTGGATTGCTTCTTTCCACTTCAGCCAATTCTTTTTACGTTTACATTCATCGATAGATTTTGGATCAAAATCGTCATTTTCATGAATAATATCGTGAGCAACATTATAAGCAAAAATGTTGTCAACAATGATATCATTTCGGTTCCATCTATTTCCTGTTGTAACATAGTTTATAGAAATTTCATTATTATCCTCAAGCGTTTGATTTTCATCAATACTCTTTTGAGTAGTTGTATTCTGGATTTCTTCTAGAACATCCATACCTTTTATTGAATCATTTTGATACTCAACTACTTTTCTTTTTCGATGATTTTTATCTTTGGAATCCATAGGTCTACCACGCTTCTAGCGTGCTCCAGACTCATTATTGACAACTTGTTCCTTTGGGATATCAATTTTTTATGAACCATTTGTTACTGGTATATATGATTTAGTCACTCTTTTAGCATATGTGAATGCATCTGGTAATTGATTTGCTATATTTTGCAAATGAATTATCTTTTGAACTTCAAGTTCACATTGATCTCTACGAGGATCTAAATGAAATAATAATGATGCATTCCATGTAATTTCTTTTTCCAACTTCTTAATTCCTCCCCCTAATGTTGGAAAATTTGTTTCATTAAAATGACAATCAACAAAATCGTGCAGTAAATACATCACTCGTCAGGGGTTCAAGATATTTAATGATTGATGGGGAATCATATCCAACATATATTCCTAACCTCCTTTGAGAACCCATCTTAATACGTTGTGGTGGAGCAATTGGAACATATACTGCACATCCAAAAATTCTCAGATGGGATACATTTGACTGTTGGCCATAAGCTAATTGCATGGGGGAATATTTATTATAGGCTACTGGCCTAATACGTAATAATGATGCAACGTGCAAAATAACATGACCCCAGACCGATGTAGGGAGTTTAGCTAGCTCTCATAAGCAATAGTCTTGCAATTAATTGCAGACGTTTTATAAATGGTTCTACTAGACCATTTTGTGTATGAACATGAGCTACATGATGTTCAATACTTATCTCAATTGACATACAATAATTATTAAAAGTTTGGGATGTAAATTCACCAGCATTATCAAGTCGAATTGTCTTAATTGTATAATCAGGAAATTGTGCTCTTAACTTTAATTATTTGAGCAAGTATTCTTGCAAATGCAAGATTTCGACTTGATAATAAGCATACATGTGACCATCTGCTGGATGCGTCAATTAATACCATAAAATATCTAAATAGACCACTTGGTGGGTTAATAGGTTCACAAATATTACATTGAATTCGCTCTAAAAATACAGGTGATTCAATTCCCACTTTAGCTGGTGATGGTCTAATAATTAATTTCCCTTGAGAGCAAGCATCACATGACAATTCATTGGATTGAAGAATCTTCTGGTTCTTTAAAGGATGCCCATGTGAATTCTCAATAATTTTCCTCATCATTATCGATCCTAGATGACCCAGTTCGATCATGCCAAACACTGAATATTTATGGATTCATGAACTTCTGGTTCATTGTTGCATAACTTTCGATTACTCGTATATGAGTATAATATAATCTAAAAGCTGACAGTGTTTCCAATATACGTTTTTCATGTGAAACAATAGATGTGATAGAGAGGTACTCTTTATTATTTTTACGATCAGTTTCAACATGATAACCATTATTACGTATATCTTTGAAACTCAATAGATTTCTCTTTGATTTGCTAGAGAACAAAACATTATTAATTGAAAATTTTGTTCCTCTAGGCAAGATAAAACTTGTTTTTCCAAAACCTTCAATCAGGTCTGCAGAACCTAATATAGTATTGTTTTTTGCTTTCAGGATTGTCAATTAGAAAAATATTTTATGTTTATAAGTATTGTGTGCGTGGTTGCGCAGTCTGCCAGACATAGATTTTCGTTGCTCATTTTTGAGTCATTCAACATATGAAAATTGTCCATATTTCTTCATTGATAAGAAAGGAAAAACGATTACAAAAAGTCCTAAATATATATACAAAAACAAGAAAAACATACTATAATTACAAGCAGTACTTAATTATATATCTTCATACAAAACATTCTCTACTTGTTTGATTGCATCAATTTTCTCTCTAGGAGATTCAAAATAATCAACCACATCAAGATGCACCATATTGGTGGGATCAAACACATCATCTTCTTGAATGGCAAGATTCACCTCCACATTCTTCCCTTTTCCTTTTTCGTTCAGGGAAGCTTGATAGAGATGAACAAGGTGTTTTGACGTACGACAGGTACGTGACCAGTGCCCAGTCATTCCACACCGAAAACATTTATGTTCATCACCTTTTGAACTCCTATCTTGTGGAGTCTTGCCTTTATAATTATTAGTTCGTGTGGGTTTCTTAAAATTATAATGCCCACCACGAAAATAGGTATTTCTTCCTCTACCGCGGTCCCGACCTCGACCACGACCACGACCTCGACCATGATTATTGAAATTCATAGTATTCACTTCAGGGAATGGTGTTGCTCCAGTTGGTCGAGATTCATGATTTTTCATTAATAACTCGTTATTTGTTCAGCCACGAGAAGACATGAAATTAGTTCTGAATATTTTTTAAAGTTTTTCTCTCGATATTGCTGCTACAGGAGCATATTCGAGACATGAAAAGATGAAAATGTCTTCTCTAACATATCAAAATCAATAATCATTTCTCTGCATAATTTTAATTTGGAACTAATTCTAAATAGTGCGGAATTATATTCACTTACTGATTTGAAGTCTCGCAACCTCAAGTGCATCCAATCATATTGAGCTTTTGGAAGAATAATTGTTTTTTTTATGATCGTATCTTTCTTTCAAACTTTGCCATAGAATGTAGGGATCTTTTATTGTAAGATACTCCATTTTCAATCCCTCGTGAAGATGATGACAAAGGAAGATCATGGTTTTTGCTTTTTCTTGATTTGGTGTATCATTTCCTTCTTTAATTGTTTCTCCAAGATTAATGAAATCTAAATGGATCTCAGCATCAAGTACCCATGACAAGTAGTTATTTCCATTAATATTCAAGGTCACAAAATCTAATTTTGCAAGATTTGGCATAGTAATACTATATAAAAAGAAATTGCATTTATATTAGGAAATTAATTAAACATGCAAAATAACATTAAAAAAAATAATGATTTACCCGGAGGACCTACCTTCAGTGGAAAAACCGGCAGAGCTTCATGCTGATAACGTGTTGTGAAAATAGGATGAAAATGGAGTATAATTTTATCAATATTTAAATACTAATATAATATATTTATAATAATAATAATGATAATAATAATAATGATAATAATAAAAGAAATTGAAATTCAATATGAATATGTATATAATATTATGTATTATTTGGAAATAAAATAAAATAAAATATAATATATGAGATGGTGGAGAATTATGGAAAATTAAGTAAGAAATAAAAGAAAGAAAGTGGAGAGAAGAAAAGAGAATTTTTCTACATTCTACATAAACCACCATAAGCCACTATTTATAGGCAAAGTAGCAAGAAGGATTTGGAACAATTGGACACCAAGCTATAGTATTTGTTGGACACATGGGAGACACCATAGCTTTAGAAATTTTGCTACTTGACATGAATAATATAATGACATGTGGTTGAATATTTATACTACACATATTTACAATAATAAGCCAATAATCTTGATTTAAAAAAAATAAACACACAAATTTGTAGCGTCCAGTTATTATTATTGTGGAAAAAAAGTTGAATAGACAGGTAAAAAATTCGCGGACAAAAATAACTAGAAAACACTTCTTTTGAAATCAGCACATCATGATCATATGACTGAATGATTTGACATTCACGATTTGTCAAAAATTGAAAGATATAAATTAGAAAAGAAAATTATTTTATGTTCAAATCTTATCTTAATTCTTCAATTAATTATTAGAATAAATATATTTTCTCTCCCGAACCAGGAGCTTCAAAATTTCACTACTGATGCGTTGAACATGGATTAGAGTTATTTTGAAAATGGAAGGTTTGATAATTATTTAGTTTTTAAAATTAAGTTGATTTTCTTTTAATTTTTTATAATAGTTTTTATTTTTTTTTAGGAAGTATTTGAATTCTTAATTAAATTCTAAAAATAAAAATAAATTTTTAAAATTTATTTATTTTAGTTTTCAAAATATGGATTGAGTTTTGAAATTATAGATAACAAAATAAATAGATTCATTCTAGCATTTATAGACTTAATTTTGAAAAACTAAAAATAGAAAAAAACAAATAGTTATCATCCAAGATTTTTTCAAATTTTAACTTGATTTTTGAATACATATGTAACAAATATAGGTGAATGTGATATTTATAGGCTTAATTTCGAAAAATTAAAAATCAAATGGCTATCATACCCGACTTAAAACAGATGTTTTTGAAAGTTGTTATTCATTTTTCAAAGCATTTGATGCTAAAATTGCCAATTGAGAGTTTTAAAAGACTAAATAAAACGAACATTAAATTTCAATAACTAAGATGACATTTAAACTAATAATATAAATACCCTTCAACGATTGTAATAAAATTAAAAAAAAATATACACGGTTACACACGATAGTTCTTAACCTTGGAGGTAATTTTCAATTTAATTTTGATTTTAAATTTTCAAATGCTCAATATTATATTTACTATTTTAAGGTCAATTAAATCATTTTGTACAAATGTTATTAACAAAGAATTGGTGGATTTTAACATATTTGAATACATGGACATATCGCTTTGATACTATGTGACACGTGAGATCTAACCTATATCTATCAAAAAGACCTAATTCGTCCTTCAATAAAAATCTATTCCTTCCAATTAAACATGTTCAATTGATTTGCTTACGTATCCAAATATATAAATGAAATAATAACTCGCTCATTAACTTTTTGCTTATGAGTTATAGCAGGGTTTTTAAAAAAATAATTATAGCATGTTTTTTAAAAAATAATTTAATTGAAAACTTTCAATACACTGAAAATAGAATTGATAATTTTAAAAGATTAAGCACTAAAATTTCAATATATTAAGAATATTAAAAACCAAAGTGTGAATTGGCTATAGAATATGTATGAAATTCATAGAGGAAAATTGCCAAAAAAAAAAAAAACGCGAACTATTGGGTGGTGTTATAATCTATAGGTGGGTTTTGTAATTTATTTCGTTATTATAATATTTAGTCATAATAAACTCAAAAAGATAAAAATTGTAAAAACGAACAATAAATCTCTGTCAAATCAAGTAGATTTCTTTGTTATCAACCCGTTTCATTTCATTATTAGGCTAAAATTCATTATTTGCTTTTGCATGGCATTGTTCACTGTACATTTCCAACAAACCTCGGAAGTAACGGCGGCGGTGGCTGCAGCGAAATAACCAGAAAAAAATAACACCCAGCCCCGGGGGGACGGTCTGCCACGTGTCGCCACCGCAACTCCATTGAATTTCTCTGTTCAAGAAAAAATAAAAAAGCACTTCCCAATGGCCTGCTGGTTTACAGTTACGCACCTGAGCACCAAAAGCACTTTCTGCTCATTACGTGTCGCGCCCCTATTAGTCTGTGATTCACAAAGACGTTGCTCCAGGGGTTGTCGAATCCTCCGCCAGACACTGTACCTACAATGGCGGCCAACTTGTTGAACCGTACGGTGAGGGACGCTTGGGAAACACGTGGCAGGAGGAGAGGGCGGTTGCACGGAGAGTGCCAGGTTGCGGTGGGTGTGAAGGAGGCGTGCTTTCAAACGAGCTTTTTTTTTCCTTTGTTTTTGTTCAATTATAAATTTATTCTAAAATTTGCGTCTATTTAATCCTACAATTTACAAAATTATAAATTTAATTTCTTTCCTAATCAGTTAGGTTCATTTTGATAATTATTTCATCCTTATTTCCTCATAATTTCTTTGCAATAATTTTATATTATCTACGATAATTTTCATCTCTATTAAACAAACATTTGAGTTTTTTTAACTAAAAGAAAATAATTTTTTGAAAACGAATTTTTGAAAACATATATTAAAAAGTATAGATGAGAGTAATATTTCAAAAACTAAAAACTAAAGTCACGTTTGATTATTATTTAGTTTTTTACTTTTTGTTTTTAAAAATTAAGGCTATAAATATTACTTCCATTCTTAGCTTTTCATGCGAAAAATGGGCCTTAGTTTTTTATTTTTTATTTTTAAAAATTAAGTCTATAAATAATATTTCTACCTATAGTTTTCTTTATTTTGTTATCAACTTTTATACGTTCTCAAAATCCAAACCAAAATTTTGAAAACTTAAAAAAGTAGTTTTCAAAAACTTATTTTTGTTTTTTAAATTTGGCTAACAACTCAAATGATTTCATAAGAAATATGAAAACTTATAATAGAGAAATAGTAGGAAAACAAGTACAATTTTCAAAAGATAAAAATAAAAAACCAAATAGTTATCAAATGGGCCCTTTACTTTTAATTTTTTTTAGAATTTATGGGTCTATTAAACACATCAATTAATTTTTTTAAAAAAATCAAATTTATCAGGAGACTTATTGGACACAAAATTAAAAGTACAAGGACGTATTAAACACAAAATTGAAAGTTAAGGGCCCCGTTTGATAACCATTTTGTTTTTCCTTTTTAGTTTTTGAAAATTAAGCTTATTTTCATCTAATTTCTCTACAATAGAGATATCTCCCTTAAGTAAACATTTGAACTCTTAGCCAAATTCTAAAAACAAAGTCAAATTTTTTAAAACTATTTTTTTTAGTTTTCAAAAGTTGGCTTGATTTATGAAAACATAGGTACAAAGTAGATAAGAAAACATATAAACTCATTGGTAGAAGTAGTATTTTTAGGTTTAAATTTTAAAAACAAAAAACAAAAAATAAAATGGTTATCAAACGGAGCCAATACCTATTAAACATTTTTCAAATTAAGAAATCAAATACACACAAACCTCAAAGTTCACTAATTAAGACCTCTTTTGATAACCATTTAATTTTTTGTTATTGGTTTTTAAAAATTATGCTTGTTTTTCCACATTTTCTCTTTATCTTTTCAACAATAATGTTCATCTTTCTTGAGGTATCAATTATGTTTCTAGCCAAATTTCAAAAATAAAAACAAGTTTTTGAAAACATAGGTACAAATATATAATAAAACATAGTAGAATTTGAACTTGGGCACGAGCAAAGTTAGGTAGAGTGTTTTACCACTGGGACAACAATTTTTTTTTTTTAAAGATGCATTATACAAAATTATAAGTCTATGGTGTTATTTTTTAAAACCAAACCGTTACATACTATAGAATACTAAATTTAAAATTTTTAGGGAGTCATGGCCCCCTTGTCCCCATATAAATCCGCTCATGATTGTGGGAAGATGAAGAGAAAATGTGACAAAACAAACTTAATTTTCAAAAATACAAAATCCAAAACCAAATTATTATTAAACGGAATATAAATAATTATCAAATTAGCCTAAATTTTTAAAATAATTATTTTGATTTATCAACTTTCACACAGATCTACAGGATCGAGCCCCCTCAACTTTTATATTATAGTATATATTAGTTCATCTTGAGTTAAAAAAAATTGGTCTTTGGCTAGATGGTATTAAGGCCAGAGCCCCCTGTCTAAGGGTTGGGGTTGAATCTTCAACCATGCTCCTTTCTTATTTTCTTTCCTTTTCGCGCTTCTGTTTTCATTTTCCATTTTTTTGTTTGCTGAGCGTTTCTTTTTCCTTTTAATGATCTTTTAGTTAATGTTTTTATTAATTTAAAAATATAATATATGTATATACATATTTAATTGAAAAGAAAATAATTTAAAATTTTATAATCTATAGATTTTAATAGTAAGCCACATCTCTTTTTAAGTTTCTATATTATATAAATATTTAGAATTTACAAAGAATAATAACAAATATATAATGTTATATTTTTCTATTATTTATTTTATAAATTATTATGTTTTTATATTAAATAATAAATATATATATTTTTTAATTTTAGTAAATTATTTTAAGAAAATAATTCAATAAAAAACTATTTTTTTTTAAAAAAAAATTATACTTTTTGTTTCAATTATTTATATAAAAATGTTTAAAAAATATTTTTTTGTCACTAAACTTTCATGGAAATAACAATTTAGTAACAATTCAATCATTGTACTTTCAATTTTGTAAAAAATTAGTTCATAAATTTTAATTAGTATATAATGATATAGTCTATATAACTTAAAAATGTGTAACACAATAGAGTCTCTATTGTAAAAAATATTGTTAAGATTTATTGATATTTCTTACCTATGTAGATCAATAAAGTGAATATGTATTAACTACATTAATAAACAACCAACAAGAGCATAGCTAACTGACATTAAGTATGACTCATGACCAAAAGCTCATGGGTTCGAATCCACCCACTTCTAATTGTTGATGTATTAAAAAAAACTACGTTAATGAACAATAAAAATTAATTTATTACATAATAAAATCGACACTTGATTCATACTAAAGTTAACAAACTAAATTGTATTGTAAATTTAAAGTAAGTACATGAACTAAATCATCACAATCCATAGCTCTAAGGGGCTGTTTGGCGCGCTGTGTTTGGGGTGCAGTGTGTTATAATATATATATTGTTGTCCTTTATCGTAATTGTACATCCTTTAGTATTAGGGTTTCTTTGTACACCTATATATATTTGTCATAGAGCTCAAATGTGAATAGAACGAATATTATTCTTTCTCAATTCAGTATTTTACACAGTGTTGTGTTGGGTTAGGTGTGTGAAATCTGTTTTTTTCTAAAATAAATACTTAATTAAATCTAGTAATTTTGTCTTCTTACTTTATTTTTTTAACTTCATAACTACATAATTACCTATCAACAAGTTATCTAATGTATCTAATTTAAGTTTATAATACTTTGTAGGAGTATATATTATATTTATAATGCACTTCACTCATGATGACATAAAGTAAAACAACTAACTATATGTTGTAATGTGTAATGTGAGAACTGTGGCGCGCCAATGATAAAGTAAAACAATCGATGCATAGAAATATGTTGGTTAAAGATAACATGTTACTGTTGATCAAATAAATAATAAAAAAGTAGAGATAGTTGTCCAATGAAGTTCAGCTAAACATAAAATTCTAAAAAAGTCATAAAGAGTGGTAGATGGAAATAGAATTAGGTTCCCGTTGCTTTCCCCAGAACTTCCACACAGTAATCATACTTCCAATTTGGGGTGGTTCATGCAAAGAAAGAGTTCAACATCATACTATTCGAGAGATGCGTTTTTGCAACAACCATGCAGTCCTGCCTTGTTATCCCCAGGATTGCCTTCAATTTTGCATTAGCTCGTTCACTCGAGCTACTAATATTATATTAATAATATTTACAAACAAAAAATATTATCCACCACAATGTATGTAGTGCATATATACAAAATCTAATCAATATATATATATGTATGTTTAATTCAACAATCGTCAATTCTCATTCCAATTCATCCATATATGGTTTGCGAGATTTTCCCTCCATTCAGTCCAGACATCTGTTGTCTCTACAAATCCAACGTTGTTTGTGTTCATCCCGATTGAATCGGGGTCACTTGTGTGTGCCTTCTCGAATGTGGATCCGGGGTCCATCTTTTGTATAATTAAGTTGTGCGACAAACAACATGCAATTATAGTCCCGCACTAGACTTCTACTTGGGTAAAAGACTTTACTCTTAGTATCGCCCATCGACCCTTCAGCATACCGAATGCTCTCTCAATGACATTTCGAGCGGATGAATGTCTCATGTTGAACAACTCTTTCGGATTGACGGTGGTTGGGGCATCAAAGTATCAAGTTGTTTGGGTGGTCGAGTCGCAGGGGCGATCGTTAAATTAATCTATATAGTTTTCATTGTAGTTATCGATGGAGGTAATCGTCGCGATGGTCAGATCGCCGGTGTGGTCGTTGAAGTTTTTGTTACCAGTAGTGATCAGGCAGTCATCGGAGTTGCCATTAGAGTTAGTCGGTCGTCGGTTGTCATCGGAGTTGGTTGTGGGATCGCCGGTGTGGTCGTCAGAATTGTCATCGAAGTTGGTCGGGGTCGCCGGTGTGGTGGTCGGAATTTTCATCGGAGTTGGTTGGGGTCGCCGGTGTGGTTGTTGGAATTGTCATCGGAGTTGGTCGGGGTTGTCGGTGTGGTTGTCAGAATTGTCACCAGAGTCGGTCGGGGTCACCGATGTGGTCGTCGAAATTGTCATCGAAGTTGGTCGGGGTCGCCGGTGTGGTCGTCGAAATTGTCATCCGAGTTGGTCGGGGGATCGCCGGTGTGGTCGTCGGAATTTTCATCGGAGTTGGTCAGGGTCGCTGGTGTGGTCGTCAAAATTGTCATCCGAGTTTGTCGGGGTCGCCGGTGTGGTCGTCGAAATTGTCATCGGAGTTGGTTGGGGTCGCCGGTGTGGTCGTTGGAATTGTCATCGGAGTTGGTCGGGGTTGTTGGTGTGTTTGTCGGAATTGTCATCGGAGTTGGTCGGGGTCGCAGGTGTGGTCGTCGAAATTGTCATCGGAGTTGGTCGGGTCGCCGGTGCGGTCGTCGAAATTTTCATCAGAGTTGGTCGAGTCGTCGGTGTGATTATCGAAGTTTTCATCGAAGTTGGTTGAGTTGCCAGTGTAATCGTCTGAGTTGTCGTTGTTGGTGGTCGTTTGAGTTGTCATCGGAGTTGGTCGGGTCACCGGTGTAGTCGTCGGAGTTGTTGTCGAAGTTGTCATCGGAATTGTTGTTGAAGTGGTAATCGAAAATGAAAAACGACAAATAGAAGTGAAAAATATGGTACAAAACCCATGGGGTTGTGTTTCAAAACCCATGGGGTTGTGTTTTCAAAACCCTTGGTTTTGAAACCCTTTGTACCAAACATTGTGTTGGGTTTGAAACCCAACACCACCCTAACCCAAACCAATGGGCCAAACACCCCCTAAATGGTTTACTTTCATGATGATTGAGAGACTATGAGTGCTATTTAATCTATAAAAAAGAATTAGTCATACTCCTTTTACATGATTAATTTTGATCTTTCAACTTTTAATTTTGTTTCATTTTAATCTTTAAAATTTTTAAATATCTATTTTAATTTTTAAACTTGTAATTAGTCTTTACCTATATTTCTCTTTGATAATGTGGCTTGAGTATCTATATTAATATATTGAGGCGAGTATATATTCAAACTACCTATGATAAATATACAAGAATTGATACTACGTGATAAATAATATATTTTAACAAAAAAATTATTAGTTTAGAAAAGTTCAAGGATTAGAATACCTATGTTAAATTGAACATTTTTGAATTGGTTGAAATAATATAATTTCAATCAAAATGTTTGAGATTTGAATGTCTGAAAACAAACTAAAATAAATATGGTAAGAATTCAGGGATCAAAAGGTTTATTATCAATTGTTAAAATATTGACATAAATATTTTGTAAGTTTAGTGATGAAAATGAAACTACTTTGAAAGTTTGACCAAATTGAAATTTAAACACTTTTTTTCTTATTTTTGTTGTGGGCAGTGGATGGACTGGAGTTTGGGATGTATTTACGGATCTACCCTTCATTAACAGTGCCTGTCGTTTCATAGCAGGGTCCACAGTACAGCGTGCTTGCATTGGATTGTCCAAAAGTCAAATAGGAATATTCGATTTATAATTACAAAAATGTTAAAGTTATAGAAAATACTTCGCTTTGTTTCTAATATACTTTTAAATTTTAAAAAGTTTTAAGATTATTCTTGATCTTTAACCCAAAAAAAAAAAAAAAAAAAAAAAAATAAATATATATATTCCTACTTTCGAATTTTGGAAAGAAAATGTTAAAGTTTCATTTCATATTCTTGACCTTTAAAAAGTTTAAAAAATATGTTGTTGCCAAATTTTGGACAGGATAACTCACCTGAACTTCACGTCACAACGACGGTAAATTTATGGGAAGAACGCAACCTGTAAGATAAGGAAAACCTGGACACCGATGTGGTATAGACCACACAAGCTCCGATGCTTAAGTTAGAGTGAGATTTTAGAGAGAATTAGAGAGGAGTTTAGGGGTTGTTTGACCCCCTGTCTTGGAATCAAAACCCTGAGAGTTTGTTCTGGGGGGTTCTGAAGCCTGAGAATCAAAAAGGGTTGGGGTGCAGTGTTCTGAATCCTAGGTTTATGTTGTTTTTTTTTTCATTTTTCTTTAGCTATTTTGTTCTCTTATTTTCTCTTATTTTTTAGTGGATGTTTTGTCAATTGTAGAAACCCTTATATAACATAAATGGATTACAAAATTGAAACTCTATTTTAGAAATTAAGAAATTGGAAGACTATGCAAGAAATTAAGGAATTTAAAATTATATTTCACAAAGTATTTAAAAAAGTATTTTTGGAACTCTATTTTAGAAATTAAAAAATTGAAAGTCCATTTAAGAAATTAGGGATCTAAAACTCTATTTCAAAAAATATTTAAAAAAGTATTTTTGGAACTCTAGTTTTGAAATTAAAAAAATATAAATTTATTTAAGAAATTAGAGAATTTAATACTCTATTTCATGTCCCATAGTACTCTGAAAACTATTTTTTGGAATTCTACTTTAAAATTAAAAAAATTGGAAGTCTATTTAATAAATTAGGTAATTTGAAATTATATTTTATAGAGTATTCAAAAACTTTTTTTTAGAATTCTATTTTAGAAAATAAAAAATTGGAAGTCTATTTAAATGATTAGAAAATTTAAAATTTTATTCCACAAAGTATCAAAAAACCTATTTTTGGAACTCTAATAAGAAAAGTGGTGATTACGCGCAAGTTAGGTCGTTAGGGTAGTTGATTACTCGAGTGATCGGGTTGTTGGGGTAGGTGTATACAAGTCTCTTGAGTGATTGTCGAAAGTAGTCGTTAGTGGCAATTAGGGTCGATGTAGTCATCAGAGTTGTCGTTGAAGGTAGTCGCCAACGGTGGTTGGGGTTGCTGGTGTGGTCGTCGGAGGTAGTCGTCAGCGGTGGTCGGGGTCATCGATATGATCGTTGGAGTTGTCGCTAGAGGTACTCGTCAGCGGTGGCGAGGTCACGCGGTGTGGTCGTTGGAGTTGCCATCGGAGGTAGTCATCAGCAGTAGGGGGTCGCTGGTGTGGTTGTCAGAATTTTCACCAGAGGTAGTCGTCAACGGTAGCGGGGGTCATCGGTGTGGTCGTCAGAGTTGTCGCTGGAGGTAATTGTCAGCAGTGGTCGGATCACCAGAGTTGTTGCCGGAGGTAGCCATTAGCTGTAGTCGGTTCATCGGTGTAGTTGTTAGACTTGTCACCGAAATTGTTGTTGAAGTAATCGTCGAAAATGAAAGATGACAAATAAAATAAGAAAACATGGAACAAACCCATGGGGATGCACTATTGTAACCCATGGAGTTGTGTTTCAAAACCAAGGGTTTTGAATACATTGGGCAAAACATATTTTTGGATTTGGAATCCATAACCATCCAAATCCAAAACAGGGGGCCAAACGACCCCTTAGTGTTTAAGTGACTAGAATCTAGTTACCCTGCTCTCCTCTCTTGGGAGAGCTTAAATAGTTTTAGGGTTCTTCATGAGTTTCCGTGGCCTATTGGGCAAAGGAAAGACCGAGAGAGGGCTGTATGCAAGCCTGTGGGTCGTGTGGGATCGATGCAAGGCCTAGAGGACGACCTTGCATCTGGTTAGCCTCGGCCTCGACCGAGGCTAACCACGGGTTTGGGCTTCGACCCAAGCTCAAATTCGACTCTCGTGTTATTGGGTGAGGGTAGATCCCAAATGAGGGGACTCTACCCTGGGTTAAGGTCGACCACGCGCTTAGGCCAAACGCGTCCTCTCGTCTCTTCTTGTCTTGATTATGTCCCCGTCCGATTTTGGCCCGTTATGACTTCGTATTGGGCTTTTTATCCCATTTGACTCTTTACTGCAGCCATTTGTCCAACTCACTCTTGTTGGTCCAATTTAACCCATAACATTAGCCCCCACTCCCTAGTTAGGATTCGAGATTAGGAGTTTGTAAATTAATCGTGTGGAGTCTGACTTGAGAGTACCCTACTGAAATTTTTCAAGTTATATTGGCATTTCGAGGTGTTCCTCAGACTCCTACTGGTTCTTGACGTCCATCCTGATGGATATATTCTGTCTCCTAGCGTGTGAATTTTCCTGTTCGTCAATTGGAATCTCAGGTTCTCATTACGTTTATCTTGCGTTTCGATTTTCCTGATTCCTTAATCAAATTTCTTCGGAGTCATTTCAAACATTTCGAGGGTTGCCTCGAATTCTCTCTAGTTATTGTTGTCCATCCTTATGAGGATATTCATCCTTCTAGAGTGCCAATTGCTCCGGTATTTTAATGCAAACTTCAGGATCTTGTCATGCTTACTTTGCATTTCGATTCTCCTGGCCAAATTTCTTCGAGGTCATTGTAGACATTTCGAGGGCTGCCTCGAATTCTCCCTAATTTATGTTGTCCATCCTTATGAGGATATTCAGTCTTACTAGGGGCCAATTTCCCCGTTTTGCAATGGGATTCCAAGCCACCATCATGCTTATTTCGCACATTGAAAACCGACGGCGAACCGGTCGACTCACCTAAAAAACTGACTGAAACAACGATGAATCGACCAAGAGAAGGCGCAACGGCTAAACCCACAAACATGGCTTCGGCGTGCGAACAAGCAGACATACGCTCGACGATCACGATCTTCGGCAGCTGGAACAGGCGCGACGCGACCTCGTTCTCCTAGCGGCTCAGCTACAGATGTGTCTTCCGGCGGATCGAACAGATGCAAGGTGTGCGTTCTTCCGGCGGCTCGAACAGACGCGAGGAGGCGCGTTCTTCCGACAGCTCGAACAGACGCGTCTGAGGTGGGGTCGGGCACGTCTTCAGCGTGCGACACAACAACGACAAGGCGAACTCCAGCGGCGCTGCAAGCTTTCGGCGAACACAATGGAGAAAGAGGCTAGGGTTTTTCTTTGTGAAGATGAGAATGAAGAAGGGATGCCTCGGGATTTGTGCATATAAGAACAAAAAGTCCTCTCTCTCAAACCCTAATAGACTTTTACTTTTCAAAAATACCCCTCAAGCTTCTTAAAACTACAATAAGCCCAAAAACATAATAAAAACCACAAATTCAATATTTAACACTACAAACCAAGAGTTAAATTTCCAATTTACCCGTACCTGATTTCTCGAGCGTTACAATCTTCCCTCCTTAAGAACTTTCACAAGTTCCTAATCTTGGAACAACTCCGGGTAATTGGCTCGCACTTCCTCCTCCCGTTCCCACGTAGCTTCCTCTAATCGCTGGTTTTGCCACAACACCTTAACCAGACCGATCTCACGATTACAAAGGATCTTCTGATCTCTTGTAAGAATTCGCACAGGTTGTTCCTTGTAGCTCCTATTCTCATTCAATTGTAAGGGCTCAAAATCAAACACATGCGATGGGTATGGCGTATACTTTCTTAGTATAGAAACATGAAACACATCATGAACTACAAAAAGAGAGATGGCGACAACACCCACCTATAAGCCACGGATGGCCCCATGAGTCATGGACTGAACTTTCCTTTTCGGTCGAACCTCAAAACTCTTTTCAAGGTTTATTGTACAAACTGATAGCATTACTTTCAAGGCATGACTCAATCGTTCTTCCTAATCGTTGATTCAATAGCCTTCTAATTTTTCCAAGAGATGTACCTCATTAAGGGTAGAGTTTTAGCAACCTCGATGGGTGGTTCAGGATTCTCTAAGTTGTCGGGAAATCTTTCACGGTCCTTGGCAACCTTATAATGAACGTTGTAGTGACAGTCTCCCTCTCAAATTAAAACACTTAAGGTTGTAATAAAACAAAAGACCTTTGCCTCATAGCTTTCATTTGGTACAATGGCTAGTTAGCCACTGACAGGGAAATATCTTTTCTGATGGACTTTAGTTATGTATTTATTTAACTTTGGCCTTTCTATTGATCATCAATATTTTATTGCAAGCTTAAAGCCATGATAGAAGTAACTCAAACTTAGGTCTCTTTTGATTGTTGCGATGCATGAATCGTTCTATAAAATCTTTACCAATCTTACTACCAAAATGCTTCGAAAATTTCGGCAGCATAACGACATAACCACAACGATGCCAAAATTTCTCAGGTACCTGCTTAACATAAGGTTGCACTTCTAAAGTCAGATAACCAAATAATCATGCCTCCAAACTTCAACTCAAGACTACTCAGGATTCAGAAATTCACAATACACAAAAATGTTGAACAAACCAAAACAAAAGGGAAACTAAGCTTCTTTAGCAACTTCGAACAATAAAGCTTAAGAGACAAGATAATCTAGAAATTTTGTTACGATCTCAACTCTGAAAAAGAGAAATCTAAAATAGCGGAATAAGATCTTCTTGATTTACTCTTTAGTGCTTAACTCATTATGAAATATCCTGCTAAATATCAACAATTTTATTGCAAGTTCTGGACCATGCACGAAAAAGCTGAGTCTATGCCTCTCTACTTATCACTAGGCATAGAAATGAACTTTTTAGTAATATATTAAGGCATAGGCTAACCCCTTCTTAGCAATACCACCATGAACCCTAAGCTTTTGTACCACTAAAATAATTAATTCCAGAGATTAGAGGCAATTTATCCTTCTTACTTTTAATAACCTTGGATAAGTTCTATTTCCAACTTTTCTGAACTTGTAACTTTCCTAACTCTGAAGTCTATAAAGGTTTCATCTCATTTCCACTTATAGGTTGCAATAACTCTATTGATTTTTGTCTCGGTGTTTTTTTCACTTACTAAACTAGACACCTCAAACTCTTGCGGTCTAAGATTCTAGGAACTTGTTTCACAAGGCTCACCCCACACAAATGAGTTGCCTTTCCGATAAACTGGGTTAGAGGTATGGCCATCCTAGAGAAATCTTGTATCAAACATTTGTAATAACTAAGTATTCTCAGAAAACCTCGTACCTCAATGATAGTGGTCGGATGAGGTCACTGTGTAACTGCCTCTATCCTTGTAGGATCCATAAAGATTTCTTCCTTTGACACCACGCCCTAGGAAGGATACTTGTCTAAGTCAAAATTCATATCTAAAGAACTTTGCATACATCTTACTTTTCTCGAAGTTACCAAAATCCTTCTACGTTGCTTCTCATGTTCCTCATTAGACTCAAACTGTACCAAAATATCCTCAATAAACTAAACTACAAAAGTATCAAAGAATTCCTTGAATACTCAATTCATAAGTCCATAAAAACTGCAAGTGCATTGGTCAACCCAAATGACATCATTGTACATTCATCATGTCCATAACGCGATCTGGAACAACAGTCACCCACCCACTCACTGCCCCAAGAGGGACGTTGTTTATGGTTGGACCATGCAACAAAGTTGTTCATTAGAGGAGTAGTGGGACTTAAGGAACAAGAAGTAAACACATGGGCAAAATGGTAATTTGACCCAACTGTGACTACGAACAACCTGTGAAGGGACGACTCACGGGCATTGGTTATATCGATGAACACAACTTGTCCTACAGTGATGGGAGTGCAGCTATGGGCTTTAGTGGAGTGTTACCGTAGTTAATGAATGTTGATTAACCGGACCAAAGAGTTTGATCGAGTAATCTCGTATCATTGGAGCTCGTCATTTGTAGGTCCATTAGGTCCCTCTGTTGGCTCAAATTGGACAAAATGAGAGTTTACAGTTTGGAGTGGATTTGAAGTGTTCAAATCCATGAAAAGGGTATTTATGTCATTTATATGTGATATAATGGACATAATATATAGTTTAATGTGAATGAGATTCATGATAAACTATGGTTTAGCCTAATTGATTAATTAGGGCTAATTTGGAGAAATTGAATTGAGAGAAATTAAGTTGAATATGATTCAATTTAAAATTCCACAATTATGCAAATCAGATTTGTATAATAAGGTATGAGATATCTTATATTATGTGATATGTAAATATGATTTGCATATCATATGGTTGTGGTAAAATAGTAAATTGGTGGAGATTTTAACTCCACCACATACCATTATAAATAGGTGCTTGGAGAAGCACTTGGTAGGCAATTTTTCTTATTTTTGGAATTCCATCCAAAGAACAAAACAAATTCTCTCTAGCTTCTCTCTCAATTCTCTACAACTCTCCCCAATCCAAATTCCAAAGGGAGTTCCACTACTCTCCCTCTACCTCCTGAGAACAACCGAGAAGATCAAGTGGAAGTGTTCAACTTGTTCGGTTCGAGGATCAAGATTGTGGTTTTGTTGGATCGAGAGAGATCATGATTGAAGGAGGAAACACGAAGAAAGGTTCTTCAAGAGGTTAGTAACATATTACTCATTGATTTTCCTTCTCAAAAGCATGCTTGGCTTAGAATTTTATGTGATACTTTTTTGTTTTAAGAAAATTAGAACTACAACGAATCAACGGCGTTTCACAACGCTTCCGCTGTGGGAAATCCATTCCCTTCATTTCTTAATTCTCGTACTAATTTGGTTCCAAGGTCAAAATCTCTAGGACCTTACTAATGAGACCATCAATCTATTCTTTTATCAAATAAGTCTTCCAGTTTCATTCCAATGGTTCTTAACCACCACCACTATAGGGATTTCCAGTTTAAAAAAGTTACTTCATTTTACTTTTACCTGAACAAAACAAATCTCATCAAGCTTTCCTCCGATACCTAAATTGTTTTTGTTTAGTCCTCTGTTTGGGGAAAAGAAACTTTATACCAAATATGGTTTCAAGGTTAAAATCTCATATCGTTTATTTCAACTTATACATATACCATGACACATAGTTGGAACAACGTTGAGGTCTCTCTTACGATTTCTGAGGGCTTTGAAGGTCTGCACCTTCTCATCCACACCACGTTTACGCTTGTAGATCCACTTGCAACCAATAGGTTTAACCCCATTCGGTTGGTCCACAAGCTCCCAGATAGAATTGAAGTACATAGACTCAATTTCCTGGTCCATGGCTTTAATCCATTCGTCTTTGTTAATGTCATTCATTGCCTGATCATAGGTCAATGGATCCTCACAGTCATCATCAGGTATGACGGCTTCGGGTTCAGCCAAACCCATGTAATGTTCAGGCTGTCTCACTGTTGGGATGTTTTGTCCTAATCTCGTTATGTTTGTAAATATACGTTTGAAATTAATAAAGGCTATTTATTTCATCATTTTGTGTCTCGTATTTATTACAAACTTTGTCCAATAAACTAAGCTCCAAGTCATTGAATACATGAGAGAACTAGAACTTGAACGATATGTAGTGGACACACAGGGAGGATCACGTTCGAATAAATGATCCAAACGGTCTACAGTATATGGATAGGATTGGAGACCTAATCCTGGATACGTTGTGGATGCGACCCGCTTTGTATTAAGATACAAACGAGGTGATCTGACTCGTTCATGTTGTTGACATGCGAGTGGGGGCATCCTGTATAATGAGATTGTACAAGACCGTGAATTATTAGACCTACTGATGTAACACCGTTAACAGTATGGACTAATAACTTCGTAGATGACCATTAGTGACTCGACCTGAATCCTGAGCGTGTTACAGACTCTTGTCTGCGGGGGTTTGTCCTTTGACTAGTATGGGTGAGGGTGGTCACAGTTACTAACCCAATATGCCTATCTTCTTAGGGACAAAACCCAGTAGGGAGCTGAGAACTTAACTACGCGAGATGGAATTCACTCGTTCCCGCCTTTAGGGAAACTAGAGGGGTTGTTCCCTTAAGTGCTGTCTCCAAGGCTTGGATAACGGGTGCCCACCCTCTCACTGGCACGAGAGGGTTGTTGTGTATGGTTGGACCATTACAACGTTGTTGTTCATTAGAGGAGCAGTGAAGACTTAAGGATCAAGAAGTAGACACAGGAGTAAAACGGTAATTTGACATATCAGTGTCTACGAACAACCTGTGAATGGTCGACTCATGGGCATTGGTTATATCAGTGGACACGTAATATCTTACACTGACGGGAGTGCAACTACGGGCTTTAGTGGAGTGTTACTGTAGCTAATGAATGGTGATTAACTGGGTCAAAGAGCTTGATAGGTTAATCTCAGATTATTGAAGCTCGTCACTGTAGGTCCATAAGGTTCCTCGGTTGGCTCAATTTGGATTAAAAGAAGCTTTATTGTTTTGGTGTGAATTGAAGTGTTCAAGTTCACTAAAGGGTATTTATGTCATTTATATGAGATATGAATGATATAATATATAGTTTAATGTGAATGAGATTCATAAAAAACTATAGGTTAGCCTAATTGTTGAATTATGGCTAATTAGGAGAAATTAGATTGAGAGATATTAAATTGGATGTGATTCAATTTAAAAATCCACAATATTGCAAATGTGATTTGTAAAATGAGATATGAGATATCTTATAATATGTGGTTATGCAAATATGATTTGCATAACCTATGGTTGTGGTAAAATGGTAAATAGGTGGAGATTTCAACTCCACCTATCTCCATTATATAAACCCTTTTTGCAAGAAGGGTGCTAAGCTCTATCTCTCATTTTTGGAAATCTCACCAAAAGAAGAGTTCTCTCCTCTCTCAATTCTCTCTCAAAACTTATCCTCCCAAACCAAAGAAGGAACCCACATTCCTCCTTCTTTCTAAAGAAGAACAACCGAGAAACCAATGGTGTTCGGTCGGTGTTCGTTGGAAGATTACGAGATCGTTGAGATCGAGAAAAGCACGAAGAGTTCGTGAACGGAGAAAGAAAATCTTGAAGACAGACATCAACAAGTAAGTAACGAAAAACTTGTTGTTTTTCCTTTCATTATTTGCATGTTTAGCCTATTCTAAGTGTTAGATGAATCTAAGTTGCACAACATCACCACGACGATTCGATCGTCTTCAGCTGCGTGGGGAGTTTCAAGTTCCTTGTCGAGAGGAAAATTAATTCCTGGCAGGAAAGTGTTTCCACTACAATGGGGATGGTCACTAGAAGAGAAACTGTCCCAAGTCCCTTGTCGAGTGGAAGAATAAAGGTAAATATGATTTACTGGTAACTAAAACTTGTTTAGTGGAGAGTATTGACTCTACCTGGATATTGGATTCGGGCGCCACTAACCACGTTTGTTATTCTTTTCAGAGAATTAATTCCTGGCAGCAGCTGCAAGAGGGTGATGTGACTCTACGGGTTGGATCCGGGGAGATAGTCTCTGCTTCAGCTATCGACAAAGTGAAGCTTTTCTTTGGCAAAAATTACATTTTGTTAGACAATATGTACATAGTTCCAGGGTTTACTAGAAACCTCGTTTATATTTCCTATCTATTAGAACAATGTATTTCCGTTTCTTTTCAAGGTAATAAAGCGTTTATTTCCAAAAATGATAATCTTATTTGTTCTGCTTCACTTAAGTCTAATTTGTATGTTTTAAAGCCTAATTCGGTCAAAAGCATTTTGAACACCGAGTTATTTAAAACTGCAGAAACACGAACTAAAAGAGTTAATGTTTCTCCAAAAGAAAATGCCCATCTTTGGCATTTAAGGTTAGGCCACATTAATCTCAATAGGATTGAGAGACTAGTGAAGAGAGGACTTCTAAGTCAGTTGGAAGAAAACTCTTTACCAGTATGTGAGTCATGCCTCCAAGGCAAAATGACCAAACGTCTTTTTAGTGGAAAAGGATATAGAGCCAAGGAGCCCCTTGAGCTTATACATTCTGACCTCTGTGGTCCGATGAGTGTTAAAGCACGAGGTGGTTATGAATACTTCGTATCTTTCATAGATGACTATTTGAGGTATGGGTATATTTACATAATGCATAGGAAGTCATAAACTCTTGAAAAGTTCAAGGAGTACAAGACTAATGTTGAGAACCTGTCAGGTAAAACCATTAAAACACTTCGATCAAATCGAGGTGGAGAGTATATGAACACTGAATTCCAGGACTATATGATAGAACACGAAATTACGTCAAAACTCTCAACACCTGGTATGCCACAACAGAATGGTGTATCGGAGAGGTGAAACAGAACCCTGTTGGACATGGTTCGGTCGATGATGAGCTATGCTCGTCTCCCTGATTCTTTTTGGGGTTACGCAGTGGAGACTGCGGTTTATATTTTGAACAACGTTCCGTCGAAGAGTGTTTGTGAAACACCTTTCGAACTCTGGAATGGCCGTAAAGGTAGTTTAAACCATTTCAGAATTTGGGGATGTCCGACCCACCTGTTGGTGTCAAACCCGAAGAAATTGGAACCCTGTTCAAAATTGTGTCTATTCGTAGGTTACCCAAAAGAGACTATAGGGTGCTTGTGTCGACAAACGCCACATTCCTTGAGGAAGATCACATTAGGGATTGGTCGGGTTGTCGAAGCCCTCCAAAATATTTACTGGTTTTCTAGATCTAACTTGTAGAAATAGTGGACCAGGTCGAATCCCAAAGGAACCAATCGAATTAATTTCTCAAAGTTAAAAATAATAATAATAACAAAAATAAAGGGGGTTTTGAATTGTCGAACAAAAAAATGAAATTAAAAACAAAAGGTAAAAAGATAATTTTATGCAACTTCCAATTCAAGGATGTAAATTTCATCCAATTGTAATCTTGATCATAGGCTTCAAAAGGAAAAAAAATAAATCAATTTTAATTTTGCTAATTCAAGAACTCAGTCAATTTACTCGGAAAAGCCGAAATAAATATAAACTCTCCTAATATAATTGATCTTAACCAAGCATCAAAATCAAAACTTATAATTTAATCCATTGGATGCGATAGCGTTCCATATGGATTAAATAATAACATTAAAAACAATGAGAGGACTAAACCAAAATTAACTAATTGAGATAACTACAAATTAATTAATTTTGTTTCTTTGTTTCCCTAGAGTCTATTATGCAAGCTATGTAAAATGGAAAAGCCATTAATTACACACACATAAGCCAACCCCTTGCTACATTTTTTTTCAATCATTTGTGACAATTACGGATCACAAAATCATGGATAGCAATAAATTGATTGAAACTAAATTAAGGCGTCAATTTAATTAGTAACGATCAATCATAAAAATAAAACAACAAACAAAGAATTCTTAAATTAGAAACAAAATTTCAATTAGGTCTAAAGCCTCACAGAATTACAATTGGAAATTAAATGACCCTTGAATCAGAAATTAAAGCTTAGCCACACATGGTGGAAAAGCAAGAATAATCAGAAAGGGGATAAAACATAAAATAGGATAAAAAAAGATATAGAACACTCTCTAAACTTTTGTTTTTGTAGAGAACACTAAAACTCTGCACACCTTTTGCTCAATGCATTGCCCTCCTTTTATACTTGAAAATGACCAAAAATAGGTCCTTAAATGTGCCATTTCTTCCTCCACAATGTGTGCCAAGCCACAAGATTATTTCTCCCTTGCATTTCTCATGGAAGACTCCATGCATGCATGCCACCTACACAAAAAAAAAAAAAAAAAAAAGAAAAAATTAGATAATAAACGTTCATCTTTTTCCTTTTCATTTTTTATGTTATTTTTTCTCAATTTCTTTAATTCTTTTTTTTATTTTCAATTCTCTCATTATTTTGTTTTCTAATTTTTCAATTTTTATTTCAATTTACGAATTTGAACTAAAAAGTACTTTTTAGACTAGTTTCACTAAATAATGATAATTTATCACCTAAACTAAATTGGACACAATTTCGACAATTAAACATTTTATTCACTTAGAATGTAAGAAAATTAGATATAATAAGTATAATTAATTTCTACTCATCAGGGATCATTTGCCTTGGAGTAAAATCGTGTTAAATGAAATGGACAGTACGTCAGCAAAAGTTGCTGATGGAGCTATTACGTCAACAAGTGTTGTTGATCCAAGCACGTCAAGTCAAGTCCGTTCCCAAGAGTTGGGAATGCCTCGACGTAGTGGGAGGACTGTTAGACAACCTGAACGTTACATGGGTTTAGCTGAAACCCAAGTTGTCACTCCTATTGATGACAACGAGGATTCTTTGACTTATGATCAGACAATGATTGATGTTGGCAAGGACAAATGGATTAAAGCTATGGACCAGAAAATGGAGTCGATGTACTTCAATTCTGTCTGGGAGCTTGTGGATCAACCTGATGGGGTAAAACCTATAGGTTGTAAATGGATCTACAAGCGTAAACGTGTCGTAGCTGGGAAGGTGCAGACCTTCAAAGCACGACTAGTGGCAAAGTCGATCAAGATCCTTCTGGCCATTACCGCGTATTATGACTACGAGGTATGACAGATGGATGTCAAGACCGCTTTTCTGAATGACAACCTTGACGAAACCATCTAGATGGACCAACCCAAAGGGTTCATAACCCAAGGCCAAGAGCAAAAGGTTTGCCGGCTTCATAGGTCTATTTATGGAATGAAACAAGCCTCGAGGTCTTGGAATATAAGGTTTGATGAAGTAATCGAATCTTATGGCTTTGATAAGAATGTTGACGAGCCTTGTGTCTACAAGAAAATCGTCGAAAAAACTGTCGCATTTCTTATATTATACATGGATGATATCCTTCTCATTGGGAATGAGGTAGGATTTCTTACTGACGTAAAAAACTGGCTAGCTTCACAATTCCAAATGAAAGATTTGGGAGAAACTCAGTACGTTCTAGGTTTTCATATTGTCCGAAACCGGAAGAACAGAACGCTAGCCATGTCTCAAGCGTCTTATATTGACAAGATGTTGTCTTGATATAAGATGCAGAACTCCAAGAAGGGCTTGTTTCCTTTCAGGCACGGGGTTCACCTGTCTAAGGATCGGTGTCCTAAGACTCCTCAAGAGGTTGAGGATATGAGACAGATCCCCTATGCTTCAGCTGTAGGGAGCCTCATGTATGCTATGCAATGTACTGCCCGACATCTGTTATGCAGTAGGGATTGTTAGTAGGTATCAATCTAATCGAAGATTAGATCACTGGACGACCGTAAAGGCAACCCTCAAGTATCTTAGGAGAACGAGGAACTACAGTTTAGTGTATGCAAGTGGGGATTTGATCCTTACAGGATACACAGATTCTGACTTTCAGACCAATAGGATTCTAGGAAATCCACTTCGGGGTCAACCTTCATTCTGAATGGAGGAGCTGTAGTATGGCGAAACATCAAGCAGAGATGCATCGCTGATTCCACTATGGAAGCGGAGTACGTGAAGCTGCAAAGGAAGCTGTTTGACTTAGGAAGTTCATGATAGATTTGGAAGTTGTTCCAAATATGAACTTGCCGATCACACTGTTTTGTGACAACAGTGGTGGAATTTCCAACTCCAGAGAGCCTCGGAGCCATAAGAGAGGCAAACACATTGAACGGAAGTATCACCTAATACGGGAGATTGTGCACCGCGGCGACGTGACAGTCACGCAGATAGCGTCGGAGCACAACGTAGCTGATCCATTTACAAAGCCCCTCACGGCTAAGGTGTTTGAGGGTCACCTAGAGAGTCTAGGTCCTCGAGTACTTCCAGACTAGGGCAAGTAGGAGATATGTAAACAGGTAGTCATTGTCCTAGTTTATTGTATTACTTCATTGTAATTTATGTCCATTTCAGAAATGTATTTGCTTTACTAGCTTAGTCCAAGTGGGAGCTTGTTGAGATTTTTTGTCCTAATCTCATTATGTTTGTAAATATATGTTTAAAATGAATAAAGGTTATTTATTTCATCATTTTGTTTCTCGTATTTATTACAAACTTTGTCCAATAAAATAAGCTCCAGGGTCATTAAATACGTGAGAGAACTAAAACTTGAACGGTGTGTAGTGGACACAAAGGGAGTATCACGTTCGAGTAAATGATCCAAACGGTCTACAGTATATGGATAGGGTTAGAGACCTAATCCTGGATACGCTGTGGATGCGACCCGCTTTGTATTAAGATACAAACGAGGTGATCTGACTCGTTCATGTGGTTGACATGCGAGTGGGGGCATCCTGTACAATGAGATTGTACAAGACCGGACCGTGAATTATTAGACCTACTGATGTAATACCGTTAACAGTATGGAATAATAACTTCGTAGATGACCATTAGTGACTTGACCTAAATCCTGAGCGTGTTACGGACTCCTGTCTGCGGGGGTCTGTCCTTTAACTAGTACGGGTGAGGGTGGTCATAGTTACTCACCCAATATGCCTATCTTCTTAGTGACAGGACCAAGTACGGAGCTGGGAACTTAACTACGCGAGATGGAATTCACTCGTTCCCGCCTTTAGGAAAACAAGAGGGGTTGTTCCCTTAAGTGCTGTCTCCAGGGCTTGGACAACGGACGCCCACCCTCTCACTGGCACGAGAGGGTTGTTGTGTATGGTTGGACCATTACAACGTTATTGTTCATTAGAGGAGCAGTGGGGACTTAAGGAGCAAGAAGTAGACATAGGGGTAAAACGGTAATTTGACCAAGCAGTGTCTACGAACAACCTGTGAATGGTCGACTCATGGGCATTGGTTATATCAGTGGACAGGTAATATCTTACACTGCTCGGAGTGCAGCTACGGGCTTTAGTGGAGTGTTACCGTAGCTAATGAATGGTGATTAACCGGGTCAAAGAGTTTGATAGGTTAATCTCGGATCATTGGAGCTCGTCACTGTAGGTCTATAAGGTCCCTCGGTTGGCTCAAACTGGATTGAAAGAAGGTTTATTGTTTTGGTGTGAATTGAAGTGTTCAAGTTCACTAAAGGGCATTTATTTCATTTATATGAGATATGAATGATATAATGTATAGTTTAATGTGATTGAGATTCATAATAAACTATAGGTTAGCTTAATTGTTGAATTAGGGCTAAATAGGAGAAATTAGATTGAGAGATATTAAATTGGATTTGATTCAATTTAAAAATCCACAATATTGCAAATGTGATTTGTAAAATGAGATATGAGATATCTTATAATATGTGGTTATGCAAATATGATCTGCATAACCTATGGTTGTGGTAAAATGGTAAATAGGTGGAGATTTCAACTCCACCTATCTCTATTATATAAACCCCTTTTGCAAGAAGGGGGCTAAGCTCTAACTCTCATTTTTGGAAATCTCACCAAAAGAAGAGTTCTGTCCTCTCTCAATTCTCTCTCAAAACTTCTCCTCCCAAACCAAAGAAGAAACCCACATTCATCCTTCTTCCTAAAGAAGAACAACCGAGAAACCAAGTGGTGGTGTTCGATCGGTGTTCGTGAGAAGAGTACCAGATCGTTGAGATCGAGAAAAGCACGAAGAGTTCGTGAACGGAGAAAGGAAATCTTGAAGACAGACTTCAACAAGTAAGTAACGAAAAACTTGTTGTTTTTCCTTTCATTATTTGCATGTTTAGCCTATTCTAAGTGTTAGATGAATCTAAGTTGCACAACATCACCACGACGATTCGATCGTATTCCGCTGCACGGGGAGTTTCATTTCCTTCACTCACAACCCTCCCACTACGTCGAGGCATTCCCAACTCTTGAGAACGTACTTGACTAGACGAGCTAGGATCAACAACACTTGTTGATGTACTAACACCATCAACAACTCTTGTTGATGAACTGCCCATTTCACTTAACACAATCTTACTCCATGGTTTATGATCCCTGATGTAGTCCTCCTCAAGGAATATGGCATTTGTCGATACAAGCACCCTATTTTCCTTAAGCTCGTAAAATAGACCACCTCTCGTCTCTTTTGGGTAACCTATGAAGAGGCACAATTTCGAACGAGGTTCCAACTTCTTCGGGTTTGACACCAACACATGGGTCGGGCATCCCCAAATTCTAAAATGATGTAAACTAATTTTACGACCATTCCAGAGTTCAAAAGGTGTTTTAGAAACACTCTTCGACGGAATAGTGTTCAAAATGTATACTGCTGTCTCCACTGCGTAACCCCAAAACGAGTCAAGGAGACGAACATAACTCATCATCCACCGAACAATGTCCAACAAGGTTATGTTTCTCCTCTCCGATACACCATTCTTCCATGGCATACAAAGTGATGAGAGTTGCGATGTAATTCCATGTTCTATCATATAGTCCTGAAATTCAAAGTCCATGTACTCTCCACCTCGATCCGATTGAAGTGTTTTAATCATTTTACCTATCTGGTTCTCAACCTAAGTCTTGTATTCCTTGAACTTTTTAAGAGCTTTAGACTTTCGATGCATTAGGTAAACATACCCATATCTCGAATAGTCATCTATAAACGAGATGAAGAATTTATAACCTCTCCGTGCTTTAATACTCATCAGACCATAGAGGTCAGAATGTATAAGCTCAAGAGGCTCTTTGGCTCTATAACCTTTTCCACTAAAAGGTCGTTTGGTCATTTTGCCTTCAAGGCATGACTCACAAACCGATAAAGAATTTTCTTCTAACTCACTTAGAAGTCCATTCTTCACTAGTCACTCAATCCTATTGAGATTTATGTGGCCTAACCTTAGATGCCAAAGATGGACATTTTCTTTTCGGAGAATTCCTTAATCTTTTAGTTCGCGTTTCGGCAGTTTTAAACAATTTAGTATTCAAAACACTTTTGACCGAATTTGGCTTTAAAACATATAAATTATTCTCAAGTGAAGTAGAACACAACTCATTTTCTTTGAATGAAATAAACGCTTTATTGCAATCAAAATGAACTTAAATACAATGTTCTATAAGGCAAGAAATTGAAAAAGGTTTCTAGTAAATCCTGGAACTATATACAAGTTATCCAATAACAAGTATTTCTTGCCAAAGAAATGTTTCACCGTGCCCACAGCTGCACCTGAGATAACTTCTCCAGATCCAACCTTGAGTGTTATCTCACCCTCTTACAGCCGCTGCCAGGAACTAATTTCCTGAAAAGAAGAACAAACATGGTTAGTGACGCTTGAATCAAGTATCCAGACAGAGCCACTACTCTCCACTAAACAAGTTTCTATAACAAGTAAATCATATTTACCTTCCTTCTTCTTGTCAGCAAGGAATTTGAGATAGTTCCTCTTCTAGTGGCTGTCCCCATTGCAGTGAAAAACACTTTCCTTTTTCCGCAACTTCCTTGATCTTCTTTCCCTTGTGGGCGGTAGCGCGGTCAACTTTCCCAACCTTCTTCAACTTCTTCTTCTTCCCTTTCGGGCCTGAAGAGCCCACAAACTTCGTCCCAAAGGTCGAACCCCTGTGAAAGGACCTGAAGGCAACATTTGCCTCAGCTTCCTGTTCCTTGACTCGCATCAAGGGCTGGAAGATCTGTAGTTCGTTGAGGAGGGTGGTTAAAGTGTAGCTAATTTTATTCATAACAACATTGCTACGAAAGTACAGGAAACTCCTCGGAAGAGCCTCCATAATAAAGCTGACCTGGCTTGACTCATCGATCGAAACACTGTTCATTTCTGCCAAGTTGAAGTGGGTCATCATGTCGAGAACATGTTCCCTAACAGAAACCCCTCCTTCATCCTAGCATTGAACAGATGCTTGAGAGCGTCGTGCCTAACCTGAAAGGACTGTTGTCCAAACATGTTCTGCAACGACTCTATGATCTCCATGGCGGTGACCATGGTCTCGTGCTTCTTAGCCAAAACTTCAGAAAAACAGGCTATAATGTAGACCTTGGCCTTTTCATTAGCCTTGGTCCATTGATCGTACACATCACGAAGACATCACAAACACTTCGTGATGCGGTCGGTTCGGGCACCTAAGGACACTATTCAGTGAACGCGAACTTTAGGTCGTCAGTCACTAAGATCGTGCTTATATTATTTTTCCACATTTGGTAGTTATCTCCTACGAGTTTATCAGAAGATAAGAGGGCTATTATAACATTTTGCTGAAAAGAAAAAAAACTTTGTATTAGATCTCACAAAACTTTTGAAAAATTCAATCATTTTTTAGCAAATTTTATTTTATGATCCCTAGGTCATTAAAAAATGAAATGATACCCAAAAGGTTTAGAATGATCGCCACCGTAAGGTGGACAAAATCACTCATTCTTTGGGACGAGACTTTCTCGGCCAGATCCTAATACCAGAATAACTCTTATTCACATAGGAATCCAGTTACCATTTTTTCGATCTGACTCATTAACTCTTAATGAATCCCATGAGTGTAACCCTCTATCTTGAAATCTCTAGAGTTTCCGTCCAAACGATAGTCGCCATAGGGAGGACTATGAAGGAAAACAAACTAAGGAATCGTATCCCTTTCGAAAATTCATGGTGTTTCGACTCCCATGATCAAGACCCTCCGTAGGGATTGTCTAGTCCAGGTCAAACTAGTAGGTGAACCATAGTCGTCTCACGGTGTGAATCGAAAGAAGAGACCGTGGGTCCCGTTTTCACAGGTCATGCTCCCACTCACTATAAGTACTCTCTCCATGCACCTTGAATTTTGAGCCATACAAATGCGACCCGTAGGGGGACGCTCGCATTTGAGCCACGAGGCCGAGTATGGATCTCACGGTGTGAATGTTGCGTATAATTATAATTGCAATACCGCAAGTGTATGGGTCAAGTTTTAGTATAGTGATTTTAGAGTTCCAAGTATCGCCCTCGAGAATGAGTTTCTAGATTAATTAATTACCAAGATACTAATTCTCAATTTTAGCTAAAGTAACAAAACATGGATAGATGATGAAACGAAGATAAAAGATAAACAAACAAGTGGAGACACGAATGTGATAGATTTGGAAGGAATTGACTTCACAAGTTAATAACTTATTTAACACATACAATGGACTAATGTGATGAATTTATAAACAAGAAGTAAGATACTCAAGAAAATTTCTCGTTTCTTAGTGAGCCTCGCACACTGGTGCGTGTAATTATGGATATGCAATACCGCAGTGTACGGGTCAAGTTTTAGTATAGTGATTTATGAGTCCAAGTATCGTCCTCGGGAATGGGTTTCTAGATTAATTAATTACTAAGGTACTAATTCTCAATTTTAGCTAAAGAAACATAACATGGATAGTTGGTTGAAAGTAAAGACAAGCAACAAACAAACATGTGGAGATACGAATTGATAGAATTGAGGGAACCAAAGAGATGAAATTATAAATAAGAAGTAAAATACTCAAGAAAACCTCTCGATTCTTAGTGAGCCTCACACATGCAATAAACTCCATAGTCTCCATATGAACCTACGACATGCATGGCATTAAGCAACTTCTTTATGTGTTTCCCTAAGATTTCTAAGTCATTCTCATGCCAGATTTCTAAGGGTTTTGACAATTTTGCTCTAATTCAAGCTTTATCTCTCGAGTCCACTTAAACCAAAAAATTAATAAGTAAGGAACGAATTACCAAAAATAAGGACAAAACATGCTTCAATACATAGCAAGAAAGTCATAACAAGTAAATCAAATCCCAACTACAATGTCTAGCTACTCTAAATCACATGAAAATCAAACTAAACAAGTAGAAAACGTCTTAGAACACTATTACAAATTGTAAGAAAGAGAAATTAAACTAATGTGTCGATGTCGGTACTTCGTCTCCGAGCTCCCGTCTTCGATCTCGAACCTCCACAGATGCTTTGGCTCCCCAAAACGCTATTTTCTCTCTTCTTACAAAGTGTATTTCAAAATTAGGGTGGAAAACCTACAGCTCCCTTTGCAAGTATGCATAATGATATATTTATAGGTTCAATCGGTGCAGCGTTGCAACGCTAGGGACATCGTTGCAACGCTAGGCCACTGGTAGCTGGCAGTTGACACTTCCTCCAGGAGGTCGCGTGCTTCTGGCACAGTCTTCGCCATGAAAGCCACTCCAGCAGTGGCATCTAGAATGGTCCTGGTCTTACCTTCCAGTCCATTATAAAACAGTTATACCTGAAGCCAATCTGGGTAGCCATGCTGTGGGCACCTCCTGAGCATGTCCTTGTACCTTTCCCATGCCTCGAATAGCTGCTCTCCCTCTTGCTGCCTGAATGTTCCTATCTCAGTCCTAAACTTTGCAGCCTTCACAGGTGGAAAGAATTTGGTCATGAAGGCTTGGGCCAACTTCTCCCAGGAAGTGTTACTACCTGAGGGAAGAGACCCTAGCCATTCTTTGGCTCTACCCTGCAAAGAGAAAGGAAAGAGACGTAAGCGAATACTATCAGCAGAGATACCATTCATTTTAAATGTACCACAGATTTCTAAAAAATTTTGAAGATGAGAGTTGAGATCTTCTGTGGCTAAGCCTCTGAAAGCACCTTCCCTAACCATCTGTATCAACCCTGTCTTAAGTTCAAAACTATTAGCATTTATAGGGGCATGGACTATTCCAGCCTGCTCAGAATTAAACTGATAGCATGCAAATATCCTATCTTATTTCTATATTTTAGCTAGTTTTTATACTTAAAACATAAACTTTGATGGCATTTTATGGTTAATTTTAGGAAACTAAGCTTGAGAAGCAAGAATTGAGTGTTTTGAGGTTATTTTGGTATAATTTGGAACATTTGTATGCTTAATTGAAGACCCAAGAAAACTCTAGATGTATTTTGAGTATAAGAAATATACTGAGAGATTTTACATCGAATAACGATTCCAACGCATCAAACCGAAGGTCATTTGGACACCCGAGCGAAAAGATATGACAAAAATGGTCGCAGTGCGCTGGCTGGTAGCAAACACAGCGTTGCAACGCCATGACCAGCATTGCAACGCCATGCCGAAAGTCCCTATAAATATAACATGTTGTGTTTCATTCCAAGGGGAGCCGAATTTGGTAGAGTTTTGCCTAATTTCGAAATACATTTTGTAAGAAGAGAGAAAAGAGTGATTTTGGGAGCCAAAGCATTCGTGGAGGTTCGAGATCGTAGACGGGAGCTCGGAGACGAAGGACCGGCATCGACACCTAAGTTTAATTTCCTTTTCTTTCAATTTGTAATAGCGTTCTAAGACGTTTTCTACTTGTTTATTTTGATTTTCATGTGATTTAGAGTAGCTAAACATTGTAGTTAGGATTTGATTTGCTTGTTATGACTTTATTACAATGTATTGAAACATGTTTTGTTCTGATTTTTGGCAATTCGATCTTGACTTCTTAATTTGTTGATTTAAGTGGACTCGAGAGATAAAGCTTGAATTAGACCAAAATTGTCAAAACCCTTAGAATTCCGGCATGAGGATGACCTAGAAATCTTAGGGAAACATATAAAGAAGTTGCTTAATGCCATGCATGTCGTAGGTTCATATGGAGACTATGAAGTTTATTGCATGTGTGAGGCTCACTAAGAATCGAGAGATTTTCTTGAGTATTTTACTTCTTGTTTATAATTTCATCTCATTGATTCAATGCATGTGTTAGTTAGGTCTTTAACTTGTAAAATCACTTCCCATAAATCTATCAATTCGTGTCTCCACATGTTTGTTTGTTTGTATTTACTTCAACCAACTATCCATGTTATGTTTCTTTAGCTAAAATTGAGAATTAGTACCTTAGTAATTAATTAATCTAGAAACCCATTCCCGAGGACGATACTTGGACTCATAAATCACTATACTAAAACTTGACCCGTACACTGCGGTATTGCAATATCATAAATATCACGCAACAAGTTTTTGGCGCCGTTGTCGGGGAATGACGATTATTTAGATTGATTAATATTGGGAGAAAATTCGAGATTTTAGACTAAAGTTTTTTTTTTCTTTTGTGTTTTTTTCCTTATTTATTTATTTTTTCTTTATTTATTTATTATTTTGTTTTCCTTATTTGTTTTCTTTCCTTATTTGTTTTCTTCCATATTTTTTCCCTTTGTGTTTTGTTTCCATACTTATTTTTTTCTTATTTGTTTTTTTTTTTTTGATTTTCTTTCCTTATTTGTTTACTTTCCTTTTGTGTTTTTCCTTATTTTTTTTTCTTATTTGTTCTTTTTCTTTTTTTTTTTCTATTATGTGTTTTTCTTTTTTGTTTCTTTTTGTTTCTTATTTATTTTTTCTTTACTTGTTTTATTTCCTTCTTTGATTTTTTTTCTTTATTTATTTTTTTCCTTTTGTGTCATTTTACTTATTTTTTCCTATTTTTTTGTTCTTTTTTCCTTATTTGCTGTTTTTCTTTTTTTTTTATTGTGTGTTTTCCTTTTTTTCCTTATTTATTTTTTTCCTTATTTGTTATTTTTCTTTTTTATTTTTTTCCTTGTTTGTTTTTTTTGTTTTTTTCTTATTTTTTGTTTTTCTTTTTTTGTTTCTTTTGTGTTTTTTATTTTTTGTTTCTTTCCTTATTTCTTTCCTTATTTCTTTTTTTATTTGTTGTTTTTCCTCTTTTATTTTCCTCTTTTTTGTTTTCTTCTTTTTTTTTTCTTTCCTTATTTTTTTCTTATTTATTTTTTCCTAATTTATTTATTTTTTTCTTATTTGTTTCTTTCCTTTTCTATTTTTTTCTCCTTGTTTGTTTATTTTTTTTGCTCTTAATTTAGTCTCGTGTGTTGTTCAAGCCTTTGTCTCCTGTTTTGGTTGTGTTGATTTTGTGTAAAAGTTTTGATTTGAATTATCGTGATTTAAAGTATGACTTTTCATGACCATAATTCTTCACCAATGTATTATACTTCTTAGGATCCTAGGTATGTGAATCATGATTTTTATGGATACCAAATGTCTAACCTTTACGATTATGAATCCATGTTTTTTGAAAATTCTTTTGATGGTAATCATATAGGCATTTGGAACCAAAATTTTTCCTATCCCAACCAATCTATAGAAAACTTTTCTCTTGTGGATTTATTAATGGAATATACTTTTGAGTTGAGGATAAAAAATTTGTTTCATGCTGAATTAGAAAGGTTGGATAGGTTAGAAGCTAAAATGGTAGAACTTGAGGTAATAATACATGGAAGAACTAATCATCTTAATCAATTGGCGGAATCCCTTAAGGCCCTATAAGAGCAAATTCTTTATCTTGCCACTGAGGAGCAACAACCTAGGAGGATATATTCATTTGATAGTGAGGATGAGTTGGAGGAGACTGAAACACACCAGAAACAGGTTTGTGAGGTAGACAATGGTAATACAATTACTTCCACGGAGGAAATTCAGGTGATAGAGTTTGAGGCTGAAAAGTCATTTCCCCCTTTATCTCCAAAAGTTTCCTTTAATCTTGATAACCATTTGTTCTGTACTAAAGAGTCTTGTTTTGAATTTTGTTGTTTTATTTTGATAAACAAAAATACCAAAAATAATTTTCTTTCAGCTGCTCAGGAAAACCAAGATAGCCTTTCAGACTTAGAAGGCTATATCGATTCAAGCAAGAAGAACCCGAAGAAATACGAGCAATTTTATGTACCCTGAGGCCGACCAAGAGCTTGACAGTCTAGCTAAAGACGTTAAAAAAGTACTTTTTGGGACGCAACCCAAGCTTTACATTTATGTTATTTATGTTTTTAGTTTGTTCTATTTGTTTGTTCTTAGTTTAGTGTGTTTGTTTTGCTTTGTTAGGTTGTTGTTGATGCCATCCCTCGTTGAAACCCATGCTCCCATTCTGTGGAACTTCAACACACGTGTCTTGGCTATCCAAGGAATCTAAAAAAATGAAGATCTCCATTACTCAGGACAGTATTGTTCACTCTTACCCTTTCCACTTGATTTGAGCTTATTTTGCAAACATTGGGGACAATGTTTAGTTTAAGTTTGGGGGTGGGAAGTTGTGATTATTTTGTGACTGTTCTGAGTATATACCGAATTATTAATTGATCTTTTGCATAAATATGATCATGATAACCTAGGATGAGAATTAATTGAAATTTTTTGTGATTTTGCTGAAACTTGAGAGCATGATATGAATTTGAGTTAATTTAAAATTTTTCTTGAGTTTTTCCTGCATTATTATGCACATAACCTATGTTCCTGTAGTTTTGAAATGCTTAAAACAAAATTATTAGGTTTAGAAGTTTGATGTCACCTCGATAGGTCTAAAAACTGATTTGAGAGTTAAACTGCAGGATAGGGTGAATGACAATATAAAGTGCATGATCTGTATAATATGTGCATTATGGAAAAAGTTTATTTATTTTTTGTTTGTTTGTGAAAAAATCGTGAGGACAAAAAGAGCTACCTTCACTGTGATCAGTTAGGCCACTCATTGAGCGAGTGCTCTGGGTAAGGGTCCCTGCAGTGGATGTGTGAAAGCTAGTGTCCTTGCACAAAAAAAAGAAGAAAATAGAAAAAGTGGCATCAAAAGAGTGATTAAGTGCTGCGTAAAGTTGTTTATTTCTTGAATGTGGGGAGACTCAAGGATTAGAAACTATGACCAGTGTAGGGGGAAGTTGAATAGAGAACCTAATAAAGTTGTTCTGGGCTTAGTAGAGATTAAAGGAACGAAGGCTAATCACACACACACGTAGGAACACTTAGAAAAAGTTTTAAATTGCTTGTTGAAGAATCATGTTTGATTGTTACACATGATTACTTAAATTTCCTTTTAAATCTCTGAGGCTTGAGTCCGATATATACATAAGAAAGATCTTATAGTTTAATTTTGTTTTGCTCGGGTCTAGCAAAAGCTTAAGTGTGAGGGTATTTGATAGCATGCAAATATGCTATCTTATTTCTATATTTTAGCTAGTTTTTATACTTAAAACATAAACTTTCATGGTATTTTATGGTTAGTTTCAGGAAACTGAGCTTGACAAGCAAGAATTGAGTGTTTTGAGGTTATTTTGGTATAATTTGGAACATGTGTATGCTTAATTGAAGACTCAAGAAAACTCTAGATGTATTTTTAGTATAAAAAATATACTTAGAGATTCTTCATCGAATAACGATTCCAACGCATCAAACCAGAGGACATTTGGACACTTGAGCGAAAAGATATAACAAAAATGGTCGCAGTGCGCTGGCTGGCAGCAAGCATAGCGTTGCAACGCCATGACCAGCATTGCAACACCATGCCGAAAGTCCCTATAAATATAACATGTTGTGTTTCATTCCAAGGAGAGCCGAATTTGGTAGAGTTTTGCCCGAATTTCGAAATACATTTTGTAAGAAGAGAGAAAAGAGTGATTTTGGGAGCCAAAGCATTCGTGGAGGTTCGAGATCGAAGACGGGAGCTCGGAGACGAAGGACCGGCATCGACACCTAAGTTTAATTTCCTTTTCTTTCAATTTGTAATAGCGTTCTAAGACATTTTCTACTTGTTTAGTTTGATTTTCATGTGATTTAGAGTAGCTAAACATTGTAGTTAGGATTTGATTTGCTTGTTATGACTTTATTACAATGTATTGAAGCATGTTTTGTTTTGATTTTTGACAATTCGTTCTTGACTTCTTAATTTGTTGATTTAAGTGGACTCGAGAGATAAAACTTGAATTAGAGCAAAATTGTCAAAACCCTTAGAATTCTGGCATGAGAATGACATAGAAATCTTAGGGAAACATATAAAGAAGTTGCTTAATGCCATGCAAGTCGTAGGTTCATATGGAGACTATGGAGTTTATTGCATGTGTGAGGCTCACTAAGAATCAAGAGATTTTCTTGAGTATTTTACTTCTTGTTTATAATTTCATCTCATTGGTTCAATGCATGTGTTAGTTAGGTCTTTAACTTGTAAAATCACTTCCCATAAATCTATCAATTCGTGTCTCCACATGTTTGTTTGTATTTACTTTAACCAACTATCCATGTTATGTTTCTTTGGGAAATAGTGCAATACCGCAGTGTACGGATCAAGTTTTAGTATAGTGATTTATGAGTCTAAGTATCATCCTCGGGAATTTGTTTCTAGATTAATTAATTACTAAGGTACTAATTCTCAATTTTAGCTAAAGAAACATAACATGGATAGTTGGTTGAAAGTAAAGATAAGCAACAAACAAACATGTGGAGACACAAATTGATATAATTGAGGGAAGTGATTAGACCAGTTAATGACTCAATTAACACATGCAATGAACCAAAGAGATGAAATTATAAACAAGAAGTAAAATACTCAAGAAAACCTCTCGATTCTTAGTGAGCCTCACACATGCAATAAACTCCATAGTCTCCATATGAACCTACGACATGCATGGTATTAAGCAACTTCTTTATGTTTTTCCCTAAGATTTCTAAGTCATTCTCATGCCAGATTTCTAAAGGTTTTAACAATTTTGCTCTAATTCAAGCTTTATCTCTCGAGTCCACTTAAACCAACAAATTAATAAGTAAGGAACGAATTGCCAAAAATAAGGACAAAACATGCTTCAATACATAGCAAGAAAGTCATAACAAGTAAATCAAATCCCAACTACAATGTCTAGCTACTCTAAATCACATGAAAATCAAACTAAACAAGTAGAAAACGTGTTAGAACGCTATTACAAATTGAAAGAAAGAGAAATTAAATTTATATGTCGACGTCGGTCCTTCGTCTCCGAGCTCCCGTCTTCGATCTCGAACCTCCACAGATGCTTTGGCTCCCAAAAACGCTCTTTTTCCTCTTCTTATAAAGTGTATTTCAAAATTAGGGTGGAAAATCTACCAAATTCGGCTCCCTTTGCAAGTATGCATAATGATATATTTATAGGTTAAATCGGTGCAGCGTTGCAACGCTAGGGACAACGTTGTAACGTTGTACCCTAGGCGGCTGGTAATTAAGGAAACTCTCGATGGCGTGGCAACGCTGAGAGCAGCGTTGCAACACTGCTACCCTAACGCGCACACTCCTTATCGAAATGGCGTTGCGACGCTGCAAGGCAGCGTTGCAATGCCTATTGTGCGGTCCTTCATGTGCGCTTCCTTATCAAGATAGCGTTGCGACGCTGCTAGGCAGCGTTGCAACGCTATCGCCTGGAGTCTTCAAAGCCTCTAGACAGCAATCACGACGTTGCAACGCTCTGCTTGGCGTTGCAACGCCATCACCTCGGGTATACTAGCTTGGATTGATCTTTCTACTTCCAATGATGTTATTTTTAGCTTCAAAAAGCCTCGTTTCGATCCCGAGTGATCCAATTTGTCTCCAATAGTTCTGTTTACGCTCTTATCCTTAAATTGAATGAATTAAACACGTAAAAGCCCTGAAATCATTATAAAACTAGCAATTATTAAGCCTAAGGATAGCACATTTTGTGTGCTATCAAACACCCCCAAACTTAAACTTTTGCTAGTCCCGAGCAAAAACAGAATTAAACATCGGATTGTTCTTAAACATACATTTGATTCAAGCCTAAAAAATTTAAGAGGAAATCTAGTAATCACAGGAAACATTCAAACATAACACTTCAACAAGTAATTTAAAACTTTTCCTAAGTGTTCCTATGTGTGTGTGTTATTAGCCTTTGTTCCCTTCATTTTTACTAAGCCCAGATCAACTTTATTAGGCTCTCCATTCAACTTCCCCCTACATTGGTCTTAATTACTAATCTTTGTACCTCCCCACATTCAAGAATTCAATAACTCTACTCAGTACTTACTCACTTTTTTTTTTATCAATTTTCTTTTCTTCTATTTTTTTTTGTGCAAGGACACTAGCGTTCACACATCCACTGCAGGGACCCTTACCCAGAGCACTCGCTCAATGAGTGGCCTAACTGATCACAATGAAGGTAGCTCTTTTTGCCCTCACGAATTTTTTCTTTAGCAAACAAATAACAAAGGTCAACTAATTCACATATTTTACAGGTCACGCACTTCATTTTGTTATTCACCCTATCATGCAGTTTAACTCTTAAATAAGTTCTTAGACCTATCGAAGTGACATTAAACTTCTGAACCTAATAACTTTGTTCTAAGCATTTCAAAACTACAAGAACACAGACTATGTGCATAATAGTGCAGGAACCTCAAGAAAATTTTGAAATTAACTCGAATTCATGGCATGCTCTCAAGTTTCAGCAGAATCACAAAAATTTCCAATTAAATCTCATCCTAGGCTATCATGATCATACTTACGTAAAAGATCAATCAACAATTCAACACATACTCAGAACATTCACAACAAATAAACACATCTCACCCCCAAACTTAAACTAAACATTGTCCCTAATGTTTGCAGAAATAACCACAAATTAAGTATAAGGGTAAGAGTGAACAATACTGTCCTGAGTTATGGAGATCTTTCTGAGTTCCTTGGATAGCCAAAGCATGTGTGTTGGAGTTTCTCAGAACGGGAGCATGGATTTCAATGAAGAAATGCATCGTCACAACCTACAAAGCAAATCAACAACTAACTAAGAATTGAAAAACAACAAACTAAAGCAAGCAAAAGACAGAAAAGCAAAAGTAAGTAAAGCTTGGGTTGTCTCCCAAGAAACGCTTTGTTTAACGTCTTTAGCTAGACTGTACTCCCTCAAGGTGTTTCCTCCTTGCTTGCAGTGCTTGGAGTGATGTGTTCATTTGGCCAATCTGGGTCTCTATATTCTTTATTGCAGCTCCATGACTAGTGACAATACCAGATAGACTGGTGACTGCATTCTCCAGCTGGTTGGACCGACTTCTGGATTCAGCTCTGAAGGAGTGCAATGTGTCTTCAAGGGATGGTTTCCTCTCTGATGTAGAAGCATTCCCTGTAGGAGGATTCAACACATTTTTGTTGTTAGCATAAGAGAAATTCTCATGATACCTCAAACCTGGATTGTAATGTGTTGGTAGGTTATTCTGAGTCTGATTTCCCCCATAGGTGTTGGTTCTGTTGTTCAGGTAATGCAATTGCTCCATAGTGGATTCTCCATTAGGCTGGGAGCATTGAGAGGACATCTCTTTTTGTGGTGATCCTGCAAAATTACTCAGAGCATGAGTGAGAGATGCCATATGAGATCTAAGGAAGGTTACCTCATCCAGTTGATACAATCCAACTTCATCGGCTTAGATCTGTCATTGTCAGTGAGGCCACCGGTAGTGGCGCTTGACACTTCCTCCGTGAGGGCGCGTGCTTACGCACGATCTTATCGCCATGAAAGCCCTCCAAAGAGCGGGGCATCTAGAATGGTCATGGTCTTACCTTCCAGTCCATTATAAAAAAGTTGTACCTGAAACCAATCTGGGTAGCCATGCTGTGGGTACCTCCTGAGCATGTGCTTGTACCTTTCCTATGCCTCGAATAGCTGCTCTCCCTCGTCTTTGCCCGATGTTCCTATGTCACCCCTTAACTGCAGCAGCCTTTCACAGTGGAAAGAATTTGGTCATGAAGGCTTGGGTCAACTCCTCCCAGGAAGTGATACTACCTGAGGGAAGAGACCCTAGCCATTCTTTCGCTCTACCCTGCAAAGAGAAAGGAAAGAGACTTAAGCGAATACTATCAGCAGAGATACCATTCATTTTAAATGTACCACAGATCTCTAATAAATTTTGAAGATGAGAGTTGGGATCTTCTGTGGCTAAGCCTCTGAAAGCACCTTCCCTAACCATCTGTATCAGCCCTGTCTTAAGTTCAAAATTATTAGCATTTATAGGGGCATAGACTATTCCAGCCTGCTCAAAATTAAACACAGGTTGGAAATACTCCCTGATAGGTTTAGGGTTATTGATGAGCTCCTGATCAACCATTGTCTGAGGCTCTGCTCTTCCTTCCCTTAGGAGTCTCCTACAGGTCCTCTCGATTTCAGGATCAAAAGGGTGCAAGTCTACAGCTCTCCCCTTGGGCATACACCTGGAGGTACAAAAAGAAAGAAATTAGATAAAAACAACAAAACTAGAAAATAAAATAGAACATAAATACAAAAATAAAGACATGAAACATAAAACTTGGGTTGCCTCCCAAGAAGCGCTTTCTTTAACGTCAGAGCTAGACGGTGACTTATCGTAAGCACATAAAAACGCTCATATTTCTTTGGGCCTTTCTTGCTTGAATCGATATAGCCTTCTAAGTCTAACAGTTATCCTGCTTTTTTGAGCCCAGACATGAAAAATTATTTTTGGTGTTTTTGTTTAATAACACAAAAGAACAAAAATCAAAACAAGACTCGTGAGTGTAGGACAAATGGTTATAAAAAATAAAGGAATTTTCTGGGGATAAAGGGAAAGAAGACTTCTCAGCCTCTAACTCTATCACCTAGGATTCCTCTGTGAAAGTGACTATATCACCAATGTCTACCTCACTAACCTGGTTATGGTGTGCCTCAGTCTCCCCCAAACTATCCTCATTATCATAAGAACAAATCCTCCTAGGTGGCACCTCCTGAGTGGTAAGGATAAGAAATTGTTCCTGTAAGGGCTTAAGGAAAATTACTAGCTGGTTAAGGTACTGAGCTCTATCTTGCACTATTTCTCAAAGTCTTATCACCTCAGCTTCTAATCTATTCAACCTTTCGAATTCATTATGAACCAAATTTTTAATTTTCAATTCTAAGGTATATTCCGCCAATTGGTCCATAAGAGAGGATTTTTCTAGGGGTTGGTTAAGGTACGAACAACTATGGTTCCAAGTGTCTAAATAGCTACCATCACATGAATGTTTATCGAATTCAGGTACAAAATGATAAAAATTAGACAGGTGAAATTTAGAGAAATCATGATGCACATATCTAGGGTCTTGAGAAGGACAATAGAATGGTGGAGAATCAAAATCATGCAAAGTCATAATTGAAAAAAAATTAAGAATTCAGATCAACACTTTTACACAATAGCAACACAACCAAAACAGGGGACAAAGACTCAAAAACACACAAAACTCAAATAAAACAAACAAGGAAACAAACAAACACACAAAGAACAAATAAGGAAAAACACACAAACAAGCTTTAGTCTAAAATTTCAAATTTTCTCCTAATATTAATTAATCTAAATAATCGCCATTCCCCGGCAATGGCGTCAAAAACTTGGTGCGTGTAATTATGGATATGCAATACCGCAGTGTACGGGTCAAGTTTTAGTATAGTGATTTATGAGTCCAAGTATCGTCCTCGGGAATGGGTTTCTAGATTAATTAATTACTAAGGTACTAATTCTCAATTTTAGCTAAAGAAACATAACATGAATAGTTTGTTGAAAGTAAAGACAAGCAACAAACAAACATGTGGAGACACGAATTGATAGAATTGAGGGAAGTGATTATACCAGTTAATGACTCAATTAACATATGCAATGAACCAAAGAGATGAAATTATAAACAAGAAGTAAAATACTCAAGAAAACCTCTCGATTCTTAGTGAGCCTCACACATGCAATAAACTTCATAGTCTCCATATGAACCTACGACATGCATGGCATTAAGCAACTTCTTTATGTGTTTCCCTAAGATTTCTAAGTCATTCTCATGCCAGATTTCTACGGGTTTTGACAATTTTGCTCTAATTCAAGATTTATCTCTCGCGTCTACTTAAACCAACAAATTAAGAAGTAAAGAACGAATTGCCAAAAATAAGGACAAAACATGCTTCAATACATAGCAAGAAAGTCATAACAAGTAGATCAAATCCAAACTACAATGTCTAGCTACTCTAAATCACATGAAAATCAAACTAAACAAGTAGAAAACGTGTTAGAACGCTATTACAAATTGAAAGAAAGAGAAATTAAACTTATGTGTCGATGTCGGTCCTTCGTCTCCGAGCTCCTGTCTTCGATCTCGAACCTCCACGGATGCATTGGCTCCCAAAAACGCTATTTTCTCTCTTCTTACAAAGTGTATTTCGAAATTAGGGTGGAAAATCTAGCAAATTCGGCTCCCTTTGCAAGTATGCATAATGATATATTTATAGGTTCAATCGTTGCAGCGTTGCAATGCTAGGGACAACGTTGTAATGCTGTACCCTAGGCGGCTGGTAATTAAGGAAACTCTCGATGGCGTTGCAACGCTGAGGGCAGCGTTGCAACGTCGCTACCCTAATGCGTGCGCTCCTTATCGAAATGGCGTTGCGACGCTGCAAGGCAGCGTTAACGCGCCGTGGGCAGCGGTCCTTCATGTGCGCTTCCTTATCAAGATAGCGTTGACATCGCGCTGCTAAGCGCGTAACGCTATGGCCTGGAGTCTTCAAAGCCTCTTGACAGCAATCACGACGTTGCAACGCTCTGCTTGGCGTTGCAATGCCATCACCTCGGGTCTACTAGCTTGGATTGATCTTTCTACTTCCAATTGATGTTATTTTTAGCTCCAAAGAGCTTCGTTTCGATCCCGAGTGATCCAATTTGTCTCCAATAGTTCTGTTTACGCTCTTATCCAGAAGTTGAATGAATTAAACACGTAAAACCCTAAAATCATTATAAAACTAGCATTTATTAAGCCTAAGGATAGCACATTTTGTGTGCTATCACACACACAATAAATTCTATAGTCTCCCTATGAATCTAAAAGCATGCACGACATTAAGCAACTTCTTTATGTGTTTCCCTTACACTTCTAGGGCATTCTCCTGCCAGATTCCTAAGAGTTTTCACAACTTTGCTCTAATCTAAGTTTTTTCTCTTGAGTCCACTTAAACCAACAATATCAAAGAATTAAAGAACAAATTGCCAAAAACAAATAATAAAACATAATTCAATACATAAGCAAACAAGTCTTAAACAAGCAAATCAAATTCTAACTACAACTTTTAGCCACTCTAAATCACAATAATGAAAGAGTCTAGATTAAGAAAACGAAAGCAATTTTGGATCTTGAACACTCTAAGTTGATTAATTTTGTAAAATAAAATGCATGCTCAAAGTTGGAAAAACAGTGGGATAGAAAACTCAACTTTGAAGATCAAATTCTCTTCACCCGGTGGATGGTTTTCAATACGAACACTTCGTGGACAACCGTCAGAGTCTTCCCTACTATCCTTAGCCCTTGGAACGGATTGTGGGATCCAAGATTGAAAGAATTTAGAAGAAAAGACCTCAAAGGTCACAAATCAAGAATTTTAGAAGTTTTAGTAAAATTATATTAAATTACCTCAAATCACCATTATATAAAGCTTCAACAAGGTTTATTAGAGTGACAACTCAAGGGTGATGAGGATGCCTCTGGCCAATTTTGGCCAATTTGAAGATGAGAGGGACTGGGCAAGTGGGCAAGTTGGATTTCATGGAAAATCCATGAAAATCCATTATTTTTCATTTAATTTTAATTCAAAAATCAATATTAAATTGATTTTTAATTAAAATTAATATAATTAATTAAATAATTCAAAACTAATTTAATTAATTAATTTTTAATTTAATTTAATATCAAATATTAAATTAAATAAATTGCCTGATCTCGATCGATTTTTCGAACATGAATCCTTACCGATCCAATATTTAAATCATATTTAAATATATCCACCTCCTATTAATCATAGTTTAATTCATAATTAAGCTATGATTCGTTAAATATATCACATATAATTAACACTTTCTTCCAAACTCGAATTTGAACAATTCAAATTCTTTTCTCTCAAAATGTTACAAGGCTAAGTCCGAGCTATTAAGGGGACCTAATGGACCTACAGATCATGAGCTCCAACGATACGAGATTAACTGGCTAAACTCTTTAGCCTAATCAACATTCGTTAACCACCGGGGCACTCTACTAAAGCCCAGTGGCTACACTCTCCTCACTGTTGATATATTTCTGTCCACTCGATATAACCATGATTAGTAAGTCGATCCTTCACAGGTCGTTCGTTATTACAGCTGGATCAAAATTACCGTTTTACCCCTGTAATTACCTTTTGTTCCTTAAGTCCGACCGATACTCTAATGAAAAATTGGTTTGTGATCCAACCAACAAACCGAATCCCTCTCGGGCCAATGAGAGGGGTGGGCCCTTTTTAAAACTCGGAGTCAACACTTAAGGGAACAACCTCTCTACTAATCCCTAAAGCGGGTAGGAGTGAATTCCATCTTGCAGAACTATATTCCCAGCTATCTACCCAGACTTATCCCTGAAATGGGAGGCTTATTGAGTCGGCAGTCTCGGGCCACTCTTACCCATGCAAATCTAAGGATAATCTGAATAAACAGGAGTTCATAGAACGCTCAGGATTAAGACCGAGTTACCTAGGTCATCGTATGAATATAGTCAATTAAGACAGTAAACAGAATTATAAATCTAGGTGACTATTTCGCGGTCCAGTCTTATGAAAACTCATTGCATAGGACGCCCCCACTCACATGTCTCCACATGAACGATTTAGGATCACATCGTTTGTACTCGACAAAGTGGGCCGCGTCCATAGTGTCCCCAGGATAAGGTACCCAACCCCATCCTTATACTATAGACCGTTCTGGCTATAACTTGAACTTGATCCACTTTTATGTCACACATAGAGTTCAAGTATTCATCCTATAACGAAGGGTTCTTTATTGGATTAAAGTTACACAATACACAATTCACTTTATTCAATAGCACCTTTACTGAATAAATCTCAATAACAACTTTATTGCGAAATAGAATATACATTCAGCTTACAAAACCACGAGTTTTAAGACATAATACCCAACAAACTCCCACTTGGACTAAAACGTCAGTGGGGTAAAACATGCCGAACAAAGAAAAACTGCCCTACTGTACAACCCGTAGTCCTAGACATTCTAGGTGTCCCTCAAACACTTTTTCCGTGAGGGGCTTTGTAAACGGATCAACAATGTTTTACTCCGAAGCGATCTGCGTGACGATCACGTCTCCTTGTTGCACAATCTCCCTGATGAGATGGTATTTACGCTCTATTTGCTTTCCGCGCTTATGGCTTCTAAGTTCTTTAGAATTTGCCACTGCACCACTATTATCACAATAAAGGGTGATATCCAAATTCATATTTGGAACAACTTCTAAATCAGTCAAGAACTTTCTAAGCCATATAGCTTCCTTCGCCGTACTCAGCCTCCATGGTGGAGTCAACAATACAAAGTTGCTTTGTACTGCTCCATACTATAACTTCTCCAATAAGAGTGAGTACTGATCCTGATGTGGATTTCCTCGAATCTACGTCAGTCTGAAAATCAAAGTCAGTGTATCCTAAAAGGATCAAATCCTTTGCACCATACACAAGAATATAGTCCCTCGTTCTCCTAAGATACTTGAGGATGTTCTTAACAACTTTCTAGTGATCATATCCTGGATTAGACTGATACCTTCTGACCATTCCCACTGAATAGCATACGTCGGGTCTAGTACATAGCATGACATACATTAGACTACCAACAACAGATGCATAGGGAATACGTCTCATATCCTCAACTTCTTGAGGTGTCTTAGGACACCGTTCCTTAGACAAATGAATTCCATACCTGAAAGGTAATGAACCCTTCTTGAAATTTTACATCTTATATCTAACCAACATCTTGTCAATATAAGATGCCTGAGACAATGCTAGCGTTTTGTTCTTGCGATTCCAAACAATTTAGATTCCAAGAACAAACTGAGCCTCTCTCAAATCTTTCATTTGAAATTGGGTCGCTAGCCATTGCTTAACGCCAGTCAGGAATCCTGCATCATTCCCAATGAGCAAGATATCGTCTACATATAAAACTAAGAAAGCTATAGTGGTATTGACTATTTTCTTGTAAACACAAGACTCGTCAATATTCTGTTCAAAGCCATAAGATTTGATCGCAGTATCAAATCTTATATTCTAGGATCTAGATGCTTGTTTCAATCCATAGATGGATCATTTAAACTTTCAAACCTTTTGGTCTTGACCCTGAACTATGAACCCCTCTGGCTGATCCATATAGATACTCTCTTCAAGATTGCCATTCAGAAAGGCTTTCTTGACATCCATTTGCCAAATTTCATAGTTATAAAAAGTGGCAATGGACAAGAGTATTCTAATGGACTTAAGCATGGCAACAGGGGAGAAGGTTTCTTCATAGTCCACCCCTTCCCTTTGGGTATAACCCTTTGCCACAAGTCGAGCCTTAGAGGTTTGCACCTTACCGGCTTGATCTCGTTTCCTCTTGTAGATCCACTTGCAACCGATAGGCCCTTCACCATCTGGTTGATCGACAAGTTCCCAGACTGAATTGAAGTACATTGACTCCATTTCAAGGTCCATGGCTTTAATCCACTAGTCCCTATCTATATCATTCATTGCCTGTTTATAGGTCAATGGATCCTCAACGCCATCATCAGGTATGACGACTTGGGTTTCAGTCAAATCCATGTAATGGTCAGGTTGTCTAACATCCCTCCCACTACGTCGAGGCATTCTAAACACTTGAGAAGGACCAGCTTGATCAACAACTTTTGTTGATTTATCTGTAGCTTCCCTAGAAATTTCACTTAAGACAATCCTGTTATGAGGCTGATGATCTCTCATGTGGTCTTCCTCTAAGAACGTGACGTTTGTGGACACAAGCACCATGTTCTCTTGAGGATCATAAAATAGACCACCTTTCGTTTCTTTGGAGTATCCTATGAATAGGCATAATTTTGAACGATGTTCCAATTTCTTTGGATTGGACACCAGGACATGTGCCAAACATCCCCAAATCTTGAAGTGACGTAAACTACCTTTACGCCCTTTCCATAACTCATAGGATGTTTCTGAAAATTCTTAGAGGGAACCATGTTCAAAATAAATACAACAGCTTCTACTGCATATCTCCAAAATGAACTAGGCAGCTGAGCGTAACTCATCATTGATCGAACCATGTCTAACAAGGTTCTATTTCTCCTCTCAGATACACCATTCTGCTGAGGTGTACCGGGCGCTAAAAAGTTGGGATACAGTTCCATGTTAATCATATAGTCTTGGAATCTCAAATCCATGTACTATCCACCTCAATTTGATCGAAGTGTTTTAATCGTTTTACCTAATATGTTCTCAACTTCTGCCTTATACTCCTTGAACTTTTCAAGGGTTTCAGACTTATGATGCATTAGGTAAAGATAACCATACCTAGAATAATCATCAATAAAACTGATGAAGTATTCATACCCTCCTCGTGCCTTGACATTCATAGGACCACAAAGATCCGAATGCACGAGTTCCAAGGGTTCTTTGGCTCTATAACCTATTTCAGAAAAAGGTTTTAATCATTTTTCCTTCGAGACATGACTCACATGGTGGTAAAGAGTTGTCCTCTAACTGACTTAGGAGACCACTCTTGACCAATCTCCCAATCATATTGAGATTAATGTGGCCTAGTCTCAAGTGCCAAAGATAGGTACTAGGAGAAAGTTTCTGCCTTTTATTTTGAGTATCAACTGTTTTTAACATCTCGGTGTTCAAAATAGCTTTTACTTCTGTTGGTCTTAACACATATAAGTTATTTTCAAGTTTAGCAGAACATATTCGTACACCTCTTTTGCAAATGAACGCTTCATTATGATCAAAAGATACTTTATACATATGTTCAGGCAAACAAGAGATAGATGCAAGGTTTCTTTTGATTCTAGGAACCAAAAGTACATTTTCTAATAAAATAAATCTATCTCTAAACAACAACTTCACTGCTCCCACTACTTTGGCTGAGACAACCTCTTCCGTTCCAACCCTTAGAGTTATTTTCCCATCAACAAGCTGCTGCCAGGAACTAGTTTCCTGAAAAGAAGAACAAACATGGTTAGTGGCTCCTCAATCTAATATCCAGGCGGAATCATCATGTTCCACTAAACATGTTTCAACAACAAGTAAATCATATTTACCTTATTTTTCCTTCTCAGCTTTCTTTTCTGCAAGGTACTTTGGGCAATTCCTCTTCTAGTGCCCGTCACCACCACAATGGAAACATTTTCCTGTGGCCTTAGCCTTGCGTGTGGGAGTTGGTCCCTTCCCTTTGTCGTTCTTCTTCTTTTTCTGAATACCCTTATTCTTAGAAAAAGAAGGACCAAACTTGGTCCCTGAGGACGATCCTCTTAGGAACTTCTTCAAAGTGACAACATTTGCCTCCTCTTTTCCCTTTGATTTCATCAGGGATTTAAAAGTCTGAAGCTCGTTAAGGAGAGTAGTCAGGTTATATTCTATTTTATTCATCACCGCATTAGTGTGGAATGATAGGAAACTCTTCGGAAGAGATTCCATAATAAAGGTTACCTGACTTTTCTCATCTATGACAACCCCATTTACTTCAGCCACGTTGAAGTGGACCATCATGTCAAGGACATGTTCCCTAAAAGAGGCCCCCTCCTTCATAGGAGAGTTGTAAACGTATTTGAGAGCATCATAATGGACCGATGAGGACGGTTGTCCGAACATCGCCTATAACGATCCCATGATCTCCTTCGCGGTGACCATGCTCTCATGCTTCTTAGACAACACATCAGATATGCTGGCTAAGATGTAGACTCGGGCCTTCTCATTAGCCCTAATCCATCTATCATATGCATCTCGAACAATTCGGTTTGGTGTCGAGCTGGGAGAGGGAGGACATTCCTCCGTTAAGACGAACCTCAGATCATCAAGAACAAGAATCATATTCAAGTTTTATTTCCAGGTTCCATAATTATCGCCGCTAAGTTTATTGAAGGCGAGTACTTGGATAAAAGAGTTCGACATGCTGAAAAAGAATGAATTCTATTAGTGAATTGTTTGTAACCTATCCAATTTAAGAATTTAGCAAAAGTAATAATGTACCCATAAACTCATTATTGTTTTTGCAACGATACTTCAGTGAATCAGAGCAACCGCTACCGAGGGGCAGTCAATCACTCCTTCACTGAACCAAGACATTCTTGACTAAATGCTAACACCAGAATAACTCTTATCCCGATAACATTCTAGTTATCACTACTTTGGTCAAGAATTTACTAACACTTAGCAATTCTTGTAAGTGTGACCTTCCATTTTCAGACCTAGAGGTCGGCCCCAACAATGCTACCGAACTGGAGAGACAAAGCTGGGAATGGACCTAAGAGACACTATCCATTTCTGGAGTTTGAGTTGTTCCGAATCCCATGTTACATTCCTCCGAATGGATGGTGCTACTTCGGGCAATCTGCAGGTGCAACATGGGAATCTCACGGTCCAACCTAATGGAGGAGACCATAGGGTGTGTTGACACACTTCTTTCTCCCAGTTACTATAAATACTTTCTCCATTCACCTTGCTCTTGATTTATGCAAACACCATCCGAATGGGGATGCCCTATTGACATTACGAGGTCGAGCATAAATCTCACGGTGTGAATTTCACGGAGAGCATAAGAGGAAATTGATATATCATATATACGTTTTCACTCCCACTAAGTATTTTAAACAATTTGGGTATACTTTTACTTAGGCATATTCCGGCTAAAACAATATGACCTGAGTCTATCAATATAATAATTATACTGGAATTACCTAAGTCTATTAACTATTTAATAAACCTTGGTCTATGAGTTCAATTTATTAACGTTTAATAAACGCCACTCATGAAAGATAATTTATAAACCAATGGATTAAATTCACTCCCAGGTCAGTTCTCAGGTAGGGGTGTTTCGTTTCCGTTAGCTTAAGTACCCCAACCTAACCAGAACCTTCCTTAGTCAGAGTCTCTCTTTAATCAAAGTTTATAAATTATTAGTTTCCTGATTCTAATCTTATTAGAACTAGATAACCTTAGATCTAATTAATTCCAGCTCTAAAACCATTTTAAAACTAATTAATTAACCTTAGGTTACATGCATTTCTATATTATAAATTGCTTTATCATTCATCACATGAATAAACATACATTTACAACAAATCCATCACATGAAAAATACATAACAATTATATGTTTAATTTTTAATTAATATAACTCTTATATTAATTATAATTAAAACATATAATATTTGTTTTATAAATTAATACAACACTTATATTAATTCTTATGAAACCCAATAAACATGCATACAATATATTATAACATTTATAACATACTTTCAATGCATGGGAGCATGCTTTCTATGGTAGGATTTTAAAATCTATATGACATACTTTATGCACATATAATCAGGGATTTTAATCAAAACATACATTCACAATGCATAATTAATTAACCACACAAAAGTGGATTGGTGTTGCCATCCGCAAGCAAACAACTAAATTATTACAATAATAATCTAGAATTAACATCGAGCCACTTCGAACTCTTCGAATTTGGGTCGAACCAGCTTGCAAATGTGTGAACCGAACCTTCAAAAGGTTGAACCAGGCTGTAAAACGCTGAACCAGGCCTCCAATTGGTGAAACAAACCTCCTAAATGGACAAAACCGACTTCGAAATAGTCAGAACCGGTCTAAAAACACTCGAACCGGACCAAAATTGAGCCGACCTGGTCCAAAATGACTTGAACCGTCAAAGTCAACTGGCCCGGTCAAAGTCAAAGACAATGGTGAACTTCCTCTCTTTCATTTTGCAAAAACACGGGACCGGAAGGCTTAGTTACTGCAGCTGAAGAACAACTTTTCCAGCAGCTACTCTGTTTTTCAAATTTTTAGACCTTCCGAGCTTCTTTCTTCAAATTAAAGGCCTTCCCAAACTCCAATCGACCCGAAACTTTTACAGATTATTCTTCACACATTTCTGCTCAAACACACTTGAGAAATTTGAAAATAAAGAACAAATTGATGCTCAATTTAAATGCCAAAACCAGAAGAACACTTTAGACGCCTAGAAAAATTGTATTTCAAAAAATACCCACCACAGAACAAAATAGATCAAATTGAGTGCTCAAAATTGCTCGGATACCAATTGAAAGAGTCTAGATTATGAAAGCGGAAGCAATTTTGGATCTTGAACACTCTAATTTGACTAATTTTGTAAAATAAAATGCATGCTCAAAGTTGGAAAAACAAGTTATTAGTTCCATACTGTTAACGATGTTACATGAGTAGGTTTGATAATTCACTGTCCGATCTTGTACAATCTCATTGCAAAGGATGCCCCCACTCGCATGTCAACCATATGAACGAGTCAGATCACCTCGTTTGTATCTAATACAAAGCGGGTCGCATCCAGAACGTATCCAGGATTAGGTCTTCAACCCTATCCATATACTGTAGACCGTTTGGGTCATTAACTCGAACGTGATCCTCCCTGTGTGTGCACTACACACTATTCAAGTTCTAGTTCTCTCATAAATTCAATGACCATAGAACTTAGTTTATTGGACAAAGTTTGTAAAAATGCGAGACACAAGGCGATGAGAGAAATAACTCTTATTTATTTCAAATGGTAATATTACAAACAAAACGAGATTAGGACATACATCCCAACACGTAGGTAGCTGGGGACTTAACCATGCAAGATGAAATTCACTCATTCCAACACTAAGAAATTAGATAGGTTGTTCCCTTAAGAACTGAGTCTAGGTCTTGAACAACGGGACCTCTGTCACACCCCCTCCCGAGCCACCTGCTAACTTAGCCCGAAAGACGGCGTGAAGCCAACAAACATTGTTTACCTCTTAACAATACCTGTTGATCCTGTTTTACCTGATAAACATACTATGCTCACATATGGAACATTTTAAACTTAACACAGTGGGAACTGAACAACTATTAAACATACATAAGGAGAAATTCTTCTTAAGTCCCTCTTGGAAACTAAAACGACAAGAGCATCAGAAACAACACAAGACAACCCATTGTTTATACAACCTCTAATGTACAAACAATTATAACCGTATAGTCCTCTCAAATAAATTAAGACACATATGGACTTGCTATACAACACCAACCACGTACAATTTTCAAACTTATGGAGCTTTCAGCAGACTATGGCAGGATGTCAGGTTCCAGGAGCTCGATCTCTACCTGAAAAATTTGAAAACATTGAAAGAATGAGCTATGAAGCTCAGTGAGTGACTGTGTTTAAAGTCTATAACCTGTAAAACATGTCACCTGAAAACTATGAGCATATGCATTTGTATTAAAGCGTTAAAGTAAACGTGGAATCATAATAGATTTTCAGAAAACCAACAAGTATGTCGTTAAAATCTCGTAAGGCATATAAATGATATGAACACTTTTAAAACATGTCACAATCCACGTTGTGTAGGGCACACCCAGTACAACAAACGTTTACTCTACGATGTAGTGGGGCCCGCCCACCACTCCCATCGTCTTTGTCGTAGTGGAGCTCGCCCAGCACTCACGACAACAATGTTGTCACAGAGTACACTCAACGTCGACAACAGAATATGACCTGTGTGCACACGGTACCATAAAGCTTCGGGCTCAATATCTAAGTCATTTACACAATCGGGTCTCAGAAAACATCATAAAAACGTTTGAACGTACCTGCTTATCTTTTCTTTCATAAAACTCAAGCTTACACAGCTTGTTCATAAAACTGGAAATCTTTAAATCATCTTGCTAGTACATACTTACTCGAAATCATAACTTTTTCATACATTTCGACAAATACTAAACATATGCTCATGGATAAATTTCATCAAGACATTTAGGCTCATAATGAATACATGAAACCATTTCTAGGAAAACATGAATACTCATAAGGCATGTGTTAAAAAAGGAAACATTAAGCATTGAAACCTTTTCATTCTAGCAAAACTTGCATTTCTTAAAACATATTTAAGCATATAGATCGTTTATGAAGTTCGTTTTGTCATTCACAGTGTTAGAACTAGAACCTTGGCCCGTACACTCGACCTATTTCCTCTTGGCCTGTCAAACAAACCAAATCCAAGTATTAGAACCTCGAGCTCATGGTTTTTAACCTTAAAACTACAAGAAAACACACCATTAAAATTTCCAGCATTTTACAGATTTTATACCCTGTCTTCAAACAGTCATAACTTCTTTATTACTTATCCAAAAAGAATGTAATTTATACAAAAATTTTCCTTTTGGAACCCTCTAAAGATCATATGAAGACATAAATTTGAGACTCCCAACAGATTGGTTCGAAAATACCTCGAAAGCTTCTTCCCTAAAAACAGCCTGTTGCTATTTCTAGATTCGGTTTTCTTGCTGCACAACAAATTTAACCAGAAATTTAAAACATCTTCCAATCATTTTATACTCACAATTTCTTCACAAAATCCGTAGGAATTTCAATAAGCTTTCCAACCATACCTATTAGAGCTTCTGATTCTAACTCTATAGATCAGAACAACCAAAACACCAGAGGCTTCTCGGATTTGACAGCAAATTTTGTCTTCTGCCTTCCTCTTCACTAAACAGCAACTTAAGGTCAGAGTTGGCTCCAGCATCCTTCACGAACTTTGTTCAAAAATGAATTAGCGTTCAAGAAAACTAAACCTCAACTCTTACCTCTTTGTTTTGAGCTCGAAATGAGCAAAACATCAGAACATGGTTGAATTGATCATAGAATTCCATAGAACTTGAGTAACCCTTCTCTCTTCTTCTTCAACCTCAAAACCTGAATGTTTCCCTCTCTTCTTCTTCGTTTCTCCTCCCTCGAAGCCCCTCTTCTCTTTGATGAAAATGAATGCAAAATGGGATGTAAATGGATTAAAATTGTTTTAAAAAAACTCCAAACGGTGGTTTTTGTCCTTTTCCTTTTTTGTTTTTTTTCTTTTTTCATTATTTCATTCTTCCTTTTCTTTTCTTTTCTTTTGTTTTCAATACAAAACCAAACCAAACTATATTCCTTTCTTATTTTCTTTTGTTTTCTTTTTTTTGTAAGAAAATTCTAAAGAGAGATCTCGGGTTTACAACTTACCCTCCCTTAATAAATTTCGTCCTCGAAATTTAGTAGTCCTTAAGTGAAAATCGTCGGATACTTCTTTCTCATTTGGTTCTTTAATTTCCAGGTTGCCTCCTCCACTCTGTGATGTCTCCAACGAACCTTAACGAGTGGGGTCGTCTTGTTATTAAAACTTGTTCTTTCCTGTCGAGGACTTGAACTAGATCCTCTATGTAACTCATGTCTTCTTTCAGCTCAACTAGTTGTGCTTGCAACACATGCGTCGGATCTGGAATATACTTCCTCAACATGGACACATGAAACACATCATGTACTCGAGATAGTTCTGCTGGTAACTTAAGTCTGTAGGTTGCTGGCCCAACTCGTTGCACTATCTTATAAGGATCAATATACCTAGGACTCAGCTTACCTTTCTTGCCAAAGTGAAGGACACCTCTCCACGGAGATAACTTCAAGAAAACTTGATCTCCGACCTGGAATTATAAGCCCTTTCGTTGCTTATCTACATAACTTTTTGACGATCTTTAGCTACCTTCAAATTCTTTCTGATACCTTAATGTTGTCCATCGTAATTTGCACCAACTCAGGACTGATTAGCTTCCGCTCTCCTAGTTCGTTCCAACATACGAGCATTCTACACGGTCTTTTATCTAGAGCCTCAAATAGTGCCATGTCAATACTAGACTGATAGTTGTTATTGTAAGCAAATTTCATAAGTGATAGGTGTGTATCCCAACTTCCCTTAACTTGAAGGACACATGCTCTCAACATGTCCTCTAGGGTCTGAAGGGTCCTCTCTGACTGACCATCTGTCTGAGAATGAAACGCTGCACTAAAACTCAGCTTTGTCCCTATAGTTTTCTGTAAGCTAGGCCAAAACATAGAATTAAAATGTCGGGTCCCTATCTGAAACTATGCTACTGGCACTCCGTATTGACTCACAATTGCAATGACCTATATAGCTTAGCAAGCTGATCAAGTGTAGACGTTGCTTTAATGGGTATAAACTGTGCTGTCCTAATGAGTCTATCCACTATTACTACCATCATGTCCCCTTGATGTACGTGGTAATCTAAACAGAAAATCCATAGTGATATGCTGTCATTTCCATTCCGACACTGGCAATGGGTTAAGGAGTCCTTCTTGCTTCTGTCTAACCTGTTTAACCTGTTGGCAGATCAAACATCTAACAACATAGTAAGCTATCTCCCACTTCATCTCAGGCCACCAATAAGTCCCCTTCACAGTTTTATACATCTTGGTGCTTCCTAGATGCACAACGTAAGCTGAATTGTTAGCTTCCTCTAGAATAGCATCTTTAAGCTCACTAATACTCAAGAGACATAGTCTTCTCTGCATAACTATGGTTCCGTCTATTCTCATTCTAAATTATGCCTCTGGGCCCTGCTTGGACATTCCAAACATTTTCTGCACGTTACTATTCTCTGGTTGTCTTCCCACAATCTTTGTTACGAGTGAATACTTGATCTGCCTTAGAATCCTTTAGAGTACTTTAAAAAATATTTGCTCGAATACCACACAAGGCGTCCCTAGGAAGTCTCGACTTCCTACTTATTGCATCTGTTACTACATTCTCTTATCTGGATGGTATTCTATGGTACAATCATAATCTTTAATCTGTTCTAACTATCTTCTCTGTTTCATAATACACTTTCTCTAATCAAAGATATATTTCAGACTCTTATGATTTGTATAAATGTGACACCTCTCACCAAACAAATAATGCCTCCAAATCTTCAATGCTATAACAACTGTTGCTAGCTCAAGAACGGGAGTAGGGCAAGTACACTCGTGCTTTTTCAATTGCCTTGATGCATAAGCTATTACGTTTCCTTCTTACATGAACACACACCCTATTCCTTGTCGTGAAGCATCACAGTAAATCACATACTCTTTTCCCGTTACAGGAAGTGTTAGAATAGGTACTGTCACCCACCTTGTTTTCAGCTCCTGAAAATTTCTGTTCACACTTATCTGACCATTCAAACTTAACATTCTTCCTTGTTAAAGCTATTAAGGGAAATGCTAATCGTGAGAAATTCTCAACAAATCATCTGTAGTATCCTGCCAAGCCTAGGAAACTACGTATCTCTGTCGCATTAGCTGGTCTCTCCAAGTTGACCATAGCTTTTACATTATGTGGATCCATACCAACTCCATTTGTTGAAACAACTTACCCCAAACACAACCTGATTCAACCAAAACTCACATTTGGTGAATTTAGTGTACAACTGTTTATCGCGTAGTGTTTGTAAAATAATCCTCATGTGTTCCTCATGGGCTTCCCTGTCAACTGAGTAAACTAATAGGTCATAAATAAATACTATCACAAACTGATCCAAATACTGATGGAAAATCCTGATCATAAGGTCCATGAAAACTGCTGGTGCATTAGTCAAACCGAATGGTATTACTAAAAACTCATAATGCCCGTACCTCGTTCTGAATGTCGTCTTAGGAATATCTGATTCCCTCACCTTTAGCTGATGGTATCCTAATCTTAAATCAATCTTAGAAAACATTGATACTCCTCGTAACTGGTCAAACAAGTCATCTATTCGGGGTAAAGGATACTTGTTCCGTATCGTAACTTTGTTTAACTGTCTATAATCAATACATAATCTAAGGGTACCATCTTTCTTTTTCACAAATAACACTGGAGCTCCCCAAAGTGATACACTAGGTCTGATGTATCCCTTATCAACTAGTCCTTATAACTGCATCTTCAACTCCCTGATCTCACTTGGAGCCATTCTATACGGCGCTTGTGAAATAGGTGCTATTCTTGGTAACAGTTCAATAGTGAACTCAACTTCCCTATCAGGTGGCAATCTTGACAGATCTGCTGGAAAAACATCAAGAAATTCATTCACAACAAGAACATTTTCTGGTTTTAGCTTTTCTTCCTGCACCTCTACTACATGTGCAAGAAACGCCGTGCAACCTTTCCTCAACAACTTTCAACTTTTAATGCTGAAATCAAACTCGTAGGGATAATCTTTCTTTCACCCCTGAAAACCACTTCAGCTAATCCTTGTTTCCTGAAAACAACTTCTTTTATATGGCAATCTCTGAAAACATAATGAGTAAATAAGAAATCCATCCTTAAGATTGCATCCAACACTTTCAACTCTAGTGGAAGAAAATCCACTAACATATTGAGACCTTCTACTAAAACCTCACAATCTCGCAACACTGAATTGACTAATAAAGCATCACCAACTGGAGTGTATATAACTAACCTCTCCAATAAAGGCTCTAGCATTCTATTTAGCTTAGTCTGGAATATACTGGGAACAAAGGAATACGTAGCACCTGGATCTATCAAAACACGTGCAGGTACATTACAAATAGAAATCGTACCAGTAATCACATCTGGTGCACCCTCCGCTTCTTGCTGAGTCATGGCATAGACTTTTCCCTGTTGCCTAGGTCTCCCTAGAACTCCCTTCTATCTAGCACCGCTGGTGCCCTCTTCTGCAGCTACTGGAACTCTCGGCTGCTCAACTGTCTGGGACCCAACTCCCTGGTCCCTTTGTGCGGCTGCCCTCAGCTGTGGACAATCCCTCTTGACATGTCCTGCCTGTCCGCACTGGCAACACACATCAACAAGACAGTGTCCTCGATGATTCTTTAAGTCCTGGCGACTTGAAACATTTACTCTAGGTGTGAACCTCCTCTGTCCACGACCTTAGAAACTGCTTGTTGTCGAAGCCCCACAACTAGGCTTTACTACTGACTTCTCCTCTACTATCGTCTGCTCAACACGTAGAGCAGCCTCTACTAGCTGAGAAAAGTTAGTCCACTTAGAAATAACTGTAACTGGGTACGTATCTCAGGATGTAATCCTCTTTCAAACCTTCGACACCTGTCACTCTCAAATGCCACAATCACATCAGCATACCGTGACAGTTCGGTATACCTTCTCTTGTACTCAGCCATTGAAAGTGACCCTTGCTTTAATTCTTAAAGTTCATCCCTCTTTGCCTCGCGGTACGTGCTAGGTTAATACTTATCTTCAAATATGCTTCTGAAAGTTTGCCAGTCTAAAGTACGTGCATCTCTACACCTGGCTAATATTGATTTCCATCATCCTTCTGCCTCCTTCAGCAACAAGAATGTAGCTAACTTAACTTTCCGCTCCTCAGAACAAATCATCACATCAAAACATTTCTCAAGCATATTCAACCAAACCTTGGCGTCAGCTGAATCTTTGGAACCTTGAAACACTGTGGCTCCTAATTCTTTTAGGTGATCTATTCTATATGTCTTGTCTGGATCACTTAGCTCTGCTCTCTATTGCTTACATACCTCCTGTGAGGAATTAGCATGCTACTTAATTTTGGCCCCTATCTGAACTCTCGGGGCACTAGATCCCCTCTCAGATTGGGCTTGGGTAGGATCCTGCGTCCCGTCTTGATCCTGCCTGCATCGTCTGCTAGTACGTGGTGACATGACTTCTATAACATATCAACATACTAGACATGTAGTGAATACTTAACTCAAATGCACAATTCTAGACTTGTGTTCACATTCTAGTCCTGACTGGACTTACTGTTATCCTTACTTGGATCATGCCCTGCTAGTTCTATTGAACTAACTCAATAACTGGCTTTTTACTTTTTAGTTTCTTCTAGAGTTAACTTGCTCTGTCTTATTCCCCATGGAGCTAACTGCTCTAATACCAAGTTGTCACACCCCCTCCCGTGCCACCTGCTAACTTAGCCCGGAAGACGACGTGAAACCAACATACATTGTTTACCTCTTAACAATACCTGTTGACCCTGTTTTACCTGATAAACATACTATGCTCACATATGGAACATTTTAAACATAACACAACGGGAACTGGACAACTATTAAACATACATAAGGAGAAACTCTTCTTAAGTCCCTCTTGGAAACTAAAACGACAAGAGCATCATAAACAACACAAGGCAACCCATTGTTTATACAACCTCTAATGTACAAACAACTATAACCGTATAGTCCTCTCAAATAAATTATGATACATATGGACTTGCTATACAACACCAGCCACGTACAATTATCAAACTTATGGAGCTTTCAGCAGACTATGGCAGGATGTCAGGTTCCAGGAGCTCGATCTCTACCTGAAAAGTTTGAAAACATTGAAAGAATGAGCTATGAAGCTCAGTGAGTGACTGTGTTTAAAGTCTATAACTTGTAAAACATGTCACCTGAAAACTATGAGCATATGCATTTGTATTAAAGCGTTAAAGTAAACGTGAAATCATAATAGATTTTCAGAAAACCAACAAGTATGTCGTTAAAATCTCATAACGCATATAAATGATATAAACACTTTTAAAACATGTCACAATCCACGTTGTGTAGGGTATGCCCAGTACAACCAATGTTTACTCTACGATGTAGTGGGGCCCGCCCAGCACTCCCATCGTCTTTGTCGTAGTGGGGCCCTCCCAGCACTCACGACAACAATGTTGTCACGGAGTACACTCAACGTCGACAACAGAATATGACTTGTGTGCACATGTTACCATAAAGCCACGGGCTCAATATCTAAGTCATTTACACAATCGGGTCTCAAAAAACATCATAAAAATGTTTGAACGTACCTGCTTATCTTTTCTTTCATAAAACTCAAGCTTACTCAGCTTGTTCATAAAACTGGAAATCTTTAAATCATACTTGCTAGTACATACTTACTCGAAATCATAACTTTTTCATACATTTTGACAAACACTAAACATATGCTCATGTATAAATTTCATCAAGACATTTAGGCTCATAATGAATACATGAAACCATTTCTAGGAAAACATGAATACTCATAAGGCATGTGTTCAAAAAGGAAACATTAAGCATTGAAACCTTTTCATTCTAGCAAAACTTGCATTTCTTAAAACATATTTAAGCATATAGATCGTTTTGAAGTTCCTTTTTTCACTCACAGTGTTAGAACTAGAACCTTGGCCCGTACACTCGACCTATTTCCTCTTGGCCTGTCAAACAAACCAAATCCAAGTATTAGAACCTCGAGCTCATGGTTTTTAACCTTACAACTACAAGAAAACACACCATTAAAATTTCCAGCATTTTACAGATTTTATACCCTATCTTCAAACAGTTATAACTTCTTTATTACTTATCCAAAAAGAATGTACTTTATACAAAATTCTTCCTTTTGGAACCCTCTAAAAATCATATGAAGACATGAAGTTGAGCCTCCCAATAGATTGGTTCGAAAATACCTCGAAAGCGTCTTCCCTAAAAACAGTCTGCTGCTATTTCCAGATTCGATTTTCTTGCTGCACAACAAATTTAACCTGAAATTTAAAACATCTTCCAATCATTTTCTACTCACAATTGCTTCACGAAAGCTGTAGGAATTTCAATAAGCTTTCCAACCATACCTATTAGAGCTTCTGATTCTAACTCTACAGATCAGGACCACCAAAACACCAGAGGCTTTTCGGATTTGACAGCAAATTCTGTCTTTTGCCTTCCTCTTCACAAAACAGCAACTTAAGGTCAGAATTGGCACAAGTATCCTTTACGAACTTTGTTAAAAAATGAATTAGATTTCTAGAAAAGTAAACCTCAACTCTTACCTCTTCTTGTTGAGCTCGAAATGATCAAAACATCAGAACATGGTTGAATTGATCATAGAATTCCATAGAACTTGAGTAACCCTTCTCCCTTCTTTTTCAACGTCAAAACCTGAATGTTTCCCTCTCTTCTTCTTCCTTTCTCCTTCTCCCTCGAAGCCCCTCTTCTCTGTGATGAAAATGAAAGCAAAATGACATGTAAATGGATTAAAATTGTTTTAAAAAAACTCCAAACGGTGGTTTTTGTCCTTTTCCTTTTTTTCTTTTTTCATTATCTCATTCTTCCTTTTCTTTTCTTTTCTTTTGTTTTCAAAACAAGACAAAACCAAACTATATTCCTTTCTTATTTTCTTTTGTTTTCTTTTTTTTTTGTAAGAAAATTCCAAAGAGAGATCTCGGGTTTACAACCCCGCCCTCTAAACTAGTTTAAGAGGGTATGAGTTTATGGTAGAACCATAGACTTGTTCATTATTGGATCAGTCGTGCTTAAGGAATAAAGAGGTAATCACAAGGGTAAAACGATATATTGACTCAACTGTGATTACAAACAACTTGTGAAGGGTCGACTCATGGGTAATGATTATATCAATGGACACAATATAATCTAAAGTTAGGAGAGTGCAACTACAAGTCTATAGTGGAATGACTTGTAGTTAATGAATATTGATTAACTGAATCAAAGAGTTTGGTCAATTAATCTCACATCATTGGAGCTCATGAACTGTAGGTCCATTAGGTCCTTCCGTTGGCTCAACATGGTAATATTGCGGGTATAAAGTTAGAAATGAGATTGAAGTGTTCAATTTCATATATGAGGTGTTATATCAATTATATGTGATATAATTGATATAATATATAGTTTTAATGTGAATTAGATTCACACATTAACTATATACTAATGAGAGAATGAAGGAGGGATAAGATGGTAATTTTCATCATATTTCCCTATAAATAGTTGCATAAGATGCAATTTTAAAGTAAGCTTTTGGTTGTTACCCTAGAGTTCCATATTGTTGTTGTTGAAAAAGTTCGAAACACAACTTCTCTCAAAACCTCCACACGTCATCCTAAAGGAACCCACATTCCTCCCTCACCTAGAGAACAATGGAAAAGACCTAGTGGTGGATCTTCATACGACTCGGGTTTGTTGATGAGATCGTGATCGTTGGAGGAGAAAATCGTGAAGAAATTATTCTTCAAAGGTATGTTTTCTCTTGTGCTAATTAGAAATGCATCCTTAATCTTAGATCTAGTTATTGTATTGGATTCGTGTAACAAAATCATGAACACGTGATTTACAATCGCTTCCGTTGCGGGATTAGATCCCTTCAATTGGTATCAGAGCGCCAATTGTGTTCTTGATTTTGTTCTTGATTTATCAAGAACAAAGGTGGGATTTAATGATTTCATGAGATGTATGATTGGTTTGTAAAATTAGATGTTTTCATTTTTGCACATAGATTTACATAATTTCGTTGAATTGTTCAATGTAAGGGCCTATTGTTTTGGGCATTTTATTATGTAAATCGAGTCTGTAAATCCGTGTCGATCGAGAGACAGTGGTTGCTGAGAAAAACGAAACAAAAACGAGCAAAAACAGTAGAGACTGCATGTAGTTCTGTGTGTAGTGTTGCACGCCGTAGAGGTGGTTTTCAAGTTGCAGGAGGTGCAACGTTGCAAAGCTCCAATTAGCGTCGCAACGCCAGGAGGTGGAGACGATGGCGTTGCAATGCCAGCACAGGCGTCACGACGTTGAAGCTGTTGAGGCACGCGACATGAAGGAATCAGCGTTGCAACACTATCCTCAGTGTTGCAATGCTGCTGTAGTAACGCAACAACGGGCAGAAACGAAAAACCTTTTTTTATATATATATTAAATATAAAAATGTTTTATATTTAATTATATTTAATATTATTAATTTTGATTAATATATTTAGATTATATTAATTGAAATTAATTTTAGGGGTGCCAAAAATGGTCTAATTTTACTATTTAATTTATGCAATTGTTGTATAATTATTGCCATACATAATGTATGCTATTATTTTAGACATCTCACCTTAGGTTAAGCATTGACATGCATTATGATTCATGAGATGAATATGCTATAGATGTTTATTATTCATGTGATGGATGATGAAACAAATATAACATAGTATGCATGTCACCTAAGGTTAATTCTTAGTTTTAAAATGTTTAGAACTTGGAATTAATAGACCTTAGATTATCTAGTTCTAATTAGATTAGAATTAGGAACCATGTAATTTATAAACAATGATTAAAAGAGGAACTCTGTCTAAGGAGAGTTCTGTCTAGGCTTGGATATTTAAGCTGACGGAAACGGAACACCCGTACCTCGAAACTGACCTAGGAGTGAATTTTAATCAGAGGGTTTATAAATTATAGTAGCGTCAGAGGGTACATTAAGGGGGTTAATAAACTAGAAATCCTAGGTTTAATATAAAGAGTTATATTAGCAAACTTAGAATAAAATCAATATAAGAGTTATATTGATAAGTTTAGGTAAAACCATTAGTCAGGTTTAGCCTAGGTCAGTTTCCTATAGAGTTAAAGTATCAAGTGGGAGGAAAAGTGTATATGTTACATATAATTTCGCCTACGTTTCTCCGGGATGTTCACACCGTGAGACTCATACTTGGCCTCGTGGCGCGAACGGGAGCGCCCCCTTCGAATGGTGTTTGTATGAGTTAATATAAGAGTGATGGAGATAGTACTTATAGTGAGTGGGAGTAGGTTTAATGAAAACAAAACCTTTGGTCTCTTCTGTCGGTTCACACTGTAAGATCACTATGGTCAGCCTGCTAGTTTGGCCTGAACCAGACAATCCCTTCGGAGGGCTTGATCATAGGGGATCAAACACAGTGGACACCCGAAAGGGATAAAAATTTTCTTAGTCTTTTTTTCAACCTAGTCCTCCCTTCGGTGGATTTTGGTGGATGGAGACTCTGGGGTCTAAAGACAGAGGGTTACACTCACAAGGTACATAAGAAGTGTTTGTATCCTGACGAAATAATGGTAACTAAAGCCTATAGGAATAAGAGTTATTCTGGCATTAGGTTTTGATGAAGAATGTCTTGATCCAGAGGAGGAGTGTTTTTTATTACCCTTCGGTGTCATACATTCTAAACCTTTGGAGTATCATTGCAAATTATTAATGACATAGTAATCATTAGATAATTAGCTAAAATATGATTGAATTATATAGTTATAGCGAGAAACTTATACAAGGTTTTTTTTATAAATTTTAGCAAAATGTCTAGCTCTATTTTTTCCTTACTGGGTGCGGAAAATGAACCGGAGAGAACATAATGACTTGGAAGAATAAACTCAACATAATCTTGGTTGCGCATGATCTTAAGTTCGTTCTCAATGAGGAGTGTCCTCAATTCCATGCTTAAAATGCACCTGAATCTGTTAAGGATCCGTATGACCGTTGGATCAAGGCCAATGAAAAGGCAAAAGCCTATATTCTGCTAGCATACCTGATGCTTTGGCCAAAAGGCTGGAGGGCAAGGTCTCAGCTCGTGAGATCATTGATTTTATGCTAAATTTATCTAGACAACCGTCTAAACAAATTCGACATGAAGCCCTAAAGTACGTTTACAACGCGCACATGGAGGAGGGAACGTCAGTAAGAGAACATGTTCTCAATCTGATGGCCCACTTCATCATAGCAGAAATGAACGGGGCGGTCATAGACGAAAAAAGTCAGATATCATTCACCTAGAATCTCTTTCGAAGAGTTTTCTGCAATTCTGCAGCAATGTAGCGATGAACAACATAAAGTATGATCTGACTTCTCTGCTAAATGAGCTGCAGACTTACCAGTCTCTTATGGATGATAAGGGACAACAGAATGGAGAGGTAAATCTGTTTGCCCATTCCAAAAGTTCTCAGAAGGGTTCACCCTCTGGAACTAAGTACTGCAGTTATTCGTCTGAACTTAAGAAGATATCGAAAAAAAGAAAAGGAGCAAATAAAGAGCAATTGTCTGACAAGAAAATGTTGTTATTTGATAACATGTATGTAGTTTCAGGGTTTATTAGAAACCTTATTTCTATTTCTTGCCTTAGCGAAGAATGTACTTCAATTTCTTTTTAATTGAATAAAATGTTTATTTCTTTGAAAAAGTATTGAACTATGTGTTGCTCTTCTTGAGAATTATTTGCAATGGTTTAATTCGGTTAAAATAGTTTTAAACACTTAATTAATAAAAATAGCAAGGACACGAACTGATAAGAAAAGTAAAATTTCTCCTAAAGAAAATGCTCATCTTTGGCATCTTAGATTGTGTAACATTAACCTCAATAGGATTGAGAGATTGGTAAAGAATGGACTTCTAAATGAGTTAGAAGAAAATACTTTACCTATATGTGAATCCTACCTAGAAGGCAAAATGACTAAAAGACCTTTAAGTGGAAAAGGGTATAGAGCCAAATAACCTCTTGAGCTTATACATTCAGACCTTTGTGGTCTGATGAAAGTTAAAGCCAGAGGAGATTATGAATATTTCATCTCTTTCATAGATGATTATTCCAGATTTGGCCATATCTACCTAATGCATCATAAGTCTGAAGCACTTGAAAAGTTCAAGGAATTCAAGATTGAAGTTGAAAATCAAATCGAGATGGAGAGTACATGGATTTGAAATTCCAAAACTATATGATAGAACATGGAATTACATCCCAACTCTCAGCACCCGGTATGACTTAGCAGAATGGTGTATCGGAAAGGAGAAATAGAACCTTGTTGGACATGGTTCGATCGATGATGAGTTATGCTTATCTCCCTAATTCCTTTCGGGGTTACGCAGTAGAGACTGCGGTATACATTTTGAACAATGTGCCATCAAAGATTGTTTTTGAATCACCTTTTGGACTCTGGAAAGTACGTAAAGGTAGTTTATGTCATTTTAGAATTTGGGGTTGTCCAACACATGTGCTTGTCACAAATCCAAAGAAGTTTGATTCACGTTCAAAATTGTGCCTTTTTGTAGGCTACCCAAAAGAGACAAGAGGTGGATTATTCTATGATCCTAAGGAAGACAAGGTGCTTGTGTCGACAGATGCCACTTTCTTAGAGGAGGACCACATCTGGGACCACAAACCAAGTAGTAAAGTTGTGTTAAGTGAGTTAGACGGAACAATAGCAAAGGTTGCTAATAATGCTAGTACGTCAACAAGAGTTATTGATATTAGCTTGTCTAGTCATGAGTGTCTGTTGCGTAAATTTTGCAATACCGAAAGTGTATGTGTCAAGTTTTAATATAGTGAATTTGAGTACGAGTATCGTCCACAGGATTGGGTATTTAATTCAATTAATTCCTATCAATAACACCACTCAATTTTATTTAGAAAATTAAACTTTAAAGTGAGGTGAAAACACAAAATCAAAGAGTGAAAGTTGAGAACAATCAGGAGAGACAAATATCTTAGGGACTAGATTTCACCAATTAATTAACTATTTATTGAGATCATGCTAATGGGTTATTGCACTGCGTTTATAAACAAAGAAACTAAGATAACAAATAACCTCTCTCGAGGCAAGTGAATCTCATGCAAGACAATAGAATTAAACATCTCTGTTCAACCTAAAAATCAAACATGACACTAAGTTCAATTCTTATGGGTTTCTAATAGCACTTCAATCATTCTCATGTCAAAGTAACTATCAGTCATGCAAAAGAGATCAGATCTAAAGTATCTTTCTCAAGAATAGATTCAGACTTAAGAACAAATAAACCGTGATCAAGAGTCTATAAGCATTAAGGAAGTAATTGCATGAATAAACGCATTACAATAAACCAAAGGCAGTCAATTCAACAAAATAACATAATTAAAAGGCTACATCTATCCCTAAGATAACAAGTTTAGCTACTCATGTCCACTATAAATCCTACTAAACTCAAATACAAAACCATAGTTCAACAATAAAAGTGAAAAGAATGAAGAAAGAACTCTCGTGGCGTGAACGACAACGATCCCGACACCTATCACGAACCCCGAGCTCCAAAAAGTCTTCTTCTTGAAATCTCTCAAAAATCCTCTTACAATCTCTCCCAATAGTGTTTAAACAATGGTGTCCAAATCTCTCCAAAAAGGCCCCCCTTACAAGATGCATCTTTTTCTTTTTATATTAATAGCACGGCGGTGCAACGCTGGGCATGGCGTTGCAACGCCGTGCCCTAGCGAATTAGTCATAAATGGAAAATATCAGGCAGCGTTGCAACGCTGCTACCCTCGCGCGCGTTTAACTATCGAAGTAGCGTTGCAACGCTGAGGACAACGTTGCAACGCCGCTACCCTCGCACGCCTTTAGTTATCGAAGTAGCGTTGCAACGCTGCAAGGCAGCGTTGCAACGCCATCGTCACGGATCTTCAAGACGTAGCTGCTACGTGCTGGGCGTTGCAACGCTGCAAAAAGGCTGTCTTGACGTCCATCTGCCATACCTCGTAGTCATAATACGCGACAATGGCCAGAAGAATCCTGATCGACTTTACCATGACAACAGGTGAGAAGGTCTTCTCATAGTCAACTCCTTCAACCTGGGTAAAACCCTTTGCCACTAGTCGGGTTTTGAAGGTCTGCACCTTCCCATCTACACCACGTTTACGCTTGTAGATCCATTTGCAACCAATAGGTTTAACCCCATCCGATTGATCTACAAGCTCCCAGACAGAATTGAAGTACATAGACTCCATTTCCTGATCCATAGCTTTAATCTACTCGTCTTTGTCAACATCAACCATTGCCTGATCATAGGTCAATGGATCCTCACAGTCATCATCAGGAGCGACAACTGAGGTTTCAGCTAAACCCATGTAGCGATCAGGTTGTCTCACAACCCTCCCACAACGTCGAGGCATTCCCAACTCTTGGGAACAGATTTGACTAGACGTGCTAGGATCAACAACGCTTGTTGACGTACTAGCCCCATCAAGAACTCTTTGGCGATGTCGATGTATCCCCATTCCATTTAGCACAATTTTACTCCTTGGTAAATGATCCCTGACGTGGTCTTCCTCTAGGAAAGTGGTGTTTGTCGACACAAACATCCTATTTTCCTTAGGATCATAAAATAGACCACCCCTAGTCTCTTTAGGGTAACGTACGAATAGGCAGATTTTCGAACGGGGTTCCAACTTTTTCGGGTTTGACACCAACACGTGAGCCGGGCATCCAAAAATTCTGAAGTGATGTAAACTGCATTTACGTCCACTCCAGAGCTCGAAAGGTATTTCATAAACACTCTTCGACGGAACGTTGTTCAAAATATAAACTGCAGTCTCCACTGCGTATCCCCAAAAAGAATTAGGGAGACGAGCATAGCTCATCATCGACCGAACCATGTCCAACAAGGTTCTGTTTCTCCTCTCCGATACACCATTCTGCTGTGGCATACCAGGTGCTGAGTGTTGGGACATAATTCTGTGTTCTATCATATAGTCTTGGAATTCAATGTCCATGTACTCTCCACCTCGATCCGATCGAAGTGTTTTAAGTGATTTACCTAAGAGGTTCTCAACCTCAGTCTTGTACTCCGTGAACTTTTCAAGAGTTTCAGACTTTTTGTGCATTAGGTAAATATACCCATACCTCGAGTAATCGTCTATGAAGGACACGAAGTATTCATAACCACCTCGAGCTTTAACATTCATTGGACCACAGAGGTCAGAATGTACTAACTCAAAGGGCTCTTTGGCTCTATATCATTTTCCACTAAAAGGACGTTTGGTCATCTTGCCCTCAAGGCATGACTCACACACCAGTAAAGAGTTTTCTTCCAACTCGTTTAGAAGTCCACTCTTCACTAGTTTCTCAATCCTATTGTGATTAATGTGGCCTAACCATAGATGCCAAAGATGGGCATTTTCCTTAAGAGAAACTTTAGCTCTCTTAGTTTGCGTTTCTGCCGTTTTAAACAATTCAGTATTCAAAACACTTTTGACCGAATTAGGTTTTAAAACATACAGATCATCCTCAAGTGAAGCTGAACAAATAAGATTGGCTTTGAAAGAAATAAACGCTTTATTGCATTCAAAGGAAACAGATATACATTGTTCAATAAGGCAGGAAATGGAAACAAGGTTTCTAGTAAACCCTGGTATAATGTACAAATTATCTAATAATGAGTACTTTCCGCCAAAATGAAGCTTCACCCTGCCAATCGCTGCAGCAGAGACAAGCTCCCCGGATCCAACTCGTAGAGTCACCCCACCCTCTAGCAGCTGCTGCCAGGAATCAATCCCCTGTAAAAGAAGAACAAACATGGTTAGTGGCGCCCGAATCCAATATCCAGGCAGAGTCATTACTCTCCACTAAACAGGTTTCTGTCACAAGTAAATCACATTTACCTTGATTCTTCCTCTCGGCTAGGAATTTGGGACAGTTCCTCTTCCAGTGTCCGCCCCCATTGCAGTGGAAATACTTTCCTTTTTCTGCAACTTCCTTGACCTTCTTTCCCTTATGGGTGGCAGCTCGATCAGTTTTACCCCTCTTCATCCTCTTCTTCCCTTTCGGGCATGAAGGAGCAACAGGTTTAGTCCCAGAGGTCGAACCCCTGTGATAAGACATGTAGGCATCATTTGCCTCAGATTTCGGTGCCCTGACTCTGTTCAAGGACTGGAAATTCTGTAGCTCATTGAGGAGGGTAGTCAGAGTGTAGCTAATTTGGTTCATAACAACATTGCTACGAATCTGAAGGAAACTCTTCGGAAGAGTCTCCAAAATAAAACTTACCTGGCTCGACTTGTCGATCAAAGCCCCGTTCATCTCCGCTAGATTAAAGTGGGTCATCATGTCTAGAACATGTTCACGGACAGACGACCCCTCTTTCATCCGTGCATTGAAGACGTATTTGAGCGAGTCATGCCGGACCTGAAAGGACTGTTGTCCAAACATTTCCTGCAAGGACTCCATTATCTCCTTAGCGGTGATCATCAGCTCATGTTTCGTTGCCAAAACATCATACATGCTGGCAATGATATAGACCTTAGCCTTTTCATTGGCCCTGATCCATCGATCGTATGCATCACGAACACTTCGCGATGCAGTCGAGCTCGACATCAGAGGACACTCCACAGAGAGCATGAACTTAATGTTGCCAGTTACCAAAATTGTGTTTATTTTATTTTTTCAAGTTTGGTAATTATCTCCCACTAGTTTATCGGACGCGAGTAGAGCTATAATTGCGCTAGACATGTTTTAAGCTGAAAAATTAAGAAAACTTTGGAAATCCAATCAAGTTTTAGCAAAACATTGTTTCATGATCCCTAGGTCATTCATAATTTTGCAATGATATCCTAAAGGTTTAGAATGACCGCCACCGAAGGGTGAACAAAACACTTCTCCTCTAGGACGAGACTTTCTCGATCAGACCCTAATCCCAGAATAACTCTTATTCGATTAGGCGTCTAATTACCATTGTTCGGTCGAATTCATTAACACTTAACGAATTCTATGAGTGTAACCCTCAATCTTTAAGTTTCCAAGCATCCGTCCAAACAATGGCCACCGAAGGGTGAACCAAGAAGGAAAATCAACTAGGAAACTGTATCCCTTTCAGGAATTCATGGTGTTCCGACTCCCATGATCAGGCCCTCCGAAGGGATTGTCTGGTCCAGCCAAACTAGCAGGCGGATCATAGGCGTCTCACGGTGTGAATCGAAAGAAGAGATCGTGGGTCTCGTTTTCACAAGTCCTGCTCCCACTCACTATAAGTAGTCTCTCCATCCACGATGATATTGACCTATATAAATGCCACCCGAAGGGAGACGTTCCTATTTGCGCCACGAGGCTCAGTATAGATCTCATGGTGCGGACTTAACGGAGATTTGTGGTTGGAAAATCAAATGTATCTCATACACTTTATTTCCTCCCACTCAGCACTTTAATTTTAATAAGGATTGACCTAGATAAACCGGCTAAAATTTACTTAAGTCTACCAATATAACTCTTATATGGTATTAACCTAAGTTTATAATCACATTATTACTTTGGTCTATGTGAGTAAATTAAAACACTTTTAATTAGCGACACTCACGATAAGTATAATCTAAGAATCTCCGGACCGAATTCACTCCCAGGTCGGTTTTCAGGTAGGAGTGTTCCACAAGGTTCCTTTGTCAGCAACGTCTTTGACTTTCTTGCCCTTCTGGGCGGAAGGTTTGTCAGCCTGTTTCCCTTTACCAACCTTCTTCATGTTCTTCTTCTTTCCTCTCAGGTTAGAAGAAGATGAAGCCATTGTTTTTGTCCCAGAGGTCGAACCTCTGTGATAACGCCTACTAGCAACATTTGCCTCGCCTTTCGATCCCTGAATTTTCTTCAAAGACTGAAAGGTCTGGAGTTCATTCAGAAGGGAGGTAAGATTAAAAGTAAGCTTGTTCATAACAACATTACTTCTAAACTGCAAGAAACTATCTGGAAGGGATAATTTTAATTAATATAAACTGCAACATTACACAACAATTGCATAATTTAAATAGAAAAATTAGACCAATTTTGGCACCTTAGAAATAATTTTAATTAATATAATCTAATTATATTAATTAAAATTAAAAATATTAAAAATATTAAATATAAAACATTGTTATAATTAATATATATAATAAAAACATTTTCTGCCCGTTGCTGAAACTCGCGAAACGTCTCTGGCGTTGCAACGCTGCTTCTTGTCGTCTTCTGCCAACCGTTGCGCAATGCCTCAGCGTTGCAACGCTGTCGCCTTCTACAGCCGCGCTCCTGCCGCAGTGGCGTTGCAACGCCAATGAACAGCGTTGCAACACCATTCATAGAACAACAACAATCTCCATTGTTTTTGGCTCGTTTTTTGCTCTGTTCTTCTTGGCAACCGCTTTGCCTCGGTCGACACGGACTTACAGACTCGATTTACAATTAAAATTGCCCAAAACACCGGGCCCTTACATTGAACGATTCAATGGAAATTGTAAATCTAAGTGCCAAAATTAAAAACATCTAATTGTGCAAAACCGTTCATACATCTCATGCAAAAACAGTAAATCCCACCTTGTTCTTGAAAAATTCAGAACATAAATCAATAACGCAATTGGGCTATGATACCAATTGAAGGGAATCGAAGTCCTGCAGCGGAAGCAATTGCGAATCGCGCGCTCTTGATTTAGTTACAACGATTTAATTCATGAACGTAAACAACTAGATTGAGCATAAAACAAAATGGACAACAAGAAATGTTACCTTTGAAGAACCTTTCTTCAAGTGCTCCACTCTCCCACGATCTCGATCTCAGCAACAGGAACACGAACGTACGAAGACACGACCACCGTATGTTCTCCATTGTTCTCTAGGTGAGGGAGGAATGTGGGTTCCCTTTAGGAGAGGTGAGGTATTTTGTGAGAGAGATGTGTGTTTTGGAACCCTTCAAACAAAGAGCTTGAAATTCCTTAACCTAGTTGCATCTCATGCAATCATATATATAGGGAAATAGGATGGAAATGACCATCCTACTCCTCCTTTATTCTCTCTTTAGTATATAGTTTACATATGAATCTAATTCACATTAAAACTATATATTATGTTAATTATATCGTATATAATTGATATAACACCTCATATACGAAATTGAACACTTCAATTTCATTCCTTACTTTATACCCTCAATATTAACATGTTGAGCCAACAGAGGGATCTAATGGACCTACAGTTCGTGAGCTCCAATGATGTGAGATTAACTGATCAAACTCTTTGATCCAGCTAATCAATATTCATTAACTACAAGTCACTCCACTATAGACTTGTAGTTTGCACTCTCCTCACTCAGAGATAATATTGTCTCCACTAATATAGTCATTACCCATGAGTCGACCCTTCACAGGTTGTTCGTAATCACAGCTGGGTCAAATTATCGTTTTACCCCTGTGATTACCTCTTTGCTCCTTAAGCACCACTAATCCTCTAATGAACAACAAGTCTAAGGTCCTACCTTAGACTCATACCCTCATAGAGGGCGGGGCCCCGTTGTTCAAGACCTGGAGTCAGTTCTTAAGGGAACAACCTATCTAATTCCTTATTGTAGGAATGAGTGAATTCCATCTTCCACAGTTAAGTTCCCAGCTACCTACAAGGTTCTGTCCCTTAAAAGGTAGGCTTATTGAGTCGACTACAGGCCACTCTCACCCATACTCTTCTAAGGACAAACCCCTATAAGCAGGAGTTCTTAACTTGCTGGATTCAGGTCGAGTCACTAATGACCATCTATAAATTACTAGTCTTATCTTGTTAACGGTGTTACACTGGTTAGACTAATAATTTGCGATCCAGTCTTGTATGGACTCTTCATACAGGATGCCCCCACTCGCATGTCAATTACATGAATGAGTTGGATTACCTCATTTTTACTAATTACAAAGTGAGCCACATCCATGGTGTTACCTGAATGAGGTTTCCAACCTTATTCTTATACCATAGACTATTTAGGTTATATTCTTGAACTCAACCCAAATAGTGTCCACTACACTGATGTTCAAGATAAATGTTATAACCTTGGAGCTTAGTTTATTGGATTTGTTAAAGCAAGACTGTAATTCTATAAAAACAAATAACACTTTATTTAATTGATTAAAATTACACAAGTTTTGGGCATAAATCCCAACACACCACAAAGTGTTGGTAAGTTGAAACGAAGGTACAATTGACTAAGAAACCCTCTTAAAAAAGATAAAAGAATAGCTTGGCAGTAAAAAGAAATAAGTTTTCAGGAGTTTTTCCTTTGGTTAAGTTAAGATTGTATCTCAAGAGATGACCTATGTAGGAAGCAAGTAAGATGACACTAGAAGAGTAGGAAAACAATTTTTAGGAGAGTATGGGTGAAAAAGTGCTAAGGTTAAAGACTAAGGTAGGATTAAAGTTGGTTGCGATAAACATGTGTTATGAACTTGAGTTGTCGCCTGAGAGAATTTTTATTTTGTCAAGAATTTGAGATTAGTTATTAAAATTCATTTTTGAATACTCTGATTGTTTGATTGCTTGAGGACAAACAATGGATTAAGTTTGGGGGTGTGATAATTCTCATTTATAAGAATTATTTATACCTAAACTTGGTTATTTTTTCTATTTTATTGCAATTATTTATTTTGTGGCAAGCTAAAAATATCATTCGCGAGTAAAATTTTCAAGCTTGCTAAAATTAGTGAAAAATAAGAAATGATGAAAAATTGGTGGAAAATAAGCTAATTTGGTGAGTTTTTTTGAAGGAAAAGGAGAGCAGAAAAAATGGCAAAGAAATTGCAGACACATTTGAACCAGCAAAGTGATCAGACAAACAAGCCAAAATGCTAGACAAATTTCTGCTGGATTTCTAGATTTTGGGAACACGCCATAATTTTTGAGATTTCGATATTGTGGGAGATTCTTGCTCATTTTTGGAAAGAATACAACATAGAATCATGCCCAAATGATTACCCATTGGTTGAGGGTGGATTTAGAAGGAAACCCTAGCTTGGAACACCTATAAATAGAGGATGTTTATGGGTTTTCAACAACATACGGGTTGCACTTTTCTTCCTCTATTTTCTGTTGTTTTTGAAGCTTGAGACAAAATTTTTCTTAGGGTATATAGTCTTTTATGTACAACAACTTTTTATTCTTCTTTTAACTTGTAAAACTCCTTGGTTGGTCCCTCTTTTACATAAATACTGCAGGTAAAGATTCATAACTCATTTGTGGGTTTTGTAATCGACTAACAAGGGAGTTTTCTAGGATTTTCTTTCTCTTTACTTACTGTTATTTTAGAGTTTGAACGCTAGTGTACTTTGATCATTTTGTTTACTTTACTTCGTTACTTGTGTTTCTTGTTAAAGTTTATGCATTGCGCATTTTCTTCTCATTTAAATAAAAGGTCTTGAGTCATATCCTTTTTTTCACATTTTGTAATTTTTATTATTTTTCTTATTGTCTTTTTCATTTAATTAAACTAAAGCTTTTACAAGTAGGGTTTATAACCAAAAGTAGAGAGCTCCATAGTTTGCATCTCTTAAGTTGCTCTTCGTAGTTTTTCATTTACCATGCGATTTACATTAATAAAGTTTCTGTTTTTCTTAGATTTCATCATGAGCTAAATCCTCTTTAGGGATTCAAGTTGTGAATGCCCTAAAAGAGAGATGCCAAGCTTAAAGTAGCAAAGTAATTGTGTCGGCACCAAACCCTAAGTTTGATTTTATTGAGTATAATTTGGTCAACCGTAGCCGATCACTAGAACTTGTTCAACAAGCTAGAACTTAATGCTGAAAGGGTCCTGGAAAAGCGGATCTCATAAAATCAATGGAGGAAAGGACTTGGACATAAGCTCTGCAACTTCGACCCTAGACATAGGGCGAGATTCCTAAATCAAGAGGGTTGTGTGCGAGAACCATCTAAGCTCAATTAGCCATAGACATGTAGGTTTAATTGCTTAGTTTCTTGAAGAATTTGGGAGCAAAACCGAATAGGAATTGAACCCGATTTACTTGGATTTGGAAGTGTTGACACAATTGCTACAACATTTTCGGCTACATTTTCTCTGAAAGGGCAAATGCAGTTGAATTCACTTTTTTTAACTCATTGATTTTTCCTTTAATTTACAGTAGCTTAAAACACCCTAATTCAATCTTTTTATCACTTTGGTTACCTACTTGCATCTTTACTAGTATTTCTTGTTTTACCGATTTAACTTTGGTTCGATACTCGGAGTATTCCAGTTTTATATTACTTCGATCACGTGCACTTGCGTGTAGCGTTATCAATGCCTCATTCATATATATTTGTCTTTCAAACCAATACATTCGAACCCCCTCCCCCCTCGTTTCCCTTCCGTTTTTTGTTGGGAATCTAATTCTGGAAAATTGAGATTTAGTGCTCCCTGTGGTTCGACCTCGTCCACTATTAAGTAGTACAAGTATTTAATATAGACCAGTCACATAAATTGTATTTGATTGAGCCCTCGACAAGCTCACCATCAAATTGGCACCGCTGTCTCGAAGCAAGAAAAATTTTAAATTTTCCATTATTTGATTCCACTTAGTTTTGTTGTCACTGTTTATGGCCCGTTCCTCTAAGGATAAAGAATTTCAATATTTCCTTGAAGTAGAAAGAGAAGTACTTAGACTAAAGAGGGAGGCAAAAGGAAAGAGCGTGCACAAAGAAGATTTCAGTTTTGATTGTAATCTTGACAACACCTCTATTTCTGTTGAAATTGAGGAAGAGATGGCCGAAAGAACTTTGAAACAGCTGGCAGCTCACCAATCCGACTGTTGAAGGTGCTTTTGAATTAAAATCTGGATTAATACATTTACTCCCTATTTCTCGTGGTCTTGCAGGCGAAGATCTACAGAAATATCTCAAGGAGTTCGACATAGTCTCCTCAGGTATGAAACCTCATGGAATTACAGAAGAACAGATCAATCTGAGGGTCTTTCCATTCTCTCTGAAAGATCAGGCAAAAGGTTGGTTGTATTTCTTACCACCAGGGACCGTCAATAAATGTAATGAAATGAAAAGACTTTTCCTGGAAAAATATTTTCCTGCATCAAGGGTCACCTCTTTAAGGAAGAAAATTTATGGGATCCAATAAATGACAGGAGAATCACTTCATGAATTTTAGGAAAGATACAACCGGCTTTGTGCCAACTTCCCAAATCATCATATTTAAGATCAACTCATTATCCATTACTTTTCTGAGAGATTGATAGCTCTGAAAAAGAGAGTATTAAATAGATTGTTTGGAGTGAGTTGTGCCTCTTTGAGTAAAACTTATTGTTTTTCTTAGCCATAAGTTATTCTGAGAGGAACAAAAATCTTTTGAATTGATAACATCTTCTTATTGTTGCTCTAAGTGAAATTTTTTCCTTATTCGTGCTAATGTAATATTTGAGGGAGGAATAGCTGCAACTTATGGACCAAAGTGATGAAGAGCTAAAAGGAATTTTGTATCATTTGTTTTGAAGGAAAAAAAACACCAATTGTTGGAGCATCTGTAAGGTCCCAACAATGTTCCAATTGCAGGAGCAAGAATGGCAAGGAATGTTGAAGCACTGACTTGTCTTAAGCAGCCAGTTGTAAATTGTAAGTAATAGGAACACGTGAAAGCCACATCAATTAATAAATCTACCAGCTCACCTTAGCTGGACCAATTGGAGGCTGCCACAGGAAGTGTTCTTTCCACTAAAGCCCTGTATTTAAGTCCCTTTTTTCCATTTTGAGAGGGAGTTAGTTAGAAGGGGCCTTTTTTTACGATAGTGTTGCGTAAAATTATATTGTTCAATACCGCAAGTGTACGAGTCAAGTTTTAGTATAATGATTTGAGAGTTCCAAGTATCATAAAAAGAAAACATAAAAAGAAAGAAAACACGATAAAGGAAATCACAAAAAGGAAAAACACACAAACACTTTAACAAAAGAAAGGAAGTAAATCATAGAACTAAAACATAAACTTGAGTTGCCTCCCAAGAAGCGCTTTCTTTAACGTCTTTAGCTAGATTGTGATTTATGTTTGACATTAAGGCACGTAAAACTGCTCATATTTCTTTGGGCCCTTCTTTCTTGAATCGATAAAGTCTTCTATGTCTAAAAAGCTATCCTGTTTTTCCTGGACACCAGAAAGAAGATTATTTTTTGTATTTTTGTGTATTGAAATAAAAGAACAAAAATCAAAACAAGACTCGTGAGTATAGGACAAATTGTTATCAAGATTGAAGGAAATTTCTGGAGATAAAAAGGGGAGGACTTTTCAGCCTCGAACTCTATCACCTGAATCTCATTTGTGGAAGTGAATTACCATTGTCTATCTCACAAACCTGTTTCTGGTGTGTTTCAGTCTCCTCCAACCCATCCTTACTATCATATGAATAAGTCCTCCTAGGCTTCTCCTCCTTAGTGGTAAGAATAAGAAACTGTTCCTGTAAGGCATTAAGGAAAATAACCAGTTGATTGAGATAATGATCTCTTTCATGTACTATTTCCCAAAGTCCTGCCACTTTAGCTTCTAACCTATAGGTCCACAAGAGAAAAGTTTTCTATAGGTTGGTCAGGGTACGATAAATTTTGGTTCCAAGTGCTTATATAATTACCATTAAAAGAATTTTCATCAATCATAGATTTAGAATGGTTAGGGTTAGACAAATCGTATCCAGAAAAGTCATGATGCACATAACTAGGGTCCTGAGAGGGACAGTACATTGGTTGAGAATCAAAATCATGAAAACTAATACTTGAAAAATCAGTAATTCAAATCAAGACTTTTACACAATAGCAACACAACGAAAAACAGGAGACAAAGACTCAAAAACACACAAAACGGAAATGAGACAAATAAGAAAATAAACAACAAACACACAAAGGAACACAAATAAGGAAAGAAAACACAAACAAACTTTAGTCTAAAATCTCAAATTTTCTCATAATATTAATTAATCTAAATAAACGTCATTCTCCGACAACGACGCCAAAAACTTGTTGCGTAAAATTATATTGTGCAATATCGCAAGTGTACGTGTCAAGTTTTAGTATAGTGATTTAAGAGTTCCAAGTATCGTCCTCGGGAATGAGTTTCTAGATAAATTAATTACCAAGATACTAATTCTCAATTTTAGCTAAAATAACATAACATGCATAGGTGGTGAAAACCAAAGATAAAAGACAAACAAACAAGTTTCATTAGCTAAAGTTCTATTCTTATTTTAATTTTCATTCAAAAAGTCTTTATTTCTCATTTAGACCTTGTAATTCCTTTTTAGTTTAATCCAAGTTTCATTTATCATTTGTATTTCTTTGCCATAGGCCAAAGAAATCTCAATAGAATTGAGAAACTTGTAAAGAATGGACTTTTAAACGAATTAGAAGAAAATTCTTTGCCTGTATGTGAGTCATGCCTTTAAGGCAAAATGGCCAAAAGGCCCTTTACTTAAAAGGGTAATAGAGGCAAAGAGCCTTTGAAACATGTACATTCAGGCCATTCTAGTTCGATGAGTGTTAAAATCAGAGGAGGGTATGAATATTTCATCTCTTTTATAGATTCGAGATATGGGTACATTTACCTAATGTATCACAAGTCTGAAGCACTTGAAAAGTTCAAGTTTAAGACTGAGGTTGAGAACCATTTAGGTAAATCAATTAAAACATTTCGATCCGATCGAGGTGGAGTATATGGACCTTAAATTCCAGGACAATATGATAGAACATGGAATTACGTCCCAACTCTCAACGCCGGTATGCCACAACAGAATGGTGTATTAGAATGGAGACATAGTACCCTGTTGAACATGGTTCGGTCGATGATGAGTTATGCTCATCTCCCTGACTCGTTTTGGAGTTATGCAATGGAGACTATAATTTACATTTTGAACAACATTCCCCCGAAGAGTGTTTCTGAAACACCTTTCGAACTCTGGAGAGGATATAAAGGTAGTTTACGCCATTTCTGAATATGGGGATGTCCAACCGATGTGCTTTTGACAAACCCGAAGAAATTGGAACCTCGTTCAAAATTGTGCCTATTCGTGGGCTACCCAAAAGAAACGAGAGGTGGAGTATTCTTGATCCTAAGGATGATAACGTACTTGTGCCCACAAATACCTCTTTTTTAGAATAGGATCACATCAGGGACCATAAACTAGGAGTAATGTCATGTTAAATGAATTAGACAGTAAACCAGCAAAAGTTGTTGATAATGTTAGCACATCAACAAGAGTTGTTGGTACTAGCTTGTCAAGTTAAAGACATCCATCTCAAGAGTTTGAGAGAGCCTCTACGTAATTGGAAGGATGTAACTCATCCCGACCAGTACATGGGTTTAACTGAAATCCAAGTTGTCATACCTGAAGACAACTTTGAGGATCTATTAACTTATGATCAAACAATGGATGATATAGACAAGGACGAATTGGTCTAAGCTATGGACCAGGAAATTGAGTCAATGTACTTCAATTCTGTTTAAGATCTTGTGGATCAACTTGATTGAGTAAAATTGATAGGTTGAAAATAGATCTACAAGAGGAAACGAGGTGTAAATGGGAAGGTACAAACCTTCAAAGCTAGACTCAATGCAAATGGATGATAAAGTCTGTCAGAATCCTACTACCCATTCTGGCATATTATGACTATGAGATATGACAAACGGATGTAAAGACAACCTTCTTGAATGACAACCTTGACGAGAACATTTACATGGACAAACCCAAAGGGTCATCCAACAAGGCCAAGAGCAAAAGGTTTGCAGGCTTAAACGTTCTATCTACGGACTAAAACAGGCCTCTAGGTCGTGGAACATAAGGTATCTCATGGCTTTGATCAAAGTGTTGATGAGCCTTGTGTATAGAAGAAAATCGTTAATACTACTGTCTCTTCTCTAGTGTTGTATGTGGATGACATCCTACTCATTGGAAATTATGTGGGATTCCTCACTAACATTAAGAAATGGGTGGCTACAAAATTGTAAATGAAAGATTTAGGAGAAACACAATATTTTCTAGGGATCCAGATTGTTCGGAACCGCAAGAACAAAACTCTAGCCCTATCTTTGGCATCATATATCGACAAGATGTTTACTCGATATAAGATGCAAAACTCAAAGAAGGGCTTACTGTCTTTCAGGCACGGGGTTCATCTGTCTAAGGAACAGTGTCCTAAGACACCTCAAGAAGTTGAGGACGTGAGACAGATTCCTTATGCATCAGTTGTATGTAACCTTATGTACGTCATGTTGTGTACAGGGCTCGACATCTGCTATGCAGTAGGGATAGTCAATAGATACAAATCCAATCCAGGATGTGATCACTAGACAACGGTTAAGGCAATCCTCAAGTATCTTAGGAGAATGAGGGACTACATGCTAGTGTATGGAGCTAAGGATTTGATACTTACAAGAAACACGAAATCTGACTTTCAAACCGACAAGGATTCTAGGGAATCTACATTGGGATTAGTGTTTACTCTTAACGGAGGAGTTGTGGTTTGGTGAAGCATCAAGTAAGGATGCATCACAGACTCCACGATGGAGGTCAAATATGCAGCAGCTTGTGAAGTAGCTAAGGAGGCAGTTTGGCTAAGGAAATTCATGGTTGATTTTGATGTTGTTCCAAATATGAATTTTCCAGTCACCCTTTATTGCGATAATAGTTGTGCAGTGGCGAATTTGAAGGAACCTTGAAGTCATGAGTGAGAAAACACATCGAGCGGAAGTATCACCTGATACGGGAAGTTATGAATCAAGAGGACGTGGTCATCAAAAACATAGTTTCGGAGCACAACATTGTTGATCCTTTTACAAAGGCTCTCACGGCTAATGTATTTGAGAGTCAGCTTGAGAGTCTAAGTCTACGATGATACCTTAACTAGGGCAAGTTGGAGTATTTTTTTACAAGGGTATTCAATGCTCTAGTTTATTGTAATTACATTATATGCACTACTGTACTTTTAAATGATGTACTCCACTAGCTTTAGGTGAAGTGAGAGTTTGTTGAGATTTTATGCCCTAAACTCATGTAGTTTGTAAATATTCGATGAAATTAATAAAGAGTTATTTTTCATCATTTATTGTGTTCTCACATTTAAAACCTAAAATCCATTAAACTAAGCTCTAGGGTCATGGGTATGAGAACTTGAACAGTGTGTTGTAGACACATAGCTAGAATCGTGTTCAAATGCGTAACCAAAATCGTCATAGTATATGGATAAGGTTGGGAACCTTACTTGGTAACACTATGGATGTGACTCACTTTCTATTTGATACAAACGAAGCGATCCAACTCGTTCATGTAGTTGACATGCGAGTGGGGGCATCTTATGCGATAAGATTGTACAAGATCGGACCACGAATTATTAGCCAACTGATGTAACACCGTTAACAGATTATGTCTAATAATTCATAGATGACCATTAGTGACTCGACCTGAATCCTAAGCGAGTTATGAACTCCTATTTGCGAGGGTTTGCCCTTAAACTAATATGGGTCAGAGTGGCTAGAGTTGCCGACTCAATATGCCTACCTTCTTAGGGACGAAATCTCGTGGGAAACTGGAAACTTAACTCCACGAGGTGGAATTCACTTATTCTTGAGCATGAGATATTAGATCGGTTGTTTTCTTAAGGGTTGAATCCAGGTCTTGAACAACGGGGCCCCACCCTCTCACTGGTCCGACAGGGACATTGTTTATGCTAGAACCCTAAACTAGTTGTTCACAAGAGGATTAGTGGTACATAAGGAGCAAGAGGTAGTCATAGAGGTAAAAATTGTAATTTGACCTAGCTGTGACTACGAACAACCTGTGAAGGGTCGACTCACAAGCATTGGTTAAATTCATGGACACAACTTGTCCTATAGTGAGGAGAGTGCAGCTATAAGTCAATAGTGTGTTGGAGTGTATGCCATAATCTCATGTCGTTTGTAATAGTTGTTGAATTAATGAATAAAAGTTATTTATTATTCAAACTTTTATCTCGCATTTTATAAACTTAATCCAATAAACTAAGCTCCAGGGTCAGACTTATGAGAACTTGAACGGTGTGTAATGGACATACATGGACGATCACATTCGAGTTATTGACCCGAACGATCTACAATATATGGATAGGGTTGGCAACCTCATCCTTGCAACACTGTGGATGTGGTTCACTTTTCATTAGATACAAACAAGGCAACCCAGCTCGTTCATGTGGTTGACATGCGAGTGGGGGCATCGTGTGCAATGAGATTGTAGAAGACCGGATTGTGAATTATTAGACCTACTGATATAACACCGTTAACAGTATAGGATTAATAATTTCGTAGATGGCCATTAGTGACTCGTCTTTAATCCTGAGCATGTTACGGACTCCTGTCTGTGGGGTTTCGTCTTTTGACTAGTACGGGTGAGGGTGATAGGTGTTGCTCGCCTAATATGTCTACCTTTTAAGCGGCAGAACCACGTGGGTTGCGGGGTACTTAACTACACAAGATGGAATTTACTTGTTCCTGAGCGAGAGAAACTAGAGGGGTTTTCCCTTAAGTGCTGTCTGCAGGGCTTGAACAACGACACTCCACGCTCTCACTGGCCCGAGAGGGATGTTGTTTATGGTAGGACCATGCAACAAAATTGTTCAGTAGAGGAGCAGTGGGACTTAAGGAGCAAGAGGTATACACAGGGGTAAAACGATAATTTGACCCAACTGTGACTACGAATAACCTAAGAAGGGTCGACTCACGGGCATTGGTTATATCGATGGACACAACTTGTCCTACAGTGAGGAGATTGCAGCAACGGGGCTATAGTGGAGGGTTCTCGTAGTTAATGAATGTGGATTAACCAGAACAAAGAGTTTGATTAGTTAATCTCGGATCATTGAAGCTCATGATCTGTAGGTCCATTAGGTCCCTCGATTGGCTCAATTTGGAATTAATGAGGGTATATAGTTTGGAGTGGATTTGAAGTGTTCAAATTCAGGAGTGGGTATTTATGTCATTCATATGAGAGATGATTGACATAATATATAGTTTAATGTGAATGAGATTCATAATAAACTATAGCCTAAATATGAAATTAAGGCTTGTTGCGTATGATTATATTGCAATACCGCAAGTGTACGGATCAAGTTTTAGTATAGTGATTTGAGAGTTCCAAGTATCGTCCTCGGGAATGGGTTTCTAGATTAATTAATCACCAAGATACTAATTCTCAATTTTAGCTAAAGTAACATAGCATGGATAGGTGGTGAAAACAAAGATAAAAGACAAACAAACAAATGGAGACACAGATATGATAGATTTCGAGGAAATTGACTTCACAAGTTAATACTTAATTGACACATGCAATGAATGTGATGAATTTATAAACAAGAAGTAAGATACTCTAGAAAATCTCTCGATTCTTAGTAAGCCTCGCACACAATAAATTCTATAGTCTCCATATGAATCTAAAAGCATGCACGACATTAAGAAACTTCTTTATGTGTTTCCCTTAGGCTTCTAGGTCATTCTCATGTCAGACTTCTAAGAGTTTTGACAACTTTGCTCTAATCTAAGTTTCTTTCTCTCAAGTCCACTTAAACCAACAAGATCAAGGGATTGAAGAATGAATTCCCAAAAATAAATATCAAAACATAGTTCAATACATAAGCAAATAAATCTCAAACAAGCAAATCAAACCCTAACTACAACTTCTAGCAACTCTAAATCACAATAAAACAAAACTAAAAGTGTAAAAAACGTCTTAGAACAATGTTACAATTTAAAAGAAAGAGGAAATAAACCTATGTGTCGATGTCGGTCCTTCGTCCCCGGGCTCCCGTCACGATCTTGAACCTCCACGAATGTTTTGGCTCCCAAGGAATGCTCACTTTTTTCTTCTAACAGAGTGTATTTCAAAATTAGGGTGCGAAGACTATCAAATTCGGCTCCCTTTGCAAGAAGATACAATGTTCTATTTATAAGTATTTTCGATACAACATTGACCCGCTAGAGACAGTATTGCTAACGTTGTGCCCTAGGCACGTATCACATATGGGAATTGTCGAAAGCATTGCAACGATAGGAACAAAGTTGCAACGCTGCTACCTTAACGCGCGTCTCTTCTATCGATCTGACGTTGCAACGCTAGTAAGCAGCATTGCACCACCCTCGCCATGGCCCTTCACGCTAATTTTCCTATCGAGATAGCGTTGCGACGCTGCAAGGCAGCGTTGTAACACTATCATCATAGCTCTTCTATGCTATAAAACAACAAGCATGGCGTTACAATGCTATGGATAGCGTTGCAACACCATCACCTCAGGTCTACTAGCTTGGATTGGTCCTTCTACTTCCAATTGATATTATTTTAAGCTCCAAAAAGCCTCGATTCGATCTCGAGTGATCCAAAATGTCTCCAATTGTCCTGTTTAAGCTCTTAACCTGAAATTCAATGATTAACACACCTAGAAGCTCTGAAATTAACATAAAACTAGTAGTAATTAAGCTTAAGGATAACACATTTTTTGTGCTTTCAAGGCTTAATTGGAGAAATTGAGAGAAATTAAATTGAATGTTATTCAATTTTAATTCCAAAATTATGCAGATGAGATTTGTATAATAAGGTATGTGATACCTTATATTATATGATATGAAAATATGATTTGCATATTATATAGTTGTGGTAAAGGGGTAAATTGGTGGAGATTTTAACTCCACCACATTGTTGGAGTTGTGCCCTAAAACTCGTAGTTTGTAACTTTGTTCTAATTATTGTAATAAACAGTTATTGTTCGTTATTTATAATATTGCCCTTATTTTCATCCTAAATCTAATAAACTAAACATCCAAGGTTCTAAAATATCTCTTGAACTAAATGTAATGTACATATAAAGGATCTCGGTTCGAGATACAACCTAAAGGGTCTATAGTAAGGGGATAAGGTTTGGGTACCTTACTCTTGTAATACTATGGATGTGGCTCACTCTATATATGATACAAACACTGTGATCCTAATGTGTTCGTGTAAATGACATGTGAGTGGGGATATCCTATGAAATGAGATTACATAAGTCCGGACCACGAAATAACACTAGATGTAACTCTGTTGGCTAGCTAGGTTTCTATTTCACTAGGATGACCTAGGCAACTTTTTCTCGATCTTGAGTAGGTTACGAACTCCTGTTTTCGAGGGATTATTGTATGACTAGTATAGGTGAGAGTGGCCAGATTCACCGACTGAATATGCCTACCTTCTTGGGGACAAGACCGAGTGAGCGGCTGGGGACTTAACTGAGCAAGATGGAATTCACCCATTCCCACCTACTAGGATAAGTAGATGAATGTTCCATTAAGTGGTGTCTCCGGGACTTGAACAAAGGGCCTGACCCTCTCATTGGCCTGCGACGGACTTCTGTTTGTTGGTAGGACCACAAACAAATTGTTCATTAGATGAGCACTGGTACTTAAGGTACAAGATGTAATCCAAGGGTAAAACGGTAATTTGAGCCAGCTGGTGTTTAGAACATTCATGAGGATTGACTTGCTTTTATTGGTTAATATCCGTGGACACATAAATATATCTGCAGTGACAAAAGTGCAACTGTGGGACTTTTGTGGAGTTTTCCTGCAGTTAACGAATGTTGATTAGGAGGTTAATGAGATTAACCGAATAATCTCGTATCGTTGGAGCTTTTGATCTGTAGGTCCATTAGGTCCACCTTCTAGCTCGTAAAGGGTTCTTAGGTCATTTGAGTTTGAAATGTTCAAATTAATTAGTGAATAAATTTAATATATATAGATACGTTATAATATAAAGTTTTTGAACTTTCTATTATAAATTTGTTGGGATAGATGTCCTAATCTTGTATAGTTTGTAAATTACTATTTGAAATTAATAAAGAGTTATTTATTTCATCATTTTGTGTCTCGCATTTCTTACAAACTTTGTCCAATAAACTAAGCTCCAGGGTCATTGAATATATGAAAGGACTAGAACTTGAACGGTGTGTAGTGGACACACAGGGAGGATCACGTTCGAGTCAATGACCCGAATGATCTACAGTATATGGATATGGTTGGAGACCTAATCCTGGATACGCTGTGGATGCAACCCGCTTTGTATTAAGATACAAACGAGGTGATCTGACTCGTTCATGTGGTTAACATGCGAGTGGGGGCATCCTGTACAATGAGATTGTACAAGACCGAATCGTGAATTATGAGACCTACTGATGTAACACTGTTAACAGTCTGGACTAATAACTTCGTAGATGACCATTAGTGACTGTTTGCTTAAAAGGGGTGTGTAAAATTATCAAGAAAACACTCCTAACTATGCAAGCATACACAATCTAAGCAGCAAGTGATAAGTATTTTAATCGTCTCCTCAGGGATTAGTTGTAGGAAATTTTACTAGATTGAGTTGAATTTAATGAGTAAATGGTAACCAACATAAATGAATGAGTATTGGAATTATAATTTAAAAGTAACAATTGAAATGCTAAAGTAATGCAGAAAGTGATTAGAAATAGTAAGGCGAATGAAAAACACACGTTTAACCAAAACAATGAAAAGGGGATAGGATTAGGGACGAAATTATGCTTCAAAGAATCTTAATGCTAGAGCTCAAAATCGCACTAAAGCTCAAAATGATATATCTCACGGAATCTTTCCGGACTTCCTCATGAATTAGGCACTTAAGTTCCATTAAACACCTTTAATTTTAGCTCCTCATCATTAACACTAGGTGAGTGACTATTCCTAGACTCCTCAATCACCTGAGAGAAATGAATCTCTTAATCAGAACTAGCGTCATGCCTTGAAATCGGTTTACTCTTCCCTTTTCCAAGTTGGAATAAACACTACTAAGATGAGATGGCCAAACAAATCTTAGTTAAACAATGAATTCACAAGGCACAAGAGAGAGGTTGCAGCAAATTACTCTTTCATCAAGAATACGTCCACATAAGTCTCCTAATCCTCACCCCAAGGGTGATTAGTTCATACTAATTAAGAAGAGCAATAAAACAGTAAATCTAGAGCTAAGCATACTGGAAAAATAGTCTTAGATACAAAACCGCAAGATAAAGGTAGGGGAGAATGAAGAATAAACAGATGGTGAGTTTTTTTCCAAGCCTTCCTCAGTCCACACCAACTTCTTTCCAGAAAAGGACGCTTCCCCAGACGGCTTGTTGTCCAATCGGCTTTTGTCTTCTTCCCAATCGGTTCTATTCCTTTTTCTCCTCCCCTTTTCACAGCCGAAAAAGAGAGCACTTTATATCCTATCCACCTCGAATTAAGGGCTGAATGGACAAGAAGGTAATGACACGACAACTCCTTATTGGCCCAACGCATCTGATATGGCGAGCCTCTCATCCAAATTCAATTAATGAATTCATCCCACGTGTGCAATTACATCTGATATCAGCATTGAGCTCCAGCAATCCTTATCTTTCAACCATTTCACTGCTACAGTAGCTCGAAGCAGGCCTTCCACACTGCTTAGCATCAACTACCCAAATTCCTGAAATTATGGTAAGAAAAGAATAACATTCCAGCAATTAGAAGTACTCCAATGATCTTGTGATAATTAAAGGTAATCTTAAGAACTAACGCACAAAGTACTTCATCCAGGGGTTAAAACAGTCAAGAATTCTCAAAATACTAAGGAATAATTGCAATAAAAGCTCAAGCTTAGCTCTCATTCTGAGAGCTAACAAACCCCCAAACTTAAATCATTACTCGTCCCTGAGTAATGCTTAAACATTCAAATCCCACCAAAAAGCAACAACCACTAGCTCAAGAGAATGATTCAGCAGTTCAATGATACGAATGGTTACCGATATAACAGTCCCATCTCTTTTTCTCTCCAAAGTGCATCAAAACTTAGCCCTTACAAAATTTGCCAAAATCCATTCTTTCAAATCAAAAGTAGCAAGCTTCACAAAACAGCCCTACAACTCAACTAGCACTTAATCCATCGTTGAATTCACTATGTACCCCATAAACTCACAAAAAGAAGAATAAGTTCTACTGCCCTCAGTTTTTCTTTCAACAAAGCATTTATTTTATATATATATATATATATATATATATATATATATATTTTGCAGCAAAGGGCTATCACTCCTAAGAATCCTAACAAGCTAACCTTATGCTTAAGTAGGCAAACATTCATTCCCTTAGGTTCTCCTAGCCAATAACCTATGCATAACTTCTCCTTAGTTCTTAGAATGGCCACATTGATGATGCAACTCACCTAAGCAACGAGAGCTTTATACTAGGCTTTAACTTCCCTCCTCTTTTCGTTTTTTTTTTTTTATCAGAACTTATTCACTAAGAAGTTAGAGAGAACCCTTCTTGTAGACAGAACCTTCGATTTAAGCACCAACATTTGTGATGAAGGCTACCTAACAACGAGCCCTGCTACTAAATTGGGTTGCCTAGGCATATTCATATCCCTTTATCACTGTTCAACTCAAAGGTGAGCATGGGTGTCATGTCCAACTCTGGTTTAATAGGCAACTAGGGTAGAGGAATAACTCTCAAACTTCATTCATTTTTTTTATTCTTTTTTTTTTTTATAGAGAAGAGGCACGAGTCATAAAGAGAAGAGGAATGCTCCTAGGAGTGATAACTTGTTATTACTAGGATGCCTTTCCCCCAAACTTAAATTGCTCATTGTCCCCAATGAGTAAAGAAGCAAGGGAAGGTACCCCCAAACTTAGTTATTTTTCTGGAAAGAAGAAAAGAAAACTGAAGGCAGTGAGCATCCATACTCTGTAATCTAAGTCTAAAGGAGCAAATTCTCAAGAATTGATAGCGGTCAAGCTAGGGGCACCATAAAGTGGCTACAGTTGTTTCAAAACAAAAGAAAGGGACGATGGCAACAGCTTAAACATCGTTAAACGTATCAGGAGTAAGGAAAAGAAGAGGGACACGTTAGGCAAACCATAGATTTCATTGAACGAAAATGGCGAGTGCACTAACAACTAGTGGTGACAAAAAAAAAAAAAGAACAAAGCAACCACAAGCAAGTACTCCTATGGCAGACAGATCATGCACGACACAATAGGCCAACTATCAACGAGACCACTACCATCTGAACAAAAGGGGCAGAACTTCCATGTTGGATCAATCTTCATCTCCAGGGATGTGATCTTGATCGTCTACTGCCTCATCTGCCACAGACGATGAGGGTGCTCAAGGATTTAAGACAGTCTCAGGGAAGGCAGGGAAATCAGCGTGGTGTGCAGGGAAGTTAGCTGTCAGTGCATCCTTGAAAGCAATGTCTCGAGCCTTAGCATAATGCCAATAAGCTAATTGATGTGCTCTGGAGTACTCCAATTGCTGCAGTATGGTCTCTTGTTGCTCAAGAAGTTTCGTGAGTCCCACAGCTAAACCACCCTTTCCCTTGTGGTCTCGGCGACGCAATCTCTCAATAGCAGCATTATCAAACATGGAAGAGTCAGTCAACTGTTGCTCAGAAGGATCAACATCAACACCTGCAATCAAACAAAGCTTAGTGATAGTGTTAGGGAAAAAGAGTTTGCCAGCAGTTTTCTTGGCATGTGTTTGAATTTCCTCCGCAATAATGCGTCCCACATCAATGCTCAGAAGCTTCAAGATTGCATAAGTCAGCAACATCCGTTCACTGGAGACAGTAGAATCATGGGTGGTTTGAAGTAGTCTGTTCTTGAGGAAGGAAAGCCACACATTCGCCTCATCCGTCAGGTAAGCTGCTTGAAAAGACCTCGTACCGGTGGTGGAGACCATCCAACGAGCACCTTTCAATCCTATCAGCCGCAGGGCTGCATTTAGATGAGTAGTGGAAGGATTCAACACCATCCTATTGTAGTTGGCCCGAGGGATGTCGGGTAGCTCATACATCTTGTTGATGGCTTCAGGAGACCAATCTACCGATATCCCACGAACAAGAACACGAAACTCACTTGTATCATCAAAGTTGGCGTAGAACTCTCGTACTAAAGAGCCAACGGCTGGTTCCGGTGGTTGACAGAAGAAAGACCACCCATTATTTATGATGTTTGCCTTAATAAAATGAGGGAGATCGGCGAAAGGAGTAGCAAAACCTCGTTCCAAAAAGAGCTCATTGGATTGTAATATGGCAAACCGCTTCGAGCCTGCTCGGTGATGAAACGTGGTGGAGTCTGAGGGGAGCGGACATGGGAAGGTTGTTCTTTCCTCTTGGAGGACTTCCTGCGAGGGGTGGAGTGGTTGGGCGATTCGACGGGTGGTCCCGCAACAATGCCCCCTTCCGCCAATTGAGGGGTAGGCTTCTCAGATGTGTGGGGTAAGGGAACAAACTCAGATGATTCGACTCAGTCTCTTTGAAGCTTTGGCGCCTCTTTTTTACTCTTTGCTTTGGTTTGCTTCGATGCCTTAGGTGGAGGAGGGGAGGTAGCAGAGCCGGAATAGGCTCTTCCCAGTCGTGGTCGTCGAGATCTTTTACAGGACTACTGCTTTAGCCCTCGTAACCTTAGCCTTCTTCGGAGCCATGGGAATGAGATACTGGCAGCAACGTCGAGTACAAAAGCTAAAGCATGCAAGGTGCTTCTTGGGCAGATGAAGAATGCTTCATAAGCTGGGCAATTTATAGACTCCAACCCTCGAACCAGGCGCTACGTGTCGCAATCAACCACATCAACCCAAATCTCGTAATTTGGAGTGTAGCCAACTGCCGACAGGCTTCATTTATTATGGAGGAGACAAGTTTGATACATTCAGATTCTTTTCCCTTTTTGTCAGTGCTGTTACTGTCACAATAAAAGCTCCAGTAAAGGGAATACGTTCCAGCCACTACCTACAGCTGTCGCGCATTGAGTCCTAACGCTGGGGGTGGTAGGAAATGACACCTAAGGAACCTGCTAAAGTAGAGCTGAAAAAGACAAGTGAAATCAATTAAAAAGTACTGCATGAATTAAAACGACAAAGAAACTATTCGAAAACTAAAGAAATGAGAGAAAGGCAGAGTTTAGAATTGCACTTCCAATTATTAACACTTGCTGAAAAGCATGATTAAGTATCAATTAGCCTCTGGGAGGCTATACTCCTTTGGAATTCTTCCCCCCAGTAATGCTTCAATCGCTGACCATTAACCTTGAAGTCTCGTCCGTTCCTTTCATCCCTAAGCATCACAACCCCATGGGGGAACACTTCCATGATAGTAAAGGGACCAGACCACTTGGATTTCAATTTACCAGGAAACAACTTCAACCGGGAGTTAAACAACAACACTTTCTGTCCTTTTTCGAAATGTTTGCGCACAATTTTTCTATCGTGCCACAGCTTAACCTTCTCCTTGTAAAATTTAGCATTTTCATAGGAGAATAACCTGAGCTCGTCCAATTCATTAAGTTGAAGCATCCTGAAAGCTCCAGCTGCGGATTGATCCAGATTATGTTCCTTCAGGGCCCAAAATGCTTTGTGCTCAAGCTCAAGAGGTAAGTGGCAGGCCTTTCCATAAACTAACCTATAAGGAGACATGCCCAAGGGAGTTTTAAAAGCTGCCCTGTAGGCCCACAAAGAATCCTCGAGCCGAAGGGACCAATCCTTCCTGTTGGGATTTACTACTTTTTCCAAAATCTTCTTGATTTCCCTATTAGATATTTCAAACTTGTCCATTGGCTCATGGGTGATATGGAGTTGAGATCTTGTGTTTGACATTATATTTACTTAAGAGTACAGTCATGGCCTTATTCACAAAATGAGAGCCTTCATCACTAATTAAGGCTTGAGGAGTTCCAAACCTGGTGAAGATATGTTTATGTAAGAACCGCATAACTGTCTTGGCATCGTTCACGGGGCAGGCTATTGCTTCAATCCATTTGGAGACATAGTCTACAGCCACCAAAATATATAAATGTCCATTAGAAGGTGGAAAAGGGCCCATGAAATCAATGCCCCAAACATCGAATAGCTCAACTTCCAAAGTATAGGAGAGGGGTAGTTCATCCCTCTTTCCTATGTTACCTCTTCTTTGACACCTATCGCAAGCCTTACTAAACAAATGTGCGTCCTTAAATATGGAAGGCCAATAGTAACCAGATTGAAAAAACCTTAGCGGCTGTCCGTTGGCCACCAAAGTGTCCTCCATAGGGTGAAGTGTGGCAATGCTGTAAAATGGAAGTAAATTCAGCTTCAGAAACACATCTTCTCAACAATCCATCAGCACATTGTTTATAAAGGTAAGGCTCATCCCAAAAATAAGTCCTAGCATCATGAAAGAACTATTTCAATGATTGCACCGATCTGTCTAAAGGTAGGATGCCACTGGCTGCATAGTTAGCAAAATCTGCAAACCAAGGGGTTCCACATTCGTTCACTTGAGCTACTGTCAGCAGTTGTTCATCGGGGAACTCATCTCTAATCTCAGATTATAACGACAGTGATGGTGTTGGTGTCAATCTAGAGAGATGATCTGCTACTTGGTTCTCAGAGCCCTTCCTGTCAATTACAATAATATCAAATTCTTGAAGCAACAACACCCATCGCACCAACCTAGGCTTGGCCTCTTTCTTTGCCAATAAATATTTTATGGCTGCATGATCTGTAAAAACAGTGACACTAGAACCCACCAAATAAGCTCTAAATTTTTCCAATGCAAAAATTACTGCCAACAATTCTTTCTCTGTAGTGGTGTAGTTTAATTGAGTTTCATTGAGAGTTCTGCTAGCATAAAACACAGGATGAAGAAGCTTCTCGTAATTCTGCCCTAGCATGGCTCCTACTGCATAGTCGCTTGCATCAGTCATGACTGCAAAAGGTAAGTCCCAATTGGGTCCCTTCATAATAGGGGTTGTAACCAAAGCTCTCTTCAAAGTTATAAACGCAGTCAAACATGCAGAGTCAAACTCAAAAGGTCTGTTGGCTTCCAAAAGAGCACACAGGGGCTTAGAGATCTTGGAAAAATCCTTGATAAACCTCCTATAGAAGCCAACATGTCCTAAGAAACTCCTGATTCCCTTCACTGATGATGGGGGCTCTAGTTTTTCAATGATCTCCACTTTCGCTCTATCCACCTCAATACCCTTTCTTGAAACCTTGTGGCCTAAAACGATGCCTTCCTTCACCATGAATTGACACTTTTCCCAATTCAAAACCAAATTGGCCTCTTCACACCTTGTCAACACCTTCCTTAGATTGTCCAAGCAACTCTCGAAGGATTCACCAAAAACTGAAAAATCATCCATGAGCACCTCCATGACATCCTCCACTAAATCAGCAAAAATAGCCATCATACACCTCTGAAAGGTTGCAGGGGCATTGCACAGGCCAAATGGCATTCTCCTGAAGGCAAAGGTTCCATAAGGACAGGTAAATGTGGTTTTTTCTTGATCTTGAGGGGCTATTGTTATTTGATTGTAACCATTGTAACCATCCAAAAAACAGTAGTAAGCCTTGCCAGCTAACCTATCTAACAATTGGTCAATGAAGGGTAGAGGGAAATGATCCTTACAGGTGACCTTATTAAGTTTCCTGTAGTCCATGCAGACTCTCCATCCAGTCACTGTCCGAGTAGGGATCAGTTCATTTGCCTCATTAGTCACAACTGTCATTCCCCCTTTTTTCGGCACACATTGCACAGGGCTCACCCAACTACTATCGGCTATAGGGTATATGATTCCTGCATCTAACCACTTAATCACTTCCTTCTTGACAACTTCCTTCATGGTTGGATTAAGCCTTCTCTGTTGCTCAATGGATTTGAAGTTTCCATCCTCCAAATTTATTTTGTGCATGCAGAAGGAGGGACTTATACCTTTAATGTCAGCTAACGTCCACCCAATAGCCTTCTTATTCTGTCTCAATAGTTTAAGCAGCAGTTCCTCATCCCTAGGCGTTAAACCAGCTGAAACAATTATGGGAAGAGTTTGACATTCTCCAAGGAAAGCATATTTTAAGTGCATTGGCAACTGTTTTAAATTCAACATAGGTGGTATCTCAATGGATGGTAGCATAGGCGGTGTTTTTCGCTCACTCATTTCTAGGGACTCAAAAACCTTTGCGCAATTGTTTAATTCTGCGACAGCCTCACTTAGCTCACAGGCATTCAGTTCCTCACCAGAAACACCCCAAACCACGATTGTGATGCTCAGCAATTCTGTTCGATGGATTCATCAACAATCTCTGCTGCGGCAGATGTTAAGAACAAAGCGCTTTTCCATGTCTCATCCGGTGTTTCATTGTATCATAGATGCTGAACTCAATCTTTTGGTCATTCATTTTCAGAGTGATTGTTCCTTCATAGACATCCACAACTGTCCTTCCAGTCTTGAGAAAAGGTCTTCCTAGGATGATAGGCAGCTCACTATCTGCCTCGTAGTCTAGAATAATGAAATCAGCAGGGAATATGAATTTACCCACTTGAACCAAAATATCCTCAATCTTACCTTCAGGGTGAGTAATGGATCTATCCGCAAGCTGCATTGTGACAGTAGTGGGTCGAGCTTCACCTATGCCAAATTTCTTGTAAACCGATAATGGCATTAGGTTTATGCTTGCACCTAAGTCACAAAGAACCCTTCCTAGCTGTTTTCCTCCTATGGACACTAGTATAGTGAAGGCACCTGGGTCCTTCTCCTTACTAGGAATCCTTCTTCTTAGCATAGCGCTACATTCTTCATTCAGAGACACTACTTTGAACTCCTCAAATCTCTCCCTTTTAGATAGGACGTCCTTAAGAAACTTCATGTAGTTTGGCATTTGTTTTAGAGCATCAACCAAAGGGATGTTGATATGAATTTCCTTAAGAATATCCATGAATTTCTCAAAATGGACTTCATTTTTTTTCTTTTTCTTCAACCTCTGCGGAAAAGGTGGAGGAGGTGGTACAAACTCGGGTGTGACAGGAAGTATACCACCAGATGAAATTGCAGGTTGTATTCTTGGTAATTCCTCAACTTCCTCATCTTCTACGTCATCAGGTTTCTTTAGTGTTTCCTTTCTTTCTTCGAATTGCACTGCTACTTCCTTCCCCTTATGGTTGTTCTTTGCATTCTCTCTACGGCTTAGCTAAAGGTTTTCCACTCCTTAACTCTATAGCTTGCACTTGTTTCTTCCCTTCCCTTTTTGGAAGTTCAGTATCTGCAGGAAGCTTACCTTGAGGCCTAGATCTTATCTCATTAGCAAGTTGCCCCACTTGCACTTCGAGGTTTCTCATCGAAGCTTGCTGACTTTGAATAACGGCCTGCTGTCCTTGAATGACAGCATCATTATTAGCCATATATTCCTTCAACAGACTTTCAAGAGAAGTACCTGGAATATGCTACGGGGCGGTTACAGCCCTTTGATGCTGGAGCATTGGTTGTTGATTTCCATAGGCCTGCTGATTCTGATGCCCAAAACCCGGTGGATAACTTACCTTTTGCTGTACTTGAGGGGCTTGAGAATTACTTCCCTGACCTCCCCAAGCAAAGTTAGGGTGATTCCGCCAGCCTTGGTTATAAGTATTAGAATAGGGATTGCTCCTTTGAGTACCTTGGTTCCCAAGATAGTATCTCGAGGTCAAGTTACTAGGACAACATTCAAATGTATGTCCTTCGCCACAATAAACACATGACTCAGAACTTACTATTTGGTTTACCATAGCTGCATTCTGAACGTTAGGGGAAACTTGAGTTGCATTTCCAACAGTTAGGTTTTTCAGCATATTGGCCATTGATGTCATTTGTGCATTTATAGCGGTTAAAGCATCTAATTCCAACATGCCTCTAACCTTTTACCTTGAGAGCTCCTTGAATCATTTTCACCGACGGTTGTTTGAGGATATTCTCTCCAGTATCTCAAATGCTTCATTATAGGTTCTTGATAAAAGAGCCCCATTTGCAAAAAGCATCCACAACTTGTTTAGTGGTTGTATTCAAGCCATTGTAAAATATCTCCATTTGAATACAATGAGGAGTCCATGATGAGGACATTTCCTAAGCAAATCCTTAAATCTCTCCTGTGCTTCGCTCAAGGATTCATCATCCATCTCTTGGAAAGCCACAATTTCATTCCTAAACTTAACATTCCTAGTTGGCGGAAATACTTAATGAGGAATTTTTCAAAGAAGTGTGTTCCAAGAGTCACCGCTCCAGGAGGAAGTGTATTCAACCATGTCTTGGCCGCATCTCTAAGGGAGTAAGGGAACAAACTCAACCTTAGAGCATCCTTGGGCACTCCTGGCAGTTTAAAAGAATCACTAACCCCTAGGAAGGATTTTAAATGCAAGTGAGGATCTTCAGATGATAGTCCATGAAACTGTCCTATGGTTTGGAGCGTTTGGAACATGACAGGTTTAAGCTCAAACGTTGGGGCTTGGATTTCCAGCCTAATGATCCCAGGATTTAGCTCTTCAACCAAGGGATTGGCATAGGTTCTAATGGCTCTCTCCCTGTCATCTGCTAAAACAATAACATTGGCAGGGACCATAGCTTGGGGTTCAACTAGAGGTGGTCTAAAGCCTTCTTGGCCGTGTGGTTGGTTTCCAAGGTTAACTTGAGGATTATTAGGATCTACAGGACCTCCACGAAAATCTGCCATTTTTTCCTTTTGAATCCTCCTTCTTCTATGAAATGTTCTCTCAGGTTCAGGATCTAGGAAAAATTCTAAACCTGGAAAATCATTCATACACAATTACGACACCTGAAAAACAAAGAACACCTTAGTTAGACCTTTCATTCAGCTCAAAAATCACTAAAAACAACTCAACACAGTAAAAATCAAACTAATCCCCGGCAACGACGCCAAAAACTTGTTTGCTTAAAAGGGGTGTGTAAAATTATCAAGAAAACACTCCTAACTGTGCAAGCATACACAATCTAAGCAGCAAGTGATAAGTATTTTAATCGTCTCCTCAGGGATTAGTTGCAGGAAATTTTACTAGATTGAGTTGAATTTAATGAGTAAATGGTAACCAACATAAATGAATGAGTATTGGAATTAGAATTTAAAAGTAACAATTGAAATGCTAAAGTAATGCAGAAAGTGATTAGAAATAGTAAGGCAGCAGCAAACACACGTTTAACCAAAACAGTAAAAGGGGATAGGATTAGGGACGAAATTATGCTTCAGCAATCTTAATGTTAGAGCTCAAAGCTGCACCACTGCACCAAAGCTCAAAACAGTATATCTCAAGGAATCTTTCCAGACTTCCTCGCGAATTAGGCACTTAATTTCCATTAAACACATTTAATTTTAGCTCCTACTCTTAACACTAGGTGAGTGACTATTCCTAGACTCCTCAATCACCTGAGAGAAATGAATCTCTTAATTAGAACTAGCGTCATGCCTTGAAATCGGTTTACTCTTCCCTTTTCCAAGTTGGAATAAACGCTACTAAGATGAGATGGCCAAACAAATCTTAGTTAAACAATGAATTCACAAGGCACAAGAGAGAGGTTGCAGCAAATTACTCTTTCATCAAGAATACGTCCACATAAGTCTCCTAATACTCACCCCAAGGGTGATTAGTTCATACTAATTAAGAAGAGCAATAAAACAGTAAATCTAGAGCTAAGCATACTGGAAAAATAGTCTTAGATACAAAACCGCAAGATAAAGGTAGGGGAGAATGAAGAATAAACAGATGGTGAGTTTTTTTCCAAGCCTTCCTCACCCCACACCAACTTCTTTCCGAAAAAGGACGCTTCCCCAGACGGCTTGTTGTCCAATCGGCTTTTGTCTTCTTCCCAATCGGTTCTATTCCTTTTTCTCCTCCCCTTTTCACAGCCGAAAAAGAGAGCACTTTATATCCTATCCACCTCGAATTAAGGTCTGAATGGACAAGAAGGTAATGACACGACAACTTCTTATTGGCCCAACGATCGATATGGCGGCTTTCATGTCGGCTTCAATTAATGAATTACATCCCACGTGTGCAATTACATCCGATATCGACATTGAGCTCCAAAGAATCCTTATCCTTCACCATTTCATCACTGCTACAGACTCAAGCGAGTCTTCCACACTGCATAGCATCAACTACCCAAATTCCTGAAATTATGGTAAGAAAAGAATAACATTCCAGCAATTAGAAGTACTCCAATGATCTTGTGATAATTAAAGGTAATCTCAAAAACTAACGCACAAAGTACTTCATCCAGGGGTTAAAACAATCAAGAATTCTCAAAATACTAAGGAATAATTGCAATAAAAGCTCAAGCTTAGCTCTCATTCTGAGAGCTAACAGTGACTCGACTTGAATCTTGAGCGTGTTACGGACTCCTGTCAGCGGGGGTCTGTCGTTTGACTAGTATGGGTGAGGGTTGTCACAGTTACTCGCCCAATATGCCTATTTTCTCAGAGACAGGACCAAGTAGGGAGCTGAGAACTTAACTACGCGAGATGGAATCACTTGTTCCCGCTTTTAGGGAAACTAGAGGTGTTGTTCCCTTAAGTGTTGTCTCCAGGGCTTGGACAACGGGCACCCACCTTCTCACAGGCCCGATAAGGTTGTTGTGTATGGATGGACCATTACAACATTGTTGTTCATTAGAGGAGCAGTGGGGACTTAAGGAATAAGAAGTAGACACAGGGCTAATAAACTATAGGTTAGCCTAATTGTTGAATTAGGCTAACTTGGAGAAATTAGATTGAGAGAAATTAAATTGAAAGTGATTCAATTTAAAAATCCACAATTATACAAATGTGATTTGTAAAATTGAGATATGAGATATCTTATAATATGTGGTTATGCAAATATGATTTGCATAGCCTATGGTTGTGGTTAAATCGTAAACAGGTGGAGATTTCAACTCCTCCTATCACCATTATATAAACCCCTTTGCAAGAATGGTTCATGAGGGCATTGCTCATTTTTGGAATTCTCACCAAAAGAAGAAACTTTCTTCTCTATCAAATTCTTTCTCAATTTCTCCTCCAAAAAATCAAAAGAAGGATCCCACAGTTCTCATTCTCCCTAAAGTAGAACAACCTTGTAACCAAGTGGAGGTGTCTGGTTGTTGTTCGTGTGAGGAGATCGAGGTCGTAGAGAACGAGGAAAGCACGAAGAGTTCGTGAAAGAATGAAGAAATCTTTAAGACGGTCTTCAACAAGTAAGTACTTGTTTACTTGTTGTTTTCCTTCTAGAAATTGCATGTTTAACCTTAACTATGTGATTGTTTAGTTTTAACGAAATCGAGTTGCATAATGATACCTCGATGATTCGATCATCTTCCACTGCGCGGGGATTCTAATTCCCTTCAATTGGTGTCAGAGCAAGGTTGTTGCCTTCTTGTTGTGCACTTAATTTTGTTAAATTTAGGTGGGTATTTGCTTCGATTTATGAGATAAATTGTGGTTTGCGAAAAATGGACGTTTTCAGTTTCGGCATTTGTTTTAGATTTACATTTAAAGTTGATTCGATCAATGTAAGGGCTTTTGTTTTGGACAATTTTTAATGTAAATCGAGTCTGTAAGTCCGTGTCGATCGTGGCATGAGATGTTGTGAAGAAATCGGAGCGAAAATGGACAAGAACCAACGAAGAACAATAAGAGGAGCTTGCTATTTTGTCGACAGCGTTGAGACGTTGTTCATCGGCTTTTTAACATTACAATCGCGGGCGGAGGCTTGGCTGCAGTGCAGCAAGGCGTGGAGCACGCGGGGCGTGACGCCGACGGGCCAGCTGCGCGCAACGCCGCATGCATGCGTTGAGAACGATTCTGACGAGCGTGTGCGAAAGTTATGGGGCATGGAGTCGTGGGCAGTTTTTTGAATGTGATTTATTTATTTATTTTTTAAAATGTATTTATATTTAATTTATTTTATTAAATAATATTAATATAAATGTTATATAAATGTTATTTAATTAAATGAATGCCTCTAAGTGCCAAAATCGATCCATTTTTGCTATTTAATTATTTTATGCATGTGATGTATGGTTTAATTAAATTCTTTGTGCATAGTGTATGTCTTATAGATTTAAAATCTCACCTTAGGTTAAACATTTCATGCACCATTATATTATAAGTGTTATAATATATAGTTTGCATGATAAGTTATATTATAAGTGTTATAATATAATTAAAATGCATGTTTTAATTTAATTAAATATAAGTGTTATATTTTTAGATTAAAGTATGCTCATGCATTTTAATTTCTTGTGATGAATATTTATGTTATAGTATAGTTATTCATGTGATGAATGATAAAACACTATAACATAGAATTACATGCAACCTAAATTAATTATTAGTTTTAAAGTTTTTAGAACTTGAATAATTAGACTTAGGTTTTCTAGTTCTAATGAGATTAGAATTAGGAAATCAAAATGTAATCTTTGAATGGTGTCTGATTAGTAACTCTGTCTAAGGAAGGTTTTGTCTAAGGCTGGAGTATTTAAGTTGACGCTTGCGGAACACCCCTACCTGGAAACCCACCTGGGAGTGAATTTGGTCAGGAGATTCTTAGATTATATTTTCGTGAGTGACATTAATTAAAAGTTGATTAATTTACTCACATAAACCTAAGTAATAACGTGATTATAAACTTAGGCCTAAATACCATATAAGACTTATATTGGTAGACTTAGGTAAATTTTAGCCAGTTTATCTAGGTCAATCCCCAAAAATATAAAGTGCTGATTGGGAGGAAATAAAGTGTATAAGATACATTTGATTTTTCGATCACATATCTCCGTTAAAGTTCGCATCGTGAGATCCATACTCAGCCTCGTGCTGCAAATGAGAGTGTCCCTCTTCGGATCATATTTGTATGGGTCAATATCATAGTGGATAGAGAGTACTTATAGTGAGTGGGAGCGGGACCTGTGAAAACAGGACCCTTGGTCTCTTCTTTTGATTCACACTATGAGACCCCTATGATCCGCCTGCTAGTTTGGCCTGGACTAGGCAATCCCTTCGGAGGGCCTTGATCATGGGAGTCGGAACACCGTGAATTCCTAAAGAGATACAGTTCCCTTGTTGGTTTTTCTTCCTAGTTCACCCTTCGGTGGTTATTGTTTGGACGGATACTTGGAAACTTAAAGATTGAGGGTGACACTCATGGGATTCGTTAAGTGTTAATGAATTCGACCAAATAATGGTAACTGGACGCCTAATGGAATAAAAGTTATTCTGGGATTAGGGTGTCGAGAAAGTCTCGTCTTAGAGTAGGAGTGTTTCTGTTCACCCTTCGGTGGCGTTCATTCTAAACCTTTAGGATATCATTGCAAATTTTAAATGACCTAGGGATCATAGGATTAATTTTTGCTAAAACTTGATTGGACTTAAAAGTTTTTTGCGAGACTGACACAAAATTTGAATTTGATTTTTTCAGCAAAAAAATATCTAGCTCAATTATCGCTTATGCTTCGGATAAGTTAGTGGGAGATAACTTCCAAACGTGGAAGAATAATATTAACATGATTCTTGTAACTGACAACCTAAAGTTCGTGCTTACTGAGGAGTGTTCTCAGTTGCCGAGCTCGACTGCATCACGAAGTGTTCGTGATGCATACGATCGATGGATCAGGGCCAAGGTCTATATCATTGCCAGCTTTTTTGAAGTCTTAGCAAAGAAGCACGAGTTGATGATCACCGCTAAGGAGATCATGGAGTCGCTGCAAGACATGTTTGAACAATAGTCCTTTCAGGTCAAGCATGATTTACTCAAACACGTCTTCAACGCCCGAATGAAAGAAGGGACGTTTGTCCGTGAACATGTTCTGGACATGATGACCCACTTTAATTTGGCGGAGATGAACGAGGCTTCGATCGATGAGTCGAGCAAGGTCAGCTTTATCTTGGAGAGACTTCCGAAGAGTTTTCTCCAGTTTCGTAGCAACGCTGTTATGAACAAGATAAGCTACACTCTGACCACCCTTCTGAACGAGCAACAGAACTTCCAGTACTTAATGAGTATTAGGACACCAGAAGCTGAGGCAAATGTTGCCTACAGATCATATCACAGAGGTTTGATCTCTGGGACCAAATATGTTGCTTCTTCTCGTCCGAAAGGGAAGAACAAGATGAAGAAGGGTAAAGTTGACCGAGCTGCCGCCCAAAAGGGCAAGAAGGTCAAGGAAGTTGCAGAGAAAGGAAAGTGTTTTTACTGTAATGGGGATGACCACTGGAAGAGAAACTGTCCAAGTTCCTTGCCGACAGAAAGAATCAAGGTAAATGTGATTTACTAGTAAATGAAACATGTTTAGCGGAGAGTAGTGACTCTGCCTGGATATTGGATTCGTGCGCCACTAATCACGATTGTTCTTATTTTTAGGAAATCGATTCCTGGCAGCAGCTGCGAGGGGGTGAGGTGACTCTACGGGTTCGATCCGGAAAGATAGTCTCTGTTGCAGCAATCGGCAAAGTGAAGCTCTTCTTTGGCAGGAATTACATTTTGTTAGACAATATGTATATAGTTTCAGGGTTTACTAGAAACCTCGTTTCTATTTCCTGTCTTTTACAACAATGTATATCCATTTCGTTTAATGACAATAAAGCATTTATTTCCAGAAATGGTAACTTGATTTATGCTGCTTCACTTAAGTCAAATTTGTATATTTTAAAACCTAATTCGGTCAAAAGCATTTTGAACACTGAATTATTTAAAACCTCAGAAACACGAACTAAAAGAGTTAAAGTTTCTCCGAAAGAAAATGCTGATCTTTGGCATCTAAAGTTAGACCACATTAATCTTAGTAGGATTGAGAGATTAGTGAAGAGTGAACTTCTAAATGAGTTGGAAGAAAACTCTTTATCGGTGTGTGAGTCATGCCTCGAAGGTAAAATGGCCAAACGTCCTTTTAGTGGAAAAAAAATATAGAGCCAAGGAGCCCATTGAGCTTATACATTCATGCCCACCTTTGGTCCGATGAGTGTTATAGCACGAGGTGGTTACGAATACTTCGTATCTTTCATAGATGACTATTTGAGTTATGGGTATATTTACCTAATGCATAAGAAATCTAAAACTCTTGAAAAGTTCAAAGAGTACAAGACTGAGGTTGAGAAACTGTTAGGTAAAACCATAAAAACACTTCGATCGGATCGAGGTGGAGAGTATATGAACACTCCAAGACTATATGATAGAACACGGAATTACGTCCCAACTCTCAGCACCTGGTAAGCCACAACAGAATGGCATATTGGAGAGGAGAAACAGAACCCTATTGGACATGGTTCGGTCGATGATGAGCTATGCTCGTCTCCCTGATTATTTTTGGGGTTACGCAGTGGAGACTATGGTCTACATTTTGAACAATGTTCCGTCGAAGAGTGTTTGTGAAGCACCTTTTAAACTCTGCAATGGACGTAAAGGTAGTTTACACCATTTAAGGATTTGGGGATGCCCGACCCACGTGTTGGTGTCAAACCAAAAGAAGTTGGAACCTCGTTCAAAATTATGCCTTTTCATAGGCTACCCAAAAGAGACTAGGGAAATAGGGTGCTTGTGTCTATTTTACGATCCTAAGGAAAATAGGATGCTTGTGTCGACAAACGTCACTTTCCTTGAGGAAGACCACATCAGGGATCACTTACCAAGGAGCAAAATTGTGTTGAATGAAATAGACAGTACATCAGCAAGAGTTTCTGATGGAGCTAGTACAACAATAAGCGTTGTTGATCCTAGCACGTCAAGTCAAGTTCGTTCCCAAGAGTTGGGAATGCCTCGACATAGTGGGAGGGTTATGAGACAGCCTGAACGTTACATGGGTTTAGCTGAAACCCAAGTCGTCACCCCTGATGATGACTGCGATGATCCATTGACCTATGATCCGGAAATGACTGATGTTGACAAGGACGAATGGATTAAAGCTATGGACCACGAAATGGAGTCTATGTACTTTAATTCTGTCTCGGAAGGTGCATACCTTCAAAGCATGACTAGTGGCAAAGGGTTTTACCCAGGTCGAAGGGGTTGATGATGAGGAAACTTTTTCACCTGTTGCCATGGTAAAGTCGATCAGGATCGTTCTGGCCATCGTCGCGTATTATGACTACGAGGTATGGCAGATAAATGTCAAGACCGCCTTTCTGAATGGCAACCTTGATAAAACCATCTACATGGACCAGCCCAAAGGGTTCATAACCGAAGACCAAGAGAAAAAAGTTTGTCGGCTTCATAGGTCCATTTATGGACTGAAAAAGCCTCGAGGTCTTAGGCGATCAAATCTTATGGCTTTGATCAGAATGTTCACGAGCCTTGTCTCTACAAGCAAATCGTCGACAAAACTATCGCATTTCTAATATTGTACGTGGATGATATCCTTCTCATTGGGAATGAGGTAGGATTTCTTACTGACGTAAAAAAATGGTTGGCTTCACAATTCCAAATGAGAGATTTATGAGAAACTTAGTATGTTCTAGGTATCTAGAGAGTCCAGAACCGGAAGAACAGACGTTGGCCATGTCTCAAGCATCTTATAATGACAATATAAGATGCAAAACTCCAAGAAGGGCTTGCTCCTTTTCGGCACGGGGTTCACCTGTCCAAGGATCAATGTCCTAAGACTCCTCAGGAGGTTGAGGATATGAGACAGATCCCCTATGCTTCAACTGTAGGGAGCCTCATGTATGCCATGTCGGGTACTAGGCCCGACATCTGTTATGCAGTAGGCATTGTCAGTAGGTATCAATCCAATCTAGGATTAGATCACTTGACCGTCGTAAAGGCAATCCTCAAGTATCTTAGGAGAACGAGGAACTACAACTTAGTGTGTGGCGGTTGGGATTTGATCCTTACGGGATACACGAATTCTGACTTTCAAACCGATAAGGATTCTAGAAAATACACTTCGGGGTCAACCTTCATTCTGAATGGAAGAGTTGTAGTATGGCAAAGCATCAAGTAGGGATGCATCGCCGCTTCCATAGTACGTTACGGCTTGTGAAGCTGCAAAGGAAGTTGTTTGGCTTAGGAAGTTCATGACAGATTTGGAAGTTGTTCCAAATATGAACTTGTCAATCACACTGTTTTGTGACAACAGTGGTGCTATAGCCAACTCAAGAGAGCCTCGGAGCCATAAGAGAGACAAACACATTGAGCAGATGTATCACCTGATACAGGAGATTGTGCACCGTGGCGTTGTGACAGTCACGCAGATAACGTCGGAGCACAACATTTTTGATCTATTTACAAAGCCCCTACGCTAAGGTGTTTGAGGGTCACCTAGAGAGTCTAGGTCTTCGAGTACTTTCGGACTAGGGCTAGTGGGAGATATGTAAACGGGTATTCAATGCCCTAGTTTATTGTATTACTTCATTGTTATTTATGTACATTTCAGAAATGTATTTGCGCCACTATCTTAGTTCAAGTGGGAGTTTGTTGGGATGTTTGTCCTAATCTCGTATAGTTTGTAAATTACTATTTGAAATTAATAAAAAGTTATTTATTCCATCATTTTGTGTCTCGCATTTCTTACAAACTTTTTCCAATAAACTAAGCTCTAGGGTCATTGAATATATGAGAGAACTAGAACTTGAACGGTGTGTATTGGACACACAGGGAGGATCACGTTCGAGTTAATGACCCGAATGGTCTACAGTATATGGATAGGGTTGGAGACCTAATCCTCGATATGTTGTGAATGCGGCCCGCTTTGTATTAAGATACAAACGAGGTGATCTGACTCGTTCACGTGGTTGACATGAGAGTGAGGGCATCCTGTACAATGTGATTGTACAAGACCGGACCGTGAATTATTAGACCTACTGATGTAACACCGTTAACAGTATGGATTAATAACTTCGTAGATGACCATTAGTGACTCGATCTGAATCTTGAGCGTGTTACAAACTCCTGTATGCGGGGGTCTGTCCTTTGACTAGTACAGGTTTGGGTGGCACAGTTGCTCGCCCAATATGCCTATCTTCCCAGGGACAGGACCAAGTCCTGGGAACTTAACTACGCGAGATGGAATTCACTATTTCCTGCCTTTAGGGAAAGTAGAGGGGTTGTTCCCTTAACTGTTGTCTCCTGGGCTTGGAAAACGGGCGCCCACCTTCTCAGTGGCCCGAGAAGGTTGGTGTGTATGGTTGGTCCATTACAACATTGTTGTTCATTAGAGGAGCAGTGGGGACTTAAGGAACAAGAAGTAGACACAGCGGTACAACGGTAATTTGACCCAGCAGTGTCTACAAAAAACCTCTGAAGGGTCGACTCATGGGCATTGGTTTTATTAGTGGACACTACTTCTCTTACACTGACGGGAGTGGAACTACGGGCTTTAGTGGAGTGTTACCTTAGCTAATGAATGTTGATTAACCATGTCAAAGAGTTTGACAGGTTAATCTCGGATCATTGGAGCTCGTCACTGTAGGTCCATTAGGTCCCTGAGTTGGCTCAAACTTGATTAATAGAAGGTTTACAATTTTGGTGTGAATTTTAAGTGTTCAAGTTCACTAAAGGGCAATTATGTCATTTATATGAGATATGAATGATATATTATATAGTTTAATGTGAATGAGATTCATAATAAACTACATGTTAGCCTAATTGTTGAATTAGGTCTAACTTGGAGAAATTAGATTGAGAGAAATTAAATTGAAAGTGATTCAATTTAAAAATCAACAATTATACAAATGTGATTTGTAAAATTGAGATATAAGATATCTTATAATATGTGGTTATGCAAATATGATTTGCATAATTTATGGTTGTGGTTAAATGGTAAATAGGTGGAGATTTCAACTCCACCTATCACCATTATATAAACCCCTTTGCTCATTTTTGGAATTCTCACCAAAAGAAGCAACTTTCTTCTATCTAGAATTCTTTCTCAATTTCTCCTCCCAAAAACCAAAAGAAGGATCCCACAATCCTCATTCTTCCTAAAGTAGAACAACCTTGTAACCAAGTGGAGGTGTTCGATCGTTGTTCGTGTGAGGAGATCGAGGTCGTTGAGAACGAGGAAAGCACGAAGAGTTCGTGAAAGAATGAAGGAATCTTGAAGACGGTCTTCAACAAGTAAGTACTACTTTATACTTGTTGTTTTCCTTCTAGAAATTTCATGTTTAGCCTTAACTGTGTGATAGTTTAGTTTTAACGAAATCGAGTTGCATAATGATACCTCGACGATTCAATCGTCTTTCGCTTCGTGGGGATTCTCATTCCCTTCAAAATTTAATGTGAATATGATTCATATTAAATTTTACGAGAGAATTAAATATTTCAAAAAGTTCAATTATCAATTTAAATGTTAATGTTATTCATATTTGAAAACTATAGGTTATAATTTAATATGCAGAAGATGTACATTTAAACTATAGGTTAGAGGGAAAATTGATTAAATGCGATTTAATCTAAATTAAATATATGATAATTTAATTTAATTTAATTTAATGTGATTTAATTGATTTATTAATAATTAATCTGATTTATTGTTAATTAAAAATAAGAAAAAAGGAACGTGTCAGGAGGACACGTTCCCCATGTCTCCTAACTCCCCATTGATAGAGAGTGGGAGTTTCCCTCTAGATGTGCAATAAAATCTCGATGGAGAGAAATGGTAAAGGATGATCGATCATTCTTGTAATTGGGTGAATTGCAAAAGAAAAATTATCTCTCTCTAATTCCCTTCCTTTGATCAACTATTGATTCCTTCCCACCAAGGATAGATCTAGGAACTCAGAGTATAGGAGGTTCTCTTTATGGTAGTGTCCTGTTGAAAGAACAGAGGAGAAGAATTTTGCTGTGTTGCTGCAAATTTTGGAGGAGCAAGGAGTTGTTGCTGTTTAGAAACCACAAAGGTAATTTCGAATTTCCTTTAGTTTAGTTATTTTACACAACATGTTTGCATGTTTAGTTCCATGCCTAATTAGATTAGTAATTAAAATGTTTGTCTCTGTTTTTAACCAATGTAATGGTATTTGAAGTAAACCAAAACAAAAGAGCAATTACGATTTTAATCACGTTTCTACTGCTCAAGGGGATCTGATTCCCATCACACATATTGATGCTTTTTAAGGAGTGTCAATGAATTTCGTCAAAACACCTTAATGTGCAAGTATACACAGCCTTGTTGCAGCAAGTGATATAGATAACTATCGATCCCACAGGGAATTGTATATTAGAAGAGTCAGGGTAATAAGTCGTTTTTAGTAGACTTAGGGTAACCAGTGAATAAGTTGCAAAAGGTAAAGACAGAATTCAAACTTAACAACAACTCAGGGGAAATTAATATCTACGCTTCAATTGACTAAACAACAAACTAGACAGCAATGTACTGCAGTTGACTAAGACAGGGGTTAAATTAGAGGGATGGTTAGGCTTCAACAAACTAAATGCTACAGCAAAGAGATTGCTCAAACTCTTAATGCAAGTTTTCAAAGAGTTTTGGACCGGTTCAAGGAGTTTTGGACCGGTTCAAGGAGTTTTGGACCGATTTGTAATAAAATTAATGTAATTTTATTAATTTTGAACTTTAGGGGCCAAATTTTTCCGATTTTACAGCTAATTTCTTCATGAATGTCATTTAGAATTTTTCCGACCTTAGGATAAGCATGTTCATGCATTTTTTATTTGTATAAGTGTTATATAAATATGGTAGAAAATGCAGGATTTAATTTATTTTTCACGAGTAATTAATTATAATTGTTATAATTAGATTATATGGAAAATAAATAACATGGAGCATGATATTAGTTAGTTTAATATAAAATGTTATTTTATTTAAGTAATTTGCTATATTCAATTAGTTGAATGTCATTTATAATTCCAATTTGAAATCGTTTGTTGGATTTGTAATATAGTTCCTTGTCATAGATTAATTATTAAAATTTATAAAAGTTATAAATAAAGGGGTTTTAGAAACCATAACCTATAACAAAGAGCTGCATGCAAACATAGGAACATCGGTTAAATAAAAAATTAGTTTTAAATTGTTTAAAATTAATTTAGACCTAAGTTTAATTTCTAATAGGATTATAAGTTAGTCTTACATAGTATTTTAAATAGTTTAAAATATAGTAGGACTATAGGACATTGGTTATAAGGGAACTCTACCAGTGATGTTATGTCTAAGGTTGGGGGTACTTAAGCTGACGGTTAACGAAACACCTCCTACCTGGAAACTGACCTGGAACTTGAGTTGAATTAACCATAATCCTGTGTTATATCTAGGTAATTAAAATGTTTATTCACCTACACATAAGGTTAAAAGACCTAGTTATAATAGTTATAATAGGCATAGACTTAGATAGATTCTATTAGCCAGAATCCGACTAAGTTAAACCTATACTCTAACCTTAGGAGTTTCAGTGGGAGAAAACAAGGTGTTCGCATCGAGTTTACTCTCACGTCCTCAAGAGTTCACACCGTGAGTTCCATGCTCGACTACGTGGCTAGGGCGTCCCCCTACGGTAAGTGTTTGCATGGTTCAATACCAAGGTTAATGAGGGAAGTATCCATAGTAAATGGGAGCAGGACGCGTGTCAACGTATCCTACGGTCTCCTTCATTAGGTCGCACCGTAAGATTTCTATAGTCTGTCTGCTAGGTTTTCCTGGAACAGCCAATCCTTACGGAAGGCCTGACTATAGGGGGTCGGAACACCGCGAACTCCAGAAATGGATAGGGTCTCTTAAGTAATTTGCCAATAGTTGTATTTCTTAATAGTAGCCTTGTTGCTCGGACCTATGAGATCTGAAAATGGTAGGTCACATTTATGGGATAAGTTAAGCTAGTTAACAAGTCCGTGTCCAAGCAAACGGTAGCTAAGAATCACTGGGACATGAGTTGTTGTGGTAGTGAAAATTAGCTGAGATAGTCTCAATTCAGGGGAGGAGTGACTGGCCACCCGACAGTTGCTTTTGTTCTAAACCCTTGAAGTATCGTTGCAAAATTGAAGGTTTAATTTAAACACTAAAGTTCTTTAATAATTTTGCTAAATTTGATTCGTTTTTAATGGGTTAAAGGCATAACTAATTAGAACTCCCTTTTAAATTTCAACATGTCGTCCTCAATTATAGACTTACTCGAAAGTGAATGTTTAAGTGACGAGAATTATACTACGTGGAAGTCCAACCTGAATACAATTCTAGTTGTTGACGACTTACGGTTTGTATTGACTGAGGAATGTCCTCAGGTCCCTGCTCGAAACATTCCTCAAGTTGTTAAAGATGCGTATGATCGCTGAACCTAGGAAAATGACAAGGCCAAGGTCTACATTTTGGCTTGTGTTTCTTAAGTTCTGGCCAAAAAGTACGAGGGCATGGTCTCAGCTCGTGAAATCATGAGTTCGTTGCAGAATATGTTTGGACAACCGTCTGGATAGCTTCGGCACGGATCCCTCAAGTACGTTTATAACTCTCGTATGAAGGAGGGATCGTCAGTGAGAGAACATGTTCTCGATCTGATGTATCACTTCAACGTAGCTGAAATGAACGACGGGGTCATAGAGGAGCAAAGTCAGGTGTCGTTCATCCTGGAATCACTTCTGAGGAGCTTCCTGCAATTCCGTAGCAATGCAGTGATGAACAAGATAGAGTACAACTTGACTACTCTCTGCAATGAACTGTAGACTTTCCAATCTCTTTGAAGAATAAGGGGCAGGCTGATGGAGAGGCAAATCTGTTTCCCCATTGCAGAAGGTTCCATAAGGGTTCATCCTCTGGAACTAAGTCCTGTGGTCCATCTTTGGGCTTGAGAAGACCCAAAAGAAGAAGATAGGAGGGAAAGAGAAGACACCTGTTGCTGATAAGGGTAAGGGAAAGACCAAGGTTCCAAACAAAGGAAAGTATTTCCACTGCAACATGGACGGGCACTGGAAGTGAAATTGCCCAAAGTACCTTGCTGAGCTCAAAGAGAAGAAAGGTAAATTCGATTTACTTGTTCTTGAAACTTGCTTAGTGGAAAAATGATGATTTTACCTGGATACTTGATTTAGGAGCTACTAACCATGTTTGCTCTTCGTTATAGGAAACTAGTTCCTTCAAGGAGCTCGAAGAGGGTGAGATGACGCTTAGGGTTGGAACGGGAGACGTCGTCTCAGCTCGTGTAGTGGGAGATGCCAAGATGTTTTCATAGAGATAGATTTTTATTTTTAGAAAATCTATACATAGTTCCCAAGATTCGGAGGAACTTGATATCTATCTCTTGTCTAATTGAACATCATTATTGTATTTCCTTTTTTAGTAGTGAAGTGTTCATTACAAAGAAAGGTGTCAATATTTGTTCTACTAAGTTAGAAAATGGCTTGTATGTACTTAAACGGAACCAAACTAAAGCCTTTTCAAATCATGAGATGTTTAAAATTGCAAATACTCAAAGTAAAAGGCAAAGAATTTCTCCAAATAATAATACCTATCTTTGGCATCTTACACTTGGTCATATAAATCTCAACTGGAATGAGAGACTATCAAAGAATGAACTTCTAAATAAGTTAGAAGATGATTGTCTACCTCCTTGTGAATCATGCTTGGAAGGTAAAATCACTAAGCGACCTTTTTCTGGAAAATGATATAGATCCAAAGAACCCTTGGAGCTTATACATTCCGATCTTTGTGGTCTAGTGAATGTTAAAGCTCGTGGAGGGTACGAATATTTCATCTCTTTCATAGATGATTATTCGAGATATGGTTATCTATACCTAATTCATCATAAGCCTGAGGCTCTTGAAAAGTTCAAAGAGTATAAGGCTGAAGTAGAGAATGCATTAGGGAAAACCATTAAGACAATATTATTCGATTGAGGTGGAGAGTATATGGATCTAAAATTCCAGGACTATTTGATACAACATGGAATCCAATCTCAACTCTCGGCACCTAATACACCTCAGCAGAATGGTGTATCTAAAAGGAGAAATAGAACCCTGTTAGACATAGTTCGATCTATGATGAGCTAAGCTCAATTGCCTGCCTCGTTTTGGGGTTACGCAGTAAAGACTGCGGTTCAAATCTTGAACACTGTTCCATCAAAGAGTATTTCAAAAACACCTTTTGAGTTGTGGAAGGGGCGTAAACCTCGTTTACAACACTTCAGGATTTGGGGTTGTCTTGCACACGTGCTAGTGACAATTAACCCAAATAAATTGGAACTCGTTCATGATTATGCCAATTTGTTGGCTATCCCAAAGAAGCGAGAGGTGGTCTTTTTTATGACCCACAAGAAAACAAGGTGATTGTATCGACAAACGTCACTTTTTTCGAGGAAGATCACATGAGGAACCATAAACTCCGTAGTAAGTTAGTATTAAATGAAGCAACAGATGAGTCAACAAGAGTTGTTAATCAAGTTGGACCTTCATCAAGAGTTGATAAAGAAGCTGGCACATCGAGTCAGTCTCGTCCTTCTCAATCGTCTGGAATGGCTCGATGTAGTGGGAGGGTTGTTTCCCAACCTGACCGCTACTTGGGTTTAGCTGAATCTCAAGTTTTCATACTTGATGACGGTGTAAAGGATCCATTATCATATAAACAGGCAATGAATGACGTAGATAAGGAAAAATGGATCAAAGCCATGAACCTTGAAATGGAGTCATTGTACTTCAATCCAGTTTGGGAAATTGTAGACCAACCCGAAGAGGTAAGACCCATAGGGTGCAAATGGATCTATAAGAGAAAGAGAGATGCAACCGGAAAAGTACAAACCTTAAAGGCTAGACTTGTAGCAAAAGATTTTACCCAAAGGGAAGGAGTTGACTATGAGGAAACTTTTTCCCTTGTTGCCCCTGAGTAATAAGAACTCTACCAGACCTCAAACAACTTTCGAAAATAAAGCTACTGAACCAATCAACAATTCCTGTCAGGGTTGAGTAACTTCTAAGAAGAACTGGCCTGCTTAACATATTAAAACAATGAAGCTCTAATTCCAATGCTTAACTGATCTAAGTCATATTCTTACATCCCCACAGTAACATCACTGCTAAGGTCCATCATTGACTTCACTTTGCATTCCTAAAGTTGTCCTATACAAGAAAGGTCTTGCCTTGTTGGATTAAGCTTATTTATTTACTCCAAGCCACTACCTTGTGAAGCCATTCTTGTTAGACAACCTAACTCAAAACCTTACTGCTAAGCTCCCTCTTAGTTCACAGCATGGCTACACTTGTGATGCAGCTCACCAAGGCATCAGGGGCATAACAATGGAAGCCAAAAGCATTTATTAACTCCAAACTTTCCTCTTTTTTTTTTTTTTACAGGAGAGTACCCTTAGTGTACTCAAAGCCTTCGATCCAAACAACCACATTTGTGATGAAGGTGCCTGAGAACGAGCCTTGATACAAAAATGGGTTGCTATTTATGTTCATGTTCAAGTTGTTTTCAGATCAAAGTCAAGCATGGGTGTCATGCCTTTCCCTGTCTTACTAACCTTCACATTGGAGTAACTCTCCACAAACACTTCCAACATCTTCTTTTTTTTTTTTCTTTTATTCTTTTTTTTTAACAAGAGGGTTGGCTGATGGAGATCTGATCTCCTTGAGCAGCGGAAACGTGGTTTGGGATCCTAATTTGCTTGATTGTTTTAGTTGAAACAAAAACCAATACATTGACAAAAACAAACAGAACAAGCATGCTTTTAGTCTAATTAAAACATGGAGATATACATGCAAACATGATTGAAGTTTAACAATTAAACTAAGAATGGAAAGAAAATTACCTTTGTAGACTTTCCTCAGCAACTTGTTGCTCCAAAGGTTGTACAACAAATCAACTTCTCTGTTTTCCAGCAGGACACCACCAACAGAGAACACCTTTTATATCTCTGAGTGCTTAGATCTTCCTTGGTGGGAAGGATTCCAACTTTTGGAAGAGTTTTTGGGAATTAGAGAGTGAGAGAGAGAGAATTCTTGCAGAGAGAACTCTTCACAAAAACTTCCAGATCGATCAACCTCCTCTCCTCCATTGGAAAGGAATAAAACGAGGGATCACCTCCCCACTCCTTATCGATGGGGAGGGAGGTGGGGAACGTGTCCTTCTGACACGTTCCCATTAAATTAATATTAACTTAAATTAAACATTAATTAAATCATATCTAATTAATCAAATTAAATATCTTATATTTAATTAAGATTAAATCATATTTAATCATATCATTCCCTCTAACCTATAGTTTTAATGCACATTTAATGCACATTAAATTTTAACCTAAGTTTTCAAATGTGAATCACATTCACATTTGAATTTAATATTTGAACTCTTTCAAATACTTAATTTTCTCACATAATTTAATATGAATCATATTCACATTAAATTTATAATATATAGTTCCAAAACTATAAATTATATCGTATCCATATACATTAAATATATTCCCTAATGAATTTGAACATTTCAAATTCAAATGATCTAAGAACCCTTTACGAGCTAGAAGGTGGACTTAATGGACCTCTGGATCGTAAGCTCCACGATACAAGATTGCTCGGTTAATCTCATTAACCTCCCAATCAACATTCGTTAATAGCGGGAACACTCCACTAAAGTCCCACAACTGCACTCTTCTCACTACAAATATATTTCTGTGTCCATGGATATTGACCAATAACAGCAAGTCAATCCTTCACGAATGTTCGTAACACTAGTTGGGTCAAATTACTGTTTTACCCCTGGGTTGCATCTTGTACCTTAAGTACCAGTGCTCCTCTAATGAACAATTTATTTGTGGTCCTACCAACAAACAGAGTACCTCTCGAGCCAATGAGAGGGTCGGGCCCTTTGTTCAAGTCCCAGAGACACCACTTAAGGAAACATTCCTCTACTTACCCTAGTAGGCGGGAAGGAGTGAATTCCATCTTGCTAAGTTAAGTTTCCAGCCGCTCACTCGGTTTTGTCCCCAAGAAGGTAGGCATATTGAGTCGGAGAATCTGGCCACTCTCGTCCATACTAGTCAAAGGACAATCCCTCGCGAACAGGAGTTCGTAACCTGCTCAGGATTGAGATGAAGTTGCCTAGGTCATCCTAGTGAAATAGAAACCTAACTAGTCAACGGAGTTACAGCTAGAGGTTACTATTTCGTGGTCTGGTCTTATGTAATCTCATTACATAGGATATCCCCACTCACATGTCATCTACACGAACACGTTAGGATCACTGTGTTTGCATCAAATACAATGTGGGCCACATCCATAGTTTAACAAGGGTAAGGTACCCAAACCTTATCCCCTAACTATAGACCCTTTAGGCTGTATCTCGAACCCAGATCCTTTTTATGTACATTACATTCAGTTAGAGATTAATTTAACAGCCTTGGATGTTTAGTTTATTGGATTTAGGGTTTGAATGAAGGCAAACTCGTAGATAACGAACAATAACACTTTATTGAAATAATAACACTTTATTACATTAATTAGAACATAATTACAAACTACGAGTTTTAGGGTACAAATTCCAACATTGGCTTCAAAAAGCAGTGCTTAACTCAAAACCATTAGCTTAATACCCAATAAAGATTGGATCCCCCCCTAAACTTATTGTACTCATTGTCCTCAATGAATAAAATAAAGAACAAGAAAGTACTAATGAATACAATCATTGGACAACAAGGTGTTACCAATTTTGCACAGAGCTTGTTGAGTAAAATCTATAGAATTAACAGTGATAGCAAGGGGCTTACGATATGTTCAGTTATATTCAGCAAGGACTAAGTCTCTAAAAAGTAATTTAATCATGTTAAGCTTAACACTACTTCAACACGAAGATCTTCAACACAAGATAGGTAAGGGCCTTTTCATTCAACATTCGTTAATTGATCAAGACCCTACAAAAGATTACTAATAGGTAAAAACAAAGCAAAGGGAAATTTAAAACTGACAGACCACCCTAGGCAGACCTGCAATGTTGTGCTTTGAGGCTATCTTCGTAACAATCACGTCTCCTCTATGCACGATCTCCCGGATGAGATGATACTTCCGCTCTATGTGCTTTCCCCTCTTGTAACTTCGGTCCCTCGAATTTTCCACTGCACCACTATTATCGCAATACAGTGTGATGGGCAAAGTCATATTTGGAACAACTTCAAAATTTAGTCTTGTATGAACTCTTCATACAGGATGCCCCCACTCACATGTCAACTACATGAATCAGTTGGATTATCTCATTTGTACTAATTACACAGTGGGCCGCATCCATGGTGTTACCAGAATGAGGTTTCCAACCTTATTCTTATACCATAGACTATTTAGGTTATAATCTTGAACTCAACCCAAATAGTGTCCACTACACTGATTTCAAGTTAAATGTTATAACCTTGGAGCTTAGTTTATTGGATTTATAAAAGCAAGACTGTAATCTTATCAAAACAAATAACACTTTATTTAATTGATCAAAATTACACAAGTTTAGGGCATAAATCCCAACAATCTCCCACTTGACCTAAAGCTTGTGGAGTACTAAACATTACAGTAATGTAAATACAATAAACTAGGGCATTTAAACCCCTTTGAAAAAAATACTCCCACTTACCCTAGTTGGGGAAGAATTGTAAACCTAGACCTTCTAGGTGACTCTCAAATACTTTAGCCGTGAGAGCCTTTGTAAAAGGATCAGCAATGTTGTGCTCTGAGGCTATCTTCGTGACAATCACGTCTCCTCTATGCACGATCTCTCGGATGAGATGATACTTCCGCTCTATGTGTTTTCCCCTCTTGTGACTTCGGGGTTCCCTCGAATTTGCCACTACACCACTGTTATCGCAATACAGTGTGATGGGCAAAGTCATATTTGGAACAACTTCCAAATTTAGCATGAATTTCCTTAACCAAACGACCTCCTTAGCTGCTTCACAAGCTGCTACATATTCGACCTCCATGGTGGAATCAGCGATGCATCCTTGCTTGACGCTACGCCATACTACAGCTCCTTCGTTAAGAGTGAATACTGACCCTGATGTAGATTTCTGAGAATCTTTATCAGTCTGAAAGTCAGAATCCGTGTATCCTGTAGGGATAAAATCCTTAGCCCCATACACAAGCATGTAGTTCCTTGTTCTCCGAAGATACTTAAGGATTATTTTAACCGTTGTCCAGTGTTCAAGTCCTGGATTGGATTGATACCTACTGGTCATCCCAACTGCAAACAGATGTCGGGCCTAATATACACCATGGCGTACATCAGGCTCCCAACACCCGATGCATAAGGAATCCGTCTCATATCCTCAACTCCTTCAGGTGTCTTAGGACACTGTTCCTTAGACAAATTGATTCGATGTCTAAAAGGCAACAAACCCTTTTTGGAATCTTGCATCTTAAACCTTGACAACACTTTGTCTATGTATGATGCTTGAGACAAGGCTAGTATTTTATTCTTGTGGTTCCGGACAATTTCCCAAGAACAAACTGCACATCACCAGAATCTTTCATTTGAAACTGCTTAGCTGGCCATTCCTTGATGTCACTAAGATAACCTACATCATTCCCAATGAGTAGGATATCATCCACATAGAGAATTAGGAAAGCGACAGAACTATTGATGATTTTCTTGTAAACACAAGGTTCATCATCATTCTGGTCAAAACCATAAGATCTGATAGCCTCATCAAATCTTATATTCCAGGACCTATAGGCTTGTTTTAGTCCATAAATCGACCTTTTAAGCCTGCAAACCTTTTGCTCTTGTCCTGGTTTAATGAACCCTTTGGGTTGGTTCATGTAGATGATTTCCTTAAGATTGTAATTCAAAAAGGTTGTCTTGACATCCATTTGTCATACCTCATAGTCATAATATGGGGCAATCGCAAAAAGGATACGAATAGAGTTTACCATAGCAACAGGTGAAAAGGTCTCCTTAGAGTCAACCCCTTCAACCTGGGTATAACCCTTTGCTACTAGTCTAGCTTTAAAGGTTTGCACCTTCCCATCTACACCACGTTTTCTCTTGTAGATCCACTTACAACCTATAGGTTTTACCCCATCAGCCTTATCTACAAGATCCCAAACATAATTGAAGTACATCGACTCCATTTATTGGTCCATGGCTATGACCCATTTGTCTTTGTCTTTGTCATCCATTGCTTGATTATAAGTCAATGTAGCCTCGCAGTTGTCATCTGGTATAACAACTCGGGTTTCAACTAAACCCATGTAACGGCCAGGCTGTATTACAACTCTCCCACTACGTCGAGGCATACTCAACTCTTGAGATGGACTTTCTTGACTAGACAAACTAGTATCAACAACTGTTGTTGACGTACTAGTGTTCTTATTAGCAACCTTTGCTATTCCGTCTAACTCACTCAACACAACTTTACTTTTGTTGGCTTTTTGACCCTTAATCTAAAATTAATTAATTTTAATTATTAATTATTTAATATTTTGATGATAAAAAACCTGCTATTAATTACTAATATTTTAATTATTTTGAAGTGTCTATTGCATAGAGCTTGGAATAACGATTCCAACGCCTCTTGAATCACTCAAATCGGAGTAAAACGAAGAAGTTATGACCAAAACAAATTTGAACGGAATTTTCCCGACGTGATGACGTGGCGGCCAAGTCACCATTGTATACCAATTAAAATGTGTCATGTGGACCTATGGGAGAGTAACATTTGATGGACTTTTGGCTGTTTTAAAATAAAAAGAAAAAAACTAATAATAATTATATATATATAACCGTTGGAAGTTAAAAAAAAAAAAAAAAATCGAAATGATAAATGCTTGACTGATTTGAGGTTAAAAAAATCAAAATGTTGTTTTTCTGTTACACATATATGTAATAATATTATATTATTTATATTATTATTATTATTATATTATTAATTCTTTTTAATAATTATTTTCTTTTTACTTTTAATCTCCACCATCTATTTCTCTTTTACCACAATCCATTGGTCCAAATTAATATTTGATTGTTACCTCATTTCCCTCTCTTTTTATACCATCTTCTTCTCCAAAATTTTACAAGAAGTTTTGACATTTTACAATCCTCCAAAAATCAAAAGCCTACATTGTTGCTCTCTCCAAGCTCTCAATTTTTTTTCTTTTCATCTTTTTCTTGAGAGAGTTTTGTTGTATTGTGAGGATTATTTTGTGATAGTTAAAATTTGTGAATCTACTCTATCAAGAGTGTGTATTAGTATGTTCTTCAAATCTTTATCAAACTTTGTAACGGTTTGATCCTAAGCCGTGGAAAGGATCGGGTTTGCTCTTGAACCCATAAAAAGAGTGGTGTAGCGGTTGGGCTCTAATCCGTGGAAAGAGTCGGTGCAAATTTTTTATTCAAATTCTCAAGAGGTGCTTGGGGAGTGCAGTAGGTCGAGTTTGACCGAACCACTATAAAATTACGGTGTCCTCTTCTCTAACTCTTTCCAATTTATTTTTGCAATTACTAGTAGTTATTTATGCATGTTTTAATTTGTTCCTTAATTATTTGCTAAGTATTGGATAGAATTAATTTTTGTTATACTTTTTATTCATCTTACATATTGAATTAATTTCTCTTAATTATTTTTTTAATTGTTTCTTAAAAAGTTTGTTAATTAGATAAATTGGGGATATTTAGCAAAAAGTTTAATTAAACCCTATTTACCCCCTCTAGGGTTGCCATACCGATCCAACAACTTTTTGGTTTGTGGTTCCTAATGTGGTCCTCCTCCAAGAAAGTGGCATTTGTCGACACAAAAACCTTATCTTCCTTAGGATCATAGAATAAACCAACTCTCGTTTCTTTTGGGTATCCTACGAATAGACATAATTTTGAACGTGAATCCAACTTCTTTGGATTTGTCACAAGCACATGTGTCGGACAACCCCATATTCAGAAGTGACATAAACTGCCTTTACGTCCTTTTCCAGAGTTCAAAAGGTGTTTCAGAAACACTTTTGGAGGGCACATTATTCAAAATGTGTACTGCAGTCTCCACTGCATAACCCCAAAAGGAACTAGGGAGATGAACATAATTCATCATTGATCGAAGCATGTCCAACAAGATTCTATTTCTCCTTTCCGATACACCGTTTTGTTGTGGTGTGCCGGGAGCTGAGAGTTAGGATGTAATTCCATGTTCTATCATATAGTTCTAGAATTTTAAATTCATGTACTCTCCACCTCGATCCGATCGAAGTGTTTTAACAGTTTTACCTAATTGATTTTCAACCTCAGTCTTGAATTCCTTGAACTTTTCAAGTGCTTCAGACTTGTGGTGCATTAGGTAATTATGCCCAAATCTAGAAGAATCATTTATAAAAGAGATGAAATATTCATATCCTCCCCTGGTTTTAACATTCATCAGACGACAAAGGTCTGAATGTATAAGCTCTAGAGGGTCTTTGGCTCTATAACCTTTTCCACTAAAAGGTCTTTTAGTAATTTTTCCCACTAGGCATGATTCACATACTGGCAAAGAATTTTCTTCTAACTCGTTTAGAAGTCCGTTCTTTACCAATCTCTCAATCCCATTGAGATTAATGTGACCTAATCTTAGATGCCAAAGATGAGCATTTTCTTTTGCAGAAATTAGTTCGTGTACTTGCAATTTTGTAGAATTCACTTGTTAAAACTATTTTAACTGAATTAAACCATTTGCAAATAATTCTCAATAAGTGCATTACATAATACAATACTTTTCCAATGAAATAAACACTTTATTCAATTGAAAAGTAAAAGAAGTACAATGTTCGCTAAGGCAAGAAATAAGGTTTCAAATAAACCCTTAAGCTACATGTTATCAAATAACAGTTTTTCTTTGCCAGACGATTGCTCTTTGTTTGCTCCTTTTCCTCTTTTTCTGTATCTTCTTAAGTCCAGAAGTATGGATGCAGTCCTTTGTCCCAGAGGATGAATCCTCCTGAGAACTTTTGGAATGAGCAAACAAATTTGCCTCTCCATTTTGTTGTCTCTTATCATCCATAAGAAACTAATAATTCTGCAGCTCATGTAGCAGAGAAGTCAGATCATACTCTATGTTGTTCATCGCTGCATTGCTACGGAATTGCAGAAAACTCTTCGGAAGAGATTCTAGGATGAACAATATTTTACATTTCTCATCTATGACCGATTCGTTTAATTCCGCTATATTGAAGTGGGCAATCAGATTGAGAACATGTTCTCTCACCGATGTTCCTTTTTTCATACGTGCGTTATAAACGAATTTTAGGGCTTCATGCCGAATTTGTTTGGACGGTTGTCTAGACAAATTTAGCACAAAATCCATGATCTCTCGAGCTGAGACCTTGCCCTCGAGCCTCATGGCTAAAACATCAAGTATGCTAACAAGGATATAGGCTTTTGCCTTTTCGTTGGCACTGATCCAGCGGTCATATGCATCCTCAACAGCTTGAGATGCATTTTGAGCAGGAAATTGAGGACACTCCTCATTGAGAACGAACTTATGATCATGTGTAACCAAGATTATGTTGAGTTCATCCCTCCAAGTCACTATGTTCTCTCCAGTTAACTTTTTCGCACTCAATAAGGAAATCAAAGAGCTAGACATTTTGCTGAAAGTTTACAAACAAACTTGTATGAGGTTCTTGCTATAACTCTAATCCAATCGTGTTTTAGCTAATTATCAAATGATTGCCAGGCCATTTATAATTTGCAATGATACTCCAAAGGTTTAGAATGTATGACATCGAAGGGTAATAAAAAACACTCCTCCTCTTGGATCAAGACATTCTTGACCAAAACCTAATACCAGAATAACTCTTATTCCTATAGGTTTTAGTTACCATTTTTCGGTCTAGATACATACACAACTTATGTACCTCGTGAGTGTAACCCTATGTCTTTAGATCTTAGAGTCTCGATCCAATAAAATCTGCGGAAGGGAGGACTAGATTGGAAAATAGTCTAAGGAAATCTTTATCCCTTTTGGGTGTCTACTGTGTTTGATCCCCTATGATCAAGCCCTCCGAAGGGATTGTCTGGTCCAGGCCATACTAGCAGACTGACTATAGTGGTCTAACGGTGTAAATCGACAAAAGAGACCGTAGGTTTTGTTTTCACTAAACCTGCTCCCACTCACTATAAGTATCCTCTCCATTCACCTTGATATTGACTCATACAAACACCATCCGAAGGAGGACGCTCCCGTTTGCGCCACGAGGCCAAGTATGAGTCTCACGGTGTGAACTTCCCGGAGATAGCGTAGGTGGAAAAATATGTATCTCATACACTTTTTCCTACCACTAAATACTTTAAAGTTTATAGGAATCTTACTTAAGCTAAAAAACCCGGCTAATGGTTTTACCTAACTCTATCAATATAACTCTTATATTGATAATCAACATAACTCTTATATTGATTTTATCCTAAGTTTGTTAATATAACTCCTTATAGAAGACCTAGGATTTCTAGTTTATTAACCCCTTAATAAACCCGTTGACGCTACTGTAATTTATAAGACTCTCTGATTAAATTTCACTCCCAGGTCAGTTCCCAGGTTGGGGTGTTCCGTTTCCGTCAGCTTAAATACCCTAGCCTAGACATAACTTTCATAGACAGAGTTCCTCTTTTAATCATAGCTTATAAATTACTTGGTTCCCAATTCTAATGTAATTAGAACTAGATAACCTAAGGTCTGTTATTTCCAAGTTCTAAACACTTTAAAACTAATAATTAACCTTAGGTGACATGCATACTATTTTATAGTGCTTGATTATTCATCACATGAATAATAAGACATTCATAGCATATTCATCTCATGAAAAATAATGCATGTCAATGCTGTCCAAAAATTAATATAACAACCTTATATTAATTAATCATGCAAACTATATAATATAACTCTTTATATTATAAATGATGCATGAAAATGCTTAACCTAAGGTGGGATTTCTAAAATACAAGCATACATTATGCATGGCAATAATTACACAACAATTGCATAATTAAAATAGCAAAAATTAGATCAATTTTGACACCCTATAAATAATTTTAATTAATATAATCTAATTATATTAATTAAATTTAAATATATTAAATATATTAAATATAAAATGTTTTTATAATTAATATATATTAAAAAATTCGCTTTCTGTCCGTTGCTCCTTGCGTGAAACGTATTTGGCGTTGCAACGCTGATAGCAGCGTTGTAACACTGCTCCTTGTCGTTTCTTGCCGAGCGTTGCAACGCTGCCTCCTGTGCGCGCCTTCTCCCGCAAGCGCAGCATTGCAACGCCGATGAACAGCGTTGCAACGCTGCACACAAACAACAATGAGGTTTTCCAAATCTTGCTCGTTTTCGCTCCGATCTTCTCAGCAACCGCTTTGCCTCGATCGACACAGACTTACAGTTTCGATTTACAATTAACATTGTCCAAAACATCGGGCCCTTACATTGAACGATTCAATGAAATTGTAAATCTGAGTGTCAAAATTGAAAAACATCTAATTTTGCAAAACCGTTCATACATTTCATGTAAAAACAGTAAATCCCACCTTGTTCTTGAAAAATCAAGAACATAAATCAAGAACGCAATTGGGCTCTGAAACCAATTTAAGGGAATCGAAGTCCCCGCAGCGGAAGCGATTGAGAATCGCGCGCTCTTGATTTAGTTACAACGATTAACTCAAGAACATACATAACAAGATTAAGCATAAAATAAGAATGGACAGCAAGAATTTATCTTTGAACAACTTTTCTTCGAGTGCTCCTCTCTCCCACGGTCACGATCTCAGCAACAGGAACTCCAACGTGCGAAGACACGACCACCAGATCTTCTCCGTTGTTCTCTAGGTGAGGGAGGAAGGTGGGTTCCCTTTAGGAGAGGTGAGGTATTTTGAGAGAGATGTGTGTGTCTTGGAACCTTTCCAACAACACAACAAAGAGCTTGTAATTCCTTAGAATTCCTTTACCTAGTTGCATCTCATGCAACCATATATATAAAGGAATGAGATGGAATTGACCATCCTACCCCTCCTTTATTCTCTCTTTAGTATATAGTTTATATATGAATCTAATTCACATTAAAACTATATATTCTATCAATTATATCATATATAATTGATATAACACCTCATGTATGAAATTGAACACTTCAATTTCACTCCTAACTTTATACCCTCAATATTACCATGTTGAGCCAACGGAGGGATCTAATGGACCTACAGTTCATGAGCTCCAATGATGTGAGATTAACTGATCAAACTCTTTTGATCCAGTTAATCAATATTCATTAACTACAAGTCACTCCACTATAGACTTGTAGTTGCACTCTCCTGACTATAGATATTATTGTGTCCACTGATATAGTCATTACCCATGAGTCGACCCTTCACAGGTTGTTCGTAATCACTGTTGGGTCAAATTATCGTTTTACCCCTGTGATTACCTCTTTGCTCCTTAAGCACCACTGATCCTCTAATGAACAACAAGTCTAAAGTCCTACCTTAGATTCATACCCTCATAGAGGGCAGAGCCCCGTTGATCAAGACCTGGAGTCAGTTCTTAAGGGAAAAACCTATCTAATTCCTTAGTAGAGGAATGAGTGAATTCCATCTTGCACAGTTAATTTTCCAGCTACCTACGAGGTTCTGTCCCTGAGAAGGTAGGCTTCTTGAGTCGGCTACATGCCACTCTCACCCATACTAGTCTAAGGACAAACCCCTATAAGCTAGACTTCTTAACTTGCTCAGGATTCAGGTCGAGTCACTAATGGCCATCTATAAATTACTAGTCTTATCCTGTTAACGGTGTTACACTAGTTAGACTAATAATTTGCGATCCAGTCTTGTATGAACTCTTCATACATGATGCCCCCACTCGCATGTCAAATACATGAATGAGTTGGATTACCTCATTTATACTAATTACAAAGTGGGTCGGATCCATGGTGTTGCCAGAATGAGGTTTCCAACCTTATTCTTATACCATAGACTATTTATGGTGTTTGGGAAAAACAGCTTACCCATCTTGTTTTTGGCACATGCTTGAATCTCTCTTGCAATGATCATGCCTACATCAATGCTTAAAACCTTCAATATTGCAAAAGTCAGAAGAGCTAGATCCTTGGAGACTATGTTGTCATGAGATGTGGGTAAAAACATGTTTTTCACAAATACAAGCCACGCATTGTAGATTGCATTAGGAGTGTCTTGAAGGTTATATAGTCCATTGATTGTAGAAGGGGTTTTGTCGACAACTTTCCCTCTTATAGTGGTTTGATAGGTGCAATTGGGCTCCAAGTTTGAATAAAAATCCTAAACAATGGGGATTATAGTTGGTTCTGGTTGCTGGCAGAACTGCTCTCAACCATGGTTGATGATGTTGGCCCTTACAAAGAGAGAAGAGTGGAATAGGGTTGAGCAAAACCTTTTTCGGGCAACATTTCCCTTACTTTGATTAGCTCATAATGGCTCCTTGTTGCATCATTGATGAACCTTTGTCTAGAAAAGTAATGAGGATCTGATCCCCTTGAGCAGCAGAAATGTGTTTTATGAATCGATTTTGTTTGTTTGTTTTGGTTTAATACAAATACCAGTACATTGGTAAAATACAAAGAATAAGCATAATCCTAATCTAATTAGATTAAGCATGGAACTAAACAAGCAAACATACATGTTGTAAAATAACTAAACTAAAAGGAAATTTGAAATATTACCTTTGTAGTTTTTCCAACAACAACTCATTTCTCCAATTTGATTTTACAGCAACACAACAAAAAGTTTCTTCTCTATTCTAACAGAACACTACTACTTGGAGAACCTCCTATTCTCTGAGAAACATAGATCTACCCTTTGTGGGAAGGGATCCAACTGAATTGGAAGTAAAAGGGAATTGAGAGAAGAAAGAGTTTTTTAAAGCAATCACCAATTGACCAAAAATGGAATGATCGAGCGCTTGACCAACTGTCTCCCATCTCCCTATTAATCTATTGATAGGGAGAAGGAGAGGGATGGTGGGAACGTGTCTGGATGACACGTTCCCTCAATTTAATTAAAAAATAATCTAATTATTAATTAATTAAATTAAATTAATAATATAATATAATTAAATCATATTTAATTATATAATTATCAATTTAAATCACATTTAATTAAATCAAATTAAATATCATATATTTAATTTGGATTAAATCACATTTAATCAAATTTTTCGCTCTAACCTTTAGTTTTAATGCACATCTAATGCACATCTAATGCACATTAAATTTTAACCTATAATTTTTAAATATGAATCATATTCGCATTTATATTAATATTTGAACTCTTTCAAATATTTAATTCTCTCATATATTCAATATGAATAATATTCACATTAAATTTATAATATAAAGTTCTGAAACTTTATATTATAATGTATCAATATACATATTCATTTATTCCCTAATGAATTTGAACATTTTAAATTCAAACGATCTAAGAACCCTTTATGAGCTAGAAGGTGGACCTAATGGACCTACAAATCAACGATACGAAATTATTCGGTTAATCTCATTAACCTCCTAATCACTATTCGTTAACTGCGGGAACACTCTACTAAAGTCCCACAACTACACTTTTCTCACTACAGATATATTTCTGTGTCCACGGATATTCACTAGCAACGACAAGTCAATCTTTCTCGAAGGTTCGTAACACCAGTTGGGTCAAATTATCGTTTTACCCCTGGGTTACATCTTGTACCTAAAGTACCAGTGCTCCTTTAAGAACAATTTATTTGTGGTCCTACCAACAAACAGAAGTCCCTCTTGAGCCAATGAGAGGGTCGGGCCCTTTGTTCATGTTCCGGAGAAACCAGTTAAGGGAACATTCATCTACTTACCCTAGTAGTCGGGAAGAAGTGAATTCCATACTAGTCAAAGGAGAAACCCTCGCAAACAGGAGTTCGTAACCTGTTCAGGATTGAGATCAAGTTGCCTAGGTCATCCTAGTGAATTAGAAACCTAGCTAGTCAAAGGAGTTACATCAAGTGGTTACTATTTCGTGGTCTGGTCTTATGTAATCTAATTACATAGGATATGCCTACTCACATGTCATCTACACGAACACGTTAGGATCACTGTGTTTGTATCATATACAAAGTGAGCCACATCCATAGTATTACCAGGGTAAGGTACCCAAACCTTATCCCCTTACTATAGACCATTTAGGTTGTATCTCGAACCGAGATCCTTTTTATGTAACTACATTCAGTTCAAGAGACATTTTATAGCCTTGGATGTTTAGTTTATTGGATTTAGGGTTTAACCAAGGGCAATATCATAAATAACGAACAATAACTCTTTATGGAAATAATAACACTTTATAACAATAATTAGAACAAAAATTATAAACTACGAATTTTAGGGCGCAAACTCCAATAAAAAGTGCTTGGAAGGTTTCACCAGTTGCTCACTTTTTTTCTTGGAAGCCTTCAATTGAGCTGTGACCACAGGTTGCTCCACTTGTTCAGGGTCAATGGATGCATCATAGGCAGTTTCTTCCTAAGTGGGCTCTTCCACTACCTTGTTCTTGCCCTTGGACTTAGAGGATTTTGATTTGCTTCTGGAATTGGAGTGTCTGGAGTTCTTAGTTTCTTCTGAAACAACTTGCTCCTGGACTTCTTCCTCAACAAACTCCTCAGTAAATTTCTTCTTCCCTTGGTACTTGGAAGGTGTCATTATAGATTCTAAAGATGGGGTTGCTATCACTTTACTTCTCACTGTCTTTGGCTTTCTCGAGCTCTAGGTATGCATCATCCTTCAATCGAATCTCTATTTAAGGAGTTGGTTGGGCATGGAGGAGAGTGTGTATTAATTCGCTCTAATTGCTTCACAGGTTCCTCCACCCTTTCTCTAAGCAAACTGACAAGACCATTCAATGCATCTGCCAAACGATTTCCCAAATCCCTTTCTACAAGAATCTTCCTTCCTTTTTGGTCTGATGTTTGCATGGCAGGCTTGTTATCCTTGTAGATGTTGCCTACAACTTCCCAAGGTGGAAATATTTTCTGCTAGAAGATCACATGCGACAGACTTCCTTTCAGGCTTTCTTCTGTCCTTCTGCCTTGAGACACACAAAAAGTTGAATGAAAAGAAAAACAAAGAAACTTAACAAAAGACTTCCTAAACAAAAAGGGAAACTAGAAACGTATAAAGTAATTGAAAAGAGAGTGCCACATGGGAGAGCTTTTAATTTGTAGGAAAAGAATACTCTCTTATTACAATTGGTGCTTCAAATGTCGAGTCCATCCGAGAGTAGCCTGCTGGAGGCTATCCTCTTTTTGAACTCTTCTCCCCAATAGTGCTTTAGCCTTTGCCCATTCACCTTGAATTCTCGACCATCTTTATCATTTTTCTGAAGAACAACACCATGTAGGAATGCTTCAATTACTCTAAATGGATCAAACCATTTTTACTTTAGCTTCCCTCGAAAGAATTTCAACCTTGAGTTGTAAAGTAGTACATGTTGCCCTTTCTCAAAGGGTTTTTGTAAACCCGAGATCTCTCTTTGGATTTTTTTTTTCAAAAAACAACAATAAAAGGAAACAAGAAAGGAAAAGTTTAATATATTTTGGTTTTGTTTAAAAAAAAAAGAAAAGAAAAGGGAAAAGGACAAAAGGAATTAAACAAAAGAAGAAAATGGGTGGTGGGAACTCCACCACCGTTTGGTTATTTTTAAACCATTTAAAATTTAATTCCATCACATTTTGTTTTCATTTTCAACAAAGGACAGAAGAGCTTCAAGGGAGAACTGAAGAAGAAGAAGGGGTTTTAGGTTTTGAGGTTGAAGAAGAAAGGAGAAAGGTCACTAGATTTCCATGGCAATTCTTCAATCATTTTAGTCCAGTTCTGATGTATAAATCATTTCGAGCTCTACAAGAAGATTTAAGAGTTTAGGTTTGCTTTTCTTTAATGTTAATTCATATTTGAACAAAATTTATGAAGGAAGCTCGAGCAAAAACTGAAGCTAAGTTACTATTTTGTTAAAAGGAAGGCAGAGGACAGATTTTGCTCAAATCCGATAAACCTCTGATTTTTGGGTCGTGTTGATCTGTAGAGTTGGAAGAAGAAGCTCTAATAGGTATGCTTTGAAAGCTTATTGCATTTCCTACAACTTTCATGAAGAAGTCGTGAGTAGTAAATGCCTGGAAGATGTTTTAAATAACAGGTCAAATTTGTGGTGCAACAGGAAATCGAATCTGGAAACAACAGAATGATGCTTTTGGGGAAGACTCTTTCGAGGTATTTTCCAACAACTCCGTTGGGAATCTCAATTTTATTTCTTCATATGACTTTTAGAGGGTTCAAAAAGGAAGAGTTTGGTATAAAGAACATCCTTTTTGGCTAGGTAATGAAAAAGTTATGATTGTTTAAAGACATGGTATGAAATTTGTAAAATGCTGGAAAATTAGTTGGTGTGGTTTTTGTAATTTTAAGGTTGAAAATCATGAGCTCGAGGTTCTAATGCTTGGTTTTGGTTTGTTTGACAGGCCAAGAGGAAATAGGTCGAGTGTACGGGCCAAGGTTCTAGTTCTAACACGGCAAGTGACAAAACGAACTCCGAAAACGATCTATATGCTTCAATTATGTCTAAAGAAATACAAGTTTTGTTAGAACGAAAAGGTTTCAATGCTTTATGTTTTTTTTAAACACATATTTATGAGCATTCATGTTTTCCTAGAAATGTTTTTAAGTGTTCGTTGTGAGCATAGATTTCCCGGTGAAATTTATACGTGAGCATATGTTTATTGTTTATCGAAATGTATGAAAATGTTATGGTTTCGAGCAAGTATGTACTAGGAAGTATGATTTAAAGATTTCCAGTTTTATGAACAAGCTAAGTAAGCTTCAGTTTTACGAATGAAAAGATAAGTAGGCATGTTAAAACATTTTTATGTGATTTTCTGAGACTCGATTGAGTAAATGACTGAGATATTGAGCCCGAGGCTTTATAGTACCGTGTGCACATAGGTCATATTCTGTTGTCGACGTTGAGTGTACTCCGTGACACAATGCTGTCGTCAGTGCTGGGCGGGCCCCATTACGACAAAGACGATTGGAGTGTTGGGCGGACCCCACTACATCGTAGAGTAAACGCTGGTTGTACTGGGTGTTGCCTACAAAACGTGGATTGTGATATGTTTTTATAAGGGTTAATGTCATTTATATGCCTTACGAGATTTTAACGACATACTTGCTGGTTTTTTGAAAATCTATTCCACGTTTACTTTTAACGCTTGTTTACAAATGCATATGCTCATAGTTTTCAGGTGACATGTTTTACGAGTTATAGATTTTAAACTCAGTCACTCACTGAGCTTCATAACTCACTGAGTTCATAGCTCATTCTTACAATGTTTTCAAACATTTCAGGTAGAGATCGAGCTCCTGGTACCTGACATCCTGCCATAGTCTGCTGGAAGCTCCACGAGTTTGACATTTTGTACGTGGCAGGTGTTGTATAGCAAGTCATATGTGTCGTAGTTTATTTTGAGAGGACCATGTAGTTATAGTTGTGTGTACATTCGAGGTTGTATAAACAATGGTTTGTCTTGTTTTGTTTTTGATGCTTTTGCCCGTTTAAGTTTTCAAGAGAAACGTAAGAAGAGTTTCTCCTTATGTATGTTTAGTAGTTGTCAAGTTTTCGTTGTGTTATGTTAAAAGTGTTCCATATGCGAGCATAGTATGTTTATCAGGTAAAACAGGTCAACAGGTATTGTTAAGAGGAAAACAGTGTCTGTTGGCTTCATGTCGTCTTCCGGGCTAAGTTAGCAGGTAGTACGGGAGGGGGTGTGACAGTTTTTGGACAATCCTTTTATCATGCCAGACCTAGGTTTTCTCCTTATATATTTTATCCTTTTCATAAGCCAAATGCGTAAACTCCTCTAACTCATCGAGCTGCATCATCCGTGTGGTGCTAGCTGCTGTCAAGTTCAAATTCAACTCTTTTATGGCCAAAAAGCCTTATGCTCCAGTTCAAGAGGCAAATTGCAAGCCTTGCCATACACCATCCTGTAGGGAGACATACCCAAAGGAGTTTTGAAGGTTTTTCTATAGGCCCATAATGAGTCATCTAACTTGGTTGACCAGTCTTTTCTATTAGAATTCACCATATTTTCCAAGATGCTTTTGATCTCTCTGTTAGAAACTTCTGTCAGCCCATTGGCTTGAGGATTGTATGGTGTTGAGATTTTGTGCTTTATATTATACTTCCAAAGGAGAGTGTTCATTGCTCTATTCACAAAGTGTGAGCCTTCATAACTGATGAGAGCTCTTGGTGTCCCAAACCGAGTGAAAATATGCGTATGCAAGAACTTCATTACTGTCTTAGCATCATTTGCTGCATATGCCATGGCCTCAACCCACTTTGACACATAATCAATTGCCAAAAGGATGTAAAGGTTGCCGAAAGATAGTGGAAAGGGGCCCATGAAATCAATCCCTCAAGTATCAAATAATTCCATGTCAAGGATATAAGCTAGAGTAATTTCATCTCTTTTCCCTATGTTACCTCTTCTTTGGCATTTTTCACAAATTTTGCTAAATAGATGTGCATCATTGTTGCGTAAAATTATATTGCAATACCACAAGTGTACGGGTCAAGTTTTAATATAGTGATTTGAGTACAGAGTATCGTCCTCAGGAATGGGTTTTCTAGATTAATTAATTACCAAGATACTTATTCTTAATTTTAGCTAAAACAACAAAACTTTGATGGATAGTGAAAACAAAGATAGAAAATAAATGTACAATTGGAGACACGAATATGATAGAATTGAAGGAAGGTGATTTCACAAGTTAATTCCTTATTTAACACATGCAATGAACTAATATTATGAATTGATAAACAAGAAGTAAATATACTCAAGAGAATCTCTCGATCCGTGGTCAGCCTCGCACACACGATAAATTCTAAACTTTTCTTATGAATTTTAAAAGCATGCACGACATTAAGCAACTTCTTTATGTCTTTTTCAAAGAACTCTAGGTCATTCTCATGCCAGATTTCTAAGAATTTTGACAACTTTGCTCTAATCTAAGTTTCTTTCTCTCGAGCCCACTTAAATAAACAAGATTTATGAAATTAAGAACGAATTGCCAAAAATAAATAATATAACAAAGTTCAATACATAATCAAATAAATCTAAACATGCTAATCAAACTCCAACTACAACATTTAGCTACTCAAAATCACCATAAAAACAAGCTAAAGTCATAGGAAAAGTCTTTAAACTCCATTACAAACTAAAAGAAAGAGAAATAAACTTATCTGTCAATGTCGGTCCCTCGTTCCCGAGCTCCCGTCAGGATCTCGAGCCTCCACAAATGTTTTGTCTCCCAAGGAATTCTCTTCTTTCTCTTTTTAGAGTGTGTATTTCGAAATTAGGGTTAAAAACTATCAAATTCGGCTCCGTTTGCAAGATTGGCAAAGTTTTATATTTATAGGATTCTTGCCACAGCGTTGCAACGCTACAGACAACATTGCAACGCCATGACCTCGGGTCAATTGCTTGGTTTTGCCCATTGTTCTTCCATTTGATGTTATTTTAAGCTCCAAAAAGCACCGATTTGATCGCAAGTGATCCAAAATGTCTCCAAATGTTCTATTTAAGCTCTTAACTTGAAATTCAATGATTAAAACACATAAAAGCCCTGAAATTATCATAAAACTAGAAATAAATAAGCGTAAGGAAAACACATTTTGTGTGCTATCAAATACCCCCAAACTTAAACTTTTGCTAGTCCCTAGCAGAAACAAAATTAAACATGAGATTGTTCTTACCCATACATCTGACTCAAGTCTCAGAGATTTAAAAGGAAATTTTAGCAATCACGAGAAACAATCAAGCATGATACTTCAACAAGCAATTTAAAATTTTTCCTAAGTGTTCCTACATGTGTGTGTGATTAGCCTCCTTTCCTTTCATCTCTACTAAGCCCGAAACAATTTTATTAGGTTCTCCATTCAACTTCTCCCTACACTGGTCATAAATACTAATCCTTGAGCCTCCCCCACATTCAAGAAATAAATAACTCTACTCAACACTTAATCATTTTTTTATCACTTTTTCTATTTTCTTCTTCTTTTTTTTTTGCAACGCCGCTACCCTAACGCGCGCGCTCCTTATCGAAATGGCATTGCGTCGCTGCGAGGCAGCGTTGCAATGCCCTCTGTGCGGCTCCTCGTGCATGCCTTCTTAACGAGATAGTGTTGCAACGCCATAAGGCAGCGTTGCAACGCTATTGCCTGTAGGCTTCAATACAGCTTCACAGCACGCTTGGCGTTGCAACGCTATGGACAGCGTTGCAACGCCATCACTTCGGGTCCATTAGCTTGGTTTGGTCTTTTCACTTCCAATTGATGTTATTTTAAGCTCCAATTAGCCTCGTTTTGATCTCGAGTGATCCAAAATATCTCCAATTGTTCTGTTTACGCTCTTATCCTGAAATTAAATGATTTAAACACATAAAAGCCCTGGAATCATCATAAAACTAGCAATAATTAAGCCTAAGGATAACACATTTTGTGTGCTATCAAACACCCCCAAACTTAAACTTTTACTAGTCCCTAGCAAAAACAGAGTTAAACATTAGATTGTTCTTAAACATACATTTGATTCAAGCCTCAAAGATTTAAGAGAAAATCTGGCAAACACAGGAAAGACTCAAACATAACACTTCAGCAAGCAATTTAGAAACTTTTCCTAAGTGTTCCTATGTGTGTGTGTGAGTAGCCTATGTTCCCTTCATTCTTACTAAGCCCGGATCAACTTTATTAGACTCTCCATTCAACTTTTCCCTACACTGGTCTTAATTAATAATCTTTGAGTCTCCCCACATTCAAGAACTAAATAATTTTACTCAGCATGTAATCACTTTTTTTTTTATTAATTTTTCTATTTTCTTCTTTTTTTTTGTTGTGCAAGGACACTAGCTTTCACACATCCACTGCAGGGACCCTTACCCAGAGCACTCGCTCAATGAGTGGCCTAACTGATCACAGTGAAGGTAGCTCTTTTTGCCCTCACGATTTTTTATTTTTTTAACAAACAAACAACAAAAATAAACTATTTCACATATTATACAGATCATGCACTTCATAATTGTCATTCACCCTATCTTGCAGTTTAACTCTCAAATCAGTTCTCAGACCTATCGAGGTGACATCAAACTTCTAAGCATTTCAAAACTACAGGAACACATGTTATGTGCATAATAGTGCAGGAAAAACTCAAGAAAATTTTTAAATTAACTCAGTTTCCTGTCATGCTCTTAGGTTTCAGCAGAATCACAAGAATTTCCAATTAAATCTCATCCTATGCTATCCTAATCATACTTATGCAAAGATCAATCAACAATTCAGCACATACTCAGGACAGTGAAAATAAACAACATCCCACCCCTAAACTTAAACTAAACATTGTCCTCAATGTTTGCACAAATAGTCCCAAATCAAGTGTAAGGGTGAGAGTGAACAATACTATCCTGAGTTATGGAGATCTTTCTAAAATCTTTGGATAGCCAAAGCATGTGTGTTGGAGTTCCTCAGAATGGGAGCATGGATTTCAATGAAGAAAAGCATCTTCACAACCTACAAAGCAAAATAACAGAATGGGAGCATGGATTTCAACGAAGAAAAATATCTTCACAACCTACAAAGCAAAATAACAAACTAGTAAAGAAACTAAGAATTGAAGAACAACTAAAACCAAACTAAAGCAAGTTAAAGACAGGAAAAACAAAAGTAAGTGAAGCTTGGGTTGCCTCCCAAGAAGCGCTTTGTTTAACGTCTTGAGCTAGACTGTACTCCCTCAAGGTGTTTCCTTCCTTGCTTGAAGTGCCTGGAGTGATGTGTTCATTTGGCTAATCTGGGTCTCTATATTCTTTATTGCAGCTCCATGACTAGTCACAATACCGAGATAGGATCGTGATTGCATTCTCCAAACCGGTTGGGTGACTTACGGATTCAACTATGAAGGAGTGCAATGTGTCTTCCAGAGATGGTTTCCTCTCTGATGTAGAAGCATGCCCTGTAGGAGGATTCAACACATTTTTGTTGTTAGCATAAGAGAAATTCTCATGATAACTCAAACCTGGATTGTAATGTGTTGGTAGGTTATTCTGAGTCTGATTTCCCCCATAGGTGTTGCTTCTGTTGTTCAGGTAGTGGAATTGCTCCATAGTGGATTCTCCATTAGGCTATTGAGAGGACATCCCTGTCTGTGGTGATCCTGCAAAATTATTCAGGGCATGAGTGAGAGATGCCATATGAGATCTAAGAGAGGTTACCTCATCCAGTTGATACAATCCCGCTACTGGCTTAGATCTGTCATTTTCTGTAGGCCACTGGTAGTTGGTAGTTAACACTTCCTCTAAGAGGGCACGTGCTTCTGGCACAGTCTTCGCCATGAAAGCCCCTTCAATAGTGGCGTCCAGAATGGTCCTGGTCTTACCTTCTAGTCCATTATAGAACAATTGTACCTGGAGCCAATCTGGGTAGCCATGTTGTGGGATCCTCCTGAGCATGTCTTTGTACCTTTCCCATGCCTCGAATAGCTACTCTCCCTCCTGCTGCCTGAATGTTCCAATCTTAGTCCTTAACTTTGCAACCTTTACAGGTGGAATGAATTTGGTCATGAAGGCTTGGGCCAATTCCTCCCAGGAAGTGATACTGCCTGAGGGAAGAGACCCTAGCCATTCTTTGGCTCTACCTTGCAAAGAGAAAGGAAAAAGACGTAAGCGAATACTATCAGCAGAGATATCATTCATTTTAAATGTACCACAGATTTCTAAGAAATTTTGAATATTTGAGTTAGGATCTTCTATGGCTAAGCCTCTGAAAGCACCTTCCCTAACCATTTGTATCAACCCTGTCTTAAGTTCAAAATTATTAGCATTGATAGGGGCATGGACTATTCCAGCCTGCTCAGAATTAAACACAGGATGGAAATACTCCCTGATAGGTTTAGGGTTATTGACGAGTTCCTGATCAGCCATAATTTGAGGTTCTGCTTTTCCTTCCCTTAGGACTCTCCTACAGGTCCTCTCGATCTCAGGATCAAAAGGGTGCAAGTCTGCAACTCTCCCCTTGGGCATAAACCTGAAGGTACAAAAAAGAAAAAAAAGAAAGAAATTAGACAAAAACACAAAAAGACGTAGAAAATAAAACCTAAAGGAAAGAAAAATACGAAGAGAATAAAGATATGAAACAAGAAACTTGGGTTGCCTCCCAAGAAACGCTTTCTTTAACGTCTTTAGTTAGACGGTGACTTATCAGGGCACATAAAATTGCAAATATTTCTAAGGGCCCTTCTTGCTCGAATCGATGTAGCCTTCTAAGTCTAAAAGGCTATCCTGTTTTTCTTGAGCCCCAAACAGATAATTATTTTTGATATTTTTGTTTATCAAAATATAAGAAAAAAATCAAAACAAGACTCATGAGTGTAAGACAATTGGTTATAAAAAATAAAGGAATTTTATGGGGATAAAAGGAAAGAAGACCTCTCAGTCTCTAACTCTATCACCTGTGATTCCTCTGTGGAACTAAGTGTATCACCAGTGTCTTCCTCACTTGAAGGGAATTAGAATCCCCGCGCCGCGGAAGACGATTGAATCGTCATGGTATCATCATGCAATGTGTTTATTAAAACTGATCTACCTATTAGATCTAGGCTAAACATGCTGAAAAATGTACAGCAAGAAAGTTAACTTACTTGTTGTAGATCGATTCAGCAACTTCTCCTCGCAGATCACGAACTCTTCGCGCTCCTCGATCTCCACGAACTCTTCCCACGAACGAATCCCGAACACTACCAAAACAGATCTTCTTGGTTGTTCTCTTTTGGAGAAGGAAGTTGGTGGGAACTTTGTGTTTTGGAAGAGGTGGAGAAATGAGATAATTGAGAGAAAGCACTTTTGGATTCTTAGGTCAAAATCCAAAAATGACAACTTGGCTTACCAAACTCATCTTGCAAAGGGTTTAAATAGTGGAATGATGAAGTTCACAACTTCACATAATTACCACTTTACCACAACCATATGTTATGTAAATCTCATTCACATAATTATATAATATAAGATATCTCATATCTTATGTTGCAAATCTCATTTGCAATAATTGTGGATTTAATCAAATTGAATCACATTCAATTTATTTTCTCTCTATCAATTTCTCCAATTAGCCTTTAATTCAACAATTAGGCTAACATATAGTTTATTATGAATCTCATTCATATTAAACTATATATTATATCATCTATATGATATAATTACTCTTAAAGTGAAATTGAACACTTCAATTTCATACCAAAACTTCAACTCTTCTTTTATCCCAGATTGAGCCAACCAAGGGACCTAATGGACCTACAGTGACGGGCTCCAATGATCTGAGGTTAATCAGTCAAACTCTTTGACCCGGTCAACCAATATTCATTAGCTACAGTGACACTCCACTAAAGTCTGTAGTTGTACTCCCATGAGTGTAGAATATTACGTGTCCACTGATATAACCAATGCTCATGAGCCGACCCTTCACACGTTGTTCATAGACACGGCTGGGTCAAATTACTGTTTTACCCCTGTGTCTATATCTTGTTCCTTAAGTCCCCACTGCTCCTCTAATGAACAACATATTGTGATGGTCCAACCATACACAACACCCTTCTCGGGCGGTGAGAAGGTGGGCGCCCATTGACCAAGCCACGGAGACGCGACTTAAGGAACAACCCTCGAGTTTCCCTATAGGCGGGAAAACAGTGAATTCCATCTCGCGTAATTAGGTTCCCGACTCTCTACTTGGTTCTGTCACGAGAAGATAGGCATATTGGGCGAGTGGCGGGGACCACCCTCACCGTACTAATCAAAGGACGGACCCTGCGTGAGAAAGGAGTCCGTGTACGCTCGTGATTCGTGTCGAGTCACTAATTGTCATCTACGAATTTATTAGTCTTTTCTTTGTAAGCGGTGTTTTATCGGTAAGTCTAATAATTCATGGTCCTGATCTTGTACAATCTCATTGTGCAGATGCCCCACTCGCATGTCAACCACATGAACGAGTCGGATCACCTCGTTTGTATCTAATACAAAGCGGGCGCATCCACGAGTGTATCCGAGTTAGGTCTCCAACCCCATCCTTATATCAGAGACCGTTCGGGTCATTAACTCGAACGTGATCCTCCTTGTGTGTCAACTACACACCGTTCAAGTTCTAGTTTTCTCATATATTCAATGACCCTGGAGCTTAGTTTATTGGAAAGGTTTAAAATATTTGCGAGACACAAAGTGAAGAAAATAATAACTCTTATTAATTTCAAAACAATATTTTACAAACACGAGATTAGGACAAAAAACCCAACATCACTAACCTGATCATGGTGTGCCTCAGTCTCCCCCAAACTATTCTCATTATCATCTAAACAAATCGTCCTAGATGGCACCTCTTGAGTGGTAAGGATAAGAAATTGTTCCTGTAAGGCCTTAAGGGAAACTACTAAATGGTTAAGGTACTGAGCTCTATCTTGTACTATTTCTCAAAGTCTTATCACCTCAGTTTCTAACCTATCCAACCTCTCTAATTCACTATGAACCAAATTTTTAAATTTCAATTATAAGGTATATTCCGTCAATTGGTCCATAAAAGAAGATTTTTCTAGGGGTTGGTTAAGGTACGAAAAACTATGGTTCCAAGTGCCTAAATAACTACCATCATAAGCATTTTCATCAAATTTAGGTACAGAATAGTGAAAATTAGACACATGGTGTTCAGATAAATCATGATGCACATACCTAGGGTCCTGAGAGGGACAATAGAATGGTGGAAACTCAAAATCATGCAAAGTCATACTAAAAAAAACAGAAATTCACACCAAGACTTATACAATAGCAGCACAACCTAAAACAGGGGACAAAGACTAAAAAACACACAAAACTCAAATACAACAAATAAGGAAACAAACAAACACACAAAGAACAAATAAGAAAAAAAAAACACACAAACAAGTTTTAGTCTAAAATTTCAAATTTTCTCCTAATATTAATTAATCTAAATAATCGTCATTCCCCGACAACGGCGCCAAAAACCTGTTGCGTAAAATTTTGGATATGCAATACAGCAGTGTACGGGTCAAGTTTTAGTATAGTGATTTATGAGTCCAAGTATCGTCCTCAGGAATGGGTTTCTAGATTAATTAATTACTAAGATACTAGTTCTCAATTTTAGCGAAAGAAACATAACATGGATAGTTGATTTGAAAGTAAAGACAAGCAAACAAACAAACATGTGGAGACACGAATTGATAGATTTGAGGGAAGTGATTATACAAGTTAATAACTCAATTAACACATGCAATGAACCAATGAGATGAATTTATAAATAAGAAGTAAAATACTCAAGAAAATCTCTCGATTCTTAGTGAGCCTCACACATGCAATAAACTCCATAGTCTCCATATGAACCTACGACATGCATGGCATTAAGCAACTTCTTTATGTGTTTCCCTAAGATTGCTAAGTCATTCTCATGCCAGATTTCTAAGGGTTTTGATAGTTTTGCTCTAATTCAAGGTTTAGCTCTCGAGTCCACTTAAACCAAATTAAGAAGTAAAGAATGAATTGTCAAAAATAAGAACAAAACATGCTTCAATACATAGCAAGAAAATCATAACAAGTAAATCAAATCCAACTACAATGTTTAGCTACTCTAAATCACATGAAAATCAAACTAAACAAGTAGAAAACGCCTTAGAACGATATTACAAATTGAAAGAAAAGGAAATTAAACTTAGGTGTCGATGTCGGTCCTTCGTCTTCAAGCTCCCGTCTTCGATCTCGAACCTCCACAAATGTTTTGGCTCCCAAAAACACTCTTTTCTCTCTTCTTACAAGGTGTATTTCGAAAATAGGGCAAAACCCTACCAAATTCGGCTCCCCTTGCAAGAAGAAATAATGTTGTATTTATAGGTGAATTCGGTGCAGCGTTGCAACGCTAGGGACAGCGTTGCAACGCTGTACCCTGGGCGACTAGTAAATAAGGAAATAGTCGGCAGCGTTGCAACGCTGAGGGCAGCGTTGCAACGTCGCTACCCTAACGTGCGCGCTCCTTATCGAAATTCGCAGCGTCGCAACGCCCTCTGTGCGGCTCCTCGTGCATGCCTTCTTAACGAGATAGCGATGCAACGCCTAAGGCGCGTGCCCAACGCCTAAAGGCGATGTTGCAAACGTTATTGCTGTAGGCTTCAATACGACACAAAGACGCTTTGCTTGGCGTTGCGCGCTATGGGCAAAAGTTACAACGCCATCACTTCGGGTCCATTAGCTTGGTTTGGTCTTTTCACTTCCAATTGATGTTATTTTAAGCTCTAATTAGCCTCGTTTTGATCCCGAGTGATCCAAAATGTCTCCAATTATTTTATTTACGCTCTTATCCTGAAATTAAATGATTTAAACACGTAAAAGCCCTGAAATCATCATAAAACTAGCAATAATTAAGCCTAAGAATAGCACATTTTGTGTGCTATCAGTTATAGAGCCGTAGAGCCCCTAGAACTTCTGCATTCAGATCTTTGTGGTCCAGTGAATGTCAAAGCTCGAGGAGGGTACAAATATTTCATCTCTTTCATAGATGATTATTCGAGGTATGGTTATCTATACATAATGCATCACAAGTCTGAAGCTCTTGAAAAGTTCAAAGAGTATTAAGGCTGAAGTAGAGAATGCATTAGGGAAAACCATTAAAACACTTCGATCCGATCGAGGTGGAGAGTATATGGATTTAAGATTCCAGGACTATATGATAGAATATGGAATTAAATCTCAACTCTCTACACCTAATACACCACAGCAAAATGGTGTGTCAGAAAGGAGAAATAGAACCTTGTTAGACATGGTTCATTGTATGATGAGCTATGCTTAGTTGCCTGCCTCGTTGTAGGGAAACGCAGTAGAGACTGCAGTTCAAATCTTGAACAGTGTTCCATCAAAAAGTGTTTCACAAACACCTTTTGAACTTTGGAAGGGGCGTAAACCTAGTTTACAACACTTCAGGATTTGGGGTTGTCTGGCACACGTGCTCGTGACAAACCCAAAGAAAGTGAAACCTCGTTCAACATTGTGCCAATTTGTTGGCTATCCCAAAGAAACGAAAGGTGGCCTTTTCTACGACCCACAAGAAAACAAGGTGATTGTATCGACAAACGCCACGTTCTTGGAGGAAGATCACGTTGTTGGGATTTTTGTCCTAATCTCGTGTTTGTAAATTACTGTTTGAAATTAATAAAAGTTATTCATTTCATCACTTTGTGTCTCGCAATATTTATAAATTTTTCCAATAAACTAAGCTCCAGGGTCATTGAATTTATGAGAGAACTAGAACTTGAACGGTGTGTAGTGGACACACATGGAGGATCACGTTCGAGTTAATGATCCGAACGGTCTACAATATATGGATATGGTTGGAGACCTAATCCTAGATACACTGTGGATGCGATCCGCTTTGTATTAGATACAAACGAGGTGATCTGACTCGTTCATGTGGTTGACATACGATTGGGGGCATCATGTGCAATGAGATTGTATAAGACCGGATCGTGAATTATTAGACCTACTGATGTAACATCGTTGACAGTGAGGACTAATAACTTCGTAGATGACCATTAGTGACTCGACCTGAATCCTGAGCGTGTTACGGACTCCTGTCTGCGGGGTTTTGTCCTTTGACTAATACGGGTGAGGTGGTCACAGTTACTCGTGCAATATGCCTATCTTCTCAAGGACAGGACCAAGTAGGGAGCTGGGAACTTAACTACGCGAGATGGAATTCACTCGTTCCCTTGGTTGTTCCCTTAAGTGTTGGTTCTAGGGCTTGGAAAACGGGCACCCACCATCTCACTGGCCCGAGAAGGGTATTGTGTATGGTTGGACCATCACAATATGTTGTTCATTAGAGGAGCAGTGGGGACTTAAGGAACAAGAGGTAGACACAAGGGTAAAACGGTAATTTGACCCAGCCATGTCTACGAACAACGTGTGAAGGGTCCACTCATGGGCATTGGTTATATCAGTGGACACGTAATATTCTGCACTGATGGGAGTGCAGCTACGGGCTATTGTGGAGTGTTACCGTAGCTAATGAATGTTGATTAACCAGGTCAAAGAGTTTGACAGGTTAATCTCGGATCATTGGAGTCCGTCACTGTAGGTCCATTAGGTCCCTCGGTTGGCTCAATCTGGGTTAAAAGAAGGGTTTATGTTTTGGTATGAAATTGAAGTGTTCAATTTCAATTAAAGGGCATTTATGTCATTTATATGAGATATGAATGATATAATATATAGTTTAATGTGAATGAGATTTATAATAAACTATAGGTTAGCCTAATTGTTGAATTAGGGCTAATTGGAGAAATTTAATTGAAAGAAATTAAATTGGATGTGATTCAATTTAATTAATCCACAATTAATGCAAATGAGATTTGCAATATGAGATATGAGATATCATATAGTATGTGATTATGCAAATGAGATTTGCATAACCTATGGTTGTGGTAAAGTGGTAATTATGTGGAGATTTTAACTCCATCAATTCCACTATTTAAACCCTTTGCAAGAAGGGATTGTAAGTTCACTCTCTCATTTTTTTATTTTCATCAAAGAGAAGAAGAGAATTCTCTCAACCTTTCTCTCAACTCTCCTCCCTCTCCAAAATCAAGAAGTTCTCACAAACTTCCTTCGTTCCAAAGGAACAACAATCGAGAAGCTTTTAGTGGTTGTGTTCGGTTCTTGATCGTGTAAAGAGAAGGAGCTCGTTGAGATTGGGTTCTTCGCGAAGGGTTCGTGATTTTCTGGAAAGGAGTTCTTGAAGAGGGTCTTCAACAAGTAAGTTACTTCATCTTACTATTTTTTCCTTCCCATTTTGTAAGTTTAGCCTAGATCTAATAGTTAGATCGTTTTAACAAAACTCGAGTAGCGTAATGATACCATGACGATTCAATCGTCTTCCGCTGCGCGAGGATTTTCATTTCCTTCAATTGGTATCAGAGCATTTCGATGGTTCTTCATTATGCACTGTTTTTGTTAAAATAGGTGGGTAAATTGCCTTAAATTTCATGAGATGAATGCTGGTTTGCAATTTTTGATGTTTCAGTTTTTTGGCAATTTTAGATTTATTTTATGTTTGATGAGATCAAATGTAAAGGGCCCGTGTTTTTGGGCAATTTAGAAAATAAATCGAGTTTGTAAGTCCGTGTCGTTCGTGGCAAGTTTTGCTGTGAAGAAATTAGAGCGGATACGGGCATTTTTCGAAGCACGAACAACAAAGGTGTTTATGTACAGGCGACGGCGTTGAGACGCTGCTCCTTGGCGTCTCAACGTTGTGCCAGTGGGAGCAAGGCGTCTTTGCAGATACAGCGTTACGTACGCTACCGGCGTTGAGAACGCTGGATCGACGCAGAAGCAACAAATAGCGTTACAAAGCGCCTCTGGCGTTACCAAACGCCGCACGCGCTGAGAGGCGATTCGCGGCGCGCTTCGAAAGAACGGGGGCAAGTCCTCTTAGTGGGCAGTTTTTCCGAAAATTTTATTTTTTAAATTATTTAATTGTAAAATGTATTTTTATTTAGTTTATTTAATTATTTCATTAAATAATATTAATATAAGAGTTATATTAATGTTATTTAATTAAATAATTGCCCCTAGGTGCCAAAAACCGGTCCAATTTTGCTATTTAATTATTTTATGCATGAGATGTATGATTTAATTAAATTCTATGTGCATATTGTATGTCATATAGATTTAAAATCCCACCTTAGGTTAAACATTTCATGCATCATTTATATTATAAGAGTTATAATATATAGTTTGTATGATAGGTTATATTATAAGAGTTATAATATATAGTTTGCATGATAGGTTATATTATAAGAGTTATAATATAATTAAAATGCATGTTTAATTTAATTAATATAAGTGTTATATTTTTAAATTAAAGTATGCTCATGCATTTATATTCATGTGATGAATTATATTATGTTATAGTATATAGTTATTCATGTGATGAATGATCAAGCATTATAACATAGAAATGCATGCAACCTAAGTTAATTATTAGTTTTAAAGAGTTTAGAACTTGAATAATTAGACTTAGGTTTTCTATTTTCTAATAAGATTAGAAATTAGGAAATCAAAGTTTAGTCTATGAATGGAGACTGATTAGTAACTCTTTCTAAGGAAGGTTTTGTCTAAGGCTAGGGTATTTAAGTTGACGCTTGCGGAACACCCCTACTTGGAAACCGACTTGGGAGTGAATTCGGTCCGGAGATTCTTAGATTATACTTTTCGTGAGTGCCACTAATTAAAAGTGTTTTAATTACTCACATAGACCTAAGTTATAATGTGATTATAGACTTAGGTTAATACCATATAAGAGTTATATTGGTAGACTTAGGTAAATTTTAGCCGGTTTATCTAGGTCAATCCCTATTAAAATTAAAGTGCTGAGTTGGAGGAAAAAATGTGTATGAGATACATTTAAATTTCCAACCACAAATCTCCGTTAAGTCCGCACCGTGAGATCTATACTCGGTCTCGTGGCGCAAATGGGAGCGTCCCCCTTCGGGTAGCATTTGTATAGGTCAATATCATCGTGGATGGAGAAAGTACATATAGTGAGTGGGAGCGGGACTTGTGAAAACGAGAGTCATGGTCTCTTCTTTCGATTCACACCGTGAGACACCTATGATCCGCCCCGCTAGTTTGGCTCGACCGCACAATCCCTCTGGAGGGCTCGATCATGGGAGTCGAAACACCGTGAATTCCCGAAAGGGATACAGTTTCCTGGTTGGTTTTCCTTTTTGGTTCACCCTTCGGTGGCTATTGTTTGGACGGATGCTTGGAAACTTAAAGATTGAGGTGACACTCACGAGAATTCGTTAAGTGTTAATGAATTCGACCAGAACAATGGTAATTGGGCGCCTAATGGAATAAGGGTTATTCGGGATTAGGTCCGATCGAGAAAGTTTCGTCCTAGAGGAGGAGTGTTTTGTTCACCCTTCGGTGGCGGTCATTCTAAACCTTTACGGTATCATTGCAAAATTTTGAATGACCTAGGGATCATGAAACAATTTTGCTAAAACTTGATTGGATTTTAAAAAGTTTTTTGTGAGACTAATACAAAGTTTTCTTATTTTTCCAGCTAAAAATGCCTAGTGCAATTATAGCTCTACTCACCTCCGATAAGTTAGTGGGAGATAATTACCAAAGTTGGAAAAACAACATTAACACGATTTTGGTAACTGACGACATAAAGTTCGTGTTGTCTGAGGAGTGTCCTCAGATGTCGGGCTAGACTGTGTCGCGAAGTGTTCGCGATGCATACGATCGGTGAATCAGGGCCAATGAAAAGGCCAAGGTCTACATTTTTGCCAGCATGTCTGATGTATTGACAAATAAGCATGAGCTGATGGTCTCCGCCAAAGAGATCATGGAGTCCTTCGAGGAAACGTTTGGACAACAGTCCTTTAAGGTCCGGCATGACTCGCTCAAATACGTCTTCAACGCACGGATGAAGGAGGGGTCGTCTGTCCGTGAACATGTTCTGGACATGATGACCCAATTTAATCTGGCTGAGATGAACGGGGCTTCGATCGACGAGTCGAGCCAAGTTAGTTTTATTCTGGAGACTCTTCCGAAGAGTTTCCTTCAGTTTTGTACCAATGCTGTTATGAACAAAATTAGCTACACTCTGACTACCCTCCCCAATGAGCTACAGAATTTCCAGTCCTTGAACAGGGTCAAGGAATCTGAGGCAAATGTTGCCTACAGGTCTTATCACAGGGGTTTGACCACTGGGACGAAACCTTTTGCTCCTTCACACCCGAAAGGGAAGAAGAGAATGAAGAGGGGTAAAGCTGACCGAGCTGCCGTCCACAAGGGCAAGAAGGTCAAGGACGTTGCAGAGAAAGGAAAGTGTTTCCACTGCAATAGGGGTGGACTCTAGAAGAGGAACTGTCCCAAATTCCTGGCCGAGAGGAAGAATCAAGGTATATGCGATTTACTTGTGACAGAAACCTGTTAAGTGGAGAGTAGTGACTCTGCCTGGATATTTGATTCAGGCGCCACTAACCACGTTTGTTCTTCTTTTCAGGGGATTGATTCCTGGCAGCCGCTGCAAGAGGGTGAGGTGACTCTACGGGTTGGATCCGGGGAGCTTGTCTCTGCTACAACGATCGACACGGTGAAGCTACATTTTGACGGGAATTACTTATTATTAGATAATTTGTACATTGTACCAGGGTTTACTAGAAACCTTGTTTCCATTTCCTACCTAATTGAACAATGTATATATGTTTCCTTTGAATCTAGTAAAGCGTTTATTTCTTTCAAAGGCAATCTTATTTGTTCTGTTTCACTTGAGCATAATCTGTATGTTTTAAAACTTAATTCGGTCAAAAGTGTTTTGAATACTGAATTGTTTAAAACTGCAGAAACACGAACTAAGAAAGCGAAAGTTTCTCCAAAGAAAAATGTCCATCTTTGGCATTTACGGTTAGGCCACATTAATCTCAATAGGATTGAGAAACTAGTGAAGAGTGGACTTCTAAACGAGTTGGAAGAAAACTCTTTGCCGGTGTGTGAGTCATGCCTTGAGGGCAAGATGACCAAACGTCCTTTTAGTGGAAAATGATATAAAGCCAAAGAGCCTCTTGAGTTAGTACATTCTGAGCTCTATGGTCCAATGAATGTTAAAGCTCGGGGCGGTTATGAGTACTTCGTGTCTTTCATAGACGATTACTCCAGATAAGGGTATATTTACCTAATGCACAAGAAGTCTGAAACTCTTGAACAGTTCAAGGAGTACAAGACTGAGGTTGAGAACCTCTTAGGTAAGTCGCTTAAAACACTTCGATCGGATCGAGGTGGAGAGTACATGGACACTGAATTCCAGGACTATATGATAGAACACAGAATTACGTCCCAACTCTCAGCGCCTGGTATCCCACAGCAGAATGGTGTATCGGAGTGGAGAAAAGAACCTTGTTGGACATGGTTCGGTCGATGATGAGCTATGCTCGTCTCCCTGATTCTTTTTGGGGATACGCAGTGGAGACTGCGGTTTATATTTTGAACAACGTTCCGTCGAAGAGTGTTTGTGAAACACCTTTCGAACTCTGGAGTGGACGTAAAGGCAGTTTACATCACTTCAGAATTTGGGGATGCCCGACCCACGTGTCGGTGTCAAACTCGAAAAACTTAGAACCCCATTCGAAATTGTGCCTATTCGTAGGTTACCCTAAAGAGACTAGGGGTGGTCTGTTTTACGATCCTAAGTAAAATAGGGTTTTGTGTCGACAAACGCCATTTTCCTAGAGGAAGACCACGTCAGGGATCATTTACCAAGGAGTAAAGTTGTGTTAAATGAAATGGACAGTACATCAACAAGAGTTGCTGATGGAGCTAGTACGTCAACAAGTGTTGTTGATCCTAGCATGTCTAGTCAAATCTGTTCCCAAGAGTTGGGAATGCCTCGACGTAGTGGGAGGACTGTGAGACAACCTGATCGCTACATGGGTTTAGTGAAAACCTCGCTTGTCGCTCTCCCGATGATGATCATGAGGATCCATTGACCTATGATCAGGCAATGGTTGATGTTGACAAAGACGAGTGGATTAAAGCTATGGACTAGGAAATGGAGTTTATGTACTTCAATTTTATCTGGGAGCTTGTGGATCAACCGGATGGGGTTAAACCTATTGGTTGCAAATGGATCTACAAGCGTAAACGTGGCGTAGATGGGAAGGTGCAGACCTTCAAAGCCCGACTAGTGGCAAAGGGTTTTACCCAGGTTGAAGGGGTTGACTATGAAGAGACATTTTCGCCTGTTGCCATGGTAAAGTCGATTAGGATCCTTCTGGCCATTGTCGCGTATTATGACTACGAGGTATGGCAGATAGACGTCAAGACAGCCTTTCTGAATGACAAACTTGATGAAACCATCTACATGGACCAACCCAAAGAGTTCATTGCCCAAGGCCAAGAGCAAAAGGTTTGTCGGCTTCATAGGTCCACTTATGGACTGAAACAGGCTTTGAGGTCTTGGAATATAAAGTTTGATGATGCGATCAAATCTTATGGCTTTGATCAAAATGTCGACGAGCCTTGTGTTTACAAGAAAATTGTTGACAAAACTGTCTTATTTTTGTTGTTGTATGTGGACGATATTCTTCTCATTGGGAATGAGGTAGAATTTCTTACTGACGTTAAGAAGTGGCTAGCTTCGCAATTCCAAATGAAAGATTTGGAAGAAGCTCAGTATGTTCTAGGTATCCAGATAGTCCGGAACCGAAAGAACGAGCGCCACCTTGTCTCAAAGCGCCTTATATTGACAAGAAGTTGTCTAGATATAAGATGCGAAACTCCAAGAAGGGGTCTTATCGCTTTCGGGCATGGGGTTCACTTTTCTAAGGATCAGTGTCCTAAGACTCCTCAAGATGTTGCGGATATGAGACGGATTCCATATGCTTCGGCTGTAGGGAGCCTGATGTATATCATGTTGTGTACTAGGCTCGACACCTGTAATGTAGTAGGAATTGTAAGTAGATATCAATCCAATCCAGGATTAGATCACTGGACAGCCGTAAAGGCAATCCTCAAGTATCTTAGGAGAACGAGGAACTACAACTTAGTGTATGGCAGTGGGGATTTGATCCTTACGGGATACACTGATTCGGATTTTCAGGCCGATAAGGATTCTAGGAAATCCACTTGGGTCACCTTTAATTCAAATGGAGGAGTCAGAGTATGGCGAAGCATCAAGTAGGGATGCATCGCTGATTCCACTATGGAAGCGGAGTATGTTGTGGCTTGTGAAGTAGCAGAGGAAGCTGTTTGGCTCAGAAGTTCATGACGGATTTGAAAGTTGTTCCAAATATGAACTTGCCAATCACACTGTTCTGTGATAAATGTTGTGCAGTAGCCAACTCACGTGAGACTCGGAGCCATAAGAGAGGCAAACACATTGAGAGCAAGTATCATCGATAAGGAGATTGTGCACCGCAGACGTGACGGTCACACAGATAATAAGTCGAGACGCACGCGTGAGTCGATCCATTTACAAAGTCCCTCACGGCTAAGGTGTTTGAGGGTCACATAGAGAGTTTACGTCTTCGAGAGCTTCCTGACTAGGGCAAGTGGGAGATGTGTAAATGGGTATTCAATGCCCTAGTTTATTCTATAACTTCATTGTAATTCATGTACATTTCAGAAATGTATTTTCTCCACTAGCTTAGTCCAAGTGGGAGTTTGTTGGGATTTTTGTCCTAATCTCGTGTTTGTAAATTACTGTTTGAAATTAATAAGAGTTATTCATTTCATCACTTTGTGTCTCGTAATATTTATAAACTTTTCTAATAAACTATGCTCCAGGGTCATTGAATTTATGAGAGAACTACAACTTGAACGGTGTGTAGTGGACACACAGGGAGGATCACGTTCGAGTTAATGACCCGAACGGTCTCACAAAGATATGGATAGGGTTGGAGACCTAATCCACGGATACACTGTGGATGCGACCCGCTTTGTATTAGATACAAACGAGGTGATCTGACTCGTTCATGTGGTTGACATGCGAGTGGGGGCATCTTGTGCAATGCGATTGTACAAGACCGACCGTGAATTATTAGACCTACTGATGTAACACCGTTGACAGTGAGGACTAATAACTTCGTAGATGACCATTAGTGACTCGACCTGAATCCTGAGCGTGTTACGAACTCCTGTCTGCGGGGGTCTGTCCTTTCACTAGTACGGGTGAGGGTGGTCACAGTTACTTGCCCAATATGTCTATCTTCTCAGGGACAGGACCAAGTAGGGAGCTGGGAACTTAACTACGCAGATGGAATTCACTCGTTCCCGCCTTTAGGAAAACTAGAGGGATTGTTCCTTTAAGTGTTGTCTCCAAGGCTTGGACAATGGGCGCCCACCTTCTCACTGGCTCGAGAAGGGTGTTGTGTATGGTTTGACCATCACAATATGTTGTTTATTAACCCAGCCATGTCTATGAACAACCTGTGAAGGGTCGACTCATAGGCATTGGTTATATCAGTGGACACGTAATATTCTCGCAGACCGACGGAGTGCAAATACGGCTATAGTGGAGTGTTACCGTAGCTAATGAATGTTGATTAACTGGGTCAAAGAGTTTGACATGTTAATCTCGGATCATTGGTGCCCGTCACTGTAGGTCCATTAGGTCCCTCAGTTGGCTCAATCTGGGTTCAACGGAGGGTTTATGTTTTGGTATGAAATTGAAGTGTTCAATTTCACTTAAAGGGCATTTATGTCATTTATATGACATATGAATGATATAATATATAGTTTAATGTGAATGAGATTCATAATAAACTATAGGTTAGCCTAACTGTTGAATTAGGGCTAATTGGAGAAATTTAATTGAGAGAAATTAAATTGGATGTGATTCAATTTAATTAATCCACAATTATTGCAAATTAGATTTGCAATATGATATATGAGATATCTTATATTATGTGATTATGCAAATGCGATTTGCATAACCTATGGTTGTGGTAAAGTGGTAATTATATGGAGATTTTAACTCCATCAATTCCACATTATTAAAAATGAGAAAAGCCTATCCAATTCCTTCTTGCAAAGGGTTTAAATAGTGGAATGATGGAGTTAAATTACCGTTTTACCCATGTGTCTATCTCTTGCTTCTTAAGTCCCCACTGCTCCTCTAATGAACAACATATTGTGAGGATCCAACCATACACAACACCCTTCTCGGGCAAGTGAGAAGGTGGGCGCCCGTTGTCCAAGCCATTGAGACACCACATAAGGGAACAACCCCTCTAGTTTCCCTAAAGGCGGGAACGAGTGAATTCCATCTGCGTAGTTAAGTTCCCAGCTCCCTACTAGGTCCGGTCCCTGAGAAGATAGGCATATTGGGTGAGTAACTGTGACCACCCTCACCCGTACTTTTCAAAGGACAGACCCCCGTAGACAGGAGTCCGTAACACGCTCAGGATTCAGGTCGAGTCACTAATGGTCATCTACGAAGTTATTAGTCCTTACTGTCAATGGTGTTACATCAGTAAGTCTAATAATTCACGATTCGGTCTTGTACAATCTCATTGCACAGGATGCCCCCACTCGCATGTCAACCACATGAACGAGTCATATCACCTCATTTGTATCTAATACAAAGCGGGCCGCATTCACAGTGTATCCAGGATTAGGTCTCCAACCCTATCCATATACTGTAGACCGTTCGGGTTATTAACTCGAACATGATCCTCCCAGTGTGTCCACTACACACCGTTCAAGCTCTAGTTCTCTCATAAATTCAATGGCCCTTGAGCTTAGTTTATTGGAAAAGTTTATAAATATTGCGAGACACAAAGTGATGAAATAAATAACTCTTATTAATTTCAAACAGTATTTACAAACACGAGATTAGGACAAAAATCCCAACAGTTCTAATTATTTTAATAAAGTGTTATTATTTCAATAAAGTGTTATTGTTCGTTATCTATGTGTTTTCCTTTATTTAAACCCTAAATCCAATAAAATAAACATCCAAGGCTGTTAAATGAATCTCTAACTGAATGTAATGTACATAAAAGGGATCTCGGTTCGAGATACAGCCTTAAGGGTCTATAGTTAAGGGATAAGGTTTTGGTACCTTACCCTTGTTAAACTATGGATGTGGCCCACTTTGTATTTGATACAAACACTGTGATCCTAACGTGTTCGTGCAGATGACATGTGAGTGGGGATATCCTATGTAATGAGAATACATAAGATCGGACCACGAAATAGTAATCTCTATCTCAGAACTCAGCTTGACTAGTTAGGTTTCTATTTCACTAGGATGACTCTAGGCAACTTCATCTCAATCTGAAAGGTGTTACGAACTCCTGTCATGAGGGATTGTTCTTTGACTAGTATGGGTGAGAGTGGCCGGATTCGCCGACTCAATATACCTACCTTCTTGGGGACAAGACCGAGTGAACGGCTGGGAACTTAACTTAGCAAGATGGAATTCACTCCTTCCCGCCTACTAGAGTAAGTAGAGGAATGTTCCCTTAAGTGGTGTCTCCGAGATTTGAACAAAGGGTCCGACCCTCTCATTGGCCCGAGGTCCACAAACAAATTGTTCATTAGAGGAGCACTGGTACTTAAGGCACAAGATATAACCCAGGGGTAAAACAGTAATTTAACCCAGTTGGTGTTACGAAAATTTGTGAAGGATTGACTTGCTGTTATTGGTCAATATCCATGGACACAGAAATATATCTGCAGTGAGAAGAGTGCAGTTGTGGGACTTTAGTAGAGTGTTCCTGCAGTTAACGAATGTTGATTGGGAGGTTAATGAGATTCACCGAGCAATCTCGTATCGTTGGAGCTTCTGATTTGTAGGTCCATTAGGTCCACCTTCTAGCTCGTAAAGAGTTCTTAGATCATTTGAATTTGAAATGTTCAAATTGATTAGGGAATATATTTAATGTATTTAGATACGATATAATATATAGTTTTTGAACTATATATTATAAATTTAATGTGATAATGATTCATATTAAATTATATGAGAGAATTGAATATTTGAAAGAGTTCAAATATTATATTAAATGTGAATGTGATTCACATTTGCAAACCATAGGATAAAATTTAATGTGCACTGGATGTACGTTAAAACTATAGGTTAATGATTAAATGTGATTTAATCATTTACATATAATCTATTTGATATATAAGATATTCAAAACTAATTAATTGAGAATTAATTAATTATTTAATAGGTTATATATGTTTTAATTAATTATTTAATTAATTAAAAGAGGGGAACTTGTAGATGACACGTTCCCCACTCACCAGTTTCTTCTCCACTCCCTATCGTTAAGTGTAGGGAGTTGGAAGAAGCAGGTGATCGATCTTTTGATAATTCAGCAATTGGAGAATTGCTGAAAAACTCTCTCAATCTCCAAAATTCCCTTCTTCTTCCAATTGTTGGATCCTTTCCATCAAGGAAAATCTAAGTATTCAGAGACATAGAGGGTTTTCCTAGTGGTAGTGTTCCTGCTTGAAAAACAGAGAATTGTTGTGTTGCTGATTTACTGGAATTTGTTTGAAGCAATGAGTTGTTGTGAGTCCACAAAGGTAATTCATTCTTCCCCTTAGTTTAATTGTTAAACTTAGTTTGTTTGTATGCAATTAATCCATGTCTAATAGGATTATAATTTCATGCTTGTTTTGTATTTATCAATGTATTGTTTTTTTGTTTTAAGCAAAACAATCAAGCACATTAACGATCCCAAACCCGTTTTCGCTGCTCAAGGAGATTAGATCTCCATCACTGGGAACTTAACTGTGCAAGATGGAATTCACTCATTCCTACACTAAGGAATTAGATAGGCTGTTCCCTTAAGAATTGACTCCAGGTCTTGAACAACGGGGCCTTGCCCTCTATGAGGGTATGAGTCTATGGTAGGACCGTAGACTTGTTGTTCATTAGAGGATTAGTGGTGCTTAAGGAACAAAGAAGTAATCACAGGGGTAAAACGATAATTTGACCCAGCTGTAATTACGAACAACCTGTGAAGGGTCGACTCATGGGTAATGATTATATCAGTGGACACAATATAATCTACAGTGAGGAGATTGTTGCTACAAGTCTATAGTGGAGTGACTTGTAGTTAATGAATATTGATTAACTGGATCAAAGAGTTTGATCAGTCAATCTCATATCATTGGAGCTCATGAACTGTAGGTCCATTAGGTCCCTCCGTTGGCTCAACATGGTAATATTAAAGATATAAAGTTAGGAATGAAATTGAAGTGTTCAATTTAACATATGAGATGTCATATACATTATATGTGATATAATTTATATAATATATAGTTTTAATGTGAATTGGATTCACATATTGACTATATATTAAAGAGAGAATGAAAGAGGGATATGATGGTAATTTCCATCCCTATCTCCTTATATATAGTTCAATAAGATGCAACAAGGTCAAGTTAACCTAAGGCTTTGTTGTGTTGTTGGGAAGGTTCCAAAACACAAATCTCTCTCTCACACAACATCTCATTATACCTAAGGGGAACCGAAATTCCTCCCTCACCTAGAGAACAACGGAGAAGCTCTAGTGGTCGTGCCTTAGTCCGTTCGTGGTTCGTGTTGCTGAGATCTTTATCGTAAGAGAGGAGGAGCACTTGAAGAAAGGTTCTTCAAAGGTAATATTTCTTGTTGTCCATATTCCATTTTATGCTTAATCCAGTTGTTTATGTTCTTTAATGAAATCGTTGTAACTAAATCAAGAGCGCGTGATTCACAATCGCTTCCGCTGTGGGATTCGATTCCCTTCAGGAGATTGATCGATCAATCTGATTTTGAAGAAAACTTCTCTCTCAATTCCCTTCATTCTCTCCAATTGTTGGATCCTTCCCACTAAGGAAGATCTAAGTAGATACTCAGAGCCATAGGAGGTTTTCCTCTTGGTAATGTTCTGTTAGAACAAAGAATTTGTTGTTGTGTTGCTGCATTCAATTGGAGCAAGGAGTTGTTGTTTTGAAAAAACTACAAAGGTAATATTTCTTACTTTTAGTTTAACAACTTCAGAACATGTTTGTATGCATTATATCCATGCTTAATTAGATTAGGATTTTTGTATGCTTATTCTGTATTTTTATCAATGTATGGGTATTTGATTTTCAACCAAAACAAACTAGCAAAATTATGTTTTCTATCATATTTTCGCTGCTCAAGGAGATCGAATCTCCATCATATACTGCAGTCTCCACTGCGTAACCCCAAAAAGAATCAGGGAGACGAGCATAGCTCATCATCGACCGAACCATGTCCAAAAAGGTTATGTTTCTCCTCTCTGATACACCATTCTGCTGTGGTATACAAGGTGCTGAGAGTTGGGAAGTAATTCCATGTTCTATCATATTGTCCTGGAATTCAATGTCCATATACTCTCGACCTCGATCCGATCGACGTGTTTTAATCATTTTACCTAACAGGTTCTCAACCTTAGTCTTAAACTCCTTGAACTTTTCAGGAGTTTCAGACTTCCTATGCATTAGGTAAATGTACCCATACTAAGAATAGTCATCTATGCAAGATACGAAGTATTCGTAACCACCTCGTGCTTTAACATTCATCGGACCAAAGAGGTCATAATGTATAAGCTCAAGGGGCTCTTTGGCTCTATATCCTTTTCCACTAAAAGGACGTTTGTCATTTTTCCTTCAAGGCATGACTCACAAACCGGTAAAGATTTTTCTAAAAACTAGCTTAGAAGTCCACTCTTCACTAGTCTCTCAATCCTACTAATTTATGTGGCCTAACCTTAGATGCCAAAGATGGGCACTATCTTTTGGAGAAACTTTTACTCTCTTAGTTCACATTTCAGCTGTTTTAAACCCTAAAAGAGTTATTGTTCGTTATCTACGAATTTACCTTTGTTTAAACCCTAAATCCAATAAACTAAACATCCAAGGCTGTAAAATGAATCTTTAACTGAATGTAGTGTACATATAAAGGATATCGGTTCGAGACACAACCTAAAGGGTCTATAGTTAGGGGATAAGGTTTGGGTACCTTACCCTGGTAAAATTATGGATGTGGCCCACTTTGTATATGATACAAACACTGTGATCCTAACGTGTTCCTGTAGATGACATGTGAGTGGGGATATCTTGTGTAATGAGATGACATAAGACCAGACCACGAAATAGTAACCACTTGATGTAACTCCGTTGACTAGTTAGGTTTCTATTTCACTTGGATGACCTAGGCAACTTGATCTCAATCCTGAGCAGGTTACGAACTCCTGTTCGCGAGGGATTTTCCTTGACTAGTATGGGTGAGAGTGGCCAGATTCGCCGACTCAATGTGTCTACCTTCTTGGGGACAAGATCGAGTGAGCGGCTGGGAACTTAACTTAGCAAGATGGAATTCACTCCTTCCCGCCTACTAGGGTAAGTAAAGGAAAGTTCCCTTAAGTGGTGTCTCCGGGACTTTAACAAAGGGCCCGACCCTCTCATTGGCCCGAGATGGACTCTGTTTGTTGGTAGGACCCCAAACAAATTGTTCATTAGAGGAGCATTGGTACTTAAGGTACAAGATGTAACCCAGGGGTAAAGCGATAATTTGACCCAGCTGGTGTTACGAACATTCATGAAGGATTGACTTGCTGTTATTGGTTAATATCCGTGGACACAGAAATATATCTACAGTGAGAAGAGTGCAGCTGCGGGACTTTAGTGGAGTGTTCCCGCAGTTAACGAATGTTGATTGGGAGGTTGATGAGATTGACCGAGCAGTCTCGTATCGTTGGAGCTTCTGATCTGTAGGTCCATTAGGTCCACCTTCTAGCTCGTAAAGAATTCATAGATTTTTTGAATTTGAAACGTTCAAATTCATAAGGAAATAAACTTAATGTATATAGATACGATATAATATATAGTTTTGGAACTGTATATTATAAATTTAATGTGGATATGATTCATATTAAATTATGTGAGAGAATTAAATGTTTGAAAGAGTTCAAATGTTAAATTCAAATGTGAATGTTATTCATATTTGTAAACTATAGGCTAAATCCTAATGTTCATGAGATGTACATTAAACTATAGGATAAAGGGTAAAATGATTAAATGTGATTTAATCATTCAATTAATATTGTATTTGAATTAAATATGATTTAATTTAATAGAATTAATTAATTAATTAATTAATTAATTAATTAATTAATTAATCTAATATTAATTGGGAACGTGTCAGGAGGACACGTTCCCACTACTCCCCCTCGATAGGGTGTGAAAAGTTACCTAGAGAAATACTCTTCTCCTGGAGAGAAGGGGATTCATTCGATCGATCAATTTCATTGATTGTTTTGTCAGAAAAAGTCTCTCTCATTTTCCCTTTTCTCCAATTGTTGGATGTTTCCCACCTAAGGAAGATCTAAGTAGAACTCAGAGATATAGGAGGTTCTCCAAGTTGTAGTGTTCTTGCTGAAAAAACAGAGAAGTCCCTGTTCTACTGTGTTGCTGTAAAGCTTGGAGCAAGGAGTTGCTGAGGAAAATCTACAAAGGTAATTATGAATTCCCCCTTTGTTTTAGTTATTTTCCTAGCGTGTTTGCATGTTTTACTCCATGTTTAATTAGATTAAAGAAGCATGTTTATTCTGTTTTTTTTATTATCAATGTACTAGTTTTTGTATTTCAACCAAATCAAACTTGCATATTACGATTCCAGACACGTTTCCGCTGCTCAAGGAGATCAGATCTCCATCACTCGGGAGGTTGAGAGAGAGTAGGTGTGACTTCCTTTGGATCTTGGGTGAGGAGAGTTTAAGAGAATTGAGAGAGAGTTGAGAGAGAATTCTTTTGCTCTCTTTGGATGAAAATCCCAAAAAAATGGCAAAATACTTACCAAAGGCTTCTCACCAAGCCTTTAAATAATAGTGAGATGTGGAGTTAAAATCTCCACTAAATCACCATTTTACCACAACTATATGATATGCAAATCATATTTGCGTATCACATAATATAAGGTATCTCATACCTTATTATACAAATCTCATTTGCATAATTGTGGATTTTTAAATTGAATCACATTCAATTTAATTTCTCTCAATTCAATTTCTCCTATTAGCACTAATTAATCAACTAGGCTATACTATAGTTTATTATGAATCTCATTCACATCAAACTATATATTATGTCATCTATATATCATATAAATGACATAAATACCCAAATAATGAATTTGAACACTTCAAATTCACACCAAACTGTAAACCCTCAATTTGTCCAATTTGAGCCAGACGAGGGACCTAATGGACCTACATATGACGAGCTCCAATGATCCGTGACTAACCTGTCAAACTCTTTGACCAGATTATTCAACAGTCATTAGCTGCGGTAACACTCCACTAAAGCCCGTAGCTGCACTCTCATCATTGTAGGACAAGTTGTGTCCATCGATATAACATATACCCGTGAGTCGACCCTTCACAGATTGTTCGTAGACACTACTGGGTCAAATTATCGTTTTACCCTTGTGTCTACCTCTTGCTTCTTAAGTCCCACTACTCCTCTAATGAACAACAACGTTGCATGGTCCAACCATAAACAACAACCCTCTCGAGCTAGTGAGAGGGTGGGGCCCCGTTGTTCAAGCCCTAGAGACAGTACTTAAGGGAACAACTACTTTGTTGGGATGTATGTCCTCATCTCGTGTAGTTTGTAATATTCCAAGTTGTAAATAAATAAGAGTTATTTATGTGAGCTTTGTGATATAAATAAGAGTTATTTATTTGAACTTTGTGTCTCGCATATTTCATAAACTTAATCCAATAAACTAAGCTCCAGGGTCATTGTACTAATGAGAGAACTAGAACTTGAACGGTGTGTAGTGGACACACAGGGAGGATCACGTTCGAGTTAATGACCCGAACAGTCTACAATATATGGATATGGTTGGAGACCTAATCTTGGATACGTTGTGGATGCTGTCTGCTTTGTATTAAGATACAAACGAGGTGATCTGACTCGTTCATGTGGTTGACATGAGAGTGGGGGCATCCTGTGCAATGAGATTATACAAGACCTGACCGTGAATTATTAGACTTACTGATGTAACACCGTTAAATGTATAGAGCTAATAATTTCGTAGATGACCATTAGTGACTTGACCTTAATCATGAGCGTGTTACGGACTCCTGTCTGCATGGGTCTTTCCTTTGACTAGTACGGTGAGGGTGGCCACTCTTGCTCGCCCAATATGCCTATCTTCTTATGGACAAGACCACGTGGGGAGCTGGAAACTTGACAACGCAAGAAGGAATTCACTCGTTCCGGACTTAGGGAAACTAGAGGTGTTGTTCCCTTAAGTACTGTCTCCAAGGCTTGAACAACGGGGCCCCACCCTCTCACTGGCCCGAGAGGGTTGTTGTTTATGGTTGGACCATGCAACGTTGTTGTTCATTAGAGTAGTGGGACTTAAGGAGCAAGAGGTAGACACAGGGGTAAAAATGTAATTTGACCCAACAGTGTCTACGAACAACCTGTGAAGGGTCGACTCATGTGTATTGGTTATATCAATGGGCACAACTTGTCCTACAGTGATGAGAGTGTAGCTACGGGTTTTAGTGAAGTGTTACCGTAGCTAATGAATGTTGAATAACCGGGTCAAAGAGTTTGACAGGTTACTCTCGAATCATTGGAGCACGTCACGTGTAGGTCCATTAGGTCACTCAGTTGGCTCAAATTAGACAAATTGAGGGTTTACAGTTTGGTATGAATTTGAAGTGTTCAAATTCATTATTTGGGTACTTATGTCATTTATATGGGATATAGATGACATAATATATAGTTTAATGTGAATAAGATTCATAATGGACTATAGTATAGCCTAATTGATTAATTAGTGCTAATTGGATAAATTGAATTGAGAGAAATTAAATTGAATGTGATTCAATTTAAAAATTCCACATTTATGCAAATGACATTTGTATAATAAGGTATGAGATACCTTATATTATGTGGTATGCAAATATGATTTGTATATCATATAGTTGTTGTAATATTGTGATTTGGTGTAGATTTTAACTCCATCACACAATAGTATATAAAGGCTTTGCAAGAAGCGTTTAGTGAAGCAATTGCCATTTTTTGGATTTTCATCCAAAGATAGCATTCACCTTTCTCTCAATTCTCTCTAAGATTCTCCTCACCCAAAACTAAAGGGAGTCCCACATACTCTCCCTCAACCTCATGAGAACAGCCGAGAAGACGTTTTGGAAGTGTCTTGCAACACTGTTCGAGGTTCGATTCAAGGAGATCGTTGGTTCGAGAGAGATCGATACCGGAGGAGGAAAGCTTTGAAGAAGTGTTCTTCAACAATAAGTATCGTATATCCTTACTAATTTTCCTCTTCTTTTACATGTTTAGCCTAGAATTAAAGTAGTTTAGTTCAATTTTAAGATAGAATTACACAACAAAACAACGACGTTTCACAACGTCTTCCGCTGCGGGAATTCCAAGTCCCTTCAATTGGTATTAGAGCCAATCGTTGCTCTTCGTTGTGTATTCTGTAAATTCTTAAAATTAGGTGGGTAGCATTAATTTTCATGATGAATGTTAATGGTTTGCAATTTTGAATGTTTTCGGCTTTTGGCACTTAGTTTAGATTTGCATTAAAGTTGATGAGATTAATGTAAAAGCCTAGTGTTTTGGGCATTTTTTTAATGTAAATAGAGTCTGTAAGTCCATGTCGTTCGTGGCAAGAGTTGTTGTGAAAAAAATGGAGCGAAAACGGGCGATTTTGGTGAAAAACAACAAAAGTTGTTTGCTGGAAATTCATCAGCGTCGCGACGCTGTTCTTCAGCGTTGCGACGCAATCCATGCTGCTGGAGAGGCTGCTGCAGTGCAGCGTTGCAACGCTAGGGGTAGCGTTGCAACGTCGCAGCGTTGAGAACGCTACGCTTGACGCTGGAGGTTACAACGTTGCAACGCTGGACACGACGTTGCAACGCAATCACATAGTGGACAGTAGTTCGCGAGAATTTTCAACGTAGTGGCAAGGTGGTTTTCGTGGGGACATCAAGGTCGGCAGTTCGAGGCCTGCTATGAACCGTTTTTTATTTTTATTTTATTTCTTTTGTAAAATGAATTTTAATTAATTTAATTTTAATTAATATTAATATATATTTATATTAATGTTAATTAATTAAATTAATGTCCCTAGAGTGCTAAAAATCGGTTTTTATTAAATTATGCACTTGTTGTATAATTTATTTTTTTCTATGTGCATTATGTATGTCATATAGATTAAAATCCCACCTTAGGTTAAACATTTCATGCATCATATTTATATTATAAGAGTTATAATATATAGTATGCATGATAGGATTATATTATAAGAGTTATAATATAATGTTTGCATGATTTAATTAATTTAATATAAGTGTTATATTTTTAAATTAAAAGCATGCTCATGCATTTAATTTATGTGATGAATGTATGTTATGGTATAATATTATTCATGTGATGAATGATCAAGCATTATAACATAGAAATGCATGTAACCTAAGTTAATTATTAGTTTTAAATGGTTTAGAACTTGAATAATTAGACTTAGGTTTTCTAGTTCTAATAAAATTAGAATTAGGAAATCAAATATGACCTTTGAATGGAGACTGATAAGTAACTCTGTCTAAGGAAGGTTTTGTCTAAGGTTGGGGTATTTAAGTTGACGCTTTGCGGAACACTCCTACCTGGGAACCGACCTGGGAGTGAATTCGGTCCTGAGATTCTTAAGTTATATTCGAGTGACTGACGTTAATTAAGAGTTAATTAATTTACTCACATAGACCTAAGTTAATAATGTGATTATAGACTTAGGCTAATCCAATATAAGAGTTATATTGGTAGACTTAGGTAAATTTTAGCCGGTTTATGTAGGTCAATCTCGTTTTATTTAAAGTGTTGAGTGGGAGGAAATAAAGTATATGAGATACATTTAATTTTCCATCCACAAATCTCCATTAAGTTCACACCGTGAGATCCATACTCGACCTCGTGGCACAAATGGGAGCGTCCCCCTACGGGTGGCATTTGTATGGGTTAATATTCAACGTGAATGGAGAGGGTACTAATAGTGAGTGGGAGCGGGACCTGTGAAAATGGGACCCACGGTCTCTTCTTTCGATTCACATCCTGATACAAAGTTTTTCATTTTCTTTCAGCAACAAAATGTCAAACGCTTTTAACGCTCCTTTAGCTTCCGTTAAGTTAGTTGGCGGTAATTTTTTGTGGAAAAACAATATAGACACGATTTTGGTAAATGACGACCAAAAGTTTGCGCTCATTGAGGAGGGTCCTCAGGTGCCCGGTCCAACAGTCCTATTAAACAATCTACAAACCTTCCAGTCCTTGGTGCAAACCAGTGGACAGGAAGCTGAGGCAAGTGTTGCGTTGAGACCTTTTTAAAGGGTTTTACCTCTGGGACAAAGTTTGTAGGCTCTTCGGGCCCTAAAGGGAAGAAGGAGAAGTTGAAAGAGGATAGTGTTGACCGCGTTGCCGCCCTAAAAGGAAAAGAAATCAAGGAAGTTGCGAGAAAGTGTTTCTACTACGACGGGGACAAACACCTAAAAAAGAGTTGTCCCAAATTCCTTGATGAAAAGAAAATGACCGGTAAATATGATTTACTTGTCACAGAAACTTGTTTAGTGGAGAATAATGACTATGTCTGGATATTGGATTCAGGCGCCACTAATCACGTTTGCTCTTCTTTTCAAGGATTAAGTTGCTGGCAGCAGCTGCAAGAAGGTGAGATAACACTCAGGGTTGGATCCGGAGAAGTTGTCTCAACTGCAACAATAGTCACGGTGAAGTTGTTCTTTGGCAGGAAGTACTTATTATTGGATAATATGTAAATAGTTCCTAGGTTTACGAGAAAACTAGTTTCTATTCCCTGCCTACTAGAACAAAATATTTTCGTTTCATTCAAGAGTAATAAATTCTCGAAATGGAATTTCGATTTGTTTTGCTTCACTTGAGAGCAATTTATATGTTTTGAAACCTAATTCGGTCAAAAGTGTTTTTAAGACTGAATTATTTAGAACAACTGAAACGCGAATTAAGGGAGTAAAGGTTTGTCTAAAAGAAAATGTTCATCTTTGGCATCTAAGGTTGCCACATAAATCTCAATAGGATTGAGAGACTAGTGAAGAGTGGATATCTAAGCGAGTTGAAAGAAAACTCTTTATCGGTTTGTGAGTCATGCCTTAAAGGCAAAATGACCAAACGTCCTTTTAGTGGAAAAGGATATAGAGCCAAGGAGCCCCTTGAGCTTATACATTCTGACCTCTGTGGTCCGATGAATGTTAAAGCACAAGGTGGTTACGAATACTTCGTATCTTTCATAGATGACTATTCGAGGTATGGGTACATTTACCTAATGCATAGGAAGTCTGAAACTCTTGAAAAGTTCAAGGAGTTCAAGACTGAGGTTGAGAACCTGTTAGGTATATAGATTAAAACACTTCCATCAGATCGAGGTGGAGAGTATATGGACAACGAATTCCAAGACTATATGATAGAATATGGAATCACATCCCAACACTTAGCACCTTGTATGCCACAGTAGAATGGTGTATCGAAGAGGAGAAACATAACCTTGTTGGACATGGTTGGGTTGGTGATGAGTTATGCTCGTCTCTCTGATTCTTTTTGGGTTTACGAAGTGGAGACTGCGGTATACATTTTGAACACAGTTCGGTCGAAAAGTGTTTGCGAAACTCCTTTCGAACTCTGGCATGGTCGAAAAACCTATTTACGTCATTTCAAAATTTTGGGATGTCCAACCCATGTATTGGTGTCAAACCCGAAGAAGTTGGAACCCCGTTCAAAATTGTGCCTCTTTGTAGGTTACCCAAAAGAGACTGGAGGTGGTTTCTTTTACGATCCTAAGGATAATAGGGTGCTTGTGTCGACAAACGCCACTTTCCTTGAGGAAGACCACATTAGGGATCACTTACCAAGGAGTAAGATTGTATTGAATGAAATGGGCAGTTCATCAGCAAGAGTTGTTGATGGTGCTAGTACGTCAACAAGTGTTGTTGATCCTAGCTCGTCTAGACAAGTCCGTTCCCAAGAGTTGGGAATGCCTCGACGTAGTGGGAGGGTTGTGAGACAGCCTGAACGTTACTTGGGTTTAGCTAAAACCCAAGTCGTCACCCCTGATGATGACTGCGAGGATCCATTGACCTATGATCAGGCAATGACAGACGTTGACAAAAACGAATGGATTAAAGTTATGGACAAGGAAATGGAGTCGATGTACTTCAATTCCGTCTAAGAGCTTGTGGACCAACTGAATGAGGTTAAACCTATTGGTTGCAAGTGGATCTATAACCGTAAACGTGGCGTAGATGGGAAGGTACAGACCATCAAAGCTCGACTAGTGGCAAAGGGTTTTGCCCAGGTGGAAGAGGTTGACTATGAGGAAGCCTTTCCACCTGTTGCCATGGTAAAGTCGATTAGAATCCTTCTGGCGATTGTCGCAAATTATGACTATGAGGTATGACAGATGAATTTCAAGACCGCCTTTCTGAATGGCAACCTTGACGAGACCATCTACATGGACCAGCCCAAGGGGTTCATTGCCCAAGGCCAAGAGCAAAGAGTTTGTCGGCTTAAAAGGTCTATTTATGGACTGAAACAAGCCTCGAGGTCTTGGAATATAAGGTTTGATGAGGCGATCAAATCTTATGGTTTTGATCAAGATGTTGACGAGCCTTGTGTCTACAAGAAAGTCGTTAACAGTACTGTCGCATTTCTAATATTGTATGTGGATGATATCCTTCTCATCGGGAATGAGGTAGGATTTCTTATTGACATTAAGGAATGGTTGGCTTCGCAATTCCAAATGAAAGATTTGGGAGAGGCACAATATGTTCTAGGTATCCAGATAGTCCGGAACTGGAAGAACAGAACGCTAGCCATGTCTCATGCGTCTTATATTGACAAGATGTTGTCTAGATATAAGATGCAAAACTCCAAGAAGGGCTTATTGCCTTTCAGGCATGGGGTTCACTTGTCTAAGGATCAATGTCCTAAGACTCCTCAAGAGGTCAATGATATGAGACGAATCCCCTATGCTTCAACGGTAGGGAGCCTGATGTATGTCATGTTGTGTACTAGGCTCGACATTTGTTATGCATGAAGAGTCTAGATTAAGAAAGCGGAAGCAATTTTGGATCTTGAACACTCTAAGTTGATGAATTTTAGAAAATAAAATGCATGCTCAAAGCTGGAAAAACAGAGGGATAGAAAACTCAACTTTGAAGATCAAATTCTCTTCACCCGGTGGATGGTTTTCAACACGAACACTTCGTGGACCACCGTTAATGTCTTCCCTACTATCCTCAGGCCTTGGAACGGATTGTGGGATCCTATATTGAGAGAATTTGGAAGAAAATACCTCAAAGGTCACTAGTTCGGGAATACCTTTTTTTTTGCAAAATTCTCTCAAAACACCTCAAATCACCATTATATAAAGCTTCATTAAGATTTATTAGAGTGACAACTCAAGTGTGATGAGGATGGTTTGAGATGGAGGTGGCTTCTTTTGGTGAATTTTGAAAATGAGGAGGATTGGGCAAGTTGGCAACTTGATTTTCATGAAAATCATGAAAACCTCTCATTTTACAATTAATTTTAATTCTAAAATCAATATTAAATTGATTTTTAATTAAAATTAAAATAATTAATTAAATAATTCAAAATTAATTTAATTAATTAATTTTTAATTTAATTTAATATCAAATATTAAATTAAATAAATTGCCCGATCCCGATCGATTTTCTGAACATGAATCCTTATTCTTGCTATAATCCGATCCAATATTTAAATCATATTTAAGTATATCGACCTCCTATTAATCATAGTTTAATTCATAATTAAGCTATGATTCGTTAAATATATAACATATAATTAACACTTTCTTCCAAACTCGAATTTGAACAATTCAAATTCTTTTCTCTCAAAATGTTCCAAGGCTAAGTCCGAGTTAGTAAGGGGGACCTAATGGACCTACAGATCATGAGCTCCAACGATAAGAGATTAACCAGCCAAACTCTTTAGCCTAGCTAATCAACATTCGTTAACCACCGGGGCACTCCACTAAAGCCTATTAGCTGCACTCTCCTCACTGTAGATATATTTCTGTCCACTCGATATAATCATGATTAGTAAGTCGATCCTTCACAGGTTGTTCATAATTACAGCTGGGTCAAAAATACCGTTTTACCCCTGTAATTACCTCTTGTTCCTTAAGTCCCACTGATCCTCTAATGAACAATTGGTTTGTGGTCCAACAAGCAAACCGAATCCCTCTCGGGCCAATGAGAGGGGTAGGCCCTTTGTTCAAGACCCGGAGTCAGCACTTAAAGGAACAACCTCTCTACTAATCCTTTAAGCGGGTAAAAGTGAATTCCATCTTGCAGAACTATGTTCCCAGCTATCTACCCGGTTTTATCCCTGAAATGGGAGGCTTATTGAGTCGGCAATCTTGAGCCATTCTCACCCATGCAAATCTAAGGATAATCGGAATAAACAGGAGTCCATAGAATGCTTAGGATTAAGACCGAGTTACCTAGGTCATCGTATGAATATAATCAGTTAAGACAGTAAACGGAGTTATAAAGTATAAGTGACTATTTCGCGGTTCAGTCTTATGCAATCTCATTGCATAGGGCGCCCCCAATCACATGTCTCCACATGAACGATTTAGGATCACATCGTTTGTAGTCTACAAAGTGGGTCGCCTCCATAGTGTCCCCAGGATAAGGTACTCAACCCTATCCTTATACTATAGACTATTCTGGCTATAACTTGAACTTGATCTACTTTTATGTCACACATAAAGTTCAAGTATTCATCCTATAGCCAAGGGTTCTTTATTGGATTAACGTTATACAATACACAATTCACTTTATTCAATAACACCTTTACTGAATAAATCTCAATAACAACTTTATTGCAAAATAGAATGTACATTCAGTTTCCAAAACGATGAGTTTAGGACATAAAACCCAACAATGCAGTTGGGATTGTCAGTAGGTATCAATCCAATCCCGGATTAGATCACTGGACAGCCGTAAAGGCAATTCTCAAGTATCTTAGGAGAACGAGCAACTACAACCTTGTGTATAGGAGTGGGGATTTGATACTTACGGGATACACAAATTATGACTTTCAGATCGATAAAGATTCTAGGAAATCCACTTCGAGGTCAACCTTCATTCTGAATGGAGGAGTTGTAGTGTGGCGAAGCATCAAGAAGGGATGCATCGCTAATTCCACGATGGAAGCCGAATATGTTGCAGCTTGTGAAGCTGCAAAGGAAGCTATTTGGCTTAGGAAGTTCATGCTAGATTTGGAAGTTGTTCCAAATATGAACTTGCTAATCACGTTGTTTTACGACAACAAAGGTTTGCATGAGTGAAGGAATCGAAGTCGCGGTATGGCGATTGCTAATCGCGCGCTTGATTTAGTTACAACGATTAATTCAAGAACATAAAACACTAGATTAAGCATGTAAAATAGAATGGACAACAAGAAATTACCTTTGAAGAACCTTTCTTCGAGTGCTCCACTCTCCCACGATCACGATCTCAACAATAGGAACTCCAACATACGAAGACATGACCACCGGATCTTCTCCGTTGTTCTCTAGGTGAGGGAGGAAGGTTGGTTCCCTTTAGGAGAGGTGAGGTATTTTGAGAGCGATGTGTGCTTTGGAACTCTTCCAACAACACAACAAGAGAGCTTGTAAAACCTTAACATAGTTGCATCTCATGCAACCATATATATAGAGAAATAGGATGAAAATGACCATCCTACCCCTCCTTTAATCTCTCTTTAGTATATAGGTTATATATGACTCTAATTCACATTTAAACTATATATTATATCAATTATATCATATATAATTGATATAACTCCTCATGTATGAAATTGAACACTTCAATTTCACTCTTAACTTTATACCCTCAATATTACCATGTGGAGCCAACGGAGGGATCTAATGAACCTACAGTTCATGAGCTCCAATGATGTGAGATTAACTGATCAAACACTTTGATCCAGTTAATCAATATTCATTAACTACAAGTCACTCCACTATAGACTTGTAGTTGCACTCTTCTCACTGTAAATATTATTGTGTCCACTGATATAGTCATTACCTATGAGTCGACCCTTCACAAGTTGTTCGTAATCACAGCTGGGTCAAATTACCGTTTTACCCCTGTGATTACCTCTTTGCTCATTAAACACCACTGATCCTCTAATCAACAACAAGTCTAAGGTCCTACCTTAGACTCATAAACTCATAGAGGGCGGGGCCCCGTTGTGCTCGACCTGAAGTCAGTTCTTAAGGGAACAACCTATCTAATTCCTTAGTGTAGGAATGAGTGAATTCCATCTTGCACAATTAAGTTCCCAGCTACCTACGAGGTTCCGTCCCGAGAGAAGGTACGCTTATTGAGTCGACTCACAGCCACTCTCACCCATACTAGTCTAAGGACAAACCTCTATAAGCGGGAGTTCTTAACTTGCTCAGATTCAGTCGAGTCACTAATGACCATCTATAAATTACTAGTCTTATCCTGTTAACGGTGTTACACTTGTTAGACTAATAATTTGCAATCCAGTCTTGTATGAAATCTTCATACAGGATTCCCCCACTCGCATGTCAACTACATGAATGAGTTGGATTACCTCATTTGTACTAATTACAAAGTGGGTCGCATCCATGGTGTTACCAGAATGAGGTTTCCAACCTTATTCTTATACCATAGACCATTTAGGTTATATTCTTGAACTCAACCCAAATAGTGTCCATCTTTGACCGATGTTCAAGATAAATGTTATAACCTTGGAGCTTAGTTTATTGGATTTATTAAAGCAAGATCAGAATTCTATCAAAACAAATAACACTTTATTTAATTGATCAAAATTACACAAGTTTAGGGCATAAATCCCAACAATCTCCCACTTGACCTAAAGCTTGTGGAGTACTAAACATTACAGTAATGTAAATACAATAAATTAGGGCATTTAAACTCTTTTGTACAAAATACTCCCACTTGCCTTAGTTGGGGAAGACTTGTAAACCTAGACCTTCTAGGTGACTCTCAAAAACATTAGCCGTGAGAGCCTTTGTAAAAGGATCAACAATGTTGTGCTATGAGGCTATCTTCGTGACAATCACGTCTTCTCTATGCACGATCTCCCGGATGAGATGATACTTCCACTCTATGTGCTTTCCCCTCTTGTGACTTCGAGGTTCCCTCGAATTTTCCACTGCACCACTATTATCGCAATACAGCGTGATGGACAAAGTCATATTTGGAACAACTTCCAAATTTAACATGAATTTCCTTAACTGAACGACCTCCTTAGCTGTATCACAAGTTGCTACATATTCGACCTCCATGGTGGAATCAGCGATGCATCCTTGTTTGACGCTTCGCCATACTACAGTTCCTCCGTTAAGAGTGAACACTGACCCTGATGTAGATTTCGGAGAATCTTTATCAGTCTGAAAGTCAGAATCCATGTATCCTGTAAGGATCAAATCCTTAACCCCATACACAAGCATGTAGTTCTTTGTTCTCCGAAGATACTTAAGGATTGTTTTAACTGTTGTCCAGTGTTCAAGTCCTGGATTGAATTGATACCTACTGACCATCCCAACTGCAAAACAGATGTTGGGCCTAGTACACAACATGGCATACATCAGGCTCCCAACAGCTGAAACATAAGGAATCCGTCTCATATCCTCAACTCCTTGAGGTGTCTTAGGACACTGTTCCTTAGACAAATGGATTCCATGTCTAAAAGGCAACAAGCCCTTTTTGGAATCTTGCATCTTAAAACTTGACAACACTTTGTCTATGTAAGATGCTTGAGACAAGGCTAATGTTTTATTCTTGCGGTTCCGGACAATCTGGATCCCAAGAACAAACTGCGCAACACCCAAAACTTTCATTTGGAACTGTGTAGCTAGCCATTTCTGGATGTCAGTAAGATAACCTACATCATTCTCAATGAGTAGGATATCATCCACATAGAGAATCAGGAATGCGACAAAACTATTGACGATTTTCTTGTAGACACAAGGTTCATCATCATTCTGGTCAAAACCATAAGATCAGATTGCCTCATCAAATCTTATATTCCAGGACCTAGAGGCTTGTTTCAGTCCATAAATTTACCTTTTAAGCCTACAAACCTTTTGCTCTTGTCCTGGTTCAATGAACCCTTTGGGTTGGTCCATGTAGATGTTTTCCTCAAGATTGTCATTCAAAAAGGTTGTCTTGACATCCATTTGCCATACCTCATAGTCATAATATGCGGCAATGAAGAAGGATACGGATAGACTTTGCCATAGCAACAGGTGAAAAGGTTTCCTCATAGTCAACCCCTTCAACCTGGATATAACTCTTTGCTACTAATCTAGCTTTAAAGGTTTGCACCTTCCCATCTACACCACGTTTTCTCTTGTAGATCCACTTACAACCTATAGGTTTTACCCCGTCAGGCTTATCTACAAGATCCCAAACAAAATTGAAGTACATCGACTCCATTTCTTGGTCCATGGTTATGACCCATTTGTCTTTGTCTGTGTCAACCATTGCTTGATTATAAGTCAATGGATCCTCGGAGTTGTCATCTAGTATAACAACTTGGGTTTCAATTAAAACCCATGTAACTGTGTCAGTCAGATCACAACCCTCCCACTACGTCGAGGCATACTCAACTCTTGGGATGGACTCTCTTGACTAGACAAACTAGTATCAACAACTCTTGTTGACGTACTAGTGTTCTTATTAGCAACCTTTGCTATTGTTCCGTCTAACTCACTCAACACTACTTTGCTTTTTGGTTTGGGGTCCCTAATGTGGTCCTCCTCCAAGAAAGTGGCATTTGTCGACACAAAAACCTCATCTTCCTTACGATCATAGAATAAACCATCTCTTATTTCTTTTGGGTATCCTACGAATAGGCATAACTTTGAACGTGAATCCAACTTCTTTGGATTTGTCACAAGCACATGTGCTGGACAACTTCATATTCTGAAGTGACATAAACTACCTTTACGTCCTTTCCAGAGTTTAAAAGGTGTTTCAGAAACACTTTTTTAGGGCACATTATTCAAAATGTATACTGCAGTCTCCACTGCATAACCCCAAAAGGAACTAGGGAGATGAGCATAACTCATCATTGGTCGAACCATGCCCAACAAGGTTCTATTTCTCCTTTCCGATACACCGTTTTGCTATAGTGTGCCGGGAGCTGAGAGTTGGGATGTAATTCCATGTTTTATCATATAGTTCTAAAATTTTAAATTCATGTACTCTCCACCTCGATCCGATCGAAGTGTTTTAACAGTTTTACCTAATTGATTTTCAACCTCAGTCTTGAATTCCTTGAACTTTTCAAGTGCTTCAGACTTGTGGTGCATTAGGTAATTATGCCCAAATCTAGAATAATCATTTATAAAAGAGATGAAATATTCATATCCTCCCCTGGTTTTAACATTCATCGGACGACAAAGGTCTGAATGTATAAGCTCTAGAGGGTCTTTGGCTCTATAAACTTTTCCACTAAAAGGTCTTTTAGTCATTTTGCCTTCTAGGCAGAATTCACATACTGGCAAAGAATTTTCTTCTAGCTCGATTAGAAGTCCTTTCTTTACCAATCTCTAAATCCTATTGAGATTAATGTGACCCAATCTTAGATGCCAAAGGTGAGCATTTTCTTTAGGAGAAATTTTATGTTTCTTAGTTTGTGCGTTTGCTGTTTTAAATAATTCAGTGTTCAAAACCATTTTGACTGAATTAGGCCTTAAAACATACAATTCATTTTTTAATGAAGCTGAACATATTTCTAAACCTTTCTTCAAAATAAACACTTTATTCATAGAAAAGGAAACAGAAATACATTGTTCTATAAGGCAATAAATGGAAATAAGGTTTCTAGTAAACCCTTGTATCACTAATATATTGTCCAACAATACATATTTCTTTCCAAAATATAGCTTCATTGTGCCTAATGCTACAGCTGAGACGACTTCTCCATTTCCAACCCGAAACGTTATCTCTCCTTGTTGTAGCTGCTGCCAGGAATCAATTCCCTGAAAAGAAGAGCAAACGTGATTAGTGGCGCCTGAATCAAGTATCCAAGTTGTTTTATCATTATCCACTAAACAAGCTTCTAGCCAAAGTAAATCATATTTACCTTCCTTCTTCTTTTTTGCAATGTACTTCGGACAGTTCCGTTTCCAATGCCCGTCTTCGTTGCAGTGGAAACACTTTCCTTTGTCAGCAACGTCTTTGACTTTCTTGCTCTTCTGGGCGGCAGCTTTGTCAGCCTGTTTCCCTTTACCAACCTTCTTCATGTTCTTTTTCTTTCCTCTCAGGTTAGAAGAAGATGAAGCCACTGTTTTTGTCCCAGGGGTCGAACCTTTGTGATAACTCCTACTGGCAACATTTGTCTCACCTTTCGATCCCTGAATTTTCATCAGAGACTGAAAGGTCTGGAGTTCATTCAGAAGAGAGGTAAGATTAAAAGTAAGCTTGTTCATAACAACATTACTTCTAAACCTGCGAAATCGCCTCGAAAGGGCTTCCGAATGAAGTCGCTTCGACTCGACTCATCGATGGAAGCACCATTCGACTCTGCGATGTTAAAGTCCACCATCATATCCAGGACATGATCCCGAACAGATGTACCCTCTGGCATCCTCGAGTTTAATATGTACTTTAGGGCATTATGTCGGGCCTGTGTGGATCGTTGTCCAAACATACCTCGCACGTAATCCATGATTTCCTTAGCGGTAATCATGCCCTCATGCTTCTTGGCTAATATGTCAGACATACTTGCCAGCATGTAGACCTTGGTCTTATCATTGGCCTTGATCCATCGATCATATGCATCACGAACATTTTGTGACGCATTCGAGCCTAGCACCTGAGGTCACTCTTCAGTTAGCACAAACTTCAAATCGTCCACTACCAATATAGTGTTGAGTTTTTTTCCATGTCATCATATTCTCTCTGGTTAACTTTTCCGCACCCAATAAGGAAATTATAGAGCTAGACATTTTTGCTGAAAAATTTACAAACAAACTTGTATGAGTTTCTTGCTATAACTCTAATCGAATCATGTTTTAGCTAATTATCAAATGATTCCTAGGCCATTTATAATTTGCAATGATACTCCAAAGGTTTAGAATGTATGACACCGAAGGGTAATCAAAAACACTTCTCCTCTGAATCAAGACACTCTTGACCAAAACCTAATACCAGAATAACTCTTATTCCTATAAGTTTTAGTTACAATTTTTTGGTCTGGATACATACACAACTTATGTACCCCGTGAGTGTAACCTTCTGTCTTTAGATCCCAGAGTCTCGATCCAATAAAATTCGCCGAAGGAGGACTAGATTGGAAAATAGTCTAAGGAAATCTTTATCCCTTTCGGGTGTCTACTGTGTTTGATCCCCTATGATCAAGCCCTACGAAGGGATTGTCTGGTCCAGGCCAAACTAGTAGGCTAACCATAGTGGTCTAACGGTGTAAACCAACAAAAGAGACCGTAGGTTTTGTTTTCACTAAACGTGCTCCCATTCACTATAAGTACCCTCTCCATTAACCTTGATATTGACTCATACAAACACCATCCGAAGGGGGACGCTCCTGTTTGCGCCACGAGGCCAAGTATGAGTCTCACGGTGTGAAATTTCCGAAGATAGCGTAGGTAGAAAAATATGTATCTCATACACTTTTTCCTCCCACTGAATACTTTAAAGTTTATAGGAATCTAACTTAGGCTAAAACCCGGCTAATGATTTTACCTAACTCTATCAATATAACTCTTATATCGATAATCAATATAACTCTTATATTGATTTTATCCTAAGTTTGTTAATATAACTCCTTATATTAAACCTAGGATTTCTAGTTTATTAACCCCTTAATAAACCTGCTAACGCTACTGTAATATATAAAGCTCTCTGATTAAATTTCACTCCCAGATCAGTTCCCAGGTAGGGGTATTCCGTTTCCGTCATCTTAAATACCCTAACCTAGACAAAACTTTCCTTAGAAAGAGTTCCTCTTTTAATCATAGCTTATAAATTACTTGGTTCCTAATTCTAATCTAATTAGAACTAGATAACCTAAGGTCTATTATTTCCAAGTTCTAAACACTTTAAAACTAATAATTAACCTTAGGTGACATGCATACTATGTTATAGTGCTTGATCATTCATCACATGAATAATAAGACATTCATAGCATATTCATCTCATGAAATATAATGCATGTCAATGTTGTCCATAAATTAATATAACAACTTTATATTAATTAATCATGCAAACTATATAATATAACTCCTTATATTATAAATGATGCATGAAAATACTTAACCTAAGGTGGGATTTCTAAAATACAAGCATACACTATGCATGACAATAATTACACAACACTTGCATAATTAAAATAGCAAAAATTAGACCAATTTTGGCACCCTAGAAATAATTTTAATTAATATAATCTAATTATATTAATTAAAATTAAATATATAAAATATATTAAATATAAAACATTTTTATAATTAATATATAATAAAAAAATGTTTTCTGCCTGTTGCTCCTTTGCGTGAAACGTATCTGGCGTTGCAACGCTGCTTCTTGTCGTCTTCTACCGAGCGTTGCAACGCTTGAGGCTGTGTTGCAGCGCTGTCTCCTGTGCACTCCTTTCCCGCAAGCGCAGCATTGCAACGTCGATGAACAGCGTTGCAACGCTGCACACATACAGCAACTTAGAATCCCCATTCCTTGCTCGTTTTTGCTATGATCTTCTCATCATTGGTTATATCAGTGGACACGTAATATTCTACACTGATGGGAGTACAGCTACAGGCTTTAGTGGAGTGTTACTGTAGGTAATGAACATTGGTTGACAGGGTCAAAGAGTTGGACTGGTTAACCTCAAATCATTGGAGCCCGTCACTGTAGGTCCATTAGGTCCCTTGGTTGGCTCAATCTTGGATAACAGAAGGGTTAATGTTTTGGCATGAAATTGAAGTGTTCAATTTCACTATAAGAGTATTTATATATCATATAGATGATATAATATATAGTTTCATATGAATGAGATTCATAATAAACTACATGTTAGCCTAATTGTTGAATTAAAGGCTAATTGGAGAAATTGATAGAGAGAAAATAAATTGAATGTGATTCAATTTAATTAAATCCACAATTATTGCAAACGAGATTTGCAACATAAGATATGAGATATCTTATATTATATAATTATGTAAATAAGATTTACATAACATATGGTTGTGGTAAAGTGGTAATAATGTGAAGTTGTGAACTTCATCATTCCACTATATAAAACCTTTGTAAGATGGGTTTGGTAAGCTAAGTTCTCATTTTTGGATTTTGACCTAAGAATCCAAAAGTGAACTCTCTCCATTCTCTCATTTCTCCTCTCTTTCCAAAAACAAAAGTTCCCACCAACTTCCCTTCTCCAAAAGAGAACAACCAAGAAGATCATTTGGTAGTGTTTGAGATCTGATCGTGGAAGAGTTCGTAGAGATCGAGAAGCACGAAGAGTTCGTGATCAACAAGGAGAGTTTGCTAAATTGGTCTACAACAAGTAAGTGTTTTTCTTCTTGCTGTAAAATTTCAGCATGTTTAGCCTAGATCTAATAGTTAGATCAATTTTAATAAGCATGTTGCATGATGATACCACGACGATTCGATCGTCTTCCGCTGCGCGGAGATTCTCATTCCCTTCAATTGGTATCAGAGCCATTTCGATGGTCATTCATCTATGCACTGTTTTATTAAGATTTAGGTGGGTATTTTACCATGTTTTCATGAGATGAATGTTTGGTTTGCGAAATTGATGTTTTCGATTTTTTGCACTAGATTAGATTTACAATTATGTTGATGAGATCAATGTAAGGGCCCGTTGTTTTGGGCAATTTTGTTGTAAACCGAGTCTGTAAGTCCGGGTCATTTGTAGCAAGAGTTGCTGTGAAGAAATCAGAGCGAAAACAGGCAAAAAATCGGGGGAAAAACAGTAAGAAGGTTGTTGTCTGTCGATGGCGTTGAGACGCTGCCCAACGGCGTCTCAACGCCGTGCTTGCGGTCGGAGGCTATGCATCACGATGGCGTTGCAACGCTGGGCGTAGCGTTACAACGCCGTCGGCGTTGAGAACGCGCCTCGACGCTATAGGCGACAGCGTTGCAACGCTGTGTACGTTGCAGATTGAATGCAGGCGACGTGGGCAGTTTTAGTCCGTTTAACTTTAATTGTTTTTCAGTTTTTATTTATATATAAAACGTTTTTTTAATTAATTTAATTAATTATTTTATTAAATATTATTAATATAATTGTTATATTAATTTTATTTAATTAAATAATTGCCCCTAGGTGCCAAAAACCGGTCCATTTTTTATATTTAATTATTTTATGCATGAGATGTATAATTTTAATTAATTTCTATGTGCATAATGTATGTCATATAGATATAAAATCCCACTTTAGGTTAAACATATTCATGCATCATATATATTATAAGTGTTATAATATAGTTTGCATGATAGGTTATATTATAAGAGTTATAAAGTAATTAAATGTTATATTTTCTAGATTAAAGTATGCTCATGCATTTATATTCATATGATGAATGATTATTTTGTTATAGTATATAGTTATTCATGTGATGAATGATCAAGTACTATAACATAGAAATGCATGCAACCTAAGTTAATTATTAGTTTTAAAGTGTTTAGAACCTGAATAATTAGACTTAGGCTTTCTAATTTTCTAATAAGATTAGAATTTTAGGAAATCAAATATAATTTTTGAATGGTGACTGATTAGTAACTCTGTCTAAGGAAGGTTTTGTCTAAGGCTGGGGTATTTAAGTTGACGCTTGCGGAACACCCCTACCTGGAAACCGACCTGGGAGTGAATTCGGCCCGGAGATTCTTAGATTATATTTACGTGAGCACCGTTAATTAAGTGTTAATTAATTTTCTCACATAGACCTAAGTAAATAATGTGATTATAGACTTAGGCTAAATACCATATAAGAGTTATATTGGTAGACTTAGGTAATTTTTAACCGATTATCAAGGTCAATCCCTATTAAAATTAAAGTACTGAGTGGGAGAAAATATAGTGTATGAGATACATTTAAATTTCCAACCACAATCTCTTTTAAGTCCACACCGTGAGATCTATATTCGGCCTCGTGGAGCAAATGGGAGCGTTCCCCTTCGGGTGGCATTTGTATAGGTCAATATCATCGTGGATGGAGAGAGTACTTATAGTGAGTGGGAGCGGGACTTGTGAAAACGAGACCCATGGTCTCTTCTTTCGATTCACACTGTGAGACACCTATGATCCGCTCGCTAGTCTGCTCGGACTGCATAATCCCTTCTGAGGGCTTGATCATGGGAGTCTAACTCTGATGAATTCCCGAAAGGGATACAGATTTTCGTTGGTTTTCCTACTTAGTTCACCCTTCGGTGGCTATTTTTAGGACGGATACTTGGAAACTTAAAGATTGAGGGTGACACTCACAGAATTCGTTAAGTGTTAATGAATTTGACCGAACAATGGTAATTGGATGCCTAATGAAATTAGAGTTATTCTGGGATTAGGGTCTGATCGAGAAAGTCTCGTCCTAGAGGAGGAGTGTTCTGTTCACCCTTCGGTGGCAGTCATTCTAAACCTTTAGGGTATCATTGCAAAACTAGATTAATTTTCAAAAGGTTTTTTGCAAGACTAATACAAAGTTTTTCTAAATTTTCAGCTAAAAATGTCTAGCGCTATTATAGCTTTACTTGGTTCCGATAAGTTAGTGGGAGATAATTACCAGAGCTGGAAAAACAACATCAATACAATGTTAGTAACTGACGACATAAAGTTCGTGTTGTCTGAGGAGTGTCCCCTGATGCCGGGCGCGACCGCATCGCGAGTTGTTCGCGATACGTACGATCGATGGATCAGGGCCAATGAAAAGGCCAAGGTTTACATAATTGCCAGCATGTCTGATGTCTTGGCAAAGAAGCATGAGCTGATGGTTTCCGCTAAGGAAATCATGGAGTCCTTGCGAGAAATGTTTGGACAATGATCCTTTTCAGTCCCGCATGACTCGCTCAAATACATTTTCAACGCTCGGATGAAAGAGGGGTCGTCTGCATCTCGTGAACATGTTCTGAACATGATGACCCGCTTTAATCTGGCCGAGATGAATGGGGCTTCGATCGACGAGTCAAGCAAGGTCAGTTTTATCATGGAGACTCTTCCGAAGAGTTTCCTTCAGTTTCGTAGCAATGCTGTTATGAACAAAATTAGCTACAATCGACTACCCTCCTCAATGAGCTACTGAATTTCCAGTCCACGAACAGGTCAAGGAATCGAGAGGCAAATGTTGCCTACTGAGTGTCTTATCACAGGGGTTCGACCTCTGGGACAAAATTTGTTGCTCCTTTACGCCCGAAAGAGAAGAAGAGGATGAAGAGGGGTAAAACTGACCGAGCTGCTGTAAACCCAATCTCTTTGGAACTTCCTTATTAACAAACAACAAAAAGAAAGAAGAAATGAATGTTTAAAACTTGGTTTTCCATGTTTTAAAAAGAAAAGAAATGAAGTGAAAGATAAAAGGAAAACAAGGAAGGAAAAGCTTAAACCATTTTGGTTTGGTTTGCTTTAAAAATAATGAAGAAAAAGAAATGAAAGGAATGGATATTATATTGTGTTTTGTTTTGTTTAGAAAAGAAAAGAAAAGAAAAGAAAAGAAAAGAAAGAGATAAAGGAGAAGTTAAAAAAAAGGAAAAAGAAAAGAAAAAGCAAAAGGGGAAAAAGACATGATTTCCATGGTAAACAAAGTATGCTCTTGTTTGTCGATAACCCCTAATACTGAAGGACATTCGAGAAGGTATTTAGGGGGGGGAAAGAATCATGATATCCCGATACTGAAGGACAATGAGAAGGTATTCGGGAAGTAAATGGTTTTACCTTAATACTGAAGGACAATGAGAAGGTATTCGGGTAGTAAATGGTTTTACCTTAATACTGAAGGACGTAGAGAAGGTATTAGGGAAAACCAAACGACCAAAGGTATTCCACGTGCACGTGAGAGAGAGAGAGATATGAACCTTATTGGTATAAATGTAACTCTACCACCTCTATGGTTTGATGTGGTATCATGTCATGTGCTTTATTGTTATGAGCTTCTATATTATTGATCTATCTACCCTCGATATGTTAGTACATTTCGAGTTGTGTGCTATGCACAAGTGGTGACTTAAACCTGTAAATTGGAAGCATGGTTTGTTTATGTTTACAAACAGATGTTAAGCTATTTTCTACTTATAATCTGCCATTATTATGATTCACCTATGAGCTTATAATGTTTTAAAGATAGACACTCACTGAGCTTTTTAGCTCATTCTTTCAGTGTTTTCAAACCTTTTCAGGTAGAGATCGAGCTCCTAGTACCTGACATCCTGCCATAGTCTGCTGGAAGTTTCATAAGTTGTTAGTTTGTACGTGGCTGGTGTTGTATAGCAAGTCGTTTTGTAGTTATAGAAGTTTTGTACATTAGTGGTTGTATAAACAATGAGTTGTCTTGTGTTGTTTTGATGCACTTGACTTTTAGTTTCCAAGAGAGACTTATGAAGGGTTTCTCCTTGTGTATGTTTAATAGTTGTCTAGTTTCTACTGTGTTATGTTAAAATGTTCCATATGCGAACATAGTATGTTTATCAGGAGAACAGGGTCAGCAGGTATTGTTAAGAGGTAAACAATGTCTGTTGGTTTCACGCCGCCTTTCGGGCTAAGTAGCAGGTAGTTCGGGAGGGGGTGTGACAACTTGGTATCAGACCAGTTAGCTCCATGGGAATGAGACAGGGCAAGTTAGCTCTGAGAATAAAGTAAAAAGTCATAACAAGTTATTGAGTTAGTTCAGAACGAACTAGTAGAGTATGGTCCAAATAAGGATAAGAGTAAGTTCAGTTAGGGCTAAAATGTGAATAGAAGTTTAGTACTGCGTATTGGAGTTAGATATCCATAGTATGTTTAATATATTGATATGTTATGGGAGTCATGCCACCACGTACTAGCAGACGACGTAGGCAGGATCAGGGCAGGATGCAGGATCCTACCCAAGGTCAATCTGAGAGGGGATCTAGTGCCCTAAGAGTCCAGACTGAGGCTAGAGAAGAGCAACATGTTAGTTCCTCACAGGAGGCAGGTAGGCCAGAGAGAGCAGGGCCAAGTGACCCAGAGAAGACGTATGGAATAGAACGTCTGAAGAAATTAGGAGCCGCAGTGTTTGATGGTTCCATAGATCCAGCTGATGCTGAGATTTGGTTGAATATGCTAGAAAAATGTTTTGATGTAATGAGTTGCCATGAGGAGCAAAGTCAAGCTAGCCACATTCCTTTTAGAGAAAGAAGTAGAGGGATGGTGGAAGTCAATACAAGCTAGGCGCAGTGATGCACATACTCTAAATTGGAAAACTTTCAGAAACATCTTCGAAGATAAATATTACCCTAGCACGTATCGTGAGGCAAAGAGGGATGAATTTTTAGAACTGAAGCAAGGGCCACTTTCAGTGGTTGAATATGAGAGAAGGTATACCGAGCTGTCACGGTATGCTGATGTGATTGTGGCATCTGAGAGTGACAGGTGTCGGAGATTTAAAAGAGGGTTACGTCCTGAGATACGAACCCCAGGCACAGGCATTGCAAGGTGGGCTTACTTTTCCTCGCTGGGTAGAGAGCTGCAGATGCGTGTTGAGCGAGTATATACAGAGGCACAAATAATGGTGAAGCCTACTCGAGGGCCTTCAACGACGAAGCGCTTTCCATGGTCGTGAGTAGCGGCGATTCACACCTGAGTATGTTTTGAGTCGTCCGGGACTTTAAAAGTCGAGTGACGGCGGACATCGAGGCGAGATGAAGGTTAGTGGTGCCTATCGAGGCGTGAGTCGAGAGCACCTAGTCGATGCGCTGGATCCATAACAAGACCACAGACAATTCGGGAGACTGTTGCTAGTGTAGCAAGGAGAACACCTTGTGCGAATTGTGGCAAGAATCATCGAGGCCAATGACTTGTGGGTGTCGATGTGTGTTGCCAAGTGTGGACAGCCAGGGCATTTTAAGAGGGATTGTCGACAGCTGAGAGCAGCCACACAGATGGACCAGGGAGTTGGGTCCTGCATAGGTTGAGCGACCAAGAGTTCCAAAGAGCTGCAAGAGAGGCCACTAGTGGTGCTAAATAGAAAGGAAGTTGTTTTCAAGAAACCAAGATTAGCTGAAGTGGTTTTCAGGGGTGAAAGGAAGATTATCCCTATGAGCTTGATTTCAGCATTAAAAGCTGAAAAGTTGTTGAGGAAAGGTTGAAGGCATTTCTAGCACACGTAGTGGAAGTGCAGGAAGAAAAGCTAAAACCAGAAGATGTTCTTGTTGTGAACGAATTTCTTGATTTTTTTTCCAGCAGATCTGTCAGGGTTGCCACCTGATAGGGAAGTTGAGTTCATTATTGAATTGCTACCAGGAACAACACCTATTTCGCAAGCGTCGTATGGAATGGCTCCAAGCGAGCTCAAAGAGCTGAAGATGCAGTTACAAGAACTAGTTGATAAAGGATACATCAGACCTAGTGTATCACCCTGGGGAGCTCCAGTGTTATTTGTAAAGAAGAAAGATGGTACCCTTAGATTATGCATTGATTATAGATAGCTTAAACAAGTCACGATACGTAATAAGTATCCTTTACCCGTATAGATGACTTGTTTGACCGGGCCAAGAGGAACATCAGTGTTTTCTAAGATTGATTTGAGATCAGGATACCATCAGTTAAAGGTTAGGGAATCAGATATTCCTAAGACAGCATTCTGAACAAGGTACGGGCATTATGAGTTTTTAGTAATGTCGTTCGGTTTGACGAATGCACCAAATAGCTTTCATGGACCTCATGAATGTGATATTCCACCAAAGATTTGGATCGATTCGTGATAGTATTTATTGATAATATACTAGTTTACTCAATTGATAGAAAAGCTCATGAGGAACATTTGAGGATTATTCTACAAACACTACGAGATAAACGGTTGTATGCTAAATTCACCAAATGTGAGTTTTGGTTGAATCAGGTAGTGTTCCTGGGGCATGTTGTTTCAGCAAATGGAGTTAGTGTGGATCCAAATAAAGTGAAAGTTGTGGTCAACTTGGAGAGATTAGTTAGCGCGACAGAGGTACGTAGTTTCCTAGGCTTGGCAGGATACTACATACGATTTGTTGAGGATTTCTCACGATTAGCATTACCCTTAACAACTTTAACAAGGAAGAATGCTAAGTTTGAATGGTCAGATAAGTGTGAACAGAGTTTTCAGGAGCTAAAAAAGAGTATGTGATTTACTGTGATGCCTCGAGACAAGGTTTAGGGTGTGTTTTGATGCAAGAAGGAAAAGTAATAGCTTATACGTCAAGACAATTAAAAAAGAACGAATGTAATTACCCTACCCACGATCTCGAGCTAGTAGCAGTTGTTTAGCACTATAGATCTGGAGACATTACTTGTTTGGTGAAAGGTGTCACATTTACACAGATCATAAGAGTCTGAAATATATTTTTGATCAGAAGGAGTTGAATATGAGACAAAGAAGATGGTTAGAACTGAGTAAAGATTATGATTGTACCATAGAATACCATCCAGGTAAGGCGAATGTGGTAGCAGATCCATTGAGTAGGAAGTCAAGACTTCCTAAGGACGCCTGGTGTGGTATTCGAGTGACATTTTTAAGTACTCTATGGGATTCTAAGGCAGTTATGAATGCAGAGAATTCAGGGAGTTTTTTATCTCAATTCCAAGTCAAGGCTTCGCTCGTAGTAGAGATTGTAAGAAGATAACCAGATGATAGTAACTTTCAGAAAATGTTCGGAAAGTCCAAATAGGGCCCAGAGGCAGAATTTAAGATGAGATCAGATGGAGCCATAGAGAGGCAAGGAAGACTATGTGTTCCGAGTGTTAGTGAGCTTAAAGATGCTATTCTAGAAGAAACTCACAGTTCAGCTTACGCTATGCATCCAGGAAGCACCAAGATGTATAAGACATTGAAAGGGAATGTATTGGTGGCCTGGGATGAAGCGGGAGGTAGCTGAATATATTGATAATGTTTGATATGCTAACAGGTTAAACCAGTTAGACAGAGACCAGGAGGATTCCTTAATCCATTGCCAGTGCCGAAATGGAAATAGGAGCATATCACTATGGATTTTCTGTTTGGATTACCACGTACTTCTAGTGAACATGATGGTATTTGGGTAATAGTGGATAGACTCACTAAAACAGCACGGTTTATACCGATTTAAGCGACGTCTACACTTGATCAGCTTGTTGAGCTATATGTCGAAAGAATTGTGAGTCAATACGGAGTGCATGTGTCCATAGTTTCAGATAGGGATCCAAGATTTACTTCTAAGTTTTGGCCTAACTTACAGAAAGCTATGGGGACAAAGTGGAATTTTAGTACAACATTCCATCCTCAGACAGATGGGCAGTCAGAGAGGACCATCCAGACCCTAGAGGACATGTTGAGAGCATGTGTTTTTCAATTTAAGGGGAGTTGGGATGCACACCTATCACTTATGGAATTCTCTTATAATAACAGCTATCAGTCAAGTATTGGCATGGCACCATTTGAGGCTCTGTATGGAAGGTCGTGTAGAACACCCATATGTTGGAATGAAGTAGGAGAGCTGAAGCTAATCGGTCCTGAGTTGGTACAAATTACGACAGACAATATTAAGGTAATTAGAGAGAATCTGAAGGTAGTACAAGACCGTCAGAAGAGTTATGCAGATAAGCGACGAAAGAACTTAGAATTCCAGGCCGGAGATCAAGTTTTCTTGAAGTTATCTCCGTGGAGAGGTGTCCTTCGTTTTGGCCAGAAAGGTAAACTAAGCCCTAGATATATTGGTCCTTATCCATGAACGGACGAGTTGGGCGACCCTCTGATTTGGAGTTGCCAGCAGAACTATCTCGAGTACATGATATTTTTCATGTGTCCATGTTGAGGAAGTGTATTCCAAATCCGACACATATGTTGCAAGCACAACCAGTTGAGTTGAAGGAAGACATGAGTTACATAGAGGATGCATTTCAAATCCTCAACAGGAAAGAACAAGTTTTGAGAAACAAGACGATCTCCCTCGTGAAGGTTCGTTGGAGACATCACGGGTTGGAGGAGGCAACCTGGGAATTAGAGGACCAAATGAGGAGGAAGTACCCGATGATTTTCACTTAAAGATTACTCAATTTCGAGGACGAAATTTCATAAGGGGAGGTAAGTTGTAAACCCAATCCCTTTGGAACTTCCTTATTAACAAACAACAAAAAGAAAGAAGAAATGAATGTTTAAAACTTGGTTTTCCATGTTTTAAAAAGAAAAGAAATGAAGTGAAAGATAAAAGGAAAACGAGGAAGGAAAAGCTTAAACCATTTTGGTTTGGTTTGCTTTAAAAATAATGAAGAAAAAGAAATGAAAGGAATGGATATTATATTGTGTTTTGTTTTATTTAGAAAAGAAAAGAAAAGAAAAGAAAGAAAGAGATAAAGGAGAAGTTAAAAAAAAGGAAAAAGAAAAGAAAAAGCAAAAGGGGAAAAAGACTAATGTTTTTTTTCCTCCACCGTTTGCTTTTTAAAATGACCTTATCTTCTCCATTTTCTTCTTCATTTACCAAAAGGAAGCTGTAAGTTTCGTGAGTTGAAGTTCAAGGGAGAAGAAGAAGGAGAAAAGCTCTGATTTTGGAGCTGGAGTTGCAGAAGAAAGGAGAAGAACTCAAGGGAATTATTATTGCAGCAAGTTGATCAACTCAGACCAGTTCTGATGTTTTGATCTTCTTGAGCTCTACAAGAAGAGGTAAGTGTTGAAGTTTGTTTTTCCTGAAAGCTAACTCATTTTTAAGCAAAGTTCATGAAGGAAGCTCGAGCAAATTCTTATGTTAAGTTACTGTTTTGTTAAGAGGAAGGCAGAAGGCAGAAGTTTGCTGTCAAATCCGGGAGGTCTCTGGTATTTTGGTTATTCTGATCTGTATACTTGGAGTTAGACACTCTAATTGATATGGTTCGAAAGCTTATTGAATTTCCTACAACTGTCATGAAGAAATCGAGAGTAGAAAATATCTAGAAGATCTTATAAGTATCAGGTTACATTTGTTGTGCAAATGAGAAATCCGAATCTGAAACAAAGCAGGTCCTGCTTTTGAGGAAAGTAGCTTTCGAGGTATTTCTGAACAAATACGTTTGGCATTTCAATTTCATGTCTTCATATTCTTTTTAGAGGGTTCAAAAAAGGAAGAGTTGGGTATAAATTACATTATTTTTGGATAAGTAATGAAGAAGTTATGGTCATCTCAAAACAGACGTAAAAATCAAAATGCTTTGGAAATTTGAAAGTGTGTTTTCTTGCCAGTTTTAAGGTCAAAAATCATGAGCTCGAGGTTCAAATGGTTGAGTTGGTTTGTTTGACAGGCCAAGAGCTATAGGTCAAGTTTACAAGCCAAGGTTCTAATTCTAATACTGTGAGTGACTCTATCTTAGAACTATGCTTAACCTATGTTTTTCTTCCAGAACATAAGTGTTGATAATTACATCCTGTTTGAACTAGTTATGTATGGCTTCATAGAGTTTTCTAACATAAAGTTCATGATGGAACCTAAGCAGGCTTTGAATTAGTTGTAACTATAAATCCAAGTATGGAAACTAAATTATGAAAGTTTGCTTTCCTTTAGAGAATGTTTTATGTAAATCCACTTGGGAACATGTTTAGATGATAATGTGAAAATGTCAAGAAATTGTTGTATGTGTTATAAAGACATGATTTCCATGGTAAACAAAGTATGCTCTTCTTTGTGGTTAACCCCTAATACTGAAGGACATTCGAGAAGGTATTTAGGGGAGGGGGAAGAATCATGATATCCCGATACTAAAGGACAATGAGAAGGTATTTGGGAAGTAAATGGTTTTACCTTAATACTGAAGAAAAATGAGAAGGTATTCGGGTAGTAAATGGTTTTACCTTAATACTGAAGGACGTAGAGAAGGTATTAGGGAAAACCAAACGACCAAAGGTATTCCACGTGCACGTGAGAGAGAGAGAGGTATGAACCTTATTGGTATAAATGTAACTCTACCACCTCTATGGTTTGATGTGGTATCATGTCATGTGTTTTATTGTTATGAGCTTCTATATTATTGATCTATCTACCCCATATGTTAGTACATTTCGAGTTGTGTGCTATGCACAAGTGGTGACTTAAACCTGTAAATTGGAAGCATGGTTTGTTTATGTTTACAAATAGATGTTAAGCTATTTTCTACTTATAATCTGCAATTATTATGATTCAACTGTGAGCTTATAATGTTTTAAAGATAGACACTCACTGAGCTTTTTAGCTCATTCTTTCAGTGTTTTCAAACCTTTTTAAGTAGAGATCGAGCTCCTGGTACCTGACATCCTACCATAGTCTGCTGGATGTTTCATAAGTTGTTAGTTTGTACGTGGCTGGTGTTGTATAGCAAGTCGTTATGTAGTTATAGGAAGTTTTGTACATTAGTGGTTGTATAAACAATGAGTTGTCTTGTGTTGTTTTGATGCACTTGACTTTTAGTTTCCAAGAGAGACTTATGAAGGGTTTCTCCTTGTGTATGTTTAATAGTTGTCTAGTTTCTACTGTGTTATGTTAAAATGTTCCATATCCGAACATAGTATGTTTATCAGGAGAACAGGGTCAGCAGGTATTGTTAAGAGGTAAACAATGTCTGTTGGTTTCACGCCGCCTTTAAGTAAGTAGCAGAGTAGTTCGGGAGGGGGTGTGATGTACCGCCGCCCGGGAAGGCAAGAAGGTCAAGGAGGTTGCAGAGAAAGGAAAGTGTTTCCACTGCAATGGAAGCGGACACTGGAAGAGAAACTGTCCAAAATTCCTGGCCGAGAGGAAAAACCTGTAGGGGATGAAAATCCCGTGCAGCGGAAGACGATGGAATCGTCAATGTATCAACTACGCAAACTGTGTTTATTAAAATTGATCTACAACTAGATCTAGGCTAAACATGCTTCTAAGAAGAAGAAAAACAGTAAGAAAAAATTCTACTTACTTGTTGAAGACTTTCTTCAAGATTTCTTCTTCAAATCCACGAACTCTTCGTGCTCCTCGTACACAATGATTTCCTCCAACGGTTGTGAATCAAACACCACCAAGAAGCCTTCTCGGTTGTTCTCTTTTGGAGAAAGGAGGCTTGTGGGAACCTTGTTGGTTTTGGAGAGGGAGGAGAATTTGAGAGAGAATAGAGAGAGTTTCTCTTCTCTTCTTTTGTGAAAAACTAAAAAATGAGAGAATCAAGTTCCATCCTTCTTGAAAGAAGGGTTTATATAGTGGGATTAGTGGAGTTAAAATGTCCACATATTTACCACTTTACAACAATCATAGATTATGCAAATCTCATTTGTATAACAACATAATATAAGATATCTCATATCTCATATTGCAAATCTCATTTGCAATAGTTGTGGATTTATTAAATTGAATCACATCCAATTTAATTTCTCTCAATCAAATTCTCCAATTAGCCCTAATTCAACAATTAGGCTAACCTATTGTTTATTATGAATCTCATTCACATTAAACTATATATTATATCATTCATATCTCATATAAATGACATAAATGCCCTTAAGGTGAAATTGAACACTTCAATTTCATACCAAAACTTTATCCCTTCTTAAATCCAGATGGAGCCAACCGAGGGACCTAATGGACCTACAAAGGACTCGCCCAATGATCCGAGATTAACTCGCCAAACTCTTTGACCCTGTTAACCAACATTCATTAGTTACGGTAACACTCCACTATAGCCCGTGAGTGCACTCCCGCGGTCACGAGAATATTACGTGTCCACCGATATAACCAATACCCATGAGTCGACCCTTCACAGTTGTTGTTCGTGAGACACGACGGGTAAACTTACCGCTTTACCCTCGTGTCTACCTCTTGTTCCTTAAGTCCCCACTGCTCCTCTAATGAACAACATATTGTGATTGTCCAACCATACACAACACCCTTTCCGGGCCAGTGAGAAGGTGGGCGCCCGTTGTCCAAGCCCCAGAGACAACACTTAAGGGAACAACCCCTCTAGTTTCCTAAAGGCGAGAACGAGTGAATTCCATCTCGCAGTAGTTAAGTTCCCAGCTCCCAACTTGGTTCTCGTCCCGAGAAGATAGGCATATTGGGCGAGTAATCGTGACCACCCTCACCCGTACTAGTCAAAGAACGGACACTCGCAGATGAGAGTCCGTAACACGCTCGTGATTCGTGTCGAGTCACTAATGGTCATCTACGAAATTATTAGTCCTCATCACAACGGTGTTACATCGGTAGGTCTAATAATTCACGGTCCGATCTTGTACAATCTCATTGACACAGATGCCCCCACTCGCATGTCAACCACATGAACGAGTCGATCACCTCGTCGTATCTAATACAAAGCGGGCGCATCCACAATGTATCCGAGATTAGGTCTCCAACCCTATCCATATCATGAGAGACCGTTCGGGTCATTAACTCGAACGTGATCTTCCCCGTGTGTCCACTACACACCGCTCAAGTTCTAGTTCTCTCATAAAAACAATGACCTGAGCTTAGTTTATTGGAAAAGTTTATAAATATTATGAGACACAAAGTGATGAAATAAATAACTCTTATTAATTTCAATCAATATATTACAAACACGAGATTAGGACAAAAATCCTAACAAACTCCCAATTGGACTAAGTTAGTGGAGAAAATACATTTCAAATGTACATAAATTACAACGAAGTAATACAATAAACTAGCGCATTGAATACCCGTTTACATATCTTCCACTTGCCCTAGTCAGGAAGCTCTCGGAGACCTAGACTCTCTAGGTGACCCTCAAACACCTTAGCCGTGAGGGGCTTTGGAAATGGATCAGCTACGTTGTGCTCCAACGCTATCTGCGTGGATCACACGCGTCTCACGCGGTGCACAATCTTCCGTGATCGATGATACTTGCGCCAATGTGTTTGCCTCTCTTATGGTTCCGAGGCTCACCGAGTTGGCTATCGCACCACCGTATATCACGAATGCTGTGATTGGCAAGTTCATGTTAGGAACAACTTCCAAATCATGAACTTCCTAAGCCAAACAAACTTCCTTTGCACTTCACAAGTCGCAACATACTCGCTTCCATAGTGGAATCGGCGATGCATCCTCGCTGATGCTTCGCCACACTACGCTCCTCCATTCGTAATGAAGGTTGACCCCGAGGTGGATTTCCTAGAATCCTTATCGGTCCAAAAATCGAATCTGCAGGTATCCCCGTAAGAACAAATCCCCACTCCCATACACTAAGTCGTAGTTCCTCGCTCTCCTAAGATACTTGAGGATTGCCTTTACTACCGCCCGGTGATCTAATCTCGGATTGGGTGATATCTACCGACAATTCCTACTGCATAATGTATGTCGGGCCTAGTACACAAAGATGGCGTACATCAGCTCCTACAAACAAGCATATGGAATCCGTCTCATATCCTCAACATCTTGAGGAGTCTTAGACACCGATCCTTGACAAGTGAACCCCATGCCCGAAAGGCGATGAAGCCCTTCTTGGAGTTCTCGATCTTATATCTAGACAACATCTTGTCAATATAAGACGCTTGAGACAAGGCTAGCGTTCTGTTCTTCCGGTTCCTGACTATCTGGATACTTAGAACATACTGAGCTTCTCCCAAATCTTTCATTTGGAATTGCGAAGCTAGCCACTTCTTAACGCCGATGAAATTCTACCTCATTCCCAATGAGAAGAATATCGCCCACATACAACACCAAAAATGCGACAGTTTTGTCAACGATTTTCTTGTAGACACAAGGCTCGTCGACATTTTGATCAAAGCCATAAGATTTGATTGGCTCATCAAACCTTATATTCGTAGACCTCGAAGCCTGTTTCAGTCCATAAATGGACCTATGAAGCCGACAAACGTTTTGCTCTTGGCCTTGGGCAATGAACCCTTTGGGCTGGTCCATGTAGATGGTCTCATCAAGTTTTTCATTCAGAAAGGTTGTCTTGACGTCCATCTGCCATACCTCGTAGTCGTAATATGCGGCAATGGCCAGAAGGATCCTGATCGACTTTACCATGGCAACAGGCGAAAAGGTCTCCTCATAGTCAACCCCTTCAACCTGGGTAAAACCCTTTGCCACTAGTCGGGCTTTGAAGGTCTGCACCTTCCCATCTACGCCACGTTTACGCTTGTAGATCCATTTGCAACCAATATGTTTTACCCCATCCGGTTGATCCACAAGCTCCCATACAGAATTGAAGTACATAGACTCCATTTCTTGGTTCATAGCTTTAATCCACTCGTCTTTGTCAACATCAACCATTGCCTGATCATAGGACAATGGATCCTCACAGTCATCATCAGGAGCGACAACTGAGGTTTCAGCTAAACCCATGTAGCGATCAGGTTGTCTCACAGCCCTTGCACTATGTCGAGGCATTCCCAACTCTTGAGAACGGATTTGACTAGATGTGTTAGGATCAACAACACTTGTTGATGTACTAGCCCCATCAGCAACTCTTGCTGATGAACTGTCCATTTCATTCAATACAATCTTACTCCTTGGTACATGATCCCTGACGTGGTCTTCCTCTAAGAAAGTGGCGTTTGTCGACACAAGCACCATATTTTCCCTAGGATCATAAAACAGACCGCCTCTAGTCTCTTTAGGGTAACCTACGAATAGGCACAATTTCGAACGGGGTTCCAACTTTTTCGGGTTTGACACCAACACATGGGTCGGGCATCCCCAAATCTTGAAGTGATGTAAACTGCCTTTACGTCCACTCCAGAGCTCGAAAGGTGTTTCACAAACACTCTTGAGGAACGTTGTTCAAAATATAAACCGCAGCCTCCACTGCGTACTTCAAAAAGAATCGGGAGACGAGCATAGCTCATCATCGACCAACCATGTCCAACAAGGTTCTGCTTCTCCTCTCCGATACACCATTCTCTCGTGGCATACATACCAGTGCACCGAGAGTTGGAACGTAATTTCGTGTTCTATCATATAGTCCCGGGAATTCGGTGTCCATGTACTCTCCACCCCGATCCGATCGAAGTGTTTTAAGCGATTTACCTAAGAGGTTCTCAACCTCGATCTTGTACTCCTTGAACTTTTCAAGAGTTTGGACTTCTTATGCATTAGGTAAATGTACCCATATCTCTAGAGTAGTCGTCTATGAAAGACACAAAGTACTCATATCCGCCTCGAGCTTTAACATTCATCTGACCACGAGGTCGAATGCACTAACTCGGGAGGCTCTTTGGCTCTATATCCTTTTCCACTAAAAGGACGTTTGGTCATTTTGCCCTCAAGGCATGACTCACACACCGTAAAGAGTTTTCTTCCAACTCGTTTAGAAGTCCACTCTTCACTAGTTTCTCAATCCTATTGAGATTAATGTGGCCTAACCAGAAGATGCCAAAGGTGGGCATTTTCTTTTGGAGAAACTTTAGCTTTCTTAGTTCGTGTTTCTGCGCTTTAAATAATTCATATTCAAAACACTTTTGACCGAATTGAGTTTCAAAACATACAGATTATTTTCAAGTGAAGTTTGAATGCAGATCACATTCCCTTTGAAAGAAATAAACGCTTTATTCGATTCAAAAGAAATCAAATACATTGTTCAATAAGGCAGAAATTGAAACAAGGTTTCTAGTAAACCACGGAACTATGTACAAATTGTCCAACAATAAGTACTTCCCCGCCAAACTTAGCTTCACTGCGTGTTTATCATTGCAGCGAGAGACAAGCTCCCGGATCCAACCCGTATAGTCACCTCACCCTCTCGCAGCTGCGCCAGAATCAATCCGAAAAGAAAAACAAACGTGGTTAGTGGCGCCCGAATCCAAATATCGCAGCGAGTCACTACCCTCCACTAAATGAGTTTGACCACAAGTAAATCACATTTACCTTGATTCTTCTTCTCGGCGAGAATTTGGGGCGATTTCTCTTCCGTGGATCGCCCCATTGCGGTGGGGAAACACTTTCCTTTCTCTCGCAACATCCTTGACCTTCTTGCCCTTGTGGGCGCAAAGACGGCGATCGCTTTACCCCCTTAATCCTCTTTTTCCCTTTCGGGCGTGAAGGAGCAACAGAGATTCGTCCCTGCAGGTCGAACCCCCGTGATAAGACACAGAGGCATTATTTTCCTCGGATTATCTCGACCCTATGCAAGGATTGGAAATTTTGTAGCTCATTGAGGAGGGTTGTCAGTGTGTAGCTAATTTTGTTCATAATCAGCATTGCTACGAAACTGAAGGAAACTCTTCGGAAGAGTCTCCAAAATAAAACTGACCTGGCGCGACTCATCGATCGAAGCCCCGTTCATTTCGGCCAGATGGAAGTGGGTCATCATGTCAGAACGTGTTCACGCATGCATGACCACTTCTTTCATCCGTCGCGTTGAAAACGTATTTGAGCGAGTCATGCCGGACCGAAAGGATTCTTTGTCCCAAACATTTCCTGCAGAGACTCCATGATCTCCTTAGCGGAAACCATCAGCTCGTGCTTCTTTGCCAAGACATCAGACATGCTGGCAATAATATAGACCTTGGCCTTTTCATTGGCCCTGATCCATCGATCGTATGCATCGCGAACACTTCGCAACGCTGTCGAGCCCGCATCTGAGGACACTCCTCAGATAACACGAACTTTATGTCGTCTTGTACCAAATTGTATTTATGTTGTTTTTCCAACTTTGATAGTTATCTCCCACTAATTTGTCTGAAGCGAGTAAAGCTATAATTGGGCTAGACATTTTAGCTGAAAAACAAGAAAACCTTTGTATTAGTCTCGCAAAAAACTTTTGAAATCCAATCAAGTTTTAGCAAAATTTGTTTCATGATCCCTAGGTCAATCAAAATTTTGCAATGATACCCTAAAGGTTTAGAATGACCGCCACCGAAGGGTGAACAGAATACTCCTCCTCTAGGATGAGACTTTCTCGATCAGACCCTAATCCCAGAATAACTCTTATTCCATTAGGCGTCCAATTACCATTGTTCGGTCGAATTCATTAACACTTAACGAATTCTGTGAGTGTCACCCTCAATCTTTAAGTTTCCAAGCATCCGTCCAAACAATAGCCACCGAAGGGTGAACCAAGAGGGAAAACCAACCAGGAAACTGTATCCCTTTCGAGAATTCATGATGTTCCGACTCCCATGATCAAGCCCTCCAAAGGGATTGTCTGGTCTAGGCCAAACTAGCAGGCAGATCATAGGGGTCTCACGGTGTGAATCGAAAGAAGAGACCGTAGGTCTCGTTTTCACAAGTCCCGCTCCCACTCACTATAAGTACTCTCTCCATCCACGATGATATTGACCTATACAAATGCCATCCGAAGGGGGACGCTCCCATTTGCGCCACGAGGCCGAGTATAGATCTCACGGTGCGGACTTAAAGGAGATTTGTGGTGAGAAATTCAAATGTATCTCATACACTTTATTTCCTCCCACTCAGCACTTTAAATTTCATTAGGGATTGACCTAGATAAATCGGCTAAAGTTTACCTAAGTCTACCAATATAATTCTTGTATGGTATTAACCTAAGTTTATAATCACATTATTAACTTAGGTCTATGTGAGTAAATTAATTAACACTTAATTAACGGCACTCACGAGAATAAAACCTAAGAATCTCCTGGACTAAATTCACTCCCGTGTCGGTTTCGGTAGGAGTGTTCATGGCGTCAACTTAAATACTTCTAACCTTTAGACAAAACCTTCCTTAGACAGAGTTACTTATCAGTCTCCATTCAAAGGTCATATTTGATTTCCTAAATTTCTAATCTCAATAGAAAATTAGAAAACCTAAGTCTAATTATTCAAGTTCTAAACACTTTAAAACTAATAATTAACTTAGGTTGCATGCATTTCTATGTTATAGTGCTTGATCATCCATCACATAAATAATACTATATACTATAACATAATATAATTTATCACATGAATTAAATGCATGAGCATGCTTTAAATTTAAAAAAAAAAATATAACACTTATATTCAAATAAATTAAAACATGCAAACATTATATTATAACTCTTATAATATAAAAATGATGCATGAAATGTTTAACCTAAGGTGGGATTTTAAAACTATATGACATACAATATGCACATAGAAATTAATTAAAATATACATCTCATGCATATAATAATTAAATAGCAAAAATGGACCGATTTTTGGCACCTAGGGGCAATTATTTAATTAAATAACATTAATATAACATTTATATTAATATTATTTAATAAAATAATTAAATAAAAAAAATAAAATACATTTTATGAAAAGAAATAAATAAAACGTGTAAAAACCGCCCAAAACAGGCCTTGAACCCACGACCTCGCGTAGAATCGCCGCGAATCGCTTTTCAACGCGTGCAGCGTTACGCTTGCAAGCGGCGGCGCGTTACGCGCGTGCCGTCTCCGTCGACCGCGTTCACAATGCCGGCGGCGTTACGCTACGCTTCGCCCAGCGTTAACGCTGCTCGCAGCGAGGCCTCCAACCGCAAGGACAGCGTTGAGACGCCGTTGGGCAGCGTCTTAACGCCATCGACAGAACAACAAACTCCTTTGCTGTTCTTCGTCGATTTTCGCCTGTTTCCGCTTCGATTTCTTCACAGCAACACTTGCCACGAACGACACGGACTTACAGACTCGATTTATTTTCTAAATTGCCCAAAAACACGGGCCCTTTACATTTGATCTCATCAAACGTAAAATAAATCTAAAAGTGCCAAAAACCGAAACATCCATTATGCAAACCAAGACATTCATCTCATGAATTATGGTAAAATACCCACCAAATTTTAACAAAACAGTGCATAATTAAGAATCCATCGAAATGGCTCTGATACCAATTGTAGGGAATGAAAATCCCGTGCAGCGGAAGACGATGGAATCGTCGATGTATCAATTACGCAAACTGTGTTTATTAAAATTGATCTACAACTAGATCTAGGCTAAACGTGCTTTTAAGGAGAAGAAAAACAGTAAGAAAAAATTCTACTTACTTGTTGAAGACTTTCTTCAAGATTTCTTCTTCAAATCCACGAACTCTTCGTGCTCCTAGTACACAATGATTTCCTCCAACGGTTGTGAATCAAACACCACCCAGAAGCCTTCTCGGTTGTTCTCTTTTGGAGAAAGGAGGCTTGTGGGAACCTTGTTGGTTTTGGAGAGGGAGGAGAATTTGAGAGGGAATAGAGAGAGTTTCTCTTCTCTTCTTTTGTGAAAAACTAAAAAATGAGAGATTCAAGTGTCATCCTTCTTGAAAGAAGGGTTTATATAGTGGGATTAGTGGAGTTAAAATGTCCACATATTTATCACTTTACCACAATCATAGGTTATGCAAATCTCATTTGTATAACCACATAATATAAGATATCTCATATCTCATATTGCAAATCTCATTTGCAATAGTTGTGGATTTATTAAATTGAATCACATCCAATTTAATTTCTCTCAATCAAATTCTCCAATTAGCCCTAATTCAACAATTAGGCTAACCTATAGTTTATTATGAATCTCATTCACATAAAACTATATATTATATCATTCATATCTCATATAAATGACATAAATGCCCTTAAGGTGAAATTGAACACTTCAATTTCATACCAAGACTTTATCCCTTCTTAAATCCGGATGGAGCCAACCGAGGGACCTAATGGACCTACGATGGATTTGCTCCAATGATCCGAGATTAACTCGCCAAACTCTTTGGCCCTGGTTAACCAACATTCATTAGCTACGGTAACACTCCACTATAGCCCATAGCCGCACTCCGTCGGTCACGAGAATATTACGTGTCCACCGATATAACCAATACCCATGAGTCGACCCTTCACAGGTTGTTCGTAGACACGTCTGGGTTAAATTACCGTTTTACCCCTGTGTCTACCTCTTGTTCCTTAAGTCCCCACTGCTCCTCTAATGAACAACATATTGTGATGGTCCAACCATACACAACACCCTTCCCGGGCCAGTGAGAAGGTGGGCACCCGTTGTCCAAGCCCCAGAGACCACTTAAGGGAACAACCCCTCTAGTTTCCCTAAAGGCGGGAACGAGTGAATTGCATCTTGCGTAGTTAAGTTCCCAGCTCCCTACTTGGTTCTCGTCCACGAGAAGATAGGCATATTGGGCGAGTAATCGTGACCACCCTCACCCGTACTAGTCAAAGAATGTACCCTCGCAGACAGGAGTCCGTAACACGCTCAGGATTCAGGTCGAGTCACTAATGGTCATCTACGAAATTATTAGTCCTTACTGTCAACGGTGTTACATCAGTAGGTCTAATAATTCACGGTTTGGTCTTGTACAATCTCATTGCACAGGATGCCCCCACTCGCATGTCAACCCCATGAACGAGTCAGATCACCTCGTCTGTATCTAATACAAAGCGGGCCGCATCCACAGTGTATCCAGGATTAGGTCTCCAACCCTATCCATATACTGTAGATCGTTCGGGTCATTAACTCGAACGTGATCTTCCCTGTGTGTCCACTACACATCGTTCAAGTTCTAGTTCTCTCATAAAAATAATGACCCTGGAGCTTAGTTTATTGGAAAAGTTTATAAATATTGCGAGACACAAAGTGATGAAATAAATAACTCTCATTAATTTATATCAATATATTACAAACACGAGATTAGGACAAAAATCCTAACAAAACCAAGGTAAATGTGATTTATTTGTGGTAGAAACATGTTTAGTGGAGAGTAATGACTATTCCTGGATATTAGATTCAGGCGCCACTAACCACGTTTGTTCTTCTTTTCAGGGAATTGATTCCTGGCAGGCGCTGCGAGAGGGTGAGGTGACTCTACGGGTTGGATCTGGGGAGCTTGTCTCTGCTGCAGCAATCGGCACAGTGAAGCTGCATTTTGGCGGGAAGTACTTATTGTTAGACAATTTGTACATAGTTCCAGGGTTTACTAGAAACCTTGTTTCTATTTCCTGCTTAATTCAACATTGTATTTCAGTTTCTTTTGAATTAAATAAAGCGTTTATTTCTTTCAAAGGGAATGTTATTTGTTCAGCTTCACTTGAAAATAATCTGTATGTTTTAAAACCCAATTCGGTTAAAAGTATTTTGCATACTAAATTATTTAAAACTGCGGAAATACGAACTAAGAAAGCAAAAATTTCTCCAAAAAAAAATGTCTATCTTGGCATCTGCGGTTAGGCCACATTAATCTCAATAGGATTGAGAAACTAGTGAAGAGTGGACTTCTAAACGATTTGGAAGAAAACTCTTTGCCAGTATATGAGTCATGCCTTGAAGGCAAAATGACCAAACGTCCTTTTAGTGAAAAAGGATTTAGAGCCAAAGAGCCTCTTGAGTTAGTACATTCTGACCTCTGTGGTCTGATGAATGTTAAAGCTCGGGGCGGTTATGAGTACTTTGTGTCTTTCATAGACGATTACTCCAGATATGGGTATATTTACCTAATGCATAAGAAGTCTGAAACTCTTGAAAAGTTTATGGAGTATAAGACTGAGGTTGAGAACCTCTTAGGTAAATCACTTAAAACACTTCGATCGGATCAAGGTGGAGAGTACATGGACACTGAATTCCATGACTATATGATAGAACACGGAATTACATCCCAACTTTCAGTACCTGGTATGCCACAGCAGAATGGTGTATAGGAGAGGAGAAACGAACCTTGTTGGACATGGTTCTGGGTCGATGATCGCCTATGCTCGTCTCCCCCCGATTCTTTTCGGGTACGCAGAGAGAGATCATGGTTTACATTTTGAACAATGTTCCATCAAAACGTGTTTGTGAAACATCCTTTGAGCTCTGGAGTGGGCGTAAAGGTAGTTTACATCACTTCAGAATTTGGGGATGCCCGACCCATGTGTTGGTGTCAAACTCGAAAAAGTTGGAACCCCGTTCGAAATTGTGCCTATTCGTAGGTTACCCTAAAGAGACTAGGGGTGGTCTGTTTTACGATCCCGGAAAAAATAGGGTGCTTGTGTCGACAAACGCCATTTTCTTAGAGGAAGACCACATCGTGGGATCATTTACCACGAGTAAAATTGTATTGAATGAAATGGACAGTACATCAGCAAGAGTTGCTGATAAGGCTAGTACGTCAGCAAGCGTTGTTGACCCTAGCACGTCTAGTCAAATCCGTTCCCAAGAGTTGGGAATGGCTCGACGTAGTGAGAGGACTGTGAGACAGCCCGATCGCTATATGGGTTTAAATTGAAACCTCGGTTGTCGCTCCCGCGATGATCGCGAGGATCCATTGACCTATGATTAGGCAATGGCTGATGTTGATAAAGACGAGTGGATTAAAGCTATGGACCAAGAAATGGAGTCTATGTACTTCAATTCTGTCTGGGAGCTTGTGAATCAACCGGATGGGGTTAAACCTATTGGTTGTAAATGGATCTACAAGCGTAAACGTGGCGTAGATGAGAAGGTGCAAACCTTTAAAGCCCGACTAGTGGCAAAGGGTTTTACCCAGGTTGAAGGGGTTGACTATGAGGAGACCTTTTCACCTTTTGCCATGGTAATGTCAATCAGGATCCTTCTGGCCATCGCCGCGTATTATGACTACGAGGTATGGCAGATGGATGTCAAGACAGCCTTTCTGAATGACAAACTTGATGAGACCATCTACATAGACCAGCCCAAAGGGTTCATTGCCCAAGGCCAAGCGCAAAAGATTTGTCGGCTTCATAGGTCCATTTATGGACTGAAACAAGCTTCGAGGTCATGGAATATAAGATTTGATGAAGCAATCAAGTCTTATGGCTTTGATCAAAATGCCGACGAGCCTTGTGTCTACAAGAAAATCGTTGACAAAACTGTCGTATTTTTGGTGTTATATGTGGACGATATTCTTCTCATTGGGAATGAGGTAGAATTTCTTACTGACGTTAAGAAATGGCTAGCTTTACAATTCCAAATGAAAGATTTGGGAGAAGCTCAGTATGTTCTAGGTATCCAGATAGTCCGGGACCGGAAGAACAACATGCTAGCCTTGTCTCAAGCGTCTTATATTGACAAGATGTTGTCTAGATATAAGATGTAGAACTCCAAGAAGGGCTTGCTGCCTTTTAGGCATGGGGTTCACTTGTCTAAGGATCAGTGTCCTAAGACTCCTCAAGATGTTGAGGATATGAGACGCATTCCATATGCTTCAGCTGTGGGGAGCTTGATGTATGCAATGTTGTGTACAGTTCGATCGACAAGAACCACCTTGCTGCCGCCGCCTGCCACCGCTGTTTCCGCTCCGATTTCTTCACGACAACTCTTGCAACGAACGACCTGGACATACAGACTCGATTTACAGCAAAATTTCCCAAAACAACGGGCCCTTACATTGATCTCATCAACATAATTGTAAATCTAATCTAGTGCCAAAAACCGAAAACATCCAATTTGCAAACCATACATGCATCTCATGAAAACATGATAAATTACCCACCTAAATTTTAATAAAACAGTGCATCGATGAGAGAACCATCGAGATGGCTCTGATACCAATTGAAGGGAATTAGAATACCCGCGCAGCGGAAGACGATTGAATCGTCACGGTATCATCATGCAATGTAGTTATTAAAATCGATCTGCCTATTAGATCTAGGCTAAACATGCTGAAAAGATTACAACGATGAGGATAACTTACTTGTTGTAGATCGATTCAGCAAACCTCTCTCTGCAGATCATGAACTCTTCGCGCTCCTCGATCTCCACGAACTCTTCCCACGAACGGATCTCGAACACTACCAAAATAGATCTTCTTGGTTGTTCTCTTTAGGAGGAGGGAAGTTGGTGGGAACTTCCTTTTGTTTTGGAAGAGGTGGAGATATGTGAGAATAGAGAGAAAACACTTTTGGATTCTTAGGTCAAAATCCAAAAATGACAACTTGCCTTACCAAACCCATCTTACAAAGGGTTTAAATAGTGGAATGATGAAGTTCACAACTTCACATAATTTCCACTTTACCACAACCATATGTTATGTAAATCTCATTCACATAATTATATAATATAAGATATCTCATATCTTATGTTGCAAATCTCATTTGCAATAATTGTGGATTTAATCAAATTGAATCACATTCAATATATTTTCTCTCTATCAATTTCTCCAATTAGCCTTTAATTCAATAATTAGGCTAACATATAGTTTATTATGAATCTCATTCATATTAAACTATATATTATATCATCTATATGATATAATTACTCTTAAAGTGAAATTGAACACTTCAATTTCATACCAAAACTTTAACCCTTCTTTTATCCCTGATTGAGCCAACCAAGGACCTAATGGACCTCTGAAAGGACGGGCTCCAATGATCCGAGGTTAATCACCAAACTCTTTGACCCGGCCAACCAATATTCATTAGCTACGGTGACACTCCACTAAAGCCCGTAGTTGTACTCCCATCGATGTAGAATATTACGTGTCCACTGATATAACCAATGCTCATGAGTCGACCCTTCACATGTTGTTCATAGACACTACCGGATCAAATTCTTGCTTTACCCACGTGTCTATATCTTGTTCCTTAAGTCCCCACCGCTCCTCTAATGAACAACATATTGTGATGGTCCAACCATACACAACACCTTTCTCGGGCCGTGTGAGAAGGTGGGTGCCCGTTGTCCAAGCCACGAGAGACAAAGACTTAAGGGAACAACCCTCTAGTTTCCCCTATAAAGGGAGCGAGTGAATTCCATCTCGCGTAATTAGGTTCCCACTCTCTCTACTTGGTTCCGTCCCGAGAAGATAGGCATATTGGGCGAGTGGCTGGGACCACCCTCACCCGCATTTAATCAAAGGACGGACCCCGACGGCATGTGAGTCCGTAATACGCTCAGGATTCAGGTCGAGTCACTAATGGTCATATACGAATTTATTAGTCTTTTACTGTTAACGGTGTTATATCAGTAAGTCTAATAATTCACGGTCCGGTCTTGTACAATCTCATTGTACAGGATGCCCCCACTCGCATGTCAACCACATGAGAATCAGATCACCTTGTTTGTATCTAATACAAAGCAGGCCGCATCCACAGTGTATCCAGGATTAGGTCTCCAACCCCATCCTTATATTGTAGACAATTCGGGTCATTAACTCGAACGTCATTCTCCTTGTGTGTCAACTACACACTGTTCAAGTTCTAGTTTTCTCATATATTCAATGACCCTGGAGCTTAGTTTATTGGAAAGGTTTAAAATATTTGCGAGACACAAAGTGAAGAAAATAATAACTCTTATTAATTTCAAAACAATATTTTACAACACGAGATTAGGACAAAAATCCCAACAGGACCATCACAATATGTTGTTCAATTAGAGGAGCAGTGGGGACCTAAGGAACAAGATGTAGACACAGGGGTAAAACGGTAATTTGACCCCGTCGTGTCTACGAACAACCTGTGAAGGGTCGACTCATGGGCATTAGTTATATCTGTGGACACGTAATATTCTACACTGATGGGAGTACAGCTACAGGCTTTAGTGGAGTGTTACTGTAGCTAATGAACATTGGTTGGCCAAGGTCAAAGAGTTTGGCCGGTTAACCTCAAATCATTGGAGCCCGCCATCAGTAGGTCCATTAGGTCCCTTGGTTGGCTCAATCTGGGATAAAAGAAGGGTTAATGTTTTGTCATGAAATTGAAGTGTTCAATTTCACTATAAGAGTATTTATATCATATAGATGATATAATATATAGTTTAATATGAATGAGATTGATAATAAACTACATGTTAGCCTAATTGTTGAATTAAAGGCTAATTGGAGAAATTGATAGAGTGAAAATAAATTGAATGTGATTCAATTTAATTAAATCTACAATTATTGCAAATGAGATTTGCAACATAAGATATGAGATATTTTATATTATATAATTATGTAAATAAGATTTACATAACATATGGTTGTGGTAAAGTGGTAATAATGTGAAGTTGTGAACTTTATCATTCCACTATATAAATCCTTTGTAAGATTGGTTTGGTTAGCTAAGTTCTCATTTTTGGATTTTGACCTATGAATCCAAAAGTGAACTCTCTCCATTCTCTCATTTCTCCTCTCTTTCCAAAAACAAAAGTTCCCACCAACTTCCTTCTCCTCCAGAACAACCAAGAAGATCATTTGGTAGTGTTTGGGATCTGATCGTGGAAGAGTTCGTAGAGATTGAGAAGCACGAAGAGTTCGTGATCAACAAGGAGAGTTTCTTTGAATTGGTCTACAACAAGTAAGTGTTTTCTTCTTCTTTGTAAAATTTCAGCATGTTTAGCCTAGATCTAATAGTTAGATCAATTTTAATAAGCATGTTGCATGATGATACCACGACGATTCAATCGTCTTCCGCTGCGCGGGGATTCTCATTCCCTTCATGCACAGCATAACATACATTAAGCTACCTATTGCAAAGGCATAGGGAATATGTCTCATATCCTCAACTTCTTGAGGTGTCTTAGGACACTGTTCCCCAGACAGATGAACTCCATGCCTGAAGGGTAACAAGCCCTTTTGGAATTCTGCATCGAATATCTTGACAACATTTTGTCGATATAAGACGCTTGAGACAGTGCTAGCGTTCTGTTCTTGCGATTCCTGAGGATCTGAATCCCAATAACATATTGTGCATCTCCCAAATCTTTCATTTGGAATTGGGTCGCCTGCCATTTCTTTATGTCAGTAAGGTATCTTACATCATTCCCAATGAGTAGGATATCATCCACATAAAGTACTAACAAAGCTACTTTGTCGTTGATGATCCTCTTGTAAACACAAGGCTCATCAACGTTTTGGTCAAAGCCGTAAGACATGATCGCAGTATCAAATCTTATATTCCAAGATCTTGACACTTGTTTCAACCCATAAATGGATCGATTGAGCTTGCAAACTTTTTGCTCCTAACCTTGGGCTATGAACCCTTCGGGCTTAGACATATAGATGCTCTCGTCAAGATTAGCATTCAAAAAGGCAGTCTTGACGTCCATTTGCCAAATTTCATAATCATAAAATGCGGCTATGGACAAGAGTATTCTTATAGACTTCAACATAGCAACAGGGGAAAAGTTTCTTCATAGTCAACTCCTTCCCTTTGGGTAAAACCCTTTGCTACAAGTCTAGCCTTAAAGGTTTGTACCTTTTGAAGGGAATGAAAATCCCCGCGCAGCGGAAGACGATGGAATCGTCGTGGTATCATTATGCAACTCGGATTTGTTAAAACCGATCTAACACTTAGACCTAGGCTAAACATGCTGAAAAGGAAGAAATTTACAGCAAGAAAGAATTTACTTACTTGTTGTAGACAACCTTCAAGAATTTCTTCCTCGGATCACGAACTCTTCGTGCTTCTAAACGATCGCTTCTCTCGTACAAAACGAACACCACCGACGACCTTCTCGGTTGTTCTTCCTTAGGAAGAAGGAAAGTGGTGGTACTTTAGTTTTGGAAAGGGAGGAGAATTGAGAGAAAGAGTTGAGAGAATTCTTCTTCTCTTCTTTGATGAAAATCAAAAAATGAGAGAATGAGATACATTCCTTCTTGCAAGAAGGGTTTATATAGTAGAATTGATGGAGTTAAAATCTCCACATAATTACCACTTTACCACAACCATAGGTTATGCAAATCACATTTGCATAAGCACATAATATAAGATATCTCATATCTCATATTGAAAATCTCATTTGCAATAATTATGGATTAATTAAATTGAATCACATCCAATTTAATTTATCTCAATTAATTTCTCCAATTAGCCCTAATTCAACAATTAGGCTAACCTATAGTTTATTATGAATCTCATTCACATTGAACTATATATTATATCATTCATATCTCATATAAATGACATAAATGCCCTTAAAGTGAAATTGAACACTTCAATTTCATACCAAAACATTAACCCTTCTTTTAACTCAAATTGAGCCAACCGAGGGACCTAATGGACCTACAATGACGGTCTCCAATGATCCGAGATTAACATGTCAAACTCTTTGACCCGGTTAATCAACATTCATTAGCTACGGTAACACTTCACTATAGCCCAGCTGCACTCCCGTCAGTACAGAATATTACGTGTCCACTGATATAACCAATGCCTATGAGTCGACCCTTCACAAGTTGTTCGTAGACACGACTGAGTCAAATTAGCGTTTTACCTCTGTGTCTACCTCTTGTTCCTTAAGTCCCCACTGCTCCTCTAATGAACAACATATTGTGATGGTCCAGCCATGCACAACACCCTTCTCGGGCCAGTGAGAAGGTGGGCGCCCGTTGTCCAAGCCCTGGAGACAACACTTAAGGGAACAACCCCTCTAGTTTCCCTAAAGGCGGGAACGAGTGAATTCCATCTCGCGTAGTTAAGTTCCCAACTCCCTACTTTATCCTGTCCCTTAGAAGATAGGCATATTGGGCGAGTAACTGTGACCATCCTCACCCGTACTAGTAAAAGAAACGGACCGCATGACGGTGAGTCCAGTAACACGCTTAGGATTCGTGTCGAGTCACTAATGGTCATCTGACGGTTATTAGTCCTTCATCACAGCGGTGTTACATCGGTGGGTCTAATAATTCACGGTCCTGTCTTGTACAATCTCATTGCACAGGATGCCCCACTCGCATTTCAACCACATGAACGAGTCGATCACCTCGTTTGTATCGAATACAAAGCGGTCGCATCCACGGTGTATCCGAGGATTAGGTCTCTAACCCTATCCATATCATCAGAGACCGTTCGGGTCATTAACTCGAACGTGATCCTCCCTGTGTGTCCACTACACACCGTTCAAGTTCTAGTTCTCTCATAAATTCAATGACCCTGGAGCTTAGTTTATTGGAAAAGTTTATAAATATTGCGAGACACAAAGTGATGAAATGAATAACTCTTATTAATATAAAACTGTATAGTACAAACACGAGATTAGGACAAAAATCCCAACACCTTTCCGGCTGCATCTCTCTTTCTCTTATCGATCCATTTACACCCTATGGGTCTAACCCCTTCAGGTTGGTCTACAAGTTTCCATATTGAATTGAAGTCCATTGACTCCATTTCAAGGTCCATGCCTTTGATCCATTGGTCTTTGTCTACGTCATTCATTGCCTGTTTATAAGACAATGGATCTTCTACGACGTCATCAGGTATGACAACTTGAGTTTCAGCTAAACCCAAGTAGCGGTCAGGTTGGGAAACAACCCTCTCACTGCTTCGAGGCATTCCCAATGATTGAGAAGGACGAGACTGACTTGAGGTGCTGGCTCTTCCATCAACTCTTGATGAAGGTCTAGCTTGATCAACAACTCTTGTTGGTTTATGAGTAGCTTCATTTAGTACTAATTTACTACGCGGTTTGTGGTTCCTCATGTGATCTTCCTCCAAGAATGTGGCGTTTGTCGATACAATTACCTTATTTTCTTGTGGGTGGTAGAAAAGACCACCTCTCGTTTCTTTGGGATAGCCAACAAATTGGCACAATTTTGAACGAGGTTCCAACTTCTTTGGGTTTGTCACGAGCACGTGTGCTGGACAACCCCAGATCCTGAAGTGTTGTAAACGAGGTTTAAGCCTCTTCCATAGTTCAAAAGGTGTTTCTGAAACACTTTTTGATGGAACACTGTTCAAGATTTGATATGCAGTCTCTACTGCGTATCCCCAAAACGAGGAAGGCAACTGAGCATAGCTCATCATAGAACGAACCATGTCCAATAAGGTTCTATTTCTCCTTTCTAACACACCATTTTGCTGTGGTATATTAGGTGCTGAGAGTTGAGATTTAATTCCATTTTCTGTCATATAATCCTGGAATCTCAAATCCATATACTCTCCACCTCGATCGGATGGAAGTGTTTTAATGGTTTTCCCTAATGCATTCTCTACTTCAGCCTTATACTCTTTGAACTTTTCAGGAGCCTCAAACTTGTGATGCATTAGATATAGAAAACCATACCTCGAATAATCATCTATGAAAGCGATGAAATATTCGTACCCTCCTCGAGCTCTAACATTCACCGGACCACAAAGATCTGAATGTACAAGTTCTAAGGGTTCTATGGCTCTGTAACCTTTTCCTGTAAAAGGTCGCTTGGTCATTTTACCTTCCAAGCAAGACTCGCAAGGCGGTAAAGAATCATCTTCTAACTTGTTTAGAAGTCCATTCTTAGAGAGTTTCTCAACCCGGTTGAGATTAATATGACCAAGTCTAAGATGCCATAGATAGGTATTATTATTAGGAGAAATTCTTTGCCTTTTATTTTGAGTATTAGCATTCTTAAACATCTCATGATTTAAAATTGCTTTCGTTTTATTCGGTTTCAGTACGTACAAACCATTTTTCAATTTAGCAGAACAAATATTAACACCCTCTTTCAAAATGAACGCTTCATTAATTGAAAAAGAAATACAATATCCAAGTTCTATTAAACAAGAGATAGAAATTAAGTTCCTTTTAAGCTTAGGAACTTTATACAGATTTTTTAATAAAAGAAATCTATCTCCAAAAAATAGCTTGGCATCTCCCACTGCACAAGCTGAGACGGCGTCTCCCGTTCTGACCCTGAGCGTCATCTCACCCTCTTCGAGTTCCTTGAAGGAACTAGTTTCCTGAAATGAAGAGCAAACGTGATTAGTGGCTCCTGAATCAAGTATCCAGTTCAAATCATCATTTTCCACTAAACAAGTTTCAAGAATAAGTAAATCTAATTTACCTTCTTCTCTTTTGAGCTCAGCAAGATATTTTGGGCAGTTTCGCTTCCAGTGCCCATTCATATTGCAGTGGAAACATTTTCCTTTATCTGCAACCTTGGCTTTTCCCTTGCCTTTGTCAGCAGCAGGTGCCTTCTCTTTCCCTCCTATTTTCTTCTTTTAGGTCTTCTTAAGCCCAGAAGATGAGCTACAGGACTTAGTCCTAGAGGATGAACCCTTCTAGAACCTTCTGGAATGGGCAAATAGATTTGCCTCTCCATCAGCTTGTTCCTTATTCTTCATAAGAAACTGGAAAGTTTGTAGTTCATTAAGGAGAGTAGTCAGGTTATACTCTATCTTGTTCATTACCGCATTGTTGCGGAATTGCAGGAAACTCTTCGGTAAAGATTCCAGAATAAACGATACCTGACTTTGCTCGTCAATGACCGCTCTGTTCATCTGAGCCACGTTTAACTGGACCATTAGATCGAGAATATGTTCTCTCACCGATGACCCCTCCTTCATACGGGAGTTATAAACGTATTTGAGGGATTCGTGCCGAATCTGTCAAGATGGTTGTCCAAACATTTCCTGCAGCAAACTCATGATCTCACGAGCTGAGACCATGCCCTCGTGCTTTTTGGTCAAAACTTCATAAACACTAGCCAAAATGTAGACTTGGCCTTATCATTGGCCTTGATCCAGCGGTCGTATGCCTCCTTAACAGATTGAGGAGCGTTACGAGTAGGGACCTGAGGACATTCCTCATACAGTACAAACCGTAGGTCATCAACAATCAGAATCGTATTCAGGTTGGATTTCCACGTAGTAAAATTCTCACCGGTTAAACGATCGCTTTTAAGTAAGGCTATTATTGAGGACGACATGTTGAAAACAAAAATAGTTCTAATTAGTTATGCCTTTTAACCCATTGTAAAAACCAATCATATTTAGCAAAATTATTAAACAACCCTAGTGTTTAAACTAATCCCAATTATTGAGACTTTCTCAGCCAATTCCCACTACCAGAACATCTCATGCCCCAATGGTCCTTAGCTACCGTCTGTTCGGTCAAGAACTTGTTAACTAGCTTAACTCATCCCGTAAATGTGACCCTACCATTTTCAGATCCAATAGGCCCGAGCCAACAGGCTACTATTAAGAAAGACAATTGTTGGCAAATAACCTAAGAGACCCTATCCATTTCTTGAGTTTGCGGTGTTCTGATCCCTATAGTCAGGCCCTCCGTAGGGTTTGGTTGTTCCAGGACAACCTACCAGGCGGACTATAGAAATCTCACGGTGCGACCTAATGGAGGAGACCGTAGGATACGTTGACACGCGTCCTTCTCCCATTTACTATGGATACTTCCCTCATTCACTATGGTATTGAACCATGCAAACACATACCATAGGGGAACGCCCTATTGACGCCACGTAGTCTAGTATGGAACTCAGGGTTTGAACTCTTGAGGACGTGAGAGTAAACTCGATGCGAACATCTCGTTTTCTCCCACTGAAGCTCCTAAGAATAGGGTATAGGTTTAACTTAGTCGGATTCTGGCTAAAAGAATCTATCTAAGTCTATGCCTATTATAACTATTATAACTAGGTCTTAAAACCTTATGTCTAGGTGAATAAACATTTTAATTACCTAGAGATAAAATAGAACTAAGGTTAATTCAACTCAGGTTCCGGGTCAGTTCCCAGGTAGGAGGTGTTCCGTTAACCGTCAGCTTAAGTACCCCCAGGCTTAGACAGAACTTCACCGGTAGAGTTCCCTTATAACCAAAGTTCTAATGTCCTACTAGATTTTAAACTATTTAAAATACTACGTAAGACTAACTTCTAATCCTATTATAAATTAAAACTTAGGTCTAAATTAATTTTAAACGATTTAAAACTAATTTAAATGTTAACCTAAGTTCCTATGTTTGCATGCATTTCTTTATTATAGGTTATGGTTTCTAAAACCCCTTTAATTTATAACTCTTATAAATTTAATTATTAACCTATGATAAAGAAACTATATTATAAATCCAACAATTAATTTTTCAAATAGGAATTATAAAAGTAATTTCATGCTCCATGCAATTTATATTCATGTAATCTAATTATAACTCTTATAATTAATTATTCATGAACTATAAATTGATCATGCATTTTCAATCATATTCATATAACATTTATACAAATAAAATGCATGAACATGTTTATCCTAAGGTGGGAAAAATCTAAATGACATTCATAAAGATAAATAGCTGTAAAACCGGAATGATTTTGCCCCTAAAGTGCAAAAAATAAAATTACATTAATTTTATTTCATGAAACCGGTCCAAAAACACCATGAATCGGCCTTGAACCGCTCGAACTGGACCAAAAACAACGAACCAGCTGAACCGGTCTACAACTGCTGAAAATGTGTGCCTGCTATCGGGATGGCGTTCCAATGCTGAGGGGCAGCGTTGCAACGCCGCTGACCCCTTGAACGCCTGCGTCGATAGGGGACGCTGGCGTTGCGACGCCGTTCTTCAGCGTTGCAACGTTGCTGCTTCGGTACCAGCTTTCTTCCACGAACATTGCAGCTTCAACTTGCCATTTCTCCCTCGAAGCTCCACCGAATTGCTTGAAATTGGTTTAAAACGACTCGTAACTCATTTACAGACTCAATAATTCACTTTTTGCCTAAAAACGCAGGGGCCTTTACATACAAATTGATCAAAATCAAAGTAAACTAAGGCCAAAAAATTCCGAAACAAGTTTCACAGCAAACCATATGCAATTCCCACCAAACTCAATGCAATTTTGTTTCAATCAAAACAAATCAAGCATTGCTCTGATACCAATTGATGGAGATCTGATCTCCTTGAGTAGCGGAAACGTGGTTTGGAATCGTAATTGCTTGATTGTTTAGGTTGAAGCAAAAACCACTACATTGACAAAATAAAGAACAAGCATACATCATTTAATCTAATTAAAGCATGGAGTAGTACATGCAAATATGATAGAAGTTTAACGATTAAACTAATAAAAGAGAGGGATACCTTAGTAGACTTTCTCCAGCAACTTGTTGCTCCAAAGGTTGTACAACAAATCAATTGTACAGGGACTTCTCTGTTTTCTTCCAGCAAGAACACAACCACCAGAGATCACCTTCTATATCTCTGAGTGCTTAGATCCTTCTTGGTGGGAAGGATTCCAACTTTTGGAATGATCAATCATCAATCACCTTCTTCTTCCAACTCCCTACACTTAATGATAGGGAGTGGAGAAGAAACTGGTGAGTGGAGAACGTGTCATCTACATGTTCCCCTCTTTTAATTAATTAAATAATTAATTAAAAAACATATATAACCTATTTAAATAATTAATTAATTCTTAATTAATTAATTTGAATATCTTATATTTCAAATAGATTATATGTATATGATTAAATCACATCTAATCATTAACCTATAGTTTTAATGTATATCCAGTGCACATTAAATTTTAACCTATAGTTTTTAAATATGAATCACATTCACATTTAATATTTGAACTCTTTCAAATATTTAATTCTCTCGCATAATTTAATATGAATCATATTCACATTAAATTTATAATATATAGTAACAAAACTATATATTATATCGTATCTAAATACATTAAAATTATATTCCCTAATGAATTTGAACATTTTAAATTCAAATGATCTAAGAACCCTTTACAAGCTAGAAGGTGGACCTAATGGACCTACAGATCAGAAGCTCCAACGATACGAGATTGCTCGGTTAATCTCATTAACCTCCCAATCAACATTCGTTAATCGCGCTTGCGACTCCACTAAAGTCCCACAAATTTGCACTCTTCTCACTGCAGATATATTTCTGTGTCCATGGATATTGACCAATAACAGCAAGTCAATCCTTCACGAATGTTTGTAACACCAGCTGGGTCAAATTGCCGTTTTACCCCTGGATTACATCTTGTGCCTTAAGTACCAGTGCTCCTCTAATGAACAATTTGTTTGTGGTCCTACCAACATACAGAGTCACTCTCGGGCCAATGAGAGGGTCGGGCCCTTTGTTCAAGTCCCGGAGACACCACTTAAGGGAACAACCTCTACTTACCCTAGTAGGCGGGAAGGAGTGAATTTCATCTTGCTAAGTTAAGTTCCCAGCCGCTAACTCGGTGTTGTCCCCAAGGAGGTAGGCGTATTGAGTCGGCGAATCTGGCCATTCTCACCCATACTAGTCAAAGGACAATCCCTTGCGAACAGGAGTTCGTAACCTGCTCAAGATTGAGATCAAGTTGCCTAGGTCATCCTAGTGAGATAGAAACCTAACTAGGCAACGGAGTTACAGCTAGAGGTTACTATTTTGTGGTCCGGTCTTATGTAATCTCCTTGCATAGGATATTCCCACTCACATGTCATCTACACGAACACGTTAGGATCACTGTATTTGCATCAAATACAAAGTGGGCCACATCCATAGTTTAACCAGGGTAAGGTACCCAAACCTTATCCCCTAAATATAGACCCTTTAGGTTGTATCTCGAACCGAGATCCCTTTTATGTACATTACATTCAGTTAGAGATTCATTTAACAGCCTTGGATGTTTAGTTTATTGGATTTAGGGTTTGAATGAAGGCAAACTCGAACAATAACACTTTATTGAAATAATGAAACTTTATTACATTCATTAGAACATAATTACACACTACGAGTTTTAGGACAGAAATCCAAACACTTAGGTCTTCCTTTGTGGGAAGGATCCAACAATTGGAGAGTGGGAATTCAGAGAGAGAGAGTGAGAATTCTTCTGTATGATATTCAATCGATTGATTGATTTTTTGCCCCTTCTCACTAGGAGAAAAGCATCACCGAGGGTAACTCCCCACTCCCCATTCCCTAATTAATTAATAAAATAATTAATAAATCTATTTAATTAAATACTAAATGATTAAATCTTATTTAATCATTTTACCCCTTAACCTATAGTTTAATGTACATCAAATGCACATTAAATTTTAACTTATAGTTTACAAATATGAATCACATTCACATTTGAATTTAACATTTGAAATCTTTCAAACATTTAATTCTCTCACATAATTTAATATGAATCATATCCACATTCAATTTATAATATATAGTTCCAAAACTATATATTATATCGTATCTATATACATTATGTTTATTCCCTTATGAATTTGAACGTTTCAAACTCAAATGATCTAAGAACTCTTTACGAGCTAGAAGGTGGACCTAATGGACCTAGAGATCATAAGCTACAACGATACGAGACTACTCGGTCAATCTCATCAACCTCTCAATCAACATTCCTTAATTTCGGGAACACTCCACTAAAGTCCTGCAGCTGCACTCTTCTCACTGCAGATATATTAATGTGTCCACGGATATTGACCAATAACAGCAAGTCAATCTTTCACGAATGTTCGTAACACCAGCTGGGTCAAATTACCGTTTTACCTCTGGGTTGCATCTTGTACCTTAAGTACCAGTGCTCCTCTAATGAACAATTTGTTTGTGGTCTTACCAACAAACAGAGTACCTCTCTGGTCAATGAGAGGGTTGGGCCCTTTGTTCAAGTTCCGGAAACAACACTTAAGGGAACATTCCTCTACTTACCCTAGTAAGCAGGAAGGAGTGAGTTCCTTCTTGCTATGTTAAGTTCCCAGCCGCTCACTCAATTTTGTCCCCAAGAAGGTAGGCATATTGAGTCGGTGAATCTGGTCACTCTCACCCATACTAGTCAAAGGACAATCCCTTGCGAACAGGAGCTCGTAACCTGCTCAGGATTTTGATTAAGTTGCCTAGGTCATCCTAGTGAAATAGAAACCTAACTAGTCAACGGAGTTACATCTAGTGGTTACTATTTCGTGGTCCGGTCTTATGTAATCTCATTACATAGTATATCCCCACTCACATGTAATCTACACAAACATGTTAGGATCACAGTATTTGTATCATATACAAAGTGGGCCACATCCATAGTTTTGCCAAGGTAAGGTACCGAAACCTTATCCCCTAACTATAAACCCTTTAGGTTGTATCTTTAACCGAGATCCTTTATATGTACACTACAGTCAGTTAAAGATTCATATTACAACCTTGGATATTTAGTTTATTGGATTTAGGGTTTAAATAAAAGCAATATCGAACAATAACTCCTTATTGAAATAATAACACTTTATTACAATAATTAGAACAAAATTATAAACTACGAGTTTTAGGGCACAAACCCAACAAACTCCCACTTGAACTAAACTCTAGTGGGGTACATCATAATCTAAAACAATGGTTATAGAGATAGAAATACAATAAACTACGACATCCATATGAAAGAGTCTAGATTAAGAAAGTGGAAGCAATTTTGGATCTTAAACACTCTAAGTTGATCAATTTTGTAAAATAAAAAACATGCTCAAAGTTGGAAAAACAAAGGGATAGAAAACTCAACTTTGAAGATCAAATTCTCTTCACCCGGTGGATGGTTTTCAACACGAACACTTCGTGGACAACTGTTAGAGTCTTCTGTACTATTCTCAGGCCTTAGAACGGATTGTGGGATCCTAGGTTGAGAGAATTTGAAAGAAAAGACCTCAAAGGTCACTAATTCGGGAATTTAGAATTTTCTGCAAAATTCTCTCAAAACACCTCAAAGCACCATTAAATAAAGCTTCATCAAGTTTCATTTGAGTGACAACTCAAGTGTGATGAGGATGGTTTGAGATGGAGGTGGCCAATTTTGGTGAATTTGAAGATGAGAGAGATTGGGCAAGTTGCAATTTGGATTTTATGAAAATTCATGAAAATTATCTAATCTTCATTTAATTTTAATTCAAAAATCAATATTAAATTGATTTTAAATTAAAATTAATTTAATTAATTAAATAATTCAAAAAATTAATTTAATTAATTAATTTTTAATTTAATTTAATATTAAATATTATATTAAATAAATTGTCCAATCCCGATCGTTTTTTCGAACATGAATCTTTATTCATGCAATAAACCGATCCAATATTTAAATCATATTTAAATATATCCACCTCTTTTTAATTATAGTTTAATTCATAATTAAGCTATTGTTCGTTAAATATATCACATATAATTAACGCTTTCTTCCAAACTCGAATTTGAACAATTCAAATTCTTTTCTCTAAAAATGTTACAAGGCTTAGTCCGAGCTAGTAAGGAGGACCTAATGGACCTACAGATCATGAGCTCCAATGATACGAGATTAACCGGCTAAACTCTTTAGCCTAGCTAATCAACATTCGTTAACCACCGGGACACTCCACTAAAGGCCAGTGGTTGCACTCTCCTCACTGTAGATATATTTCTGTCCACTCGATATAACCATGATTAGTAAGTCGATCCTTCACAGGTCGTTCGTGATTACAGCTGGGTCAAAATTATCGTTTTACCCCTGTAATTACCTCTTGTTCCTTAAGTCCCACTGATCCTCTAATGAACAATTGGTTTGTGGTCCAACCAGCAAACCGAATCCCTCTCGGGCCAATGAGAGGGGTGGGCCCTTTGTTCAAGACACGAGTCGACACTTAAGGGAACAACCTCTCTACTTATCCCTAAAGCGGGTAGGAGTGAATTCCATCTTGCAGAACTATGTTCCCAGATATCTACCCGATTTTATCCCTGAAATGGGAGGCTTATTGAGTCGGCAATCTCGAGCCACTCTCACCCATGCAAATCTAAGGATAATCCGAATAAACAACAGTTCATAGAACGCTCAGAACTAAGATCGAGTTACCTAGGTCATCGTATGAATATAGTCAGTTAAGACAATAGACGGAGTTATAAAGTCTAAGTGACTATTTCATAGTCCAGTCTTATACAAACTCATTGCATAGGGCGACCACACTCACATGTCTCCACATGAACGATTTAGGATCACATCGTTTGTACTCTACAAAGTGGGTCGCGTCCATAGTGTCCCCAGGATGAGGTACCCAACCCTATCCTTATACTATAGACTGTTCTGGCTATAACTTGAACTTGATCCATTTTTATGTTACACATAAAGTTCAAGTATTCGTCCTATAGCCAAGGGTTCTTTATTGGATTAAGGTTACACAATACACAATAGTCAATAACACCTTTACTGAATAAATTTCAATAACAACTTTATTGTGAAATAGAATATACATTCAGTTTACAAAACCACGAGTTTTAGGACATAAAACCCAACAATCTTCCACTTGGACTAAAACGTTTGTGGAGGTAAAACATGTTGAGAAAAGAAAAACTGCCCTACTGTACAACCCGTAGTCCTAGATTCTCTAGGTGTCCCTCAAACATTTTAGCCGTGAGGGGCTTTGTCAAGGATCAACAATGTTGTGCTCCGAAGCGATTTGCGTGACAATCACGTCTCCTCGTTGCACAATCTCTCTAATGAGATGATATTTGCGCTCTATGTGCTTTCCGCTCTTATCGCTTCTAGGTTCTTTGGAATTTTCCACTGCACCACTATTATCACAATAAAGGGTGATAGGCAATTCATATTTGGAACAACTTCCAAATCAGTCAAGAACTTCCTAAGCCATACAGCCTCCTTCGCTGCTTCGCAAGCTGCGACATACTCAGCCTCCATGGTGGAGTCAGCAATACAACCTTGTTTTATACTCCTTCATACTATAACTCCTTTGTTAAGAGTGAACACTGATCCTGATGTGGATTTCCTCGAATCTACATCACCCATAAATCGAGTCGGTGTATCCTGCGAGGATCAAATCCTTTGCACCATACACAAGCATATAGTCCCTCGTTCTCCTAAGATACTTAAGGATGTTCTTAACGGCAGTCTAGTGATCATATCCTGGATTAGACTGATATCTGCTGACTATTACCACTACATAGCATATGTCGGGTCGAGTACATAGCATGGCATACATCAGACTACCGACAGCAGATGCATAGGGAATGTGTCTCATATCCTCAACTTCTTTAGGTGTCTTAGGACACTGTTCCTTAGACAAATGAATTCCTTGCCTGAAAGGTAATGAACCCCTCTTGGAATTCTGCATCTTATATTTAACCAACATCTTGTCAATATAAGATGCCTGAGACAGTGCTAGCGTTTTGTTCTTGCGATTCCGAACGATTTGAATTCCAAGAACAAATTGAGCCTCTCCCAAATCTTTCATTTGGAATTGGGTTGCTAGCCATTACTTAACGCCAGTCAGGAATCCTACATCATTCCCAATGAGCAAGATATCGTCTACATATAGAACTAAGAAAGCTACAGTGGTATTGACTATCTTCTTGTAAACACAAGGCTTGTCAATATTCTGTTCAAAGCCATAAGATTTGATCGCAGTATCAAATATTATATTCCAGGATCTAGAAGCTTGTTTCAATCCATAGATGGATCGTTTAAGCTTGCAAACCTTTTGCTCTTGACCCTGAAATATGAACCCCTCTGGTTGATCCATATAGATACTCTCTTCAAGATTGCCATTCAGAATGGTTGTCTTGACATCCATTTGCCAAATTTCATAGTCATAAAACGTGGCAATGGACAAGAGTATTCTAATTGACTTAAGCATGGCAACAGAGTATAAGGTTTCTTCATAGTCCACCCCTTCCCTTTGGGTATAACCTTTTGCCACAAGTCGAGCCTTAAAGGTTTGCACCTTACCGGCTTGATCTTGTTTCCTCTTGTAGATCCACTTGCAACCGATAGGTCTTTCACCATCTGGTTGATCTACAAGTTTCCAGACTGAATTGAAGTACATTGACTCTATTTCAAGGTCCATGGCTTTAAGCCACTCGTCCCTATCTATATCATTCATTGCCTGTTTATAGGTCAATGGATCCTCAACGCCATCATCAGGTATGACGACTTGAGTTTTAGTCAAACCCATGTAACGGTCGGGTGTCTAACATCCCTCCCACTACGTCGAGGCATTCTCAACACTTGAGAAGGACAAGCTTAATCAACAACTTTTGTTGATTTATCTGTAGCTTCCCTGGAAATTTCACTTAAGACAATCCTGCTACGAGGTTGATGATCTCTCATGTGGTCTTCCTCTAAGAACGTGGTGTTTGTCGACACAAGCACCTTGTACTCTTGAGGATCATAAAACAGACCACCTTTCGTTTCTTTGGAGTATCCTACGAATAGGCATAATTTTGAACGATGTTCCAATTTCTTTGGATTGGACACTAGCACATGTGTCGGACATCCCCAAATCCTGAAGTGACGTAAACTCCCTTTACGCCTTTTCTATAACTCATATGGTGTTTCTGAAACACTCTTAGAGGGAACCATGTTCAAAATATATACAGCAGCTTCTACTGCATATCCCCAAAACGAACTAGGCAGTGGCGTAGCTCATCATGGATCGAACCATGTTTAACAGGTTCTATTTCTCCTCTCGGATACACCATTCTCACCGAGTGTACCAGTGTGAGAGTTGGGATACGATTCCATGTTCTATCATATAGTCTTGGAATCTTAAATCCATATACTATCCACCTCGATCTGATCGAAGTGTTTTAATCCTTTTACCTAATGTGTTCTCAACTTCTGCCTTATACTCCTTAAACATTTCAAGGGTTTCGGACTTATGATGCATTAGGTAAAGATAGTCATACCTAAAATAATCATCAATAAAACTGATGAAGTATTCATACCCTACTCGTGCTTTCACATTCATAGGACCACAAAGATCCGAATGCACGAGTTCCAAGGGTTCTTTGGCTCTATAACCTTTTTCAGAAAAAGGTCTTTTAGTCATTTTTCCCTCAAGACAGGACTCACATGGTGGTAAAGAGTTGTCCTCTAACTGACTTAGGAGACCACTCTTGACCAATCTCCCAATCCTATTGAGATTAATGTGGCCTAGTCTCAAGTGCAAAAGATAGGTACTAGGAGAAAGTTTCTGCCTTTTATTTTGAGTATCATCTGTTTTAAACATCTCGGTGTTCAAAATAGCCTTTACTTCAGTTGGTCTTAACACGTATAAGTTGTTTTCAAGTTTAGCAGAACATATTCGTACACCTCTTTTGTAAATGAACGCTTCATTAAGATCAAAAGATACTTCATACATATGTTCAAGCAAACAAGAGATAGATACAAGATTTCTTTTGATTCCAGGAACCAAAAGTACATTTTCTAATAAAATAAATCTATCTCTAACCAACAACTTCACAGTTCCCACTGCTTTGGCTGAGACAACCTCTCCCGTTCCAACCCTAGGAGATATCTCCCCATCAGCAAGCTGCTGCCAGGAACTAGTTTCCTGAAAAGAAAAACAAACATGGTTAGTGGCTCCTGAATCTAATATCCAGGCGTAATCATCATGTTCCACTAAACATGTTTCAACAACAAGTAAATCATATTTACCTTGTTTTTCCTTCTCAGCTTTCTTTTCTACAAGGTACTTTGGGCAATTCCTCTTCCAGTGCCCGTCACAATCACAATGGAAACATTTTCCTGTGGCCTTGGCCTTGCGTGTGGGAGCTTGTCCCTTCCCTTTGTCCTTCTTCTTCTTTTTCTAAATACCCTTATTCTTAAAAAAAGAAGGACCAGACTTGGTCTTAGAGGACGATACTCTTAGGAACTTCTTCGAAGTGACAACATTTGTCTCCTTCTCTTTTCCTTTTGATTTCATGAGGGACTCAAAAGTCTGAAGCTCGTTGAGGAGAGTAGTCAGGTTATACTCTATCTTATTCATCACCGCATTGGTGCAGAATGGCAGGAAACTCTTCGGAAGAGATTCCATAATAAAGGTTACCTGACTTTTCTCATCTATGACAACCCCATTTACTTCAGCCACGTTGAAGTGGACCATCATGTCAAGGACATGTTCCCTAACAGAGGCTCCCTCCTTCATACGGGAGTTGTAAATGTATTTGAGAGCATCATAATGGACCGATGAGGATGGTTGTCCGAACATCGCTCAGAATTCATCCCATGATCTCCTTAGCGGTGACCATGCTCTCATGCTTCTTAGACAACACATCGATATATCTTTGGCTAAGATATAGACTCGGGCCTTCTCATTAGCCCTAATCCATCTATCATAAGCATCCCGAATAATTCGGTTTGCTGTCGAGCTTGGAGGGGGGGACATTCCTCCGTTAAGACGAACCTCAGATCATCAAGAACAAGAATAGTATTCAAGTTTGATTTTCAGGTTCCATAATTTTCGTCGGTGAGTTTATTGAAGGCTAGTAATTGGATAAAAGAGTTCGACATGCTGAAAAAGAATAAATTCTATTAGTGAATTGTCTGTAACCTATCCAATTTAAGAATTTAGAAAAAGTAATAATGTACCCATAAACTCATTATTGTTTTTGCAACGATACTTGAGGAGTCGAGAGCAACCGCTACCGAGGGGCGATCAATCACTCCTTCATCAACCAAGACATTCTTGACTAAATGTTAATACTTTAATAACTCTTATTCCTATAACATTCTAGTTATCGCTACTTTGGTCAAGAATTTACTAACACTTAGCAATTCTTGTAAGTGTGACACGCCATTTTTAGACCTCAGAGGTCGGCCCCAACAATGCTACCGAACTGGAGAGACAAAGCTGGGAATGAACCTAAGAGACCCTATCCATTTCTGGAGTTTGAGTTGTTCCGAATCCCATGTTACATCCCTCCGAATGGATGGTGCTACTTCGGGCAACCTGCAGGCGCAACATGGGAATCTCATGGTCCAACCTAATGGAGGAGACCATAGGATGTGTTGACCCACTTCCTTCTCCCACTTACTATAAATACTTTCTCCATTCACCTTGCTCTTGATTTATGCAAACACCATCCGAATGGGGATGCCTTATTGACATCACGAGGCTGAGCATAAATCTCACTGTGTGAACTTCGCGGAGAGCGTAAGAGGAAATTGATATATCATATATACCTTTTCACTCCCACTAAGTATTTTAAACAGTTTGGGTATACTTTTACTTAGGCATATTCCGGCTAAAACAATATGACCTAAGTCTACCAATATAACAATTATACTGGAATTACCTAAGTCTATTAATCATTTAATAAACCTAGGTCTATGAGTTTAATTTATTAACATTTAATAAACGCCACTCAAGAAAGATAATTTATAAACCTATCCTAGCCATAACCTTCCTTAGTCAGAGTCCCTCTTTAATCAAAGTTTATAAATTATTGGTTTCCTAATTCTAATCTTATTAGAACTAGATAACCTAAGGTCTAATTAATTCCAGTTCTAAAACCATTTTAAAACTAATTAAATAACCTTAGGTTACATGTATTTCTATGTTATAAATTGTTTCATCATTCATCACATGAATAAACATTCATTTATAACAAATTCATCACATGAATAAATGCATAGCAATTATATGTTTAATTTTTAATTAATATAACCCTTATATTAATTATAATTAAAACATATAATATTTGTTTCATAAATTAATATAACACTTATATTAATTCTTATGAAACCCAATAAACATGCATACAATATATTATAACACTTATAACATACTTTCAATGCATGGAGCATGCTTCCTATGGTGGGATTTTAAAAACTATATGGCATACTTTATGCATATATAATCAGGGATTTTAATTAAAACATACATTCACAATGCATAATTAATTAAACACACTAAAGTGAACTGGTTTTGGCATCTAATGCAAGCAAACTACTAAATTATTACAATAATAATCTAGAATTAACATCGAACCACTTCGAACTATTCGAATTTGGGTCGAACCAGCTTGCAAATGTGTGAACCGAACCTTCAAATGGTTGAACCGGGCTGTAAAAGACTGAACCGGGCCTCCAATTGGTGAAACGGACCTCCAAAATGGAAAAACCAACCTCGAAATAGTCAGAACCGGTCTAAAATCACCCGAACCGGATCAAAAACTAGCTGAACCGATTCAAAAAATATTGAATAGGTCAAAATCAACTGAGCCAGAGTCAAAGTCAACTGCTTCTTCTCAAAAATGAAAAACACGGGCTGGAACTTAAAAATACTGTAGCAGAATTTGAAAAAAAAAATTCCAGCAGCTACTCTGTTTCTAGTTTTCAGGACCTCCGTGGCTTCTTTCTTCAAATTGAAGGCCTTCCTGAACTCCAATCGATCCGAAATTTTTGCAGCTTATTCTACACACATTAATGCTCAAACACACTTGAGAAATTTGAAAATAAAGCACGAATTGATGCTCAATTTAAATGCTAAAGCCAGAAGAACACTTTAGAAGCAGAGAAAAATTGTACTTCAAAAAACATCCACCACATAACAAAATAGATCAAATTGAGTGCTCAAAATTACTCTGATACCAATTGAAAGAGTCTAGATTAAGAAAGCGGAAGCAATTTTGGATCTTGAACACTCTAAGTTGATCAATTTTGTAAAATAAAAACATGCTCAAAGTCGAAAAAGCAGAGGGATAGAAAACTCAACTTTGAAGATCAAATTCTCTTCACCCGGTGGATGGTTTTCAACACGAACACTTCGTAGACAACCGTTAGAGTCTTCCGTACTATCCTCAGACCTTAGAACGGATTGTGGGATCCTAGGTTGAGAGAATTTGGAAGAAAAGACCTCAAAGGTCACTAATTCGAGAATTTAGAATTTTCTGCAAAATTCTCTCAAAACACCTCAAAGCACTATTAAATAAAGCTTCATCATGTTTCATTTGAGTGACAACTCAAGTGTGATGAGGATGGTTTGAGATGGAGGTGGCCAATTTTGGTGAATTTTAAGATGAGAGGGATTGGGCAAGTTGCAACTTGGATTTTATGAAAATCCATGAAAATTCTCTAATTTTAATTTAATTTTAATTCAAAAATCAATATTAAATTGATTTTATATTAAAATTAATTTAATTAATTAAATAATTTAAAAAATTAATTTAATTAATTAATTTTTTTATTTAATTTAATATTAAATATTAAATTAAATAAATTGTCCAATCTCGATTATTTTTCCGAACATGAATCTTTATTCATGCAATAAACTGATCCAATATTTAAATCATATTTAAATATATCCACCTCTTTTTAATTATAGTTTAATTCATAATTAAGCTATGATTCGTTAAATATATCACATATAATTAACGCTTTCTTCCAAACTCGAATTTGAACAATTCAAATTCTTTTCTCTAAAAATGCTACAAGGCTTAGTCCGAGCTAGTAAGGAGAACCTAATGAATTTACAGATCATGAGCTCCAACGATACGAGATTAACCGGCTAAACTCTTTAGCCTAGCTAATCAACATTCGTTAACCATCGGGACACTCCACTAAAGCCTAGTGGCTGCACTCTCCTCACTGTAGATATATTTTTGTCCACTCGATATAACCATGATTAGTAAGTCGATCCTTCACAGGTCGTTCGTGATTACAGCTGGGTCAAAATTATCGTTTTACCCCTGTAATTACCTCTTGTTCCTTAAGTCCCACTGATCCTCTAATAAACAATTGGTTTGTGGTCCAACCAGCAAACCGAATCCCTCTCGGGTCAATGAGAGGGGTGGGCCCTTTGTTCAAGACTTGGAGTCAGCACTTAAGGGAACAACCTCTCTACTTATCCCTAAAGCGGGTAGGAGTGAATTCCATCTTGCAGAACTATGTTCCCAGCTATCTACCCGGTTTTATCCTTGAAATGGGAGGCTTATTGAGTCGAAAATCTCAGGCCACTCTCACCCATGAAAATCTAAGGATAATCCGAATAAACAGCAGTTCATGGAACGCTTAGAATTAAGATCGAGTTACCTAGGTCATCGTATGAATATAGTCAGTTAAGACAGTAAACGGAGTTATAAACTCTAAGTGACTATTTCGTAGTCCAGTCTTATACAAACTCATTGCATAGGGCGCCCCCACTCACATGTCTCCACATGAACGATTTAGGATCACATCGTTTGTACTCTATAAAGTAGGTCGCGTCCATAGTGTCCCCAGGATGAGGTACCCAACCCTATCCTTATACTATAGACTGTTCTGGCTATAACTTGAACTTGATCCACTTTTATGTTACACATAAAGTTCAAATATTCGTCCTATAGCCAAGGGTTCTTTATTGGATTAAGGTTACACAATACACAATAGTCAATAACACCTTTATTGAATAAATTTCAATAACAACTTTATTGTGAAATAGAATATACATTAAGTTTACAAAACTACGAGTTTTAGGACATAAAACCCAACACCATATACCCCCTTACATATCTCCCACTTGCCCTAGATTAGCCTATGTACATATCTCGTAGACCTAGACTTTGCAAATGACCCTCGAACACTTTAGCCGTGAGAGTCTTTGTAAACGGATCAGCAATATTATGCTCCGAAGCGATCTTCGTGACTGTCACATCTCCTCGTTGTACTATCTCTCGTATCAGGTGATACTTCCTCTCGATGTGCTTGTCTCGCTTATGGCTGCAAGGTTCCTTCGAATTGGCTACCGCACCACTGTTGTCACAGTATAAGGTGATGGGAAATTCCATATTTGGAACAACTTCCAAATCAGTAAGAAATTTCCTTAGCCAAACAACCTCTTTAGCTCCTTCGCAAGCAGTGACATACTCAACCTCCACCGTGGAGTCAGCGATGCATCCTTGCTTGATGCTTCTCCATACTATAGCTCCCCCGTTAAGGGTGATCCCGATGTGGATTTCCTAGAATCCTTATCTGTCTGAAAATCAGAATCGGTTTATCTAGTAAGGATCAAATCCTTAGTCCCATACACAAGCGTATAGTCCCTCGTTCTCCTAAGATACTAGAGGATATTTTTAACTGTTGTCAAGTGGTCTAACCCTGGATTGGATTGGTACCTACTGACTATTCCCACTACATAACAAATGTCTGGCCTCGTGCACAGCATAGCATACATTAAGCTACCTACTGCAGAGGCACAGGGAATACGTCTCATATCCTCAACTTCTTGAGGTGTCTTAGGACACTATTCCTTAGACAGATGAACTCCATGCCTTAAGGGTAACAAACCCCTCTTAGAATTCTGCATCGAATATCGAGACAACATTTTATCGATATAAGACGCTTGAGACATAGCTAGCGTTCTGTTCTTGCGATTCCTGAAGATCGAAATCCCAAGAACATATTGCGCTTCCCCCAAATCATTCATTTGGAATTGGGTCGCCAGTCAATTCTTTATGTCAGTAAGGTATCCTACATCATTCCCAATGAGTAGGATATCATCCACATTAAGTACTAAGAAAGCTACTTTGTCGTTGATGATCCTCTTATAAACACAAGGCTCATCAACGTTTTGGTCAAAACTATAAGACTTGATTGCAGTATTAAACCTTATATCCAAGATCTGGATGCTTGTTTCAACCCATAAATGGATCGATTGAGCTTGCAAACTTTTTGCTCCGGACCTTGGGTTATGAACCCTTCGGGTTGAGACACATAGATGCTCTCGTGAAGATTACCATTCAAAAAGGCAGTCTTGACGTCCATTTGCCAGATTTCATAATCATAAAACGCGCCTATGGACAAGAGTATCCTTATAGACTTCAGCATAGCAACAGGGGAAAAAGTTTCTTCATAATCAACTTCTTCCATTTGGGTAAAACCCTTTGCTACAAGTCTAGCCTTAAAGGTTTGTACCTCTTCGGCTGCATCTCTCTTTCTCTTTTAGATCCATTTACACCCTATGGGTCTAACCCCTTCAGGTTGGTCTACAAGTTCCCATACTGAATTGAAGTCCATTGACTCCATTTCAAGGTCCATGGCTTTGATCCATTGGTCTTTGTCTACGTCATTCATTGCATGTTTATAAGATAATGGATCTTCTACGTCGTCATCAGGTATGACAACTTGAGTTTCAGCTAAACCCAAGTAGTGGTCAGGTTGGGAAACAACCCTGCCACTGCCTCGAGGCACTCCCAACGATTGAGAAGGACGAGACTGACTTGAGGTGTTAGCTTCTCCATCAACTTGATGAAAGTCCAGCTTAATCAACAACTCTTGTTGGTTCATCTGTAGCTTCATTTAGTACTAATTTACTGCGCGGTTTATGGTTTCTCATGTGATCTTCCTCCAAGAACGTGGTGTTTGTCGATCAAATCACCTTGTTTTCTTGTGGGTTGTAGAAAAGACCACCTCTCGTTTCTTTGGGATAGCCAACAAATTGGCATAATCTTGAACGAGGTTCTCGTTTCTTTGGGTTTGTCACTAGCACGTGTGTCGGACAACCCCAAATCCTGAAGTGTTGTAAACTAGGTTTACACCCCTTCCACAATTCAAAAGGTGTTTCTGAAACACTCTTTGATGGAATAGTGTTCAAGATTTGAACTGTAGTCTCTACTGCGTATCCCCAAAACGAGGCAGGTAATTGAGCGTAGCTCATCATAGAACGAACCATGTACAACAAGGTTCTATTTCTCCTTTCTGACACACCATTTTGTTGTGGTGTATTAGGTGCTGAGAGTTGAGATTTAATTCCATGTTCTATCAAATAGTCCTGGAATCTCAAATCCATATACTCTCCACCTCGATCGGATCGAAGTATTTTAATGGTTTTTCCTAATGCATTCTCTACTTCAGCCTTATACTCTTTGAAATTTTCAAGAGCCTCAGACTTATGATGCATTAGATATAAATAACCATACCTCGAATAATCATCTATGAAAGAGATGAAATATTCGTACCCTCCTCGAGCTTTAACATTCACCAAACCACAAAGATCCGAATGTACAAGTTCTAAGGGCTCTATGGCTGTGTAACCTTTTCCAGTAAAGGGTTGCTTGGTCATTTTACCTTTCAAGCAAGATTCGCAAGGAGGTAAAGAATCATCTTCTAACTTGTTTAGAAGTCCATTCTTAGATAGTCTCTCAATCCGGTTGAGATTAATAAGACCAAGTCTAAGATGCCATAGATAGGTATTATTATTTGAAGAAATTCTTTGCCTTTTACTTTGAGTATTAGCATATTTAAACATCCCATGATTTAAAATTGCTTTAGTCTGATTTGGTTTAAGTACATACAATCCGTTTTTCAATTTAGCAGAACAAATATTGACACCCTCTTTAAAAATGAACGCTTCATTTAATGAAAACGAAATACATTATCGAAGTTCTATTAAAAGAAATTAAGTTCCTCTTTATCTTAGGAACTATATACAAATTTTTTAATAAAATAAATCTATCTCCGAAAAACAGCTTGGCGTCTCTCACTGCACGAGCTGAGACGACGTCTCGCGTTCCGACCCTAAGCGTCATCTCGCCCTCTTCGAACTCGTTGAAGGAACTAGTTTTCTGAAACGAAGAGCAAACGTGATTAATGGCTCCTGAATCAAGTATCCAGGTAAAATCATCATTTTCCACTAAACAAGTTTCAAGAACAAGTAAATCTAATTTACCTTTCTCTCTTTGAGCTCAGTGTCTGCAGTGGCAGAAGCTTTCCCTTTTCCTCCTTTCCTCTTCTTCCAAGTCTTCTTAATCCCAGAAGAAGAGCCGCAGGGCTTGGTTCCAGAGGATGAACCCATCTGGAGCCTTTTGGAATGGGCAAACTGATTTTCCTCTCCATCAACCTGTCCCTTATTATCCATAAGAGACTGGTAAGTCTGCAGTTCATTTAGGAGGGAAGTCAGGTTATACTCCTTTTAGTTCATCTCCACATTGCTACGGAATGACAGGAAACTCTTCGGAAGAGATTCTAGGATGAAGAATACCTAAATTTGCTCATCTAAGACCACTCCGTTCATTTCGTCCACGTTGAAGTGAACTATAAGATCGAGAACATGTTCTCTCACTGAAGTTCCCCCCTTCATGCACGCGTTATAAACGTACTTGAGGGATTCTTGCAGAATTTGTTTAGACGGCTTTCCAGACAAATTTTGCAGATAACCCATGATCTCACGAGCTGAGACCATACCCTCCAACTTCCTGGCTAAAACATCATATATGCCAGCCAGGATATAGGCCTTGGTCTTTTCATTGGCCTTGGACCAGCGGTCAAACGCATCCTTAACAGATTGAGGTGTGTTTTGAGCAGGGACCTGAGGACATTCCTTAGTCAGTACAAAACGTAGGTCGTCAACAACAAGAATCGCATCTAGGTTGGACTTCCACGTAGTAAAGTTTTCACTAGTTACGTTCTCTTTTGAGTAAGGCTATATACGAGAACGACATGCTGAAAATCTAAAATAGTTCTAATTAGTTATGCCTTTAACCCATTAAAAACCAATCAAATTTAGAAAAATTATTAAAGAACCCTAGTGTTTAAATTAAACCCAATGTTTAAATTAAACCTTTAATTTTGCAACGATACTTCAAGGGTTTAGAACAAAAGCCTCCGTCGGACGGTTAGTCTATAAACCCGATCTCTTTGGAACTTTCTTATTAACAAACAACAAAAAGAAAGAATAAATGAATGTTTAAAACTTGGTTTCCCATGTTTTAAAAAGAAAAGAAATGAAGTGAAAGACAAAAGGAAAACAAGGAAGAAAAAGCTTAAACCATTTTTGGTTTGGTTTGCTTTAAAAGATAAAAGAAGAAAAGAAAATGAAACAAATGTAAATTATGTTAAGTTTTGTTTTGTAAAGAAAAGAAAAGAAAGAAGAAGATAAAGGAAAGGAAAGAAAAGGAAAAAGAAATGAAAAAGCAAAAAGCAAAAAGAGCAAAAGGACAAAACACCTTTATGGTTTTGTCCTCCACCGCCAATACATTTTAAAAAGGGTTTTCTCTCCATTTTCTTCTCTATCTTTACAAACCAAGCTGAAGTTTAGTGGGAGAAGGAGAAAGGAAGAAGAAGAAGCCATTTTTTCGTGATTTTGGTGCTGGAGTTGCAGAAGAAAGGAGGAGAACTCAAGGAAGTTAATATTGTTGCAGCAAGGAGATCAACTCAGACCAGTCCTGATCTTTTGATCTTCTCGATCTCCACAGGAAGAGGTAAGAGCTAAGGCTTAGTTTTCTTGAAAGCGAACTCATTTTTAAACAAAGTTTATGAAGGAAGTTTGAGAAAATTCTTAAGTTAAGTTACTGTTTTGTTAAGAGGAAGGCAGAATACAGAAGTTTACTGTCAAAACCGAGAAGTCTCTGATGTTTTGGTTATTCTGATCTGTATACTTGGAGTTAGAAGCTCTAAAAGGTATGGTTCGAAAGCTTATTGAATTTCCTACAACTTTCGTAAAGGAACCGTGAGAAGAAAATGATTGGAAGATGTTGTAATCATCAGGTTACGTTTCGGGTTGCAGCAGGAAATTAAATCTGGAACAGCAGCAAGGTCATTTTAGGGTTTAAGCTATTGAGGTATTTTTGAACAAATCTGTTAGGAATCTCAATTTCATGTCTTCATATGACTTTTAGAGGGTTCGAAAAGGAAGCGTTTGGTATAAATTACATTAATTTTAGATAAGTAATGAAGAAGTTATGGCTGTCTCTGAAAATAGGCGTAAAAATCAAAATGCTAGAAAATTTGAAAGTGTGTTTTCTTGTAGTTTTAAGGTTAAAAGCATGAGCTCGAGGTTCTAATGGTTGATTTGGTTTGTTTGACAGGCCAAGAGGAGATAGGTCGAGTGTACGGGCTAAGATTCTAGTTCTAACATCGTGAGTGATTAAACGAACTTCAAAATGAACCAAATGCTTGAAATATGCTTATATGCTTTAAGAAATGCAAGTTTTGCTAGAATGAATTGTTTCAAAGCTTGTGTTTTATTTTTGAACACATGTCTATGAGTATTCTTGTTTTCCTAGAAATGCTTCAAGTGTTCATTGTGACCCTAAAAGTCTTTATAAAATTTATACATGAGCATATGTCCAATGGTTGCCAAAATTTATGGAAATGTTATGATTTCAAGCAAGCATGTACTAGCAAGTATGTTTTAAAGATTTCCAGTTTTATGAACAAGCTGAGTAAGCATGAGTTTTATGAAAGAAAAGATAAGCAGGCATGTTCAAATGTTTTCATGCGATCTTCTGAGATATTGAGCCCGAGGCTTTACGGTACCGTGTGCACATAGGTCATTTCTGTTGTCGACGTTGAGTGAACTCCGTGACAACAGCGCTATCGTGAGTGTTGGGCGGGCCCCACTACGACAAAGACGATGGGAGTGCTGGGCGGGCCCCACTACATCGTAGAACAAACGTAGATTGTGACATGTTTTAAAAAGAGTTTATATCATTTACATGCCTTACGAGATTTTAACGATATATTTGTTGGTTTTCTGAAAGTCTATTATGATTCTACATTTACATTCAACGCTTGAATACAAATGCATATGCTCATAGTTTTCAGGTGACATGTTTTACAAGTTATAGATCTTAAACACAGTCACTCATTGAGCTTCATAGCTCATTCTTTCAATGTTTTCAAACTTTTCAGGTAGAGATCGAGCTCCTGGCACCTGAGTTACTGCCATAGTCTGCTGAAGCTTCATAAGTTTAATACTTTGTACGTGGTTGGTGTTGTATAGCTAGTCCCAATGTTTATAGTTTATTTTGAGAGGACTATGTTGTTATAGTTGTTTGTACATTAGAGGTTTTATGAACAATGAGTTGTCTTGTGTTGTTTTGATGCACTTGACTTTTTAGTTTCCAAAAGAGACTTAAGAAGGGTTTCTCTTTGTGTATGTTTAATAGTTGTCCAGCTTTTTATTTGTGTTGTGTTAAAGTGTTCCATTTATGCTCATAGTATGTTTATCGGGTGAATCGGGGTCAACTGTATTGTTAAGAGGTAAACAATGTCCATTGGCTTCACGCCTTTCTTTGCCGAAGTGAGCGTTAGCAGTAGTTCGGGAGGGGTGTGACAACTTGGTATCGTGAGCGCTTAGCTCCATGGGAATGAGACATGACAAGTTAGCTCGAGAATAAAGTAAAAGTCATAGCAAGTTATTGAGTTAGTTCGAGATCGAACTAGTAGAGTATGGTTCAAGTAAGGATAAGAGCAAGTCCGCTTAGGGCTAAAATGTGAATAGAAGTTTAGTATTGTGTATTTGAGTTAAGTATCCATAGCATGTCTAATATGTTGATATGTTAAAGGAGTCATGCCACCACGTACTAGCGCATTTACGCGCGAGGCGGATCGGGGGGGGACGCAGATCCTACCCAAGGCCAACTCGAGAGGATCTAGTGCCCCGAGAGTCCAAACCGAGGCCAGAGATCGCCAGAAGATGCCATTTCCTCACGGAGGTAGGCGTGCCGCAGAGAGAGCGGGGGCCAAGTGATCCGAGAAAAGGCGTATGGAATAGAACGTCTCAAGAAATTGGGAGCCACAGTGTTTGAGGGTTCCACAGATCCAGCTGACGCCGAGGTGTGGCTGAATAAGCTTGAGAAATGTTTTGACGTGATGAGCCGCCCGAGGAGCGTAAAGTCAAGCTAGCCACATTCTGCTAGAGAAAGAAGCGAGAGGATGGTGGAAGTCAATTTTAGCCGACGGAGTGATGCACGCACTTTAGATCGGCAAACTTTCGAGGCATATTTGAAGATAAATATTACCGCACATACTGCGCAAGCGAAGAGAGATGAATTTTTAGAATTAAAGCAAGGGTCCCTATCAGTGGCTGAGTATGAGAGAAGGTATACCGAGCTATCACGATATGCTGATGTTATTGTGGCATCTGAGAGTGACAGGTGTCGACGATTTGAAAGGAGATTACGTCCCGAGATACGCGTACTGATCCACGACCATTGCTAAGTGGACTGACTTCTCTCAGCTGGTAGAGACTGCTCTACGTGTTGAGCAGAGTATAGCAGAGGCGCAGTCAGTGGTGGAGCCAACACGTGGGCCTTCAACGACGAGTAGTTTTCGGGTCGCGAATGTGAAGATTCACACTGGGTGAATGTTTCAAGTCGTCGAGACTTTAAGAATCGAGTGGCGCGCGACATCGAGGCGTATGAATATTAGTGGTGCCTATTAGAGGCAAAGTCAAAGAGCACCTAGTCAATCGCCGGATCCACGCAAGCAAGACCACGAGATAATGCAGAGTTCATTGCCGGCAAAGCAAGGAGAACTCCATGTGCAAATTGTGGCAAGAATCATCGAGGCCAATGTCTTGTTGGTGTCGGTGTGTGTTACCAGTGTGGGCAGCCAGGGCATTTCAAGAGGGATTGTCCACAGCTTAGAGCAGTCGCACAGAGGGACCAGGGAGTTGGATCTTAGATAGTTCAAAGAAATTTCAGTTGCGATGAGTCTGCAGGAGAGGGCACCAGTGGTGCAAAGCAGAAGGGAGTTGTAGGGAGACCTAGGCAACAGGGAAAGGTCCACGCTATGACTCAGCAAGAAGTAGAGGATGCACCAGATGTGATTACTGGTACGATTTCTATTTGTAATGTACCTGCATGTGTTTTGATAGATCCAGGTGCTAGGCATTCCTTTGTTTCCAGTATATTCCTAACTAAGCTGAATAGGAAGCTAGAGCCTTTATTTGAGGAGTTAGTTATATACACTCTAGTTGGTGATGCTTTACTAGTCAATTCAGTGTTGCGAGATTGTGAGGTCTTAGTAGAAGGTCTCAATATGTTAGTGGATCTTCTTCCACTAGAGTTGCAGGTGTTAGATGCAATCTTAGGGATGGATTTCTTATTCACTCATTATGCTACCATGGATTGCCATAGAAAGGAAGTTGTTTTTAGAAAACCAGGGTTGGCTGAAGTGGTTATCAGGGGTGAAAAGAAGATTATTCCTACAAGATTGATTTCAGCATTCAAAGCTCAGAAGTTGTAGAGAAAAGGTTGCACCGCGTTTCTTGCTCACGTAGTGGAGGTGCAGGAAGAAAAGTTAAAACCAGAAGATGTTCTTATTGTGAACGAATTTCTAGATGTTTTTCCAAATAGATCTGTCGTGGTTGCCACACGATAGGGAGGTAGAGTTCACTATTGAATTGCTACCAGAACAAAGACTGCTTTATATGCGCGTCGTATAGAATGGCTCCAAGTGAGCTCAAAGAGCTGAAGATACAATTACAAGAACTAGTTGATAAGGGATACATCAGACCTAGTGTATCGCCTTGGGGAGCTCCAGTGTTATTTGTAAAGATGAAAGATGGTACCCTTAGATTATGCATTGATTACAGACAGTTAAACAAAGTCACGATACGTAACAAGTATCCTTTACCCCGTATAGATGACTTGTTTGACCAGTTACGAGGAGCATCAGTGTTTTCTAAGATTGATTTAAGATCATGATACCACCAGTTAAAGGTAAGGGAATCAGATATTCCTAAGACAAAGATTCGTAACTGTGTGCGGGCATTATGAGTTTTTAGTAATGTCGTTCGGTTTGACGAATGCACCAAAGAGCTTTTCATGGACCTCATGAACAGGATATTCCACCAAAGATTTGGATCGGGTTCGTGATAGTATTTATTAATGATATACTAGTTTACTCAGTTGATAGGAAAGCTCATGAGGAACATTTGAGGATTATTCTGCAAACACTACGAGATAAACAGTTGTACGCTAAATTCACCAAATGTGAGTTTTGGTTGAATCAGGTAGTGTTTTTGGGGCATGTTGTCTCAAAGAAATGGTGTTAGTGTGGATCCAAATAAAGTTAAAGTTGTAGTCAATCGGGAGAGACCAAAGGCCATGCAGGTAGTACGTAGTTTGCTAGGCTTGGCAGGATACTACAGGCGATTTGTTGAGGATTTCTCATGAATAGCATTACCCTTAACAGCTTTGACAAAGAAGAATGCTAAGTTTGAATGGTCAGACAAGTGTGAAACAGAGTTTTCGTGAGTCGAAAAGAGATTAGTTACAAAGACCTATTCGACACTTCCTCAGAATCGAAAAGAGTATGTGATTTATTGTGATACCTCGAGACAAGGTTTGGGGTGCGTTCTGATGCATTAAGGAAAAGTAATAGCTTATGCATCAAGACAATTGAAAAAGCATGAATGTAATTACCCTACCCATGATCTCGAGCTAGCAGCAGTTGTTTTAGCACTGAAGATCTGGAGACATTACTTGTTTGGTGAAAGGTGTCACATTTACACAGATCATAAGAGTCTGAAATATATCTTTGATCAGAGGGAGTTGAATATGAGGCAGCGAAGATGGTTAGAACTGATTAAAGATTATGATTGTACCATAGAATACCATCCATGTAAGGCGAATGTGGTAGTAGATGCTTTGAGTAGGAAGTCAAGACTTCCTAAGGACGTCTTGTGTGGTATTCGAGCAACATTTTTAAGTACTCTATGGGATTCTAAGGCAGTTGTGAATGCAGAAAGTTCAGGGAGTCTTTTAGCTCAATTCCAGGTCAGGTCTTCACTCGTAGCAGAGGTTGTGAGAAGACAACCAGAGGATAGTAACTTGCAGAAAATGTTTGGGAAGTCCAAACAAGGCCCGAGCAGAACTTAAAATGAGATCGATTTTGAGCCATAGAGAGGGGGGAAGACTGTGTGTTCCAAGTTTTAGTGAGCTTAAAGATGCTATTCTAGAGGAAGCTCACGAGTTCACTTTACGCTATGCATCCAGGAAGTACCAAGATGTACAAAACTTTGAAGGGAACGTATTGGTGGCCTGGGATGAAACGAGAGATAGCTGATTATGTTGATAGATGTTTGATCTGCCAAAAGGTTAAACCAGTTAGACAGAGGCCAGGAGGACTCCTTAACCCACTGCCAGTGCCGGAGTGGAAATGGGAGCATATCACTATGGATTTTCTGTTTGGATTACCACGTACTTCAAGTGGGCATGATGGTATTTGGGTAATAGTGGATAGACTCACTAAAACAGCACGGTTTGTATCGATTAAAGCAACGTCTACGCTTGATCAGCTTGCTAACCTATACGTCGATAAAATTGTGAGTCAATACGGAGTGCCAGTGTCTATCGTTTCAGATAGAGATCCAAGATTTACTTCTAAGTTTTGGCCTAGTTTACAGAAGGCTATGGGAACAAAGTTGAATTTTAGTACAGCGTTCCATCCTCAGACAGATGGGTAGTCAGAGAGGACCATCCAGACCTTAGAGGACATGTTGAGAGCATGTGTTCTTCAATTTAAAGGGAGTTGGGATACTCACCTATCGCTTATGGAATTCGCTTATAATAACAGCTATCAGTCGAGTATTGGCATGGAACCATTTGAGGCTCTGTATGGAAGACCATGTAGAACGCCCATATGTTGGAACAAAGTAGGAGAGCGGAAGCTTATCGGTCCTGAGTTGGTACAAATTACGACAGACAACATTAAGGTAATCAAAGAGAATCTGAAGGTAGCACAAGACCGTCAGAAGAGTTATGCAGATAAGTGACGAAAGGACTTAGAATTCCAAGTTGGAGATTAAGTTTTCTTGAAGTTATCTCCGTGGAGAGGTGTCCTTCGTTTTGGCAAGACAGGTAAACTAAGCCCTAGATATATTGGTCCTTATCCAGTAACGGGACTAGTTGGGTCAGCAGCCTACAGACTGGAGTTGCCAGCAGAACTATCTCGAGTACATGATGTATTTCATGTGTCCATGTTGAGGAAGTATATTCCAGATCAGACACATGTGTTGCAAGCACAACCAGTTGAGCTGAAAGAAGACATGAGTTACGTAGAGGATGCAGTTCAAATCCTCGACAGGAAAGAGCAAGTTTTGAGAAACAAGACGATCTCACTCGTAAAGGTTCGTTGGAGACATCACGGAGTGGAGGAGGCAACCTGGGAGTTAGAGGACCTAATGAGGAGGAAGTACCTGACGATATTCACTTAAAGACTACTCAATTTCGAGGACGAAATTTCTTAAGGAGGAGGTAAGTTGTAAACCCGATCTCTTTGGAACTTCCTTATTAACAAACAACAAAATGAAAGAAGACATGAATGTTTAAAACTTGGTTTCCCATGTTTTAAAAAGAAAAGAAATGAAGTGAAAGACAAAAGGAAAAGAAGGAAGAAAAAGCTTAAACCATTTTTGGTTTGCTTTAAAAGATAAAAAAAGAAAAGAAAATGAAACAAATGTAAATTATGTTAAGTTTTGTTTTGTAAAGAAAAGAAAAGAAAGAAGAAGATAAAGGAAAGGAAAGAAAAGGAAAAAGAAATGAAAAAGAAAAAAGCAAAAAGAGCAAAAGGACAAAACACCTTTATGGTTTTGTCCTCCACCGCCAATACATTTTAAAAAGGATTTTCTCTCCATTTTCTTCTCTATCTTTACAAACCAAGCTGAAGTTTCGTGGGAGAAGGAGAAAGAAAGAAGAAGAAGCCATTTTTTCGTGATTTTGGTGCTGGAGTTGCAGAAGAAAGGAGGAGAACTCAAGGAAGTTAATATTGCAGCAAGGAGATCAACTAAGACCAGTCCTGATCTTTTGTTCTTCCCGAGCTCCACAGGGAGAGGTAAGAGCTGAGGCTTAGTTTTCTTGAAAGCTAACTCATTTTTAAACAAAGTTTATGAAGGAAGTTTGAGCAAATTCTTAAGTTAAGTTACTGTTTTGTTAAGAGGAAGGCGTAAGAGGTAAGTTTCTCACAAATCTGAGAAGTCTCTGATGTTTTGGTTATTCTGATCTGTATACTTGGAGTTAGAAGCTCTAAAAGGTATGGTTCGAAAGCCTATTGAATTTCCTACAACTGTCGTGAAGGAACAGTGAGAAGCAAATGATTGGAAGATGTTGTAATCATCAGGTTAAATTTTGGGTTGCAGCAGGAAATTAAATCTGGAACAGCAGCAGGGTCATTTTAGGGTTTAAGCTATTGAGGTATTTTCGAACAAATCTGTTAGGAATCTCAATTTCATATCTTCATATGACTTTTAGAGGATTCGAAAAGGAAGAGTTTGGTATAAATTACATTAATTGTGGATAAGTAATGAATAAGTTATGGCTGTCTGAAAACAGGGCAGAAAATCTGAAAATGCTGGAAAATTTGAAAGTGTGTTTTCTTGTAGTTTTAAGGTTAAAAAGCATGAGCTCGAGGTTCTAATGGTTGATTTGGTTTGTTTGACAGGCCAAGAGGAGATAGGTCGAGTGTACGGGCTAAGATTCTAGTTCTAACACTGTGAGTGATTAAACGAACTTCGAAAATGAACCAAATGCTTGAAATATGCTTATATGCTTTAAGAAATGCAAGTTTTGCTAGAATGAATTGTTTCAAAGCTTGTGTTTTATTTTTGAACACATGTCTATGAGTGTTCTTGTTTTCCTAGAAATGCTTCAAGTGTTCATTGTGACCCTAAAAGTCTTTATAAAATTTATACATGAGCATATGTCCAATGGTTGCCAAAATTTATGGAAATGTTATGATTTCAAGCAAGCATGTACTAGCAAGTATGTTTTAAAGATTTCCAGTTTTATGAACAAGCTGAGTAAGCATGAGTTTTATGAAAGAAAAGATAAGCAGGCATGTTCAAATGTTTTCATGTGATCTTCTGAGATATTGAGCCCGAGGCTTTATGGTACCGTGTGCACACAGGTCCTTTCTATTGTCGACGTTGAGTGAACTCCGTGACAACAGCACTGTCGTGAGTGTTGGGCAGGCCCCACTACGACAAAGACGATGGGAGTGTTGGGCAGGCCCCACTACATCGTAGAACAAACGTAGATTGTGACATGTTTTGAAAAGAGTTTATATCATTTACATGCCTTACGAGATTTTAACGATATATTTGTTGATTTTCTGAAAGTCTATTATGATTCTACATTTACATTCAACGCTTGAATACAAATGCATATGCTCATAGTTTTCAGGTGACATGTTTTACAAGTTATAGATCTTAAACACAGTCACTCACTGAGCTTCATAGCTCATTCTTTCAATGTTTTCAAACTTTTCAGGTAGAGATCGAGCTCCTGGCACCTGAGTTACTGCCATAGTCTGCTGAAGCTTCATAAGTTTAATACTTTGTACGTGGCTGGTGTTGTATAGCTAGTCCCTATGTGTTATAGTTTATTTTGAGAGGACTATGTTGTTATAGTTGTTTTTACATTAGAGGTTTTATGAACAATGAGTTGTCTTGTGTTGTTTTGATGCACTTGACTTTTTAGTTTCCAAAAGAGACTTAAGAAGGGTTTCTCCTTGTGTATGTTTAATAGTTGTCCAGTTTCCGCTGTGTTGTGTTAAAGTGTTCCATTTGTGTTCATAGTATGTTTATCAGGTGAATCAGGGTCAACAGGTATTGTTAAGAGGCAAACAATGTCTGTTGACTTCACGCCGCCTTTCGAGCTGAGTTAGCAGGTAGTTCGGTAGGGGGTATGACACAGTCATTCCTCCCCTTAATTGAGACTTTCTCAGCCAATTCTCACTACCAGAACATCTCATGTCCCAATGGTCCTTAGCTACCATTTGTTTGGTCAAGGACTTGTTAACTAGCTTAACTCATCCCGTAAATGTGACCCTACCATTTTCAGATCCAATAGGTCCGAGCCAACAGGCTACAATTAAGAAAGACAACTGTTGGTAAATTACCTAAGAGACCCTATCCATTTCTGGAGTTTGCGGTGTTTCGATCCCTATAGTCAGTCCATCCGTAGGGTTTGGCTGCTCTAGGACAACCTAGCAGGCGAACTATAGAAATCTCACAGTGCGACCTAATGGAGGAGACCGTAGGATACGTTGCCACACGTCCTGCTCCCATTTACTATGGATACTTCTCTCATTCACCTTGGTATTGAACCATGCAAACACATACCGTAGGGGATGCCCTATTGACGCCACGTAGCCAAGCATGGAACTCACGGTGTGAACTCTTGAGGACGTGAGAGTAAACTCGATGCGAACATCTCGTTTTCTCCCACTGAAGCTCTTAAGGTTAGGGTATAGGTTTAACTTAGTCGAATTCTGGCTAAAAGAATCTATCTAAGTCTATGCCTATTATAACTACTATAACTAGGTCTTTTTAACTTTATGTCCAGGTGAATAAACATTTTAATTTACCTAGATATAAAATAAAACTAAGGTTAATTCAACTCATGCTCCGGGTCAGTTCCAAGGTAGAAGGTGTTTCGTTAACCGTTAGCTTAAGTACCCAGCCTTAGACAGAACTTCACCGGTAGAGTTCCCTTATAACCAAAGTTCTATGGTCCTACTATATTTTAAACTATTTAAAATACTATGTAAGACTAATTTCTAATCTTATTAGAAATTAAAACTTAGGTCTAAATTAAATTTAAATAATTTTAAACTAATTTAATTTCAACCCAAGTTCCTATGTTTGCATGCATTTCTTTATTATAGGTTATGGTTTCTAAAACCCCTTTAATTTCTAACTTTTAGACATTTAATAATTAACCTATGATAAAGAAACTATATTATAAAACCAACAATTATTTTTCAAATTGGAGTTATAAAATATTCAACTAATTGAATAATTAAAATACTTAAACATAAAATAACATTTATTTTAAACTAAGTAATTACATGCTCCATGCAATTTATTTTCCATATAATCTAATTATAACAATTATAATTAATTATTCATGAAAAAATAAATTAATCATGCATCTAAACCATATTCATATAACAATTATACGAATAAAATGCATGAATATGCTTATCCTAAGGTGGGAAAAAAATCTAAATGACATTCATAAAGAAATACAGCTGTAAAACCGGAATAAATTGGCCCCTAAAGTATAAAATAATAAAATTACTCTAATTTTATTACATAAACCGGTCTAAAACTCCTTGAACCGGGCTTGAACGGCTCGAATCGGACCGAAAACCAACCCAAAACTGAACTGGTCTGCTGCTGGTGAAAAGCCATCACGCGCGTTGCAATCTTTGCTGCGAAGCGTTACCAACGCCCGCTTGCCATCGCGCTACGTGCACGCTGCTCGGGGTGGCGTTGCAATGCTGCTGCTGACCCCTGGAGCTCCCGCGTCGATAGGAATGTTTGGCGTTGCGACGCCGTTCCTCAGCGTTGCAACGCTGATGAACCGTATTACATCGCTGCTGGTTGCGTTACAATGCTACTGTTCGGCAACAACTTTCTTCTTCGAACACAGCAACTTCAATCTTCAAATTCTCCTTCGATTCTCAACCGAATTGCATGAAACTGGTCCAGAACGACTCTTAGATCAAATACAGACTCGATAAAGCACTTAATTGCACAAAATACAGGATCCTTTACATACTTATTGATCAAATCAAAAGTAAACTATGGCCAAAATATTCCTAAACTAGTTTTACAACAAATCAAAATGAATTTCCCACCAAATCAATGCAATTTTGTTTCAACCAAAGCAAAACAAGCATTGCTCTGATACCAATTAATGGAGATCTAATCCTCTGGAGCAGCGAAAATGAGTTTGGAATCGTAATTGCTTAATTGTTTTGGTTGAATTGCAAAAACCCATACATTGAGAAAAACAGAACAAACATGCAATTTCTAATCTAATTAGGCATGGAGAATAATCATGCAAACATACTTTGTTTAACCATTAAACTAAAAGGGAGAAAAGAGATTACCTTTGTAGTTTTTCCTCGAACAGCAACTCCTGTCTCCTAGAGAATTCAGCAGTACAGCAACCCAAGAACTCCTCTGTAATTTCTAGCAAGACACTACCACTTGGAGGACCTCCTATGCCTCTGAGTTCAACTTAGATCTTCCTTTTTGGGAAGGATCCAACAATTGGAGAGTGAGAATTCAGAGAGAGAGAGAGAGAGAGAGAAATCTTCTGTAAGATATTCAATCGATTGATTGATTTTTTGCCTCTTCTCACCAGAAGAAAAGCATCACGGGGTAACTCCCCACTCCACATTCCCTAAGAAGGTAGGCATATTGAGTCGACGAATCTGGCCACTGTCACCCATAGTAGTCAAAGGACAATCCCTCGCAAACAGGAGTTCGTAACCTGCTCATGATTGAGATCAAGTTGCCTAGGTCATCCTAGTGAAATAGAAACCTAACTAGTCAACGGAGTTACATCTTGTGGTTACTATTTCGTGGTCTAGTCTTATGTAATCTCATTACATAGGATTTCCCCACTCACATGTCAACTACACGAACACGTTAGGATTACAGTGTTTGTATCATATACAAAGTGGGCCACATCCATAATTTTACCTGGGTAAGGTACCCAAACCTTATCCCCTAACTCTAGACCCTTTAGGTTGTATCTCTAACCGAGATCCTTTACATGTACACTACATTCAGTTAAAGATTCATATTACATCCTTAGATGTTTAGTTTATTGGATTTAGGGTTTAAATAAAAGCAATATCGAACAATAACTCTTTATTGAAATATAACACTTTATTACAATAATTTGAACAAAATTATAAACTACGAGTTTTAGGGCACAAACCCCAACACTTTAGGGCTTCATGCCGAATTTGTTTTGACAGTTGTCTAGACAAATTTATCATAAAATCCACGATCTCACGAGTTGAGACCTTGCCCTCCAGCCTCTTGGCTAAAACATCAGGTATGCTAGCCAGGATATAGGCTTTCGCTTTTTCATTGGCCTTGATCCAGCGGTCATATGCATCCTCAATAGATTGAGATGTGTTTTTAGCAGGGTATTGACGTCACTCCTCATTGAGAACGAATTTAAGATCATGTGCAACCAAGATTATGTTGAGTCTATTCCTCTATGTCATTATGTTCTCTCCGGTTAATTTTTCTGCACCCAATAAGGAAATTATAGAGCTCGAAATTTTGCTAAAAATTTACAAATAAAACTTGTTTAAGCTTCTTGGTACAATTTTCTAATCCAATCATGTTTTAGCCAATTATCAAATGATTCCTAGGTCATTTATAATTTGCAATGCTACTCCAAAGGTTTAGAATGTATGACACCGAAGGGTAATAAAAAACACTCCTCCTCTGGATCAAGACATTCTTGACCAAAACCTAATGCCATAATAACTTTTATTCCTATAGTCTTTAGTTACCATTATTCGGTCAGGATACATACATTTCTTATGTACCTTGTGAGTGTAACCCTCTGTCTTTAGATCCCAGAGTCCCCATCCAATAAATTTCGCCGAAGGGAGGACTAGATTGAGAAACAGACTCATGAAATCTTTATCCCTTTCGGGTGTCTACTATGTTCGATCCCCTATGATCAATCCCTCCAAAGGGATTGTCTCGTCCAGGCCAAACTAGCAGGTTGACCATAGTGATCTTACGGTGTAAACCGGCTGAAGAGACTATAAGGTACCCTCTCCATTAAGCTTGATATTGACGAAACCTGCTCCCACTCACTATAAGTACCCTCTCCATTCAGCTTGATATTGACTCATACAAACACCATCCGAAGGGGGACGCTCCCGTTTGCGCCACGAGGCCAAGTATGAGTCTCACGGTGTGAACTTTCCGTAGATACGTAGGTGGAAAAATATGTATCATATACACTTTTCCTCCCACTGGACACCTTAAATCTATAGGAATTTTTCTTAGGTTGAACCCGATTAATGGTTTTACCTAAACTTATCAATATAACTCTTATATATATAATCAATATAACTCTTATATTGATTTTATCCTAAGTTTGCTAATATAACTCTTTATATTAAGCCTAGGATTTCTAGTTTATTGACTCTTTAATAAACCTGCTGACGCTACTATAATTTATAAACTTTCTGATTAAAATTCACTCACAGGTCAGTTCCCAAGTAGGGGTGTTCCGTTTCCGTCAGCTTAAATACCCTGATTAAAATTCACTCACAGGTGAGTTCCCAATTTAATCATTCTCTCATTAGACAGAGTTTCTCTTTTAATCTTTGTTTATAAATTACATGGTTTCTAATTTTAATCTAATTAGAACTAGATAACCTAAGGTCTATTATTTCCAAGTTCTAAACATTTTAAAACTAATAACTAACCTTAGGTGACATGCATACTATGTCATTGTGCTTGATCATTCATCTCATGAATAATAAAACATACATAGCATAATCATCTCATGAATTATAATGCATGTCAATGCTGTCCAAAAATTAATATAACACCTTATATTAATTATTCATTCAAATTATATAATATAACAATTTATATTATAAATGATGCATGGAAATGCTTAACCTAAGGTGGGATATCTAAATTAAAAGCATACATTATGCATGGTAATAATTACACAACAATTACATAATTTAAATAGCAAAATTAGACTAATTTTGGCACCCTAAATTTAATTTTAATTAATATAATCTAATTATATTAATTAAAATTAAATAAATTAAATATAAATAAATATAAAATATTTTTATATTTATTATATATAAATAAAACTGTTTCTACCCGTTGTTCCTTCGCGTGAAACGCTTGTGGCGTTGCAACGCTGCATCTTGTCCTCTTCCGCCCGTTGAAGCGCGCCTCAGCACAACCTATGCACAACGCTTCAGCGTTGCAACGTCGAGGACAACGTTGCAACGTTGTCGTCTTCTCAGCTGCGCGCTTGCTGCAGTGGCGTTGCAACGCCAAAGAACAGCGTCGCAACGCCATTCACAGAACAACAATGGATCATCAAGATTTTTGCTCGTTTTCGCTTCGATCTTCTCAGCAACCACTTTTCCTCGATCGACACAGACTTACAGACTCAATTTATATAATAAAATACCCAAAAAAATAGGCCCTTACATTGAACAATTCAATGAAATTATGTAAATCTAAGTGCCAAAATTAAAAACCATCTAATTTGCAAACCGTTTACTCATCTCATTAAAAAAAAGTAAATCCAACCTCGTTCTTGATAAATCCAGAACGAAAATTACCAACTGTAGGGATTGAATCCCGCAGCGGAAGCGATTGTGAATCGCGTGTTCTTAATTTTGTTACATGGATTACAATCAAGAACAAATCTAACAAGATTAAGCATGCTACTACGAGATGGACAACAAGATATTACCTTTGAAGAACTCTTTCTTCAAGTGCACCTTCTCCCACGATCACGATCTCACCCGAACGATGGAAGACACTACCACTGGATCTTCTCTGTTGTTCTCTAGGTGAGGGAGGAATGTGGGTTCCTTTTAGGTTGAGATGTGGAGGTTTTGAGAGAATGTGTTTTTGAAACCTTTCCAACAACACAACAAGATGATGATTTAGGGTTTTTAAAGGATAAGTTTCAAAGTTGCATCTTATGCAACTGTTTATAGGGAAATAGGGTGGAAATTACCATCCTATCCCTCCTTCATTCTCTCATTAGTGTATAGTTAATATGTGAATCTAATTCACATTAAAACTATATATTATATCAATTATATCACATACAACTGATACAACACCTCATATATAAAATTGAACACTTTAATTTCATTCCTAACTTTATACCCTCAATATTACCATGTTGAGCTAACGGAGGGACCTAATGGACCTACAGTTCATGAGCTCCAATGATGTGAGATTAACTGATCAAACTCTTTGATCCAGTTAATCGATATTCATTAACTACAAGTCACTCCACTATAGACTTGTAGTTGCACTCTCCTCACTGTAGATTATATTGTGTCCATTGATATAATCATTACCCATGAGTCAACCCTTCACAGGTTGTTCGTAATCACGGTTAGGTCAAATTATCGTTTTACCCCTGTGATTACCTCTTCGTTTCTTAAGCACCAGATCCTCTAATGAACAACAAGCCTATGGTCCTACCATAGACTCATACCCTCATAGAGAGCAGGGCCCCGTTGTTCAAGACCTAGAGTCAGTTTTTAAGGGAACAACCTATCTAATTCCTTAGTGTAGGAATGAGTGAATTTCATCTTGCATAGTTAAGTCCCCAGCTATCTACGAGGTACTGTCCCAGAGAAGGTAGGCTTATTGAGTCGGCTACAGGCCACTCTCACCCATACTAGTCTAAGGAAAAACCCCTATAAGCAAGAGTTTTTAACTTTCTCAGGATTCAGGTCGAGTCACTAATGACCATCTATAAATTATTAGTCTTATCTTGTTAACGGTGTTATACTGGTTAGACTAATAATTTGCAGTCCGGTCTTGTATGAACTCTTCATACAGGATGCCCCCACTCGCATGTCAACCACATTAATGAGTTGGATTACCTCATTTGTACTAATTACAAAGTGGGTTGCATCCATGGTGTTACCATAATAAGGTTTCCAACCTTATTCTTATACCATAGACCATTTAGGTTATACTCTTGAACATAATCCAAATAGTGTCTACTACACTGATGCTCAAGATACATTATAACCTTGGAGGTTAGTTTATTGGATTTATAAAGCAAGAATATAATTTTATCAAAACAAATAACTCTTTATTTATTTGATCAAAATTACATAAGTTTAGGGCATAAATCCCAACATCCAACACATTATAACCCAAGTTTGAGGTATCACGAAAATTTCTCTTATGCTAACAATAAAAATGTGTTGAATCCTCCTACAGGGTATGCTTCTACATCTGAGAGGAAACCATCTCTTGACGAAACAGTGCACTCTTTTATTGTTGAAGCCAGAAAAAGGTCCAACCAGCTGGAGAATGCAATCACCAGTCTAACCGGTGTTGTGACCAGTCATGGAGTTGCCATAAAAAATATTGAGACCCAGATCAACCAGATGAATGTATCAATTAGAGCGTTGCAGGATAGGAAAGAGAAACCTTGAGGGAGTACGGTCTAGCTAAAGACGTTAAAGAAAGCGCTTCTTGGGAGGCAACCCCAGCTTTACATTTTTTGTTATTTCTGTTTTCTGTTTTTAGTTTTTTTTAGTTGTTTGTCAGTTCTTAGTTTACTTACTAGTTTGTTTGTTTTGCTTTGTTAGGTTACTGTTGATGTCACCCCTCATAGAAACTCATGCTCCCGTTCTGTGGAACTCCAGCACACGTGTTTTGGCTATCTAAGGAATCTAAAATATTGAAGATCTCCATTACTCAGGATAGTATTGTTCACTCTTACCTTTCTTACTATTTGAGCTTATTTTGCAAACATTGGGGACAATGTTTAGTTTAAGTTTGGGGGTGGGATGTTATTGATATGTTGTGACTATCCTGAGTATATGTCGAATTGCTAATTGATCTTTTGCATAAGTATGATCATGATAGCCTAGGATGAGAATTAATTGAAAATTTTTGTGATTCTGCTGAAACATGAGAGCATGATATGAATTTGAGTTAATTTAAAAAAATTTCTTGAGTTTTTCCTGCACTTTTATGCACATAGTCTGTGTTCCTGTAGTTTTGAAATTCTTAGAACAAAGTTATTAGGTTTAGAAGTTCGATGTCACCTCGATAGGTCTAAGAACTGATTTGAGAGTTAAACTGCAGAATAGGATGAATGATAATATGAAGTGCATGATCTGTATAATATGTGGTTATTAGGTTTAGAAGTTCGATGTCACAATCGTGAGGGCAAAAAGAGCTACCTTCACTGTGATCAGTTAGGTCACTCATTGAGCGAGTGCTCTGAGTAAAAGCCCCTGCAGTGGATGTGTGAAAGCTAGTGTCCTCACACAAAAAAAAAAAAAAGAAAATAGAAAAAAAGTCACATAAAAAAATGATCAAGTACTAAGTAAAATTGTTTATTTCTTGAATGTGGGGAGACTCAAGGATTAGTAATTATGACTAGTGTAGGTGGAAGTTGAATGGAGAGCTTAATAAAGTTGATCCGGGCTTAGTAAAAATGAAAGGAACATAGGTTAATCACACACATGCATAGGAACACTTACGAATAATTTTAAATTTCTCATTGAAGTATTATGTTTGAGTGTTTCCTATGATTTCCAAAATTTCCTTTTAAATCTTTGAGCCTTGAATCAAATATATGTATAAGAACAATCTCATGTTTAATTCTGTTTTTGCTTGGGACTAGCAAAAGTTTAAGTTTGGGAGTGTTTGATAGCACACAAAATGTGTTATCCTTAGGCTTAATTATTGCTAGTTTTATGTTAATTTTAGAGCTTTGATGTGTTTAAAACACTTAATTTCAGGTAAAGAGCTTAAACAGAATATTTGGAGACATTTTGGATCACTCACGATCAAATCGGAGCTTTTTGGAGCTCAAAATAATATCAATTGGAAGTAGAAAGACCAATCCAAGTTAGTAGATCCGAGGTGATGGCGTTGCAACACCATGTAGAGCGTCGCAACGCCCATCTTGCTGCTTTTGTGCGTTGAAGAATCATGTCGATAGCATTGCAACATTGCATTGCAGCGTCGCAACACTATCTCGATAAGAAACCAAGCAGAATGACCGTGGCGAGGGCGTTGCGACGCTGCTTTCTAGCGTTGCAACGCCAGTTCGATATAGGAGGCGCGCATTAAGGTAGCAGCGTTGCAACGCTTTCCACACTTTCCATATCTGTTGTCGCATAAGGGCACAACTTGCAACGTTGTGTTGAGAAACTCTATAAATACAACATGTTTTCAATCTTGCAAAGGGGGAAGAATTTGATAGTCTTTGCACCCTAATTTTCAAATGCATTCTGTGAGAAGAGAAAAAATAGCATTCTTTGGAGTCAAAACATTCGTGGAGGTTCGAGATTGTGACGGGAGCTTGGAGACAAGGGACCGGCATCGACACATAAGTTTATTTTCTTTTTCTTTTAGATTGTAACACCGTTTAAGACTTTTCTACTCTTTTAGTTTGGTTTTATTGTGATTTAGAGTGGGTAAAAGTTGTAGTTAGGATTTGATTTGCTTGTTTAAGACTTGTTTGCTTATGTATTGAATTATGTTTTGTTATTTATTTTTGGTAATTCGTTCTTTAATTCTTTGATTTTGATGGTTTAAGTGGACTCGAGAGAAAAGGCTTAGATTAGAGCAAAGTTGTCAAAACTCTTAGAAGTCTGGCATGAGAATGAACTAGAAGTCTAAGGGAAACACATAAAGAAGTTGCTTAATGTCGTGCATGCTTAGATTTTATATGGTGACTATAGAATTTATTGTGTGTGCGAGCCTCACTAAGAATCGAGATATTTTCTTGAGTATCTTATTTCTTGTTATAAATTCATCACATTAGTTCATTGTATGTGTTAAATAAGTTATTAACTTGTGAAGTCAATTTCCTCCAAATCTATCACATTCGTGTCTCAAATTGTATTTTTATCATTTGATCTTTATTTTCACCATCTATCCATGTTTTGTTACTTTAGCTAAAATTGAGAATCAGTATCTTGGTAATTAATTAATCTAGAAACTCATTCCCGAGGACGATACTTGGAACTTTAAATCACTATACTAAAACATGACTCGTACACTTGCGGTATTACAATCAAATTTATGCAACATTGCCTAAATGTTCCTATCTATGTCCTTAACTTTGCAGCTTTCACAGGTTGAAAGAATTTGGTCATGAAGGCTTGGGCTGATGGAGATCGGATCTCCTTGAGCAGCGGAAACGTGTTTCGGATCGTAATTTGCTTGATTGTTTTAATTGAAACAAAAACCAGTACATTGACAAAAACATACAGAACAAGCATGTTAATTCTAATCTAATTAGACATGGAGATATACATGCAAACAATCCTAAATTTAACTGTTAAATAAAGAAGAGAAAAGAATTACCTTTGTAGTTTCTAATTCTCCAGCAACACCTTGCTCCTAGCTTTTCAACAACACAAGAACTAAACTTCTCTGTTTTCTTCCAGCAACAGGACACCACCAAAATGGCAAACCTCCTATTCTCTAGATCCACTTAGATCAACCTTGGTGGAAAGGTAATCCAACAATTGGAAAAGGTTTGGGAATGTGAGAGTGTGAGAGAGAGAGAGCAATTCTCCAATTGCTTGAATAATTCAGTCGATCGATCAATCTACAAGAGCAGGCCCCTTCCCCTTGTTGTACTATCGATAGGGAAAAGTAGGGGGTAGTGGGAACGTGTCTGGATGACACGTTCCCTTATTTTATTATTAAAATAATAATAATAATATAATAATTAAATCAAATTTAATTATTAATTTAAATCATATTTAAATAATACAAATTAAATATCATATATTTAATTTGGATTAAATTTCATTTAATCATATTACCCCTTTAACCTATAGTTTTAATGTACATCCAGTGCACATTAAATTTTAACCTCTAGTTTTCAAATGTGAATCATATTCACATTTAATATAATATTTGAACTCTTTCAAATATTCATTTCTCTCATATAATTTAATATGAATCATATTCATATTAAAGTTATAATATATAGTTCCAAAACTATATATTATATCGTATCTAAATACATTAAATATATTCCCTAATGAATTTGAACATTTCAAATTCAAATGATCTAAGAACCCTTTACGAGCTAGAAGAAGGTGGACCTAATGGACCTACAGATCAGAAGCTCCAACGATACGAGATTGCTCGGTTAATCTCATTAGCCTCCCAATCAACATTCGTTAACTGCGGGAACACTCCACTAAAGTCCCACAGTTGCACTCTTCTCACTGCAGATATATTTCTTTCTCCATGGATATTGACCAATAACAGAAAGTCAGTCCTTCACGAATGTTCGTAACACCAGCTGGGTCAAATTACCGTTTTACCCCTAGGTTACATCTTGTACCTTAAGTACCAGTGCTCCTCTAATGAACAATTTGTTTGTGGTCCTACCAACAAATAGAGTCCCTCTCGGGCCAATGAAAGGGTCGGGTCCTTTGTTCAAGTCCCGGAGACACCACTTAAGGGAACATTCCTCTACTTACCCTAGTAGGCGGGAAGGAGTGAATTCCATCTTGCTAAGTTAAGTTTCCAGCCGCTCACTCGGTCTTGTCCCTAAAAAGGTAAAAACATTGAGTCGGCGAATCTGGACACTCTCACCCATACTAGTCAAAGGACAATCCCTCGCGAACAGGAGTTCGTAACCTGCTCAGGATTGAGATCAAGTTGCCTAGGTCATCCTAGTGAAATAGAAACCTAACTAGTCAACTGAGTTACAAACTAGAGGTTACTATTTCGTGGTCCGGTCTTATGTAATCTCATTACATAGGATATCCCCACTCACATGTCATCTACACGAACACGTTAGGATCACTGTGTTTGCATCAAATACAAAGTGGGCCACATCCATAGTTTAACCAGGGTAAGGTACCCAAACCTTATCCCCTAACTATGGACCCTTTAGGTTGTATCTCGAACTGAGATCCTTTTTATGTACATTACATTCAGTTAGAGATTCATTTAACAACCTTGGATGTTTAGTTTATTGGATTTAGGATTTGAATGAAGGCAAACTCGTAGATAACGAACAATATCACTTTTATTGAAATAATAATACTTTATTACATTAATTAGAACATAATTACAAACTACAAGTTTTAGGGCACAAATTCCAACAAACTCCCACTTGAACTAAAACTCTAGTGTGGTGCAACATAATCTAAAACAGTGGTTATATAGTTATAAATACAATAAACTAGGGCATCTATATACACATATCTCCCACTTGCCCTAGATTTAGCCTATGTACATATCTCGTAGACCCAGACATTCCAGATGACCCTCGAACACTTTAGCCGTGAGAGTCTTTATAAACGGATCAGCAATATTGTGCTCCAAAGCGATCTTCGTGACTGTCACATCTCCTCGTTGCACTATTTCTCATATCAGGTGATACTTCCTCTCGATGTGCTTACCTCGCTTATGGTTGCGAGGTTCCTTCGAATTGGCTACCGCACCACTGTTGTCACAGTATAAGGTGATGAGAGATTCCATATTTGGAACAACATCCAAATCAGTAAGGAATTTCCTTAGCCAAACAACCTCTTTAGTTGCTTCACGAGCAGCGACATACTCAACCTCCATCGTGGAGTCAGCGATGCATCCTTGCTTGATGCTTCGCCATGCTATAGCTCCCCCGTTAAGGGTGAAAACTGATCCCGATGTGGATTTTCGAGAATCCTTATCGGTCTGAAAATCAGAATCAGTGTATCCAGTAAGGATCAAATCCTTAGAGCCATACACAAGCGTATAGTCCCTCGTTCTCCTTAGATACTTGAGGATATTTTTAACTGTTGTCCAGTGGTCTAACCCTGGATTGGGTGGTACCTCACCGACTATTCCCACTTTGCATAACAAATGTCCTGTCTCTGTACAACATAGCATACATTAAGCTACCTACTGCAGAGGCATAGGGAATATGTCTCATATCCTCAACTTCTTGAGGTGTCTTGGGACACTGTTCCCTAGACAGATGAACTCCATGCCTGAAGGGTAACAAGCCTCTCTTGGAATTCTGCAGCGAATATCTTGACAACATTTTGTCGATATAAGACGCTTGAGACAGTGCTAGCGTTCTGTTCTTGGGATTCCTGAGGATCTGAATCCCAAGAACATATTGTGCCTCTCCCAAATCATTCATTTTGAATTGGGTCGCCAGCCAATTCTTTATGTCAGTAAGGTATCCTACATCATTCTCAATGAGTAGGATATCATCCACATAAAGTACTAACAAAGCTACATTGTCGTTGATGATCCTCTTGTAAACACAAGGCTCATCAACGTTTTGGTCAAAGCCGTAAGACTTGATCGCAGTATCAAATCTTATATTCCAAGATCTTGACGCTTGTTTCAACCCATAAATGGATCGATTGAGCTTGCAAACTTTTTCCTCCTGACCTTGGGCTATGAACCCTTCGGGCTGAGACATATAGATGCTCTCGTCAAGATTACCATTCAAAAAGGCAGTCTTGACGTCTATTTGCCAAATTTCATAATCATAAAATACGGCTATGGACAAGAGTATCCTTATAGACTTCAGCATAGCAACAGGAGAAAATGTTTCTTCATAGTCAACTCCTTCCCTTTGGGTAAAACCCTTTGCTATAAGTCTAGCCTTAAAGGTTTGTACCTTCCCAGTTGCATATCTCTTTCTCTTATAGATCCATTTACACCTTATGGGTCTAACCCCTTCAGGTTGGTCTACAAGTTCCCATACTGAATTGAAGTCCATTGACTCCATTTCAACGTCCACGGCTTTGATCCATTGGTCCTTGTCTACGTCATTCATTGTCTGTTTATAAGACAATGGATCTTCTACGCCATCATCAGGTATGACAACTTGAGTTTCAGCTAAACTCAAGTAGCGGTCAGGTTGGGAAACAACCCTCCCACTGCGTCGAGGCATTCCCAACGATTGAGAAGGACGAGACTGACTTGAGGTGATGGCTCTTCCATCAACTCTTGATGAAGGTCCAGCTTGATCAACAACTCTTGTTGGTTTATGAGTAGCTTCATTTAGTACTAATTTACTACGCGGTTTGTGGTCCTCATGTGATCTTCCTCCAAGAACGTGGCGTTCGTCGACACAATCACCTTGTTTTCTTGTAAGTCGTAGAAAAGACCACCTCTCGTTTCTTTGGGATAGCCAACAAATTGGCACAATTTTGAACGAGGTTCCAACTTTTTTGGGTTTGTCACGAGCACGTGTGTCGGACGACCCGAGATCCTGAAGTGTTGTAAACTAGGTTTACGCCCCTTGCATAGTTCCAAAAGGTGTTTCTAAAACACTTTTTGATGGAACACTGTTCAAGATTTGAATTGCAGTCTCTACTGCGTATCCCCAAAACGAGACAGGCAACTGAGCATAGCTCATCATAGAACGAACCATGTCAAATAAGGTTCTATTTCTCCTTTCTGACACACCATTTGTTGTGGTGTATTAGGTGCTGAGAGTTGAGATTTAATTCCAAGTTCTATCATATAGTCCTGGAATCTCAAATCCATATACTCTCCACCTCGATCGGATCGAAGTGTTTTAATGGTTTCCCCTAATGCATTCTCTACTTCAGCCTTACACTCTTTGAACTTTTCAAGAGCCTCAGACTTGTGATGCATTAGATATAGATAACCATACCTCGAATAATCATCTATGAAAGAGATGAAATATTTGTACCCTCCTCGAGCTTTAACATGGTCCGGACCACAAAGATCCGAATGTACAAGTTTTAAGGGTTCTATGGCTCTGTAACCTTTTCCTGTAAAAGGTCGCTTGGTCATTTTACCTTCCAAGCAAGACTCGCAAGGCGGTAAAGAATCATCTTCTAACTTGTTTAGAAGTCCATTCTTAGAGAGTCTCTCAATCCGGTAGAGATTAATATGACCAAGTCTAAGATGCCATAGATAGGCATTATTATTAGGAGAAATTATTTGCCTTTTATTTTGAGTGTTAGCATTCTTAAACATCTCATGATTTAAAATTGTTTTCGTTTTATTCGGTTTCAGTACGTACAAACCATTTTTCAATTTAGCAGAACAAATATTGACACCCTCTTTCAAAATGAACGCTTCATTAATTGAAAAAGAAATACAATATCCAAGTTCTATTAAACAAGAGATAGAAATTAAGTTCCTTTTAAGCTTAGGAACTTTATACAAATTTTTTAATAAAAGAAATCTATCTCCGAAAAATAGCTTGGCATCTCCCACTGCACGAGCTGAGACGACGTCTCCCGTTCCGACCCTGAGCGTCATCTCACCCTCTTCGAGCTCCTTGAAGGAACTAGTTTCTTGAAATGAAGAGTAAACGTGATTAGTGGCTCCTGAATCAAGTATCCAGGTCAAATCATCATTTTCTACTAAACAAGTTTCAAGAATAAGTAAATCTAATCCTTTCTTCTCTTTGAGCTCTGCAAGGTATTTTGGGCAGTTTCGCTTCTAGTGCCCATCCATGTTGCAGTGGAAACATTTTTCTTTATCTGCAACCTTGGATTTTCCCTTGCCTTTGTCAGCAGCAGGTGCCTTCTCTTTCCCTCCTATTTTCTTCTTTTGGGTCTTCTTAAGCCAGAAGATGAGCTACAGGACTTAGTCCCAGAGGATGAACCCTTCTGGAACCTTCTGGAATGGGCAAACAGATTTGCCTCTCTATCAGTCTGTCCCTTATTCTTCATAAGAGAGTGGAAAGTTTGTAGTTCATTAAGGAGAGTAGTCAGGTTATACTCCATCTCTTTCATCAACACATTGCTTCGGAATTGCAGGAAACTCTTCGGAAGAGATTCCAGAATGAACGATACCTGACTTTGCTCGTCAATGACCGCTCCGTTCATCTCAGCCACGTTGAAGTGGACCATCAGATCGAGAACATGTTCTCTCACCGACGACCCCTCCTTCATACGGGAGTTATAAACGTATTTGAGGGATTCACGCTGAATCTGTCTAGATGGTTGTCCAAACATTTCCTGCAGCGAACTCATGATCTCACGAGCTAAGACCATGCCCTCGTGCTTTTTGGCCAGAACTTCAGAAACACTAGCCAAAATGTAGACCTTGGCCTTATCATTGGCCTTGATCCAGCGGTCGTACGCCTCCTTAACAGATTAAGGAGCGTTACGAGCAGGGACCTGAGGACATTCCTCAGACAGTACATACCGTAGGTCATCAACAACCAGAATCGTATTCAGGTTGGATTTTCACGTAGTAAAATTCTCACTAGTTAAACGATCGCTTTTAAGTAAGGCTATTATTGAGGACGACATGCTGAAAACCAAAATAGTTCTAATTAGTTATGCCTTTTAACCCATTGTAAAAAACAATCAAATTTAGCAAAACTATTAAAGAACCCTAGTGTTTAAACTAAACCCATAATTTTGCAACAATACTTCAAGGGTTTAGAACAAAAGCCTCTGTCGGGCAGTCAGTCATTCTTCCCTTGAATTGAGACTTTCTCAGCCAATTCTCACTACCAGAACATCTCATGTTCCAATGGTCATTAGCTACCGTTTATTTGGTCAAGGACTTGTTAACTAACTTAACTCATCCCGTAAATGTGACCCTACCATTTTCAGATCCAATAGGCCCGAGAACACAAGCTACTATTAAGAAAGACAACTGTTGGCAAATAACCTAAGAGACCCTATCCATTTCTGGAGTTCGCGGTGTTCTGATCCCTATAGTCAGGCCCTCCGTAGGGGTTGGTTGTTCCAGGACAACCTAGCAGGCGGACTACAGAAATCTCACGGTGCGACCTAATGGAGGAGACCGTAGGATACGTTGACACGCGTCCTGCTCCCATTTACTATGGATACTTCCATCATTCACCTTGGTATTGAACCATACAAACACATACCGTAGGGGGACGCCCTATTGACGCCACGTAGCCGAGCATGGAACTCACGGTGTGAACTCTTGAGGACATGAGAGTAAACTCGATGCGAACATCTTGTTTTCTCCCACTGAAGCTCCTAAGATTAGGGTATTGGTTTAACTTAGTCGGATTCTGGCTAAAAGAATCTATCTAAGTCTATGCCTATTATAACTATTATAACTAGGTCTTAAAATCTTATGTCTAGGTGAATAAACATTTTAATTACCTAGAGATAAAATAGAACTAAGGTTAATTCAACTCAAGCTCCAGGTCAGTTCCCAGGTAGGAGGTGTTCCGTTAACCGTCAGCTTAAGTACCCCCAGTCTTAGACAGAACTTCACCGGTAGAGTTCACTTATAACCAAAGTCCTAATGTCCTACTAGATTTTAAACTATTTAAAATACTACGTAAGACTAACTTCTAATCCTATTAGAAATTAAAACTTAGGTCTAAATTAATTTTAAACTATTTAAAACTAATTTAAATTTTAACCCAAGTTCCTATGTTTGCATGCATTTCTTTATTATAGGTTATGGTTTCTAAAACCCCTTTAATTTATAACTTTTATAAATTTAATTATTAACCTATAATAAAGAAACTATATTATAAATCAAACAATTAATTTTTCAAATTGGAATTATAAAAGGAATTCAACTAATTGAATTATAAAATTACTTAAATAAAATAACAATTACTTTAAACTAAGTAATTTCATGCTCCATGCAATTTATATTCATATAATCTAATTATAACACTTATAATTAATTACTCATGAAATATAAATTGATCATGCATTTTCAATCATATTCATATAACATTTATACAAATAAAATGCATGAACATGCTTATCCTAAGGTGGGAATATTCTAAATGACATTCATAAACACATAAAGTTGTAAAACCGGAATATTTTGGTCCCTAAAGTACAAAAAAAAAATTATAAAATTACATTAATTTTATTACATAAAACCGGTCCAAAACACCTTGAACCGGCCTTGAACCGCTCGAACCGAACCGAAATCAACGAACCAGCTGAACCGGCCTGCATCTGCTTGTAAAGCGTCACGGCGTTGCAACGCTAATGCTAGCGTTGCAACGCCCGCTTCATCCTCGTGTGCGCCTGTTATCGGGGTGGCGTTACCAACGCTAAGGGGTAGCGTTACCAACGCCGCCACGACCCTTGAGCGCCCGCGTCGATAGGGAGCGCGGGCGTTGCGGCGACGCCGTTTATAGCGTTGCAACGCCGATGAACGGCGTTAACGCCACGAGCCGCGCGCGTTAACGCCGCTTTGCTTGGCGATTGCGTAAATCCACGAACACAGCAGCTTCTAATTGCAATTTCTCCTTCCAATCTCCACCGAATTGGTTGAAACTAGTCCTGAACGACTCAAAACTCAAATACAGACTCAATTATGCACTTTCATTGTACAAAAACGCAGGAGCCTTTACAATAATTTGATCAAATCAAAAGTAAACTATGGCAAAAAAAAACTCCTAAACAGTTTTACAGCAAACCAATGCAATTCCCATCAAAATCAATGCAATTTTGTTTTAATCAAAACAAATCAAGCATTCCTCTGATACCAATTGATGGAGATTGGATAACCTTGAGCAGCGGAAACGTGTTTGGGATCGTAATTTGCTTGATTGTTTTAATTAAAACAAAAACCAGTACATTGATAAAAACATACAGAACAAGCATGCTAATTCTAATCTAATTAGACATGGAGATATACATGCAAACATTCCTAAATTTAACTGTTAAATTAAGAAGAGAAAAGAATTACCTTTGTAGTTTATAATTCTCCAGCAACACCTTGCTCCTAGCTTTTCAAAGAACACAAGAACTAAACTTCTCTGCTTTCTTCCAAAGAATGTGGACACCACAAAAATGGCAAACCTCCTATTCTCTGGATTCCACTTAGATCAACCTTGGTGGGAAGGTAATCCAACAATTGGAAAAGGTTTGGGAATGTGAGAGTGAGAGAGAGAGAGAGCAATTCTCCAATTGCTTGAATAATTCAGTTGATCAATCAATCTACAAGAGCAACCCGCTTCCCCTTGTTGTACTATCGATAGGGAGAAGTAGGGGGTAGTGGGAACGTGTCTGGATGACACGTTCCCTTATTTTATTATTAAAATAATAATAATAATATAATAATTAAATCAAATTTAATTATTAATTTAAATCATATTTAAATAATACAAATTAAATATCATATATTTAATTTGGATTAAATCTCATTTAATCATATTACCCCTTTAACCTATAGTTTTAATGTACATCCAGTGCACATTAAATATTAACCTATACTTTTCAAATGTGAATCATATTCACATTTAATATAATATTTGACTCTTTCAAATATTCATTTCTCTCATATAATTTAATATGAATCATATTCATATTAAAGTTATAGTATATAGTTCCAAAACTATATATTATATCGTATCTAAATATATTAAATATATTCCCTATTGAATTTGAACATTTCGAATTGAAATGATCTAAGAACCCTTTACGAGCTAGAAGGTGAACCTAATGGACCTACAGATCAGAAGCTCCAACGATACGAGATTGCTCAGTTAATCTCATTAACCTCCCAATCAACATTCGTTAACTGCAGGAACACTCCACTAAAGTCCCACAGCTGCACTCTTCTCACTGCAGATATATTTCTTTCTCCATGGATATTGACCAATGACAACAAGTCAGTCCTTCACGAATGTTCGTAACAACAGCTGGGTCAAATTACCGTTTTACCCCTGGGTTATATCTTGTACCTTAAGTACCAATGCTCCTCTAATGAACAATTTGTTTGTGGTCCTACCAACAAACAGAGTCCCTCTCGGGCCAATGAGAGGGTCAGGCCCTTTGTTCAAGTCCCAGAGACACCACTTAAGGAAACATTCATCTACTTACCCTAGTAGGCGGAAAGGAGTGAATTCCATCTTACTAAGTTAAGTTCCCAGCCGCTCACTCGGTCTTGTCCCCAAGAAGGTAGGCATATTGAGTCGGCGAATCTGGCCACTCTCCCCCATACTAGTCAAAGGACAATCCCTCGCGAACAGGAGTTCGTAACTTGCTCAGGATTGAGATCAAGTTGCCTAGGTCATCCTAGTGAAATAGAAACCTAACTAGTCAACGGAGTTAAGCTAGAGGTTACTATTTCGTGGTCCGGTCTTATGTAATCTCATTACATAGGATATCCCCACTCACATGTCATCTACACGAACACGTTAGGATCACTGTGTTTGCATCAAATACAAAGTGGGCCACATCCATAGTTTAACTAGGGTAAGGTACCCAAACCTTATCCCCTAACTATGGACCCTTTAGGTTGTATCTCGAACCGAGATCCTTTTTATGTACATTACATTCAGTTAGAGATTCATTTAACAGCCTTGGATGTTTAGTTTATTGGATTTAGGGTTTGAATGAAGGCAAACTCGTAGATAACGAACAATAACACTTTATTACATTAATTAGAACATAATTACAAACTATGAGTTTTAGGGCACAAATCCCAACATGGGCCAGCCCCTCCCATGAAGTGATACTTCTTGGCTGGAGGGACCCTAGCCATTCTTTAGCCCTACCCTGCAAAGAAAATGGAAAAAGATATAACCGAATATTATCAGTAGAAATCCAATTTAATTTTACTGTACCACAAATTTATAAAAAAATTTGTAGGTGAGAATTAGGGTCCTCTGTAGCAAATCCTCTAAAGGCACTTTCCCTAACCATCTGGATAAGTTGTGTTTTTAGTTCAAAATTATTAGCATTAATAGGGGCATGGACAATTCCAGCCTGCTCAGAATTAAACACAGGTTGGAAATAATCCCTGATGGATTTAGGGTTGTTGATTAGCTCCTGATCTGCCATTGTCTGAATTTTTGCTCTCCCTTCCCTTAGGAGTCTTCTACAGGTCCTCTCGATCTCAGGATCAAAAGGGTGCAAGTCTATAGCTCTATCCTTGGGCATACACCTTGAGGTACAAAAAACAACCAAGAAAGACAAAAGACTAGAAAACAAAAAAAAAAACAAAACAAAAAAGGAAAATCACAACAAAAGGAAAAAACACAAAAGGAAAAAAAAATAATTTTAGCCTAAATCTCGAATTTTCTCTTAATATTAATCAATCTAAATAATCGTCAGTCCCGGCAACGGCACCAAAAACTTGTTGCGTAAAATTATATTGCAATACCGCAAGTGTACGGGTCATGTTTTAATATAGTGATTTGAGTACAGAGTATCATCCTCAGGAATGGGTTTTATGGATTAATTAATTACCAAGATACTTATTCTTTATTTTAGCTAAAACAACAAGACTTTGATGGATAGTGAAAACAAAGATAGAAAATAAATGTACACTTGGAGACACGAATATGATAGAATTGAAGGAAGATGATTTCACAAGTTAATTTCTTATTTAACACATGCAATAAACTAATATTATGAATTTATAAACAATAAGTGAAAATACTCAAGAGATTCTCTCGATCCGTAGTGAGTCTCGCACACACAATAAATTCTAAAGTTTCCTTATGAATTTTAAAAGCATGCACGACATTAAGCAACTTATTTATGTGTTTCCCAAAAAACTTTAGGTCATTCTCATGCCAGATTTCTAAGGATTTTGACAACTTTGCTCTAATCTAAGTTTCTTTCTCTCGAGTCCACTTAAACCAACAAGATTTATGAAATTAAGAACGAATTGCCAAAAATAAATAATATAACAAAGTTCAATACATAATCAAATAAATCTAAACATGCTAATCAAACTCTAACTACAACATTTAGCTACTCAAAATCACCATAAAACAAGCTAAAGTCATAGGAAAAGTCTTTAAACTCAATTACAAACTAAAAAAAAAAAAAAACAAGCTTATGTGTCGATTTCGGTCCCTCGTTCTCGAGCTCCCGTCACGATCTCGAGCCTCCACAAATGCTTTGTCTCCCAAGAAATGCTCTTCTTTCTCTTTCGAAATTAGGGTTAAAAACCATCAAATTTGGCTCCCTTTGCAAGATTGGCAAAGTGTTATATTTAAAGGGTTCTCGGCACAGCGTTGCAACGCCATCACCTCAAGTCAATTGGCTTGTGTTGCCCATTGTTCTTCCATTTGATGTTATTTTAAGCTCCAAAAAGCCTCGATTTGATCCCGGTGATCCAAAATGTCTCCAAATGTTCTGTTTAAGCTCTTAACCTGAAATTCAATGATTAGAACACATAAAAGCCCTGAAGTTATCATAAAACTAGCAATAAATAAGCCTAAGGATAGCACATTTTGTGTGCTATTAATCCTTAAAAACAGTTGGCCAAATATAAGCAACTCTTAAAGATATTAGTTGTTGTTCTTTGTCCACTGAAGTGTCCACTATAAGGAGAGTTATGATAATGCTCTAAAATGGATGTGAATTCACTCTCCTCTGCACATCTTCTTAAAATTCCATCAGCACACTATTTGTATAGAAAGGATTCATCCCAAAATAAGATTTAGCATCATGAAGAAATTTCTTGAGTTGTTGACCCTTGAGGTCCTCTGGTGTTATCCCACTCGCAGCAAAATTGGCAATATCAGCAAACCAAGGACTTTGTATCACTTTGACTTGGGCAACCATAAGCAGCTATTTATCAAGAAAAGCATCCTTGATTTCAGAATGTTGGAGCATTTGAGATGCTGGCTCAATTCTGGACAAATGGTCAGCTACCTAGTTTTCTGTTCCTTTTCTGTGTTTAATCTCCACATCAAATTCCTGCAATAACAACACCCAACGAATTAGTCGAGGTTTGGCATCCTTCTTGGCTAAAATGTACCTTATAGCTGCATGATCAGTGTACACTATTACTCTTACTCCAACCAAATAGGCTTTGAATTTCTCAAGGCAAAAACAACAGCTAGTAACTCCTTTTCAGTAGTTGTGTAAGTCAGTTGGGCTTCATTCAAGGTCCTGCTTGCATAATAGATTGGATGAATCAACTTACCCTGCCTTGGCTCCCACAGCATAGTCACTAGCATCAGTCATCACTTCAAAGGGTAGTTCATAATTAGGACTTGAGATAATAGGTATTGTGACTAAGGCCAATTTTAATTTGTGTGGAAGACTTTTAAACACTCTTCATTGAACTCAAGTCGTTGATGAATCTTCTATAGAATCCAGCATGACCCAAATAACCCCTAACTCCCTTCACAGATGAAGGAGGTTTTAATTGAGCTATGACTTCAATTTTTGTCTTGTTTACTTCAAAACCCTCTTTAGAAACCTTGTGACCCAGAACAATGCCTTCTGTCACCATGAACTGACATTTTTCCCAATTCAAGACCAAGTTAGGGTCTTCACATCTTTTCAAAACTTTTCCCAAATTACTCAGGCAATCTTCAAGTGTCTTACCAAATACTGAAAAATCATCCATGAAGACCTCCATTATGTTCTCCACCAAATTCGAGAAGATAGCCATCATACATCTTTGGAAGGTGGTTGGAGCATTGCACAACCCAAATGGCATCCTTCCGAAAGCAAAGGTTCCATAAGGGCAGGTGAAGGTACTTTTCTCTTGGTCTTGTGGGGCTATTGTGATCTGATTGTACCCACTATAACCATCCGACAAACAGTAATAAGCCTATCCAGCCAACCTGTCTAACATTTGGTCAATAAATGGCAAAGGGAAGTGGTCTTTTCTAGTAGATTTGTTCATCCTTCTATAATCCATGCAAATCCGCCAGCCACTAACTGTACTTGTAGGAATCAACTCATTTGTTGCATTTGCTACCACAATGACCCCTCCCTTCTTTGGAACACATTGGATTGGACTAACCCAGTTGCTATAAGAGATTGGGTATATGATGCCAGCATCTAACCATTTGATAATCTCCTTTTTTACCACTTCTTTCATAGTTGGATTTAATCTTCTTTGTTGCTTTACTGATTTAAAATTTCCTTCTTCTAGGTTGATGTTATGCACGCAGTAAGTGGGACTGATTCGCTTAATATCTTCTAAAGTCCAACCAATTGTCTTCCTGTACTGTTTTAGCAAATGAATCAGCATTATTTCATTGTTAGGCATCAAATCTGCTGCTATGACAATAGGCAGAGTTTCTTTTTCTTCTAAAAAGGCATACTTGAGATGTTTAGGTAGTGGCTTGAGTTCTAGTATATGGGCACTTGGATAGATGGTTGCAATGACAATTTTTTTTTTACCTCCCAGTTCTAAAGACTCAAAGACTGCCTTGCTCTCAACCACTTTTGATTCTTCTGCCCCATTTTGATTCCCTGTGATCAACTCTGATGTTCCCCATAGCTCTTCATCTTTGATTGGGTTGTGGTGTTCATTTATCCCTTCTTCAAAAACTTCAGTTATCAATTCTTCCATCAAATGTATTGCGGAGCATTGCTCTATATCATCAGGATATTTCATGGAGTCATGCACACTGAATTTCACCTCTTGATCATTCATTCTTAATGTGATTGTTCCTTCATATACATCCACTAATGTTCTTTCTGTTTTTAGGAAAGGTCTTCCATAAATGATTGGGACGTCTTGATCAGCTTCATAATCAAGAATGATGAAGTCCACTGGAATATGAATTGCCCACTTGAACCAAGATATCCTCAATCTTTCCTTCTGGATAAGTTTTAGATTTGTCGTCAATTGGAGAGTGACTGTTGTGGGCCTAGCTTCGCCTATACCTAATCCTTTGTAAATAGACAGAGGCATAAGGTTTACACTTGCTCCCAAATCACAGAGGCTCTTCCCAACTGCTTACCTCCAATAGACACAAGAATTGTGAATGATCCTGGGTCTTTTTCCTTCTGAGGAATCTTGTTCCTGAAAACTGCACTGCATTCTTTATTTAAAGACACCACTTTAAAATCTTGAAACATTTCCCTTTCTGAACACACATCTTTGAGAAACTTCATATAGTTAGGCATCTGTCTTAATGCATCAATGAGTGGTATATTGATGTGTATCTCCTTCAAAATATTCAGGAATTTTTCAAAATGAGCTTCCTTGGACTTTTTCTTCTTCAATCTTTGTGGAAAGGGAAGAGGTAGAGGTGTGAATCCTATGACTGTGTCAGGCTTGGCCTCAAAGAGCTTAGCCTTTCATTTTTCCAATTCTTTCTCCTCTGTTGTTGCTTTCTCAGGATCTGATTCTACCATTCCTTTCTGCTCACTTTCCTAATTACCTTGCTTGTTCAATTTTGCTTCTTCATTTCTCCCTACCGCCTTACCACTTCTTAGCTCTATTGATTGAACTTGTTCTTTCCCTTCTCTCTTTTGTGGTTCAGTGTCAACTAGTAATCAACCTTGAGGTTTCATTTTCAACTCATTAGCTATCTGGACTACTTAATACTCCTCAGTGAAGCTGAATGACTTTGGACTACTTAGGAAGATAACTAAACTCAAAAGTAAGAGCAGTTTGGTTAGACCTCCAAGTAAGTTTACTTTTGGTGATTGTATTGTGGGAAGCCTTAGTCGACCATCTAAGGTGACCTATTAAGCTTGAGTTTGGCATCGAAAGGGTCAATTTAGAGTGGAGTTCTCAAAAGTAATGGAGTAAAGGAGCTTAGACATAAGACCCGAACGTTGACCATAGGCATAAGGAAGACTTCAAGACCATAGAGCCATGATTATGAAAACCTGAGATAGATTGACCATAGACATATAGGATCAATCACTCAACCTCCTAACGATACTTCACAGAAGGTCAAATAAGAGTAGGACTTGTTTTACTTGCTTGGAGAGTTTAGCCAGATTACATCGCTGGTAGTTGATTGTTTGTGCAGTTCAAGGCAATTACGTTGCGACAGTAGGAGAAAACAGTCATTGGGTAAGGCAGTGCGAGGCAACTACGTTGTTTTGCCTTAGTGAGCTAGCATGAAAGACTGTCATGTCATTGTCGCCCCGCGCTGCAAGGTGTAACTACTACGCGAGGCAATTGCCTCGAGTTGCCTTGTCTTTCATTAATAGATTTAACATTCTAAATATCTTCTCTTCATTATTGCATTTATCTTAGATATAATCATCATATCATTTATCACATTTTTTGTTACCTTTTACAATCAGTCCACATCTTGTTTCAATACTGATCAGTTTTAGTTCTCCGTTCCTTTAGGCTCGATACTCTGGAATACTTCCAGTTTTATATTACTTTGATCGCGTGCGCTTGCACGTTTTTGCCCTATCACTGGCTTCGCAATTCCAAATGAAATGTTTGGGAGAAGCTCAGTATGTTCTAGGTATCCATATAGTCCGAAACCAAAAGAACAGAATGCTAGCCATGTCTCAGGCATCTTATATCGACAAGATGTTGTCGCGATATAAAATGCAAAACTCCAAGAAGGGTTTGCTGCTTTTCAAGCATGGGGTTCACCTGTCTAAGGATCAATGTCCTAAGACACCTCAAGAGGTTGAGGATATGAGACAGATCCTTTATGCTTCAGCTGTAGGGAGCGTAATGTACACTGATAGCATGCAAATATGTTATCTTATTTCTATATTTTAGCAAGTTTTTATACTTAAAACATGGGTTTTCATGGCATTTTATGGTTAATTTCAGGAAATTGAGCTTGAGAAACAAGAATTTAGTGTTTTGAGACAATTTTGGTGCAATTTGGAACATGTGTATGCTTAATTGAAGACCCAAGAAAAATCTAGATGTATTTTAATTATAAGAAATATATTGAGAGATTCTACATTGAATCACGATTCCAACACATCAAACCTGAAGTCATTTGGACACCCGAGCGAAAAGATATGACAAAAATAGTTGTAGTGGGCTGGCTGGCAGCAAGCACAGCGTTGCAACGCCATCACCAGCGTTGCAACGCCATACCGAAAAGCCCTATAAATATAACATGTTGTTTTCATTGCAAGGGGAGTCGAATTTGGTAGTTTTTAGCCCTAATTTTGAAATACGCACTCTAAAGGGAGAAAGAAGAGCATTCCTTGGTAGCTAAAGCATTTGTGGAGGTTCGAGATCCTGATAGGAGCTCGGGAACGAGGGACCGACATTGATACATAAGTTTATTTCTCTTTCTTTTAGTTTGTAATTGAGTTTAAAGACTTTTCCTATGACTTTAGCTTGTTTTTATGGTGATTTTGAGTAGCTAAACGTTGTAGTTGGCATTTGATTAGCATGTTTTAGATTTATTTGATTATGTATTGAACTTTGTTATGTTATTTATTTTTGGCAATTCGTTCTTAATTTCATAAATCTTGTTGGTTTAAGTGGACACGAGAGAAAGAAACTTAGATTAGAGCAAAGTTGTCAAATTCCTTAGAAATATGGCATGAGAATGACTAGAGTTCTTTGAAAAACACATAAACAAGTTGTTTAATGTCGTGCATGCTTTTAAAATTCATAAGGAAACTTTAGAATTTATCGTGTGTGCGAGGCTCACTACGGATCGAGAGATTCTCTTGAGTATTTTCACTTCTTGTTTATAAATTCATAATATTAGTTCATTGCATGTGTTAAATAAGGAATTAACTTGTGAAATGATCTTCCTTCAATTTTATCATATTTGTGTCTCCAATTGTACATTTATTTTCTATCTTTGTTTTCACTATCCATCAAAGTTTTGTTTCTTTAGCTAAAATGAAGAAAAAGTATCTTGGTAATTAATTACTCTAGAAAACCCATTCCTAAGGATGATACTTTGTACTCAAATCACTATATTAAAACTTGACCCATACACTTGCGGTATTGCAATATAATTTTACGCAACATACGCTATGCTATGTACTAGGCCCGACATCTGTTATGCAGTTGGGATTGTCAGAAGGTACCAATCCAATCCAAGATTAGATCACTGGACAGCCATAAAGGCAATCCTCAAGTATCTTTGGAGAACAAGGGACTACATGCTTGTGTATGGAAGTGGGGATTTGATCCTTACGGAATATACAGACTCTGACTTTCAGACCGATAAGCATTCTAGAAAGTCCACATCGGAGTCAGTGTTCACTCTTAATGGAGGAGCAGTAGTATGGTGAAGCATCATGCAAGGATGCATCGTCGATTCTACAATGGAAGTCGAGTATGTTACGGCTTGTGAAGCTACTAAGGAAGTTGTTTCGCTTTAGGAATCCTATATATTCCCAATGAGCAGAATATTGTCCACATAAAGTGCTAAGAAAACTACATCATTGTTGATGATTTTCTTGTAAACACAAGGTTCTCATCAATATTCTAGTCAAAACCATAAGATTTGATTGCAGTATCAAATCTTATGTTCGAAGATCTTGAAGCTTGCTTCAACCAATAAATGGATCGATTGAGATTGCAAACTTTTTACTCCTAACCTTGAGCAATCAACCCTTCAGGCTAAGACATATAGATGCTTTCTTCAAGGTTGTCATTCAGAAAGGTACTCTTGACATCCATTTGTCATATTTCATAATCATAAAATGTGGTTATACACAAGAGAATTCTAATTGACTTTAGCATAACAAGAGGAGAAAAAGTTTCCTCATAGTTAACCTCTTTCATTTGGGTATAACCCTTTGCTACAATTTTAGCTTTAAAGGTTTATACCTTTCCAGCTAGATCTCTTTTTCTCTTATAGATCCATTTGCACCCTATGAGTTATACCCTTTCAGGTTGGTTTACAAGATTCCATATTAAATTGAAGTACATAGATTATATTTCAAGATCCATGGCTTTGACCCATTGGTCCTTGTTTATGGCATTCATTGTCTGTCTATAGGTCAATAGATCTTCTACGTTATCATTTGGTATGACGACTTGAGTTTCTATTAAACCCAAGTAATGGTCAAGTTGTGAAACAATCCTCCCACTACGTCAAGACACTCTTAATGATTGAGAAAGACGAGACTGACTCAAAGTACTAGCTCCTTCATTAACCCCTTGAAGAATGGTCAACTTCATCAGCAACCCTTACTGACTCTTCAGTAGCTTCACTTAATACTAATTTATTACGTGGTTTAGGATCTCTCATGTGATCTTCCTCCAAGAAAGTAGCATTTGTCGATACAAACACTTTGTTTTCTTATGGGTCATAGAAAAAACCACCTCTCATTTCTTTAAGGTAGCCTACAAATAGGCATAATCGTGAACGAGATTCCAACTTCCTTGAATTTATTACTAGCACGTGTGTCGGACAACCCCAAATCTTGAAGTAACGTAAACTAGGTTTACACCCTCAACATAACTCAAATGGTGTTTCAGAAACACTCTTTGAGGGAACGTTGTTCAAGATATGAACTGTAGTCTCCAATGCAAAACCCCAGAACAAGTCAGACAATTGAGCATAACTCATCATAGAACGAACCATGTCCAACAAGGCTTTATTTCTCCTTTCTGATACATCATTTTGTTGAGTTGTACCAGGTGCTGAGAGTTGGGGTTGGATTTCATGTTCTATCAAATAATTCTAGAATCTTAAGTTCATGTACTTTCCACCCCGATCGAATTGAAGTGTTTTAATGGTTTTACCTAATACATTTTTAACTTCTGTCTTAAACTCCTTAAACTTTTCAAGAGTTTCAGACTTATGTTGCATTAGGTATAAGTAGTCATACCTCGAATAATCATCGATGAAAGAGATGAAGTATCCGTACCCTCATCTAGTTTACATCATTGGACCACAGATATCTGAATGTATGAGTTCTAATGGCTCTTTGAATAATTCAAAATTGTTCTAATTGTATAATCATCAACTACTACTATTGGCAAATGACCCAAAGAAATTTTATTATAATTTAATTCACAACAATCATAAGTAGAAAGCTCATAATACTTCGACCATTGATAAACAATTTGTTGGACACTATTCAATGTTTTTACAACAAAATATATAGATCTCGAAATCAATACTATAATAAAGCAATTGTTTCTTTTGAATATTTGTTTCTAATTTCCAATCAACAACGAGGAGACCTATAGGACATACATGAACACATACTTCACAATAAATGCATTTATCAAATTCAAAATTGATTCAACTGCAGAAATGTTCTGATGCAATTATTTTTTTTAAGAACCCTACCAAAACTTCAACCCATCTTTGTCGAAATTCTAGGATTGTGAAGATCTTACTCTCCTTGATAAACAATGAGTTTAGATCGATTGAAGGCGTAGAAGTTATTTCCTTGAGTTCAATTTTTCTTTGTATTCGCAAGGTTTTAGTTTCAATTTTAGTTCTTTATTTCAACATTTTGAATTTTTTGTTTCCATTCAATTTATTTTCTATTTTAGTCTCTTCATTTAGAGCAAGTTATTTCAAGCGAGGCTTGTGCGCGCAACCACAAAGGTAGAATGTTGGATGATGTTGTCCTATTCTCCAACATTCTACCTTTGCAATGTCTTGACGCTTCTAATGGCATAAAGCTCATTTTCAAAGTCAATGGAGTCAACTCAAATTCAAGACAATGATGTGAGCCAATCATTATGCCATAAAATCTAATCATTAAAACTAAAATACTACAAGAAGACTTGAATTCTTACTTCCAAGCTAAGATGTCTACACATTATGAAGAGTTGGATCCTTTCAAGCTTGAAGAGACATCTATTCATCCAAGGGGCATAATGAATTTAAAAATCGAGATTCATTCACATATTTAATACATCTTGTACCTATTTAAACCCATGTATTTGCATTCAATATGATTCATGTATAGATTTAAAAGGTTAGGGGTTGAATTGAGGCTATATAGGTGAAGGTATTTGTCCTTTCAATATGTCTTTTCAATTATTATAAATAGGTTGTCATTTTGTCATTTGAACACAAATTGAAGTTGAATGAAATTCATATCTAAGTTTAGTATCTCTCAAGTTTTATGCTTTCTTTGTATTCTTTTGTTTAGAATGCATGCTTAAAACTTTTAATCTAGTTTTATCCATTAGGTTGTGGAGAGTTTGAAATCTTGAAAATATGAATAAGTTCTCCTTTCATTTTTTTATCATCAATCAATTTTTTCAAGTAAAAACTATTTAACTTTTTTAGGGTTGTATTATCAATTTATTATGAGAATATCTTATTATTGTTGTGAGAGTTCAGCTGGCATAAGGGAAGTTCTGAAGGATAATTGAGTTAGTTCTTTTTATCATACTTTATGCTTAAATTCCTACAAAATTACTAATTAAGCACCTAAACTATATCAAACTAACATGAAATAAACAAGATAAAATAGGGCAGTTCTGGTCCTATCATTTCATGTATCTTAGTTTGGTACTTTGGTAGTGTGTTTTAGCTTTGGAGTGTAAAAAGAAGATTAGAGACAATAGTAGTAGTAGGAGTTTGAGCCTTGAAATTTCCTTTTTATTTATTCACTCCTGCGGTTGTATTGAAAAAGTGTGCAGTCTCTTTCTTGTTGATTAAAATCCTTACCGTGTGAGTTTTTGTGGGACAGTGAATATTATTTTGGAGATAATATTGTTTATTCTCCTCTGGGATTGAATGGTTTTTTCTTTGTTGTTTATTCCAAGTTACTGTATTGTGTTATTCGAAATTAAATATCTTTTGTTGGGCTATTAAGGATTGTTTGTAATGTAATGCAAGTTTGAGGATTTTTTGTAATCTCCGATTATAGTAGAACCTACAGTTGCAAAAAACTGAAAGTAGTCCTGAGTTTTGGACAAACTAGTATAACTTTCAGTGTTGTTTCATTTTTCCTATCTCTTTATTATTTTCGTGACTACTAACCTCTTTAGCTTAACCTGTGGAAGAAGAAAATTATTGCATCATTCTGATTAACACCATAATACTATTTTGTATTTCTATATTTTTCTCCCAACACGACATTTACTTCATACTTGAGAAAACAATATTTTACCCCTCACCGAGATGTTGGAGATATTGGCCCCTCCAAATGTCTCGAAATGTCGAGCAACATTCAAAATGTTGCTCGACATTTTAAACACTAATTACAACATTTGAATGTCTGATTGTAAGAAATACTTTTATAAAAGAAAAAAAAAAGAAAGAAAGATTCACTAGAACAAAAATGGGATACGATGACGGACAAAAAAAAATTGAGGGCGGGAAACAATGACGGACAGTCGAAAATGTGCGGAGGGAAAATGAAATGGAGATACAATGACGGGCATTGCCCGTCATTATAAGTTCTTTTTAATGGCGGACTTTGCCCGTCATTCTAGGATATATTTTAATAAAAAAAACATTTTCGGACACCCTCACCCCTCTGCGACATTTTCGATTTCACTCTCTCTCTTCACAGTCTCTCACTCTCTCTCCACCATCGATCTCACTCTCTCTCACTGTACCACTTCACGACCCATCTCCGATCGAATCACCGTCGTTCGTTTGGGAGAGTCGCCGCCGACCGCCACCATCTTCACCCTCGATCTCACTCTCTCTCACTGTTTGACGACCGCTGACTGAATCGCCATTCGTTTGGGGAGTCGCCGCCGACCGAATCACCCTCGATCTCACTCTCTCTCACTCTCTCCTTCATGACCCCATCAACTACCGAACAAATCGCAGTCCACGGAGCACCAAATCGCCGCCGACCGCTTCGCTGTCGTCCATTTAGGAGTCGTTGTCGTCTTTCTTCTCCGGCATCCATCGTCGCCGACCAGATCTGAAGCGTGAGGTCCAGATCTACCCATTCGTTTGTAGATCTGCTTCATTGAGGTCCAAATCTACCCCTTTGTTTTTATGTGAGTTATCTTGAAATGTTGAATCTCTTGAAATGTTGAAGGGCACAAGTTGAAATGGAAGTCGCATGTTATGGATTATGCAATTTTTATGTAGCCTTAAAAACTTAAAAATATATATAATATGGTTGAGTTTGAAAGAAAATGTGTTTAAAACTACTTGTTATGTATGATTTTTTCTTTCAAGTGAAAATTTTGTTCAATTTCTACCCAATTTAAGCCTAGTTTAATTAATGACATTAGAAACATTTTTTAAGGGTGAAAGGTAATTGACATTAGAAACATTAAAAATGTGATGCAAGGGTTGCATCCAAAATGGAGTTGACCCCATCTTTAGGTAGTTGAAGAAGTCTCAAAAGTCTCAATATTGTAAAAGGTACCCAAGAAACATATGAAGGAACTTCTCTCATGATATTAGAAGTCCATTCTTGTGTTTTCGAATATCAAAATTACACCTACTATCAAGTTCAAATTTTCATTTTTCTACCCAATTTAAAATTTGAATCTCAAACTTACCTCAATATTTTGTGGAAATCATAATCACTCTTATCAAAGAAGAAATTGAACCATTTGAAACTATATTAGTTTAAACTTTTGGCATTGATTTTTGGTTTTCATAATCGGATTTCTCATTTTAATTTAGGTACCATGTTAACTAATCCCACCTTCAAGATACCTAAGTTTTTACTACTATTTTCTTTGACTATGCTATAATTTTTTATGAGTTTAAAATAGATAAGTTTACTTTTATATTGATGATGGATGGAATGAGGTTAATAACTTGTATTACATTGTTGAGGAAATAAATAGAATTTCCTAAATTGTTCTTAATTCGAATTCTTTGTTTGTGTTAAGTTTTATGAGTTTAGATTTCATATGTTTAATTTTCTTAATATTAATAGTGATTGAGGAATGGTTGAGAACTTTTGTTTAGCATGTTTGGTTATAATCATATGTTTAATTTTCTTATGGATGAGAAAAAATGGTATTAGTCCAAAATATCATGATGTTGGCTTCTGAATCAAAATCATGAAATTGAGTAAGTAGTGAACTCCTTGATAGTTTTATTTTTTCTTCGGCAACTTCCTAAGTACATAGTAAGTACATAAGTTTAAGTAACTATCATTCTTCTTGTAGATTGAACTTTCAAGATACCAGATTTATAGTTATGGATAAGTCGTGGATGTCAAAGAATAGGATGTCATCAGAATATCGTTTAGGAGTTGAGATGTTTATCCAAAATGGTATACGACATTAAAATAGGCCAAATGTCATTTGTTGTCCATGCTTGAAATGTGTGAATGCAAATTCTCAAAATGTGAATGTCGTAAGAGACCATTTATATATTAATGGCATGGATGAAAGCTATAGAACATGGATTTGGCATGGTGAATCACTCTGGGAATGAGAGAAAGAGAGGAAGTCAAGTTGAGGACGAAGATGTTGACGACACAATAGGAATGTTTGAGGCTGCACATAACTATTTTAATGACAAGTCTCCAATATTTGAAGAAGTGTTAGATGATGCCAAGAAACCATTGTACTTAAATTGTAACAATTTTACCAAAATATCTGCATTAATAAAGTTATATAATTTGAAAGCAAAGTTTGGATGGAGCGATAAGAGTTTCACTGAGTTGTTAGCATTGGTTCGTGACATCTTACCAAGTCCAAATGAACTTCCTAGCTCTACATATCAAGCCAAAAAAATCTTGTGTACTCTTGGAATGAAGTATGAAAAGATTCATGCATGTAGTAATGATTGTTGTTTGTTTAGAAAAGAGCTTGCAGATGTAGAAGTATGCCCTATATGTGGAACATCAAGATGGAAGCTTTGTAAAAATTCGAAGGATGTGATGAAGAACATTCCGGCGAAAGTCATGTGGTATTTCTCTCATATCCCAAGATTTGAAAGAATGTTTCGCAGTAAAGAAATATCGAGTTTGTTGACTTGGCATGCTAATGAACGAGTAATTGATGGTTACATACGACATCCTGCGGATACACTATCGTGGAAGCAAGTAGACAATTTGTGGCCAGAGTTTGGTTTAGAACCTAGAAATCTCCGTTTTGCTCTTTCAACTGATGGAGTCAATCCACACGGTGATCGTAGTAGTAGATATAATTGTTGGGCAAATAACCAAGTTCTTGCTAGTTGATCAAATAACCATTTCTAATTTTGTTAAAAGTCAAGAAACACGTTGTATAAATCTGGCTAACAGGTTAGAAATGGTTAATTTGGACTTGGATCAACAAGTTTTCATCCCATATAATACTGGGTAAGTTTAAATTACTTCAACTTATTTATATTTTTTTTTGTTCATAAAACAATGATATTAGAATAATCATTGTTTAATAGATATCATTGGATGTTGATCGTTATCCATTCGCGGGCAAACACCATTTATGTCTTAAACTCGTTGAGGAGTAAGATCGAAGAAAGTTTTCAAGGAACAATAAATACGTAAGTGTTTCAAACCTTTAGAATTAATTACTTTCTATTAATTTTTCTAATGCTTCAAACTCTTTAGATCCTTGAGAATGTGGCAAGCCAAGCACTCACTTCCACAATATCGTTTCGCCATCACTTAGAAACTTGTAAAGGTAAACATAATTGATATATTTGATTGTTTTGATCAACGTTGGAACAAAATTTAACTCAAACATGCTATTTTTTAAATTATTTTGCATGTAGTGCCCCCGCAACTGGGTTCTGTAGAGTGCGGGTACTTGTACAGAAGTATATATGAGAAATCGTATATAATTCTAGTATCCCTATAATGAACCTTGTAAGTACTCTTATTTTATCTTCTTAGTGATTCAAAATATAATTTAGTCTAATGTTATTATATATTATTTCTCTTTGTAGTTTAACACAAAAACTGCATATAAACAAGAAGAAATCGACAAGATTCGAGTACAATGGGCGGATTTTGTTGACAGATTTGTGTAAGCCTTTTGTGGATTTCTGAATTTTGTGAAAAAGTACTAGATTTGTATGAAGTTAGGTAAGTTAATATGTTGGTTAGGTGTACAATATACTTGTTTATAATGTATATAGTAGAAGTGTATATAATATTTAGTAGTTTGTGGAGAGGCGGGTGGCCTCATTCTTCTGAATCTGGGATTGGAGTTTGTTAGATTGGAGTAGAAGTGTTCTGCAATGTTTCAGGTTATGGTTAGTTGATGTTATGTAGAGGTCATGCCGAAATTTTTACTTATTGGCTTGATTTCGTGTTAGTTTTAGAGTTTATTGTTTTTGTGATATAGGTATTAAGGTTTGTGATATAGGAGTTTATGGTTTTAGAGTTATGGTTAAGGTTTGTGATATACGAGTTTATGGTTTTAGAGTTATAGTTAAGGTTTGTGATATACGAGTTTATAGTTTTTGTGATACAGGCTTTAAGGTTTGTGATATAGGAGTTTATGTTTTGTAATATAATAGTTTATGGTTTTGGAGTTTTGGATATAAAAGTTTTCTATGTGCATTGTTTTGGTTACAAAAAGAATTTTGTTGGATCTTGTTATGGATCAGTGATTTCATGTATGTTTTGGATATAAAAGTGTTTTTGTTGCATATTTGTAAATTTGTATAGTGATTTCATGTGTGGTTTCAATATAGAAGTTAATATATTTGCAATATTTAAGGTAATTAGTTATTAAATATTGTTAGTTAGTCATCGGGCTATCAACTTTTTTTTTATTAAATTATGCTAAAAACGATGACGGGCATTGCCTGTCATTAAATAAAAAATTATGAACTAAAATAATGACAGACAATGGGTTTTTAAATTTTTTTTTTCAAATATAAATGACGCGTAATGCCCGTCATAAAAAGTGACCCAGAGTTTACTGACGGGCAATGCCCGTCATTAAAAATCGGGTTCCAATCCACTTTTAATGACGGGCAATGCCCGTCATCAAAATTCGATCGTCATGACAGGCGAGCCCGTAATTGTAACATACAATGACACTCGCATAGATGATGGGCGCGCACCCGTCATCAAAACCCTTTTTTCTACTAGTGATTGAGGTAGATAAAGACTAAACTTTAGCACGATTGCATCAGCTTTCTTCCACAGGTCAGTCTCTTCAATAAAGAAGTCCACCAAGGAGCAATCTATTCAGATGTGTTTATTCTATCCATCTCCATATTTGAAGTCAGCTTCAAATCTTCAAATACAGCCAACAACTTCATCAAAGAAGAGCTGAAAGTTTGGGAGATATACAATTTTTTCCTGTCTTTGGTCCACCATTAAGATCTGACCTTGACATCTTCTTCATTTTTTATATTAGGTTGTGTGTCTACAAAAGTCTTCATCTTCATGTTGGGCTTAGGATAAGTTTTGGTCAAGCGTTCTTGAATTGGAATGATGAGCATTATCCTTGGCTTTCTCCAGCTTAGTCAAATTGAGAGCCATTGCCTCCTAGCTAGCAAGAAATTAGCTAGTTCCAACAAGTAGGATAAGGCCTATGCATTTTTGTATATAGTTGTATAGAGTGTTATTATGCTCAAACCTAATAGTCCAAGAAGCAATTAGAAAAAGGTTATTATAATTTGAATTATTCAAAGAGTCAAAAGCGTTTAAACGAATATCATTTATGTTGATGATTCTAGCACCGAAGGTCTTTGGTGACGTTGAATCGAAGGTGGAGATGGGTTAGCTGAGATGATGATGTGTATGGAGTCACATCGATGTGGTGCTATGTCGTCTAAGACACACTCTAATGCTTAAGTCAGTGAATAGTCTTAAGTGGTGTCGAGTTGAGCAATATTAAAGTTGTGTAAGCATACGCGGAAAAGTTCCAGTACTATATTTATAGGAAGTCCTGATAGTTTATATCTGACTGACATCGCAGAGTGAATTTCGTTGGTGAAAATCATATGTATCGGTTCGATTCTTCTCATTACCTCTCCACTTGTTCAAATAATGGTCCCAACTCCAAGCACGTGGCCAGCTAGGAGGAAGACAGGTGGAAGGCCTTTCACCCACAGCAACTCGAATTAAGGCATTTTGAAACCATGGCTTTAATAGAAAGAAAAAGAAATTTCCACACATTTTTTACCCCTTAACCATTCCGGATCATGCAAGTTAAAGGATTTGTGGCTAAACATGATTGTCAATTTATTGAAGTTACTTTACATTTCGAAGCTTTACCATAGGTGCTAAATACGTGTCTCTCATCTTTTTTCCTCTTTCATCTCTTCTTAATTTGGAAAAAGAAAAGCCTATCACCAATAAGAAACATGCCATCTATTTGTGTTGGTACTTGAATCTTGATCACTTGTTAGTCATTGATTTAGGACATGTTTGAGAGTGATTTTGAAATTTGTTAAAACCACTTTTATCATCTTCAAAATTACTCTAAAACATGTTTTTAATTATTCAAAATTAATCAACTTAATGCTTGGTTTTATACTATCAGCAAGAGCATAGCTCAACTGACATCAAATATGACTCCACACCCAATTGTTGATGAACTAAAAAAATACTTGGTTTTATACTTTTAACATGATTTTCCTAACATAAAAATTGATTTTGAATAATTAAAAACATGCGTCGGAGTAATTTTGAATATGATAAAACTAATTTTAATCATTTTAAAATTACAAAAATATGCCCTATTTTTATTTGGAAGCATGTGAGACGAGTAAGAATATCTCATGGACCACCTTGACATAAACTTGTCAGCAAATTAAAACTTTTAGGATGATACCAATTAATTCTTGGAAGACAATTTTCTTCTTTTCATTAACCTCTTTCAAATGGTTCATATTGCGCTCCAGTGATTGAAACATATCAAGAGAGACTGTGGAAGTTTTTCACATCCAAAATTAGAATTATTATGATTTTGATGCAATAGAAAATTTTAACATAAATAATCAAAGTGTTTTAAAATTAAATATAAGAGGAAAAACAATTTTATCCCTAAACTTGATAAGGTTAATCAATTTTTACCCTATACTTTCAATTTCATCAAATTAAACCTTAAATTTCAAAAGGTATTGTAATTTTATTTGTTTCACCCACTAATTTCAACAAAAATAAATAACAAAAATAAAGTAAAAAACTCCAAAGACTTAGACATGGTTTGATAACCGTTTGAGTTTTGCAAATTGTGTTTGTTTTCTCATCATCTAAAACATTTGAATTCTTAACTAAATTTTAAAAACAAAAACAAGTTTTTGAAAACTAATTTTTTTTTAATTTTCAAAACTTGCCTTGATTTTAAACACAAGCAAAAGTAGATAACAAAATAAGAAAATTCATGAGTAGAACCAATATTTATAAGTTTCATTTTCAAAAACCAAAAGCAAAAAATTAAATAGTTATCAAATGAGGTCTTACCAATTTCAACAAAAATCAAGCCCAAACAAGTTAATATACAAATTTAAGCCTAAGCAAACAAATGCATAGAATCAACCATTGAACTTATAAAGAAAAAAAAGGAAAAAAAAATTGCACATGTTCAACAAAAATGTGTCTCATCAATTTCTTACTAGACCTTTGTTGGGTAATTCTTTAAATGTACATGAGAAGTTCTTTTTAGTGGTTCTTCAAACAAAAGTGTAACATAAGAGTAACAATTACTTTGTAAAATGAAAAAAAGAATAACAAATGTCACAATTATTCAAGTCTAAAATAAAAATTTGCAACAACTATTATGGATGTCTGAAAGTTTAATTAATGAAATATGGGAGCTTATAATAAAAATGGAAACGCTTCCCCCAAGTAATAATTAAAGTTTTTAGGGACTAAAACCACTACTAGTTTTTTTTTAAAAAAAAAAATAAATAAATAAAAACTAAATGTAATATTATAGGTGGGGAAAACATGAAAACCAATCACAATTTCTTAGTCCTTGTCATTGTTAGATATCCATTCAATGAGCATAATCACCTTTTAAAATCTCAATTGAACTAAATATCAACTTTGTTGCAAATATTCCTATCTTGAACTTCACTAATTGAATTATAAAGGGCAAAGTTTCAAAACAAGAACCTAAAAAGGGAGGGATATAATCAAGTTTGGACAAAGGCAATTAATTCCTATCACTCATTGCTTGCTATAAGAGCAATGCAATCACTGTCATTTTTTGGGTACTCTTTACTTTTTTTTTTTTTTCCTTTTTTTTTTTTCCCTTTTTCCCATTTTCTTTGGTCCCAATCATCCCCACTTTTTCTTTCATCTTCTCCATCTTAGGAAATTAATTACATCCCTTTTTCCACTAACTTCTCTATGATTCTATGAATATGGCATCCTGACCTGGATGCCATTATTAGAGTTGCTAATTAAATTAACCATTAGTAGATCAATAATATTCAGCTTATAATCTTAGATATCATTAATCTTTTTATATATCTTCAACAAGAAGTAATTAAAATGAGAATTTTTCATTTTTCTACTTTTGTATATTTCGCTTAGTGAATCGCTTCTAATCTTAAATTTTTAATTTCATCAAATTGAACCTTTTATCATAAATATTTGATCCTTTTATCATAAATCTTCAATTAGTTAAGTATTTATTCTTTAAAAAGTTGGTTTGAGTATTTGAGTATTAAGTTTTGTGGTTTGGTCCTGGTCCTATTTGGTCGTATTTGATACTTCCCATTTGGTTTTGTGACTAGTTTTATGCAATTTTGTGATACTTTAAAGTTATTCTATTGATTGAAATTTGTGTACGTTGATCCTTAACTTTTGGATAATTTTGTAGTCTAATTTTTGAGAATATAGTAATTTTACTAAATCAAATTTAAAAGATTGAATCGGACAAAATTGAAAGTAAAAAAAAAAAGTCAACTTAGCAGTTTAACAGTTAAAGCATCTACTCCTTTTTCATGCCTTAAGAGTTCAAATATTCATCCCTACACCCGTCGTACTAAAAAAAGTTGGAAGTGAAAAGAATACAAGATAAAAATTTCCCAAATAATATTAAACCCCATTTCATATATTCATATCCTTATACATGCTAACCTTTTGCAAAGTATTCTCAATTGGAAGAACCTTACTACTAAAATTCTTTGGCTTGGCTTCTCTCTTTTCTGCAATCTTTAGCAAAGACAGGTCTTTTTCACAGACCCTTATAGGGAAAAGTTTTAAAATCTGTTTGTAGTTGAAATCTTCATCACCATATCTGCATTTGTGGAATTTCAACTTTATGCAGATGCTTCAAAACCTTCATGAAAATGATAATGGAAAAAAAAGGAAAGGAACAAAGGAAGCAAAAGAAGAGAAAATGATGAGTGAAATTTTGATATAAGAAGCAATAATTTGTAAACTTCCATAACATGGAGAATCAGAATGAAATGGAAAGTTTCAATATTTCTACATGACCAAGAACAAAAATCAAGTTCATGACATTTGAGAGCAGCAATCTGAACATCGGAAGCGACCTTTGGCGTTGCATCGTGTGCACGGGATAGAAGGCGGAATCGATTCATCTTTGCCAAATGATTCGTAGAAGTCAGCAAGAATGTTAACACCAAACAGTCCACCTGATTTGGTTGATCCAACTCCTTTGCATTTTGAACATGCTATCATCCTCAGGTCACCACATCTCTTGCACATGCCCAAGGAACTGTCAAACACAGAGAACTTAATCACATTGATTCTAAAAATATAATCGGGATTGTAAAATAAGTCTTCTACTTCAAACCCTTCCGATAGAGAACTTAGATCCAGTTTGATAACAATTTGATTTTGGTTTTTAGTTCTTGAAATTATATTTGTTTTTTCACCATTTCTCTATCTTTCTTCAGAAAAGATATGAATTCTTAGCCAAATTCTACTAGATTTGAATTCCGAAACTATATATAAAAAGTAGATAACAAAACAAAGAAACTCATAAATGGTAATAGTATTTATAAGTTAATTTTCATAAACAAAAAACCAAACATTTATGCCCCGTTTGATAACCATTTTGTTTTAGGTTTTTAGTTTTTGAAATTTAAACCTAAAAATACTATTTCTACCAATGAGTTTATATGTCTTTTTATCTACTTTGTACCTATATTTTAAAAAACTAAGCCAACTTTTGAAAACTAAAAAAAAGTAGCTTTCAAAAACTTTACTTTATTTTTAGAATTTGGCTAAGAGTTCAAATGCTTACTTGAGACAGATGATCTCTATCGTAGAGAACTTAGGTGAAAATAAGCTTAACTTTCAAAAACTAAAAACCAAAAACAAAATGGTTATCAAACGGGCCTTTATCTATTAGAACTTAGTTAGGTTGGTTAGTTAGAGAAACTACCTTAGTTTCTTTTCTGTTAAACATTGTTAGTGCTGATAAGTAGTTGTTAAATCTTTGGCTATATATATGCCACTTATCTCTTTAATAGAGTGGGCAAATATTATTTATTAATATTATCAAAATGGGATCTTAATAATTTAGAAAATATTGTTATCTTCGAAGCTAATCTCAGAGTGGACAAAGCCTCCCCAAGAGTCAGTGGAATAGGCCATGAGTATAATGCAAGATATGATCGAAGGAAGTTTTTCCCTAAACAAGTATAAAAGAAGGAAAAATTATCCGATGAATATTTACCCTCTAATAGCCGTTCAACGTAGTTTCAAAATCTAACTGCCTCCTAATAAACATTCTGACTCAGGTTCAAAATATAGTTTTCAAATGCTTTCTCATACACATCAGATCAAACAATGTATAATTGCAAGTCACATTGTTCTAGTCCTAAAATAATTACTCCATGACTCATATGGAAGGTCAGTTCAATGAATGGAGGAGACTCTAATGAATATTGGGATAGGGCCACCTTCCTAAAACATCTAAAGAATACAAAATGTAATTATCAGATATGAACAACACCAATTTGGCTTTCTTATCCACAATTTGTTTTTGTTTCCCTTTTTCTTCCTCTGGGAACAAGCTTTCCCAATGGAAACAATCTTGAACACATACAAAATTTCAGTGTACAAGTAAAGGATACAACCCAAAAGCAGAAACCAATTTGGCTTTCTTATCCACAAATGTTACACAATCAACCAGTGGCCAACAAACAGACTGAATGAAACAAAAACATAAACGAAATTTCCTCCGAAATCAAACGAATTAAATCCAATTCGTATCCTGCATCTGACTATCGCATAGAACCCACCAAAATTTGGGTGAGATTTAGAAACTGAAGAAGAACCCAGGACAAGAAAACATGGGAATCAGCTTTAGAAGTGAAAAATTGGAAAAAGAAAACAGAACCTGCGCTGAGAAGAAGAGATGAGAGCATCAATTCTAGTAGCAGAAATGGTGGCACAAACGAGCAGAGCCCCCACTCCGAAGCCGGCCAATTCGCTCGCTGTTATGGTTTCCATTGGATCGATTATTTTCATCTCCCTCAGAATCGATATCGGTTAATGTATAATTTTGTCTTAATATCCATATGTAATACCTGTGCTGGAACGCTTTCAAAATGGCCTATTAGCTCAGCTGGTTAGAGCGTCGTGCTAATAACGCGAAGGTCGCAGGTTCGAGACCTGCATGGGCCAAAACGTTTTTCGTTTTTTCATTTTCATATTTTTATGGGCTTTTTCTTCCACTTTACTGACTGTCACTGGGTCCAATGGGTCTTGGATCAGTAAAATGGGCCGTTCGAGGCCCCAGCTTATAACTAAGCTTTAAAAAAAACAAGCCACCAATTCAAATTACCCAATTTTTTTGTAATGGCGAAAAAAACTCTCTAACTAATAATTTCTCTTCCAAATATTTAACAATATAAAGCTATAGAAAAATAAATAAAAGTTATTTTCAACTTTTTTTAATTTAAAAAGATAAGTTATAAGTTAACTTATATTAAATAAGAGCGTGCAAATGAAAATATTAAAATAATGTAAGATTTTATTCCATCATTTCAACCACAAACAACAACAATAATTTGTGAGATTTTTGTAATATTATAAATTTTTAAACTTATTAAAAAATAATATTTCTCAAATTTATTATTTCAACAATGTAGTTTTATTTTAATGCGGGTCAAGAGACGATGTTGTTCTGCTAGATACGTCTCTTGACAAACAAAGTTGTCTCTTGTTTTCTTTTTTCTTTTATTTTTAAAAAATAATAAGCACATATATTTGCAATTTTTTTTTTAATTTCATTTTCTATAAATTAAAAAGCACATTTTTTCATTTAAATTTTTTTTTACATCGTTTACTTTAAAAATATTCACGTGACTTCTTAAATTTATGAGTAATTAATTAAAATTTACTTCACATACAAGAAAAATAAAATGTCAATATCGGCATTAATAAAACTTAATGTGTGCCACAACGTGGACGTATTATGATTTGGTTGTCGAAGATGACCCTATCAATGCAGATTATAGGTTTGGGCTTTTAAAACCTATCTTTGTTAGAAGGTTTCAAATTAAGGGCTGACTACAGGAATGACCAAATTTTGGTTAAAATTAAAAAAAGAATCAATAAAAAACTAAATTAGCCCTAACCAATTTATTAATTAAAATTCCTAGATTATATGATAGTTATTTTTAATTTGATTTTAAAATGTAAAATAGATCACATCAAATATATAATCTAACCAAACAGATATAATTGAATTTAAAAATAAGATTTCAAATTAAAAACGAAATAATTTAATTAAAAGAAATCACATCATACTAATTTAAACCAAATAAATACACTGGAATTAAAAGTTAATTTTGAAACAAAAATTAAAGAAGAGAGAGAAATTAAACAACCAATAGTTAAACATGAAGTAAAACCCTATGCCCCGTAAAAAAAGTACAAACGATTCAAAAAAAAAACCAAGACATTTTTACCTTTTACCGAAGATTCAAGGCTTTCTAGGGTTTCTTCTCTCCTTCCTTCATTTGAGCAGCCGAGAGAGTCCGAAGGAATCATTCATCTTGTTCCTTCTCAGTTCGATTCTTTAAGCAGAAAAGTTGGAACATTCAGAAGGATTTTCCCTATTTTGAAAGAGTTGAAGTCCAATTCAAACTACTCAAATAAATAAGGTAAGTCATACTCTTTCTTCCTTATTGTCGTTAGTAAAATAATATGTTACATATAAAAAAAAGTTCAAAATTTATTGTTGTATACTACGAATTGTAGGAAAAAAACCCAGAAACGAAGACACAAAGGAAAAAGTAGGGTTTCCTCGAGAGACAAGATCACCCGAATTTCAAGGTAACTATATCGATTTGCTTTCATATATAACCCGAGAATCTCGGGATATACAGTGTAACAAAAATTTTAAAAATTGCGAAATAAGATTATTTCTTCCGTAGCAGAAATAATGGGTTAATTGATTGAGCATAAGGAAGTGTGAATAGTACTAAAGGTACAACCTAAACGTCATAATGAGGTATAGAACGTATTACCCCTTACAATTTTGCATATAAATATGTAAACATACAATGATAAAGAAAAGTATGAAACAGTAAAAATGGTGAAGAAAAAGTTGAAATTGAACAAGGAAGACAGAGACCTGAACAAACTAATGAGAGGTTTCATTCCAGCAGTAGGTGCAAATGCAATAGTTTATTGAAAGAGTTACATGCACTAGAAATACTAATGTTTACATCAATGTTTTAAATTAACCATAGACTGCAACCCTAAATGTAATCTGGAAGCAAATGAACATAAAAATATTCTAGGAGCAAGGAAAACAAAAGCACTTAGAGAGGTATGAAAACTCTTCTGTAATATGTTTATTAACTTAATTATACTGTGCAATGTGATGTGATGTTATGTCATATTATTTAGAGTGTAATTTAATTATTCTCTTTTAATTAAGTAACTGAATCATAACCTAATAAATTTATTTGAATGTTCAGATCAACCATAACATACAAAGAGATGGACCAACTAGAGTACAATCAAAGGGGATATATATTGATGCTCTACGCGAAACTCATGGACCAAGCAATAAAGAAGACACGACATCTTTAACATATGGACCTGCATTTGACCTCCATCTAAGTCAGGCTAAGATCTGATTTAATCCACGAAGATGATGACTGTTTTAGGAATTATGTTTTGTTAGACTTATGTTCACCAAGATGAACTAATTTAAGAGACAACTTTTGTTTTAGAGTATATTTCTTTTAGTATAGTTTTGTTAATTTTCTAGGTTGGATTGTTTGATATGAATGGATTATGCAAAGATAGTTTATAACGGGAATTGAATACCATTAATTTCGCATGATTAAATTATTTTTCTATTTAGTCGTTTGAGTAACACATGCAATTAAAAGCTACAATTTGTGAATCATAAACCTTAACTTTTTGATAAATATAATGGAATGAATACAAAAATTCTAGGAGTCCACGAGTTATCATCCATAAATGCTAAATAACGTATATAGTAATAACACTCTACGTCTTTAAATTCTGAATATAGACATGTAAATTACAACATAAATAAACACCTAAGCAACTAACTAAAAAATTACAGCATACTTCTGTAACTTCATTAAATGGAAATTACAAAGTAATTAAATCACTAAAGAACTAGTTAGTATAAAAAATAATGTAAGAACAAGTTGATACGTAATGGGATAGACTAAAACATAAAATATATAATTACCCTCTATATAAATTGGATAAAAGTTCTAACGTACATAAACACAAGCGTTTATCTAGTGCGTCCAAAAATAGAACACGATAGACAATATAACTCCACCATAATTATATAAAGCAAAAATAGATAGTTACGAGATAAAATTAATTAAGAATGACATACGGTAGAAATGCTATGTATTTGGTAGAGATAGAAGAGAATGTTACTAAAAATAAGTATATTGTACTTAAAAATAAACGATTGAATGAGATTGGAACATATACTATAGTTCTAAAATCATTATTGAAAATATATTCAATCATTAAGCTAGGATCCAAACAACAAAAAAGTATAAATAAATGTGATTACAAAAAAACAAAATGACTATAAGTCAATCCAATATTAGATTCTTGCATGTTTTCCGATTATGTCCACATTGACCACACCGATCGCACTTCGTAGAAACCCTTTTCTCAAATCGCGATAACATCCTATTTTTTCTAGGTCAACCAGCAGGGCGCTTGACATTGGGAGGGAGAATTAGATCATCAACAAAAGTGAATAAAGTTGAGAATTGATCGATATTACCAATCGGGTGTTCATCTTTGTTATACACATCAATTAGGGTTAAAATGCGATGAAACTCATGAGAGTATGAGTGAAAATAAAGATTCCTCCGACATAGAGCTAGACATGCATGCACACAAGGAATTAAATCAAAGTCCCACCGTCTGCAACTGCAACTCTTGGTAAGAATATTAACCTCATACTACTTACTGGCACTATGCACTTCAAACAAGAATTGATTGATGTGATACAACTGAAACAAATAAAAAGAACACAAAATTACGAACACATATGATATAATAATTATGTGGTAAATAATTAAAACTAAAAAGAAGGAAGATAGAATACAAACATCCATTGTACGCCCATCTTTAAATGCTGACCGAATAACATTCTCTGCCCATGGAGAAAATTGAGTCTGCTGGAAACTTGAAGATGTACGTCGTTCATAATTCACTTTTGAATGCGACTTCTAATGCCTTCAAGAAGGGGGATAACAGGCAGCTCACGTAAATATTTTAACAATGAAGTCATACTCTCGGAGATGTTAGTTGTCATCATTGAATATTTTCTCCTCGAACAAAATGCTCTTGCCCACCTAGCATACCCAAGTTCTCCCAACTCTACCCTAATTGATGGCACAATATTTTCTAGCTTCCTCATATAATATTCAAAATCAATAATAGTGTATGCTCTTGTACAATTGTGAAAAACATCGTCAATCGGTCTGGACTTGGGTTTTTTTTAAGATTTCTCAAAATATGAAATGAACATAATCCATGTTCTGCAGTATCATAAATTATGCTAATACCTTTCGTGATGCTATTATGTTGATCAGAAACAACAACTAAGTCCTTCTCCCTTAAAACAACTTTCAAATTACGGGAAAATCAAGTTCATGATCGATCATTTTCAGAATCTACTATTGCAAACGCCAATGGAATAATTTGAGAATTCCCATCAAGAGTGGAAGCAGATAATAATGTGCCAAAAAATTTGTTCTTCAAAGAAGCACAATCAACTGATATAACAGGAAAACAATGTTTCCATGCATGAATAGACGTTGATAGACACATAAAGAAATACCTAAACCTGCCATCTTCGTCAACCTCCTGAGCTGTGTATGTACCTTAAATAAATACAGAGTAAAAATTAGAAACAAACTATTAGAACAGAAATAAATATAAGAAATACACTGTAGGTAAAAAATAAAAATAACCAAATTAATAACATACTTGGATTCTTATCAATAAGAGCAGCGAAAAAAGCAGAAATCAACGAGTACGTAGGAGGATGCAGGAGACTCATGAATATAATTCAATACAAGTTCACGACCCCTCCATACCTTACCATAACTAATGTTTACACCAAGTTTCCTCCTCATATATTTAATAATGTCTCGGGGGCGAATATGAATATAGTCATAAACCTCCATAATAGACTTAACACACTGTTCTATGATTAATGATGTGGCTTGACTATGATCATTCTTCACAATATCAATGGAGCAATCACGAATGTCTATAAATTTGCGAACAACCCACAAACTACCATCCCTAAACCGAGAAGACCTTAGCTAGATACCACTTACAACTTCCATTTTTGCAATGAAGAACAAGTAATTTACAGTTTGATTTCATGGTCTTAAATTCAAAACTATTTTTCAACGCAAGGAAGTAAATAGTTTTCTTCAAATTATCTTTACTTTCAAATACAAAATTTTCCTCAATAGACAAATCAAACGAAAAAGGATCAATGTCAGAAAATTTGATAAAATTAAAATCAACATCCTTCTTGTTGATATGACTCATACTTGTACCTACACTATAATTAGATATAATAGTACTGTAATAGTCAAATTCAGGCACTTCTGAATAGTCAACAACAACATGGACATTATTAGATACACCATCAGCTATAGTGGAGAGTACCCACATAACATTCCTATTATCAGTAATTCTAATTACACTGGATTTATCGGAACAATCCCTGTACATAGCCAACCGAGTAATGATTTGATTATTCGAGAAGTGCAGTTTGCTACGAATAGAATCGAAAAACTGGAAAAAATTAGAATCTAAAGGAACATGAACAGGCGACACTTTAAAATTGTTGTATCGATTGGATTCAATCCAAACCTCATCGTGTAATACACTTAGAGATAGTAACGAATTGTAACCTGTAAAAAAAACTTACAATCTACAAAATCAAAAAGAAGAAAAAGAAGAATAAATATCAATAAACAAGGGAGAAAACTGAAAAACAAACCGATAGAGATAGGAAGAGGGAAGAACATCAAAATCGATAATGGTCATGTTAGTAACATAATCGAAAGAATAAGTTAGAAAGTAGTCGAAAAAATATGAAGAAATGATTCAAACAATAGAATCATAATCAAATCTAAATGATTTTAAAAAATTTAAAAAAATAACTACAAGGTAGATTTTTTAAGAAGATAAAAAATACGGTTTTAGAAAGTAGGAGAGAGAAGGATAATATTAAAACAAAAAAAAAATGAAGGGCAAATACGAAAGTAAGAGAGAGAAGGATAATATCAAAAAAAAAAAAAAAAAAAGGGCAAATACGGAATTACAGTGGACACATGAGCATGTGAAAGTCATGTTTTGGCCAAAATTAAAACCCTACAAAATATGACTATTTTTAACAATTATGAAATGTTTTTGGCTATTCCTAACATTTCCCCTTCAAATTAAATGTATGAGAAAAGTCTTTTCCTAGGCATTCTTTAATAAGTATACCTACAGGTTTTCTAAACCCATCCAAATGGTTGGGTTTCTTTGATCTTTCGTATTGTTCTTTCGCCTTCCACCTCCAACCTCTAAGTATGTTCTCTCTTTGACTTTTTTTTTGTATTTTTCATCCTTCTTTTTTTTCTAACACAAACAAAATTTGGCTACTTAAAATTATTTTAATAATTTGACTTAACAAAAATAAATTAATAAAAGCAATAAAATTGTTGAAAGTAATTGTAATAATCAAACATAAACATTATTTACTTATTTGCAATTCTAATATCCTTCATGTGACAAACACAAACATCATTCACTTTGAATTGTTTTGAACAAAAAAATTAAACAATAAATATAAAATTAAAAATAATTTTATGAAACTTCCAATTTAAGGATGTAAATTTCATCCAATTGTAATCTTGATCATAGGCTTAAAAAGAAAAAAAATATTAATTTCAATTTTGTTAATTCAAGAACTCAGTCAATTTACTCAAAGAAGCTGCAATAAATGTAAATTCCCTTAATTTAATTGATGTTAACCTATCATCAAAATCAAAACTTATAATTTAATCAATTGGGCACGATAGCGTTCCATAATGATTAAATAATAGCATTAAAAACAATGAGAAGACTAAACCAAAGTAATTAAGATAACTACAAGTTAATTAATTTTGTTTTTTTGTTAACCTATGGTCTATTATGCAGGCTATGTAAAATGGAAAAAACCATTAGTTACACACATATAAGTCAACCCCTTTGCTACCATTTTCAATCATTTGTGACAATCACATATCACAAAATCATGGACAACAAGAAATTGATTAAAACTAAATTAATGTGTAAATTTAATTAGTAACAATTCGTCATAAAAATAAAACAAGAAACAAAATTTCAATTAGAAACAAAATTTCAATTAGGTCCAAAGCCTCAAAATTACAATTGGAAATTAAATCACCATTGAATTAGAAATTAAAGTTTAGCTACACATGGTGGAGAAGCAACAATATCGGTAAATGGGAGAAACATAAAAGTAAAATAAAGAAACTAAAAACACAAAACTTTTACACTCTCTAAACTTTTGTTTTATAGAAAACACTAAAACTCTTCACCCCTTTGCTTCAATGCATTACCCTCATTTTATACTTGAAATTGACTAAAATTATGTCCCTTATATTTGTAAATTTTTTGCTCCAAAATTTGTGTCAAGCCTCAAAACAAATTCTCCATTGCATTTCTCAACCAAGACTTCATGCATGTATGCCACCGGCAAAAAAAAAAAAAAAAAAAAAACTTAGTAAATTAGTTAATATACAAAGTTTTCCCTTTTTTAAAAAAATATTCTCTTTTTTCTATTTCTTTAATTCTTTTTTTTCTATTTTCAATTTTCTAATTTTTTTCCTCAATTTGTGAATTTAACCTAAAATTGTATTTATGTATTTTCTTAGACTAAAGTTGCTAATAATTTTCCATTTACCACCTAAACTAAATTAATCACAATTTTAACAATTAAAAATATTATTCAATTAAAATGGAAGGAAATTAGACACAATAATTATAATTAATTAAGACTTATCAGATACAAAAAGTGGGGTTAAGACCTAATCCGAGACTAAAGAGTGTTTGGAGAGATTGGAGGCAAAATTATAGTGGTTTGGGTTGAAGATCTAGTATTCGAGGTTTGCGTGGTTGATAGTGGGAGTGATAGATTGGCGCATAACAGAGTTTTACTCTTATTGTCCCTAATTTCTTTGTTGTTTTGAGGATGATTGTAGATGGATTATGGTTGTTTGTGCTTAATTATTATTTACTTTGAGTAGATTATATAGTTTAAGACTTAATGTTTGGACCATGTAATTGAATTTAATTAGGGATTTGTGATTGATTATTTGAATTTATTTTTATGCAATCTTCATAATAATTTAAATCTCCTGATTACATATTTAAATGAACTACTTATTTTTGTTATTGCTTGATAAAGAGTACATAAATTAGACATTTAATTCGTGATATGAACATCAATTAGGATCGATGACAAAGTTCTTTAATGTCAGATTAATTAATGAGAAAGACACATGAATTAATTAGTGACACCCGAGAATTGAATTAACTTCCATGACACATTGCCCTTAGGTTTAAATAATTTGATTAATTTAAAAAAAAATGCTCGTTACCAATAAACGGTCTATTCATGAGATTAATGTCCTAAACTCGACCCTTTACTTTGTGTTCCATTCAGTTATTCTTTTTATTGCCTTACTTTTAGTTTAATTTGTTACATGTTCTTCTGACATTTATTCTCTTAATTAAAATTCGATTTTAATTAAGAAGGCTAATTGATTCACTAAACCTTCCCAATTTTCTAAGGATTTGATACACGGTAATATTTACCATTTTATTATTAATTCAATCACATGCGCTTGCGTGTACACCGATCAAGTTTTTGGCGTCATTATTGGAGAACTGATGGATAAAATAATTAATATTGTTCCGAAAGTTTTTTTATCTTAATTTAGGAGTTTTTATTCTTGATTTTAAATCAGTTCTTTTTTAATTTTATTTTTGTTGGATGATCAGTGGCATTTTTGTGGAGCAATAAGGTGATTAATAGTATTCTTGGAGTTTTTTCTGCTTGTTTTTAACTTCGGAGGGCGCTCCGTAGCATTATTAATCTAAACTCTTTAGCCGTAGACAAGGCAAATAAGACGATTCAGGATTATTTTATGTTGGAGCTACATTTAGACTACTCTGGAATAGCGTGCACACCCGTCGTTGCATGCTGTGTTGAGCTAAAAGCTGGTCTAATTCATATGGTTTGAGATAGTGCATTTTAAGGGGCATCCGTTAGAGAATTCGTACTATCATCTGCACACGTTTTAAGATATCAGTGGAACGGTAAAAATTAATTAATGTGTGTCAAAAACACCAAAAATAAACATGCAAAATACTTATAGAGGCAGTAAGTAGGGTCGAACCCAAGAGACACGAGCTAAACTAATTTTTGTAAAATATGTGATAAATTAAAAAGGGGGACTTTAGGTTTAAATCAAATAAATGAAAGTAAGCGATAAAATGACAAATAAGATCAAACGAGTTTCCAATAGACAAGTAAAATCTAGTCAAGATTAATCTCAATATTTACTCCTTCCAATCGATCATTGACAAAGTAAATCAGGTTGAATGTGGATAAATTGGTTATTGGTTCTCGAAAGCTACGATTACCTCATCTTTCTTAATTAATCGATAAAACAAGCTTTGTGTGTTGAATTATTTCTCTATTCAAATAGATAGTCCTACAGAATCGCTCCTAGGATTTAACCTATTGAATGCATTAAAAATCAAAAGACTCAATTCTAGGCAGACCTACTCACTTCGCGTGGAGGATTCAAACTAGGTTGCTTCAAGACTATTTTACTACTTGGCTTGGTTTCCTAAAACAACTACGGATTTCAAGATCTCAAGATTTAGGGAGTTTAAAACAACTCATAGCATAGGTTAGTATGGTTTGAATCACATTTCTTAACAAAACTTCCTTAGCTCCATATGAGAATTACCCACATCTCCAACTCTCCATCACTTTGAAAACTTTGTGTCCTGATATTGGCCCAATCATATCCCCTCTTCCGAGAAAAGGAAGAAGGGAGGCCTAGATAATTCCCTAAATCATTGAAAATACATACTTGAAATATGTGTGGGAGGTAAGTTCGATGGTCCTATAAAACATTTAGTGAAAAAATCATTGTTGATTTAAGTAAATTAATACCTTGTCTTCATGCCTTGTGGAAGGTGCAAATATTGGGATGTTTGTCCTAATCTCGTTTAGTTTGTAAATATACATTTGAAATTAAAAAAGGTTATTTATTTCACCATTTTCTGTCTCGTATTTATTACAAACTTTGTCTAATAAACTAAGCTGCAGGATCATTGAATATATGAAGAACTAGAACTTGAACGGTGTGTAGTGGACAAACAGGGAGGATCACATTCGAGTAAATGACCCGAACGGTCTACAGTATATGGATGGGGTTGGAGGCCTAATCCTGGATACGTTGTGGATGCAACCCGTTTTGTATTAAGATACAAACGAGGTGATCTGACTCATTCATGTGGTTGACATGCGAGTGGGGCATCCTGTATAATGAGATTGTACAAGACCGGACCGTGAATTATTAGACCTACTGATGTAACACCGTTAACAGTATGGACTAATAACTTCGTAGATTACCATTTGTGACTCGACCTGAATCCTGAGCGTGTTACGGACTCCTGTCTGCGGGGGTATGTCCTTTCACTAGTATGGGTGAGGGTGGTCACAGTTACTTGCCCAATATGCCTATCTTCTCAGGGATAGGACCAAGTAGGGAGCTAGGAACTTAACTACGCGAGATGGAATTCACTCGTTCCCGTCTTTAGGGAAACTAGAGGGGTTGTTCCCTTAAGTGCTATCTCCAGGGCTTGGACAACGGGCGCCACCCTCTCATTGGCACGAGAGGAGTGTTGTGTATGGTTGGACCATTACAACGTTGTTGTTCATTAGAGGAGCAGTGGGGACTTAAGGAGTAGTGGGGTCTTAAGGAGCAAGAAGTAGACATAGGGGTAAAACGGTAATTTGACTCATCAGTGTCTACGAACAACCTGTGAAGGGTCGACTCATGAGCATTGGTTATATCAGTGGACGTATAATATCTTACATTGACGGGAGTGCAGCTACGGGCTTTAGTGGAGTGTTACCGTAGCTAATGAAGGTTGCAGGTTAATCTTGGATCATTGGAGCTTGTCACTGTAGGTCCATAAGGTCCCTCGGTTGGCTCAAACTGGATATAAAGAAGGCTTCCCTAACAAAAATCCAAGAATCCCACCATTCTCCTTCTTCCAAAAGACAAACAACCGAGAAATCAAGTGGAGGGTTTTGTTCGTTGGAATTGTTCGAAGGGTTCGAGATCATTGGGAGAACACGAAGAGTTCGTGATCATCGGAGGAAGGAGCTTAGAAGACAATCTTCACCAAGTAAGTAAACCAAGCTTGCTATTTTACCTTCCTAATTTGCATGTTTAATCTATAATTATGTGATAGTTAATTTTAACTTAATTAAGTAGCACAACTTCACCACGACGATTCGATCGTCTTCCGCTGTGCGGGGACTCTCAATCCTTTCAATTGGTATCAGAGCCAATTGTTGGTTCTTGTTGTGCACTTATTTTCGTTAAAATTAGGTGGGTATTGCCTTTAATTCATGAGATGAATGTTGGTTTGCGAAATGGATGTTTTCGGTTTTAGCACTGTTTTTAGATTTACATTTTATGTTGATTAGATCAGTGTAAGGGTCCGTGTTTTGGGCATTTTTTAATGTAAATCGAGTCTGTACGTCCGAGTCGTTCGTGGCATGGGATGCTGTGAAGAAATCATAGTGGAAACGGACGAGAAACGACGAAGAACAGCAAGAGGAGCTTGTTGTTCTGTCAACAGCGTTGAGACGTTGTTCATCGGCGTCTCAACGCTGCGCATGCGGGCGGAGGCTTAGCTGCAGGATGGCGTTGCAACGCCACTGGCGTGGAGCAAGCAGGACGTGACGCTGGACACTACAGCGTTGCAACGCTGCAGGCATAGTGGGCAGTTTCGCAAGGCGCACACACATTGATCGTGGGGCATTCTTCAAGTGGAAGACATGGGCAACAATTTTTGTTTTTTTATTTTATTTATAAAATGTAAAATGTATTTATATTTTGGATTTGATTTATTTTAATAAATAATATTAATATAATTGTTATATTAATGTTATTTAATTAAATGAATGCCCCTAAGTGCCAAAATCGGTCTATTTTTGCTATTTAATTATTTATGCATGTGATGTATGATTTAATTAATTTCTATGTGCATAATGTATGTCATATAGATTTAAAATCTCACCTTAGGTTAAACATATTCATGCATCATTTATATTATAAGTGTTATAATATATACTTTGCATGATAGGTTATATTATAAGTGTTATAATATAATTAAATGCATGTTTTAATTTAATTAAATATAAGTGTTATATTTTTTAGATTAAAGTATGCTCATGCATTTTAATTTCATGTGATGAATTATTATGTTATAGTACAATTATTCATGTGATGAATGATCAAGCACTATAACATAGAAATGCATGTAACCTAAGTTAATTATTAGTTTTAAAGTGTTTAGAACTTGAATAATTAGACTTAGGTTTTCTAGTTCTAATAAGATTAGAATTAGGAAATCAAAATGTAATCTTTGAATGGTGACTGATTAGTAACTCTGTCTAAGGAAGGTTTTGTCTAGGGCTGGGATATTTAAGTTGACGCTTGCGAAACACCCCTACCTGGAAACCAACCTGGGAGTGAATTCGGTCAGGAGATTCTTAGATTATATTTTTCATGAGTGTCGTTAATTAAAAGTTTATTAATTTACTCACATAGACCTAAGTAATAATGTGATTATAAATTAGGCCTAATACCATATAAGAGTTATATTGGTAGATTTAGGTAAATTTTAGCCGGTTTATCTAGGTCAATCCCGAATAACATAAAGTGTTGAATGGGAGGAAATACAGTGTATAAGATATATTTAATATCCGACCACAAATCTCCGTTAAGTCCGCACCGTGAGATCCATACTTGGCCTCGTGGCGCAAATGGGAGCGTCCCCCTTCGGATGGCATTTGTATGGGTCAATATCAAAGTGGATGGAGAGAGTATTTATAATGAGTGGGAGCGGGACCAAATTATGGTAACTTTGCTCACTCCCACTACGCGTGCGACGTTGCAACGCCGTGGGAAGCGTTGCAACGCTGCCGCGTCCAGCGTCAAGATCAGCGTGCTCCACGCCATGGCGTTGCAACGCTGCTCTACAGCAGGGCCTCCGTCCGCAAGAATGGCATTGAGACGCCGAAGAACAACGTCTCAATGCCATCAACAGAACAACATCTCCACTTGTTATTTTTCGTCGAGTTTTCGCCCGTTTTCGCTCTGATTTCTTCACAGCAACTCTTGCCACAAATGACTCAGACTTACAGACTCGATTTATTTTCTAAATTGCTCAAAAAATACGAGCCCTTACATTTGATCTCATCAAACAAAAAATAAATCTAAAAGTGCCAAAAAACCGAAACATCCAAAATTGCAAACCAACATTCATCTCATGAATTAAGGCAATACCCACCTAATTTTAATGAAAAACAGTGCATAACGAAAAACCATCGAGTGACTCTGATACCAATTGAAGGGAATGAGAATCCCCGCGTAGCGAAAGACGATCGAATCGTCAAGGTATCGTTACGCTACTCAAATTTCATTAAAATCAATTATCAAATAATTAAAGGTAAACATGCTCAAAGGAAAGAAATTATAGCAAGTTAAGTAAACTACTTACTTGTTGAAGACCCTCTTCAAAATCCTTTCCCGCGTATCACGAACTCTTCATGCAATCTCGATCTCTTCGAACCCAAACACTTCTCACGAACAAGAACACCACCAAAGTCTTCTCGGTTTTTCTTCTTTTGGAAGAAGGAAAGTGGTGGGACTTTGTGTTTTGGAGAACGGAGGAGAATTGAGAGAGTAGGGAGAAAATGCTTCTCTTCTTTTCGGTGAGATCCAAAAAATGAGATATTATCTTAGGAAATCCTTCTTGCAAAGGGTTTAAATAGTGGAAATTGATGGAGTTAAAATCTCCACATTATTACAACTTTACCACAACTATAGGTTATGCAAATCATATTTGCATAACCATATATTATAAGATATCTCATATCTCATATTACAAATCACATTTGCAATAATGTGAATTTATTAAATTGAATCACATGCAATTTAATTGCTCTCAATTAATTTCTCCAATTAGCCCTAATTCAACAATTAGCCTAACCTATAGTTTATTATGAATCTCATTCACATTAAACTATATATTATATCATTCATATCTCATATAAATGACATAAATGACCTTTAAGTAAAATTGAACACTTCAATTCACACCAAAACATTAACCCTTCTTTTAATCAAGATTGAGTCAACCGAGGGACCTAATGGACCTACAGTGACGAGCTCCAATGATCCAAGATTAACCTATCAAACTCTTTGACCCGGTTAATCAACCTTCATTAGCTACGGTAGCACTCCACTAAAGCCCGTAGATGCATTCTCGTCAGTGCAGAATATTACGTGTCCACTGATATAACCAATAACCATGAGTCGACTCTTCACAGGTTGTTCGTAGACATGGCTGGATCAAATTACCGTTTTACCCCTGTGTCTACTTCTTGTTCCTTAGGTCCCCACTGCTCCTCTAATGAATAATATATTGTGATGGTCCAACCATACACAACACCCTTCTCGGGCTAGATAGAAGGTGGGCGCCCGTTGTCCAAGCCCTGGAGACAGCACTTAAGAGAACAACCCTTCTAGTTTCCCTATAGGCGGGAACGAGTGAATTCTATCTCGCGTAGTTAAGTTCCCAACTCCCTACTTGGTCCCGTCCCTGCGAAGATAGGCATATTGGGCGAGTAACTATGACCACCCTGACCCGTACTAGTCAAAGGACAGACTCCCGCAGACAGGAGTCCGTAACACGCTCAGGATTCAGATCGAGTTACTAATGGTCATCTACGAAGTTATTAGTCCTTACTGTCAACGGTGTTAAATTAGTAGGTCTAATAATTCACGGTCTGGTCTTGTACAATCTCATTGCAGAGGATGCCCCGACTCGCATGTCAACCACATGAACGAGTCTGATCACCTCGTTTGTATCTAATACAAAGCAGGTCGCATCCACAGTGTATCCAGGATTAGGTCTCCAACCCTATCCATATACTGCAGGTCGTTCAGGCCATTAACTCGAACGTGATCCTCCCTGTGTCCACTATACACTGTTCAAGTTCTAGTTCTCTCATAAATTCAATGACCCCTGAAGCTTAGTTTATTGGAAAAGTTTGTAAAATTTGCGAGACACAAAGTTATGAAATGAATAACACTTTATTAATTTCAAACAGTAATTTACAAACACAAGATTAGGACAAAAGTCCCAACAGTGAAAACAAATCTGACAAACCTTTCGCACAAATAAAAAATAAGTATGGAGATAACGGGTCTTCTTAATGTAGCTCCCTTGAAGGATAGAAAAACTTTTTCGATCTGCCATTCACTAATATCGAAAAAGACACCATTGAAACACAATTCATTATCTACTCTATCCATTTATCCTGGAATGTCATTTTCACTATTACTTGTCTCAAGAAAACTCACTCCACATGATCATAAGTCACTCACTCCACATGATCATAAATCTTACTCACATATCTAATTTAATACCTGCAAATCCCTTAGCCCTCTTCCTTCTATGATTCTAGCACTCAAGGCATTCATGAGTTATTACTAAATTATCAGAGATTGATCTATCCTGGATGAATGCATACTGCAATTTTGAAATAATCTTATCAGAACCAATCTCAAGCGATTTGCTAAAATCTTTATAATTATTTTATAAAAAAAATTACAAAAAGTTTATAGGTCGAAAATCACTAACCTTTGTGGGAGACGTTTTCTTCGGGCTTAGAGCAATGTATGTTTGATTCAGCTCCATGTTTACATTACAGTCCCCGACTATGTCCCAATGTTTCTGATAGAACACAACTGGAAAACCATCAAGTCCAGGTGCCTTTGTTGGATGAAAAGATTTGGCCACTTTCTCAACCTCTTCCTTTGTGAAGGCCTTTGCTAGAGGCGTATTCATCTCGGATGTAACAAATGAGGGAATAAGTCAAATCATTTTAGACTAGTCTCTAGGGAAGGATTAGGAGGTAGTAAAAATGTTCCTAAAATAGTTTAAAAAAACATGAGAGATTGTATCTTCATCCTCTTTCCAGATCCCCAAAAACCCTTATATACCATGCATAGTATTCCTTTTCGCCTAATAGTTGCCCATTGATGAAACCATTTCGTATTCCTACCTCCCCACTTTAACCAGTTTTCACACGATCTTTATCTCCAATATATCTCTTTTTCTGAAGCTAGCTTTCTAATCTGTTTATCAACTTGAAGTCAAATAGGGCTAGAATTATTGTAGGTTGCTTGGATTTTAAACTTAAGCTCTCGGACGCACCTTGGAATTTAGTCGTTCATCTCCCTGCCCCATTTGTCTTGTACTCAGTAGAATTTAGACACATATATCTTAACTTTTTGCATAGCTGATATAAAATGTGATGATTTTTTTTTTCTTGAGTTCAACCACAACATTTAAAGAGAGAGATTCAAACTTCTAACCTCTTGATCCACGATACATGTTAATTATCACTGAACTATGCACACTTTTGTTGGGGTGTTTGTCCTAATCTCGTGTAGTTTGTAATGAAGTTGATTTAAATGAATAAGAGTTATTTATTTATCAAACTTTGTATCTCGCATTTTATAAACGTATCCAATAAACTAAGTTCCACGGTCATATTATATGAGAGAACTAAAACTTGAACGGTGTATAGTTGACACACAGGAAGGATCACGTTCGAGTTAATGATTCGAACAGTCTACAGTATATGGATAGGGTTGGAAACCTCATCCTGGTGACACTATGGATGTGACCCGTTTTGTATTAGATACAAACGATGTGTATCTAATTCACTCGTTCCCGAACTAGGGAAACTAGAGGGGTTGTTCCCTTAAGTGTTGTCTCTAGGGCTTGGACAACGAGCATTGATAGCACACAAAATGTGCTATCCTTAGGCTTAATTATTGCTAGTTTTATGTTAATTTCAGAGCTTTGATATGTTTAAATCACTTAATTTCAGGTAAAGAGCTTAAACAAGACATTTGGAGACATTATGAATCACTCGGAAACGAATTGAAGCTTTTTGGAGCTTAAAATAACATCAATTGGAAGTAGAAAGACCACTCCAAGCTAGTAGACCCGAGGTGATGGTGTTGCAATGCCGTGCTTTCTATTTTGATGCGTAGAAGAACCATGTCGATAGCGTTGCAACGCTGCCTTGCAGCGTCGCAACGCTATCTCGATAAGAAGATCATATTGAAGGCTCGTACAGATAGCGTTGCAACGCTTCCTTGCAGCGTCGCAACGCTACTTCGATAAGGAAGGGTGCGCTCAAGGGTAACGACGTTGTAACGCTGCCCTCAGCATTGCAACACCGTCGATAGTTTCCTTATTTACTGGCGCCTAGGGCACAACATTACAACGTTGTCCCTAGCATTACAATGCTGTGCCGATTGCACTATAAATATAACACTTTGTCAATCTTGCAAAGGGAGCCGAATTTGATTGTTTTTGCACCTTAATTTCGAAATATACTCTTCAAGAAGAGAAAAGAGAGCATTCCTTGGGAGCCAAAGCATTTGTGGAGGTTCGAGATCGTGACGGGAGCTCGGGGACGAGGGACCGGCATCGACACATAAGTTTATTTTCTCTTTCTTTTAGATTGTAACACCGTTTAAAAACGTTTTCTATAACTTTAGCTTGGTTTTATTGTGATTTAGAGTGGCTAAACGTTGTAGTTAGGATTTGATTCGCATGTGTTAAGACTTATTTGCTATTGTATTGAACCGTGTTTTGATATTTATTTTTGGCAATTCGTTCTTCAATTCTTTGATCTTGTTGGTTTAAGTGGACTCGAGAGAAAGACAATTAGGCATGAGAATGACCTAGAAGTCTAAGGAAAACACATAAAGAAGTTGCTTAATGTCGTGCATGCTTTTAAAATTCATAACGAAACCTTAGAATTTATCGTGTGTGTGAGGCTCACTAAGGGTCGAGAGATTCTCTTGAGTATTTTTACTTCTTGTTTATAAATTCATTATATTAGTTCATTGCATGTGTTAAATAAGGTTTTAACTTGTGAAATCAATTTCCTCCAATTGTTTGTTTATCTTTTTATCTTTATTATCATCATCTATTTACGTTTTGTTACTTTAGCTAAAATCGAGAATTAGTATCTTGGTGATTATTTAATCTAGAAACCCATTCCCGAGGACGATACTTAGAACTCTAAAATCACTATACTAAGACTTGACCCGTACACTTGTGGTATTGCAATATAATTTTATGCAACAGGCGCCCACCCTTTCACTAGGTCGAGAGGGACGTTGTTTATGGTTGGACCATGCAACAAAGTTGTTCATTAGAGGAACACTGGGACTTAAGGAGCAAGATGTAGACATAGGGGTAAAACGGTAATTTGACCCAACTGTGACTACAAACAACCTGTGAAGGGTCGACTCACGGGCATTGATTATATCAATGGACACAACTTGTCCTACAGTGATGGGAGTGCAACTACAGGCTTAAGTGGAGTGTTACCGTAGTTAATGAATGTAGATTAACCAGGTCAAAGAGTTTGATCGGTTAATCTCGTATCATTGGAGATTGTCATTTGTAGGTCCATTAGGTCACTCGGTTGGCTCAAATTGGACAAAATGAGAGTTTACAGTTTGGAGTGGATTTGAAGTATTCAAAGTCATTAAAAGGGTATTTATGTCATATATATGTGATATAGTTGACATAATATATCTCGCCAAATTCTCGCCACTACCCGCGGAAGTCTTGCGTAAACTGCCATCCACGATGCAGCGTTGCAACGCTGCTCTGCTCAATGCCTTGTGTAACGCCCCTACTTACTGAGACTCAATTCCTAGGGACATTACTACTCATGCATGAATTTGAGGCCATAAAACAATATTTACGAAAACATAAATTTCAGTAAATACAATCACTGAATTTTTGGGATCCCATAAAACAAAACATTTTAACCATTATACTTCAAATATTCGGCCTCAGGCTTAAAATGAGAATACCACTAAATCAAAATGTTCTCATCAGAAGAGAAATTCATAAAAACAAATTATAAAAATTCTAAAGATGCGGAAGACATGACTCTTTGTTCCCATGACAACAGTAGCTTGATTCCTCGTCATTCGCCATGTATGCCCTTGCCCTTACCTGAAAAACATTTTTAAAAGGAAATAAAACAAAACAGAAGAAAAAAAGTGAGTATTATAAATAATGCCCAGTAAGTGGGGTCGGAAAATGCAATCACATGCGACATGGCTTTCAAAATCGTAAAACTTTCCTCAGTGGGACCTAAACCTCCTTGTTGGGATTTATGCCCTAAACTTGTGTAATTTTGATCAATTAAATAAAAAGTTATTTGTTTTGATAGAATTACAGTCTTGCTTTATAAATCCAATAAACTAAGCTCCAAGGTTATAACATTTATCTTGAACATCAATGTAGTGGAGACTATTTGGGTTGAGTTCAAGAATATAACCTAAATGGTATATGGTATAAGAATAAGGTTGGAAACCTCATTCTGGTAACACCATGGATGCGACCCACTTTGTAATTAGTACAAATGAGGTAATCCAACTCATTCATGTAGTTGACATGTGAGTGGAGGCATCCTGTATGAAGAGTTCATACAAGACCGGATCGCAAATTATTAGTCTAACTAGTGTAACAATCGCTTAATGTGATAAGATTAGTAATTTATAGATGGTCATTAGTGACTCGACACGAATCTGAGCAAGTTAAGAACTCCTGCTTATAGGGGTTTGTCCTTAGACTAGTATGGTTGAGAGTGGCCTGTAGCCGACTCAATAAGCCTACCTTCTCAGGGACAGAACCTCGTAGGTAGCTGGGAACTTAACTGTACAAGATGGAATTCACTCATTGCTACACTAAGGAATTAGATAGGTTGTTCCCTTAAGAACTGACTCCAGGTCTTGAACAACGGGGTCCTGCCCTCTATGAGGGTATGAGTCTGAGGTAGGACCTTAGACTTGTTGTTCATTAGAGCATCAGTGGTGCTTAAGGAACAAAGAGGTAATCATAGGGGTAAAACGGTAATTTGACCCAGCTGTAATTACGAACAACCTGTGAAGGGTCGACTCATGGGTAATGACTATATCAGTGGACACAATATTATCTACAGTGAGAAGAGTGCAGCTGTAAGTCTATAGTGGAGTAACTTGTAGTTAATGAATATTGATTAACTGAATCAAAGAGTTTGATCAGTTAATCTCACATCATTGGAGCTCATAAACTATAGGTCCATTAGGTCCCTCCATTGGCTCAACATGGTAATATTGAGGGTATAAAGTTAGGAATGAAATTGAAGTGTTCAATTTCATACATGAGGTGTTATAACAATTATATATGATATAATTAATATAATATATAGTTTTAATGTGAATTAGATTCGCATATAAACCATATACTAAAGAGAGAATAAAGGAGGGGTAGGATGGTCAATTCCATCCTATTCAGAGACCTCTCGGATTTGACAGCAAATTTCTATCTTCTGCCTTCCTCTTAACAAAACAGCAACTTAACATCAGAATTAGCTCGAGCTTCCTTCACGAATTTTGTTCCAATATGAGTTAACTTTCATGAAACAAAAGCTCAACTCTTACCTCTTCTTGTGGAGCTCGAGATGAACAGAAAATCAGAGCTTATCTGAGTTGATTTTCCTATATATATATGGTTGCATGAGATGCAACTAGGCTATGTGATTCCAAGCTTTTGTTGTGTGGTTGGAAAGGTTCCAAGACACAAACATCTCTCTCATAAAACATCTCACCTCTCCTAAAGGGGACCCACCTTCCTCCCTCACCTAGAGAACAACGGAGAAGATCCGGTGGTAGTGTCGGTGTTCGTTCGAGTTCGTGTTACTGTGATCTTGATCGTGAGAGAGGAGGAGCACTTGAAGAAAGGTTCTTCAAAGGTAATTTTCCTTGTTGTCCATTATATTTATATGCTTAATCTTGTTGTATATGTTCTTGAATAAAATCGTTGTAACTGAATCAAGAGCGCGCGATTCACAGTCGCTTCCACTGCGGGACTCGTATTCCCTTCACTCCTTTCATAAATCGTGATTCTCTTTCTCTTCGGCTTATTGTGGACAATTAATTCTTCTCATTTAGTTAGGGTCCTCTCAAACCTCTAACTCGTATGGGTCCTCTCAAACCCAACGTTCTGTGGAGTCCTCTCAAACTCCAGTAAAGATCATTTAGGATCCTCTCAAATCCTAAATCCTGTGGAGTCCTCTCAAACTCCAATTAATTGCCACAGCCTTTGAAATCATTTTCATGGACAAACAATATGCATGAGGTCCCATTCATCAATCATACGTATAAAGATATTTATAATGATTCTGCAATTCATGACAGTCACATAATCATATACATATATACATTCTAAATCACAACACATATTCATCACAATAATATAAGTACAAATCTCCATATAAGTGAAGGTAAATAACTGCGTCAGAACTCATTTTCAAATACTTCAAAATCATTATGCTCGGGTCCTCTCAAACCCCCAAATCACCTGGAATCCTCTCAAATTCCAAGGTGAAATTCTTTTTCTAATCCCTCTTAAATATTAAATCATTTAGGGTTCTTTTGAACCCTTTGAAACATCCCTTTTCTAGATTCAAGTCTTGGGAATAAATCTTTGTAAATCATCCTTTGAAATAAATCCTAGAAATTCGTCTTTTGGGGCAAACCCTTGCAAATAATCTTTTAAATAAATATTTCGAAAACATATTTACTCCACCCATTAAATCATTTGTAAGAAATCCCTAACCTCGACTTTAGTTCCTCTAAGATCCTAAAAATTGAATCTTTGACTCAACAATCCTTTTGATCGTGTTCAATACTCGAGTCCCTAAAGGCAAAATCATCAATTTCCTTAATTAATTCACATAATCCTAAACTTATTTTCAAATTCAAACATAGTTAGGCTAAATTACCACAAACAGAGTGTCAAATCACGCTCGAGGGTCGAACTAATCGAATCGGGGCAAACTTCGTCAACTGTTGCCCATTGACTTTGACCGTTGATCGTTGACTTTGCCCATTGACCGTTGACCGACGAGCGACAGCGTGCTGGCGGCACGGGGAGGTCAGATCTGGAACGCCCACTTGTCGATCTACTCATAACCGGTCCAACTTTGCCCAAAACCGGTCATAAAAACGATGAACCGGTCGAACCAATTCTTAGTTGCGCCTGGAAACTTGTTGACAAAGCGCCGTCGTCAGTGTGCCCTGCGGCGAGCAGATAGCAGACGGTTGCACAAGTCGACCGGTGGGGGTGTGCGGTGGTCGTGAACCTGCAGTCGGCGATGTGATGAACGACAGCAAAGCCGTGACCTCTCGACTCTGACGAATCAGTACGACAACAGTGAACGTACAGATGCATTGCTCGTGGCGTTCGGACGACGATGAAGCTTACCGGCGCGGTGGCTCGTGGCGTTCGGACGATGGCTTGAAGCGAGACTTTCCGGCGAGTGGACTCCAAGTTCCAATAGGTGTTGGTCGAATGGAGGAGTGGGGGCTTGGGGGAGAAGACGTCTTGGGAAGCGTGTGCTATAAGACAAAAAGGGGTGTTTTAAACCCTAATTCAACATTTCATTTCCAAGATTGCCCTTTACTTAAGTTTGATCTACAAACTTGCCCTAAGGTCAAATTTCTCTAATTACAACCATTTATTTGATTACTTACTTGCCGTTGTACTAAAATAACTTAACATAAAAAATTCTAATTTTTAACTTTAATTCTATTTATGCCAAAATTCATAACCACCGAACATGGAGTTTTTAACTCACACACAATTATTCTTTCAAATATTTTTACCCATACCTTAACATAGTCGAAACTGAAATTCTCGGGCGTTACACCTTGGCAGCGTGCTCAACGCGCACAACGTTGCAACACCGCGTCTGGTGTCGCAACGTTGCGCCTGTGGCGACATCCTCCCGCTTGGATGGTGTTGCGACGCTGATGAATAGCGTCGCAACGCTGTCTTTTGTACAACAACATACCTCGCTGTTTTTTGCCCGTTTCTGCTCCGTTTCTTCACAACAACTCTTGTCACGAATGATCTGGACATACAGACTCGATTTACACTAATAATGCCAAAAAAAAAAAATAGCCCTTACATTGATCTCATCAACATTAATGTAAATCTAAGAAATGTGCAAAAAACTGAAACATCCAATTGCAAACCATTAACATTCATCTCATGAAATTAATGCAACCCACCTAATTTTAAGAAAATTACAGAGCACACAATGAAGAGCAACGTTAGGCTCTGATACCAATTGAAGGGAATGAATTTCCCGCAGCGGAAGCGTTGTGAAACGTCGTTGATTCGTTGTTGTTCTAATTTTCTTAAAATAGAAAGTATCTCATACATTTCTAAATTAAGCATACTTTAAATGAGAAGAAAACAATGAGTAAATTGTTACTAACCTCTTGAAGAACCCTTCTTCCCGTTTTCTCCTCGATCATGATCTCAACGATCCAACGAACTCTCGTACTCGATCCACGAACTAAATCACAAACAGAACAAGTCGAACACTTCCACTTGATCTTCTTGATTGTTCTCGGGAGGTAAAGGGAGAGTTGTGGGAGTCCTTTTGGAAATTGAGTTTGGAGAAATGTAGAGAGAATTGAGAGAGGAGTAGAGAGAATTCTCTTTTCTCTTTTGGTGAAAAATCCAAAAATGAGAGATTGATGTTCATAGTGCTTCTCCAAGCACCTATTTATAATGGTGTGTGGTGAAGTTAAAATCTCCATCAATTCACAATTTTACAAAAACCATATGATATGCAAATCATATTTACATATCATATAATATAAGGTATATCATGCCTTATTATACAAATCACATTTGCATAATTGTGGAATTTTAAATTAAATCATATTCAATTTAATTTCTCTCAATTCAATTTCTCCAAATTAGTTTTAATTAATTAATTAGACTATACTATAATTTATTATGAATCTCCTTCACATTAAACTATATGTTATGTCAACTATATCACATATAAATGACATAAATACCCTTTTAATGAATTTGAACACTTCAAATCCACTCCAACTGTAAACCCTCATCTTGTCCAATTTGAGCCAACCAAGCGACCTAATGGACCTACAAATGACGAGCTCCAATGATACGAGATTAACCAATAAAACTCTTTGACCCGGTTAATCTACATTCATTAACTACGTAACACTCCACTAAATCTCGTAGTTGCACTCCCATCAATGTAGGACAAGTTGTGTCCATCGATATAACCAATGCCCGTGAGTCGACCCTTCACAGGTTGTTCATAGTCACAGTTGGGTCAAATTATCGTTTTACCCATGTGTCTACCTCTTGCTCCTTATGTCTCAGTGCTCCTCTAATGAACAAGTTTGTTGCATGGTCCAAGCATAAACAACATCCCTCTCGGGCTAGTGAGAGGGTGGGCGCCCGTTGTCCAAGCCCTAGAGACAACACTTAAGGGAACAACCCCTCTAGTTTCCCTAGTTCGGGAACGAGTGAATTTCATCTTGCGTAGTGAAGTTCTCAGCTCCCCACGTGGTCCTGCCCCCAAAAAGATAGACATATTGGGCGTACTCTGGCCACCCTCATCCGTACTAGTCAAAGGACAGACCCCTGCAGACAAGAGTTTGTAACACGCTCAGGATTAAAGACGAGTGACTAATGGTCATCTACGAAGTTATTAGTCCTATACTGTTAACGGTGTTACATCAGTAGGTCTAATAATTCACGGTCCGGTCTTGTACAATCTCATTACACAAGATGCCCCACTCGTATGTCAACTATATGAACGAGTTGGATCACCTCGTTTGTATCTAATACAAAGCGGGTCGCATCCACAGTGTCACCAGGATGAGGTTTCCAACCCTATTCATATACTGTATATCGTTTGAGATTCTCCCCGTGTGTCAATTACACACCGTTCAAGTTTTAGTTTTCTCATATAATATGACTCTGGAGCTTAGTTTATTGGATTAAGTTTATAAAATGTGAGATACAAAGTTTGATAAATAAATAGCTCTTATTCATTTAAATCAACTCTATTACAAACTACACGAGATTAGGACAAAGTTAGTGGAGTACATATACATTTCCCAAATGTAAAGTAATACAATAAACTAGGGCATTGAATACCCCTTTACAACTTTGACATGTGATGATGTTCTTTTTTTACACTTAACATTTTGTTTGCTTTCAAAATATCATCTTAAATTTTTTTTATAAAAAAAAGTTTTACAAATCTGTTTTTTGTTGTTGGAATTTAACTCAGATTAAAAATGTTTCCAACAAAAGAAAATTTTTATAAAATGCGTAGACAAAATAAGTGGACAACAACAAACTTGAACATTGTGAAGCGAATATTACTCAATATTTCTGGCTATCACAACTCTGGTACAAACTAGAACCTGATCACCATATCTTATTGTTTCTACAGCTTATAAGAAAGAGTAGATTGAAAAAACAAAAAGTACATCCAAAATCCAAAAAATCATAAGTTATTAAAACTCAAACACCTATAGTTGCACGAATTAAAACAACGATGGCGATTTGACTAAACGATTACGCTTTGCCATTTGGCAACTTAGCAGACACCCCAGCTGGGTTGAGATCATCCCAAGCTTCAATCCAAGTCACCATGGCATCTGCCAGCTTGTCAAAGTAAGGATCAACTTTGCTAAGCTTGTCCTTGACTTGTTTGGCCAGCTCAATGTAGCACTTTTGGACAGTGGTGCAATCTTTTGGAAGAACAACTTGTTGGAAGAATGGGATGATGTCTTCCTGCCAGAAAATGCCCTTGTACTCCTTCCTCAGGTTCACAAATGGGTTGCTTGCCTTGCTATGGTAGATGTAGGGCAGCCCTGTCTTTACTCCCAGCCCCAGATGGTCACATATAACCTACATGTATGTATGCGATCAATTTATCGTTCAGATGCATCGTCACATATAACCCAACAGAATGTTTTTACAGATTTACAGGTCAAAAATGAATTCAGAATTAAATATATGATTTGAGAAGGTTTAGATCTACATGTGTGATCAATCTATCATTCAGATGCATTGTAATTGTTCTAACAGAATGCTTTTCAGGATTTACAGATAGAAAATGAATTCAGAATTAAAGATACGATTCAAGAAGATCACATATAACCCACATCTACATGTATATGATCTATCTATCATTCAGAATTGTTTACTTTTTCTTGGTTTTTTAAAAGGAGTGGAAGGGTATACCTTGATGCACCAGCCTGCCCACATATCATCGTATCGGCCGATTGGCTGGCCATCACCCATGAGTCCAAAGTACATTGCAGGGCCGATGAGATCTCGGTCGAATCCCAAATTCATACCGCACATGGGAAACAAAGTGCCTTTTGGGATTGTCAGGACAGCATCAACAAACCTTTTCAAGACAGACAATGAAGCTCATTAGACAACAAATTTGACTGAAACTTAGGATATCCATCCAAGTAGAGCAGCCTTAAGAGATTAGTCCTTACCTTGTGTTCCTTTCCAGAGGCTTAACAAGCTGAGTTGGTGCATCATAATCTGGGATATTAAGCCAGAGGCCATGAGAAACCGCGGTCGGGACACCCTCACGAAGACTGAAGGGATATCCACGCACAAAGTCGGCACCATCTCGGTAAGGATCGTAAAGGGTGTTGAAGAAGAAGGGGGTAGAGGGGGAGAGGAGGTTCTTGATGTGCTGCGCAAGTGCATTGATGGGTTTCCCAGACGGATCACTTGCAACCTAAGCATCAAATTTTTAAACAAATAAGAAGCTCTGAAACCATTAAAAGTGTCCTTCATATGCTCTAATAATATCCAGGAAAGAAGTACTGATTAGTTATGTATTCGATAAGACTTGAGTATTCAATCATGTTTTCTGACATTATTATTATGAATGAGCACAAAACTACATACACTCTATCAAACAGAAAATGCAGAGGTAAGATAAATACAGATCATCATGATAGCAAAGAACAATCAGAATTCAGATTTAAAACTAGACCCAGTTTTCAAAAACTGAGAAATACAAACATCCAAAATCAAATTGATCAAGATTTATTCAACCCATATCGGTAAGACATTTTCACAAACAGATGGTAGAAGAAGCAGGCATTTGAAAAAGAAGCAAGAGAAAAAGAAACCAACCCATCAAGGAATCACACATGCAACAACAAAGAAAACAAACACCAAAGTTTCAAAAACTCAATGAGAAAAGACAAAAGAGCGAAAGAACTCACAAAGCAATCATCATCAATGGTGAAGATATACTTCTTTTTGGACACCATATACCCAAAGCATCGACAAGCAGAGTCCTTAAACGAAATGCAGTTGGCTCTAGGACCCAGAATCCGATTAATGTCATTGCGATTATAGAGCTCATAATCGAATCCCTCAGGGACTTTGATGGTCTTGGAAGGGTCCCCATCTTGGACGATGATCAGATGGTAGGGCTGAAAGAAGGGCCTCCACATCTCGAGAAAGTCGAGGTTTCTAATGGTGGGGATGACGATGTCGAGCTCATCTTTGAGCAATGAGGTTGCGGAGGAGGCGGATTCAGCCATGGGAGAGGGAAAAGAGAGCTGGTGTTACAATTCAGAAATGGGGAGATGGGGATGTGATGGAATTGGGCATTGAGAGTGGAATTATAAATGGGAGTGAAGAGGTAGAGATTGTGAGAGAGCGTAGAGTTAGGCAGAAGCGAGTGGTTTAAAGGCGCCATTAAAGTAGAGAGAGGTGTCTGTATTTCAAAGGTAACGAAGAATTGTTCTGTGGTCAAAGTGGCCGATTTGAGCGCATGAATTTCTGAGCTTATATGTATTTAAGAAAACCTTTTTTTTTTAATTTAAAAAATCAAAATATTTATTTTGTTTTTTTTTTAAAAAAGATGGAAACGGGGTATAATTTTACAAATATTTAAATAATAATAATAATAATAATAATAAAAGTGTTGGAATATAAAAGGAGTATATATATTATAAATAAAAGAAAGTGGAGTTTTATGACAAATTAAAAAAGTAAATGAAATTAGAGAAAAGTTGAAGAAATGAGAGAATATGGGAGAGAGTTTTCACCAATTGTTAATTGCATTTGTCCACCAAAAGCTAATATTTATAGGTTTTTTGGCAAGGAGCAAGTGGGTTTTTTTGGACACAAAGGAAGTATATATATTATAAATAAAAGAAAGGGGAGTTTTATGACAAATTAAAGAAGCAAATGAAATTAGAGAAAAGTGGAAGAAATGAGAGAATATTAGAGAGAGTTTTCACCAATTGTTAATTACATTTGTCCACCAAAAAGCCAATATTTATAAGCTTTTTGGCAAGTAGCAAGTGGGCTTTTTTGAACACCAAGCATGAGTAGGTACATGACACATGGAAAGCACATGACCAAAAGGGAGTATGACACATGGCTAAATGGGAAAATAGACATCTATTTCATGCATTTATAAGACTGCCCCTTAGATGTCCATTTTTATATAATATATGCCTTGTTAAAACCTTACTAGTAAAAAACCTAATGGGAAAAAAAATCCTAGTAAAGGAAAAAAAGTACATATTTTATATAAAGACATTTACTGTAGCGCCCCTACTTTTATAACATAAATTCCTAGGAACATTACTACTCATGCATGCATTCGAGGCCCTAACTGAACTTTATTTAAGTAAAAATTGATAAATAAAAAAATCAATTTAATTTGGGATCCCATAGAAATACAAAACGTTTACAAGGAACATAACTAAGTTCGGCCTCTAGTTTCAAAACTCTATGTTACATAAGCGGAAGACAATAATCATTTAAAAATTCTTTCTAAATCATGGATGCGGAATTCATGACTCGGTTCCCATAGCTTCTGTAGCGCATCCCTGCCACTCGCCTAGTATGCTCTCGCCTTTACCTGTAAACATTTTAAAACAGAGAAAACACGACAAAGGTAAAGGGGTGAGTATTATAAAATACCCAGTAAGTGGGGGTCGGGAAATGCAAACACGTGCATATGATTTTCCTTCAAACCTGACTTTTAAACATGACTATTATTCATGACTTTTAAAATCATAAAGCTTTCTGTAATGGGACCTAAAACTTTCTTTCATAAAATCATGACTTTTTCTCTTTGGCTATGCGTGGTCAATTGAGTCTACACGAGTCTTTTCATTTTGAGTCCTCACACAGGACCCTATAGGTTTGAGTCCTCTCACAGACCCCTATAAGTTTGAGTCCCTCACAGACTCCTATAAGTTTGACCCATAGGGTCTCTGATGCATATTTTACCATGCATAAATTCTCAGGAGACCAATTGCCACAGCCTACATGACATGTTCATATACATACAATATGCATGAGGTCCCATTCTTTAAACTCATATACATATACATTCAGGAATGATGCAACAATCACATAAAACTTAAGATCATGACATAACTTTCATAACTTTAACTAGAGTCAATCAATCATCAGTAATAAATACGTTTATAATTTAAGGTGCATAACTAGCACAATGACATAACTGAAAATCTCAATGTGCAGAAGTATACATAACTGTGTCAAGACTTATTTTTAAATACTTTGAAATCATTTCGGCCCGGGTCCTCTCAACCCTTAAATAATCAAGTTCCTTTCTAAATCTTTTGAAAATCATTCACTCAACATTCTCGAAAAACCCTTTGAAAAATTCGTTTCCTAAATTCAAGGCCTAAGCCTGAGTCTTGGAAATTCACCCTTTGGAATAAATCCTTGAATTTCAACTCTTTAAATTAAATGTTTCAGAAACCGTGTTTACTCCTTTTTTCGAAATCATTTGTAGAAAATCCCTTACCTTAGCTCGAACTCCTTACATTCCGTTCCTAACTCAAGGTTTCGCTTAGTCGAGCTCGATAGTCGAATCCCCTAAATCAAATTCATCAATTCCTTAATTAAATTACATAATTAGAAACTTATTATGAATCCAATCATAGTTAGGCTAAGTTACCACAAACGGACGCTTAAAACGAACTCGGGAAACGAAATTGATCGGGTTGGGTTGACTCGGCGAAGCGGCGCGCGTGGCGGCGGCGGCGGCGGCGCGCGTGTGGCGTCGAGACGCGCGCGCGCGCGCGCGTGGAGCATGTCGTTGGAATCCTCGTGGTCCGATCTACTTGGAACCAACCTTCCTCAACCAAAACTGATCCAAAACTACCTCAAAAGTCCGAACCAAACGTTGAACCGATCTACCGAAGGCCTACTGTTCGCAACCTCTGCGTGCAAATCGATGGGTAACTGAGGGCGGTGAATCGGTCGGGGACAACTGCAGACGGCGGCGGGCTGGCTTGAAGGACCGATGGCTTCGGCGTGTAACGTCTTGGTGTTGCTAGAGCGGAGGCGGGCGCGCGACTTTCGGCCTCAATGTCTCTTCGAAAGGTCGGGACAAGAAGTCGCCGGGCGCTTTCGCCATCGAACGGGGGCGGCGCGAGCTTGGGTGATCGGCGGCGTGACGATGGCGGCCGACGGACCGATGGCTCGTCGGGCGGTGGCGATGCAGGGCCGGGACGGCCGGGTCGCTGGTCGTGGGTCTCTTGTCGTGCTGCGCGAAGAAGGAGGAAGAAGAAATTCCCTCGTTTTTACATTACCTAAAGGACAAAATGTCCTTTATGAAACCCTAAATCCCATATTTACCAAAATACCCTTCATTTTAAACAAAACCTCAAGAATGTCTATAGACTTAAATAAATAACCCAATTCATACATATATGTGGTTAAACCATATATATCCTCTTAAAATTGCAAGACTTAATTTAAAGTAAGAAACTTCAAGGTCCGATTAATTTAATTTCCATTAAATTAATCCAAGTACAACCTAAGAGGTACTTAAAAATCTTGGGGTGTTACATTTACTCCCCTCATGAAGACATCATTTGAGATCTCTAAGTCGTCGCATTCCAATACTTTGAATCAATTTCTCAAATGTTGTAGTTGGTAATACCTTTGTAAATATGTCTGCCAAGTTATCCTTCGAACAAATCTATTGTACTGAGATATCGTCATTTTCTTCAAGATCATGAGTGTAGAAAAACTTTGGAGAGATATGTTTCGTTCTATCTCCTTTAATATATCCTCCTTTGATTTCAGCTATACATGTTGTGTTGTCTTAGTATAATATTGTTGGAAGAGGTTTACTCGAAAACAAGCCACATGTCTTATGAATGTGTTGTGTCATTGATCTTAGCCCTACACATTCTCGACTTGTCTCGTGAATTGCGAGGATTTCAGCATGATTCGAAGAAGTGGCCATGATGGTATGTTTCACTGATCGCCATGATATAGCAGTTCCTCCACATGTAAATAGATAACCTGTCTGAGATCTAGCTTTGTGTGGATCAGATAGATAACCAAAATCTGCATAACCAACTAGATCATAATTTGATTTGTTAGAATAAAATAAACCCATATCAATCGTCCCTCGAAGATATCGGAGTACATGCTTAACTCCATTCTATTGTCTTTTTGTAGGACATGAACTATATCTAGCTAATAAATTTACTAAAAATGCAATATCTGGTCTTGTGTTATTAGCCAGATACATAAATGCACCAATTGCACTAAGATATGGTACTTCAGGACCAAGTAATTCTTCATTGTCATCTCGAGGTCGAAATATATCTTTATTTACATCTAGTGAACGAACTTCCATTGGAATGTTCAATGAATGTGTTTTATCCATATAAAATCTTTTTACGATTTTCTCTTTATAAGTTGGATAATGAACAAATATCTCATCTGTTAAATGTTCAATTTGCAAACCAAGGCAAAATTTTGTTTTTCCAAGATCTTTCATCTCGAATTCTTTCTTAAGGTATTCTATCGCCTTGGATAAATCTTCAGGAGTTCCAATTATATTTAAGTCATCAACATATACAATTATAATAGCAAATCCTGACTGAGATTTCTTTATAAAACCACACAGACATATTAGATTATTTTGATATCCTTCTTTCAACAAATATTCACTCAGACGATTATACCACATTCGTGCTGATTGTTTTTAATCCATATAATGACCTCTGTAACTTTATTGAATACAATTCCCGAGAGCTTGATTCATATGTTTCTAGTATTTTTAATCCTTCCGAGATTTTCATATAAATGTCATTATCTAGAGATCCATATAAATACATTGTGACTACATCCATTAGATGCATATTAAGTTTTTCATATACAGTTAGGCCAATCAAATATCTTAGCGTTATTGCATCCACCACAGGAGAATATGTCTCCACATAATCAATACCAGGCCTTTGCGAGAATCCTTGTGCAACAAGTCTCACTTTATATCTTGTGACTTCATTCTTTTCATTTCTTTTTCTTACAAATACCTATTTGTATCTCACAGATTTGACACCTTCTGGTGTCCGGACTACTGGTCCAAAACTCTCACGTTTTGAAAGTGAGTTCAACTTTGCTTGGATTGCTTCTTTCCACTTTGGTCAATCCTTTCTACGTTGACATTCTTCGATAGATTTTGGATCAAAATCGTCACTTTCATGAATAATATTTTGAGCAACATTATAAGCAAAAATGTTGTCAATAATGATATCATTTCGGTTTCATCTCTTTCCTATTGTAATATAGTTTATAGAAATTTTATTATTATCCTCAAGCGTTTGATTTTCATCAATACTCTTTTGAGTAGTTTTATTCTGGATTTCTTCTGGAACATCCATACCTTTAATTGAATCATTTTGATTCTCAACTACTTTTCTTTTTCTAGGATTTTTATCTTTGGAATCCATTGGTCTACCACGCTTCTTGCGTGCTCCAGACTCATTATTGACAACTTGTTCCTTTGGGATATTAATTTTTATGGAACATTTGCAGCTGATATATATGATTTAGTCACTCTTTTAGCATCTGTGAATGCATCTGGTAATTGATTTGCTATATTTTACAAATGAATTATCTTTTGAACTTCAAGTTCACATTGATCTCTACGAGGATCTAAATGAGATAATAATGATGCATTCCGTGTTATTTCTTTTTCCAACTTCTTAATTCCTCCCCCTATTGTTGGAAATTTGTCTCATTAAAATGACAATCAGCAAATTGTGCAGTAAATACATCACCCGTCAGGGGTTCAAGATATTTAATAATTGATGGGGAATCATATCCAACATATATTCCTAACCTCCTTTGAGGACCCATCTTAATACATTGTGGTGGAGCAATTGGAACATATACTGCACATCCAAAAATTAGCTAATTGCATAGGGGAATATCTATTATAGGCTACTGACCTAATATGCAATAATGATGCAGCGTGCAAAATAACATGACCCAAGATCGATGTAGGAAATTTAGCTCTCATAAGCAATGGTCTTGCAATTAGTTGCAGACGTTTTATAAATGATTCTGCTAGACCATTTTGTGTATGAACATGAGCTACAGGATGTTCAATACTTATCCCAATTGACATACAATAATTATTAAAAGTTTGGGATGTAAATTCATCAGCATTATCAAGTCGATTAGTCTTAATTGTATAATCAAGAAATTGTGCTCTTAACTTAATTATTTGAGCAAGTAATCTTGCAAATGCAAGATTTCGACTTGATAATAAGCATACATGTGACCATCTGCTGGATGCATCAATTAAAACCATAAAATATCTAAATGGACCACTTGGTGGGTTAATAGGTCCACAAATATCACCTTGAATTTGCTCTAAAAATGCAGATGATTCAATCCCCACTTTAGTTGGTGATGGTCTAATAATTAATTTCCCTTGAGAGCAAGCATCACATGACAACTCATTGGATTGAAGAATCTTCTGGTTCTTTAAAGAATGTCCATGTGAATTCTCAATAATTTTTCTCATCATTATCGATCTTGGATGGCCAAGTCGATCATGCCAAACACTGAATATTTATGGATTCATGAACTTCTGGTTTATTGTTGCATAACTTTCGATTACTCATATATGAGTATAATATATAATCCAGAAGAAAAAGCATATAATGTTTCTGAAATATGTTTTTCATGTGAAACAATAGATGTTATATAGAAATACTCTATATTATTTTTACATTCAGTTTCAACATGATAACCATTGTTACGTATATCTTTGAAACTCAATAAATTTCTTTTTGATTTGCTAGAGAACAAAGCATTATTAATTGAAAATTTTGTTCCTTTAGGCAAGATAAAACTTGCTTTTCCAAAACTTTCAATCAAGTCTGCAGAACCTGATATAGTATTGACTTTTGCTTCCAGCATTGTCAATTTAGAAAAATACTTTCTGTTTATAAGTATTGTGTGCGTAGTTGCGCAGTCTACGAGACATATATCTTCATTGTTCATTTTTTAGTCATTCAACATATGAAAACTGCTCATATTTCTTCATTAAACAAAAATAATTATAATAAGAGAAACATAACTCATAATATAAAAATTCAAAGTGAAAGAATAGAAAAATAGAAAAAAATATTAGTTATATATTCTCAAAATGAAAAGAAGCATTTGTTATTCCATCAATTATGATGATCTTCTCTTCAGGAGATACAAATGTGTCTGTCACATCCCAATTTTATACTGGATGGGTTGATTATATCATTATCTTGATAAATAAGATTTACTTCTACATTTTTCCTTATTCCTTCATGGAAGTTTAATGGAGATCAACTGAGTGTTGGACGTACAACAGGTACGTGACTAATACTTAGTCATTTCACTTTGGAAGCATTCATGTCCATCATCTCTTGAACTCTTATTTTGTGGAGTTTTTTCTTTATAATTATCATTTCATGTGGTTCTCTTGACATTTCAATGATTATAATGACCACCACAATTGTTAAAATTCATAGCATTCACTTCAGGGAATAGCGTTGCTCCAGTTTGTCAAGATTTATGAGTTCATAATATTTTTAAACCATCTCTTTCGATATTGCTAGTGCAAGAGCATATTCGAGACATAATCAATAATATTTTCCATTATTGTAAAGAGATGTGAATTCTAATTTTGTAAGGTTTGTTATAATAATAATAATAATAATAATAATAATAATTTGACAAATTAAACAAGAAATATATTAGAGAGAAAGTGGGATAGAAGAAAGCCTATTGGAAAGAAATTCACCAATTGTATATCTTCATTCATCCACCGAAAGCCACTATTTATAGGCAATTTGGAGAGCATGATGTGGTCAATTTGGAGACCAATCTATGGCCTTTGTTGGACACATGGGAGATACTTTGGCTAGGGATAATTTGCCACATGGCATGGGAGTCAAAGGGGCATGTGGAAATGGGCATTTACATGATAATGTTTACAATACTCTCCCTTAAATGTCAATTTATATAAAATATGTCTCGTTAAAACCTTACTAGGGAAAAATCCAATGGGATAAAAATCCTAGTAAGGAAAAATAGTACATATTTTATATAATACATTTACTCCCCCTCATGAAGACATCACTTGAGATCTCTCAGTCGTCGCATCCCAATACTGTGAAATAATTTCTCAAATGTTGTAGTTGATAATACCTTTGTAAATATGTCTGCCAAGTTATCTTTCGAACAAATCTATTGTACTTTGATGTTACCATTTTCTTCAAGGTCATGAGTGTAGAAAAGCTTTTGAGAGATATGCTTCGTTCTATCTTCTTTAATCTATCCTCATTTGATTTGAGCTATACATGTTGTGTTGTCTTCGTATAATATTGTTTGAAGAGGTTTACTTGAAGACAAGCCACATGTCTCAAGAATGTGTTGTGTCATCGATCTTAGCCATACACATTCTCGACTTGTCTCGTGAATTGTAAATATTTCAGCATGATTCGAAGAAGTGGTCGTGATGGTCTGTTTCACTGATCGCCATGATATAACAGTTCCTCCACATGTAAATAGATAACCTGCCTGAGATCTAGTTTTGTGTGGATCAGATAGATAACCAGAATCTGCATAACCAACTAGATCATAATTTGATTTGTTAGAATAAAATAAACCCATATCAATTATCCCTTGAAGATATCGGAGTACATGTTTAACTCTGTTCCAATGTCTTTTTGTAGGACATGAACTATATCTAGCTAATAAATTTACTGAAAATGCAATGGTTAGTCTTGTGTTATTAGCCAGATACATAATTGCACCAATTGCACTAAGATACCATTCATTGTCATCTCGAGGTCGAAATATATCTTTCTTTACATCCAGTGAACGAACTTATATTAATGGAATGTTCAATGGATGTGTTTTATCCATATAGAATCTTTTTAAGATTTTCTCTGTATAAATTGATTGATGAACAAGTATCTCATCTGCTAAATGTTCAATTTGCAAACCAAGACAAAAATTTGTTTTTCCAAGATCATTCATTTCGAAATCTTTCTTAAGATATTCTATCGCCTTGGATAACTCTTCAGGAGTTCCAATTATATTTAAGTTATCAACATATACAGTTATAATAGCAAATCTTGACTGATATTTCTTTATAAAAATACACGGACATATTGGATTATTTTGATATTCTTCTTTCAACAAATGTTCACTCAGGCGATTATACCACATTCGCCCTGATTGTATTAATCCATATAATGATCTCTATAACTTTATTGAATATAATTCCCGAGAACTTGATTCATATGTTTCTAGTATTTTAAATCTTTCCGGGATTTTCATATAAATGTCATTATTTAGAAATCCATATAAATACGTCGTGACTACATCCATTAGATGCATATCAAGTTTTTCATATATACAGTCAGACCAATCAAATATCTTAGCAGTATTGCATCCACCACAGGAGAATATGTCTCCTCATAATCAATACCAGACCTTTGCGAAAATCATTGTGCAACAAGTCTCGCTTTATATCTTGTGACTTCATTCTTTTCATTTCTTTTTCTTACAAATACCCATTTGTATCCCACAGGTTTGACACCTTTTGATGTCCGGACTATTGGTCCAAAAACTCCACATTTTGAAAGTGAGTTCAACTCTGCTTGGATTGCTTTTTTCCACTTTGGTCAATCCTTTCTACGTTGACATTATTCGATAGATTTTGGATCAAAATCGTCACCTTCATGAATAATATCGTGAGCAACATTATAAGCAAAAATGTTGTCAATAATAATATCATTTCAGTTCCATCTTTTTCCTCTTGTAATATACTTTATAGAAATTTCATTATTATCCTCAAGCGTTTGATTTTCATCAATACTCTTTTGAGTAGTTGTATTCTGAATTTCTTCTAGAACATCCATACCTTTTATTGAATCATTTTGATTCTCAACTACTTTTCTTTTTCGAGGATTTTTATCTTTGGAACCCATAGGTCTACCACGTTTCTGCGCGTGCTCCAGACTCATTATTGACAACTTGTTCATTTGGGATATCAATTTTTTATGGAGCATTTGTCGCTGATATATATGATTCAGTCACTCTTTTAGTATCTGTGAATGCATCTGGTAATTGATTTTCTATATTTTGCAAATGAATTATCTTTTGATCTTCAAGTTCACATTGATCTCTCTAAGAGAATCTAAATAAGATAATAACAATGCATTCCATGTAATTTCTTTTTACATCTGCTTAATTCTTCCCCATAATGGTGGAAAATTGTCTCACTAAAATGACAATCAGCAAATCGTGCAGTAAACACATCACCCGTCAGGGGTTCAAGATATTTACTAATTGATGGAGAATCATATCCAACATATATTCCTAACCTCCTTTGAGGACCCATCTTAGTACGTTGTGGTGGAGCAATTGGAATGTATACTGCACATCCAAAAATTCTCAGATGGGATATATTTGGTTGTTGGCCATACACTAATTGCATCAATACTCTTTTGAGTAGTTGTATTCTGAATTTCTTCTAGAACATCCATACCTTTTATTGAATCATTTTGATTCTCAACTACTTTTCTTTTTCGAGGATTCTTATCTTTCGAACCCATAGGTCTACCACGTTTCTGCGCGTGCTCCAGACTCATTATTGACAACTTGTTCATTTGGGATATCAATTTTTTATGGAGCATTTGTCGCTGATATATATGATTCAATCACTCTTTTAGCATCTGTGAATGCATCTGGTAATTGATTTTCTATATTTTGCAAATGAATTATCTTTTGAACTTCAAGTTCACATTGATCTCTCTAAGAGAATCTAAATAAGATAATAACAATGCATTCCATGTAATTTCTTTTTACAACTTCTTAATCTTCCCCATAATGGTGGAAAATTTGTCTCACTAAAATGACAATCAGCAAATCGTGCAGTAAACACATCACCCGTCAGGGGTTCAAGATATTTAATAATTGATGGAGAATCATATCCAACATATATTCCTAACCTCCTTTGAGGACCCATCTTAGTACGTTGTGGTGGAGCAATTGGAACGTATACTGCACATCCAAAAATTCTCAGATGGGATATATTTGGTTGTTGGCCATACACTAATTGCATAGAAGAATATTTTATTATAGGCTACCGGCCTAATACGTAATAATGATGTAACGTGCAAAATAGCATGACCCCAGACCGATGTAGGAAGTTTAGCTCTCATAAGCAATGGTTTTGTAATTAGTTGCAAACGTTTTATAAATGATTCTGCTAGACCATTTTGTGTATGAACATGAGTTATAGGATGTTCAACACTTATCCAATTGACATACAATAATTATTAAAAGTTTGGGATGCAAATTCACCAACATTATCAAGTCGAATGGTTGTAATTGCATAATCAGGAAATTGTGCTCTTAACTTAATTATTTGAGTAAGTAACCTTTCAAATACAAGATTTCGACTTGATAATAAGCATACATGTGACCATCTGTTGGATGCGTCAATTAATACCATAAAATATCTAAATGGACCACTTGGTGGATTAATAGGTCCACAAATATCACCTTGAATTCACTCTAAAAATGCAAGCGATTCAATCCCCACTTTAGCTGGTGATGGTTTAATAATTAATTTTCTTTGAGAGCAAACATCACATGACAACTCATTGGTTTGAAGAATCTTCTGGTTTTTTAAAAGATGCCCATGTGAATTCTCAATAATTTTCCTCATCATTATCGATCCTAGATGACCCAGTCGATCATGCCAAACACTGAATAACTCTGGATTTATGAACTTTTGGTTTATTATTGCATATATTTCGATTACTCGAATATGAGTATGATATAATCCAGAAGAAAAAACAGGCAATGTTTCTAATATACGTTTTTCATGTGAAACAATAGATGTGATATAGAGACACTCTATATTATTTTTACGATTAGTTTCAACATGATAATCATTGTTACGCATATCTTTAAAACTCAATAAATTTTTCTTTGATTTGCTAGAGAACAAAGCATTATTAATTGAAAATTTTGTTCCTCTAGGCAAGATCAAATTTGTTTTTCCAAAACCTTCAATCAAGTCTGCATAACCTGATATAGTATTGACTTTTGCTTCCAACATTGTCAATTTAGAAAAATACTTTCTGTTTATAATCATTGTGTGCGTAGTTGCGCAGTCTGCCAGACATAAATCTTCATTGTTCATTTTTGAGTCATTGAACATATCTAAATGATAGCATGCAAATATGCTATCTTATTTCTATATTTTAGCTAGTTTTTATATTTAAAACATAAGCTTTCATGGCATTTTATGTTTAATTTCAGGAAACTAAGCTTGAAAAGCAAGAATTGAGTGTTTTTAGGCTATTTTGGTGCAATTTGGAACATGTGCATGCTTAATTGAAGACCCAAGAAAACTCTAGATGTATATTGAGTATAAAAAGTATACTGAGAGATTCTACATCGAATCACGATTCCAACGCATCAAACCAGAGGTCATTTGGACACCCGAGCAAAAAGATATGACAAAAATAGTCGCGATGAAATTTGGTTGGCGGCGAGCACGTGGTTGCAACGCCATGACCAGCGTTGCAACGCCGTACCGAAAAGCCCTATAAATACAACATGTTGTTTTCATTGCAAGGGGAGCCGAATTTGGTAATTTTTAGCCCTAGTTTCGAAATACACACTCTAAGGGGAGAAAAAAGAGCATTCTTTGGGAGCCAAAGCATTTGTGGAGGCTCGAGATCGTGACGGGAGCTCGGGAACGAGAGACCGACTTCGACACATAAGTTTATTTCTCTTTCTTTTAGTTTGTAATTGAGTTTAAAGACTTTTCCTATGACTTTAGCTTGTTTTTATGGTGATTTTGAGTAGCTAAACGTTGTAGTTGGAATTTGATTAGCATGTTTTAGATTTATTTGATTATGTATTGAACTTTGTTATGCTATTTATTTTTGGCAATTCGTTCTTAATTTCATAAATCTTGTTGGTTTAAGTGGACTCGAGAGAAAGAAACTTAGATTAGAGCAAAGTTGTCAAAATCCTTAGAAATCTGGCATGAGAATGACCTAGAGTTCTTTGGAAAACACATAAAGAAGTTGCTTAATGCCGTGTATACTTTTAAAATTCATAAGGAAACTTTAGAATTTATCGTGTGTGTGAGGCTACGGATCGAGAGATTCTCTTGAATATTTTCACTTCTTGTTTATAAATTCATAATATTAGTTCATTGCATGTGTTAAATAAGGAATTATCTTGTGAAATCATCTTCCTTCAATTCTATCATATTCGTGTCCCCAATTGTACATTTATTTTCTATCTTTCTTTTCACTATTCATCAAAATTTTGTTGGTTTAGCTAAAATTAAGAAAAAGTATCTTGGTAATTAATTAATCTAGAAAGCCCATTCATGAGGATGATACTCTGTACTCAAATCACTATACTAAAACTTGACCCGTACACTTGCGGTATTGCAATATTATAATACGCAACAAGTTTTTGGTCCCGTTGTCGGGGAATGACGATTATTTAGATTAATTAATATTAGGAGAAAATTTGAAATTTTAGACTAAAGCTTGTTTGTTTGTCTTTCCTTAATTGTTTTGTGTGATTGTTTATTTCTTTATTTGTGTTATTTTAGTTTTGTGTGTTTTTGAGTCCTTGTTTCCTGTTTTCGTTGTGGTAATATTGTGTGAAGTCTGGTTGTGAAATTATTGATTTTTCAAGTATGACTTTGCATAATTTTGAGTTTCCACTATTCTATTGTCTCTCTCAGGACCCTAGTTTTGTGCATCATGATTTTTCTGATTACCATGTGTCTAATTTTAACATTTTGTACCTGACATATATGGAAATTCACATGAGGGTAGTTATTTAGGCACTTGGAACCATAGTTTTTCGTACCTTAACCAACCACCAGAAAAATCTTCTCTTATGGACCAATTGGCAGAATATACCTTAGAGTTGAAATTGAAAAATTTGGTTCATAGTGAATTAGAAAGGTTGGATAGGTTAGAAACTGAGGTGGTAGGACTTTGGAAAATAGTACAGGATAGAGCTCAATATCTTAACCAGCTAGTAGTTTCCCTTAATGCCTTACAGGAACAATTTCTTATCCTTACCACTCAGGAGATGCCACCTAGGAGGATTTGTTTAGATGTTAGTGAGGATAGTTTGGGGGAGACTGAGGCACACCATGATCAGGTTAGTGAGGAGGACACTGGTGATACACTTAGTTCCACAGGAGGGATCCAGGTGATAGAGTTAGAGGCTGAGAAGTCTTCTTTTATTTTATCCCTAGAAATTTCCTTTATTTTTGATAACCATTTGTCTTACACACACGAGTCTTGCTTTGATTTCAGTTCTTTTCTTTTGATAAATAAAAATCCCAAAAATAATTTTCTGACCGGGGCTGAAAAAAAGCAGGATAGCCTTTTAGACTTAGAAGGCTACATCGATTCGAGCAAGAAGGGCCCGAAGAAATATGAGTAATTTAATGTGCCCTGATAAGTCACCGTCTAGCTAAAAACGTTAAAGAAAGTGCTTCTTGGGAGGCAACCCAAGTTTTATATTTTATGTGTTAATTTTATGTTTTATTTTCTAGTTGTTGGTGTTTTTTTTTTTTATCTAACTTCTTTCTTTTTGTTTCTCCAGGTGTATGCCCAAAGGTAGAGCTGCAGACTTGCACCCTTTTGATCCTGAGATCGAGAGGACCTGTAGGAGACTCCTAAGAGAAGGAAGAGCAGAACATCAAGAAATGGTTGATCAGGAGCTCATCAATAACCCTAAACCTATAAGGGAGTATTTCCAACCTGTGTTTAATTCTCGAAATTTGTTGGAATAGTCCATGCCCCATCAATGCTAATAATTTTGAACTGAAAACAGGGATGATACAAATGGTTAGGGAAGGTGCTTTCAGAGGCCTAGCCACAGAAGATCCTAACTCTCATCTTCAAAATTTTTTGGAAATTTGTGGTACATTTAAAATGAATTGTATCTCTGCTGATAGTATTCGCTTACGTCTCTTTCCTTTTTCTTTGCAGGGTAGAGCCAAAGAATGGCTAGAGTCCCTTCCCTCGGGAGTATCACTTCTGGGGAGGAGTTAACACAAGCCTTCATGACCAAATTCTTTCCACACATAAAAAGCTGCAAAGTTGAGGACCGAGATAGGAACATTCAGCAAGAAGAGGGAGAACAGATTATTTGAAGCACAGGAAAGGTACAAGGACATGCTCGGGAGGTGCCCACAATGGCTGGCTACCTGGCGGGCTCCAGTGCAATTTGTTTTATAATGGGTGGAAGGTAAGACCGGACCATTCTGATGCTACTCTTTGGAGGGGACTTTCATGGCGAAAGATCGTGCCAGAAGCACGTGCCTTCCTAGAAGAAGTGTCAACTGCCAGCTACCAGTGGCCTACAGAAAATGACAGATCTAAGCCAGTAGTTGAATTATATCAACCGGACGAGGTAACCTCTCTTAGATCTCATATGGCATCTCTCACTCATGCCTTGAATAATTTTGCAGGATCACCACAGACAGGGATGTCCTCTCAATGCTCCCAGCCCAATGGAGAATCCACTATGGAGTAATTGTACTACCTGAACAATAGAAGCAACCACTATGGAGGAAATCAGACTCAGAATAACCTACCAACACATTACAATCCAGGTTTGAGGTATCATGAGAATTTCTCTTATGCTAACAACAAGAATGTGTTGAATCCTCCTACAGGGCATGCTTCTACATCGAGAGAAAAACCATCTCGAAAGACACATTCTGATCCTTCATAAATGAGTCCGTAAGTCGGTCCAACAAGTTGGAGAATGCGATCACCAGATTTATCTTGTATAGTGACCATCATGGAGTTGCAATAAAGAATATAGAGACCAGAGAGGCCAAATGAACACATCACTCCAGGCACTGCAAGCAAGGAAAGAAACACCTTGAGGGAGTACAGTCTAGCTAAAGACGTTAAACAAAGCGCTTCTTGGGAGGCAACCCAAGTTTTACTTACTTTTGTTTTCCTGTCTTTAGCTTTGCTTTAGTTGTTTTTGTTGTTTTTCAATTCTTAGTTAGTTGTTGTTTTACTTAGTAGGTTGTGGAGATGCCCTTCTTCGTTGAAATCCATGCTCCCATTCGGAGGAACTCCAATACACATGCTTTGGCTATCCAAGGAACTCGAAAAGATCTCCATCACCCGGGACAAGATGTCGTTCACTTCTACCCTTATACTTATCTCATGCTTATTTCTACAAACATTGGGGACAATGTTTAGTTTAAGTTTGGGGGTGGGATTGTGTTTATTTGTTGTGACCGTATCCGAGTATGTGCTGAATTGTTGGTTGATCTTTTATATAAGTATGAGTATGATAGCCTAGGATGAGATATAATTGAAAATCTTTGTGATTCTGCTGAAACCTGAAAGCATGACATGAATTTGAGTTAATTTAAAAAAAATTTCTTGAGTGTTTCATGCATTATATGCACATAGCCTTTGTTCCTGTAGTTTTGAAATGCCTAGAACAAAGTTATTAAGTTTAGAAGTTTGATGTCACCTCGATAGGTCTGAGAACTTATTTGTGAGTTAAACTGCAGGATAGGGTGAACGAAAATATGAAGTGCATAATCTGTATAATATGTGCATTATGTGAAAGGGTTGTCATCTGTTTTTGTTGTTTTAGAAAAAAATTTGTGAGGACAAAAAGAGCTACCTTCACTGTGATCAGTTAGGCCACTCATTGAGCGAGTGCTCTGGGTACGGGTCCCTGCAGTGGATGTATGAAAGCTAGTGTCCTTGCACAAAAAAAAAAATAGAAAAAGTGGCATCAAAAGAGTGATGAAGTGCTGAGTAAAGTTGTTTATTTCTTTAGTGTGGAGAGGCTCAAAGATTAGTAATTAAGACTAGTGTAGGGGGAAGTTGAATGGAGAACCTAATAAAGTTGATCCGGGCTTAGTAAAAATGAAGGGAACATAGGCTAATCACACACACACGTAGGAACACTTAGGAAAAGTTTTAAATTACTTGTCGAAGCGTTATGTTTAAGTGTTTCCTGTGATTGCAAAATTTTCTCTTAAATCTTTGAGGCTTGAATCAAATGTATGTTTAAGAACAACCTAATGTTTAACTCTGTTTTTGCTCGGGACTAGCAAAAGTTTAAGTTTGGGGGTGTTTGATAGCACACAAAATGTGTTATCCTTAGGCTTAATTATTGCTAGTTTTATGATGATTTCAGGGCTTTTACGTATTTAATTCATTCAATTTCAGGTGACGAGCTAAAACGGAGCTCTTGGAGACAATTTGGATCACTCGGGATCAAAACGAGGCTATTTGGAGCTAAAAAGAATACTAATTGGAAGAGAAAGAACCAATCCAAGCATAATGACTCGAGGCAATGGCGTTGCAACGCTGTTTATAGCGTTGCAACGCCGAATGTGCAGCCAAGACGCGTTGAAGACCCCAGGCGATAGCGTTGCAACGCTTCCTAGCAGCGTCGCAACGCTATCTCGATAAGAAGGCATGCACGAGGAACCGCATAGCGGGCATTGCAACGCTGCCTCGCAGCGTTCGCAACGCCATTTCGACAAGGAGCGCGTGCGTTAGGGTAGTGGCGTTGCAACGCTACCCTCAGCGTTGCAACGCCATCGATTATTTCCTTAAATTGCCGGCCGCCTAGGTGCGGCGTTACAACAGTATTTGCACGATTCCTTCTATAAATATATCCTTATGATTTCATTGCAAGGGGAGCACAATTTGGTAGAGTTTTGCCCTAAATTCGAAATACACCTTGTAAGAAGAAAGAAAAGAGTGATTTTGGGAGCCAAAGCATTCGTGGAGGTTCGAGATCGAAGACGGGAGCTCGGGGACGAAGGACCGGCATCGACACCTAAGTTTATTTCTCTTTCTTTCAATTTGTAATAGCGTTCTAAGACGTTTTCTACTTGTTTAGTTTGATTTTCATGTGATTTAGAGTAGCTAAACGATGTAGTAGGATTTGATTTGCTTGTTATGACTTTATTACAATGTATTGAAGCATGTTTTGTTCTTATTTTTGACAATTAGTTCTTGACTTCTTAATTTGTTGATTTAAGTGGACTCGAGAGATAAAGCTTGAATTAGAGCAAAATTGTCAAAACCCTTAGAATTCTGGCATGAGAATGACTTAGAAATCTTAGGGAAACACATAAAAAAGTTGCTTAATGCCATGCATGTTGTAGGTTCATATGGAGACTATGAAGTTTATTGCATGTGTGAGGCTCACTAAGAATCGAGAGATTTTCTTGAGTATTTTACTTCTTGTTTATAGTTTCATCTCATTGGTTCAATGCATGTGTTAGTTAGGCCTTTAACTTGTAAAATCACTTCCCGTAAATCTATCAATTCGTGTCTCCACATGTTTGTTTGTTTGTTTGTATTTACTTCAACTAACTATCCATGTTATGTTTCTTTAGCTAAAATTGAGAATTAGTACCTTAGTAATTAATTTATCTAGAAACCCATTCCCGAGGACGATACTTGGACTCATAAATCACTATACTAAAACTTGACCCATACACTGCGGTATTGCATAATATTAATTTTACGCAATAAGTTTTTGAAAGATATTCATTATGTTCATAATATGATCTGTATAATATGTTCATTATATGAAAGAGTTGTCGTCTATTTTTGTTGTTATGCTTGTTAAAGAAAAAAAAGATCGTGAGGACAAAAAGAGCTACCTTCACTGTGATCAGTTAGGCCACTCATTGAGCGAGTGCTCTGGGTAAGGGTCCCTGCAGTGGATGTGTGAAAACTAGTGTCCTTTCACAAAAAAATAAAAAATAAAAAAGTGACATCAAAATAGTGATTAAGTGCCGAGTAAAGTTGTTTATTTCTTGAATGTGGAGAGACTCAAGGATTAGAAACTATGACCAGTGTAGGGGGAAGTTGAATGGAGAACCTAATAAAGTTGTTCTGGGCTTAGTAGAGATTAAAGGAACGGAGGCTAATCACACACACATGTAGGAACACTTAGGAAAAGTTTTAAATTGCTTGTTGAAGTATCATATTCGAATGTTTCTCGTGATTGTTAAAATTTCCTTCAAAATCTTTGAGGCTTGAGTCTGATATATGCATAAGAAAGATCTTATAGTTTAATTTCATTTTGCTCGGGACTAGCAAAAGCTTAAGTGTGGGGGTATTTGATAGCATGCAAATATGCTATCTTATTTCTATATTTTAGCTAGTTTTTATATTTAAAACATAAGATTTCATGGCATTTTATGTTTAATTTCAGGAAACTAAGCTTGAAAAGCAAGAATTGAGTGTTTTTAGGCTATTTTGGTGCAATTTGGAACATGTGCATGCTTAATTGAAGACCCAAGAAAACTCTAGATGTATATTGAGTATAAAAAGTATACTGAGAGATTCTACATCGAATCACGATTCCAACGCATCAAACCAGAGGTCATTTGGACACCCGAGCGAAAAGATATGACAAAAATAGTCGCGCATGGTGGTGGTGGCGTGCGTGACACATGACATTGCAACGCCATGACCAGCGTTGCAACGTCGTACCGAAAAGCCTTATAAATACAACATGTTGTTTTCATTGCAAGGGGAGCCGAATTTGGTAGTTTTTAGCCCTAGTTTCGAAATACACACTTAAGGGGAGAAAAAAGAGCATTCTTTGGGAGCCAAAGCGTTTGTGGAGGCTCGAGATCGTGACGGGAGCTCGGGAACGAGAGACCGACTTCGACACATAAGTTTATTTCTCTTTCTTTTAGTTTGTAATTGAGTTTAAAGACTTTTCCTATGACTTTAGCTTATTTTTATGGTGATTTTGAGTACCTAAACGTTGTAGTTGGAATTTGATTAGCATGTTTTAGATTTATTTGATTATGTATTGAACTTTGTTATGCTATTTATTTTTGGCAATTCGTTCTTAATTTCATAAATCTTGTTGGTTTAAGTGGACTCGAGAGAAAGAACTTAGATTAGAGTAAAGTTGTCAAAATCCTTAGAAATCTGGCATGAGAATGACCTAGAGTTCTTTGGAAAACACATAAAGAAGTTGCTTAATGTCGTGTATGCTTTTAAAATTCATAAGGAAACTTTAGAATTTATCGTATGTGTGAGGCTCACTACGGATCGAGAGATTCTCTTGAATATTTTCACTTCTTGTTTATAAATTCATAATATTAGTTCATTGCATGTGTTAAATAAGGAATTATCTTGTGAAATCATCTTCCTTCAATTCTATCATATTTGTGTCTCGAATTATACATTTATTTTCTATCTTTCTTTCCACTATTCATCAAAGTTTTGTTGGTTTAGCTAAAATTAAGAAAAAGTATCTTGGTAATTAATTAATCTAGAAAGCCCATTCATGAGGACGATACTCTGTACTCAAATCACTATACTAAAACTTGATCCGTACACTTGCGGTATTCCAATATTATAATACGCAACACTAAACAACCTATATTTCTTCATTAAACAAAAAAAATTACAATAAGAAATACATAATACAAAAAGTTTAAAGCTAAAAGGAACATAAAACTGAACATTAGTATTAAACATTCTCAAAATCAAAAGAAGCACTTGCTATTCCATCAATTGTTTCAATCTTCTCTTCAGGAGATGCAAAGAAGACTTCCACATCCAAATTTGTCATATTGGATGGGTCGAATATACCATTGTCTTGATAAGCAAGATTTGCTTCTACATTTTTTCCTTTTTCCTTCAGGGAAGCTTGATTGAGATCAACTAAGTGTTTGGATGTATGACAAACACGTGACTAGTGTCCAGTCATTCCACATCGAAAGCATTTATTTTCATCACCTCCTGAATTCTTATTTTGTGGAGTTTTTCCTCTATGATCATCATTTCGTGTAGGTTTCTTGAAATTTGGATAATTATAATGTCCACCACGAAAATAATTATTTCTTCCCCTACCGCGGTCACGACCACGACCTCGACCTCGATTGTTAAAATTCACAACATTCACTTCAGGGAATGGTGTTGCTCCAGTTGGTCGAGATTCATGATTTTTCATTAATAATTCGTTGTTTTGTTCAGCCACGAGAAGACATGAAATGAGTTATGAATACTTTGTAAAGTCTTTCTCTCGATATTGCTGTTGTAGGAGCATATTCGAGACATGAAAGGTAGAAAATGTCTTCTCTAACATATCCACATCAGTAATGTTTTCTCCACATAATTTCAATTTCGAACTAATTTTGAATAATGCAGAGTTATATTCACTTACTGATTTAAAATCTTACAACCTTAGGTGCAATAACAGTTTTTTTGATGATCATACTTTTCTTTCAAGTTCTTCCACAGGACATAGGGATCTTTTATTGTCGAATATTCCATTTTCAATCTCTCGTGGAGATGATGACGATTAAAGATCATGACCTTAGCCTTTTCTTGACTGGATGTCGTATTTCATTCTTTGATGGTCTCTCCAAGGTTCATAGCATCCAAATGTATCTCAACATCAAGCACCCATGACAAATAATTATTACCATTAATGTCAAGGGTTGTGAATTCTAATTTTGCAAGATTTGTCATAGTAATGCTATCAAGCATTATATTTATATTAGAAAATTAATATAAATTAAACATTCAAAATAACATTAAAAAAATGGCTTACCGAACAACCTACCTTCAGTGAAAAAATCGACAGAGTTTCGTGCTGATAACGTGTTGTAAAAATAAGATGGAAACCATGTATAATTTTAATATGGATATATATGTAATATAGATGAGAGATAGTGTAAATTTATGACAAATTAAATAACAAGTGAAATTAGAGAAAGTGGGAGAAAATGGAGAAGATTGGAGAGACTTCACCCAATTGTACTTTTTATTAATCCACAAAAAACTACTATTTATAGGTAATTTGGAGAGCATGATGTGGTCCATTTAGACACCAATCTATGGTATTTATTAGACACATAGGAGACACTTTAACTAGGAATAATTTGTTGCATAGTATAGGAGTTAAAGGGGCATGTGGAAATGGACGTTTACGTCATAATGTTACAATATATTCCATACTTTTTTAGTTTTTCAGTGTCTTTCGACTCTTCCACAAATTTTCCGTAAAAAGTCTTAGGGGTCGTTTGGTTTAAGGTTTTATTGGATGGGAATGGGTAATAGATGCCTGGGAATAAGATGCCTGGGAATAATAAATGTCTGGGAATAAGATGACTGTGTTTGGTTATACATGAGAATGTTATCAGATTTTTATGTAAAAAATGATATTTTATATTTATTTAACGAAATTAATATATAAACTTATGTAATATATATTTACGATCTAATAAATAATGTGCAAATTTATTTTATGATATTTATCTTATAAATTTTATATATTATTATCTATTATTAATAAAATAATAAAAATGCATTTAAAAAATAATAATTAGTGTTTTAATATTTTTATAATGAATTTTATAATGAATATTTATGCTTGTTTGATGAAATTAATCTTAAAAATATTATTTTATTAATTAATCAAAATTAATGTCAACTAATAAAAATAAATTAATTATTTTTAATTAAATAATTAATTATGATTATTGAAAATAAATAAAAATGTATAAATATTAATAAAGAAGAGAGATATTAATAAAGAAGAGAGGGAAAGAGAGGGATGGATGGGTATAAAGAAAACCCATCATTCTTGAAGGGTATAAGAAACCCATTCACCATGGGAAAAAGTGATGCATGGGAATAAGTGATACTCATGACATGCTTGCAAACCTTGTTCCAAACAAGGAGATTTATAACCCTTACCCATTCTCATCCACAAATCCACAAAACCTTGCACCAAACGACCCCTTAGAGAACTAAATAAAGGTCCTCGTTCGCCCAATAAAAAAGGTAAATGTTCAAAAAAGATTTAAAGTGATCTTATTCAAATTCTAAATATTATTTTATTGAACAAGAAGATAAAGAATTCTTTATCTCACAATTTTAAGATGATAAATAAAATATATTCTATATCCTTTAATTTATTATTATAGAGTCTAAACAAAAATTTAAAATATATGTTAACCCTACGATGGTAAGATTTAATGAAATAATTGAAAAATATATATTATAAATTAAATATTTGCATAATCACTATCTTCAATTTTATGGATTTTTTTAGAAATATATTATATTTTAATTTTATAGTTTTTAAAAAATTTAAATCTTTATTTTTAATTTTACTACATTAAAATGGGTAACATAGAAATTGTTTTTTAGACTATTTTGTTTGAGTTCAAATTATAAATTAAATTTCATGAATATGTCTTTTGTAACACCCCCAAAAAAATTAACACAATGACTCGATGCATTACTTCCAAGTTGTACCGTTCGCGCCGGAAATCCGACAACATAACGGCGCAACCTGGACAAACCGAAAGATTTTACAAGTGCCTGAACCTAAACGAGAACACTTCAAAGACTCACGAGGGTACCCAGCCTCCACCAAACTACACAGAACAACAATAGGCTGGGCTCCAGTCCCTCGGAGTTAACAGAAAATCTCAAACAACAAAACATGCTTCGAGTATGATAGGTAAAAACAAAACATGCTTTGATTCGAGAAATAAACATCAGACAGAAATAAGTTTAAAACATGAATGGAAGCCACAAAACACAACGGAAGAAGGAAAAAAAGAAACGACAACTCCTAACTAAGTCCTACAAGTCTTCCATAGCCTCGCAGGGGTCTCGTCGCCGGTGGTCATCTCACTGGTTTGCCTTACCTGCACGAAAAAGAAATAAAGAAGGGGTGAGTATAAAAATACTCAGTAAGCAGCCCACTTCGTCCAAGAATAAAGAACATAAGAACGACCCTAGACTTAGCTAACACGACACCTAGCCCGCCAAACAACCTCAACACGCATCCTGGCCCTACTATTGCTCACTTTTCTCAGTTCTGTCCTACCCTTAGCTCCTAGACTGGGTTGGCAGCACGTGGCCACGAGACTCATCCTCGGGCCTACACTAGGGCGAAGGACTCTATCCAACCCCTCTGACTCTAAGGATCACACCCCGAGTCGCACAACTGGATGGGGGCGGACCACCACATCCCATAAGCATCAAAGCGGTATTACCGCGCACAATCGACCTCGGGCTCATTCCCGGGCCTGCACTAGGGCGAAGGACTCTATCCAACCCCTCTGACTCTAAGGATCGTACCCCCGAGTCGCACAACTGGATGGAGGGCGGACCATCACATCCCATACATCATCTCGCCAACCTCGAGTCTCAGTCTACTAAGGGTTACACAGATACTTAGGACTTGGGCCTGCACTAGGGCTAGTTGTGCTAACTACAATCCTAAGGCACAACGACACTTCCTGAGTCACTACAGACTAGGCACGGGACAACTAAGGCATGGGACAAACAGACGTACAGCTCTAGCATAATCAACAACTTCAGCACGACATGTACCTCTAACGTAAGCATCGGTTTCGGCACAAGCTTAAGTCAACTTTCCTAACAAGAACACAACTAAGCACGAAAGGCAATCCTTTTAGCACGAAAGGATAACGACTACAACACTGATTCATCATATTCGCAACAAAAGTACAGACAGAAATCAAGTATCGCAGAGTTTACCACAACCTAGCATGCTACTACAAGTCCAGTTTGTTACACGTTCTAAACATTAAACACTTTCGAAACAATAGTATGCAGCGAAGCCCCCTAAGCCCTACACTTAGGGGTGGTTTAGTCCAAACGACTACTTACAGTGAAAGTTAACGTCAACGAGCGACTTTGAGTACGCGGCGTGCTCCAAACGTACTTCAACTTCCCGGCTCCCACGGAGTGCCAAAACAAACTAAGGAACGAACTGAGGCGACCGGACGGAAGGAACGGTCGCAGCTCTGCAGGCGGCGACGGCGGCGGCGCGTGGACCGGCGGACGGCGGCGCGCGGTGGCGGCGGCGGCGGCGGGTGGCATGATCTCGAATCGCCACGACCGATCTATCGAAACGCTTCGATCTCTTGAAAACCGATTGGAAAAGGCTCGAACCATTGCGGAAGGTGTGGGTTTCACGGCTTGGGCGCGCGTGGCTCCCCGGCTGCGACGGATCGGTTTCGACGACGTCAGGCGAGGAGCGCGCGAGTCTGTGTGTGGCGGCGACCACCGAGAAAAAGAGAGAGAGACGAAGCGGAGGGTGAGAAAGAGAGAGAGAGAGAGAGAGAGAGACGCCGGAGGGGCTCGGCTTGAGAGAGGGAGGGAAAGAGAGAGAAAAAAAAAACAGAGAGGGCGAGAGGGAGAGACGGTGCGACGAGAGAGAGAGAGAAGAAGAGAGAGAGAGAGAGAGAGAGAGTGGCGGCGGCCGAAACGGCCGCCAACCGCTTTCGCTTTGACGCTGTAGAGGAGGAGGAGCGAGTCGTTCGCCCCGATTTCGCTTTGCACATTTTTTTATTTCTAAAAATAAATAACCGATCACTTCTGATCTACCCACCTTAGGAACTTTCGCCCTCGAAAGTAGCTAGCTCTCGAACAACTCTGGATAGCTTGCTCGCATCTCCTCCTCGCGTTCCCAGGTGGCTTCCTTGAGATGGTGGTTCTGCCAAAGGACCTTCACAAGACTGATTTCCCTGTTCCTCAGGACTTTGCTATCACGAGCAAGAATCTGCACAGGCTTCTCCTCATACCTCAGATACTTGTCTAACTTCAACGGCTCAAAGTCGATGGCGTGCGAGGCATCCGCACATACGCCGCAGCATCGACACATGGAACACGCCATGAATCGACGTGAGGGGCGGCGGTAGGGCCAACCGATAAGCTCATCGTCCAATGCGCTCCGAGAATCTCGAAAGGACCAACAAACCTCGGACTTAGCTTTCCTTTCTTACCGAACCTCAGGACACCCCTCATAGGTGCAACTTTCAAGAACACAAGGTCCCCAACGACAAACTCCAACTCTCGACGTCTGACATCAGCATAACTCTTCTGCCTACACTGTGCCGTTAACATCCTTGCCTCGATCTTCAGATGGGCTCGTTTGTCACTTGGACCAACTCGGGTCCCAAAGAACTTCCGCTCACCAACCTCGCCCCAACACACCGGGTCCCGCACCTTCTTCCATAAAGGGCTTCAAAGGGGTCATACCAATAATGTCACAGTAACTATTGTTGTACGCGAATTCCATCGGTGAAGGTGTGAGTCCCAACTACTGTGAAGTCCAATGCACATGCCCAAGCATATCCTCCAATCATTCACCCTTTCCGTCCGCCATCGGTGCAGTGGGTGAAACGCTGTACTAAAGTTACTCTGAGCCCCTAGGGCTCTCTGAAAACTCACCCAGAAGTTCGAGGTGAACCGAGGGTCCCTATCGGACACGATCTTCACTGGGACTCCGTGCAACCTTACTATCTCTTCCATGAACAGGTGTGCCCACTTCTCAACTGTAAGGTAGGCTTACCGTGCGAGTAAAGTGAGCGGCCTTGGTTAGTCATGCCCCACAATCACCCAGATCACTGTGAATCCTTTCACTGTTCGGGGCAATCCCGAAATAAAGTCCATGGAGATCTCTTCCCACTTCCACTGGGGTACTTCCAGCGGTTGCAACAATCCTGCTGGTTTCTGTCTCGGTGCTTTAACTTGCTGGCACACCAAGCATCTGCTGACAAACTCTGCCACATCTCTTTTCATTCCACGCCACCAGTAGAATGATTTCAAGTCCTGATACATCTTAGTGCTTCCAGGATGCACTGAAAAAGGAGAGTTATGAGCATCACCCAAAATTTCCTCCTTGAGACCGCTCTCAGTAGGAACACACAAACGTCCCCTGAACAGTAGTCCACCGTCTGCTGTCACCGAGAATTCACTTTCCTCGCCACTTCTTGCCTGACGCCAACAGTCCTCGAGACTACAGTCTCCCTGTTGCGCCTCAATAACTCGTTGCCTCAATGTCGGTCATACCGACAGCTGATTCAGTTGAGCTGTGACCTGACTCAACACAACTGTTATCCCTGCACGTTCCATCTCTGAACGCAAGGGAACTTGTCTCGTGACCAGCGCTGAGGTGTGAGCCACTTTCCTGCTAAGGGCATCAGCAACAACGTTTGCTTTGCCCGGATGGTACAGTATCTCAACCTCATAGTCTTTTACTAACTCCAGCCATCTGCGCTGTCTCATGTTCAACTCCTTCTGAGTAAAAAGATACTTGAGGCTTTTGTGGTCCGTGTACATTTGAATCTTTTCCCCATATAAGTAGTGACGCCATATCTTCAGAGCGAAGACCACGGCAGCCAACTCCAAGTCATGGGTTGGGTAATTCCGCTCGTAATCTTTCAATTGACGAGAGGCATAGGCTATCACCTTTCCATTCTGCATCAACACACAACCCAAACCCTTCTTGGAAGCATCATCAGAGACCACGAAACTACACTGAGCCATCCAGTGCGCAAAGCACAAGTGCGAGAGACTAACCTATGCTTGAGGTCCCGAAAACTTCGCTTCACAGCTTCACACCACACGAACTGATTTCCTTTACGAGTTAACTGAGTCAAGGGTGTGGCTATCTTGGAGAAATCCTTAACAAACCTCCTGTAATAACCGGCCAAACCCAAGAAGCTTCGCACTTCAGAAACAGTTTTAGGACGAGGCCAATCTGCCACTGCCTCAATCTTAGCAGAATCCACTGTCACACCTTCTTTAGACACCACGTGTCCTAGGAAGGCAACTCACCGCAACTAACTCGCACTTGGAGAACTTTGCATACAATTGGTTGGTCCTCAAGACTGTCAACACTTCCCTCAAATGCACTTCATGTTCCGCCTCTGACCTAGAGTACACCAGAATATCGTCGATGAAGACGATCACAAAGGTGTCTAAGAACTCCTTGAATACCCTGTTCATTAGCTCCATAAACGCTGTTGGGGCATTCGTCAGGCCAAAGGACATCACCGTGAACTCATAGTGTCCGTACCTGGATTTGAAAGCAGTCTTCGGAATGTCCTCATCCTTGATTCTCAACTGATGGTACCCTGACCGTAGGTCAATTTTAGAAAACACTGCCGCTCCTTGCAGTTGATCAAACAAGTCATCGATCCTAGGTAACGGGTACTTATTCTTTATTGTCACCTTGTTCAGCTCTCGGTAGTTAATGCATAACTGCATCGACCCATCTTTCTTCTTTACGAACAACACGGGCGCACCCCAAGGTGAAACACTTGGACGGATGAACCCCTTGTCTAGAAGTTCCTGCAACTGGGTCTTAAGCTCCTTCAATTCTGCTGGCGCCATTCGGTAGGGAGCTTTAGACAACGGAGTCGTTCCAGACTCAAGCTCAATACTGAAATCTACCTCGCGAACCGGGGGTAGACTAGGCAACTCTTCAGGGAAAATATTTGCAAACTCTCGAACAACAGGGACCGAGCTCAACTCTGGTCCTTTGTTCTTTGTATCAGTAACACTCGCCAAGAGAGCCCAAGCTCCTTCACTTATCAACTTCTTTGCCTTAAGAGCTGAAATCATCTTCGGAAACTCTCCAGTCTCAATTCCCTTGAACTTGAAACTGGATTCTGTCGGAGGTCGAAACACCACCTCCCGGCAATGACAGTCGATGTTGGCATGGTTCGCAGACAACCAATCCATGCCCAAAATTACATCGAAGTCGTTCATGTCCAGGACAACCAACGTCACATCTAGCACGCGACCTGTTACCACTACCTGACCAGACTTAACTTTTTCCCGAGCTAATAACTCTTTACCCACCGGGGTAGCTACTGCCAAGTCAACATCTAAGGGTTCTACCTCTAACTGGGCTTGCCTCACAAATACAGCAGAAATAAAAGAGTGTGAGGAACCAGAATCAAACGAGCAAGGGGCCAAGTGGCCAAGAACGGGTAGTGTACTTGTCACCACTGCACGGAACCTCCTGCGTTCTCGTTTGCACTCGCATAAACTCCACCCCTCGGGCGGTTTCGTGCTCGTCCTTCTTCATTTGATCAAAGCTTTGGCAAGGTGCCCAAAGCTTTCCACGCTTATAACAAACTCGTTGGTCTCGACTCCTGCTGCACCACGATCGACAAGTGCCCCGTCTTTTCCACGCTTATTGCGCACCTTATTAGCATTTGCATGACAGTTCCACTGTCTTTGAACTCCACACCGAGATATGAACCCTGTTTGGTGCTGCTTTGCTTTGATGTCCACGTTCCAGTCTGTTTGGCCTAGCAAATGCCTGCTCAAACTTCCTCTTCTGGCTGGTTCAAGAACTCGACCGCCTCGAACTCGACACGCCTCAAACTCGGGTGAAAACGAACCCATGCGATCTTAGATCTCAGACAATCGGGGCGCTACTCGAATCGAGCTAACTGCGGCGTGACGTCTTGGGATCGTGAGCAATCGCCGACCCACGTCGCCTCCTCGCAAACTCAGTGAGGAAACACTCAACCTTTTTCTTCTCTCGTGTCTACCATATCGAAGCGAACCGAGACAATGAAGTAAACTCATGCTCGTACTCTTCAATCTATCTGGTTCGGCCCTTTGCTTTTAGCTGCATAAACTCGGCCTTCTTGTCAATTCTAAGCACAGCCGGATAGTACTTCTCGTAGAACACTTCTTGGAACTGCGCCCAAGTTATCGGTCCTTCACTGACATCTATGGACCGTCTGTGAGCTCGCCACCACGGAGAGCACACTCCCTTAACGCATAGATCGCGCGACTTTGAACTTTCGGTGCTCGGGGCAACCCATTCGACTCGAGATGTCGCCCATCGCCGCAAACCATGCTTCGGCAGCTACATGGTCTACCGGCCCATCAAAGAAAGGCGGGTCATACTTTTTGAAATCTTTTAGGTACCCCGCTTCCTCTGTCGTTGCCCTGAACGTAAAGGTCGGTGCAACCCCTGGATTCTGCGCAGGTGTTGGCTCCTGACTACGGGATGCTAGGGCCTCCATGGCCTGAGTGAACATAGCCGTCTGATTAGCTTGACTTGTTATACTCGCTGGATCGATTCTTTGAATGCTCGCCACGAGTTCAAAGAATCGGCGACGGTCCTTGCACGTTTGGTGCTTGGACATTTGCCCTTTCCTGGGCTCCTACGTTCTGCCCAGCTGATTCCTCGACCACTGGGACATCCTGGTTGAGCCCCTCCCGATGCTCGGAGTGCTCAACCTCTGGTGCATCGACGGTCGGTTCCTGGTCTCGGGCCCTTCGACCTCGACCCCTTCGACCACCTCGACCTCGACCACCAGCAGCTGCTCTAGCACGACCTCTACCACAGGCCATAATCTAAACCGAAAATAAACAGAGCACATCAACAACAATACAAGAAGTACAACACAAAAGAAAGCACCTTAATTTTTAACAACGAACCTCTTACACTTACTAAGTAAAGCAAACCTGTTGATGACCCGACGAGTTCCTTGCGAGAGGCTATGAAGGACTAAACACCTACGATGTAGGCAGTATACAAGATCTAAAACTACGCTCTGATACCAACTGTAACACCCCAAAAAAAATTAACACAACGACTCGAGGCATTACTTCCAAGTTGCAGATTCGCTCGCACACGGAAATCCAAGCGACATAACGGCGCAACCTGGACAAACCGAAAGATTTTACAAGTGCCTGAACCTAAACGAGAACACTTCAAAGACTCACGAGGGTACCCAACCTCCACCAAACTACACAGAACAACAATAGGCTGGGCTCCAGTCCCTCGGAGTTAACAGAAAATCTCAAACAACAAAACATGCTTCGAGTATGATAGGTAAAAACAAAACATGCTTTGATTCGAGAAATAAACATCAGACAGAAATAAGTTTAAAACATGAATGGAAGCCACAAAACACAACGGAAGAAGGAAAAAAAGAAACGACAACTCCTAACTAAGTCCTACAAGTCTTCCATAGCTTTGACAGGTCTCTCTCGCGCCAGTAGTCATCTCACCGGTTTGCCTTACACCGCACGAAAAAGAAATAAAGAAGGGGTGAGTATAAAAATACTCGATGCGCGCACCACTTCGTCCCAAGAATAAAGAACATAAGAACGACCCTAGACTTAGCTAACACGACACCTAGCCCGCCAAACAACCTCAACACGCATCTTGGCCCTACTATTGCTCACTTTTCTCGATTCTGTCCTACCCTTAGCTCCTAGACCTGGGTTGGCGGCCACGTGTACACGAGACTCATCCTCGGGCCTACACTAGGCGAAAGGACTCTATCCAACCCCTCGACTCTAAGGATCACACCCCGAGTTGCACAACTGGATGGGGGCGGACCACCACATCCCATAAGCATCAAAGCGGTATTACCGCGCACAATCGACCTCGGGCTCATTCCCGGGCCTGCACTAGGGCGAAGGACTCTATCCAACCCCTCTGACTCTAAGGATCGTACCCCCGAGTCGCACAACTGGATGGAGGGCGGACCATCACATCCCAGACATCATCTCGCCAACCTCGAGTCTCAGTCTACTAAGGGTTACACAGATACTTAGGACTTGGGCCTGCACTAGGGCTAGTTGTGCTAACTACAATCCTAAGGCTCAACGACACTTCCCGAGTCACTACAGACTAAGCAAGGGACAACTAAGGCATGGGACAAACAGACGTACAGCTCTAGCATAATCAACAACTTCAGCACGACATGTACCTCTAACGTAAGCATCGATTTCGACACAAGCTTAAGTCAACTTTCCTAACAAGAACACAACTAAGCACGAAAGGCAATCCTTTTAGCACGAAAGGATAACGACTACAACACTGATTCATCATATTCGCAACAAAAGTACAGACAGAAATCAAGTATCGCAGAGTTTACCACAACCTAGCATGCTACTACAAGTCCAGTTTGTTACACGTTCTAAACATTAAACACTTTCGAAACAATAGTATGCAGCGAAGCCCCCTAAGCCCTACACTTAGGGTGGTTTAGTCCAAACGACTACTTACAGTGAAAGTTAACGTCAACGAGCGACTTTGAGTACGCGGCGTGCTCCAAACGTACTTCAACTTCCCGGCTCCCACGGAGTGCCAAAACAAACTAAGGAACGAACCGAGGCGACCGGACGGAAGGAACGGTCGCGGCTCTGCAGGCGGCGGCGGCGGCGCGTGGCTGACGGCGGCGGCGCGTGGCTGACAGATCTGGAATCCTCACGACCCGATCTATCCAGAACCGATCTCAGATCTTCGAAAACCGATTGGAAAAGGCTCGAACCGGCTGCGGAAAGGTGTGGGTTTCATGGCACAGGCACGCGCCGGCGCTCCAAATGCGACGGATCGGTTCGACGGCGCGGCGCAGGCGAGGAGCGCATGGAGTCTGTGGTGTGGCGCGACCACCGAGAAAAGAGAGAGAGACGGCGCGGGTGAGAAAGAGAGAGAGAGAGAGAGAGACGCGAGGGGCTCTACTGGAGAGAGGAGAAAGAGAGAGAGAAAAAAAAGAGGAGAGGCGAGAGGAGAGACGGTGCATGACGAGAGAGAGAGAGAAGAAGAGAGGAGAGAGAGAGAGAGAGAGTGGCCGGCCGAAACGGCCGCGGTGCTTCCACCGACGCCAGAGGCAGGGGGCGAGTCGTTCGCCCCCCCGATTTCTCCTGCACATTTTTTTTTAATTTCTAAAAAATAAATAACCGACTGTTACATCTTTTATTTAATTAAGTGAGTATTACAATATTTTTACACGCCCATTATTATTATTATTATTATTTTTTTTTTTTTTTTTTTTTTTTTTGAGAAACTACTATTATCTAATCAATAACTTAAATTAATTTCTGCAATTTTCTTTTTCTATTAAGTGGAGACGTAAAGTATGGAGTGTTTTTTAGGATGAAGATGAAGAGTTTAAAAAAATCCAATAGATATCAATCTTTTAAAATTCTAAAATAAAAAATTGAATGATTAATTAATAAATATCTTCATTCAATAGTTTCATGCATAGACTCAATACTTATAGTTGTTTTATGTTTGTGGTAAATGGACTCATTCAAAGTATATCTCGATTTTATGATTTTTTTAACAATCATTTTATTTAAAACTTCAAAATAAGAAGTTGCTACATGGTATTGCACTTGCAAAGTCAAGGTAATAAAATATAATTGTTGCTTTTGTTCTGTGCCAAATAGATTGAAGTGCACCAACATGATGCCCACAAATGTATAGATTGATTGTTTTCCAAACACCAAACTAAATAACTCACATAATCGATGTAAGGTCAAAATCACACCTAGTTCAAATTAAGTCAAAATTTTATACATATGTACGCAAAAACTACGGACTTACACCCCAGTTTGATAATCATCTGATGTTTTATTTTTAGTTTTTGAAAACTAAGACTTCATTTCATAACTATTTGATTTTTTATTTGATTTTTTTTAAAATTATGCTCGTTTTTCTACAATTTCTCTTAATCTTCCCACAATGATTTCATTTTCTAGAGGTATCACTTACGTTTCTAATCAAATTTCAAAAATAAAAATAACTTTTTCAAAACTTTTGTTATGGGCAAAAGAAGTATACCTGAAAGGCCCGTCGGCTCAAGTCGATCAGCAGAGACGACCCAGATCGAGGAGTCCACCCCGAACTAGGTTGGGCCGACCCCGAGTCGAGATGGACCGACCCAAAGGGTCCGCTTCGAATCCAGTTGAGCCCCCTCGATAAACGGACACAGACAGGTACAGTCCTTCAACACTCCGTAACAGTTGGGGGAGACCAACGAAGAGTCGAAGCTTAACGCTCTCCGACATGTAACGGTTGTGATTATGAGCTGGATAATCATGACGGGTTAGTGGTCATACGGATTATATATTCAACGTTGCAAGTTGGTAGAGGTAACCAATCATTTGGCTTGTGTTCTAGCTTGTGATTTACTTCTGTGCGAGATTATCCTCTCTAATTTGAGCGTCGGAGTGCGTGTGGCAGAGCGGTGTTAGTTTTCTTTCTTGCAGGAGATCGTTGTCCCCAATGATACAAATTTACCGTTGATCCGTCCGTCCAAATTCCGACATCAACAACTTTCTTTTTTAGTTTTCAAAACTTAGCTTTTTTTTTTTTTTAAAAAATATAGGTACAAAAAAGATAAGAAAATATGGAATTTCATTGGTAGAAATAATATTTTTAGGCTTAATTTTCAAAAACAAAAAAAAAAATAAAAAAGTAATTTGTTATCAAATAGGACCTAAGTGCTTGTTTTCTTCTAATTTCTCTACAATAGTTTTCATCTCTCTTAAAAAAACATTTGAATTCTTAGGCAAATTCTAAAAACAAAAACTATTTTTTGAAAACTACTTTCTTAGTTTCCAAAACATTGTTTGATTTTTAAAAATATATGTAAAAAATAGATAACAAAGCAAGAAAATCTATTGGTGGAAGTAGTATTTATAAATTTAATTTTCAAAACTAAAAACTAAAAACCAAATGGTTATCAAATGGTGCATTTTTATTTAGTCCCGTTTAATACCCATTTGGGCTTTTATTCTTATTTTTGAAAATTAAGTCTATAAATACTAATCTTACGTAAGACTTTTCTTGTTTTGTTATCTACTTTTAATATGTTTTCAAAAACCAAGTGGAGTTTTGAAAACTAAAAAAAGTAGTTATCAAAAAATAGTTTTTGTTTTTAGAATTTGGCTACTCAAATGGTTTTATAAGAAATATGACAACCATTTTTAAGAAGAGGACAATCATGGTAGAAAAATGGTGAGGAAACAAACATAATTTTCAACGGTAATTGACATGTACCATCTAATTAAAACATATATACTCAATCAAAAGGTCGAAGATTCAAATTTCAATAGGCGAAGGTGTAAAAAATTGAACTTTTGACCTTTTGATTGAGTATATATATTTTAATTAGATAGACTATACTTAGGTTGACAAAATTTTAACTTAATCCAAATCAATATATTGTCTCAAATATTATTTGTAAATTTTTTTGTGATGTCTAAATTATTAGATGTATTAAAATGAGCATAGTTCAACGACAACTAACATGTACCATCTCAAAAAATTAAGACTTGTTTGGTAGACAATTTGAAAATGAAATATTGAATGAATCAGTTGTATTTCATATTTTTAGATAGGTGCTTGATAGAAGATTGAAAAATTTGATTCCATTTTAAATAATTGTTTAAAGTGTGTTGTATAATATATTCATAACTCATGAAATTAGTTGTAATTAGATGTAGTTGCAAAACTAAATATTAGATTGAATACAAGTCATTATTAATGAATTTATGAACTTGAGTTTTTATAAATTTTGTATAATTTTATTATATAATATTATATAATATATAATATATTATATTATACATGGTTTAATTTAACAAAATAAAATGAGTTATAACATGAAATATTATATTTATTAAAAATTTTATCTTTGTGTTAATACAATTCTGCATTTTATTTAGAATCTAGATATGATGAAAACATAAAAATATTTTTTTTTTAGAATTTCTACTATTTGAATCACATACATCGACAAAACACATATTCGTTCAATTCAGTGAATTCAACGCATACAATAAAATCCAAATTGTCTACCAAGCAAGTCGTTAAAGTTCGAATTCCCAAACTCTAAAGGTTTTTTTTTTAACTCTCAAATATTGAACAAAAAAAAAAGATTTATATGCATTCATTATTTTTAATAAGAAAATTAAATTAGTTGTCAAAAGTTGCATGATAACGTTTGGCTCATTTATGAATTGTTAACGAATCCTTTGACCTAAGGTGCGAAGGTAAGTTTACGATACAATGCAATAATGAATAATAGTTATAATTTCTCAAAATAATAATAATAATAATTGTACAAAAAAATACTAAATTATAATTGGAGGTTATATTTTAAACTCCTAACATAGACCGTATTGATAATAGTTTAATATACAGTCATTTATGAATTTTTAACGAATCCTTTGACCTAATGTGCGAAGGTAAGTTTGCGATACAATGGAATAATGAATAATATAGTTAAAATTTCTCAAAATAATAATAATAATAATTGTACAAAAAAAATATAAATTATAATAGGAGGTAATATTAAATTCGTTCCCACTAACATAGACCGTATTGATAATAGTTTAATATACAGTTCAATTGTTTAAAATGTTAATAATTTTTTGGTTTCACTGATATCAAACTCGAAAACGATTAATTTACAATGTCTTCATCCTTAACGTTTGTCAAATAGACCACATGGGATCAACCATATTTCATACTCGATTTCAACAAAAATCAATCATTCCATTTATAGGCAAATTGAACTGTTGAAGTAAATTAAAAATTATTTAATTGACAATTAATTTCTTGCTAGTTAAGAAATTAAAAAAAAAGGTTGTTTCTTTGTTAAGCTTTTATAAATTTAATAAGTTACACAGACTAGGAAACATAAATCTCAAAAATTTGTGAATTATGAAGAGAAAGAGGAAACGTGCGGAAACAGGAACACGCACGTGTATAGGCCTGGTTCTAGTACACATTCCATTGGGTTGACTAAAATTATTATATTCATATATTATTTCTAGCTTAAGCCTTTAACTCTTGCAATTAATTTTTGAAGAAATTTGAAGCTTTTAATGTCCCTTCTTTGCTTCTTTGCTTATTATACAAGCTAACAACCACATCAAAACATTGGGAGAATTTCATATAATTATAATACAGTTTTCAAAGTTTCATATCATTCAAACCTGATATATTCCATTAAAAATTCATTGTGACATGAGTATTTGTTAAAAAAAAAAATACTGAATATAACCAATAAACGCGAGGGGATACTTTCAAAATTATTGAATATAACATTATTGATCAATTTACGAAGTCTCTCATAGTTAAAGTGTTCGAAATTATCTAGAGAGTCTAGGTCTACGAGATATGTATATTGTTGAGGTTTGTGCCCTAAAATTTGTAGTTTGTAATTTTGTTCTAATTATTGTAGTAAACTATTATTACTTCAATAAAGTGTTATGGTTTGTTATTTTACGATATTGTCATTCTTTTAACCCTAAATCCAATAAACTAAACATCCGAGGCTGTAAAATGTATCTTTAACTGAATATAGTGTACATATAAAGGATCTCGATTCAAGATACAGCCTAAAGGGGTCTATAGTAAGAGGATAAGGTTTGGGTATCTTACCCTGGTAAAACTATGGACGTGACCCACTTTATATATGATACAAACACTATGATCCTAACGTGTTTGTGTAGATGACATGTGAGTGGAGATATCCTATGTAATGAGATTACATAAGACCGGAGCACGAAATAGTAACCACTAGATGTAACTCCGTTGACTAGTTAGGTTTCTATTTCACTAGAATGACCTAGGCAACTTGATCTCAATCCTGAGCGGGTTACGAACTCCTGTTTGCGAGGGATTGTCCTTTGACTAGTATGGGTGAGAGTGGCCATATTCGCCGACTCGATATGTCTACCTTCTTGAGGACAAGACCTAGTGAGCAGCTGAGGACTTAGCCTAGCAAGATGGAATTCACTCCTTCCCGCTTATTAGGGTAAGTAGATGAATGTTCTCTTAAGTGGTGTCTCCGAGACGTGAACAAAAGGTCCGACCCTCTCATTGGCCCGAGAGAGACTTCTGTTTGTTGGTTGGACCACAAACAAATTGTTCAGAGGAGCACTGATACTTAAGGTACAAGATGTAACCCAGGGGTAAAACGGTAATTTGACCCAACTGGTGTTACGAACATTCGTGAATGATTGATTTGTTGTTATTGGTCAATATCCGTGAACTACACAAAAATATATCTGCAGTGAGAAGAGTTCAGCTGCGAGACTTTAGTGGAGTGTTCCTGATAGCACACAAAATGTGTTATCCTTATGCTTAATTATTGCTAGTTTTATGATGATTTCAGGGCTTTTACGTGGTTAATTTATTCAATTTCAGGTTGAGAGCTTAAACGGAGTTATTGGAGACAATCCGGATCACTCGGGATCAAAACAAGGCTATTTGGAGCTAAATAGAATACCAATTGGAAGAAAAAGAACCAATCCTAGCATAATGACCCGAGGCAATGGCGTTGCAACACTGTTTATAGCGTTGCAACGCCGAATGTGCAACCAAGACACGTTGAAGACCCCAGACGATAGCGTTGCAACGCTGCCTAGCAGCGTCGCAACGCTATCTCGATAAGAAGGCATGCACGCAGAGAAATCGCATAATGGGCGTTGCAACGCTGCCTCGCAGCGTCGCAACGCCATTTCGACAAGGAGCGCGCGCGTTAGGGTAGCGGCGTTGCAACGCTGCCCTCAGCGTTGCAATGCCATCGATTATTTCCTTAAGTATCAGCCGCCTAGGGCACAGCGTTGCAACGCTGCACCGATTCCTTCTATAAATATATCCTTATGATTTCATTGCAAGGGGAGCACAATTTGGTAGAGTTTTGCCCTAAATTCGAAATACACCTTGTAAGAAGGGAGAAAAGAGTGATTTTGGGAGCCAAAGCATTCGTGGAGGTTCGAGATCGAAGACGGGAGCTCGGAGACGAAGGACCGGCATCGACACCTAAGTTTATTTCTCTTTCTTTCAATTTGTAATAGCGTTCTAAGATGTTTTCTACTTGTTTAGTTTGTTTTTCATGTGATTTAGAGTAGCTAAATATTGTAGTAGGATTTGATTTATTTGTTATGACTTTATTACAATATATTGAAGCATGTTTTGTTCTTATTTTTGGCCATTCGCTCTGCACTCCTTAATTCGTTGATTCAAGTGGACTCGAGAGATAAAGCTTGAATTAGAGTAAAATTGTCAAAACCCTTAGTAGTCTGGCACGAGAGTGACCTAGAATTCTTAGGGAAACACTTAAAGAAGTTACTTAATGCCATGCATGTTGTAGGTTCGTATGGAGACTATGAATTCTATTGCATGTGTGAGGCTCACTAAGAACAAAGAGGTTTTCTTGAGTAATTTACTTCTTGTTTATAAACTCATCTCATGAGATCAATGCATGTGTAGTTAGGTTATTAATTTGTAAAATCACTTCCTTTAATTCTATCAATTCGTGTCTCCACATGTTTGTTTGTCTGTCTTTAATTCCTGTTTCATCATCTATCCATGTTATGTTTCTTTAGCTAAAATTGAGAAGTGGTATCTTAGTAATTAATTAATCTAGAAACCCATTCCCGAGGACGATACTTGGACTCATAAATCACTATACTAAAACTTGACCCGTACACTGCGGTATTGCAATATAATTTTACGCAATAAGTTTTTGGCGCCGTTGCCGGGGAATGACGATTATTTAGATTAATTAATATTAGGAGAAAATTTGAAATTTTAGACTAAAGCTTGTTTGTTTGTCTTTCCTTAATTGTTTTGTGTGATTGTTTATTTCCTTATTTGTGTTATTTTAGTTTTGTGTGTTTTTGAGTTTTTGTTTCCTGTTTTGGTTGTATTGATATTGTGTAAAGTCTTGTTGTGAAATTACTGATTTTTCAAGTATGACTTTGCATAATTTTGAGTTTCCACCATTCTACTGTCCCTCTCAGGATCCTAGTTTTGTGCATCATGAAATTTCTAATTACCATGTGTCTAATTTTTACCATTCTGTACCTGACATATATGAAAATTCACATGAGGGTAGTTATTTAGGCACTTGGAACTATAGTTTTTCGTACCTTAACCAACCACCAGAAAAATCTTCTCTTATGGACCAATTGACAGAATATACCTTAGAGTTGAAATTGAAAAATTTGGTTCATAGTGAATTAGAAAGGTTGGATAGGTTAGAAACTGAGGTGGTAGGACTTTGAGAAATAGTACAGGATATAGCTCAATATCTTACCAACTAGTAGTTTCCTTTAATGCCTTACAGGAACAATTTCTTATCCTTACCACTCAGGAGGTGTCACCTAGGAGGATTTGTTTAGATGTTAGTGAGGATAGTTTGGGGGAGACTGAGGCACACCATGATCAGGTTAGTGAGGGGGACACTGGTGATACACTTAGTTCCACAGGAGAGATCTAGGTGATAGAGTTAGAGGCTGAGAAGTCTTGTTTTATTTTATCCCCAGAAATTTCCTTTATTTTTTATAACCATTTGTCTTACACTCACGAGTCTTGCTTTGATTTCAGTTCTTTTCTTTTGATAAATAAAAATCCCAAAAATAATTTTCTGACCGGGGCTGAAGAAAAGCAGGATAGCCTTTTAGACTTAGAAGGCTACATCGATTCGAGCAAGAAGGGCTTGAAGAAATATGAGCAATTTTATGTGCCCTGATAAGTCACCGTCTAGCTAAAGACGTTAAAGAAAGCGCTTCTTGGGAGGCAACCCAAGTTTTATGTTTTATGTCTTTATTTTATGTTTTATTTTCTAGTTGTTGGTGTTTTTCTTTTTTTTAATCTAACTTCTTTCTTTTTGTTTCTCCAGGTGTATGCCCAAAGGGAGAGCTGCAGACTTGCACCCTTTTGATCCTGAGATCGAGAGGACTGTAGGGAGACTCTAAGGAAGGAAGAGCAGAACCTCAAGAAATGGTTGATCAGGAGCTCATCATTAACCCTAAACCTATAAGGGAGTATTTCCAACCTGTGTTTAATTCTGAGCAGGCTGGAATAGTCCATGCCCCTATCAATGCCAATAACTTTGAACCAAAAAAAGTGGATGATACAAATGGTTAGGAAAGTGCTTTTAGAGGCCTAGCCACGTAAGATCCTAACTCTCATCTTCAAAATTTTTGGAAATCATGGTACATTTAAAATGAATGGTATCTCTACTGATAGTATTCGCTTACGTCTCTTTCCTTTTTCTTTGCGGGGTAGAGCCAAAGAATGGCTAGGGTCCCTTCCTCGGGAGTATCACTTCGGGAGGAGTTGACCCAAGCCTTCATGACAAATTCTTTCCACCATTAAAGCCGGAAAGTTGAGGACCGAGATAGGAACATTCGAGCGATAAGAGGAGAGCGATTATTTGAAGCTGAGAAAGGTACAAGGGACATGCTCGGGAGGTGCCCACAAAGATGGCTACCAGGTGGCTCCAGTGCAATTTACACTGTTTTATAATGGACTGGAAGGTAAGACCAGGACCATTCTGGATGCTACTCTTTGGAGGGGCTTTCATGGCGAAGATCGTGCGAGCTAGCACGTGCCCTCCGAGGAAGTGTCAACCGCCACTACCGGTGGCCTCACAGAAAAATGAAGGATCTAAGCCGATGTCGGATTATATCAACCGGACGAGGTAACCTCTCTTAGATCTCATATGGCATCTCTCACTCATGCCTTGAATAATTTTGCGCAGATCACCACGAGCATGGGATGTCCTCTCAATGCTCCCACCCAATGGAGAATCCACTATGGAGCAATTGCACTACCCGAACAATAGAAGCAACCACTATGGAGGAAATCAGACTCAGAATAAGCTACCAACACATTACAATCCAGGTTTGAGGTATCATGAAATTTTTTCCTATGCTAACAACAAAATGTGTTGAATCCCCCTACAGGGCATGCTTCTACATCAAAAAGGAAACCATCTTTGGAAGACACATTGCACTTCTTCATAGTTTGAATCCGTAAGCTCGTCCAACCACCGGAGAATGCGATCACCATCGATCTCGGTATTGTGACAAGTCATGGAGCTGCAATAAAGAATATAGAGACCTAGATTGGCCAAATGAACACATCACTCCAGGCACTACAAGCAAGGAAAGAAACACCTTGAGGGAGTACAGTCTAGCTAAAGACGTTAAACAAAGCGCTTCTTGGGAGGCAACCCAAGCTTTACTTACTTTTGTTTTCCTGTCTTTTGCTTGCTTTAGTTGTTTTTTTTGTTTTTCAATTCTTAGTTAGTTGTTGTTTTACTTCGTAGGTTGTGGAGATGCCTTTCTTCGTTGAAATCCATGCTCTCATTCAGAGGAAATCCAACACACATGCTTTGGCTATCCAAGGAACTCAGAAAGATCTCCATCACCCAGGACAGTATCGTTCACTTCTACCCTTATACTTACCTCATGCTTATTTCTACAAACATTGGGGACAATGTTTAGTTTAAGTTTGGGGGTGATATTGTGTTTATTTGTTGTGACTGTCCTGAGTATGTGTTGAATTGTTGGTTGATCTTTTACATAAGTATGAGTATGATAGCCTAGGATGAGATATAATTGAAAATCTTTGTGATTCTGTTGAAACCTGAAAGCATGACATGAATTTGAGTTCATTTAAAAAAAAATTCTTAAGTTTTTCCTGCATTATATGCACATAGCCTTTGTTCCTGCAGTTTTGAAATGCTTAGAACAAAATTATTAGGTTTAGAAGTTTGATGTCACCTCGATAGAGTCGAGAACCGATTTGAGAGTTAAAGCTGCAGGATAGGGTGAACGACAATATGAAGTGCATAATCTGTATAATATGTGCATTATGTAAAAGGGTTGTCATCTGTTTTTGTTGTTTTAGAAAAAAAATTTGAGGACAAAAGAGCTACCTTCACTGTGATCAGTTAGGCCACTCATTGACCGAGTGCTCTGGGTACGGGTCCCTGCAGTGGATGTGTGAAAGCTAGTGTCCTTGCACAAAAAAAAAAAAGAGAAGAAAATAGAAAAAGTGGCATCAAAAGAGTGATGAAGTGTTGAGTAAAATTGTTTATTTCTTGAGTGTGGAGAGGCTCAAAGATTAGTAATTAAGACCAGTGTAGGAGGAAGTTGAATGGAGAACCTAATAAAGTTGATCCGGGCTTAGTAAAAATGAAGGGAACATAGGCTAATCACACACACACGTAGGGACACTTAGGAAAAATTTTAAATTACTTGTTGAAGTGTTATGTTTAAGTGTTTCCTGTGATTGCAAAATATTCTCTTAAATCTTTGAGGCTTGAATCAAATGTATGTTTAAGAACAATCTAATGTTTAACTCTGTTTTTGCTCGGGACTAGCAAAAGTCTAAGTTTGGGGGTGTTTGATAGCACACAAAATGTGTTATCCTTACGCTTAATTATTGCTAGTTTTATGATGATTTCAGGGCTTTTACGTGGTTAATTTATTCAATTTCAGGTTGAGAGCTTAAACCGAGCTATTGGAGACAATCCGGATCACTCGGGATCAAAACAAGGCTATTTGGAGCTAAATAGAATACCAATTGGAAGAAAAAGAATCAATCCAAGCATAATGACCCGAGGCAATGGCGTTGCAACGCTGTTTATAGCGTTGCAACGCCGAATGTGCAGCCAAGACGCGTTGAAGACCCCATGCGATAGCGTTGCAACGCTGCCTAGCAGCATCGCAACGCTATCTCGATAAGAAGGCATGCACGAGGAACCGCACAGCGGGCGTTGCAACGCTGCCTCGCAGCGTCGCAACGCCATTTCGACAAGAAGCGCGCGCGTTAGGGTAGCGGCGTTGCAACGCTGCCCTCAGCGTTGCAATGCCATCGATTATTTCCTTAAGTATTAGCCGCCTAGGGTACAGTGTTGCAACACTGTCCCTAGCATTGCAACGCTGCACCGATTCCTTCTATAAATATATCCTTATGATTTCATTGCAAGGGGAGCACAATTTGGTAGAGTTTTGCCCTAAATTCGAAATACACCTTGTAAGAAGGGAGAAAAGAGTGATTTTGGGAGCCAAAGCATTCGTGGAGGTTCGAGATCGAAGACGGGAGCTCGGAGACGAAGGACCCAAAGATCGACACCTAAGTTTATTTCTCTTTCTTTCAATTTGTAATAGCGTTCTAAGACGTTTTCTACTTGTTTAGTTTGTTTTTCATGTGATTTAGAGTAGCTAAACATTGTAGTAGGATTTGATTTATTTGTTATGACTTTATTACAATATATTGAAGCATGTTTTGTTCTTATTTTTGGCCATTCGCTCTGCACTCCTTAATTCGTTGATTCAAGTGGACTCGAGAGATAAAGCTTGAATTAGAGCAAAATTGTCAAAACCCTTAGTAGTCTGGCACGAGAGTGACCTAGAATTCTTAGGGAAACACTTAAAGAAGTTACTTAATGCCATGCATGTTGTAGGTTCGTATGGAGACTATGAATTATTGCATGTGTGAGGCTCACTAAGAACCGAGAGGTTTTCTTGAGTAATTTACTTCTTGTTTATAAATTCATCTCATGAGATCAATGCATGTGTAGTTAGGTTATTAATTTGTAAAATCACTTCCTTTAATTCTATAAATTCGTGTCTCCACATGTTTGTTTGTTTGTTTGTCTTTAATTCCTGTTTCATCATCTATCCATGTTATGTTTCTTTACCTAAAATTGAGAAGTGGTATCTTAGTAATTAATTAATCTAGAAACCCATTCCCGAGGACGATACTTGGACTCATAAATCACTATACTAAAACTTGACTCGTACACTGCGGTATTGCAATATAATTTTATGCAACAGTTCCTGCAGTTAACGAATGTTGATTAGGAGGTTAATGAGATTAACCTAGTAATCTTGTATCGTTGGAGCTTCTGATCTGTAGGTCCACTAGGTCCACCTTCTAGCTCGTAAATGGTTTTTAGATCGTTTGAATTTGAAATGTTCAAATTCATTAGGGAATAAATTTAATGTAAATAGATACGATATAATATATAGTTTTTGAACTATATATTATAAATTTAATGTGAATATGATTCATATTAAATTATATGAGAGAATTAAATATTTGAAAGAGTTCAAATGTTAAATTCGAATGTGAATGTGATTCATACTTGAAAACTATAGGTTAAAATTTAATGTGCATTAGATGTGCATTAAAACTATATGTTAAGGGAAAAAATTGATTAAATGTGATTTAATCTAAATTAGATATATGATATTTAATTTAATTAAATTAAATGAGATTTATTTGATTTATTAATAATTAATATGATTAATTATTAATTAAATAATTATTAAAAAAAGGGAACGTGTGGCACATTCCCCACTTCCCTCCAACTCTCCATCGATAGGGAGTGGGGAGGTTTTTCCTCTGATATGCTTCTTCTCCTGGTGAGAAAAGATTAAACGATGGATTTCATTCTAGGTGAATTTAGTGAAATTTCCTAAAGGAAGTTCTCTCTCTCTTTAATTCCCTCTCTCTTACTACCAAAAGTTGGCTCCTTCCCACAAAAGAGAGATCTAAGTGGAACTCAGAGCCATATGAGGTTTACTGAGTGGTGTTGTCTTGTTGGAGAAAACAAAGAAGAAACTTTGATTGCTGTGTTGCTGTCAATTTGTAGTAAGGAGTTGTTGTTGAGAAAACTACAAAGGTATCTATCTATTTCCTTTTAGTTTAATTATTTTACAACATGTTTGCATGTATATATCCATGCCTAATTAGATTAGGAAATGTATGCTTATTTCTGTATTTTCTCCAATGTACTGGTATTTGTTTTTCAACAAAAATAAACTTGTATTTACGATTCCAAAACACGTTTCCGCTGCTCAAGGGAATCCAATATCCATCAATTAGTATCAAAGCTAAGTTTTTTTTTTTTTGGTTGAAACAAATTTGCATTGGATAGATGGGAATTTCATTTTGGTTTGTTGTAAAAATGTTTAGGAATTTTTTGCCTTAGTTTCTTTTGATTTGATCAAATTAAATGTAAAGGCCCTTGTGTTTTTGGGCAATTAAGTGCATAATCGAGTTTGTAATCGAGTTAAGAGTCGTTCGTGAACAGTTTCGTGCAATTCGGATGAGTATCGAAGGAGAAATTAGTGTTTGAAACTGCTATGTTCGAAGAAATCTGTTGCTGCCGAACCAACAACGTTGCAATGCTGAGGAACGACGTCGCAACGCTAAGGATCCCTATCGATGCGAAATCTCCAGGGGTCAGCAGCGTTGCAACGCTTTCCCTCAGCATTGCAACGCTACTCCGGTGCCAGGTGCGCGCGCGGATGAAGCTGGCGTTGCAACGCTCCCATCAGCGTTGCAACGCCGTGATGTCAAACTGAAGTTGCAGACCAGTCTGGACGGTTCAGTTCGGTTTTGGTTTGGTTCGAGCGGTTTGAGCCCGATTCAAGGAGTTTTAGATCGATTTTGTAATAAGATTAGTGTAATTTTATTATTTTTGCACTTTAAGGGCCAAATTATTCCGGTTTTACAACTATTTTTCTTTATGAATGTCATTTAGAATATTTTCCACCTTGGGATAAGCATGTTCATGCATTTTATTTATATAATTGTTATATAAATATGGTAGAAATGCATGATCTAATTTATTTTTCATAAGTATTTATTTATAATTGGTAGAATTAGATAATATGGAAAATAAATTGCATGGAACATGAAATTACTTAATTTAAAATAATTTTTATTTTATTTAAGTAATTTAGTTATTCAATTAGTTGAATAATTTTTATAATTCCAATTTGGTTTTATAACATAGTTCCTTGTCATAGGTTAATTATTAAAATTTATAAGAGTTAAAACTTAAAGTGGTTTTTTAGAAACCATAACCTATAACAAAGAATTGCATGCAAACATAGGAACTTGGGTTAAAATTAAATTAATTTTAAATTATTTAAAATTAATTTAGACCTAAGTTTTAATTTCTAATAGGACTAGAAGTTTGTCTTACATAGTATTTTAAATAGTTTAAAATATAGTATGACAATAAAACTATGGTTATAAGGGAACTCTACTGGTGAAGTTCTGTCTAAGATTGGGGGTACTTAAGCTGACGGTTAAGGGAACACCTCCTACCTGGGAACTGACCCGAAGCTTGAGTTGAATTAACCATAGTTCTGTTTTATATCTAGATAACTAAAATGTTTATTCACTTGGACATAAGGTTAAAAGACCTAGTTATAATAGTTATAATATGCATAAACTTAGATAGATTCTTTTAGCCAAAATCCAACTAAGTTAAACCTACACCCTAACCTTAGGAGCTTCAGTGGGAGAAAACGAGATGTTCGCATCAAGTTTACTCTCACGTCTTCAAGAGTTCACACTGTGAGTTCCATGCTCGGCTATGGTGTCAATAGGGCGTCCCCCTACGGTAAGTGTTTGCATGCTTCAATACCAAGGTGAATGAGGGAAGTATCCATAGTAAATAGGAGCAGGACGCGTGTCAACGTATCCTACGGTCTCCTCCATTAGGTCACACCGTGAGATTTCTATAGTCGGCATACTAGGTTGTCCTGGAACAACCAAACTCTACGGAGGGCCTGACTATAGGGATCGGAACACCGCGAACTCCAGAAATGGATAGGGTCTCTTAGGTAATTTACCAACAGTTGTCTTTCTTAATAGTAGCCTGTTGGCTCGGACCTATTGAATATGAAAATGGTAAGGTCACATTTAAGGGATAAGTTAAGCTAGTTAACAAGTCCTTGACCAAACAAATGGTAGCTAAGGATCATTGGGATATGAGATGTTCTGGCAGTGAGAATTGGCTAAGATAGTCTCAATTCATTGGAGGAGTGATTGACCATCCGACGGTGGCTTTTGTTCTAAACCCTTGAAGTATCGTTGAAAAATTAAAGGTTTAATTTAAACACTAGGGTTCTTTAATAATTTTGCTAAAATTGATTGGTTTATAATGGGTTAAAGGCATAACTAATTAGAACTACTTTTGAAATTTCAACATGTCGTCCTCAATTATAGCCTTACTGAAAAGCGAACGTTTAACTGGTGAAAACTATACTACGTGAAAGTCCAAACTGAATATGATTCTTGTTGTTGAACACCTTCGATTTGTACTAACTAAGAAATGTCCTCAGGTCCCTGCTCGAAACACTCCTCAATCTGTTAAGGAGGCGTACGATCGCTGGATCAAGGCCAATGATAAGGCCCAAGTCTATATTTTGGCTAGTGTTTATGAAGTTCTAGCCAAAAAGTACGAGGGCATGGTCTCAGCTCGTGAGATCATGAGTTCGTTGTATAATATGTTTGGACAACCGTCTGGACTGTTGGGATTTTTGTCCTAAACTCGTGTTTGTAAATTACTATTTGAAATTAATAAAGAGTTATTCATTTCATTATTTTGTGTCTCGCATTTAATGCAAACTTTGTCCAATAAACTAAGCTCCAGGGTCATTGAATATTTGAGAAAACTAGAACTTGAACGTGTTGGGTTTTATGTCCTAAAACTCGTGGTTTTGTAAACTGAATGTATATTCTATTTCACAATAAAGTTGTTATTGAAATTTATTCAGTAAAGGTGTTATTGAATATTGTGTATTGTGTAAAACCTTAATCCAATAAAGAACCCTTGGCTATAGGATGAATACTTGAACTTTATGTGTAACATAAAAGTGGATCAAGTTCAAGTTATAGCCAGAACAGTCTATAGTATAAGGATAGAGCTGGGTACCTTATCCTGGGGACACTATGGACGCGACCCACTTTGTAGAGAACAAACGATGTGATCCTAAATTGTTCATGTGGAGACATGTGAGTGGGCGCGCCCTATGCAATGAGTTTGCATAAGTCTGGACTGCGAAATAGTCACTTAGACTTTATAACTCCGTTTACTGTCTTAACTGACTATATTCATACGATGACCTAGGTAACTCGATGTTAATCCTAAGCGTTCTATGGACTCCTGTTTATTCGAATTATCCTTAGATTTTCATGGGTGAGAGTGGCTCGAGACTGCTGACTCAATAAGCCTCCCATTTCAGGGATAAAATCGGGTAGATAGCTGGGAACATAGTTCTGCAAGATGGAATTCACTCCTACCCGCTTTAGGGATTAGTAGAGAGGTTGCTCCCTTAAGTGCTGACTCCGAGTCTTGAACAATGGACCCACCCCTCTCATTTTCCCGAGAGGGATTCGGTTTGCGGGTTGGACAACAAACCAATTGTTCATTAGAGGATCGGTGGGACTTAAGGAACAAGAGGTAATTACAGGGGTAAAACGGTATTTTTGACCCAGCTGTAATTACGAAACGACCTGTGAAGGATCGACTTACTAATCATGGTTATATCGAGTGGACATAAATATATCTACAGTGAGGAGAATGCAACCACTGGGCTTTAGTGGAGTGTCCCTGTGGTTAACGAATGTTGATTAGCTAGGCTAAAGAGTTTGGTCGGTTAATCTCGTATCGTTGGAGCTCATGATCTGTAGGTCCATTAGGTCCTCCTTACTAGCTTGGACTTAGCCTTATAACATTTTGAGAGAAAAGAATTTGAATTGTTCAAATTCGAGTTTGGAAGAAATCGTTAATTATATGTGATATATTTAACGAATCATAGCTTAATTATGAATTAAACTATGATTAACAGGAGGTGGATATATTTGATTTAAATATTAGATCAGTTTATAGCATGAATAAGGATTCATGTTCGGAAAATCGATCGGGATATGATTTTTTATTTAATTTAATATTTGATATTAAATTAAATTTAAAAATTAATTAATTAAATTAATTATATTAATTTTAATTAAAAATTAATTTAATATTGATTTTAGAATTAAAATTAAATGTAAAATGAGGGATTTTCATGATTTTCATGAAAATCAAGTTGCCAACTTGCCCAATCCTCCTCATTTTTAAAATTCACCAAAATTAGCCACCTCCATCTCAAACCATCCTCATCACACTTGAGTTGTCACTCTAATAAAGCTTAATGAAGCTTTATATAATGGTGATTTGAGGTGTTTTGTGACAATTACACAGAAAATTCAATATTCCCGAATTAGTGACCTTTGAGGTCTTTTCTTCCGAATTCTCTCAACCTAGGATCCCACAATCCATTCTAAGGCCTGAGGATAGTAGGGAAGACTCTAACGGTCGTCCACGAAGTATTCGTGCTGAAAACCATCTACCGGGTGAAGAGAATTTGATCTTCAAAGTTGAGTTTTCTATCCCTCTGTTTTTCCAGCTTTGAGCATGCATTTTGTTTTACAAAATTGATCAACTTAAACTGTTCAAGATCCAAAATTTCTTCCGCTTTCTTAATCTAGACTCTTTCAATTGGTATCAGAGCAATTTTGAGCACTCAATTTGATCTATTTTGTTCTGTGGTGGGTGTTTTTTGAAGTTCAATGTTTCTGGGCATCTGAAGTGTTCTTCTGGATTTGGCATTTAAATTGAGCATCAATTTGTGCTTTATTTTCAAATTGCTCAAGTGTGTTTGAGCATTAATGTGTGTAGAATAAGCTGTAAAAATTTCGGGTCGATTGGAGTTCGAGAAGGTCTTCAATTTGAAGAGAGAAGCTTGAAAGGTCACTGAAAAGTAAAACAGAGTATGGTTGCTGTTCTTCAATTTGGTTTCTGCATTTAAAAAAAGTTTCAGTACGCGCGTTTTTCCTTTTAAAGAAGAAGTGACGTCAACATTGCTTCTTAGGTGGACTTTGACCATTTTTTGTTGACTTGGACCAGTTCAATTAATTTTGGATCGGTTCGGCTCGATTTTGGTCCGGTTCGGGAGTTTTAGACCGGTTCTGACTATTCGAGGCCGATTTTTCCATTTTTGAGGCCCGTTTCACCAATTGAAGGCATGATTTAGCCTTTTTCAGCCCAGTTCAACCTTTTGAAGGTCTGGTTCACACATTTGTATGCCGGTTCGACCCAAATTCGAAGTGTTCGAAGTGGTTCGATATTATTTCTAGATTATTATTGTAATAATTTAGTAGTTTGCTTGCATTAAATGCCAAAACCAGTCCACTTTAGTGTGCTTAATTAATTATGCATTGTGAATGTATGTTTTAATTAAAATCTCTGATTATATGTGCATAAAGTATGCCATATAGATTTTAAAATCCCACCATAGGAAGCATGCTCCATGCATTGAAAGTATGTTATAAGTGTTATAATATATTGTATGCATGTTTATTGGGTTTCATAAGAATTAATATAAGTGTTATATTAAATTATGAAACAAAAATTATATGTTTTAATTATAATTAATATAAGAGTTATATTAATTAAAAATTAAACATATAATTGCTATGCATTTTTCATGTGATGGATTTGTTATAAATGTATGTTTATTCATGTGATGAATGATCAATTAGTTTATAACATAGAAATGCATGTAACTTAAGGTTAATTAATTAGTTTTAAAATGGTTTTAGAACTGGAAATTAATTAGACCCAAGGTTATCTAGTTCTAATAAGATTAGAATTAGAAAATCAATAATTTATAAAATTTGATTAAAGAGGGACTCTGACTAAGGAAGGTTCTGGCTAGGTTGGGGTACTTAAGCTGACACAAACGGAACACCCCTACCTGGGAACTTACCTAGGAGTGAATTTAATCAATAGGTTTATAAATTATCTTTCGTGAGTGGCGTTTATTTAATGTTAATAAATTGAACTCATAGACCTAGGTTTATTAAATGGTTAATAGACTTAGATAATTCCAGTATAATTGTTATATTGGTAGACTTAGGTCATATTGTTTTAGCCGGAATATGCCTAAGTAAAAGTATACCCAAGCTGTTTAAAATACTTAGTGGGAGTGAAAAGGTATATATGATATATCAATTTCCTCTTATGCTCTCCGCGAAGTTCACACAGTGAAATTTATGCTCGGCCTCGTGATGTCAATAGGGCATCCCCATTCGAATGGTGTTTGCATAAATGAAGAGCAAGGTGAATGGAGAAAGTATTTATAGTAAGTGGGAGAAGGAAGTGTGTCAACACATCCTACGGTCTCCTCCATTAGGTTGGACTGTGAGATTCCCATGTTGTGCTGCGAGGTTGCCCAAGTAGCACCATCCATTCGAGGATGTAACATGGGATTCTTAACAACTCAAACTCCGTAAATGGATAGGGTCTCTTAGGTCCATTCCCGCTTTGTCTCTCGGTTCGGTAGCATTGTTGGGGCCGACCTCCGAGGTCCGAAAATGGCGGGTCACACTTACAAAAATTGCTAAGTGTTAGTAAATTATTGACCAAAGTAGCGATAACTAGAATGCTATAGGAATAAGAGTTATTCCTGTTAGCATTTAGTAAAAATGTCTTGGTTCAATGAAGGAGTGATTGATCGCCTCTCGTAGCGGTTGCTCGACTCATCAAGTATCGTTAAAAACAATAATGAGTTTATGGGTACATTATTACTTTTACTAAATTCTTAAATTGGATAGGTTACAAACAATTTACTAATAGAATTCATTCTTTTTCAAAGATGTCGAACTCTTTTATCCGATTTACTCGCCTTCAATAAACTTAGCGGCGATAATTATGGAACTCGGAAATCAAACTTGAATACGATTCTTGTTCTTGATGATCCGAGGTTCGCCTTAACGGAGGAATGTCCTCCCCCCCACTGATCGCAAAACCGAATTGTTCGGGATGCTTATGACAGATGGATTAGGGCTAATGAGAAGGCCTTAGAGTCTATATCTTAGCCAAAGATATCCGATGTGTTGTCTAAGAAACATGAGACCATGGTCACCGCAAAGGAGATCATGGGATCATTACAGCCGATGTTTGGACAACCGTCCTCATCAGTCCATTATGATTCTCTCAAATACGTTTACAACTCCCGTATGAAGGAGGGAGCCTCTGTTAGGGAACATGTCCTTGACATGATGGTCCACTTCAACGTGGTTTGAAGTAAATGAAATTTCATCATAGATGAGAAGAGTCAGGTAACCTTTATTATGGAATCTCTTCCGAAGAGTTTCCTGCCATTCCGCACCAATGCGGTGATAAATAAAATAAAATATAACCTGACTACTCTCCTCAATGAGCTTCAGACTTTTGAATCCCTGATGAAATCAAAAGGAAAAGAGAAGGAGGAAAATGTTGTCACTTCGAAGAAGTTCCTAAGAGGATCGTTCTCTGGGACCAAGTCTGGTCCTTCTTTTTCTAAGAATGAGGGTATTCAGAAAAAGAAGAAGAAGGACAAAGGGAAGGGACCAGCTCCCACACGCAAGGCTAAGGCCACAGGAAAATGTTTCCATTGTGGTAGTGACGGGCACTGGAAAAGGAATTACCCAAAATACCTTGCAGAAAAAAAAGCTGAGAAGGAAAAACAAGGTAAATATGATTTACTTGTTGTTGAAACATGTTTAGTGGAACATGATAATTTCGCCTGGATATTAGATTCAGGAGCCACTAACCATGCTTGTTCTTCTTTTTAGGAAACTAGTTCCTGGCAGCAGCTTGCAGATGGGGAGATAACTCTCAGGGTTGGAACGAGAGAGGTTGTCTCAGCTAAAGCAGTGGGAGCAGTGAAGCTGTTGTTTAGAGATAGATTCGTTTTATTAGAAAATGTACTTTTGGTTCCTGGAATCAAAAGAAATCTTGTATCTATCTCTTGTTTACTTGAACATATGTATAAAGTATCTTTTGATCATAATGAAGCGTTCATTTGCAAAAGAGGTGTACGAATATGTTCGGCTAAACTTGAAAACAACTTATATGTGTTAAGACCAACAGATGTAAAAGCTATTTTGAACACCGAGATGTTTAAAACAACTGATACTCAAAATAAAAGGCATAAACTTTCTCCTAGTACCTATCTTTGGCACTTGAGACTAGGCCACATTAATCTCAATAGGATTGGGAGATTGGTCAAGAGTGGTCTTCTAAATCAGTTAGAGGACAACTCTTTACCACCATGTGAGTCCTGTCTCGAAGGAAAAATGACTAAAAGACCTTTTTCTGAAAAAGGTTATAGAGCTAAAGAACCCTTGGAACTCGTGCATCCGGATCTCTGTGGTCCTATGAATGTCAAGGCACGAGGAGGGTATGAATATTTCATCAGTTTTATTGATGATTATTCTAGGTATGACTATCTTTACCTAATGCATCATAAGTCCGAAACCCTTGAAAAGTTCAAGAAATATAAGGCAGAAGTTGAGAACACATTAGGTAAAACGATTAAAACACTTCGATCAGATCGAGGTGGAGAGTATATGGATTTGAGATTCCAAGACTATATGATAGAACATGGAATCGTATCTCAACTCTCGGTACCGCAGGTACACCTCGAGAGAATGGTGTATCCGAGAGGGGAAATAGAACCTCATTAGACATGATTCGATCCATGATGAGCTACGCCACATTTGCCTAGTTCGTTTTGGGGATATGCGATGAGAAGTGTGTGTATATATTTTGAACATGGTTCCCAAAAGAGTGTTTCGTAAACACCTTATGAGTTATGGAAAGGACGTAAAGGTAGTTTACGTCACTTCAGGATTTGGGGATGTCCAACACATGTGTTGGTATCCAATCCAAAGAAATTGGAACATCGTTCAAAATTATGCTTATTCATAGGATACTCCAAAGAAACAAAAGGTGGTCTGTTTTATGATCCTCAAGACGACAAGGTGCTTGTGTCGACAAACGCCACGTTCTTAGAGGAAGGCCACATGAGAGATCATCAGCCTCAAAGCAGGATTATCTTGAGCGAAATTTCCAGGGAAGCTACAGATAAATCAACAAGAGTTGTTGATGAAGCTGGTCCTTCTCAAGAGTTGAGAATGCCTCGACGTAGTGGGAGGGATGTTAGACAACCCGACCGTTACATGGGTTTGACTGAAACCCAGGTTGTCATACCTGATGATGGCATTGAGGATCCATTGACCTATAAACAGGCAATGAATGATATAGATAGGGACCAGTGGATTAAAGCCATGGACCTTGAAATGGAGTCAATGCACTTCAATTCAGTCTGGGAACTTGTAGATCAACTAGATGGTGAAAGACCTATCGGTTGCAAGTGGATCTACAAGAGAAAACGAGATCAAGCTGGTAAGGTTCAAACCTTTAAGGCTCGACTTGTGGCAAAGGGTTATACTCAAAGGGAAGGGGTGGACTATGAAGAAACCTTCTCTGCTGTTGCCATGCTCAAATCCATTAGAATACTCTTGTCCATTGCCACGTTTTATGACTATGAAATTTTGCAAATGGAAGTCAAGACAGCCTTTCTGAATGGCAATCTTGAAGAGAGTATCTATATGGATCAACCAGAGGGGTTCATAGTTCAGGGTCAAGAGCAAAAGGTTTTCAAGCTTAAATGATCCATTTATGGATTGAAACAAGCGTCTAGATCCTGGAATATAAGATTTGATACTGTAATCAAATCTTATGGCTTTGAACAGAATATTGACGAGCCTTGTGTTTACAAGAAGATACTCAATACCACTGTAGCTTTCTTAGTTCTATACGTAGACGATATCTTGCTCATTGGGAATGATGCAGGGTTCCTGACTGGCGTTAAGCAATGGCTAGCGACCCAATTCCAAATGAAAGATTTGGGAGAGGCTCAGTTTGTTCTTGGAATCCAAATCATTCGGAATCGCAAGAACAAAACGCTAGCACTTTCTCAGGCATCTTATATTGACAAGATGTTGGTTAGATATAAGATGCAAAATTCCAAGAAGGGTTTATTGCCTTTCAGGCATGGAACTCATTTGTCTAAGGAACAGTGTCCTAAGAAACCTCAAGAAGTTGAGGATATGAGACGCATTCCCTATGCATCTGTTGTCCGTAGTCTGATGTATGCCATGCTATATACTCGACCCGACATATGCTATGCGCAGGGGAATAGTCGGTGAGATATCGCCTAATCCGAGGATATGATCACTGGACTGCCGTTAAGAATATCCTCAAGTATCTTAGGAGAACGAGGGACTATATGCTTGTGTATGGTGCAAAGGATTTGATCATTGCAGGATACACTAACTCTGATTTTCAGACTGATGTAGATTCGAGAAAATCCACATCAGGATCAGTGTTCACTCTTAACGGAGGAGCTATAGTATGGAGGAGTATAAAGCAAGGTTGTATTGCTGACTCCACCATGGATCTTTGAGTATGTCGCAACTTGCGAAAGCGGCGAAGGAGGCTGTATAGCTTAGGAAGTTCTTGACTGATTTGGAAGTTGTTCCAAATATGAATTTGCCTATCACCCTTTATTGTGATAATAGTGGTGCAGTGACAAATTCCAAAGAACCTAGAAGCCATAACCGCGGAAAGCACATAGAGCGCAAATATCATCTCATCAGGGAAATTGTGCAACGAGGAGACGTGATCGTCACGCAGATCGCTACGGAGTACAACATTGCTGATCCGTTTACAAAGCCCCTCATGGCTAAAGTGTTTGAGGGACACCTAGAGAGTCTAGGACTATGGGTTGTACAGTAGGGCAGTTTTTCTTTGCTCAGCATGTTTTACACCCATAGACGTTTTAGTCCAAGTGGGAGTTTGTTGGGTTTTATGTCCTAAAACTCGTGGTTTTGTAAACTGAATATATATTCTATTTCATAATAAAGTTGTTATTGAAATTTATTCAGTAAAGGTGTTATTCAATATTGTGTATTGTGTAAAACCTTAATCCAATAAAGAACCCTTGGCTATAGGATGAATACTTGAACTTTATGTGTAACATAAAAGTGGATCATGTTCAAGTTATAGCCAGAACAGTCTATAGTATAAGGATAGGGTTGGGTACCTTATCCTGGGGACACTATGGACGCGACCCACTTTGTAGAGAACAAACGATGTGATCCTAAATCGTTCATGTGGAGACATGTGAGTGAGGGCGCCCTATGCAATGAGTTTACACAAGACTGGACCGCGAAATTGTCACTTAGACTTTATAATTCCGTTTACTGTCTTAACTGACTATATTCATACGATGACCTAGGTAACTCGATCTTAATCCTGAGCGTTTTATGGACTCCTGTTTATTCGGATTATCCTTAGATTTGCATGGGTGAGAGTGGCTCGAGACTGTCGACTCAATAAGCCTCCAATTTCAAGGATAAAATCGGGTAGATAGCTGGGAACATAGTTCTGCAAGATGGAATTCACTCTTACCCGCTTTAGGGATTAGTAGAGAGGTTGTTCCCTTAAGTGCTGACTCCGGGTCTTGAACAATGGACCCACCCCTCTCATTTGCCCGAGAGGGATTCGGTTTGCTGGTTGGACAACAAACCAATTGTTCATTAGAGGATCGGTGGGACTTAAGGAACAAGAGGTAATTACAGGGGTAAAACGGTATTTTTGACCTAGCTGTAATTACGAAACGACCTGTGAAGGATCGACTTACTAATCATGGTTATATCAAGTGGACATAAATATATCTACAGTGAGGAGAATGCAACCACTGGGCTTTAGTGGAGTGTCCCGGTGGTTAACGAATGTTGATTAGCTAGGCTAAAGAGTTTGGCCGGTTAATCTCGTATCGTTGGAGCTCATGATAACTTTATATAATGAAACCATCCTCATCACACTTGAGTTGTCACTCTAATAAAGCTTAATGAAGCTTTATATAATGGTGATTTGAGGTGTTTTGTGACAATTACACAGAAAATTCAATATTCCCGAATTAGTGACCTTTGAGGTCTTTTCTTCCAAATTCTCTCAACCTAGGATCCCACAATCCGTTCTAAGGCCTGAGGATAGTAGCGAAGACTCTAATGGTCGTTCACGAAGTGTTCGTGCTGAAAACCATCCACTGGGTGAAGAGAATTTGATCTTCAAAGTTGAGTTTTCTATCCTTTTATTTTTCCAGCTTTGAGCATGCATTTTGTTTTACAAAATTGATCAACTTAGAGTGTTCAAGATCAAAAATTGCTTCCACTTTCTTAATCTAGACTCTTTCAGAATGGTGTGTAGAGGACACACAGAGATGATCACATTCGAGTAATTGACCCGAACGGTCTATAGTATATGGATGAGGTTGGAGACCTAATCCTAGATACACTGTGGATGCGGCCCGCTTTGTATTAAAATACAAACGAGGTGATCTGACTTCGTTCATGTGGTTGACATGCGAGTGGGGGCATCTGCACAATGAGATTATACAAGATCGGACTGTGAATTATTAGACCTACTGATGTAACACCATTGACAGTAAGGACTAATAATTTCGTAGATGACCATTAGTGTCTCGACCCGAATCCTAAGCGTGTTACGGACTCCTGTCTGCGGGGGTCTGTCCTTTGACTAGTACGGGTGAGGGTGGTCACAGTTACTCGCCCAATATGCCTATCTTCTCAGGGACAGGACCAAGTAGGGAGCTGGGAACTTAACTACGCGAGATGGAATTCACTCGTTCCTGCCTTTAGGGAAACTAGAGGGATTGTTCCCTTAAGTGTTGTCTCCAGGGCTTGGACAACGGGCACCCACTCTCTCACTGACACGAGAGAGTTGTTGTGTATGGTTGGACCATTACAATATTGTTGTTCATTAGAGGAACAATGGAGACTTAAGGAGTAAGAAGTAGACACAGGGGTAAAACGATAATTTGACCCAGCAGTGTCTACGAACAACCTGTGTTGAGTCGACTCATGGGTAATATTATATAAGTGGACACGTAATATTATGCACTGACGGGAGTGCAACTACGGGCTTTAGTGGAGTGTTACCGTAGCTAATGAATGTTGATTAACTGCATCAAAAAGTTTGATAGGTTAATCTCGGATCATTGGAGCTCGTCACTGTAGGTCCATTAGGTCCCTCGGTTGGCTCAATGTGGGTTAAAAGAAGGGTTAATGTTTTGGTGTGAATTGAAGTGTTCAATTTCACTAAAAGCTCATTTATGTCATTTATATGAGATATGAATGATATAATATATAGTTTAATGTGAATGAGATTTGTAATAAACTATAGGTTAGTCTAATTGTTGAATTAGGGCTAATTAGGAGAAATTAGATTGAGAGAAATTAAATTGGGTGTGATACAATTTTAAAAAAAGAAATCCACAATATTGCAAATGTGATTTGTGATATGAGATATGAGATATCTTATAATATATTGTTATGCAAATATGATTTGCATAACCTATAGTTGTGGTAAAATGGTAAATAGGTGGAGATTTAAACTCCACCTATCTCCATTATTTAAACCCTTCTTGCAAGAAGGGTGGATGACCAACTCTCACATTTTTGGATTTTCACCAAAAGAAGAGATCAATTCTCTCTCAAATTCACTCAAGCATTTTCTCCTAACAAAACCAAAACAAACCAAGTTCCCACCAACTTCCTTCTTCCAAAAGAAGAACAACCGAGAAGCCGAAGGGTGGTGTTCGGTCTTTGTTCGAGAGAAGGGTTCAAGATCGTTGGGAGAACACGAAGAGTTCGTGAACGAAAAGAAACAATCGAAGCACGTCTTCACCAAGTAAGTGCATACTGACTTTTCTTTCCATTTTATGCATGTTTTACCTAGGTCTAATTTGTTAGATCGATTTTAACGAAATTCAATTGCACAACAACACCGCACTGCGTGGGAGTTTCATTCCCTTCAAATGGTATCAGAGCCAAGTTGTTGGTTCGATGTTGTGCACAGTTTTTCGTTCAAATTAGGTGGGTTTAGCCTTAATTTATGAGATAAATTGTTGGTTTGCATGATGGATGTTTTTGGTTTTGGCACTAGTTTAGATTTACAATTTTATGTTGATATGATCAATGTAAGGGTCAATTGTTTTTGGAAATTTTGTTGTAAATCGAGTCTGTAGGTCCGAGTCGTTCGTGGAAAGAGTTGTTGTGAAGAAATCGGAGCAGAAACGAGAGAGAATCGACGAAGAACAACAAGAGGAGCTTGTTGTTCTGTCGACAACGTTGAGACGCTATTCATCGGCGTCTCAACGCTGCGCATGCGATTGGAGGCCCAACTGCAGGACAGCGTTGCAACACTGGGCGTAGCGTTGCAACGCCGAGGAGTGGAGCACGCGGGGCGTGACGCTGGAGGCTGCAGCGGCGCAACGCTACCCACGGCGTTGCAACGCTACAGCGTTAAGGGGCAGTTGGGCGAGGCGCGCACGTGAGTAGTTCGTGGGGCATGTAATGGGCGATTTTCTCATGTTTTTAATTATTTATATTTGTAAAATGTATTTATATTTTATTTATTTATTTATTTTATTAAATAATATTAATATAAAAGTTATATTAATGTTATTTAATTAAATAAATGCCCCTAGGTGCCAAAACTGGTCCATTTTTGCTATTTAATTATTTTATGCATAAGATGTATGATTTAATTAATTTCTATGAGCATAATGTATGTCATATAGATTTAAAATCCCACCTTAGGTTAAACTTTTCATGCATCATTTATATTATAAGAGTTATAATATATAGTTTGCATGATAAGTTATATTATAAAAGTTATAATATAATTAAACGCATGTTTTAATTTAATTAATATAAGTGTTATATTTTTTTATATTAAAGTATGCTCATGCATTTTATTCATGTGATGAATTATTTTGTTATAGTCTATTATTATTCATGTGATGAATGATCAAGCACTATAACATAGAAATGCATGCAACCTAAGTTAATTATTAGTTTTAAAGTGTTTAGAACTTGAATAATTAGACTAAGGTTTTCTAGTTCTAATAAGTTTAGAATTAGGAAGTCAAAATGTAATCTTTTGAATGGTGATTGATTAGTAACTCTGTCTAAGGAAGGTTTTGTCTAAGGTTGGGGTATTTAAGTTGACGCTTGCGGAACACCCCTACCTGGAAATCGACCTAGGAGTGAATTCGGTATGGAGATTCTTAGATTATATTTATCGTGAGTGCCGTTAATTAAAAGTTGGTTAATATACTCACATAGACCTAAGTAATAATGTGATTATAAACTTAGGCTAAATATCATATATGAGTGGTAGACTTAGGTAAATTTTAGCCGATTTATCTAGGTCAATCCCGAAAATAATAAAGTGCTGAGTGGGAGGAAATATAGTGTATAAGATACATTTAATTTTTAACCACAAATCTCCGTTAAGTCCGCACCGTGAGATCCATACTAGGCATCGTGGCGCAAATGGGAGCGTGCCCCTTCGGATGATATTTGAATGGGTCAATATCAAAGTGGATGGGGAGAGTACTTATAGTGAGTGAGAGCGGGACCTGTGAAAACGGGACCTACGGTATCTTCTTTTGATTCACACCGTGAGACCCCTATGATCCGTCTGCTAGTTTGGCCTGGTCCAGACAATCCCTTCGGAGGGCCTTGATCATGGGAATCGAAACACCGTAAATTCTCGAAAGGGATACAGTTTTCTTGTTGGTTTTCCTTTGTTGTTCACCATTGGATGGCTATTGTTTGGGCGGATACTTGGAAACTTAAAGATTCAAGGTGACACTCACAGAATTCGTTAAGTATTAATGAATTCGACCAAATAATGGTAACTGGACACCTAATGGAATAAGAGTTATTCTGGGATTAGGGTCTAGTCGAGAAAGTCTGGTCCTAGAGGAGGAGTGTTTCTGTTCACCCTTCAGTTGCAGTCATTCTAAACCTTTAGGATATCATTGCAATTTTTAAATGACCTAGGGATCATAGGATTAAATTTTGCTAAAACTTGATTGGTTTTCAAAAGTTTATGCGAGACTGACACAAAATTTATTTGATTGTTTCAGCTAAAAATATGTCTAGCTCAATAATCGCTTTATTAGCTTCCAACAAACTAGTGGGAGATAACTTCCAAACATGGAAGAATAATATCAACACGATTTTAGTAACTGGCGACCATAAATTCGTCTTTACTAAGGAGTGTCCTCAGTTGTCGAGCTCGACTGCATCACGAAGTGTTTGTGATGCTTACGATCGATGGATCAGGGCCAATGAAAAAACTAAAGTCTATATCATTGTCAGCTTGCTGAAGTTTTGGCAAAGAAGCATGAGTTGATGGTCACCGCTAAGGAGATCATGGATTCGTTGCAAGACATGTTTGGAAAATAGTCCTTTCAAGTCAGGCACGATTCACTCAAACACGTCTTCAACGCACGGATGCAAGAAGGCTCGTCTGTCCGTGAACATGTTCTAGACATGATGACCCACTTTAATCTGGCGGAGATGAACGGGGCTTCGATCGACGAGTCGAGCCAGGTCAGCTTTATCTTGGAGACTCTTCCGAAGAGTTTCCTTCAGTTTCGTAGTAATGCTGTTATAAACAAAATTAGCTACACTCTGAGTACCCTCCTCAATGAGTAATAGAATATCCAGTCCTTGATTAGGATAAGGGGACCGAAAGCTGAGGCAAATATTGCCTACAGGTCTTATCACAGGGGTTCGACCTCTAGGACTAAACCTATTGCTCCTTCTCGCCCGAAAGGGAAGAAGAGGATGAAGAGTGGTAAAGCTGACCGAGTTGCTGCCCCAAAGGGCAAGAAGGTCAAGAAAGTTGCAGAGAAAGGAAAGTGTTTCCACTGCAATGGGGATGGTCACTGGAAGAGAAACTGTCCCAAGTTCCTTGCCGAGAGAAAGAATCAAGGTAAATGTGATTTACTAGTAACTGAAACATATTTAGTGGAGAGTAGTGACTCTGCCTGGATTTTGGATTCGGGCTCCACTAACCACGTTTGTTCTCCTTTTTAGGGAATTGATTCCTGGCAGCGGCTGTGAGAGAGTGAGGTGACTCTACGGGTTGGATCCGGGGAGATAGTCTCTGCTGCAGCTATGGACAAAGTGAAGCTCTATTTTGGCAGGAATTACTTATTGTTGGACAATATGTATATAGTCCCAGGGTTTACTAGAAACCTTGTTTCTATTTCCTGTCTTATTGAAAACTGTATTTCAATTTCCTTTGATAATAATAAAGCGTTTATTTCTTTCAAGGGCAATTTGATTTGTTCAGCTTCACTCGAGTCTAATTTGTATGTTTTGAAATCAAATTCAGTCAAAAGCGTTTTGAATACTGAATTATTTAAAACTGCAGAAACACGAACTAAGAGAGTTAAGGTTTCTCCGAAAGAAAATGCTCATATTTGGCATCTATGGTTAGGCCACATTAATCTCAATAGGATTGAGAGACTAGTGAAGACTGGACTTCTAAGTCAGTTGGAAGAAAACTCTTTACCGGTGTGTGAGTCATGCCTCGAAGGAAAAATGACGAAACGTTCTTTTAGTGGAAAAGGATATAAAGCCAAGGAGCCCCTTGAGCTTATACATTCTGACCTCTGTGGTCCGATGAGTGTTAAAGCACGAGGTGGTTATGAATACTTCGTTTCTTTCATTGATGATTATTCGAGGTATGGGTATATTTACCTAATGCATAGGAAGTCTGAAACTCTTGAAAACTTCAAGGAGTTCAAGACTGAGGTTGAGAACCTGTTAGGTAAAACTATAAAAACACTTTGATCGGATCGAGGTGGAGAGCATATGGACACAGAATTCCAGGACTATATGATAGAACACGAAATTACGTCCCAACTCTCAACACTTGGTATGCCACAACAGAATGGTGTATCGAAGAGGAGAAACAAAACCCTGTTGGACAAGGTTCGGTCGATGATGAGCTATGCTCGTCTCCCTGATTCCTTTTGGGGTTACGCAGTGGAAATTGCAGTTTATATTTTGAACAACGTTCCGTCGAAGAGTGTTTGTGAAACACCTTTCGAACTCTGGACTGGACGTAAAGGTAGTTTACACCATTTCAGAATTTGGGGATGCCTGACGCACGTGTTGGTGTCAAACCCGAAGAAATTGGAACCCCGTTCAAAATTGTGCCTATTCGTAGATTAACCAAAAGAGACCAGAGGTGGTCTGTTTTATGATCCTAAGGATAATAGGGTGCTTGTGTCGACAAACACCACTTTCCTTGAGGAAGACCACATCAGAGATCATTTGCCTAGGAGCAAAATCGTGTTAAACGAAATGGACAGTACATCAACAAAAGTTGCTGATGGGGCTAGTACGTCAACAAGTGTTGTTGATCGTAGCACGTCAAGTCAAGTCCGATCCCAAGAGTTGGGAATGCTTGGACGTAGTGGGAGGGCTGTCGGACAGCCTGAACGTTACATGGGTTTAGCTGAAACCCAAGTCGTCAATCCTGATGATGGCTGTGAGGATCCATTGACCTATGATCAGGCAATGATTGATGTTGACAAGGACGAATGGATTAAAGCTATGGAACATGAAATGGAGTCGATGTACTTCAATTATGTCTGGGAGCTTGTGGATCAATTGGATGGGGTAAAACCTATTGGTTGCAAATGGATCTACAAGCGTAAACGTGGCGTAGATGGGAAGGTGCAGACCTTCAAAGCACGACTAGTGGCAAAGGGTTTTACCCAGGTCGAAGGGGTTGACTATGAGGAAACCTTTTCACCTGTTTCCATGGTAAAGTCGATCAGGATCCTTCTAGCCATTGCCGCGTATTATGACTACGAGGTATGGCAAATGGATGTCAAGACCGTCTTTCTGAATGGCAACCTTGACGAAACCATCTACATGGACCAACCCAAAAGGGTTGATTGCCCAAGGCCAAGAGCAAAAGGTTTGCCGGCTTCATAGGTCTATTCATGGATTGAAACTAGCCTCGAGGTCTTGGAATATAAGGTTTAATGAGGCAATCAAATCTTAAGGCTTTGATCAGAATGTTGACGAACCTTGTGTTTACAAGAAAATCGTTGATAAAACTGTCGCATTTCTGATATTATACGTGGATGATATTCTTTTCATTGAGAATGAGGTAGAATTTCTTACTGACGTAAAGAAATGCCTAGCTTCGCAATTCCAAATGAAAGATTTGGGAGAAACTCAGTATGTTCTAGGTATCTAGATAGTCCGGAACCGAAAGAACATAACGCTAGTCATGTCTCAAGCGTCTTATATTGCAAAGATGTTGTCTAGATATAAGATGTAGAACTCCAAGAAGGACTTGCTGCCTTTCAGGCACAGGGTTCACTTGTCTAAGGATCAGTGTCCTAAGACTCCTCAAGAGGTTGAGGATATGAGACGAATTCCCTATGCTTCAGCTGTAGGGAGCCTGATGTATGCCATGCAGTGTACTAGGCCCGACATCTGTTATGCAGTAGGGATTGTCAGTAGGTATCAATCCAATCCAGGATTAGATCACTAGATAGCCGTAAAGACAATCCTCAAGTATCTTAGGAGAACGAGGAACTGTAGCTTAGTGTATGGTGGTGGGGATTTGATCCTTATAGGATACACAGATTCGGACTTTCAGACCGATAAGGATTCTAGGAAATCCACTTTGGGGTCAGCGTTCATTCTGAATGGAGGAGCTGTAGTATGGCGAAGCATCAAGGGATGCATCGCTGATTCCACTATGGAAGCGGAGTACGTTGCGGCTTGTGAAGCTGCAAAGGAAGTTGTTTGGCTTAGGAAGTTCATGACAGATTTGGAAGTTATTCCAAATATGAACTTTTCGATCACACTATTTTGTGACAACAGCGGTGCAGTAGCCAACACCAGGGAACCTCGGAGCCATAAGAGAGGCAAACACATTGAGCGGAAGTATCACATGATACGGGAGATTGTGCACCACGGCGACGTGACAGTCACGCAAATAGCGTCGAAGCACAATGTAGCTCATCCATTTTCAAAGCCCCCCATGGCTAAGGTGTTTGAGGGTCACCTAAAGAGTCTAGGTCTTCGAGTACTTCCTGACTAGGGCAAGTGGGAGATATGTAAACGTGGATGATATTCTTCTCATTGTAATTTATGTATATTTCAGAAATGTATTTCCTCCACTAGCTTAGTCCAAGTGGGAGTTTGTTGGGATTTTTGTCCTAAACTCGTGTTTGTAAATTACTATTTGAAATTAATAAAGAGTTATTCATTTCATTATTTTAAGTCTCGCATTTAATACAAATTTGACCAATAAACTAAGCTCCAGGGTCATTGAATATTTGAGAGAACTAGAACTTTGAACGGTGTGTAGTGGACACACAGGGATGATCACGTTCGAGTAATTGACCCGAACGGTCTATAGTATATGGATGGGGTTAAAGACCTAATCCTTGATACACTGTGGATGCGACCCGCTTTGTATTAAGATACAAACGAGGTGATCTGACTCGTTTATGTGGTTGACATGCGAGTGGGGGCATCCTATACAATGAGATTGTACAAGACCGGACCGTGAATTATTAGACCTACTGATGTAACACCGTTGACAGTAAGGACTAATAATTTCGTAGATGACCATTACTGACTCGACCTGAATCCTGAGCGTGTTACGGACTCATGTCTATGGGGGTTTGTCCTTTGACTAGTACGGGTGAGGGTGGTCACAGTTACTCGCCCAATATGCCTATATTCTCAGGGACAGAACCAAGTACGGAGCTGGGAACTTAACTACTAGAGATGAAATTCACTCGTTCCTGCCTTTAGGGAAACTAGAGTTGTTGTTCCCTTAAGTGCTGTCTCCATGGCTTGGACAACGGGCGCCCACTCTCTCATTGGCACGAGAGACTTGTTGTGTATGGTTGGACAATTATAACGTTGTTGTTCATTAGAGGAGCACTGGGGACTTAAGAAGCATGAAGTAAACATAGGGGTAAAACGATAATTTGACCCAGCAGTGTCTACGAACAATCTGTGAAGGGTCGACTCATGGGTATTGGTTATATAAGTGGACACGTAATATTCTGCACTGACGGAGTGCAGCTACGGGCTTTAGTGGAGTGTTACTGTAGCTAATGAATGTTGATTAACCGGGTCAAAGAGTTTGATAGTTTAATCTTGGATCATTGGAGCTCGTCACTGTAGGTCTATTAGGTCCCTCGGTTGGCTCAATGTGTGTTAAAAGAAGGGTTAATGTTTTGGTGTGAATTGAAGTGTTCAATTTCACTAAAAGCTCATTTATGTCATTTATATGAGATATGAATGATATAATATATAGTTTAATGTGAATGAGATTTGTAATAAACTATAGGTTAGTCTAATTGTTGAATTAGGGCTAATTAGGAGAAATTAGATTGAGAGAAATTAAATTGGGTGTGATTCAATTTTTTTTAAAAAAAATCCATAATATTGAAAATGTGATTTGTGATATGAGATATGAGATATCTTACAATATATGGTTATGAAAATATGATTTTCATAACCTATAGTTGTTGTAAAATGGTAAATAGGTGGAGATTTCAACTCCACCTATCTCCATTATTTAAACCCTTCTTGCAAGAAGGGTGGATGTCTAACTCTCACATTTTTGGATTTTCACCAAAATAAGAGATCAATTCTCTCTCAAATTCTCTCAAGCATTTTCTCCTTTCAAAACCAAAACAAACCAAGTTCCCACCAACTTCCTTCTTCCAAAAGAAGAACAACCGAGAAGCCGAAGGGTGGTGTTCGGTCTTTGTTCGAGAGAAGGGTTCAAGATCGTTGGGAGAACACGAAGAGTTCGTGAACGAAAAGAAAAAATCGAAGCACGTCTTCGACAAGTAAGTACATACTGACTTTTCTTTCCATTTTATGCATGTTTAGCCTAGGACTAATTTGTTAGATCGATTTTAACGAAATTCAATTGCACAACAACACCGCCACGATTCCATCGTCTTCCACTGCGTGGGAGTTTCATTTCCTTCATGGACAGCTTCGACACGAATCCCTGAAGTACGTTTATAACTCCCGTATAAAGGAGGGGTCGTTGGTGAGAGAACACGTTCTCGATCTCATGGTCCACTTCAACGTGGCTGAAATGAACGACGCGGTCATTGACGAGTAAAGTCAGGTCTCGTTCATCTTGGAATCTCTTCTGAAGAGTTTCTTGTAATTTTACAGCAATGTGGTGATGAACAAGATAGAGTATAACCTGACTACCCTTCTTAATGAACTACAAACTTTCAGTCTCTTATGAAGAATAAGGGACAGGCTGATGGAGAGTCAAATTTGTTTGCCCATTCCAGAAGGTTCCAAAAGGGTTCATCCTTTGGGACTAAGTCCTATAGTGTTGGGATTTTTGTCCTAATCTCGTATTTGTAAATATACATTTGAAATTAATACAGAGTTATTCATTTCATTATTTTGTGTCTCGCATTTTATACAAACTTTGACCAATAAACTAAGCTCCAGGGTCATTGAATATTTGAGAGAACTAGAACTTGAACGGTGTGTAGTAGACACACAGGGAGGATCACGTTCGAGTTAATGACCCGAACGATCTACAGTATATGCATCATTGCTTGATGCTACGCCATACTATAGCTCCCCCATTAAGGGTGAAAATTGATCCCGATGTGGATTTCCGAGAATCCTCATCGGTCTGAAAATCAGAATCAGTGTATCCAGTAAGGATCAAATCCTTAGACCCATACACAAGCGTATAATCCCTTGTTCTCCTTAGATACTTGAGGATATTTTTAACTGTTGTCTAGTGGTCTAACCCTGGATTGGACTGGTACCTACTGACTATTCCCACTGCATAACAAATGTCCGACCTCGTGCATAGCATAACATACATTAAGCTACCTACTGCAGAGACATAGGGAATATGTCTCATATCCTCAACTTCTTGAGGTGTCTTGGGACACTGTTCCTTAGACAGATGAACTCCATGCCTGAAGGACAATAAGCCCCTCTTGGAATTCTGCATCGAATATCTTGACAACATTTTGTCGATATAAGACGCTTGAGATAGTGCTAGCGTTCTGTTCTTGCGATTCCTGAGGATTTGAATCCCAAGAACATATTGTGCCTCTCCCAAATCTTTCATTTGGAATTGGGTCGCCAGCCAATTCTTTATGTCAGTAAGGTATCCTATATCATTTCCAATGAATAGGATATCTTCCACATAAAGTACTAACAAAGCTACTTTGTCGTTGATGATCCTCTTGTAAACACAAGGCTCATCAACGTTTTGGTCAAACCCGTAAGATTTGATCGCAGTATCAAATCTTATATTCCAAGATCTTGACGCTTGTTTCAACCCATAAATGGATCGATTGAGCTTGCAAACTTTTTGCTCTTGATCTTGGGCTATGAACCCTTCGGGCTGGGACATATAGATGCTCTCGTCAAGATTTCCATTCAAGAAGGCAGTCTTGACGTCCATTTTCCAAATTTCATAATCATAAAATGTGGCTATGGACAAGAGTATCCTTATAGACTTCAACATAGCAACAGGGGAAAATGTTTCTTCATAGTCAACTCCTTCTCTTTGGGTAAAACCCTTTGCTACAAGTCTAGCCTTAAAGGTCTGTACCTTTCCGGTTGCATCTCTCTTTCTCTTATAGATCCATTTACACCCTATGGGTCTAACCCCTTCAAAGTTGGTCTACAAGTTCCCATACTTTGAATTGAAGTCCATTGACTCCATTTCAAGGTCCATGGCTTTGATCCATTGGTCCTTGTCACGCCATTCATTGCTGTTTATAAGACAATGGATCTTTTACGCCGTCATCGTGTATGACAACTTGAGTTTCAAATTAAACCCAAGTAGCGGTCAGGTTGGGAAACAACCCTCCCACTGCGTCGAGGCATTCCCAACGATTGAGAAGGACGAGACTAACTTGAGGTGCTGACTCCTCCATCAACTCTTGATGAAGGTCCAACTTGATTACCAACTTTTGTTGGTTCATGAGTAGCTTCATTTAGTACTAATTGACTACGCGGTTTGTGGTTCCTCATGTGATCTTCCTCCAAGAACGTGGCGTTTGTCGACACAATCACCTTGTTTTCTTGTGGGTCGTAGAAAAGACCACTTCTCGTTTCTTTGGGATAGCCAACAAATTGGCACAATTTTGAACAAGGTTCCAACTTCTTTGGGTTTGTCACGAGCACGTGTGCCGAACAACCCCAAATCCTAAAGTGTTGTAAACTACGTTTACGCCCCTTCCACAGTTCAAAAGGTGTTTCTGAAACACTTTTTGACGGAACACTGTTCAAGATTTGAACTGCAGTCTCTACTGCGTATCCCCAAAACGAGGCAGTAAATCGAGCATAGCTCATCATAGAACGAACCATGTCCAACAAGGTTCTATTTCTCCTATCGACACACCATTTTGTTTGTGGTGTATAAGGTCTTGAGTTGAGATTTAATTCCATGTTCTATCATATAGTTCTGGAATCTCAAATCCATATACTCTTCACCTCGATCGGATCAAAGTGTTTTAATGGTTTTTCCTAATGCATTCTCTACTTCAGCCTTATACTCTTTGAACTTTTCAAGAGCCTCAGACTTGTGATGCATTAGATATAGATAACCATACCTCGAATAATCATCTATGAAAGTGATGAAATATTCGCATTCTCTCTCGAGCTTTAACATTCACCGGACCACAAAGATCCGAATGTACAAGTTCTAAGGGTTCTATGGCTCTGTAACCTTTTCCTGTAAAAGGTCGCTTGGTCATTTTACCTTCCAAGCATGATTCGCAAGGAGGTAAAGAATCATCTTCTAACTTGTTTAGAAGTCCATTCTTAGAGAGTCTCTCAATCCGGTTGAGATTAATATGACCAAGTCTAAGATGCCATAGATAGGTATTATTATTTGGAGAAATTTTTTGCCTTTTATTTTGAGTACTAGCATTTTTAAACATCTCATGATTTAAAATTGCTTTAGTTTTATTTAGTTTTAGTACGTACAGACAATTTTTCAATTTAACAGAACAAATATTGACACCTTCTTTCAAAATGAACGCTTCATTAATTGAAAAAGAAATACAATATCCAAGTTCTATTAAACAAGAGATAGAAATTAAGTTCCTTTTAAGCTTAGGAACTATATACAGATTTTTTAATAAAAGAAATCTATCTCCGAAAAATAGCTTGGCATCTCCCATTACACGAGCTGAGACGACGTCTCCCGTTCCGACCCTGAGCGTCATCTCACCCTCTTTGAGCTCTTTGAAGGAACTAGTTTCCTGAAATGAAGAGCAAACATGATTAGTGGCTCCTGAACTAAGTATCCAGGTAAAATCATCATTTTCCAAGTTTCAAGAACAAGTAAATCTGATTTACCTTTCTTATCTTTGAGCTCAGCAAGGTATTTTGGGCAGTTTCGCTTCCAATGCCCATCCACGTTGCAGTGGAAACATTTTCCTTTATCTGCAACCTTGGCTTTTCCCTTGTCTTTGTCAGCAGCAGGTGCCTTCCCTTTCCCTCCTATTTTCTTCTTCTTAAGCCCAGAAGATGAGCTACAGGACTTAGTCCTAGAGGATGAACCCTTCTGGAACCTTCTGGAATGGGCAAAAAGATTTGCCTCTCCATCAGTCTGTCCCTTATTCTTCATAAGAGACTGGAAAGTTTGTAGTTCATTAAGGAGAGTAGTCAGGTTATACTCTATCTTGCTCATCACAGCATTGCTGCGGAATTGCCGGAAACTCTTCGAAAGAGATTCCAGAATGAACGATACCTGACTTTGCTCGTCAATGACCGCTCCGTTCATTTCAGCCACGTTGAAGTGGACAATCAGATCGAGAACATGTTCTCTCACTAACGACCCCTTCTTCATACGGGAGTTATAAACGTATTTGAGGGATTCGTGCCGAATCTGTCCAGATGGTTGTCCAAATATTTCCTGCAACGAACTCATGATCTCACGAGCTGAGACCATGCCCTCGTGCTTTTTGGCCAGAACTTCAGAAACACTAGCCAAAATGTAGACCTTGGCCTTATCATTGACCTTGATCCAGCGGTCGTACACCTCCTTAATAGATTGAGGAGCGTTACGAGCAGGGACCTAAGGACATTCCTCAGACAGTACAAACCGTAGGTCATCAACAACCAGAATCGTATTCTGGTTAGATTTCCACGTAGTAAAATTTTCACCAGTTAAACGATCGCTTTTAAGTACGGCTATTATCGAGGACGACATGCTGAAAATCCAAAAGAGTTCTAATTAGTTATGCCTTTTAACTCATTGTAAAAACCAATCATATTTAGCAAAATTTATGAAGAACCCTAGTGTTTAAACTAAACCCAATGTTTAAATTAAACCTTTAATTTTGCAACGATACTTCAAGGGTTTAGAACAAAAGCCTCCGTCGGGCAGTCAGTCATTCCTCCCTTGAATTGAGACTTTCTCAATCAATTCCAACTACCAGAACATCTAATGCCCCAATGGTTCTTAGCTACCGTTTGTTCGGTCAATGAGTTGTTAACTAGCTTAACTCATCCCGTAAATGTGATCCTACCATTTTCAGATCCAATAGGCCCGAGCCAACATGCTACTATTAAGAAAGACAACTGTTGGCAAACAACCTAAGAGACCCTATCAATTTCTGGAGTTCGCGGTGTACCGATCCCTATAGTCAGGCCCTCCGTAGGGTTTAATTGTTCCATGACAAGCTAGCAGGCGGACTATAGAAATCTCACGGTGCGACCTAATGGAGGAGACCGTAGGATACGTTGACACGCGCCCCACTCCCATTTACTATGGATACTTCCCTCATTTAACTTAGTATTGAACCATGCAAACACATACCGTAGGGGGACGCCCTATTGACGCCACGTAGCCGAGCATGGAACTCACGGTGTGAACTCTTGAGGACGTGAGAGTAAAATCGATGCGAACATCTCGTTTTCTCCCACTGAAGTTCCTAAGATTAGGGTATAGGTTTAACTTAGTCGGATTCTGGCTAAAAGAATCTATCTAAGTCTATGCCTATTATAACTATTATAACTAGGTCTTAAAACCTTATGTCTAGGTGAATAAATGTTTTAATTACCTAGAGATAAAATAGAACTAAGGTTAATTCAACTCAAGCTCCGGGTCAGTTTTAAGGTAGGAGGTGTTCCGTTAACCGTCAGCTTAAGTACCCCTAGCCTTAGACAGAACTTCACCGGTAGAGTTCCCTTATAACCAAAGTTCTAATGTCCTACTAGATTTTAAACTATTTAAAATACTACGTTAGACCAATTTCTAATGCTATGAGAAAGTAAAACTTAGGTCTAAATTAATTTTAAACGATTAAAAACTAATTTAAATATTAACCAAAGTTCCTATTTTTGCATGCATTTCTTTATTATAGGTTATGGTTTCTAAAACCCCTTTAATTTATAACTTTTATAAATTTAATTATTAACCTATGATAAAGAAACTATATTATTAATCCAACAATTAATATTCAAATTGGAATTATAAAAAGAAATTCAATTAATTGAATTATAAAATTACTTAAATGAAATAATATTTATTTTAAACTAAGTAATTTCATGCTCCATGCAATTTATTTTTCATATAATCTAATCATACCAATTATAATTAATTACTCATGAAAAATAAATTAATCATGCAATTGATCATATTCATATAACATTTATATAAATAAAATCATGAACATGTTTATCCTAAGGTGGGAAAAATCTAAATGACATTCATAAAGATAAATAGCTGTAAAACAGGAATAATTTGGTCCCTAAAGTGCAAAAATAAAATTACATTAATTTTATTTTATGAAACCAGTCCAAAAACACCCTGAACCGGCCTTGAACCGCTCGAACCGGACCAAAACAAATGAACCATCTGAACCGGTCTGCAGCTGCTGGAATGCCCCACGACGTTGCAAAGCCCGCTTTGTCCTTTTGCGCGCATGATATCAGGGTAGCGTTGCAACGCTGAGGGGCAGCGTTGCAACACCGCTGACCCTTTGAACGCCTGCATCGATAGGGAACGTTGGCGTTGAGACGCCGTTCTTCAGCGTTGCAACGCTGATGAACGGAGTTGCAACGCTGCTGCTTCGGCAGTGTCAGAAATCCACGAAACAAAGTGCATAATTGAGTCTGTAATTGAGTTACGAGTCGTTCGGAACTAGTTTCATGCAATTCGATTGGGAATCGAAGAAGAAATTGAAGATGGAAGTTGCTGTGTTCGTGGATTTCTGCCACTGCCGAAAGAGCAGCGTTGCAACGCTACCAGCAGCGTTGCAACGCCGTTCATCAGCGTTGCAATGCCGAAGAACGACGTCGCAACGCCAGCGTTCCCTATCGACGTGAGCGTTCAAGGGGTCAGCGGCGTTGCAACGCTGCCCCTCAGCGTTGCAACGCTACCCCGATAGCAGGCGCGCAAGAGGACAAAGTGGGCGTTGCAACGTTCACTTCAGCGTTGCAACGCCGTGGGGTATTTCAGCAGTTGTAGATCGATTCGACTGGTTCATTTGTTTTGGTCCGGTTCGAGCGGTTCAAGGCCGATTCTTGGTGTTTTTGGACCGGTTTCATGAAATAAAATTAATGTAATTTTATTTTTGCACTTTAGGGGCCAAATTATTCCTGCTTTCTGACTATTTATCGTTATGAATGTCATTTAGATTTTTCCCACCTTAGGATAAGCATGTTCATGCATTTTATTTATATAAATGTTATATGAATATGATCAAATGCATGATTAATTTATTTCTCATGAGTAATTAATTCTAATTGTTATGATTAGATTATATGGAAAATAAATTGCATGGAGCATGAAACTACTTAGTTTAAAATAAATGTTATTTTATTTAAGTAATTTTACAATTCAATTAGTTGAATTTCTTTTTATAATTCCAATTTGAATATTAATTGTTGGATTTATAATATAGTTTCTTTATCATAGGTTAATAATTAAATTTATAAAAGTTATAAATTAAAGGGGTTTTAGAAACCATAACCTATAATAAAGAAATGCATGCAAACATAGGAACTTGGGTTAATTTTTAAATTAGTTTTAAATCGTTTAAAATTAATTTAGACCTAAGTTTTAATTTCTAATAGGATTAGAAATTGGTCTTACGTAGTATTTTAAATAGTTTAAAATCTAGTAGGACATTAGAACTTTGGTTATAAGGCAACTCTCTTCGGTGAAGTTCTCATCAAGGTCAAATACTTAAGTCGACTTGTTAATGGAACACCTCCTACCTGGGAACGGACCCGGAGCTTGAGTTGAATTAACCTTAGTTCTATTTTATCTCTAGGTAATTAAAATGTTTATTCACCTAGACATAAGGTTTTAAGACCTAGTTATAATAGTTATAATAGGCATAGACTTAGATAGATTCTTTTAGCCAGAATCCGACTAAGTTAAACCTATACCCTAATTTTAGGAGCTTCATGGGAGAAAACGAGATGTTCGTGATCGAGTTTACTCTCACGTCCCTCAAGAGTTCACACCGTGAGTTCCATGCTCGCCACGTGGCGTCAATAGGCGCCCCTCCTCCTACGTATGTGTTTGCATGGTTCAATACCAAGGTGAATGAGGGAAGTATCCATAGTAAATGGGAGCAGGACAAATGTCAACGTATCCTACGGTCTCCTCCATTAGGTCGCACCGTGAGATTTCTATAGTCCGCCTGCTAGGTTGTCCTGGAACAGTCAAATTCTACGGAGGGCTTGACTATAGGGATCGGAACACCCCAAACTCCAGAAATGGATAGGGTCTCTTAGGTTGTTTGCCATCAGTTGTCTTTCTTAATAGTAGCCTGTTGGCTCGGGCCTATTGGATCTCAAAATGGTAGGGTCACATTTACGGGATGAGTTAAGCTAGTTAACAACTCCTTGACCGAACAAACGGTAGCTAAGGACCATTGGGGCATGAGATGTTCTGGTAGTGGGAATTGGCTGAGAAAGTCTCAATTCAAGGGAGGAATGACTGACCGCTCGATGGAGGCTTTTGTTCTAAACCCTTGAAGTATCGTTGCAAAATTAAAGGTTTAATTTAAACAGTGGGTTTAGTTTAAACACTAGGGTTCTTTAAAAATTTTGCTAACTAATTAGAACTATTCTGGATTTTCAGCATGTCCTCATATATAGCCTTACTAAAAAAGGAACGTTTAACTGGTGAAAACTTTACTACGTGGAAGTCAAACCATGATGCGATCCTTGTTGTTGACGACCTTCGCTTCATACTAACTAAGAAATGTCCTCAGATTCCTGCTCAAGACGCACCTCAATCAGTTAAGGATGCGTTTGACCGCTGGGCCAAGGCCAATGAAAAAGCCAAGACCTATATCCTGGCTGGGATATCTGATGGTTTAGCCAGGAGATTGGAGGGTATGGCCTCAACTCGTGACATCATGGGCTATCTGCAAAATTTGTCTGGACAACCGTCTGAACAAATTTGACACGAATCCATCAAGTACGTTTATAACGCGCGCATGAAAGTGGGAATTTCAGTGAGAGAACATGTTCTCGATCTTATAGTTCACTTCAACATGGTCGAAATGAACGGAGCAGTCATAGATGAGAAAATTCAAGTATTCTTCATCCTGGAATCTCTTCCGAAGAGTTTCCTGCCATTCCGTAGCAATGCGGAGTTGAACGAAAAAGAGTATAACCTGACTTCCCTCCTAAATGAACTACAAACTTTCCAGTCTCTTATAAAGAATAAGAGACAGGCTGATGGAGAGACAAATCTGTTTGCCCATTCCAGAAGGTTCCAGAAGGGTTCATCCTCTTGGACTAAGTCCTGTGGTTCTTCTTCTTGGAATAAGAAGACTCGGAAGAAGAGGAAATGAGGAAAAGGGAAAGCTTCTGCCATTGCAGATATTTAGCTCAAAGAGAAGAAAGGTAAATTAAATTTACTTATTCTTGAAACTTGTTTAGTGGAAAATGATGATTTTACCTTGATACTTGATTCAGGAGCTAGTAATCATGTTTGCTCTTCATTTCAGGAAACTAGTTCCTTCAAAGAGCTCGAAGAGGGTGAGATGACGCTCAGGGTCGGAACGGGAGACATCGTCTCAGCTCGTGTAGTGGGAGATGCCAAGCTATTTTTCGGAGATAGATTTCTTTTATTAAAAAATCTGTATATAGTTCATAAGCTTAAAAGGAACTTAATTTCTATCTCTTGTTTAATAGAACTTGGATATTGTATTTCTTTTTCAATTAATGAAGTGTTCATTTTGAAAGAAGGTGTCAATATATGTTCTGCTAAATTGAAAAATGGCTTGTACGTACTAAAACCGAATAAAAGAAAAGCAATTTTAAATCATGAGATGTTTAAAAATGCTAGTACTCAAAATAAAAAGCAAAGAATTTCTCCATATAATAATACCTATCTATGGCATCTTAGACTTGGTCATATTAATCTCAATCGGATTGAGAGGCTCTCTAAGAATGGACTTCTAAACAAGTTAGAAGATAATTCTTTACCTCCTTGCGAATGATGCTTGGAAGGTAAAATGACCATGCAACCTTTTATAGGAAAAGGTTACAGAGTCATAGAACCCTTAGAACTTGTACATTCGGATCTTTGTGGTCCGGTGAATGTTAAAGCTCGAGGAGGGTACAAATATTTCATCTCTTTCATTGATGATTATTCGAGGTATTGTTATCTATATCTAATGCATCACAAGTCTGAGGCTCTTGAAAAGTTCAAAGAGTATAAGGCTGAAGTAGAGAATGCATTAGGAAAAACCATTAAAACACTTCGATCCGATCGAGGTGGAGAGTATATGAATTTGAGATTTCAGAACTATATGATAGAACATGGAATTAAATCTCAACTCTCAGCACCTAATACACCACAACAAAATGGTGTGTCAGAAAGGAGAAATAGAACCTTGTTGGACATGGTTCGTTCTATGATGAGCTATGCTCAGTTGCCTGCCTCGTTTTAGGGATACGCAATAGAGACTGCAGTTCAAATCTTGAACAGTGTTCCATCAAAAAGTGTTTCAGAAACACCTTTTGAACTGTGGAAGGGGCGTAAACCTAGTTTACAACACTTCAGGATTTGAGGTTGTCCGATACACGTGCTCCTGACAAACCCAAAGAAGTTGGAACCTCGTTCAAAATTGTGCTAATTTGTTGGCTATCCCAAAGAAACGAGAGGTGGTATTTTCTACGACCCACAAGAAAACAAGGTGATTATGTCGACAAACACCACGTTCTTGGAGGAAGATCACATGAGGAACCACAAACTGCGTAGTAAATTAGTACTAAATGAAGCTACTCATGAACCAACAAGAGTTGTTGATCAAGCTGGACCTTCATCAAGAATTGATGGAGAAGTCAGCACCTCAAGTCAGTCTCGTCCTACTCAATCATTGGGAATGCCTCGACGTAGTGAGAGGGTTATTTTCCAACCTGACCGCTACTTGGGTTTAGCTGAAACTCAAGTTGTCATACCTGATGACGACGTAGAAGATCCATTGTCTTATAAACAGGCAATGAACGACGTAGACAAGGACCAATGGATCAAAGCCATGGACCTTGAAATGGAGTCAATGGACTTCAATTCAGTATGGGAACTTGTAGACCAACCTGAAGGGGTTAGACCCATATGGTGTAAATGGATCTATAAGAGAAAGAGAGATGCAACCGGAAAGGTACAGACCTTTAAGGCTAGACTTGTAGCAAAGGGTTTTACCCAAAGGGAAGGAGTTGACTATGAAGAAACCTTTTCCCTTGTTGCTATGCTGAAGTCTATAAGGATACTCTTGTCCATAGCCGCATTTTTTGATTAGGAATTCCAAGAGGGGCTTGTTGCCGTTCAGGCATGGAGTTCATTTGTCTAGGGAGCAGTGTCCCAAGACACCTCAAGAAGTTGAGGATATGAGACATATTCCCTATGCCTCTTCAGCAGGTAGCTTAATGTATGATATGCTATGCACGAGGCCGGACATTTGTTATGCAGTGGGAATAGTCAGTAGGTATCAATCCAATCCAGGGTTAGACCACTGGACAACAGTCAAAAATATCCTCAAGTATCTAAGGAGAACGAGGGACTATACGCTTATGTATGGGTCTAAGGATTTGATCTTTACTGGATACAGTGATTCTGATTTTCAGACCGATAAGGATTCTCGGAAATCCACATCGGGATCAGTTTTCACCCTTAACGGGGGAGCTATTGTATGGCGTATCATCAAGCAAGGATGCATCGCTGACTCCACGATGGAGGCTGAGTATGTCGCTGCTTGTGAAGTAGCTAAAGAGGCTGTTTGGCTAAGGAAATTCGTTACTGATTTGGAAGTTGTTCCAAATATGGAATCTCCCATCACATTATACTGTGACAACAGTGGTGCGGTAGCCAATTCGAAGGAACCTCGCAGCCATAAGCGAGGTAAGCACATCGAGAGGAAGTATCACCTGATACGAGAAATAGTGCAACGAAGAGATGTGACAGTCACGAAGATCGCTTCGGAGCACAATATTGTTGATCCGTTTACAAAGACTCTCACGGCTAAAGTGTTCGAGGGTCATCTGGAAAGTCTGGGTATACGAGATATGTACATAGGCTAAATCTAGGGAAAATGAGAGATAAGTAATGGGGTATATGGATGCCACTCTTTTAGATTTTGTTGTACCCCACTAGAGTTTTAGTTCAAGTGGGAGTTTGTTGGGATTTGTGTCATAAAACTCGTAGTTTGTAATTATGTTCTAATTAATGTAATAAAGTGTTATTATTCGTTATCTATGAGTTTGCCTTTATTCAAACCCTAAATCCAATAAACTAAACATCCAAGGCTGTTAAATGAATCTTTAACTGAATGTAATGTACATAAAAAGGATCTCGGTTCGAGATACAACCTAAAGGGTCTATAGTTAGGGGATAAGGTTTGGGTACCTTACCCTGGTTAAACTATGGATGTGGCCTACTTTGCATTTGATGCAAACACAGTGATCCTAACGTGTTCGTGTAGATGACATGTGAGTGGGGATATCCTATGTAATGAAATTACATAAGAACGGACCACGAAATAGTAACCTCTAGCTGTAACTCCGTTGACTAGTTAGGTTTCTATTTCACTAGGATGACCTAGGCAACTTGATCTCAATCCTGAGCAGGTTACGAACTCCTATTCGCGAGGGATTGTCCTTTGACTAGTATGGGTGAGAGTGGCAAGATTCGCCGACCCTACCTTCTTGGGGACAAGACCGAGTGAGCGGCTGGGAACTTAACTTAGCAAGATCGAATTCACTCATTCCCGCCTACTAGGGTAAGTAGAGGAACGTTCCCTTAACTGGTGTCTCTGGGACTTGAACAAAGGGCCCGACCCTCTTATTGGCCCGAGAGGAACTCTGTTTGTTGGTAGGACCACAAACAAATTGTTCATTAAAGGAGCACTGATACTTAAGGTACAAGATGTAACCCAGGGGTAAAACGGTAATTTGACCCAGCTTGTGTTACGAACATTCGTGAAGGATTGACTTGCTGTTATTGGTCAATATCCATGGACACAGAAATATATCTGCAGTGAGAAGAGTGCAGCTGTGGGACTTTAGTGGAGTGTTCTCGCAGTTAACTAATGTTGATTGGTAGGTTAATGAAATTAACCGAAGCGATCCTCATATCGTTGGAGCTTCGATCCAGAGGTCCATTAGGTCCACCTTCTAGCTCGTAAAGGATTCTTAGATCATTTGAATTTGAAATGTTCAAATTCATTAGGGAATATATTTTAGGTATTTAGATACGATATAATATATAGTTTTGGAACTATATATTATAAATTTAATGTGAATATGATTCATATTAAATTATATGAGAGAATTGAATATTTGAAAGAGTTCAAATATTATATTAAATGTGAATGTGATTCACATTTGAAAACTATAGGTTAAAATTTAATGTGCACTGGATGTACATTAAAACTATAGGTTAAATGGGTGATATGATTAAATGAGATTTATTCCAAATTAAATAGATGATATTTAATTTCTTTTTAAATTAATAATTAAATTTGATTTAATTATTATTATTATTAAATAATGGAAAGTGTCATCCAGACACGTTCCCCACTACCCCTCTCCTTCTCGCTATTGATAGTTTAACAAGGAGAAGGGAGTTTTTGATTTAGTATCGATCGATTTATTTTTCTTTTGATAGAAGGAAAAATTCTCTCTCTCACTCACTCTCCAGAATTCCCAAAATCATCCAAAAGTTGGAACCCTTCCCACAAAGAATTTTGTTCTAAGTTGAATCTCAGAGGATAGAAGTTTTTCCTCGTGGTGTTGTCCAACTGAAGAAAACAGAGAAGTTTCTTGGAAGTTCTTGTGTTGCTGTACTGTTTGGAGCAAGGAGTTGCTACAAGTTGAAACTAAGAAGGTATTCCTCTCTTTAATTAGTTTAATTATTAAACTTTAGTATGTTTGCATGTATGCTATTTTCCATGCTTTAATTAGATTAAATTTTCCATGCTTGTTCTGTTTTTGTCAATGTATTAGTTTTTGTTTCAAGCAAAACAATCTTGCATATTACGATTCCAAATTCGTTTCCGCTGCCCAAGGAGATTCAATCTCCATCAATTCAATGCCCTAGTTTATGAGAGAACTAGAACTTGAACGGTGTGTAGTGGACACACAGGGAGGATCACGTTCGAGTTAATGACCCAAACGGTCTACAGTATATGGATAGGGTTGGAGACCTAATCCTGGATACACTGTGGATGCGACCCGCTTTGTATTAGATACAAACGAGGTGATCTGACTCGTTCATGTGGTTGACATGCGAGTGGGGGCATCCTGTGCAATGAGATATTACAAGACTGGACCGTGACTTATTAGACTTACTGATGTAACACCGTTAACAGTATAGAGGTAATAATTTCGTAGATGACCATTAGTGACTCGACCTTAATCCTAAGCGTGTCACGCACTCGCCCTGCGAAGTCCGTCCTTTGACTAGTACGGGTGAGGGTGGTCACAGTTACTCGCCCAATATGCCTATCTTCTCAGGGACAGGACCATGTGGGGAGCTGGCAACTTAACTACGCGAGATGGAATTCACTCATTCCCGACATTAAGGAAACTAGAGGGGTTGTTCTTTTAAGTGTTGTCTCCAGGGCTTGGACAACGGGCGCCCACTCTCTATTTGGCCCGAGAGGGATGTTGTTTATGGCTGGACCATACAATGTTGTTGTTCATTAGAGGAGCAGTGGGGACTTAAGGAACAAGAGGTAGACACATGCGTAAAACGATAATTTAACCCAGCAGTGTCTACAAACAACCTGTGAAGGGTCGACTCATGGGTATTGGTTATATCAATGGATACTACTTGTCCTAAAGTGATGGGAGTGCAGCTACGGGCTTTAGTGGAGTGTTACCGTAGTTAATGAATGTTGATTAATCGGGTCAAAGAGTTTGACAGTTTAGTCTCAGATCACTGGAGCTCGTCATCTGTAGGTCCATTAGGTCACTCGATTGGTTCAAACTGGATACATAGAGGGTTTAGAGTTTGGTGTGGATTTGCAGTGTTCAAATTAATTAAAAGGTTATTTGCAGTGTTCAAATTAATTAAAAGGTTATTTATGTCATTTATATGAGATATGATTGACATATTATATAGTTTAATGTGAATGAGATTCATAATAGACTATAAGTTAACCTAATTGCTTATTTAGGGCTAACTTAGAGAAATTAGATTGAGAGAAATTAAATTGGATGTGATTCAATTTAAAATCCACAATTATACAAATGTGATTTGTATTATAAGGTATGAGATATCTTATTATATGTGGTTATGCAAATATGATTTGCATAACCTAAGGTTGTGGTAAAATGGTAAATAGGTGGAGATTTCAACTCCACCTATCACCATTATTTAAACCCTTTGTGAGAAGGCTTTTGTAGGCTTATTGCTCATTTTTTGGATTCTCACCAAAAAGAAATTCTCAAATTCTCTCTTCTCTCTCAAGCTTTCTCTCCACCCAAAAACCAAATGAGTCCCACTACTCTCCCTTTACCTAAGGAGAACACCAAGAAGTCCTTGCGGAGGTGTCCGATTGTTCGATTGTTCGGAGAGTTCGTGAACGTAGAGATCAAGAGCGTGAAGAGTTCGTGACCGGAGAAGGATTTCGTGAAGAACGGTTCTTCAACAAGTAAGTATTATCTCTTACTGGTTTTTCCTTCTTAAAGGATGTTTAGCCTAATTTCTATAGGATAGAATCAATTTTAAGAATTATTTTCACAACGAAAACCACGACTATTCAAAGTCGTTTTTCGCTGCGAGAGTTTTATTCCCTTCAGGGTCCTCAATGCAAAAAAGCAACACGGACGCGTTGCAATGCTCTGTAGGGCGTTTCAACACCATCACCTCAGGTCAATTGCTTGGTTTTGCCCATTGTTCTTCCATTTGATGTTATTTTGAGCTCCAAAAAGCATCGATTTGATCCTAAGTGATCCGTAGTCTCTCCAAATTTCCTGTTTGGGCTCTTAACTTGAAAGTAAATGATTAAAACACATAAAAGCCCTTAAATTAACATAAAACTAGTAATATTTAAGCCTAAGGATAACACATTTTGTGTGCTATCAGAGTTACACTCAATTGCCTGACTCGTTTTAGGGTCATGTAGTAGATACTGCGGTTCAGATCTTGAATAATGTTCCCTCAAAGAGTGTTTGTGAAAAATATTTTGAGTTATGGAGAGGTCGTAAACCTAGTTTGTCCCACTTCAGGATTTGAGGTTGTCCTACACACGTGCTAGTGACAAATCCGAAGAAACTGAAACCTCATTCAAGATTAAGTTTATTTGTAGGCTATCCCAAAGAACGAGAAGTGGTCTTTTCTACGACCCACAAGAAAGCAAGATAATTGTTTCGACAAATGCCTCTTTCGTGGAGAAAGACCACATGTGGAACCATAAACCACGTAGCAAACTAGTATTAAATGAAGCTACTGAATAGTCAACAAGAGTTTTTGACCAAGCTAGGCCTTCTTCAAGAGTTAATGAAGGAGCCAACACATCTAGTCAGTCTCGTCCTTCTTAAGTAGTGAGAAAGTTGTCTCACAACCTGACCGCTACTTGGGTTTAACTAAAATTCAGGTGGTCATACCTGATGAATGCATAGAGGATCGATTGTCTTATAAATAGAAAAATGAATGACGTAGACAATAACCAATTGGTCAAAACCATGGACCTTGAAATGGAGTCTTTGTACTTCAATTTAGTATGAGAACTTGTAGATCAGCCTGAAGGGCTAAGACCCATAGAGTGTAAATGGATCTATAAGAGAAAGAGAGATACGGTTGGAAAGGTACAAACCTTTAAAGCTAGACTTGTAGCAAAGAGGTTTACCCAAAGGAAAGGAATTGACTGTGAGGATACCGTTTCCCCTGTTGTTATACTTAAGTCCATCGGGATTCCCTTGTCCATAGCCACGTTTTATGATTATTAAATTTGACAAGTGGATGTCAAGACTGCCTTTCTGAATGGTAATCTTGAAGAGAGCATCTATATGTCTCAACCCGAAGAGTTCATAACCCAATATCAAGAGCAAAAAGTTTGCAAGCTTAATAAATCCATTTATGGGATGAAGCAAGCTTCTAGATCTTGGAATATAAGTTTTTATACCACGATCAAGTCTTTTGGTTTTCGTCAAAACGTTGATGAACCTTATGCATACAAAAAAATCATCAACAGTAAAGTAGCTTTCCGAGTACTTTATGTAGGCGATATCCTACTCATTAGAAATGATGTAGGATTCCTAGTTGACATAAAGAAATGAGTGACAACTCAATTCCAAATGAAATAATTGGGAGAGGCGCAACACGTTCTCAGGATTCAAATCACAAGGAATCGTCAGAACAAAATGTTAGCTCTGCCTCAAGCATCCTATATCGATAAAATATTGGTACAATATTTCATGCAGAACTCTAAGTGTTGGGGTTTATGCCCTAAACAAGTGTAGTTTTGTAATAATGTTATTTATTATATTCTCGCACACAAACCTAACGCCAACAAACTAAATTCCAAAGTTATAATGATAGATCTTGAACAAATGTGTAGTAGACATAAGTTGGATAATGTTCAAGTATATAACCTAAATGGTCTATGGTGCATGCATGTGAAGGGAATGAAAATTCTCGCGCAGTGGAAGACGATCGAATCGTCAAGGTTGTTGGGATGTATGTCCTCATCTCGTGTAGTTTGTAATATTCCAAGTTGTAAATGAATAAGAGTTATTTATTTCAACATTGTGTAATAAATAAGAGTTATTTATTTAAACTTTGTGTCTCGCATATTTCATAAACATAATCCAATAAACTAAGCTCCAGGTTCATTGTATTAATGAGAGAACTAGAACTTGAACGGTGTGTAGTGGACACACAGGGAGGATCACGTTCGAGTTAATGACCCGAATGGTCTACAGTATATGGATAGGGTTGGAGACCTAATCCTGGATACACCGTGGATGCGACCCGTTTTGTATTAGATACAAACGAGGTGATCTGACTCGTTCATGTGGTTGACATGCGAGTGGGGGCATCCTGTGTAATGAGATTGTACAAGACTGGACCGTGAATTATTAGACTTACTGATGTAACACCGTTAACAGTATAGAGCTAATAATTTCATAGATGACCATTAGTGACTCGACCTTAATCTTGAGCGTGTAACGGACTCGTGTCTGCGGGGGTCTGTCCTTTGACTAGTACGGGTGAGGGTGGCCACTGTTGCTCGCCCAATATGCCTATCTTCTCAGGGGCAGAACCACGTGGGGAGCTCGAAACTTGACTACGCAAGAAGGAATTCACTTGTTCCCTACTTCGGGAAACTAGAGAGATTGTTCCCTTAAGTGCTGTCTCCAAGGCTTGAACAACGGGGCCCCACTCTTTCATTGGCCTGAGCGGGTTGTTGTTTATGGTTGGACCATGCAACGTAGTTGTTCATTAGAGGAGCAGTGGGACTTAAGGAGCAAGAGGTAGACACAGGGGTAAAATGGTAATTTGACACAATTGTGACTACGAACAACCTGTGAAGGGTCGACTCGTGGGTATTGGTTATATCGATGGACACAACTTGTCCTACATTGATGAGAGTGCAGCTACGGATTTTAGTGGAGTGTTATCGTAGCTAATGAATGTTGAATAACCGGGTCAAAGAGTTTGACAAGTTAGTCTCGAATCATTGGAGCTCGTCACGTGTAGGTCCATTAGGTCCCTCGGTTGGCTCAAATTGAAAAAATTGAGGGTTTACAGTTTGGTGTGAATTTGAAGTCTTCAAATTTATTTTTTGGGTATTTATGTAATTTATATGAGATATAGATGACATAATATATAGTTTGATGTGAATGTGATTCATAATAAACTATAGTATAGCCTAATTGATTAATTAGTGCTATTTGGAGAAATTGAATTGAGAGAAATTAAATTGGATGTGATTCAATTTATAATTCCACATTTATGCAAATGAGATTTGTATAATAAGGTATGAGATATCTTATATTATATAATATGAAAATGTGATTTGTATATTATATGGTTGTGGTAAAATTGTGATTTGATGGAGGTTTTAACCCCATCACACAATAGTATTTAAAGGCTTTGCAAGAAGCCTTTGGTGCACGTTTGCCATTTTTTTGATTTCCATCCAAAGAGGGCAAGTTAATTCTCTCTAGAATTCTCTCATCTCTCTAAGATTTCTCCTCACCCAAAACCAAAGGGAGTCCCAATCACTCTCCCTCAACCTCCCGAGAACAACCGAGAAGACTCTTTGGAGGTGTCTCCCTGTTCGGATCGAGGTTCGAGTTCGAGGAGTTCGTTGGTACGAGAGAGATCGTGACCATAGAAGGAGAAAACACTGAAGAAGTGTTCTTCAAGAGGTTAGTATCCATTATACTTGCTGTTTTCTCTACTTTTTTGCATGTTTAGCCTAGGATCTATGAGATAGATTCAATTTTAAGATAGAAATTACACAACAGATCAACGACGTTTCACAACGTCTTCCGTTGCGGGAATTCAAAATTCCTTCAAAGGTATCATTACGCTACTTGAGTTTTGTTAAAACGATCTAACATTTAGATCTAAGTTAAACATGCAAAAGAGGAAGAAATTACAGCAAGAAGATGTTTACTTACTTGTTGTAGACAAATCTTCAAAATTCCTTCCTTGGTCACGAACGCTTCGTGCTTCTCGAACTCAACGAGTGCTTCCCTCGAACGAAACCCGAACACAACCACTTGGATTCTCGGTTGTTCTTCCTTTGGGAGAAGGAAAGTTGTGAGACTCTAGTGTTTTGCAGAGGGAGGAGAGTTGAGAGAGTAGAGAGAATTTTGATCTCTTCTCTTTGATCAAAATCAAAAAATGAGAGACTTGCACACCAATCCCTTCTTGCAAAGGGGTTTAAATAGTGGAAATAATGGAGTTAAAATCTCCACATTATTACCACTTTACCACAACCATAGGTTATGCAAATCTCATTTTCATAACCACATAGTATAAGATATCTCATATATCATATTGCAAATCACATTTGCAACAATTGTGGTTTAATTAAATTAAATCACATCCAATTTAATTTCTCTAAATTAATTTCTCCAATTTTCCCTAATTCAACAATTAGGCTAACCTATAGTTTATTATTGAATCTCATTCACATTAAACTATATACTATATCATTCATTTCTCATATGAATGACATAAATGCCCTTTAAATGAAATTGAACACTTCAATTTCATACCAAAACATTAACCCTTCTTTTAACCCAGATTGAGCCAACCGAGGGACCTAATGGACCTACAATGGCGGGCTCCAATGATCCGAGATTAACTGTCAAACTCTTTGACACGGTTAATCAACATTCATTAGCTACGGTAACACTCCACTATAGCCCGTAGCTGCACTCCCGTCGTCACGAGAGCAGAATATTATGTGTCCACTGATATAACCAATGCCCATGAGTCGACTCTTCACAGTTGTTCGTGAGACACGTCGGGTCAAATTACCGCTTTACCCTCTGTGTCTACCTCTTGTTCCTTAAGTCCCCACCGCTCCTCTAATGAACAACATATTGTGATGGTCCAACCATACACAACACCCTTCTCGGGCGGTGAGAAGGTGGGCGCCGTTGTCCAAGCCACGAGACAAGACTCAAGGAACAACCCCTCTAGTTTCCTAAAGGCGGGAGCAGTGAATTCCATCTCGTATAGTTAGGTTCCCAGGCTCCCTACTAGGTTCTCAGTCACTCGAGAAGATAGGCATATTGGGCGAGTAACAGTGACCACCCTCACCCGTACTAGTCAAAGGACAGACCCCCGCAGACAGGAGTCCGTAACACGCTCAATATTTCGGTCGGGTCACTAATGGTCATCTACAAAGTTATTAGTTCTTACTGTCAACGGTGTTACATCAGTAGGTCTAATAACTCACGGTCCCGTCTTGTACAATCTCATTGCACAAGATGCCCCCACTCGCATGTCAACCACATGAACGAGTCAGATCACCTCGTTTGTATCTAATATAAAGCGGGCCGCATCCATAGTGTATCCAGGATTAGGTCTCCAACCCTATCCATATATTGTAGACCGTTCGGGTCATTAACTCGAACGTGATCCTCCCTGTGTGTCCACTACACACCGTTCAAGTTCTAGTTCTCTCATAAATTCAATGACCCTGGAGCTTTGTTTATTGGAAAAGTTTGTAAATATTGCGAGACACAAAGTAATCAAATAAATAACTCTTATTAATTTCAAACAGTAATTTACAAACACGAGTTTAGGACAAAAATCCCAACAACATGAGGTTGGGAACCTTATACCGATAACACCATGAATGCGACCCGCTTTGTATTTAGTAAGAACGAGGTAATTCAACTCGTTCATGTGGTAGATATGCGAGTGGAGGCATCCTGTATGATGAGATCATACAAGACCAAACTCCAAATTATTAGCCTCCTAGTATAACACCGTTAACAAGATAAACCTAATAATTTTTAGATGATCATTAGTGACTTGACCTGAATGCTGAGCAAATTACGAACTCCTGCTTATGCAGGTTTTTCCTTAGATTAGTATGGAGAAGAGTGACCTGTAGCCGACTCAATATGCCTACCTTCTTAGGGACAAAACCTTGTAGGTAGTTTGGAACTTAACTCTGCAAGATGCAATTCACTCATTCCTGAATTAGGGAATCAGACAGGTTGTTCTCTTAAGAACTTAATCCAGGTCTTGAACAACGGAGTCGCACCCTTTTACTGACCTAAAAGGGATTATGTTTATGGTAGGACCATAGACATGTTGTTCATTAGAGGATCAGTAGTACTTAAGGAGCAAGAGGTAATCACAAGGGTAAAACGATAATTTGCCCAGCTGTGATTACGAACAACCTGTGAAGGGTTAACTCACAAGTATTGATTATATCAATGGACACAACATATTCTACAGTGAGGAGAGTGCAACTACGAGTCTATAGTGGAGTGACTCGTAGTTAAGGAATGTTGGTTAATTAGATCAAAGAGTTTGATCGGTTAATCTCGTATCATGATCTGTAGGTCCAATAGGTCCCTTCGTTGGCTCAACATGGAAATATTGAGGGTATAAAGCTTGGAGTGTAATTAAAGTGTTCTATTTCATATAGGAGGGGATATATCAATTCTATGTGATATAATTGATATAATATAGTTTAATGAGAATTTCATTCACAATAAACTATATACTAAAATTAGAGATACCTTATGATTATGTAAATATGAAAATATGATTTGCAAATACATAATAGGAGTATGATAGCACACAAAATGTGTTATCCTTAGGCTTAATTATTGTGAGTTTTATGATGATTTCAGGGCCTTTACGTGTTTAAATCATTCAATTTCAGGATAAGAGCGTAAATAGAACTATTGGAGACAATTTGGATCACTCGGGATCGAAACGAGGCTATTAGGAGCTAAAAATAACATCATTGGAAGTAGAAGGATCAATCCAAGCTTGAAGACCTGAGGTGATGGCGTTGCAACGCCATGCTTGCTGTTTAAAAGCATTAAAGACTCCAGGCGATAGCGTTGCTATGCTGCCTTAGGGCGTTGCAACGCTATCTCTATAAGAAGATGCGCATGAAGGTCGTGCAGGAAGCGTCGCAACGCTACTTCAATAGAGGAACGCGCGCGCTATGGTAGAGGCGTTGCAACGCTGCCCACTGTTTCCTTATTTACCACGCGTTTAGGGTACAGCGCTGCAACGCTGTCCCTAGCGTTGCAACGATGTACCATTGATGCCTATAAATACAACCTTAATTCTTCTTGCAAAGGGAGCCGATTTTGGTAGATTTTTGCCATATTTTCAAAATACACTTTGTATGGAGAGAAAAAAGAGTGTTTTTGGGAGCCAAAGCATTCATGGAGGTTCGAGATCGAAGACGGGAGCTCGGAGATGAAGGGCCGACATCGACACATAAGTTTAATTTTCTTTTCTTTCAAATTATAATAGCGTTCCAAGACATTTTCTACATGTTTAGTTTTATTTTCATGTGATTTAGAGTAGCTAAACATTGTAGTCAGGATTTGATTTACTTGTTAAAACTTTCGTACCATGAATTGAAACATGTTTTGTTCTTATTTTTGGCAATTCGTTCTTTACTTCTTAATTTGTTGGTTTAAGTGGACTCGAGAGATAAAGCTTGAATTAGAGCAAAATTGTCAAAATCCTTAGAAATCTGGCATGAGAATGACCTAGAAATCATAGAGAAATACATAAAGAAGTTGCTTATTGCCATGCATGTCGTAGGTTCATATGGAGACTATGGAGTTTATTGCATGTGTGAGGCTCACTAAGAATCGAGAGGTTTTCATGAGTATTTTACTTCTTGTTTATAACTTCATCTCTTGGTTCAATGCATGTGTTAGTTAGGTTATTAACTTGTAAAATCACTTTACTCAAATCTATCAATTCGTGTCTCCACATGTTAGTCTGTTGTTAGTTTTTACCTTCAACCACCTATCCATGTTTTGTTGCTTTAGCTAAAATTGAGAATTAGTATCTTAGTAATTAATTAATCTAGAAACTCATTCCCGAGGACGATACTTGGACTCTTAAATCACTATACTAAAACTTGACTCGTATACTGCGATATTGCATATCCATAATTTTACGCAACAAGATTTTGGCATCGTTATCGGCGAATGGCGATTATTTAGATTAATTAATATTAGGAGAAAATTTGAAATTTTAGACTAAAGTGTGTTTGTGTGTTTTATTTCATTGTTTGTTTTTTCTTTGTTTTTTTGTCGTTTTCAGTTTTGTTTGTTTTTGAGTCTTTGTCCTCTGTTTTTGGTTGTGTTGCTATTGTGCAGAAGTCTTGATCTGAATTATTAATTTTTCAAGCATGACTTTGCATGATTTTGATTCTCCACCATTCTATTGTCCCTCTCAGGACCCTAGGTATGTGCATCAGGATTTCTCTGAATTTCATTTGTCTAATTTGTACCATTCTGTACCTGAAATTGATAAACATTCATGTAATAGTAGTTATCTAGGCAGTTGGAACCATAGTTTTTCGTACCTTAAGCAACCCCTAGAAAAATCTTCTCTTATGGACCAATTGGCGGAATATACCTTAGAATTGAAATTTAATAATTTGGTTCATAGTGAATTAGAGAGGTTGGATAGGTTAGAAACTTAGGTGGTAGGACTTTGGGAAATAGTACAGGATAGAGCTCATTATCTTAACCAACTAGTAGTTTCCCTTAAGGCCCTACAGGAACAATTTATTATCCTTACCACTCAGGAGGCGTCACCTAGGAGGATTTGTGCATGTGATAGTGAGGATAGTTTGGGGGAGACGAAGGCACACCATGATCAGGTTAGTGAGGTAGACGATGTGGAGATAATCACTTCCACAGAGGAAATCCAAGTGATAGAGTTAGAGGTTGAGAAGTCTTCTTTCCTTTTATCCTCAGAAATTTTCTTTATTTTTGATAACCATTTGTCTTATACTCACGAGTCTTGTTTTGATTTTAGTTCTTTCATTTTATAAACAAAAATACCAAAAATAATTCTAACTCTGGTGCCCATGAAAAACAGGATAGCCTTTTAGACTTAGAAGGCTATATTGATTCGAGCAAGAAAGGCCCAAAGAAATATGAGCAATTTTATGTGCCCTGATAAGTCACCGTCTAGCTAAAGACGTTAAAGAAAGCGCTTCTTGGTAGGCAACCCAAGTTTTATGTTTCATGTCTTTATTTTTTTTTGTATTTTTATTTCTTTTATGTTTTATTTCCTAGTTTTTTTGTGTTTTTGACTAATTTAATTCTTTTTGTACCTCCAGGTGTATGCCCAGGGGGAGAGCTGCAGACCTGCACCCTTTTGATCCTGAGATCGAGAGGACCTGTAGGAGACTCCTAAAGGAAGGAAAAGCAAAATCGCAGACTATGGCTGATTAGGAGCTCATCAATAACCCTAAACCCATTAGGGAGTATTTCCAACCTGTGTTTAATTCTGAGCAGGCTGGAATAGTCCATGCCCCTATAAATGCTAATAATTTTGAACTTAAGACAGGGCTAATACAAAATTGTTAGGGAAGGTGCTTTCAGAGGCTTAGCCACAGAAGATCCTAACTCTTATCTTCAAAATTTCTTAGAAATCATTAATACATTTAAAATGAATGGTATCTCTGCTGATAGTATTCGCTTATGTCTCTTTCCTTTTTCTTTGCAGGGTAGAGCCAAAGAATGGCTAGGGTCCCTTCCCTCAGGTAGTATCACTTTCTGGGAGGAGTTGGCCCAAGCCTTCATGACCAAATTCTTCCCACCTGTGAAAGCTGCAAAGTTAAGGACGGAGATAGGAACATTCAGGCAGCAGGAGGGAGAGCAGCTATTCGAGGCATGGAAAAGGTACAAGGACATGCTCAGGAGGTACCAACAGCATGGCTACCCAGATTGGCTCCAGGTACAATTGTTTTATAATGGACTGGAAGGTAAGACTAGGTGTTGGGATTTAAGCCCTAAACTTGTGTAATTTTGATCAATTAAATAAAGGGTTATTTGTTTTGATAGAATTACAGTCTTGCTTTATAAATCAAATAAACTAAGCTCCAAGGTTATAACATATATCTTGAACATCAATGTAGTTGACACTATTTGGATTGTGTTCAAGAATATAACCTAAATGGTCTATGGTATAAGAATAAGGTTTGAAACCTCATTCTGGAAACACCATGGATGCGACCCATTTTGTAATTAGTACAAATGAGGTAATCCAACTCATTCATGTAGTTAACATGGGAGTGGGGGCATCCTGTATGAAGAGTTCATACAAGACCGGACAGCAAATTATTAGTCTAACCAGTGTAACACTGTTAACGGGATAAGACTAGTAATTTATAGATGGTCATTAGTGACTCGACCTGAATCCTGAGCAAGTTAAGAACTTCTGCTTATAGGGGTTTGTCCTTAGACTAGTATGGGTGAGAGTGGCCTGTAGCCGACTCAATAAGCCTACCTTCTTAGGGACAGAACCTCGTAGGTAGTTGGGAACTTAACTGTGCAAGATGAAATTCACTCATTCCTACACTAATGAATTAGATAGGTTGTTCCCTTAAGAACTGACTCCAGGTCTTGAACAACGGGGCCTCGCCCTCTTTGAGGGTGTGAGTCTAAGGTAGGACCTTAGACTTGTTTTTCATTAGAGGATTAGTGGTGCTTAAGAAACAAAGAGGTAATCATAGGGGTAAAACGGTAATTTGACCTAGCTATAATTACGAACAACCTGTGAAGGGTCGACTCATGGGTAATGACTATATCAGTGGACACAATATTATCTACAGTGAGGAGAGTGCAACTACAAGTTTATAGTGGAGTGACTTGTAGTTAATGAATATTGATTAACTGGATCAAAGAGTTTGACCAGTTAATCTCACATCATTGGAGCTCATGAACTGTAGGTCCATTAGGTCCCTCCGTTGGCTCAACATGGTAACATTGAGGGTATAAAGTTAGGAATGAAATTGAAGCGTTCAATCTCATACATGAGGTGTTATATCAATTATATATGATATAATTGATATAATATATAGTTTTAATGTGAATTAGATTCATATATAAACTATATATTAAAGAGAGAATAAAGGAGGGGTAGGATGGTCATTTCCATCCTATTTTCCTATATATATGGTTGCATGAGATGAAACTAGGTTAAGTGATTCCAAGCTTTTGTTGTGTTGTTGGAAAGGTTCCAAAACACAAACATCTCTCTCACAACATCTCATATCACCTAAAGGGAGCCCACATTCCTCCCTCACCAAGAGAACAACGGAGAAGATCCAGTGGTCGTGTCTTCGTCCGTTCGTGTTCCAGTTGCTGAGATCGTGATCGTGGGAGAGAGGTGCACTTGAAGAAAGGTTCTTCAAAGGTAATATTCCTTGTTGTCCATTATGTTTATATGTTTAATCTAGTTGTTTTCGTTCTTGAATGTAATCTTTGTAACTAAATCGAGAGCGCGCGATTAACAATCGCTTCCGCTGCGGGATTCGATTCCCTTCAATTGGTATCAGAGCCCCATTGCATTCTTGATTTACGTTCTGGAGTTTTCAAGAACGAGATGGAATTTACTGTTTTGCATGAGATGTATGAACGGTTTTTGCAAATTAGATGGTTTCGATTTTGGCATTTAGATTTACATAATTTCGTTGAATTGTTCAATATAAGGGCCTATTGTTTTGGGCATTTTATTATATAAATCGAGTCTGTAAGTCCGTGTCGATCGAGACAAGGTGGTTGCTGAGAAGATCGGAGCGAAAACGAGCAGGAAATAGAGCAATTTTTTTGCTGTCTGTTTGCAGCGTTGCAACGCTGCGCTTGCGGAAGGAGGCACACATAGGAGGAAGCGTTGCAACACAGCCTTCAGCGTTGCAACGCCGAAGGCATTTCGGAACGCGCTCCAACGGGCAGAAACGGACAAGGCGTAGCGTTGCAACGCTGCCATTGGCGTTGCAACGCTGGAAAACATTTTTTTATATATAATAAATATAAAAATGTTTTATATTTATTTATATTTAATTTAGTTAATTTTAATTAATATAATTAAATTAGATTAATTAAAATTGAATTTATGGTGCCAAAATTGGTCTAATTTTGCTCTTTAAATTATGCAATTGTTGTGTAATTATTGTCATGCATAATGTATGCTTTTAAATTTAGAAATCCCACCTTAGGTTAAGCATTTTAATGCATCATTTATAATATAAAGAGTTATATTATATAGTTTGCATGATTAATTAATATAAAGTTGTTATATTAATTTAAGGACAGCATTGACATGCATTATATATCATGAGATGATTATGCTATGAATGTCTTATTATTCGTGTGATGAATGATCAAGCACTATAACATAGTATACATGTCACCTAAGGTTAATTATTAGTTTTAAAATGTTTAGAACTTGGAAATAATAGACCAGGTTATCTAGTTCTAATTAGATTAGAATTAGGAACCAAGTAATTTATAAGCTATGATTAAAAGAGGAACTCTGTCTAAGGAAAGTTCTGTCTAGGCTGGGGTATTTAAGCTGACGGAAACGGAACACCACTACACTGGAAACCGACACGGAGTGAAATTTAATCGAGAGAGTTTATAAATTACAAGTGGCGTCATTTGTTTATTAAGGGTTAATAAACTAGAAATCCTAGGTTTAATATAAGGAGTTATATTAACAAACTTAGGATAAAATCAATATAAGAGTTATATTGATTATCGATATAAGAGTTTTATTAATAGAGTTAGGTAAAACCATTAACCGAGTTTTAGCCTTAGTAAGATTCCTATAACTTTAAAGTATTCAGTGGGAGGAAAAGTGTATGAGATACATATTTTTCCACCTACGCTATCTCTGGGAAGTTCACACCGTGAGACTCATACTTGGCCTCGTGGCGCAAACGGGAGCGTCCCCCTTCGGATGGTGTTTGTATGAGTCAATATCAAGGTGAATGGAGAGGGTACTTATAGTGAGTGGGAGCAGGTTTAGTGAAAACAAAACCTACGGTCTCTTTTGTCGGTTTACACCGTTGGACCACTATGGTCATCCTGGTAGTTTGGCTCGGACCGCACAATCCCTTCCGGAGGGCTTGATCATGGGGATCGAACACGATGAGACACCCGAAAGGGATAAAGATTTCCATAGACTATTTTTCAATCTAGTCCTCCCTTCGGCGGATTTTATTGGATGGAGACTCTGGGATCTAAGACAGAGAGTTACACTCACGGGATACATAAGTTGTGTATGTATCCTGACCGAAAAATGGTAACTAAAACCTATAGGAATAAGAGTTATTATGGTATTAGGTTTTGGTCAAGAGTGTCTTGATCTAGATGAGGAGTGTTTTTGATTACCTTTCGGTGTCATACATTCTAAACCTTTGGAGTATCATTGCAAATTATAAATGACCTAGGAATCATTGTTATAATTAGCTAAAACATGATTGGATTAGAGTTATAGCAAGAAACTCATACAAGTTTGTTTGTAAATTTTTAGCAAAAGTGTCTAGCTCTATAATTTCCTTATTGGGTGCGGAAAAGTTAACCGGAGAGAATATGATGACATGGAAAAACAAACTCAACACTATATTGGTAGTGGAGGATCTGAAGTTTTTGCTAACTGAGGAGTGTCCTCAGGTGCCAGGCTCGAATGTGTCACGAAATGTTTGTGATGCATATGATCGATGGATCAAGGCCAATGATAAGGCCAAGGTCTACATGCTGGCAAGTATGTCTGACATATTAGCCAAGAAGCATGAGGGCATGATTACCGCCAAGAAATCATGGATTACATGCGGTATGTTTGGACAACACTCCACACAGGCCCGACATAATGCCCTAAAGTACATATTTAACTCAAGGATGCCAGAGGGTATATCTGTTCGAGATCATGTCCTGGATATGATGGTGCACTTTAACATCGCGGAGTCGAATTGTGCTTCCATCGATGAGTCGAGTCAAAGTCGACTTTCGATCCGAAACCCTTCCAGATAGTTTTCTGCAGTTTAGAAGTAATGTTGTTATGAACAAGCTTACTTTTAACCTTACCTCTCTTCTGAATGAACTCCAGAACTTTCAATCTTTGATGAAAATTCAGAGATCGAAAGGTAAGGCAAATGTTGCCAGTAGGAGTTATCACTGAGGTTCGACCTCTGGGACAAAAACAGTGGCTTCATCTTCTTCTAACCTGAAAGGGAAGAAGAAGAACATGAAGAATGTTGGTAAAGGGAAATAAGCTGACAAAGCTGCCGCCCAAAAGGACAAGAAAGTCAAAAACGTTGCTGACAAAGGAAAGTGTTTCCACTACAACGAAGACGGGCATTGGAAACTGAACTGTCTGAAGTACATTGCAGAAAAGAAGAAGGAAGGTAAATATGATTTACTTTGCCTAGAAGCTTGTTTAGTGGATAATGATAAAACTGCTTGGATACTTGATTCAGGCGCCACTAATCATGTTTGCTCTTCTTTTCGTGGGAATTGATTCTGGCGGCAAAGCAGTACAACAAGGAGAGATAACGCTTCGGGTTGGAAATGGAGAAGTCGTCTCAGCTGTAGCAGTAGGCACGATGAAGCTTTATTTTGGAAAGAAATATGTATTGTTGGACAATATATTAGTGATACCAGGGTTTACTAGAAACCTTATTTCCATTTCTTGTCTCATAGAACCGTGTATTTCTGTTTCCTTCTCAATGAATAAAGTGTTTATTTTGAAGAAAGGTATAGAAATATGTTCAGCTTCATTAGAAAATGGATTGTATGTTTTAAGGCCTAATTCAGTCAAAATGGTTTTGACCACTTAATTATTTAAAACTGCAAACGCACAAACTAAGAAACGTAAAATTTATCCTAAAGAAAATGCTCATCTTTGGCATCTAAGATTGGGTCACATTAATCTCAATGAGATTGAGAGTTTGGTAAAGAACGGACTTCTAAACAAGTTAGAAGAAAACTCTTTGTCGGTATGTGAATCCTGCCTAGAAGGCAAAATGACTAAAAGACCTTTTAGTGGAAAAAATTATAGAGCCAAAGATCCTCTAGAGCTTATACATTCAGACCTTTGTGGTTCGATGAATGTTAAAGCGAAGGAGGATATGAATATTTCATCTCTTTTAGAGATGATTATTCTAGATTTGGGCATATTTACCTAATGCACCACAAGTCTGAAGCACTTGAAAAGTTCAAGGAATTCAAGACAGAGGTTGAAAATCAATAAGGTAAAACTGTTAAAACACTTCGATCAGATCGAGGTGGAGAGTACATGGATTTAAAATTCCAGAACTATATGATAGAACATGGAATTGCATCCCAACTCTCGACTCCCACACACCACAAAGAAACGGTATCGAAAAGGAGAAATAGAACCTTGTTGGACATGGTTCGATCAATGATGAGTTATGCTCATCTCCCTAGTTCCTTTTAGGGATACGCAGTGGAGACTACAGTATACATTTTGAATAATGTGCCCTCAAAAAGTGTTTTTGAAACAGCTTTTGAACTCTGGAAATGACGTAAAGGTAGTTTATGTCACTTCAGAATATGGGACTGTCTAACACATGTGCTTGTAACAAATCAAAAAAAGTTGGATTCACGTTCAAAGTTATGCCTATTCGTAGGATACCCAAAAAAAACTAGAGGTGGTTTATTCTATGATCCTAAGGAAGATAAGGTTTTTGTGTCGACAAATGCCATTTTATTAGAGGAGGACCACATAAGGGACCACAAACCAAGAAGTAAAGTTGTGTTGAGTGAGTCCATATCAAGAGTTGTTGATACTGGTTTGTCTAGTCAAGAGAGTCCATATCAAGAGTTGAGTATGCCTCGACGTAGTGGGAGGATTGTAACACAACCTGACCGTTACATGGGTTTAACTGAAACCCAAGTTGTTATACCAGATGACAACTGCGAGGATCCATTAACTTATAATCAAGCAGTGGGTGACAAAGACAAAGACAAATGGGTCATAGCCATGGACCAAGAGATGGAGTCTATGTACTTCAATTCTGTTTGGGATTTGTAGAAAACCTGATGGGGTAAAACCTATAGGTTGCAAGTGGATCTACAAGAGAAAGTGTGGTGTAGATGGAAAGGTGCAAACCTTTAAAGCTAGACTAGTAGCAAAGGGTTATACCCAGGTTGAAGGGGTTGACTATGAGGAGACCTTTTCACCTGTTGCTATGGTAAAGTCTATCCGTATCCTTCTTGCCATTGCCGCATATTATGACTATGAGATATGGCAAATGGATGTCAAGACAGCCTTTTTGAATGGCAATCTAAAGGAAAACATCTACATGGACCAACCCAAAGGGTTCATTGAAGCAGGACAAGAGCAAAAGGTTTGCAGGCTTAGAAGGTCGATTTATGGACTGAAACAAGCCTCTAGATCCTGGAATATAAGATTTGATGAAGCGATCAAATCTTATGGTTTTGACCAGAATGATGATGAACCTTGTTTCAACAAGAAAATCATCAATAGTTTTGTCGCATTCCTAATTCTCTATGTGGATGATATCCTACTCATTGGGAATGATGTAGGTTATCTTACTGACATCAAGGAATGACTAGCTACGCAGCCCATTCCAAATGAAAGATTTGGGTGATGCGCAGCTTGTTCTTGGGATCCAGTTGTCCTAACCATGAGAATAAAACACTAGCCTTGTCTCAAACATCTTACATAGACAAAGTGTTGTCAAGGTTTAAGATGCAAGATTCCAAAAAGGGCATGTTGCCTTTTAGACATGGAATCCATTTGTCTAAGGAACAGTGTCTTAAGACACCTCAAGGAGTTGAGGATATGAGACGGATTCCTTATGCATCAGCTGTTGGGAGCTTGATGTATGGCATGTTGTGTACAAGGCCTGGCATCTGTTTTGCAGTTGAGATGGTCAGTAGGTATCAATCCAATCCAGGACTTGCACATTGGACGACAATTAAAACAATCCTTAAGTATCTTCGGAGAACAAGGAACTACATTCTTGTGTATGGGGCTAAGGATTTGATCCTTACAGATACACGTTACGACTTTGGGATGATAAAGATTCTCGAAAATCTACATAAGGGTCGGTATTCACTCTTAACGAGGAGTCAGTAGTATGGCGGCGTCAAGCAAGGATGCATCGATTCCACCATGGAGGCGAGATATGTAGCAGCTTGTGAAGCAACTAAGGAGGCCGTTTGGTTAAGGAAATTGATGCTAAATTTGGAAGTTGTTCCAAATATGACTTTGCCCATCACGTCAGACATTGCGATAACAATGGTGTGCGATGGCAAATTCGAGGGAACCCCGAAGTCACAAGAGGGGAAAGCACATTGAGCGGAAATATCATCTCATCCGGGAGATCGTGCATAGAGGAGACGTGATTGTCACGGAGATAGCCTCAGAGCACAACATTGCTGATCCTTTTACAAAGGCTTTCACGGCTAAAGTTTTTGAGAGTCACCTAGAAGGTCTAGGTTTACAAGTCTTCCCCAACTAGGGCAAGTGGGAGTATTTTGTACAAAAGGGTTTAAATGCACTAGTTTATTGTATTTACATTACTGTAATGTTTTAGTACTCCACCAACTTTAGGTCAAGTGGGAGATTGTTGGGATTTATTCCCTAAACTTGTGTAATTTTGATCAATTAAATAAAGGATTATTTGTTTTGATAGAATTACAGTCTTGCTTTATAAATCAAATAAACTAAGCTCCAAGGTTATAACATATATCTTGAACATCAGTGTAGTGGACACTATTTGGATTGTGTTCAAGAATATAATCTAAATGGTCTATGGTATAAGAATAAGGTTGGAAACCTCATTTTGGAAACACCATGGATGCGACCTATTTTGTAATTAGTACAAATGAAGTAATCCAACTCATTCATGTAGTTGACATGCGAGTGGGGGCATCCTGTATGAAGAGTTCATATAAGACCGGACCACAAATTATTAGTCTAACCAGTGTAACACCGTTAACAGGATAAGACTAGTAATTTATAGATGGTCATTAATGACTCAACCTGAATCCTGAGCAAGTTAAGAACTCCTGCTTATAGGGGTTTGTCCTTAGACTAGTATGGGTGAGAGTGGCCTGCTGCCAGACTCAATAAGCCTACCTTCTCGGGACGAGAACCTCGTGAGGTAGTGGGAACTTAAGCATGCAAGATGGAATTCACTCATTCCTACACTAAGGAATTAGATAGGTTGTTCCCTTAACAACTGACTCCAGGTCTTGAACAACGGGGCCCCGCCCTCTCTGAGTGTATGAGTCTAAGGTAGGACCTTAGACTTGTTGTTCATTAGAGGATCAATGGTGCATAAGGAACAAAGAGGTAATCACAGGGGTAAAATTACAATTTTACCCAGCTGTAATTACGAACAACCTGTGAAGGTCGACTCATGGGTAATGACTATATTAGTGGACACAATATTATCTATAGTGAGGAGAGTGCAGCTACAAATCTATAGTGTCTATAGTGGAATGACTTGTAGTTAATGAATATTGATTAACTGGATCAAAGAGTTTGATAAGTTAATCTCACATCATTGGAGCTCATGAACTGTAGGTCCATTAGGTCCCTCCGTTGGCTCAACATGGTAACATTGAGGGTATAAAGTTAGGAATGAAATTGAATTGTTCAATCTCATACATGAGGTGTTATATCAATTATATCATATATAATTGATATAATATATAGTTTTAATGTGAATTAGATTCATAAATAAACTATATATTAAAGAGAGAATAAAGGAGGGGTAGGATGGTCATTTCCATCCTATTTCCCTATATATATGGTTGCATGAGATGCAACTAGGTTAAGTGATTCCAAGCTTTTGTTGTATTGTTGGAAATGTTCCAAAACACAAACATCTCTATCCCAACATCTCATATCACCTAAAGGGAACCCACATTCCTCCCTCACCTAGAGAACAACGGAGAAGATCCAATGATCGTGTCTTCGTCCGTTCGTGTTCTAGTTGCTGAGATCGTGATCGTGGGAGAGAGGAGCACTTGAAGAAAGGTTATTCAAAGGTAATATTCCTTGTTGTCCATTATGTTTATATGCTTAATCTAGTTGTTTTCGTTCTTGAATGTAATCTTTGTAACTAAATCGAGACCGCGCGATTAACAATCGCTTCCGCTACGGGATTCGATTCCCTTCACTAGGACCATTCTGGATGCCACTGCTGGAGAGGCTTTCATTGCAAAGACTGTGCTAGAAGCACGTGCCGTACTCGAGGAAGTGTCAACTGCCAGCTACCAGTGGCCTACAGAAAATGACAGATTTAAGCGAGTAGCTGGACTATATCAACTGGATGAGGTAACCTCCCTTAGATCTCATATGGCATCTCTCACTCATGCTCTGAATTATTTTGCAGGATCACCACAGATAGGGATGTTCTCTCAATGCTCTTAGCCCAATGGAGAATCTACTATGAAGCAATTGCACTACCTGAACAATAGAAGCAACAACTATGGAGGAAATCAGACTTAGAATAACCTCCCAACACATTACAATCTAGGTTTGAGGTTTCATGAGAATTTCTCTTATGCTAACAACAAAAATGTGTTAAATCCTTCTACAGGGCATGCTTCTACATCAGAGAGGAAACTATCACTGGAAGAGACATTGAACTCCTTCATAGTTGAATCAAGAAGTCGGTCCAACCAGTTTGAGAATGCAGTCACCAGTCTATCTGGTATTGTTACATGTCATAGAGCTGCAATAAAGAATAGAGAGACCCAGATTGGCCAAATGAACACATCACTCCAGGCACTGCAAGCAAGGAAGGAAACACCTTGAGGGAGTACAGTCTAGCTAAAAACGTTAAACAAAGCGCTTCTTGGGAGGCAACCCAAGCTTTACTTACGTTTGTTTTTCTGTCTTTAGCTTGTTTTAGTTTAGTTGTTTTTCAATTCTTAGTTTATTTACTAGTTGTTGTTTTGCTTTGTAGGCTGTGACGATGCCTTTCTTCGTTGAAATCCATGCTCCCATTCTGAGGAACTCCAACACACATGCTTTGGTTATCCAAGAAATTCAGAAAGATCTCCATCAACCAGGATAGTACTGTTCACTCTTACCCTTATACTTAATCTGTGCTTAATTCTGCAAACATTGGGGACAATGTTTAGTTTAAGTTTGGGGGTGGGATGTTGTTTATTTATTGTGATTGTCCTGAGTATGTGTTGAATTGTTGATTGATCTTTTACATAAGTATGATCATGATAGTGTAGGATGAGATTTAATTAGAAATTCTTGTGATTCTGCTCAAACTTGACAACATGATATGAATTCGAGTTAATTTAAAAATTTTCTTGAGTTTTTCCTACACTATTATGCACATAGTCTGTGTTCCTTAGTTTTGAAATGCTTAGAACAAAGTTATTAGGGTTAGAAGTTTGATGTCACCTCGATAGGTCTAAGAACTGATTTGATAGTTAAACTGCATGATAGGGTGAATGACAATATGAAGTGCATGACCTGTATAATATGTGAAATAGTTGGTTTTTGTTGTTTGTTTGCTAAAGAAAAAAACTCGTTTGGGCAAAAAGAGCCACCTTCATTGTGATTAGTTAGACCACTCATTAAGCGAGTGCTCTGGGTAAGGGTCCCTGCAGTGGATGGGTGAAAGCTAGTGTCCTTGCACAAAAAAAAAAAAAAGAAGAAAAAAACAAAAAAAAATGAAAAAGAAGTAGTAAGTGCTGAGTAGAGTTATTTAATTCTTGAATGTGGGGAGGCTCAAAGATTAGAAATTAAGACCAGTGTAGGGGGAAGTTGAATGGAGAGCCTAATAAAATTGATCTGGGATTAGTCAAAATAAAGGGAACATAGGCTAATCACACACACGTAGGAACACTTAGGAAAAGTTTTAAATTACTTGCTGAAGTGTTATGTTTGAGTGTTTCCTGTGGTTACTAGATTTTCCCTTAAATTTTTGAGGCTTTAATCAAATGTATGTTTAAGAACAATCTAATTTCTAACTCTGTTTTTGCTCGGGACTAGCAAAAGTTTAAGTTTGGAGGTGTTTGATAGCACACAAAATGTTTTATCCTTAGGCTTAATTATTGCGAGTTTTATGATGATTTCAGGGCTTTTACGTGTTTAAATCATTCAATTTCAGGATAAGAGCGTAAACAGAATAATTGGAGACAATTTGGATCACTCGGGATTGAAACGAGGCTATTAGGAGCTAAAAATAACATCAATTGGAAGTAGAAGGATCAATCCAAGCTTGAAGACCCGAGGTGATGGCGTTGCAACGCCATGCTTGCTGTTTAGAAGCATTGAAGACTCCAGGCGATAGCGTTGCAACGCTGCCTTAGGGCGTTGCAACGCTATCTCGATAAGAAGATGCTCATAAAGGTCGTGCAGGTAGCGTTGCAACGCTGCCTTCCAGCGTCACAACGCTACTTCGATAAAGGAACGCGTGCGCTAGGGTAGCGACGTTGCAATGCTGCCCTCAGCTGAGTGGTGTGATTGAGTGCAACCGATCAAAAGGAATCCCACCATCCTCCCTTTCTAGAGATACAATGGAGAAGACATAGTGGTGTGATTTAGTGCATCAGGGTCGTTGAGAACGTAAGATCATTGAGATCGTGAGGAGAAAAGGAGCACGTGAAGGTTTAGGTCTACAAAGGTAATATGCTTTCCATATTTCTGATTATATGCTTAATCTTTACAGTTTAGTATTTTTTATTTGAACTACGTAACGAATTTCAAGAACACGCGATTAAACTCGCTTCCACTACTGTGGGATTCGATCCTATCAATTGGTATTAGAGCTAATTGTGTTCTTGTTTTTGTTCTAGACTGTCAAAAACATAGGTCAGATTACATTATATTCATGAGATGAATGGTGATTTGCAAAAGTAGATGTTTTCATTTTTGGCACTTAGACTTGCAATTTTTCATTAAAACGTTCAATGTAAGGGCTTGGTGTTCTTGGGAATTTTTAATTGTAAATCGAGTCTGTAAGTCCGTGTCAATCGAGGAAAAAACGTTGCTGAGAAGAACGAAGGAAAAACAAGTAAAAACAAGAGGATATACTTTCTGTTCAATGCACGGCGTTACAACATCGTTGATGTTGCTTTTGACTGGAGAAGACACGGCGTTGCAACGTAGGCATCAACGTTACAACGCCAATACCATAACGTGCGAGTGAAGGTGGATCAACGTTGCAACACCAGTGGAGTAGCGCGTCCAGTCGTGGCAACGAGCAGAAAAATGGATTTTTTTAAAAATATATTAATTTGTAAACGTTTTTTTATTTAATATATTTATTTTAATTAATATAATTAGATTACATTAATTTAAATTAATAATTAGGGTGCCAAAAGTGGCCAAATTTTTCTATTTTATTTATGAAATTGTTGTATGAATTATTTACATGCATAATGTATGCTATTTAGATAAATCCTACATTAGGTTAAACATATTCATGCATAATTTATAATATAAGGTTTTATATTATATAATTTGCATGATAAATTAGTATAACTGTTATATTAATTTTGGATAGCATTGACATGCATTTTAGTTCATGAGATTAATATGTTATGCATCTGATATTCTTAATGTGATGAGTAATTAAGCACTTATAACATAGTATTGCATGTCACCTAAGGTTCATTAATTAGTTTTAAAATGTTTAGAATTTTGTATTAATAGACCTTAGGTTATCTAGTTCTAATTAGATTAGAATTAGGGGTCGAATAATTTATAAGTTATGATGAAAGAGGAACTCTATCTAAGGAAGGTTCTGTATAGGTTAGGGTATTTAAGCTGACGGAAACGAAACACCCTTACCTTGGAACTGACCTGGAAGTCAATTTAATCTAGAGTTTATAAATTATTACAACGTCAACACAGTTTATTAATGGGTTAATAAACGAGAAACCCTAGGTTTATAGACTTAGGTAAGATTCAATATAAAGGGGTTATATTGATAGACTTGGGTAAAAATCATTAGCCAGATTTAACTTAGGTAAAATTTCCTAAACGGTTAAAGTACTTAGTGAGAGGAAATAGGTGTACATGATACATCAATTTTTCACATACGTATCTCCGAAAAATTCACACCGTGAGATCCATACTTGGCCTTGTGGCACAAACGGGGGTGCCCCCTTTGGATGGTGTTTACATGGGTCAATATCAAGGTGAATGGAGAGGGTACTTATAGCGAGTGGGAGCGAGAACTGTGAAAACAAAACCCCCAATCTCTTTTATCGATTCGCACCGTGAGATCATTATGATCATCCTGCTAGTTTGGCCTGGACCAGACAATCCCTTTAGCGGGTTTTGATCATAGGGATTGGAACACAGTGAACATCTGAAGAGATAAAGTTTACCTTAGTCTTTTTTCCAACCTAGTCTTCCCTTCGACAGATTTTGTTGGATCGGGACTCTGGAATCTAAAGATAGAGGGTCACTCTCACGGGATACATTAGTTGTAAGTGTATCCAGACCAAATAATGGTAACTAAAGTCTATAGTAATAAGAGTTATTATGACATTAGGTTTTGGTCAAGAATGTCTTGATCTAGAGAAGAAGTGTTTTTTATTACCCTTCGGTGTCATACATTCTAAACCTTTGGAGTATCATTGCAAATTAATAATGACCTAGAAATCATTAGATAGTTAGCTAAAATTGATTGTATTAGTTAAAGGTTTAGCGAGAAACTAATACAAGTAATTTGTTTTTTAGCAAAATGAATAACTCAATCATTTCCTTGTTGGCTAGTGAAAAATTAGTTGGGATTTTTGTCCTAATCTCGTGTTTGTAACATATTGTTTGAAATTAATAAGAGTTATTCATTTCATCACTTTGTGTCTCGCAATATTTATAAACTTTTCCAATAAACTAAGCTCCAGCGTCATTGAATTCATGAGAGAACTAGAACTTGAACGGTGTGTAGTGGACACACAGGGAGGATCACGTTCGAGTTAATGACCCGAAAGGTCTACAGTATATGGTTAGGGTTGGAGACCTATTCCTGGATACATTGTGGATGCGACCCGCTTTGAATTAGATACAAACGAGGTGATCTGACTCGTTCATGTGGTTGACATGCGAGTGGGGGCATCCTGTGCAATGAGATTATACAAGACCGGACCGTGAATTATTAGACCTACTAATGTAACACCGCGCTGATGAGACTAATAACTTCGTAGATGACCATTAGTGACTCGACACGAATCACGAGCGTGTTACGGACTCCGTCCCATGAGGTCCATTCTTTTTGACTAGTACGGGTGAGGGTGGTCACGAGATACTCGCCCAATATGCCTATCTTCTCGTGACGAACAAAAGTAGGGAGCCGGAAACTTAACTACGAGATGGAATTCACTCGCTCCCGCCTTTAGGGAAACTAGAGGGTTGTTCCCTTGAGTGTTGTCTCCGTGCTTGGACAACGGCGCCCACCTTCTCACCGGCCCGAGAAGGGTGTTGTGTATGGTTGGACCATCACAATATGTTGTTCATTAGAGGAGGCAAGTGGGGACTTAAGGAACAAGAAGTAGACACAGGGGTAAAATGGTAATTTGACCCAGCCGTGTCTACGAACAATCTGTGAAGGGTCGACTCATGGGCATTGGTTATATCTCAGTGGACACGTAATATTCTGCACTGACGGGAGTGCAGCTACGGGCTATAGTGGAGTGTTACCGTAGCTAATGAATGTTGGTTAACCGGGTCAAAGGGTTTGACAGGTTAATCTCGGATCATTGGAGCCCTTCACTGTAGGTCCATTAGGTCCCTCGGTTGGCTCAATCTGGGTTAAAAGAAGGGTTAATATTTTGGTATGAAATTGAAGTGTTCAAATTTCACTTTAATGGCATTTATGTCATTTATATGAGATATGAATGATATAATATATAGTTTAATGTGAATGAGATTCATAATAAACTATAGGTTAGCCTAATTGTTGAATTAGGGCTAATTGGAGAAATTAAATGAGAGAAATTAAATTGGATGTGATTCAATTTAATTAATCCACAATTATTGCAAATGAGATTTGCAATATGAGATATGAGATATCTTATATTATGTTGTTATACAAATGAGATTTGCATAACCTATGGTTGTGGTAAAGTGGTAATAATGTGGAGATATTAACTCCCTCATTCCACTATTTAAACCCTTTGCAAGAAGGGTTTGGTAAGCTATCTTCTCATTTTTTGTTTTTCACCAAAGAGAAGAAAAGAGAATTCTCTCTACTCTGTCATTTCTCCTCCCTCTCCAAAACACAAAGAAGTTCCCACCAACTTCCCTTCTCTAAAAGAGAACAACCAAGAAGCTCATTTGGTCGTGTTTGAGTTCGTTTTGTGGGAAGATTTCGTTGAGATCAAGTAGCACGAAGAGTTCGTGACCCGAGGAAGAAATTGTTGAGTTTGTCTACAACAAGTAAGTAAAAACTCCATTTGCTGTAAATTTCTTCTTCTTCAAGCATGTTTAGTCTAGATCTAAGTGTTAGATCAATTTTAATAAACACAAGTTGCATAGTGATACCTCGACGATTCAATCGTCTTTCGCTGCGTGGGATTCTCATTCCCTTCAATTGGTATCAGAGCCATCTCGATTGTTCTTTATTTATGCACTGTTTTGTTAAAATTAGGTGGGTATTTTGCCATAATTTCATGAGATGATTCCTTGGTTTGCATTATGGATGTTTACGATTTTTGGCACTAGATTAGATTTACAATTATGTTGATGAGATCAATGTAAGGGCCTGTTGTTTTTGGACATTTTTTTGTAAATCGAGTCTGTAAGTCCGGGTCGTTCGTGGCAAGAGTTGCTGTGAAGAAATCAGAGAGCGAAACAAAGTGAATCGATGGAAGAACAACAAAGTGTTTGTTGTTCTGTCGATGGCGTTGAGACGCTGTCCAACGGCATCTCAACGCTGTTCTCGCGGGCGGAGGCGTTGCTGCAGAGTAGCGTTGCATCGCCACTGGCGTTGAGAACGCGCTCTCGACATTTGCCGGAGGTGACAAAGCGTTACAACGCCGCACGCGCGTCAGAGCATTTCGCTACAGTTTCGCGAGGAGTGGGACGTGCACTTCACATTAGTGGGCGGTTATTACGTGTTTTTATTAATTTTATTATTTATAAAATGTAATTATTTAATTAATTTAATTACTTTATTAAATAAAATTAATATAAATGTTATATTAATGTTATTTAATTAAATAATTGCCCCTAGGTGCCAAAAATCGGTCCATTTTTGTTATTTAATTATTTTATGCATGAGATGTATATTTTAATTAATTTCTATTTGCATAATGTATGTCATATAGATTTAAAATCCCACCTTAGGTTAAACATTTCATGCATCATATTTATATTATAAGAGTTATAATATATAGTATGCATGATAGGATTATATTATAAGAGTTATAATATAATGTATGCATGTTTTAATTTATTTAAATATAAGTGTTATATTTTTAAATTAAAAGCATGCTCATGCATTTAATTCATGTGATGAATATATGTTATAGTATAGTATTATTCATGTGATGGATGATCAAGCACTATAACATAGAAATGCATGCAACCTAAGTTAATTATTAGTTTCAAAGTGTTTAGAACTTGAATAATTAGACTTAGATTTTCTAATTTTCTAATAAGATTAGAAATTTAGGAAATCAAATATAACCTTTGAATGGAGACTGATAAGTAACTCTGTCTAAGGAAGGTTTTGTCTAAGGTCAGTATTTAAGTTGACGCTTGCAGAACGCCCTACACGAAACCGACCTGGGAGTGAATTCGGTCCGGAGATTCTTAGGTTATATTCTCGTGAGTGCCGTTAATTAAGTGTTAATTAATTTACTCACATAGACCTAAGTTAATAATGTGATTATAAACTTAGGTTAATACCATATAAGGGTTATATTGGTAGACTTAGGTAAATTCTAGCCGGTTTATCTAGGTCAATCCCTAATAAAAATTAAAGTGTTGAGTGGGAGGAAATATAGTGTATGAGATACATTTCAAATTTCAACCACAAATCTCTTTTAAGTCCGCACCGTGAGATCTATACTCGGCCTCGTGGCGCAAATGGGAGCGTCCCCCTTTGGGTGGCATTTGTATAGTTCAATATCATCGTGGATGGAAAGAGTACTTATAGTGAGTTGGAGCGGGACTTGTGAAAACGAGACCCACGGTCTCTTCTTTCGATTCACACCGTGAGACGCCTATGATCTGCCTGCTAGTTTGGCCTGGACAAGAATATCCATTCGGAGGGCTTGATCATGGAAGTCGGAACACCGTGAATTCCCGAAAGGGATACGGTTTCCTGGTTGGTTTTTGTTATTGGTTCACCCTTCGGTGGCTATTGTTTGGACGGATACTTGGAAACTTAAAGATTGAGGGTGACACTCACAGAATTCGTTAAGTGTTAATGAATTCGACCAAACAATGGTAATTAGACGCCTAATTGAAAAGAGTTATTCTGGGATTAGGGTCTGATCGAGAAAGTCTCGTCCTAGAAGAGGAGTGTTCTGTTCACCCTTCGGTGGCGATCATTCTAAACCTTTACGGTATCATTGCAAAATTTTGAATGACCTAGGGATCATGAAACAATTTTGCTAAAACTTGATTCGATTTTCATAAAGTTTTTTGCGAGACTAATACAAAGTTTTTCTTATTTTTCAGCTAAAAATGTCTAGCGCAATAATAGCTTTACTCGCTTCGGATAAGTTAGTGGGAGATAATTACCAGAGTTGGAAAAACAACATTAATACTATTTTGGTACAAGACGACATAAAGTTCGTGTTATCTGAGGAGTGTCCTCAGATGTCGGGCTCGACCGCGTCGCGAAGTGTTCGCGATGCGTACGATCGCTGGATCAGGGCCAATGAAAAGGCCAAGGTCTACAAAATTGCCATCATGTCTGATGTCTTGGGAAAGAAGCATGAGCTAATGGTTTCCGCTAAGGAGATCATGGAGTCCTTGCAGGAAATGTTTGGACAACAGTCCTTTCAGGTCCGGCAGGACTCGCTCAAATACGTTTTCAACGCACGGATGAAAGAGGGGTCGTCTGTCCGTGAACACGTTTTAGACATGATGACTCACTTTCATCTGGCCGAGATGAACGGGGCTTCGATCGACGAGTCGAGCCAGGTCAGTTTTTTTTGGAGACTCTTTCGAAGAGTTTCCTTCAGTTTCGTAGCAATGCTGTTATAAACAAAATTAGCTACAATCTGACTACCATCCTCAATGAGCTACAAAATTTCCAATCCTTGAACAGGGTCAAGGAATCTGAGGCAAATGTTGCCTACAGGTCTTATCACAGGGGTTCGACCTCTGGGACGAAACCTGTTGCTCCTTCACGCCCGAAAGGGAAGAAGAGAATGAAGAGGGGTAAAACTGACCGTGCTGCCGCCCACAAGGGCAAGAAGGTCAAGGAGCTTGCAGAGAAAGGAAAGTGTTGCCACTGCAATGGGGGCGGTCACTGGAAGAGAAACTGTCCCAAATTCCTGGCCGAGAGGAAGAATCAAGGTAAATGTGATTTACTTGTGGATCAAAACATGTTTAGTGGAGAGTATTGACTCTGCTGGATATTGGATTCGCGCCGCCACTAACCATGTTTGTTCTTCTTTTCGTGGATTGATTCTGGCACCACATTGCGAGAGGGTGAGGTGACTCTACGGGTTGGATCCGGGGAGCTTGTCTCTGCTGCAGCATCCACACGGTGAAGCTACAATTTGGCAGGAAGTACTTATTGTTGGACAATTTGTACATAGTTCCAGAGTTTACTAGAAACCTTGTTCCATTTCCTGCTTAATTGAACATTGTATTTCCGTTTCTTTTGAATTGAATAAAGCGTTTATTTCTTTCAAAGGGAATGTTATTTGTTCAGCTTCACTCGAAAATAATCTGTATGTTTTGAAACCTAATTCGGTCGAAAGTGTTTTGAATACTGAATTGTTTAAAATTGCAGAAACACGAACTAAGAAAGCAAACGTTTCTCCAAAAGAAAATGCCCACCTTTGGCATCTTCGGTTAGGCCACATTAATCTCAATAGGATTGAGAAACTAGTGAAGAGTGGACTTCTAAACGAGTTGGAAGAAAACTCTTTGCCGGTGTGTGAGTCATTCCTTGAGGGCAAAATGACCAAACGTCCTTTTAGTGGAAAAGGATATAGAGCCAAAGAGCCTCTTGAATTAATACATTCTGACCTCTGTGGTCCGATGAATGTTAAAGCTCGGGGTGGTCATGAGTATTTCGTGTCTTTCATAGACGATTACTCGAGATATGGGTATATTTACCTAATGCACAGGAAGTCTCAAACTCTTGAAAAGTTCAAGGAGTACAAGACTGAGGTTGAGAATCTCTTAGGTAAATCGCTTAAAACACTTCGATCAGATCGAGGTGGAGAGTACATGGACACTGAATTCCAGGACTATATGATAGAACACGAAATTACGTCCCAACTCTCGGCGGCTTTTATGCCACAAAAGAGAATGGTGTATCGGAGAGGAGAAACGAGAACCTTGTTGGACATGGTTCGGTCGATGATGAGCTATGCTCGTCTCCCCGATTCTTTTTGAAGTACGCAGTGGAGATCGCGGTTTATATTTTGAACAACGTTCCGTCGAAGAGTGTTTGTGAAACACCTTTCGAGCTCTCTGGAGTGGACGTAAAGGCGCTTTACATCACTTCGAGATTTGGGGATGCCCACCCGTGTGTTGGTGTCAAACCCAAAAAGTTGGAACCCCATTCGAAATTGTGCCTATTCGTAGGTTACCCCAAAGAGACTAGAGGTTGGCTATTTTACGATCCTAGGGAAAATAGGGTGCTTGTGTCGACAAACGCCACTTCCCTAGAGGAAGACCACGTCAGGGATCATTTACCAAGGAGTAAAATTGTATTAAATGAAATGGATGATTACATCGCCAAGAGTTGCTTGATGGGGCTAGTACGTCAACAAGTGTTGTTGATCCTAGCACGTCTAGTCAAATCCGTTCCCAAGAGTTGGGAATGCCTCGACGCGTAGTGGGAGGGTCGTGAGACGACACTGATCGCTACATGGGTTTAGCTGAAACTTAAGTTGTCGCTCCTGATGATGATCAGTGAGGATCCATTGACCTATGATCAGGCAATGGTTGATGTTGACAAAGACGCAGTGGATTAAAGCTATGGACCAGGAAATGGAGTCTATGTACTTCAATTCTGTATGGGACTTGTGGATCAACCGGATGGGGTAAAACCTATTGGTTGCAAATGGATCTACAAGCGTAAACGTGGCGTAGATGGGAAGGTGCGACCTTCAAAGCCCGACTAGTGGCAAAGAGTTTTACCCAGTTGAAGGGGTTGACTATGAGGAGACCTTTTCCCTGCTGCCATGGTAAAGTCGATCGGGATCCTTCTGGCCATTGCCGCGTATTATGACTACGAGGTATGGCAGATGGACGTCAAGACAGCTTTTCTGAATGACAAACTTGATGAGACCATCTACATGGACCAAATTTTCAAAGGGTTCATTGCCAAAGGCCAAGAGCAAAAGGTTTGCCCGGCTTCATAGGTCCATTTATGGATCAACAGAACCGAGGTCTTGGAATATAAGGTTTGATGAGGCGATCAAATCTTATGACTTTGATCAAAATGTCGACGAGCCTTATGTCTACAAGAAAATCGTTGACAAAATCGTCGCATTTTTTTGGTGTTGTACGTGGGCGATATTCTTCTCATTGGGAATGAGTAGATTTTCTTCATCGACGTTAAAAAGTGGCTAGCATCGCAATTCCAAATGAAAGATTTGGGAGAAGCTCAGTATGTTCTAGGTATCCAGATACTCCGGAACCAGAAGAACAAAACGCTAGCCCTGTCTTAGGCGTCTTATATTGACAAGAGGTTGTCTAGATATAAGATGCAAAACTCCAAGAAGGGCTTGCTGCCTTTCAGGCATGGGGTTCACTTGTCTAAGGATCAGTGTCCTAAGATCCTCAAGATGTTGAGGATATGAGACGGATTCCATATTGTTCAGCTGTAGGGAGCTGATGTATGCCATGTTTGTGTACTAGGCCCGACATCCATTATGCAAATTAAGGAATTGTTAGTAGATATCAGTCCAATCCAGGATTAGATCACTGGACAGCCGTAAAGGCAATCCTCAAGTATCTTAGGAGAACGAGGAACTACACCTTAGTGTATGGTAGTGGGGATTTGATCGTTTACGGGATACACAGATTCTGATTTTCAGACCAGTAAGGATTCTAGGAAATCCACTTTGGGGTCAGCTTTCATTCTGAATGGAGGAGTTGTAGTATGGTGAAGCATCAGCGCGTGGATGCATCGCTGATTCCACTATGGAAGCGGGTATGTTGCGCTTGTGAAGTCGCAAAGAAAGCCGCTTTTTGTCTTAGGAACTTCATGACGATTTGGGAGTTGTTCCAAATATGAACTTGTCGATCACACTGTTATGTGATAACAGTGGTGCAGTAGCCAACTCACGTGAGTCTCGGAGCCATAAGAGAGGCAAACACATTGAGCGCAAGTATCATCTAATACGGGAGATTGTGCACAGCGGAGACGTGACGATCACGCAGATAGCGTCGGAGCACAACGTAGCTGATCCATTTACAAAGCCCCTCACGGCTAAGGTGTTTGAGGGTCACCTAGAGAGTCTAAGTCTTCGAGAGCTTCCTGACTAGGGCAAGTGGGAGATATGTAAACGGGTATTCAATGCCCTAGTTTATTGTATTACTTCATTGTAATTTATGTACATTTCTTAAATGTATTTTCTCCACTAGCTTAGTCCAAGTGGGAGTTGGTTGGGATTTTTGTCCTAATCTCGTGTTTGTAACATATTGTTTGAAATTAATAAGAGTTATTCATTTCATCACTTTGTGTCTCGCAATATTTATAAACTTTTCCAATAAACTAAGCTCCAGGGTCATTGAATTCATGAGAGAACTAGAACTTGAACGGTGTGTAGTGGACACACAGGGAAGATCACGTTCGAGTTAATGACCCAAAAGGTCTACAATATATGGATAGGGTTGGAGACCTAATCCTGGATACACTGTGGATGCGGCCCGCTTTGTATTAGATACAAATGAGGTGATCTGACTCGTTCATGTGGTTGACATGCGAGTGGGGGCATCCTGTGCAATGAGATTGTACAAGACCGGACCGTGAATTATTAGACCTACTAATGTAACACCGCTGATGTGATGAGGACTAATAACCGTAGATGACCATTAGTGACTCGACACAATCACGAGCGTGTTACGGACTCACCTGCGAGGTCCGCTTTGACTAGTACGGAGGGGTGGTCACGGATACTGCTGCCAATATGCCTATCTTCTCAGTGGGCAGAACAAAGTAGGGAGCTGGAAACTTAACTACGCGATATGGAATTCACTGCGTTCCGCCATATAGGAAACTAGAGGGTTGTTCCTAGAATCTTTGTCTCCTGTGGCTTGGACAACGGACGCCCACCTTCTCACTGGCCCGAGAAGGGTGTTGTGTATGGTTGGACCATCACAATATGTTGTTCATTAGAGGAGCAGTGGGGACTTAAGCAACAAGAAGTAGACACAGGGGTAAAACGATAATTTGACCCAGCTGTGCCTACGAACAACCTGTGAAGGGTCGACTCATGGGCATTGGTTATATCAGTGGACACGTAATATTCTGCACTGACGGGAGTGCAGCTACGGGCTATAGTGGAGTGTTACCGTAGCAAATGAATGTTGGTTAACCGGGTCAATGAGTTTTACAGGTTAATCTCGGATCATTGGAGCCCGTCACTGTAGGTCCATTAGGTCCCTCGGTTGGCTCAATCTGGGTTAAAAGAAGGGTTAATGTTTTGGTATGAAATTGAAGTGTTCAAATTTCACTTTAAGGGCATTTATGTCATTTATATGAGATATGAATGATATAATATATAGTTTAATGTGAATGAGATTCATAATAAACTATAGGTTAGCGTAATTGTTGAATTTTGGAGAAATTAAATGAGAGAAATTAGATTGGATGTGATTCAATTTAATTAATCCATTATTGCAAATGAGATTTGCAATATGAGATATGAGATATCTTATATTATGTGGTTATGCATATGAGATTTGCATAACCTATGGTTGTGATAAAGTTGTAATAATGTGGAGATATTAACTCCCTCATTCCACTATTTAAACCCTTTGCAAGAAGGGTTTGGTAAGCTATCTTCTCATTTTTTGTTTTTCACCAAAGAGAAGAAAAGAGAATTCTCTCTACTCTGTCATTTCTCCTCCCTCTCCAAAACACAAAGAAGTTCCCACCAACTTCCCTTCTCCAAAAGAGAACAACCAAGAAGCTCATTTGGTCGTGTTTGAGTTCGTTTTGTGGGAAGATTTCGTTGAGATCAAGTAGCACGAAGAGTTCGTGACCCGAGGAAGAAATTGCTGAGTTTGTTTACAACAAGTAAGTAAAAACTCCATTTGCTGTAAATTTCTTCTTCTTCAAGCATGTTTAGTCTAGATCTAAGTGTTAGATCAATTTTAATAAACACAAGTTGCATAGTGATACCTCGACGATTCAATCGTCTTCCGCTGCGTGGGATTCTCATTCCCTTCAAAATTAACCGAGGAAAACATGATGACATAGAAGAACAATCCTAACATAATCTTGGTAGGAGACAATCTTAAATTTGTGCTCACTAAGGAGTGTCCTCAAATGCCAGGCTCGAATGCGTAACGAAATGTTCATGATGCATATGATAGATGGATCAAGACCAATGACAAGGCCAAGGTCTATATATTGGCAAGTATGTCTGACATATTAGCCAAAAAGCATGAGGGCATGACGACCGCTAAGGAAATCATGGAATCGTTGCAAGGCATGTTCGGACAACATTATGTTCAAGTCAGACACAGTGCCCTCGAGTACATCTTCCACGCTAGGATGGCGGAGGGATCATCTGTTCAGGATCATGTTCTCAATATGATAGTTCACATAAACACGACAGAGTCGAATGGTGCTTCTATCAATGAATCGAGGCGGGTCAACTTGATATTGGAAACTCTTCAAGAGAGTTTTCTATAGTTTCGATGTAACGCTGTTATGAACAAGTTTACTTTTAACCTTACCAACCTTCTGAATGAACTCCAAACCTTCCAACCTTTGAAGAAAATCAATGGATCAAAAGATGAGGAAAATGTTTGTAGGGAATGAAAATCTCCGCGCAGCGAAAGACGATGGAATGGTCGTGGTATCATTATGCAACTCAGATTTGTTAAAACCGATCTAACACTTAGACCTAGGCTAAACATGATGAAAAGGAAGAAATTTACAGCAAGAAATAATTTACTTACTTGTTGTAGACAACCTTCAAGAATTTCTTCCTCGGATCACGAACTCTTCGTGCTTCTGAACGATCGCTTCTCTCGTACAAAACGAACACCACCGATGACCTTCTCGGTTGTTGTTCCTTAGGAAGAAGGAAAGTGGTGGGACTTTAGTTTTGGAAGGGAGGAGAATTGAGAGAAAGGGTTGAGAGAATTCTTCTTCTCTTCTTTGATGAAAATCAAAAAATAAGAGAATGAGATCCATTCCTTCTTGCAAGAAGGGTTTATATAGTGGAATTGATGGAGTGAAAATCTCCACATAATTACCACTTTACCACAACCATAGGTTATGCAAATCTCAATTGCATAACCACATAATATAAGATATCTCATATCTCATATTGCAAATCTCATTTGCAATAATTGTGGATTAATTAAATTGAATCACATCCAATTTAATTTCTCTCAATTAAAGCCCTAATTCAACAATTAGGCTAACCTATAGTTTATTATGAATCTCATTCACATTAAACTATATATTATATCATTCATATCTCATATAAATGACATAAATGCCCTTAAAGTGAAATTGAACACTTCAATTTCATACCAAAACATTAACCCTTCTTTTAACCCAGATTGAGCCAACCGAGGGACCTAATGGACCTACAAAGGCGGGCTCCAATGATCCGAGATTAACTCACAAACTCTTTGACCCTGTTAACCAACATTCATTAGCTACGGTAACACTCCACTATAGCCTGTAGCCGCACCGCCGTCGATCACGTAATATTACGTGTCCACCGATAGAACCAATGCCCATGAGTCGACCCTTCACAAAGTTGTTCGTACACACTACCGGGTCAAATTACCGTTTTACCCCTGTGTCTACCTCTTGTTCCTTAAGTCCCCACTGCTCCTCTAATGAACAACATATTGTGATGGTCCAACCATCCACAACACCCTTCTCGGGCCAGTGAGAAGGTGGGCGCCCGTTGTCCAAGCCCTGGAGACAGCACTTAAGGGAACAACCCCTCTAGTTTCCCTAAAGGCGGGAATGAGTGAATTCCATCTCCCGTAGTTAAGTTCCCAGCTCCCTACTTCGTCCTATCCCTGAGAAGATAGGCATATTGGGCGAGTAATTGTGACCACCCTCACCCGTACTAGTCAAAGTCAAAGCGACGGACTCCGCCATGTGAGTCCGTAACACGCTCATGATTCATGTTGAGTCACTAATGGTCATCTACGAAGTTATTAGTCCTTACTGTCAACGATGTTACATCAGTAGGTCTAATAATTCACGGTCCGGTCTTGTACAATCACATTGCAGAGGATGCCCCCACTCGCATGTCAACCACATGAACGAGTCAGATCACCTCGTTTGTATCTAATACAAAGCGGGCCACATCCACAGTGTATCTAGGTTTAGGTCTCCAACCCTATCCATATACTGTAGACCGTTCGGGTCATTAACTCGAACGTGATCCTCCATGTGTGTCCACTACACACCGTTAAAGTTCTAGTTCTCTCATAAATTCAATGACCCTGGAGCTTAGTTTATTGGAAAAGTTTATAAATATTGCGAGACACAAAGTGATGAAATGAATAACTCTTATTAATTTCAAACAATATATTATAAACACGAGATTAGGACAAAAATCCCAACAAACTCCCACTTGGACTAAGCTAGTGGAGAAAATACATTTCTGAAATGTACATAAATTACACTGAAGTGATACAATAAACTAGGACATTGAATAGCCGTTTACACATCTCTCACTTGCCCTAGTCAGGAAGCTCTCTCGAGACCTGGACTCTCTAGGTGACCTCAAACACCTTAGCCGTGAGGGGCTTTGTAAATTGATCACCACGTTGTGCTCGACGCTATCTGCGTGACCGCCACGTCTCTGCGGTGCACAATCTCCCGTATCAGATGATACTTGCGCTCAATGTGTTTGCCTCACTTATGGCTCCGAGGCTCACGTGAATGGGCTACTACACCATTGTTATCACAGAACAGTGTGATCGGCAAGTTCATGTTTGGAACAACTTCTAAATCCGTCATGAACTTCCCAAGTCAAACGACTTCCTTTGCGACTTCACAAGCCGCAACATACTCCGCTTCCATAGTGGAATCAACGATGCATACCGCTTGATGCTTCGCCATACTACGCTCTCCATTCGAATGAAGGTGACCCAAGTAGATTTCCTAGAATCCTTATCGATTCGAAAATCGAGTAACTGTATTTCGTAAGGATCAAATCCCCACCGCCATACACTAAGTCGTAGTTCCTCGTTCTCCTAAGATACTTGAGGATTGCCTTTACTACCGCCCAAAGGATCTAATCTCGATTTGGTGATATCAACCGACAATTCCTCTTGCATAATGATGTCGGGCCTAGTACACAACATGGCATACATCGGGCTCCCTATCACTGAAGCATATGGAATCCGTCTCATATCCTAACATCTTGAGGAGTCTTAGGACACTGATCCTTAGACAAGTGAACCCCATGCCTGAAAGGTAGCAAGCCCTTCTTGGAGTTCTGCATCTTATATCTAGACAACATCTTGTCAATATAAGAAGCCTGAGACAAGGCTAGCATTCTGTTCTTCCGGTTCCGGACAATCTGTATACCTAGAACATACTGAGTTTCTCCCAAATCTTTCATTTGGAATTGCGAAGCTAGCCACTTTTTAACGTCAGTTAGAAATTCTACCTCATTCCCAATGAGAAGAATATCGTCCATGTACAACACTAAAAATGCGACAGTTTTGTCAACGATTTTCTTGTAGGCACAAGGCTCGTCGACATTTTGATCAAAGCCATAAGATTTGATCGCCTCATCAAACCTTATATTCCAAGACCTCGAAGCTTGTTTCATCCCATAAATGGACCTATGAAGCCGACAAACCTTTTGCTCTTGGCCTTGGGCAATGAACGCTTTGGGCTGGTCCATGTAGATGGTCTCATCAAGTTTGCCATTCAGAAAGGCTGTCTTGACGTCCATCTGCCATACCTCGTAGTCATAATACGCGGCAATGGCTAGAAGGATCCTGATCGACTTTACCATGACAACAGGTGAAAAAGTCTCCTCATAGTCAACCCCTTCAACCTGGGTAAAACCCTTTGCCACTAGTCGGGCTTTGAAGGTCTGCACCCAATAGGTTTTACCCCATCCGGTTGATCCACAAGCTCCCATACAGAATTGAAGTACATAGACTCCATTTCCTGGTCCATAGCTTTAATCCACTCGTCTTTGTCAACATCAACCATTGCCTGATCATAGGTCAATGGATCCTCACAGTCATCATCAGGAGCGACAACTGAGGTTTCAGCTAAACTCATGTAGCGATCAACAACACTTGTTGATGTACTAGCCCCATCAGCAACTCTTGCTGATGTACTGTCCATTTCATTCAACACAATTTTACTCCTTGGTAAATGATCCCTGACGTGGTCTTCCTCTAGGAAAGTGGCGTTTGTCGACACAAGCACCCTATTTTCCTTAGGATCGTAAAACAAACCACCGCTAGTCTCTTTAGGGTAACCTACGAATAGGCACAATTTCGAACGGTGTTCCAACTTTTTCGAGTTTGACACCAACACGTGGGTCGGTTATCCCCAAATCCTGAAGTGATGTAAACTGCCTTTACGTCCACTCCAGAGCTCGAAAGGTGTTTCACAAACACTCTTCGACGGAACGTTGTTCAAAATATAAACTGCAGTCTCCACTGCGTACCCCCAAAAAGAATTAGGGAGACGAGCATAGCTCATCATCGACCGAACCATGTCCAACAAGGTTCTGTTTCTCTTTTCCGATACACCATTCTGCTGTGGCATACCAGGCGCCGAGAGTTGGGACGTAATTTCGTGTTCTATCATATAGTCCTGGAATTCATTGTCCATGTACTCTCCACCTCGATCCGATCGAAGTGTTTTAAGCGATTTACCTAAGAGATTCTCAACCTCAGTCTTGTACTCCTTTTACTTTTCAAGAGTTTGAGACTTCCTGTGCATTAGGTAAATATACCCATATCTGGAGTAATCATCTATGAAAGATACGAAATACTCATAACCACCCCGAGCTTTAACATTCATCGGACCACAGAGGTCAGAATGTATTAACTCAAGAGGCTCTTTGAATCTATATCCTTTTCCACTAAAAGGACGTTTGGTCATTTTGCCCTCAAGGCATGACTCACACAACGGCAAAGAGTTTTCTTCCAACTCGTTTAGAAGTCCACTCTTCACTAGTTTCTCAATCCTATTGAGATTAATGTGGCCTAAAAGTAGATGCCAAAGATGGACATTTTCTTTTGGAGAAACTTTTGCTTTCTTAGTTTGTGTTTCTACAGTTTTAAACAATTCAGTATTCAAAACACCTTTGACCGAATTAGGTTTCAAAACATACAGATTATGTTCGAGTGAAGGTGAACAAATAATATTCCTTTTGAAAGAAATAAACGCTTTATTGAATTCAAAAGAAACTGAAATACAATGTTCAATTAAGTAGGAAATGGAAACAAGGTTTCTAGTAAACCCTGGAACTATGTACAAATTGTCCAACAATAAGTACTTCCCGCCAAAGTGTAGCTTCACTGTGTCGATCGCTGCAGCTGAGACAAGCTCCCCAGATCCAACCCGTAGAGTCACCTCACCCTCTCGCAGCGGCTGTCAGGAATCAATCCCCTGAAAAGAAGAACAAACGTTGTTAGTGGCGCCCGAATCCAATATCCAGGCAGTGTCACTACTCTCCACTAAACATGTTTCTGTCACAAGTAAAACACATTTACCTTGATTCTTCCTCTCGGCAAGGAATTTGGGACGCCTTCCTCTTCAAAGTCCGCCCTCCATTGCAGGTGAAACACTTTCCTTTCTCTCTCAAACGTCCTTGACCTTCTTGCCCTTCTAGGCGGCAGCTCGGTCAGTTTTACCCCTCTGCATCCTCTTCTTCCCTTTCGGGCGTGAAGGAGCAACAGGTTTCGTCCCAGAGGTCGAACCCCTGTGATAAAACCTGTAGGCAACATTTGCCTCAGATTCCTTGACCCTGATCAAGGATTGGAAATTTTGTAGCTCATTAAGGAGGGTAGTAAGAGTGTAACTAATTTTGTTCATAACAGCATTGCTACGAAACTAAGGGAAACTCTTCGGAAGAGTCTCCAAAATAAAACATACCTGGCTCAACTCATTGATCAAAGCCCCGTTCATCTCGGCCAGATTAAAGTGGGGCATCATGTCTAGAACATGTTCACGGACAAACGACCCCTCTTTCATCCGTGCGTTGAAGACGTATTTGAGCGAGTCATGTCGGACCTGAAAGGACTGTTGTCCAAACATTTCCTGCAAGGACTCCATGATCTCCTTGGCGGAAACCATCAGCTCATGCTTCTTTGCCAAGACATCAGACATGCTGGCAATTATGTAGACCTTGGCCTTTTCATTGGCCCTGATCCACCGATCGTACGCATCGCGAACACTTCGCGACACGGTCAAGCCCGGCATCTGAGGACACTCCTCAGACAGCACGAACTTTATGTCGTCAGTTACCAAAATTGTGTTAATGTTATTTTTCCAACTCTGGTAATTATCTCCCACTAACTTATCGGATGCGAGTAATGCTATTATAGCGCTAGACATTTTTAGCTGAAAAATAAGAAAAACTTTGTATTAGTCTCGCAAAAAACTTTTTGAAATCCAATCATGTTTTAGCAAAATTGTTTCATGATCCCTAGGTCATTCAAAATTTTGCAATTATACCCTAAAGGTTTAGAATGACCGCCACCGAAGGGTGAACAGAACACTCCTCCTCTAGGACGAGACTTTCTCGATAAGACCCTAATCCCAGAATAACTCTTATTCCATTACGCGTCCAATTACCATTCTTCGGTCGAATTCATTAACACTTAACGAATTCTGTGAGTGTCACCCTCAATCTTTAAGTTTCCAAGTATCCGTCCAAACAATAGCCACCGAAGGGTGAACCAAGAAGGAAAACCAACCAGGAAACTGTATCCCTTTCGAGAATTCATGGTGTTCCGACTCCCATGATCAAGGCTTCCGAAGGGATTGTCTGGTCCAGGCAGAACTAGCAGGCAGATCATAGGCGTCTCACAGTGTGAATCGAAAGAAGAGACCGTGGGTCTTGTTTTCACCAGTCCCGCTCCCACTCACTATAAGTACTCTCTCCATCCACGATGATATTGACCTATACAAATGCCACCCGAAAGGGAACGCTCCCATTTGCGCCACGAGGTCGAGTCTAGATCTCACGGTGCGGACTTAAAGGAGATTTGTGGTTGAAAATTTAAATGTATCTCATACACTTTACTTCCTCCCACTCAGCACTTTAATTTTAATAGGGATTGACCTAGATAAACCAACTAAAATTTACCTAAGTCTACCAATATAACTCTTATATGGTATTAACCTAAGTTTATAATCACATTATTAACTTAGGTCTATGTGAGAAATTAATTAACTCTTAATTAACGACACTCACGATAATATAACCTAAGAATCTCCAGACCGAATTCACTCCGAGGTCGGTTTCCAGGTAGGGGTGTTCATGAATCGTCAACTTAAATACCCCACCTTTTAGATAAAACCTTCCTTAGACAGAGTTACTTATCGTCTCCATTCAAAGGTTATATTTGATTTCCTAATTTCTAATCTTATTAGAAAATAGAAAACCTAAGTCTAATTATTCAAGTTCTAAACTCTTTAAAACTAATAATTAACTTAAGTTGCATGCATTTCTATGTTATAGTTCTTGATCATCCATCACATGAATAATACTATACTATAACATACATTCATCACATGAATTAAATACATGAGCATGCTTTTAATTTAAAAATGTAACACTTATATTTAAATAAATTAAAACACGCATACATTATATTATAACTCTTATAATATAATCCAATCATGCATACTATATATTATAACTCTTATAATATAAATATGATGCATGAAATGTTTAACCTAAGGTGGGACTTTAAATCTATATGACATACAATATGCACATAGAAATTAATTAAAATATACATCTCATGCATAAAATAATTAAACAACAAAAATGAACCGATTTTTGGCACTTAGGGGAAATTATTTAATTAAAGAACATTAATATAACATTTATATTAATATTATTTAATAAAATAATTAAATACAAAAATAAATTACATTTTAGAAATAATAAATTAATTAAAAAACGAATAAAACTGCTGCCCACTACAAAATAACTCCCACGTCTCGCGAAACCGCCTTCAAAGAATCGCGCTCAACAACGCGTCGCAACATTGCAACACCGTGGCGAGCGTTGCAACGTTGTCGCCTCCAGCCGTCGAAGCCGCGTTACGACGCCAACGCGTTGCAATGCGACGCCGCCAAATACAGTAACGCTGATATGCTACTGAGGCCTCTGTCTCCGGGCGACGCGTTGAGACGTCGTGGAGGCGCGTCTCAACGCCATCGACAGAACAACAAACTCTTTGTTGTTCTTCCACCGAAATCTGCCTGTTTTCGCTCCGATTTCTTCACAGCAACTCTTGCCACGAACGATCCAGACTTACAGACTCGATTTACAACAAAATGACCAAAAATAATGGGCCCTTACATTGATCTCATCAACATAATTTGTAAATCTAAACTAGTGACAAAAACCGAAAACATCCATTATGCAAACCAAACATTCATCTCATGAAAATAAGGCAATTTATCCACCTAATTTTAACAAAACAATGCATAAATGAAGAACCATCGAAATGACTCTGATACCAATTATAGGGAATGAAAATCCCCGCGCAGCGGAAGACGATGGAATCGTCGTGGTATCATTATGCAACTCGAATTTGTTAAAACCGATCTAACACTTAGACCTAGGCTATACAAGCTGAAAAGGAAGAAATTTGCAGCAAGAAAGAATTTACTTACTTGTTGTAGACAACCTTCAAGAATTTCTTCCTCGGATCACGAACTCTTCGTGCTTCTCAACGATCGCTTCTCTCGTACAAAACGAACACCACCGACGACCTTCTCGGTTGTTCTTCCTTAGGATGAAGGAAAGTGGTGGGACTTTAGTTTTGGAAAGGGAGGAGAATTGAGAGAAAGGGTTGAGAGAATTCTTCTTCTCTTCTTTGATGAAAATCAAAAAATGAGAGAATGAGATCCATTCCTTCTTGCAAGAAGGGTTTATATAGTGGAATTGATGGAGTTAAAATCTCCACATAATTACCACTTAAGATATCTCATATCTCAAATTGCAAATCTCATTTGCAATAATTGTGGATTAATTAAATTGAATCACATCCAATTTAATTTCTCTCAATTAAAGCCCTAATTCAACAATTAGGCTACCATATAGTTTATTATGAATCTGATTCACATTAAACTATAGATTATATCATTCATATCTCATATAAATGACATAAATGCCCTTAAAGTGAAATTGAACACTTCAATTTCATACCAAAACATTAACCCTTCTTTTAACCCAGATTGAGCCAACCGAGGGACCTAATGGACCTACAGTGACGGGCTCCAATGATCCGAGATTAACCTATCAAACTCTTTGACCCGGTTAATCAACATTCATAGCTACGGTAACACTCCACTATAGCCCGTAGCTGCACTCCCGTTAGTGCAGAATATTACGTGTCCACTGATATAACCAATGCCCATCAGTCGATCCTTCACAGGTTGTTCGTAGACACGGCTGGGTCAAATTACCGTTTTACCCCTATGTCTACCTTTTGTTCCTTAAGTCCCCACTGCTCCTCTAATGAACAACATATTGTGATGGGCCAACCATGCACAACACCCTTCTCGGGCCAGTGAGAAGGTTGGCGCCCGTTGTCCAAGCCCTGGAGACAACACTTAAGGGAACAACCCCTCTAGTTTCCTTAAAGGCGGGAACGAGTGAATTCCATCTCGCGTAGTTAATTTTCCAGCTCCCTACTTGGTCCTGTCCCTGGGCGAGTAACTGTGACCACCCTCACCCATACTTGTCAAAGGACAAACCCTCGCAGACAGGAGTCCGTAACACGCCTGTGATTCGTGTCGAGTCACTAATGGTCATCTACAAAGTTATTAGTCTCATCACAACGGTGTTACATCGTGAGGTCTAATAATTCACTGGTTCGGTCTTGTACAATCTCATTGCACAAGATGTCCCCACTCGCATGTCAACCACATGAACGAGTCGATCACCTCGCTTGTATCTAATACAAAGCGGGCCTCATCCACACGGTGTATCGCACTAGGTCTCCAACCATATCCATATATCAGTAGACCGCTCGGGTCATTAACTCGAACGTGATCCTCCCCGTGTGTCCATTACACACCGCTTCAAGTTCTAGTTCTCTCATAAATTCAATGACCCCGGAGCTTAGTTTATTGGAAAAGTTTATAAATATTGCGAGACACAAAGTGATGAAATGAATAACTCTTATTAATTTCAAACAATATATTACAAACACGAGATTAGGTCAAAAATCCCAACAATGTTGCCAGTAGGAGTTTTCACGGAGGTCAACCTCTGGGATAAAATCAGTGACTTCATCTTCTTCAGGCCTGAAAGGGAAGAAGAAGAAAATGAAGAAGGTTGGTAAGGGGAAACGAGTTAACAAAACTGCCATCCAAAAGGGCAAGAAGGTCAAGAAAGTTGCAGACAAAGGAAGATGTTTCCACTACAATGAGGAAGAACACTGGAAATGGAACTGTCCGAACTACATGACTGAAAAGAAGAAAGAAGGTAAATATGATTTACTTTGCTTAGAAGGTTGATTAGTGGATGATGATAATATTGCCATGATATTGGATCCGAGCGCCACTAATCATGTTTGTTCTTCTTTTCAGTGAATTAGTTTCTAGCAGTAGCTACAAAAAGGGGAGATAACACTCGGGGTTGGAACTGAAGAAGTTGTCTCAGCCGTAGCAGTTGACACAATGAAGTTGTTGTTTGGCAAGAAATATATGTTATTAGACAATATATTGGTGGTACTAGGGTTTACTAGAAACCTTATTTCCATTTTTGCCTAGTCGAACAATGTATTACAATATTTTTTTTCTTTCAATAAAGTGTTTATTTTAAAAAAAGGAGTTGAAATATGTGCAACTTCATTAGAAAATGGGTTGTATGTTTTAAGGCATAATTAGTCAAAATGGATTTGAATAGTGAATTATTTAAAACTGCAAACACACAAACAAAGAAAAGTAAATTTTCTCCTAAAGGAAATGTTCATCTTTGACATCTTAGGATAGGCCACATTAATCTCAATGGGATTGAAAGATTGGTAAAGAATGGACTTCTAAATGAGTTAGAAGAAAGTACCTTACCAGTATGTGAGTATTGCCTAGAGGGTAAAATGACTAAAAGAGCTTATACGTTTAGACTTTTGTGATCCGATTAATTTTAAACTAGTCATTTTACCCTCTACGCAGAACTCACATACAAGTAAGATATTTTCTTATAACTTATTTAGAAGTCCATTCTTTACCAATATCTTAATCCTATTGAAATTAATGTGGCCTAACCTAAGGTGCCAAAGATGAACATTTTCTTTAGGAGAAAGTTTATGTTTCTTAGTTTGTGTGTTTGCAGTTTTAAATAATTTAGTATTCGAAGCCATTTTGACTTATTAGGCCTTAAAACATACTATCTATTTTCTAATGAAGCTGCACATATTTCAACAACTTTCTTTAAAATAAACACTTTATTGAAGGAAAATGATATTGAAATACATTGTTCAACTAGGCAAGAAATTGAAATAAGGTTTCTATTAAACCATGGTATCACTAATACATTGTCTAATAACATATATTTCTTGTCGAACAATAACTTCATCGTGCCAACTGCTACGACTGAGAAAACTTCCCCATTTCTAACACGGAGTGTTATCTCCCCTTCTTATAGCTACTGCCAAGAACTAATTACCTGAAAAGAAGAACAAACATGATTAGTGGCACTCGAATCCAATATCCAGACAGTGTTATCATCATCCACTAAGCAAGCTTTTGAGCAAGGTATCATATTTACCTTCATTCTTCTTTTCGACCATGTACTTCAGACAGTTCCGTTTTCAGTGCTCGTCTTTATTGCAGTGGAACCATTTTCCTTTGTCTTCAACTTCTTTGACCTTCTTGCCCTTTTGGGCGGCAACTTTGTCATTGCCCGTTTCCCCTTACCAACTTTCTTCATGTTTTCCTTCTTCCCTTTCAGACCTAAAGAAGATGAAACCACTGATTTTGTCCCAAATGTTGAACCTCTGTGATAACTCCTACTAAATAGATTGTTGTCTGAAGACGACTTGCAACGATTCCATGATTTCCATAGCGGTCCTCATGCCCTCGTGTTTCTTTGCAAATATGTTAGAAATACTTGCAAAAATTTAAACCTTGGCCTTATCATTGACCTTGATCTATCTATCATATGCATCACAAACACTTCATGTTGCATTCGAGCTTGACACCTAAGGACACTCCTCAGTAAGCACAAACTTAAAATCGTCTGCTACAAATATTATGTTAAGGTTGTTTTTCCAAGTCATCATGTTTTCCCCGTTTAATTTCTTGGTAGCCATCAAGGAAATAGTTGAGTTATTCATATTGCTGAAAAAATAAATTACTTGTACTAGTTTCTCACTAAACCTTTTATCTAATCAGTTTTAGCTAATTATGTAATGATTCCTACGTCATTAATAATTCACAATGATACTCCAAAGGCTTAGAATGTATGACACCGAAGGGTAATAAAAAAACACTTCTCTAGATAAAGACATTCTTGACTAAAACCTAATGCAAGAATAACTCTTATTCCTATAGGTTTTAGTTACCATTATTTGGTCTGGATACAATTAGAACTAATGTATCCCGTGAGCATAGCCCTTTATCATTAGATTCTAGAGTCTCAATCAACCAAAATCCGCCGAAGGGAGGACTAGGTTGGAAAATAGACTAAGGTAACCTTTATCCCTTTCAGGTGTTCACTGTGTTCTGATCCTTATGATCAAAGCCCTTCAAAGGGATTGTCTGGTCTAGGCCAAACTACCAGGCTGATCATAGTGATCTCACGGTGTGAACCGATAGAAGAGACCGTGGGTTTTGTTTTCACAGTTCCCTTCCAACTCACTATAATTACCCTCTCCATTCACCTTCATACTAACCCATACAAACACCATCCGAAGAAGGCACCCCTGTTTGTGCAACGAGGCCAAGTATGGATCTCACGGTGTGAATTCTCCAGGGATATGTAGGTGGAAAAATTATTGTATCCTATACACCTTTTTCCTCCCACTAAGTACTTTAAGTGTTTTAGGAAATTGACCTAGGTTAAATCCGACTAATGATTTTTCCTAAGTCTATCAATATAACTCCTTTATATTGAATCTTACCTAAGTATATAAACCTAGTGTCTAGTTTATTAACCTCTTAATAAATTGTGTTGACGTTTTAATAAACGATGTTATAAAGAAAAATTGACCAAGTCGTGGTCTAGTCTTATACAAGCTCATTGCATAGGACGCCCTCACTCACATATCTCTAGATGAACGATTAAGGATCACATCGTTTGTACTAACTACAAAGTAGGTCGCTTCCATAGTATCCTTAAAATAAGGCGCCCGACCTTAACCCTATACTATAGACCATTTCAGGCTCTATGCTTGATAACACACAAAATGTGTTATCCTTAGACTTATTCTTTGCTAGTTTTTATGATAATTTAAGATCTTTTATGTGTTTAAATCATTTAATTTCAAGTTTAGAGCATAAACAGTTAGTTTGGAGACATCATGGATCACTCTAGTTCAAATTGAGGCTTTTTGGAGCTTAAAATAATATCAAGTAGAAGATGAATGAGAAAACTGTTGGGATTTTTGTCCTAATCTCGTGTTTGTAATATATTGATTGAAATTAATAAGAGTTATTTATTTCATCACTTTGTGTCTCGCAATATTTATAAACCTTTCCAATAAACTAAGCTCCAGGGTCATTGAATTTATGAGAGAACTAGAACTTGAACGGTGTGTAGTGGACACACATGTAAGATCACGCTCGAGTTAATGACCAATGGTCTACAAAGATATGGATAGGGTTGGAGACCTAATCCTTGATACATCGTGGATGCGCCCGCTTTTGTATTAGATACGACGAGGTGATCCGACTCGCTCATGTAGTTGACATGCGAGTGGGGGAATCTTGTGCAATGAGATTGTACAAGATCGACGTGGAATTATTAGACCTACTGATGTAACACCGTTGACAGTGAGGACTAATAATTTCGTAGATGACCATTAGTGACTCGACATGAATCCTGAGCGTGTTACGGACTCCTGTCTGCGAGGGTTTGTTCTTTGACTAGTACGGGTGAGGGTGGTCACAGTTACTCGCCCAATATGCCTATCTTCACAGGGACAGAACCAAGTATGGAGCTCGGAACTTAACTACGCGAGATGAAATTCCCTCGTTCCCGCCTTTAGGGAAACTAGAGGGGTTGTTCCCTTAAGTGTTGTCTCCGGGGCTTGGACAACGGGCGCCCACCTTCTCACTGGCCCGAGAAGGGTGTTTTGTATGGTTGGACCATCACAATATGTTGTTCATTAGAGGAGCAGTGGGGACTTAAGGAACAAGAGGTAGACACAGGGGTAAAACGGTAATTTGACCCACCGTGTGTCTCACGAACAACTCGTGAAGGGTCGACTCATGGGTATTGGTTATATCAGTGGACACGTAATATTCTGCACTGACGGGAGTGCAGCTACGGGCTATGGTGGAGTGTTACCGTAGCTAATGAATGTTGGTTAACCGGGTCAAAGAGTTTGGCAGGTTAATCTCGGATCATTGGAGCCCGCCATCAGAGGGTCCATTAGGTCCCTCGCTTGGCTCCATCCGGATTTAAGAAGGGATAAAGTTTTGGTATGAAATTGAAGTGTTCAATTTCACCTTAAGGGCATTTATGTCATTGATATGAGATATGAATGATATAATATATAGTTTAATGTGAATGAGATTCATAATAAACTATAGGTTAGCCTATTTGTTGAATTAGGGCTAATTGGAGAATTTGATTGAGAGAAATTAAATTGGATGTGATTCAATTTAATAAATCCACAATTATTGCAAATGAGATTTGCAATATGAGATATGAGATATCTTATATTATGTGGTTATGCAAATGAGATTTGCATAACCTATGGTTAGGTAAAAGTGGTAATAATGTGGACATTTTAACTCCACTAATTCCACTATATAAACCCATCTTTCAAGAAGGATGGCACCTCACTCTCTCATTTTTTAGTTTTACACAAAAAAGAGAAGAGAAACTCTCTCTATTCTCTCTCAAATTCACCTCCCTCTCCAAAACAAAAAAGGTTCCCACAAGCCTCCTTTCTCCAAAAGAGAACAACCGAGAAGGCTTCTTGGTAGTGTTTGACTTACAATCGTTGGAGGAAATCGTTGTGTACGAGGAGCACGAAGAGTTCGTGGATTTGAAGAAGATATTGTGAAGAAAGTCTTCAACAAGTAGGTAAAATCATTTCTTACTGTTATTCTTCTTCTTAATTGCATGTTTAGCCTAGATCTATGTACTAGATCAATTTTAACAAAGACGGTTTGCGTAATTGATACATCGACGATTCAATCGTCTTTCGCTGCATGGGATTTTCATTCCCTTCAATTGGTATCAGAGCCATTTCGATGGTTTCTTAATTATGCACTGTTTTGTTATAATTTGGTGGGTATTTTACCATAATTCATGAGATGAATGTCTTGGTTTGCATAATGGATGTTATCGGTTTTTGGCACTTTTAGATTTATTTTCTGTTTGATGAGATCAAATGTAAAGGGCCCGTGTTTTTGGGCGTTTTAGAAAATAAATCGAGTCTGTAAGTCCGTGTCGTTCGTGGGAAGTGTTGCTGTGAAGAAATCGAGCGAAAGCAGTGTAATCGACGGCGAACAAAGAAAGGAGTTTGTCGTTTCAGCCGATGGCGCGAGACGCCCAACGCTGTCTCAACGCTATCCTCGCGATGGAGGCCCCGCAGCAGAACAACGTTGCAACGCTAGGCGTAGCGTTGCAACGCTACCGGCGCTGAGAACGCGGTCGACATCGAGACGACAGAGTTGCAACGCTGCTCACGGCGTTGCAACACCGTACGCTGCGTTGAGAGCAATTCGCGGCGATTCTGCTGAGGGACGTGGGTTCAAGCCTCCACTTGGGCGGTTTTCACACGTTTTATTTATTTCTTTTTGTAAAATGTAATTTATTTTTTTTAATTTAATTATTTTATTAAATAATATTAATATAAGTGTTATATTAATGTTATTTAATTAAATAATTGCCCCTAGGTGCCAAAAATCGATCCATTTTTGCTATTTAATTATTTTATGCATGAGATTTATATTTTAATTAATTTCTATGTGCATTATGTATGTCATATAGATTTAAAATCCAACCTTAGGTTAAACAATTCATGCATCATTTTTTTATATTATAAGAGTTATAATATATGGTATGCATGATAGGATTATATTATAAGAGTTATAATGTAATGTTTGCATGTTTTAATTTAATTAAATATAAGTGTTATATTTTTTTTAAATTAAAAGCATGCTCATGCATTTAAATTCATGTGATGAATTATATTATGTTATAGTATATAGTATTATTCATGTGATGGATGATCAAGCACTATAACATAGAAATGCATGCAACCTAAGTTAATTATTAGTTTTAAAGTGTTTAGAACTTGAATAATTAGACTTAGGTTTTCTAATTTTCTAATGAGATTAGAAATTTAGGAAATCAAATATAACCTATGAATGGTGACCGATAAGTAACTCGCTTCTAAGGAAGGTTTTGTCTAAGGTCAGGGGTATTTAAGTTGACGCTTATGAACACCCTTACTCGAAACCGACACGGGAGTGAATTCGGTTCGAGATTCTTAGGTTATATTCTCGTGAGTGCCGTTAATTAAGTGTTAGTTATTTTACTCACTTAGACCTAAGTTAATAATGTGATTATAAACTTAGGTTAATACCATATAAGAGTTATATTGGTAGACTTAGGTAAATTTTAGCCGGTTTATCTAGGTCAATCCCTAATAAAATTTAAAGTGCTGAGTGGGAGGAAATAAAGTGTATGAGATACATTTGAATTTCCAACCACAAATCTCCTTTAAAGTCCGCACCGTGAGATCTATACTCGGCCTCGTGGCGCAAATGGGAGCGTCCTCTTCGGATGGCATTTGTATAGGTCAATATCATCATGGATGGAGAGAGTACTTATAGTGAGTGGGGAGCGGGACTTGTGAAAACGAGACCCACGGTCTCTTCTTTCGATTCACACCGTGAGACCCCTATGATCCGCCGCTCGCTAGTTTGGCTGGACTGCATAATCCTTCCGGAGGGCTTGATCATGGGAGTCTAACATCGTGAATTCCCAAAGGGATACGATTTTCTGGTTGGTTTTTCTTCTTGGTTCACCCTTCCTGGTGGCTATTGTTTGACGGATGCTTGGAAACTTAAAGATTGAGGGTGACACTCACGCTGCACTGTTAAGTGTTAATCAATTCGACCAACAATGGTAATTGGACGCCTAATGGAATAAGAGTTATTCGGGATTAGGTCCGATTGAGAAAGTCTCGCCCTAGAGGAGGAGTGTTGCTCACCCTTCTGGTGGCGGTCATTCTAAACCTTTAGGTATCATTGCAAAATTTTGATTGACTTAGGGATCATGAAACAAATTTTGCTAAAACTTGATTGGATTTTAAAAGTTTTTTAAGCAGACTAATACAAAGGTTTTCTTGATTTTTCAACTAAAAATGTCTAGCGCAATAATAGCTTTTTACTCGCTTGAGATAAATTAGTGGGAGATAACTATCAAAGTTGGAAAAATAACATAAATACCATTTTGGTACAAGACGACATAAAGTTCGTGTTATCCGAGGAGTGTCCTCGGATGTCGGCTCGACAAATGTCGCGAAGTGTTCGCGATGCGTGCGATCGATGGATCGGGGCCAATGAAAAGGCCAAGGTCTATATAATTGCCAAAGATGTCCGATGTCTTGGCAAAGAAGCACGAGCCGATGGTTTCCGCTAAGGAGATCATGGAGTCTCTCGCAGAAATCTTTGGGCAAGATCCTTTCAGTGTCCGCATGACTCGCTCAAATACGTTTTCCAACGCACGGATGAAAGAAGGGTCGTCTCGTCTGCGGAACACGTTCTGACATGATGACCAACTTCCATCCGCCGAGATGAACGGGGCTTCGATCGATGAGTCGAGCCAGTCGCTTTTATTTTGAGACTCTTCCGAAGAGTTTCCTTCAGCCAGAAGCAATGTCATTATGAACAAAATTAGCTACACACTGACAACTCTCCTCAATGAGCTATAGAATTTCCAATCCTTGCATAGGGTCGTGAAATCGAGGCAAATGTTGCCTCACAGTCTTATCACAAAGCGTTCGACCTCCGGGACGAAACTCGTTGCTCCTTCACGCCCGAAAGGGAAGAGAGGATGAAGAGGGGTAAACCGATCGCGGCCGCCGCCACAAGGGCAAGAAGGTCAAGGAAGTTGCAGAGAAAGGAAAGTGTTTCCACTGCAATGCCCCGGTCACTAGAAGAGAAACTGTCCCAAATTCCTTGCCGAGAAGAAGAATCAAGGTAAATGTGATTTACTTGTGGATCAAAACTCGCTTAGTGGAGAGTAGTGACTCTGCTGATACTCGATTCGCGCCACTAACCACGCTTTGTTCTTCTTTTTTCGTGGTTGATTCTGGCGCACCGATGCGAGAGGGTGAGGTGACTCTACGGGTTGGATCTCATGAGCTTGTCTCTCGCTGCAGCAAGAATCGACACTATGAAGCTAAACTTTGGCGGGAAGTACTTATTGTTGGACAATCATACATAGTTCCGTGGTTTACTAGAAACCTTGTTTCAATTTCCCGCTTTATAGAACAATGTATTTCAGTTTCTTTTAAATCGAATAAAGCGTTTATTTCTTTCAAAGGGAATGTAATTTGTTCAGTTTCACTTGAAAATAATCTGTATGTTCTGAAACCTAATTCGGTCAAAAGTGTTTTGAATACTAAACACGAACTAAGAAAGCGAAAGTTTCTCCAAAAGAAAATGCCCATCTTTGGCATCTTCGGTTAGGCCATATTAATCTCAATAGGATTGAGAAACTAGTGAAGAGTGAACTTCTAAACGAGTTGGAAGAAAACTTTTACTGTGGTGTGTGTGAGTCATGCCTTGAGGGCAAAATGACCAAACGCCCTTTTAGTGGAAAAGGATATAGAGCCAAAGAGCCTCTTGAGTTAGTGCATTCGACCTCGTGGTCCGATGAATGTTAAAGCTCGAGGCGGATATGAGTACATTGTGTCTTTCATGATGATCGCTTCTAGATATGGGTACATTTACCAATGCATAAGAAGTCTCAAACTCTTGAAAAGTTCAAGGAGTACAAGACCGAGGTTGAGAACCTCTTAGGTAAATCGCTTAAACACTTCGATCGGATCGGGTGGAGAGTACATGGACACCGAATTCGGGGACTATATGATAGAACACGGAATTACATCCCAACTCTCAACACCGTATGCCACAAAGAAAATGGTGTATCGGAGAGGAGAAAACAGAACCTTGTTGGACATGGTTCGATCGATGATGAGCTATGCTCGTCTCCCTGATTCTTTTTGGGGGTACGCAGTGGAGACTGCGGTTTATATTTTGAATAACGTTCCCTCGAAGAGTGTTTGTGAAACACCTTTCGAGCTCTGGAGTGGACATAAAGGTAGTTTACATCACTTCAGGATTTGGGGATGTCCAACCCATGTGTTGGTGTCAAACCCGAAAAAGTTAGAACCCCGTTCGAAATTGTGCCTATTCGTAGGTTACCCTAAAGAGACTAGAGGTGGCCTGTTTTATGATCCTAGGGAAAAGAGGGTGCTTGTGTCGACAAACGCCACTTTCGAGGAAGACCACGTCAGGGATCATGTACCAAGGAGTAAGATTGTATTGAATGAAATGGATGGGTTCATCGAAGAAGAGTTGCTTGATGGGGCTAGTACGTAAAAACAAGTGTTGTTGATCCTAGCACGCCTAGTCAAATCCGCTCTCAAGAGTTGGGAATGCCTCGACATAGTGGGAGGGTCGTGAGACGACCGATCGCTACATGGGTTTAGTTGAAACCTCAGTTGTCGCTCCTGATGATGACTGTGAGGATCCATTGTCCTATGATCAGGCAATGGTTGATGTTGACAAAGACGAGTGGATTAAAGCTATGGACCAAGAAATGGAGTCAATGTACTTCAATTCTGTATGGGAGCTTGTGGATCAACCGGATGGGGTAAAACCTATTGGTTGCAAATGGATCTACAAGCGTAAACGTGGCGTAGATGGGAAGGTGCAGACCTTCAAATCCCGACTAGTGGCAAAGGATTTTACCCAGGTTGAAGGGGTTGACTATGAGGAGACCTTTTCGCCTGTTGCCATGATAAAGTCGATCAGGATCCTTCTAGCCATTGCCGTGTATTATGACTAATTTTCACTTCTTGTTTAGAAATTCATAACAATAGTTCATTGTATGTTAAATAGTGAATCAATGTGTGAAATCAATTCCCTTGTAATTCTATCATATTCGTGTCTCCAATTGTACATTTATTTTTCTAATCTTTGTTTTCTTCTATTTATCAAAGTTGTGTTGCTTTAAATAAAATTTAGAACTAGTATCTTGGTATTTAATCAATCTAGAAACTCATTCCTAAGGGCGATACTTTTTGCTCAAATCATTATATTAAAACTTGACACGTACACTTGCGGTATTCCAATATCATTTTACACAACAATACTCGAAGTTGATCCATGTTTTATGCCATCACATATTGTTCAAGTCTACATTAAATAGCCTCGAGACCTTAGTTTATTGGATTCAAGATTATAGTATACTAATTCAATAACAATTTTATCAAAAAAAAAACACGAAAATTTTTTATCAATTACAAACTACGAGTTTTATGACATAAAATCGAATAAACTCCCACACTGACTAAAATTCCTAGTGGAATATCACAATGTTGAATTTAAGTGAGAAACATATGAGCACAATAAACATATGAATATAATGAACTAGGGCATATACCCAAAAGTTCTCCTGCTGATCCTAGTTTACTAACTTCGTAGACTTATAGACTATAGGTGACATTCAAACACTTTAGCTATGAGGGTCTTTGTAAAAGGATCAGCAATGTGAGCTTCTTTGTTCTCTTGAATTTGCAATTGCACCATTGTGATCACAATATAGGGTGATAGGCAGGTGCATATTTGAAACGACTTCCAAATCTTTCAAGACTTTCCTCAACCATACTGCTTCCGTAGCTGCTTCATATGCAGCTACGTAATCAACTTCCATTGTGAAGTCTGCAATACAGTTTTTCTTCACACTTCTCCACGTTATTGCTCCACCATTCAGAATGAACACTGATCCCGATGTGGATTTTCTTGCATCTTTATCGGTATGGAAATCAGAGTCAGTGTATCCAGTATGGATCAAATCCTTAGCACCATACACGAGCATGTAGTTCCTCGTTCTCTAAGATACTTGGGGATATTCTTAACGCTAGTCCAATGATCATATAAAGGATTGGACTGATAAAGCCAAATAACGGTCAAGCTGATAAACAACCCTCCCACTACGTCGAGGTATTCTCAACTCTTAAGAAGGATGAGACTGACCAGATGTACTAGTTTTATCTACTACTTTAGTAGATGGCTCTATCTGTAGCGTCTTTGGAAAGTTCATTCCATACTAGCCTACTTCGAGGTTGATGACTTCTGATGTGGTCTTTCTCTAAGAATGTGGCATTTGTCGACACAAAACACCTTATTCTCTTGAGGATCATGAAACAGACAACCTTTTGTTTCTTTTGGATAACCTACAAATAGGCATAACTTTGAAACGACATTCTAATTCTTTAGGATTTTGCACGAACACGTGTGTCAGGCATCCTCAAATCTTAAAGTGACGTAAACTACCTTTACACCCTATCCATAGCTCATAAGGTGTTTCTGAAACACTTTTAGAGGGAGCATTATTCAAAATATAGACAATAGTTTCTAATGCAAGCCCCCCAAAGGAATCAGGTAACTTAACAAAGCTCATCATTGAACAAACCATGCCCAACAAGGTTCTGTTTCTTCTTTCAGATACATTGTTCTACTGAGGCATATTAGGTGCAGAGAGTTGTGACTTGATTCTGTGTTCTATCATATAGCGCTAGAATCTTAAGTCCATGTACTCCCTACCTCGATTTGATCGGAGTGTCTTAATCGTTTTACCTAACTAGTTCTGAACCTCAATCTTATATTCTTTAAACTTTTCAAAAGGATCAGACTTGTGATGCATTGGGTAAATATGATCATATCTTGAATAATCATCAACGAAACTGATGAAATATTCATACCCACCTCGAGCTTTGACATTCATCGGTCCAATGAAGTCTGTATGTACGAGGTCTAAGGGTATTGTCGCTCTAAGACCGTTTCTAGTAAAAGATCTCTTAGTCATTTTTCCCTCAAGACAAGACTCACATGGAGGTGAAGAATTGTCTTCTAACTGATTTAGGAGTCCATTCTTAACCAATCTCCCAATCTTATTGAGATTTATATGGCTAGGTCTTAAGAGCCATAGATAGCCATTGGAAGAAACTTTTTGTCGTTTATTCTAAGTTTCGATTTTTCTAAACATCTCAGTATTTAAGAAAAAATTTTCTTTAATTGGTCTTAACTTATATAAGTTGTTTTCGAGAATAACAGAACAAATATGAATACCTTTTTTGAAAATGAACGCTTCATTGATTTCAAAGGATATTTTATACATTTGTTCCAATATACATGTGATAGATATTAAATTCTGTTTCATTTTAGGAGCATACAAAACATCTTTAAGTATGATATATCTATCGTCGAAATACAACTTCAAGTCTCCCACTAATCGCTATCAAAACTGTGCAAGATCACATGATCGAAGTAATATAAAATTGGAAGTATTCCAGAGTATCCAGCCTAAGGGAACATATATAATAGAACTGATTAGAAGGAAACAAGTTATGGACTGATTGCAAAAGGTATTAAAAAAATATGGTAAGTGATGGGATAATTATGTCTAAGATAAATGCAATAATGAAGCAAAGGGATTCAGAATGTTAAAACCACTACTGGAAGACAAGGCAACTCGAGGTAATTGCCTCGCATAGTATTACACTTTGCAGCGCGTAGCGACAACGACGTAACAGACGGGTGGACTAACTTACGGAGGTAAAACGAGGCAATTGCCTCGCGTATAGCTATTTCTCCTACTGCCGCAACACAATTGCCTTGAACTGTTTCAGTGCTTGACTGACAACAATATGATTTGGCTAAACTCTTCAAGTAAGTAAACCAAGTCCTACTCCCATTTGACCTTCTGTGAAGTGTCGTTAGGAGGCTAAGTGATTGCTCCCATATGTCTATGGTCAATCTATCTCACGTTTTCAACCATGGCTCTATGGTTTTGAAGTCTTGCCCTATGTCTAGGGACAAAGAACGAGTCTTATGTCTAAGCTCATTTACTTCATTGCTTTTGGAAACTCCGCTCTAAGTTGACCCTTTCGGTGCCAAACTCGAGCTTGATAGGTCACCTTAGATGGCTGACTAAGGTTTCCCACAATACAATCACCAAAACAAACTTACTTGAAGGTTTACCCGAAACACTCTTGCTTTGGAGTTTTGTTGTCTCCCCTTAGGGCATTCACATTTCGAATCCCTAAGGGAAGTTAGCTTCTCATGGATGAAACAATAAAACTAAATATAAACTGAAAAAATAAAAACATCTCAAGTTACTCTTCTCAATCTACAACTTTTGAGCATGAACCGAGATAGTACAAGGACTGTAATGACAATGCTTCAAAATATGAACAAAACAGAATGACTTTTATTAAAAGTAACAGCACGTCGCGAACAACACTACAGAACAGAAAACTGAACTAGAATGGAAGAAATTAACAATCGAATAATGTTTACTATCTAACAAAATTGAAATAGACTTCGATCTTGAACTAAAACTAACGAAACAGAAAGCTATGAACATAATGCTTCAACAACTGAATAACAATAGTAAGAAAAACAACAAACTGACAAACGACGTTAGTGCAGAATTCTCTCCTCTCCGACTGACCCTCTATCTAGCAATGATTCCCCTTTTTATAGAGTAACTTGGTCTTAGGATTTCTGTAATTCAGCATAGAGTCTTTTTCTTAATTTCTGGAGCACATTGATATTTCCCTTGATTTCCGCGTCTTTTCCTTTTAAATTTAAGTGACTGAAGTGGCCGACTTCTGAAAAATAGCTATTTGAATTTTTGCGCCTGTCGACAAGGCAATTTCCTCGTTTTGCCTTCCTGTAGTCAAATAACGATATGTAAGCTGCCATGTTATCTTTTAGGAAAAAGACGTAATTCTTAGAAAATTACTTATACTTTCGCCTACTTTTTGATCAAATTAAATAATAGGAAATCAATAAAGGTCATAAATAACTCTCATAATCGAGAGTCATCACACCCCCGAACTTGAAACATTGCTTGTCCTCAAGCAATTCATGTGCTTTCTCAATTCCTTTATTTCTCCAAAGGTCCTGGTTATCGATTTTTCTCGATCTCTCAGATGGTCTTCCTCCTCCTAACACCATGTTGTTGCCACAATCTTTGGCCTTATCCTGTATAACAAAATCCCTTGCTTTACTTTTTTTTATTTTCCCTTCTTAACATCTTTCAACTTAATCGTTCTTGAGGTTTTCGGAAATATGTTTCTCTAGTCAATTGCACTTGAAGGGAATGGAAATCCCACAGCGGAAACGACATGATACGTCGTGATTTTCGTTATGCTACTGATTTCTTAAAACGTCTATTTCATAGATTCTAGGCTAATCATGCTTCTAGAAGAAAGAAAAAAACAGTAAAGTGAAATACTTACTTGTTGAAGAACACTTCTTCGCCAATTCCTTCTCCGATCTCGATCTCTTTTCGTTCCAGCGATCTCACAAATCAGAAAATTTGGACACATCCAAATCGATCTTCTCGGTTAATCTCGATCGGTTGAGGGAAAGTGGTGGAACTCCTTTTAGTTTGGGTGGTGAGAAATTGATAGAGAACTGAGAGATGAGAGATCTCCTTCTTGGATGGAATTCCAAAAACTGAGAAGTTACTTACCAAAACCTTCTTGCAAGGGTCTTTATATAATGGTGAGAGGTGGAGTTGAAATCTCCCCCAATTCACCATTTTACCACAACCAAATAATATGCAAATCATATTTTCATATCATATACAATAAGGTATCTCATACCTTACTCTACAAATCTCATTTGTATAATTGTGGAATTGTTAAATTGAATCATATTCAATTTAATTTCTCTCAATCTAATTTCTCCAAATTAGCACTAATTAATCAATTAGGCTAACCTATAGTTTATTATGAATCTCATTCACATTAAACTATATATTTTGTCAATCATATCTCATATAAATGACATAAATACCCTTTTAATGAATTTAAAAACTTCAAATCCACACCAAACAGTAAACCCTCAATTTATCCAGTTTGAGCCAACCGAGAAACCTAATGGACCTATAGATGGCGAGCTCCAATGATGCGAGATTAATCTGTCAAACTCTTTGACCCAGTTATTCAACATTCATTAGGTACGGTAACACTCCACTAAAGCTCGTAGTTGCACTCCCATCACTGTTGGACAAGTTGTGTCCATCGATATAACCAATGCCCATGAGTCGACCCTTCACAGGTTGTTCGTAGACACTGCTGGGTCAAATTATCGTTTTACCCCTGTGTCTACCTCTTGCTCCTTAAGTCCCACTGCTCCTCTAATGAACAACAACGTTGTCTGGTCCAATCATAAACAACATCCCTCTCGGGCAAGTGAGAGGGTGGGCGCCCGTTGTCCAAGCCCTACAGACAACACTTAAAGGAACAACCCCTCTAGTTTCCCTAATTTGGGAACGAGTGAATTTCATCTCGTATAGTCAGGTTCCTAGCTCCCCACGTGGTCCTGTCCTTGAGAAGATAGGCATATTGGGTGAATAACCGTGACCACCCTCACTCGTAGTAGTCATAGGACAAACCCACGCAGACAGGAGTCCGTAACACGCTCAGGATTAAGGTCGAGTCACTTTGGTCATCTATGAAGTTATTAGCCCTATACTTTTAACGGTGTTACATCAGGAAGTCTAATAATTCACGGTCTGATCTTGTACAATCTCATTGCACAGGATGCCCCCACTCACATGTTAGCCATATGAACGAGTTGGATCACCTCGTTTGTATCTAATACAAAGTGGGTTGCATCCACAACGTATCCAGGATTAGGTCTCCAACCTTATCCGTATACTATAGAACGTTCGAGTCATTAACTCGAACGTGATCCTTCCTGTGTGTCCTCTTCACACCGTTCAAGTTCTAGTTCTCTCATAATTCAATGACCCTGGAGCTTAGTTTATTGGATTAAGTTTGTATATATGCGAGACACAAAGTGACAAAAAATAACTCTTATTTATTTCAATAAGGAATATTACAAACATATACAATATTATGACATACATCGCAACAACACTTTCGCTCCAACTCACCAATACTTTGTGGTATCGATGTTTGGCTACGAGACATCACTATTCGAAACTTTTGCCTTGCTTGCTCTTTTTCTCAGTCGATTTTTCATGCAAAGTAATCACGGGTGTCATGGCCTTCCCTGATTACTTAATCTTCATTAAAAGGGGAGCATGTTTTCCTTTTTTTTAACAAAATATAGAGTCAACTAGGTACTATCCCCCCACACTTGGGATGGACAATGTCCTCATTGTACCTGTTTTGAGGAATATTAAGAATAATATTACAAGGAATTAGTTGTAAGGTTGAGGTGTGATTGTAGTGACGGAATTTTGGTGTTTAAAGAAGTGGTGTTACTAATCATCATCATTAAGATCGTCCATAATCTGTATGCCTAGGTCCTTGTTGGTTAAACGGATTGGTTGAGCAATGATTTACTTAATCCAATCGTGTTTCAAAAACTCATTGGTTTGTCTATTATTTCTTTCAGAAATCATAGTAGGCGAAACTATACAAACATATTAAACCAAATTCGCACAAGGCGACAGATCAGAAGGGACGCGCGAAAATTATCTGTGATCATAGTAGGCAGACTGCACATATCGTGATAAAGCACAGGCGAAATAAAAGATCATAAAGCGACAAATCAGATCAACCAATTAATTCAAACTAAAGTTGAATAAAGCATAAAGATTTTAGAACCAAAGTGTGTAAGAGTTTTAAAGAAAAAAAATCAAAAGACATTGTTGCAGATCATAGCAAAGCAAAAACGTCCCTAAACTGTGGATGTCGCATCTTCTTGCGAATTGCTCTCTTCTCGTCTTAGTTCTGCGGAAAAATCTGGAATTTGTGGCCCCCTTCTGTTGGACAATATTGCAAGAATTGCCTTACAGCATTGTCCCGTTGATGAACATAGGCCCAGTAGACTGCATTCTGCTTCTCCATCCATTCTATTGCAGTCTATAATTCCAGTAGCTATGAGGCAATTTCCTTGTCTTCAGGTGCTACCATCGTGGTGTCTGCGGGCTTGCCATGTTTCTGTATTTTGCTTCATTGTGCAGCATCAAAGAGCAGATTCTAATGGCGTCCAAGGGTTTTGTGGTCATCTGATTGTTAGATGCAACAACTCCAGCCTTCCAGCACATCTCAGTAATTAAAGAGGGAAAAAATAATTTGTTGATTGATTTCTTGGCCCCCATTCTAATGTCATTGGAAATCATTGTCCCAATGTTGAGCTTCAACCCCTTCCGGATACAATATAGCAGCATTACACGTTCTGGGGCAATTTTGGTGTCGTGCGTTGTTGGAAGGATGCGATTGTGGATGAAGTTCAACCACACTGCCGACTCACTCTTCAAGTCGCCAAGTAGCAAGTGTTTCTTCCCACAATGAGCGACTTGCCATTTAGTACCACCAGGTGTTAGCATTTGCAAATCTTCTTGCAGTTGTTCCTCAGATGGCTCCTCCACTGCTTTGTTCCCCATGGCGTTTTTGAGTGAGTGCAAGGTAAATACTCTGTTGATTGCCTTACTAAAACAGCTCACCTTTTTCTCATTCATTGTCACCTTGTTTGAATCATCCTCAATCCGTGCATAGAACTCGGTGACTAGTTTGATATTTGCTAGAGGGGGGTGTTGGGATAATTTCTCCCATCCTTGGGCTTTGATCATATCCGTGATGAAGCTGGGGAGATTACCGTCTTGTGCGGAGAAGCCACGTTCCCTGATGAAGCAAAGTTTGGCAATTTCTTGTTTCCTCTTGTCTACGGCAACCTTAGAGATGTGTCTTCTCTTCCTTTCCTTGTTTTCCCACTGGTCTGGACTCCTGTCTTCCTTTTCTTGATTCGTTTTGTTTATTCCTGTTCTTCTTGGTCCACTTCTTCTTTTTCATCCTCCACATCCTCCCTACAGTCTTCATTTCCTGGGCCTGTTCTTCTTGTTGTTCTTGGCTCCGTGCCTCTATGCCAATAGTAAGTTGGTCCTTGTTTGCCTATCCTTCCACTTCGTCCTCTGCTTGTATTGTTTTCCTTATAGGAGAAGTGTGAGACTTGACATCTTCAGAATCTCAGACATCTGCAAAATTGTCTATATTGAATGATAGGGAGTTTCAAGATTCCAACTCATGAATCGACTTCTACTGAGGGCACCATTTGGTTGTCGATAACTCACCATAAGTGAGTTATTTTACTAGAATTTTAGTGTTTAATCCACTTGAATTGCATTTAATTTAGTGATCCTCATGTTATTTTATCCCTAAATTATGTGTGTTAGCTCTAAAATCTTGAATTTAAGCATTAGGTTAAAAAAGAATTAATTTTGATGTTTTTGTGCTTTAATTTATGAAATTTAGGAAAATAAGCTAACGGTTGATTAAAGACCGAAATTTGAGATTTTTCTTAACTCCAAAAATCCTCGCATATTTAGTTTCTTTTATAATTGACTTTATATATTTATTTGGGATTTTTCTGTGTGCATGAGATGTTTAAAAATTACAAGAGTCCTTAAGGGCATTTTAGACATTTTACCCGAAGGGTAAGATGGTCTTTTTACCCTTAAGGGTATTTTTGTAATGTATGGAATTAGGGCAACACCATCTTGTATAAGAAGGCTAGGGTTTACAGGTGAAAGGGGGCAGAGGATTGGCGACAAGAGAAAGAGACCGAGGAGAGAAAGAGAACTGAGCGATTGCTACAACAAATGTGTGCATTGGAGAGACAAATCATGAAGGTGTATTTGCTGTAGCAATCGTGTGGTCCATCCATTGCTAAAGCAATCGTGGTTGGTGTGGTGAGAATTGCTACAACAAAGCCAAGAGAGGATTCGTGAAGGGCTTCGATTTGCTGAAGCATTTGGAGGACAGAGGCACTTCGATTTGCTGTAGCAATTTTGAGGGGCGGCATCGAGAGAGCTGACCCATCAATTTGCTGAAGCAATTGTGAAGGAAGGTCAAAGGAGCGATTTGCTGAAGCAATATGCATGAGGTTGCTGAGAGGTTGCGGATTGCCAAGAGTTGCTGAAGCAATCATTGGAAGAAAAAATGATTTGCCGAGAGGTTTGCTGAAGCAATCGTGTGAAGGGACTGTCGTTGGGAGCTGTCAAGGATTGCTGAAGCAATCACGTGAGGTTACTAACATTGAGAGTTGTCAAGGATTCTTTGCCAAGCAATCACGTGAGGTCGCTGCAGCTTTGTTGCTCGCTTTGTTTCTTTGAAGCAATCGCGGATCAAAGGGGTTGTTGTTGCTGTTGCTTGCCTTTGCTGAAGCAATTGGCTACATTGTTGCTGAAGCCAACCCAAGGGCTTTGCTGAAGCAAAGTGCCCTGCTGCAGACCATCGATAGAGGCCTGCATCTAGGCAATTGCTGTAGCAAAACAAGGCCACTTGCTGTGTAAATTGTTCCCTTTTTTTTAATGCTTTTGTCGATTATTTTTGCCAATTATCACTGCTTTTGTTGGGTTGTTTATACACTAATTAGAGGTTAATTTGCTCACTGTTCTAAGCAGTTTGTTTGGTTGTTTTGGGTTATTTTTATATGTGAACTTCTTGATTAGTGAAAACATGTTCAATTTAAAGATGTGTGATTTGATTCCTATCATGGACTAAATTATCTTAGGCAAGGGTTAGGTTGTTTTAATGTAATTTTTGATTAAATTTATGGGTGATGTCATTGATTGAATTTATGAAATTTTATTGAATTTAACATTGCATGAGAATTAAAATGGGCCTTTTTAACTTCTCTATAATTCACAAACTTGGGAAAGCTAATGAATTAGAAAACTAAAATTTCATTCTAGGATTATTGAGTTGATTAGGGATAATTAACCCACCCAGAACCTAAAATCATGAGCATAATTTAGATCACAATTGGGAAATTGTAGGTTTTAAAACTTAGTGATTTTGGAAAGAATCATTTGAATGCATGTGTAGGTAAATTCAAGGCATCACTCAAAATTTATTCCAATTGAACATTAGAACTCTAACCCGACCCTATTTTTCATTAAAAAAACTCATCTCTTGCATCTCCCCTCTTGTTTGCATTCTCCTCTCCCCACATTTAAATCTAGTTATTTTCTTGCGTCGTATCTTATCTTTCTTTTAATTTATTTATTTCCAATAGTAATTTGCACACTCATTCATTGCACTAAAATAAAGAAAATTTTCTAGGACACTCATTCATTTAGGTATAGCTAGTCCTCGTGGGATCGATACTTTTACTTATCACTTGCTGCTCTCGACCGTGTATACTTGCACGTCGTAGAAGTATCAGTGTCTCATTCTAATTTACATTAGTTTAGTGTACACGATATTTTCGCATCAGTTGTGTTCTTCTCTTTTTTAGGAGACTGTTTGGGAGGTTGTTTAGCCTTATCTTCTTTCTCCTTAAGTTGATGGGTGAATTGTTTGACCGCTTTTCTAGCCTTTTCAGTTGCCTCCTTCACCCAGGCCTCATTCTCTAGTCTCTTCTGGTCATCTTCTTCCTTCTCCCTCTTCAACTCTTCTTCAATTTTTCTTTTCAATTTTTCTTCTTCCTCTCTTTTCTTTTTCTCCTTTTTCTCCTCTTATTGCTTTCTCATTCGTTCTTCTTCCTTCCTTCCTTCTCAATTCTTCTTCGTTCTTTTTTTCTATGCCTCTCTTCCTCTACTCTCTTCAGCCTCTCCTTCTCTAGTTTTTTTTTCCTTCTTCGAACACCCTATACCTCTCTTCTTCTTCTCTCTTCTTCTTCTTCTTTCTAATCCTCTCTACTTCGACATCTAATTTTCTTTTTTTTTTTCGTTTGGCTCTTTCTTTTTGAATCGAAATAGGTACCTTCTTCCTAGCCAATATTTTAAACCTAGGCTTTTTAATTTCAGAGACAGGGGGTACCTTTTTCATTTCAAATGTCGCTTCAAAGACGTCAGGTTGCTTCTTCGTTTGCTCTTCTTCTTTTTCTCCTCCATCGTCCGATGCTCACCCTTTTCTTTTCTGTTATGCTACGTCGGGTTGCTTCTGCCTCTCCCCACTCCGGAGTTCCCCTTTTCAATTCCTTCACTGGTACATGGTTCTTCGCTGCTAGAGTTGGTCGAAGGGGTGGTAGAACGGTTATGGGTTTCTCCCATTCTTCCATCCTTCGCATGTGTTCTTCAGAGAGTTCGTGAAGGCGTTGCCCCCACTCCCTGGATCCTGGCTCCAAATCAAACAGATCGATCGACTCGTTATTGTCTCCTGGCCTACTCGACTTTGCTTCATTGGGGTTTTTCATCGTCGATTGTTGGGGACAAATCGAGCTTCATATGGTCTAGGGTGATGAAAGAGTGAGACGTCTCACGAGAGAGAGAAGGTGGTAGGTAGGTTCGATTGGTTTGAATATTTAAATGCTTGGAAGAGGTTGCCACTGTATTTAAATAGAATTGACCTAGATCAACTCTTTCATTCTCGTGCCCCCCCCCCTTTTTTAACTAAACCCAAGGCAATTGCCTCTAATTACCTGGTGTGTGTTTGTCTTATGCGTGCGCCACGATGATTCCCTGTTCCTTGGTAGCGCAACCCTCTGCGAGGCGCGAGGCAATTGCCTCCAAATGCCTTGCGAGTGTATATTGCAGGTTCGTGACTAATCATTTCTGAGCATTCTTCCTCCTTGTGCTTACGCAAAGCGTAAGGTAATTGCATTGTTTTGCATGTGTCAATTTTCAAAAGGCAGACTCGTGCAACTTTGTGTTCTTGCCTATATCAATATGAGAAGGAACTTTGATGCAATTGTCTTGTCTAACTTTTTCATGCCCTTGTGTAATCACTATTGATGTGCTTTGTTTTCCTTGTTGTTGCCGATGCATTTGCCTTACTTTTGCCTTTTGCATTTTTCCTTCATGCATACTTATTAAAATGGTTAGTATGTTTAGATAGTTAAACAATGATTTTTTTTACTTGGCTTCCATGAGGGTGATTGTGGTCTTCTGCTTTTTCGCCTGGTCATTCCAGTATGGTCTTATGCGCTGCCCATTAACTTCAAATGTGTTGCCTTTGTCATCAATTAGATCAATGGCTCCGTGCGCGTGCAACCTTTCAATCTTGAACGGTCCTGACCATCTATATTTCAATTTTCCTGGGAATAATTTCATCTTGGAGTTGAACAAAAGTACCAGTTCCCCTTCTTCTAGCTCCTTTCTTTGAATTTTCAAGTATGCCATTTTTCATCCTCTCATTGTAGATTTTTACGTTTTTGTATGAGGTATGTCTGAGTTCTTCTAGCTCATTAATTTGTAGCTTCCTTAGTACTCCTGCTTGATCCATATCCATATTCATCTTTTTAATTGCCCAGAACGCCTTATGCTCCGGTTCTAATGGAAGGTGGCAAACCTTCCCAAAAACTATTCTATATGGCGACATTCCAATAGGAGCCTTGTACCAGTCCTGTGTGCCCATAATGCTTTGTCTAGCCTTGCAGACCAATCCTTCTTTGCAGGGTCCACCATTTTTTATAAAATTGCTTTAATCTCGCGATTCAATAGTTTTACCTGGTCGTTAGTTTGTAGGTGATATGTCGTAGCGATGCGATCATTGACATTGTATTTGGCCAAAACCTTCACCACAACTCTGTTGATGAAATATGATCCTTCATCACCGACTAACACTCTTAGCGTTCCATAACGCAAGAAAATGTTTTTGACGAGGAATTTCTGAACCACTTTCGCATCATTAGTTGATGTGGTGATTGCCTTGACCCATTTGGATACGTAATCAACGACCTAATAGTATGTAGTAATTTCTGAATGATTGTGGGAAGTGTCTCATGATGTCAATTTCCCATACATCGAAAATCTCTACTTCAAACATGTATTTCATAGGCATTTCATCACGAGTTGTGAAATTCCATATTCTTTGACATCTGTCGCATCTCTTCGTAAATTCTTGTGCGTATTTGAACAAGGTCGGCCAGAAGTATCCGCTTTGTAAAGTTTTGGTTGTTGTCTTGGTTCTTGAAAAATGACCTCCATAAGGTGCCATATGGCATGCTTCCAAAATTTGCTTCATTTCCTGCTCGGCAACGCATCGTCTCCTAATCTGATCAGGTCCCACCATATATATATAGGTAAGGCTCTCCCCAAAAATAGTGCTTAACATCATGGAAAAACTTCTTCCGTTGATGCCACGATACTTCCGGTGGGCTTATTCCACATGCCAAGTAATTGGCAAAATCTGCATACCATGGGTCTGTGTGTATGTCAACGCTCAGAATTTGCTCGTCTGCAAACTGTTCTCTAATCTCCCTCTCTTGACCTTCTCCTTGAATTCGTGACAAGTGGTCTGCCACCTGATTCTCACTTCCTTTCTGGTCTAAGATTTCTAAATCAAACTCTTGCAGTAGTAATATCCATCGATTAATCTTGGTTTTGCGTCCTTTTTGGTGAGCAGATACTTCAGTGCAGAGTGATCTGTATAAACCATCACCTTGCTGCTCATTAGATATGATCTGAATTTATCAAAGGCAAACACGACTGCCAGTAGTTCCTTCTCTGTGGTCGTGTAATTCAACTATGCTTCATTGAGTGTTTTGTTGGCATAATAAATTGGATGCAACATTCTTTCTCTCTCCTGGGCTAGAGTGGATCCCACTGCGAAGTCACTTGCATCACACATCACCTCAAATGGTTTCTCCCAGTCGTGTTCTACCATGACTGGAGTCGTGCTCAACACTTCCTTCAGTTTCTGAAAAGCTGCCAAGCAATATTCATCAAACAGGAACGGTTTGTCTTTTTCTAACAAAGTGCATAATGGCTTGGCTATTTGTGAAAATTTCTGCACAAATCTTCTATAAAATCCTGCATGTCCAAGGAAACTTCTTACATCTTTAATTGTTTTGGGTGTTGGGAGCTTAGAGATGTGCTCTATCTTAACTCTATCCACTTCAATTCCATTCTTTAAAATTCAATGTCCTAATACAATCCCTTCTTGGACCATGAAGCGAAATCTCTCCCAGTTCAACACCAAGTTAGTGTCTTTGCATTTGCAAAACACCCGTTCTAAATTCGTTAGACATGCATCATAGGTCTCTCCATGCACTGAAAAGTCGTCCATAAATATCTCCATTGTTCTTTCGATCATATATAAAAAGATTGTCATCATACATCTTTAAAATGTAGCAGAAGCATTACATAACCCAAATGGCATTCGCCGGAGGACAAACGTTCTATAGGGAAATGTAAATGTTGTCTTATCCTGATCTTTAGGGTCAATGGTAATACAGTTGTACCCTGAATATCCATCGAGGAAGCAATAGTATTCTTTTCCTGCTAAACGGTCAAGCATTTGATTCATGAATGGTAGTGGGAAATGATCCTTCCTTGTTGCTGATGGAACACGAGACATACACAGCGGAAAAAGGATCTAATTGCATCTAACATAATAGAAATTAACATGCACACAAGCCAAAAAATAGTGAACTAAAAAGGAAAGAAAGTACAACCTTTATAGCTTGATTTCTTCACGATCTCCTTGCCAAAATAAAAACTGAACACAAATTGGACCACTACTAGAGCTTCCCCACTATCCTCTGGACTCAGAACCGAGTTGTGGAATCCGGTGAATGAAGGATTGAAAAGGAAATATGAGAGGTTCAAAGCTTTATGTGAGGAAAGGAAAAAAATATTTTGGTGAGACTTCTTTTAAAAAACTAAACTTCAGCAAAAGGAACCCTTTGTTTTGAAAACAAACCTATTTATAAAGTAATTACATGCATCAAATGCATGTCAAAGCTCACCAAAAAGCAACACCTCACAAAACACTAACTAAAGTGGGTTATGTGTCATTCTATAATGTTTACGCATAGTCCACTTAAGTTAGTGGGATTGTCCAACAAAAAGTTGGATAATTCCACTAACTCTCGTCAAGGGTAAAATGGTCTTTTCCATTTGGTCAAAGTTAAACTTTGGCTTTTCTCGAGCCAAAAAGTCAACCATTTGAATTTTTACGGTTTTGACCCTCTTGACAAGTTTTGCCCTCCCGAACATGAATCCACATTCATATTTTTCAAATTCAAATCACATTTGAATATATTATGTCATAAAAAATTGATAGTTATATAACATATACTTGTCGGTTTAAAATTCATTTCTTAATTCGAACAATTCGAATTAATCCAACATACTGTTTTAAGTTTAGTCCATATGAGCTAGCAGGGGGATCTAATGGACCTACAGATCATGGGCTCCAATAATTCGAGATTAACAAGTCAAACTCTTTAACTTAATTAATCAACATTTGTTAACTAACGGGTCATTCCACTAAAGTCTTGTAGTTGTACTCCCCTCACTGTAGATATATTTTTGTCCACCTGTTATAACCATAATAAGCAAGTCAATCTTTCACAGGTTGTTCGTGGTCTCGGATGGGTCAAAATACCGTTTTACCCTCGAGAACACTACTTGTTCCTTAAGTCCCACTGAACCTCTATAGAACAATTGATTTGTGGTCCAACCAACAAATCTAGTCCCTTTCAGCCTAATGAGAGGGTGGTGCCCCTTGTTCTAGTTTCCGAAGTCAGCACTTAAGGGAACAACCTATCTACTATCCGTATAGTCGGGTAGGAGTGAATTCCGTCTTGCATCCTATGCCCCCAGTTATCTACTCGGTCTTACCCCTGAAATGGGAGGCTTATTGAGCCAGCGCTGTTGAGCTACTCTCACCCATGCAGATCTAAGGATAATCCCGAATAAACAGGAGTTCATAGTTAACTCAGGATTGAGATCGAGTTACCCAGGTCATGAAATTTGAATTAGTCAGTTTTATACAGTAAACGGTGTTATAAAGCAAAAGTGACTAAGTCGTTGCTCAGTCTTATACAAACTCATTGCATAGGATGCCCCCACTTACATATCTCTATATGAACGATTCAGGATCACATCGTTTATGAAGGTAATGAAAATCCCCGCGCAGCGGAAGACGATCGAGTCGTCAAGGTATCGTTACGCTACTTGAAAATTGTTAAAATGATCTAACACTTAGATCTAAGTTAAACATATAAAATTAAGGAAGAAAAACAACAAGAAGAATGTACTTACTTGTTGTAGACAATTCTTCAAGATTTCTTCCTTGATCACGAATACTTCGTGCTTCTCGATCTCAACTAACACTTCTCTCGAACAAAACCCGAACACCACCAACGACCTTCTCAGTTGTTTTTCCTTTGGAAGAAGGAAAGTGGTGGGACTTTAGTTTTGGAAAGGGAGTAGAGCTTGAGAGAATAAGTGAGAGAGAATTCTCTTCTTTTGGTTAAAATTCCAAAAATGAGAGATTAAGTTATGAAATCCTTCTTGCAAAGGGTTTAAATAGTGAAATAACATGGAGTTAAAATCTCCACATTATTACCACTTTACCACAACTATAGGTTATGCAAATCACATTTGCATAACCATATATTATAAGATATCTCATATCTAATTATACAAATCACATTTGCATAATTGTGGATTTTATTAAATTGAATCACATCCAATTTAATTTCTCTCAATTAATTTCTCCAATTAGCCCTAATTCAACAATTAGGCTAACCTACAGTTTATTATGAATCTCATTCACATTAAACTATATATTATATCATTCATATCTCATATAAATGACATAAATGCCCTTTAAGTGAAATTGAACACTTCAATTCACACCAAAACGTTAACCCTTCTTTTAACCTAGATTGAGCAAACCTAGGGACCTAATGGACTTACAGTGACGGGCTCTAATGATCCGAGATTAACCTATCAAACTTTTTGACCCGGTTAATAAACCTTAATTAGCTACGGTAACACTCCACTAAGGCCCGTAGTTGCACTCCCGTCAGTGCAGAATATTACGTGTCCACTAATACAACCAATAACCATGAGTCGACCCTTCACAAGTTGTTCATAGACACTGCTGGGTCAAATTACCGTTTTACCCCTGTGTCTACCTCTTGTTCCTTAAGTCCCCATTGCTCCTCTAATGAACGACAAATCGTGATGGTCCAACCATACACAACACCCTTCTCGGGCTAGTGAGAAGGTGGGCGCCCATTGTCCAAGCCCTAGAGACAGCACTTAAGGGAACAACCCCTCTAGTTTCCCTAAAGGAGGGAACAAAAGAATTTCATCTCGCTTAGTTAAGTTCCCAGCTCCTTACTTGGTTTTGTCCCTTAGAAGATAGGCATATTGGGCGAGTAACAGTGACCACCCTCACCCGTACTAGTCAAAGGACAGACCCCAGCAGACAGGAGTCCGTAACACGCTCAGGAATCAGGTCGAGTCACTAATGGTCGTCTACGAAGTTATTAGTCCTTACTGTTAACGGTGTTACATCAGTAGGTCTAATAATTCACGGTCTAATCTTGTACAATCTAATTGCACAGGATGCCCCCACTCGCATGTCAACCACATGAACGAGTCAGATCACCTCGTTTTTATCTAATATAAAGCGGGCCACATCCACAGCGTATCCAGGATTAGGTTTCCAACCCTATTTATATACTGTAGATCGTTTGGGTCATTAACTCGAACGTGATCCTCCTGTTGTGTCAACTACACACCGTTCAAGTTCTAGTTCTCTCATAAATTCAATGACCCTGAAGCTTAGTTTATTGGAAAAGTTTGTAAAATTTGCAAGACACAAACTAATGAAATGAATAACACTTTATTAATTTCAAACAGTAATTTACAAACACGAGATTAGAACAAAAATCCCAACAAACGCCCACTTGGACTAAGCTAGTGGAGAAAATACATTTCTGAATTGTACATAAATTACAATGAAGTAATACAATAAACTAGGGCATTGAATACCGGTTTACACATCTCCCACTTTCCCTAGCAGGAAGCACTCGAAGACCTAGACTCTCTAGGTGACCCTCAAACACCTTAGTCATGAGGGGCTTTGTAAATGGATCAGCTACGTTGTGCTCCGATGCTATCTGTGTGACCTTCACGTCTCCGCGGTGCACAATCTCTCGTATCAAGTGATACTTTCGCTCAATGTGTTTGCCTCTCTTATGGCTCCGAGGCTCTCTGGGGTTGGCTACTGCACAACTGTTATCACATAACAGTGTGATCGGCAAGTTCATATTTGGAACAACTTCCAAATCTATCATGAACCTCCTAAGCTAAACAGCTTTCTTTGCAGCTTCAGAAGCTGCAACATACTCCGCTTCCATAGTGGAATCGGCGATGCATCCCTGCTTGATGCTTCGCCATACTATAGCTCCTCCATTCAAATGAAGGCTTACCCCGAAGTGGATTTCCTAGAATCCTTATCGGTCTGAAAGTCAGAATCCGTGTATCCCGTAAGAATCAAATCCCCACTGCCATACACTAAGCTGTAGTTCCTCGTTCTCCTAAGATACTTGAGGATTGCCTTTACGGCTGTCCAGTGATCTAATCCTGCATTCGATTGATACCTACTGACAATCCCTACTGCATAACAGATGTCAGGCCTAGTACACAACATAACATACATCAGGCTCCCTACAGCTGAAGCATATGGGATCCGTCTCATATACTCAATATCTTAAGGAGTCTTAGGACACTGATCCTTAGACAAATGAACCTCATGCCTAAAAGGTAGCAAGCCCGAGTTCTGCATCTGATATCTAGACAACATCTTGTCAATATAAGACGCCTGAGACAAGACTAGCGTTTTGTTCTTCCGGTTTCGGACTATCCGGATACCTAGAATATACTGAGCTTCTCCCAAATCTTTCATTTGGAATTGTGAAGCTAGCCACTTCTTAACGTCAGTAAGAAATTCTAACTCATTCCCAATGAGAAGAATATAATCCAAATACAACACTAAAAATGTGACAGTGTTGTCAACGATTTTCTTGTAGACACAAGGCTCGTCAACATTTTGATCAAAGCCATAAGATTTGATCGCCTCATCAAACCTTATGTTCCAAGACCTCGAAGCTTGTTTGAGTCCATAAATGGACCTATGAAGCCGACAAACCTTTAGCTCTTGGCCTTGGGAATTGACCCTTTGGGTTGGTCTATGTAGATTGTTTCATCAAGTTTTTCATTCAGAAAGGTTGTCTTGACGTCCATCTGACATACCTCGTAGTCATAATACGCGACAATGGCCAGAAGGATCCTGATCGACTTTACCATGGCAATAGGTGAAAAGGTCTCCTCATAGTCAACCCCTTCAACCTGGGTAAAACCCTTTGCCACTAGTCGTGCTTTGAAGGTCTGCACCTTCCCATCTACGCCACGTTTACGCTTCTAGATCCATTTGCAACCAATAGGTTTCACCCCATCCGGTTGATCCACGAGCTCCTAGACAAAATTGAAGTACATCGACTCCTTTTCCTGGTCCATAGCTTTGATCCATTCGTCTTTGTCAACATCAACCATTGCCTGATCATAGGTCAACGGATCCTCGCAGTCATCATCAGGAGTGACAACTGAGGTTTCAGCTAAACCCATGTAACGATCAGGTTGTCTCACAGCCCTCCCACGACGTCGAGGCGTTCCCAACTCTTGGGAACGGATTTGACTAGACGTGCTAGGATCGACAACACTTGCTGACGTACTAGCCCCATCAGCAACTCTTGCTGATGTACTGTCCATTTCATTTAACACAATTTTACTCCTTGGTAAATGATCCCTGACGTGGTCTTCCTCTAGGAAAGTGGCGTTTGTTGACACAAGCACCCTATTTTCCTTAGGATCGAAAAATAGACCACCCCTAGTCTCTTTAGGGTAACCTACGAATAGACACAATTTCGAATAGGGTTCCAACTTTTTCGAGTTTGACACCAACACGTGGGTCGGGCATCTCCATATTCTGAAATGGTGTAAATTGGCTTTACGACCATTCAAGACTTCAAAAGGTGTTCCACAAACACTCTTCGACGGAACGTTGTTCAAAATATAAACCGCAGTCTCCACTGCGTAACCCCAAAAAGAATCAGGGAGTCGACCATAGCTCATCATCGACCGAACCATTTCCAACAGGGTTCTGTTTCTCCTCTCCGATACGCCATTCGGCTGTGGCATACCAGGTGCTGAGAGTTGGGACGTAATTTTGTGTTCTATCATAGAGTCCTGGAATTCAGTGTCCATATACTCTCCACCTCGATCCGATCGAAGTGTTTAAGCGATTTACCTAAGAGGTTCTCAATCTCAGTCTTGTACTCCTTGAACTTTTCAAGATTTTAAGACTTCTTATGCATTAGGTAAATATACCCATACCTCGAGTAATCATCTATGAAAGACACGAAGTATTCATAACTACCTCGTGCTTTAACATTCATCGGACCACAGAGGTCAGAATGTATAAGCTCAAGGGGCTCCTTGGTCTATTTCCTTTTCCACTAAAAGGACATTTGGTCATTTTTCCCCCAAGGAATGACTCACACACCGGTAAAGAGTTTTCTTCCAACTCATTTAGAAGTCCACTCTTCACCAGTTTCTCAATCCTATTGAATCACATCCAATTTAATTTCTCTCAATTAATTTCTCCAATTAGCCCTAATTCAACAATTAGGCTAACTTATAGTTTATTATGAATCTCATTCACATTAAACTATATATTATATCATTCATATCTCATATAAATGACATAAATGTCCTTTAAGTGAAATTGAACACTTCAATTCACACCAAAACGTTGGCCCTTCTTTTAACCCAGATTGAGCCAACCGAGGGACCTAATGGACTTACAGTGACGGGCTCCAATGATCCGAGATTAACCTAACAAACTTTTTGACCCGGTTAATCAACCTTCATTAGCTACGGTAACACTCCACTAAAGCCCGTAGTTGCACTCCTGTGAGTGCAGAATATTACGTGTCCACTGATATAACCAATAACCATGAGTCGACCCTTCACAGGTTGTTTGTAGACACGGCTTGGTCAAATTATCGTTTTACCCCTGTGTCTACCTCTTGTTCCTTAAGTCCCCACTGCTTCTCTAATGAACAACATATCGTGATGGTCCAACCATACACAACACCCTTCTCGGGCCAATAAGAAGGTGGGTGCCCATTGTCCAAGCCCTGGAGATAGCACTTAAGGGAACAACCCCTCTAGTTTTCTAAAGGCGGGAACGAGTGAATTCCATCTCGCGTAGTTAAGTTATCAGCTCCCTAGTTGGTTCTGTCCCTGAGAAGATAGGCATATTGGGCGAGTAACAGTGACCAACCTTACCCGTACTAGTCAAAGGACAGACCCATGCAGACCGAAGTCCGTAACACGCTCAGGATTCAGGTCGAGTCACTAATGGTCATCTACGACGTTATTAGTCCTTACTGTCAACGGTGTTACATCAGTAGGTCTAATAATTCACGGTCCAATCTTGTACAATCTCATTGCACAGGATGCCCCCACTCGCATGTCAACCACATGAACGAGTCAGATCACCTCGTTTGTATCTAATACAAAGCGGGTCGCATCCACAGCGTATCAAGGATTAGGTGTCTAACCCTATCCATATACTGTAGACCGTTCGAGTCATTAACTCGAACGTGATCCTCCATGTGTGTCCACTGCACACCGTTCAAGTTTTAGTTCTCTCATAAATTCAATGACCCTGGAGCTTAGTTTATTGTAAAAGTTTGTAAAATTTGCGAGACACAAAGTAATGAAATGAATAACACATTATTAATTTCAAACACTAATTTACAAACACGAGATTAGGACAAAAATCCCAACAGTTTGTACTAACTATAAAGTAGGTTGCATCCATAGTGTCCCCAGAATAAGGCACCCCACCTTATCCCTATACTATAGACCATTTCAGGCTATATACTCGAGCTTGATCCTTGTTTTATGTCATCACATAAAGTTGAAGTCTAAATTAAATAGCCTCGGGACCTTAGTTTATTGCATTCAAGATTATAGTATACTAATTCAATGACAATTTTATGGAAAACGAAACACGAAAAAAAATGTTTATCAATTACAAACTACGAGTTTTATGACATAAAATCCAACAAACTCCCACTTGGACTAAAACTACTAGTGGAATATCTCAATGTTGAATTTAAGTGAGAAACATATGAGTACAATAAACTAGGGCATATGTCCAAATGTTCTCCCACTTGTCCTAGTTTACTAACTTTGTAGACCTAGAGACTGTAGGTGGGCTTCAAACACTTTAGCCGTGAGGGTCTTTGTAAAAGGATCAACAATATTTTTATCAGAATATATGTGGTTCACTATAACGTCTCCACGATGTACAATCTCCTAGATAAGATGGTATTTGCACTCAATATGTTTGTCGCGCTTATAGCTTCTTTGTTCTTTTGAGTTTGCAACTGCACCACTGTTATCACAATAGGGTGATAGGCAGATGCATATTTGGAACTACTTCCAAATCTTTCAAGAATTTCCTCAACCATACTGCTTGCTGAGTCTGCAATACAGTTTTGCTTCACACTTCTCCACACTACTGCTCCTACATTCACAATGAACACTGATCTCGATGTAGATTTTCTTGCATCCTTATCGGTCTGGAAATCAGAGTTAGTGTATCCACTAAGGATCAATTCCTTAGCACCATACACGAGCATGTAGTTCCTCGTTCTCATAAGATACTTGAGGATATTCTTAATGACAGTCAAATGATCATATCCAGGATTGGACTGATACCTACTAACTATCCCTACTGCGTAGCATATGTCAGGTATAGTACAAAACTTTGCATACATCAGACTCCCAACTGTAGAAGCATAGGGAATGTGTCTCATGTCCTCAACCTCTTGAGGAGTCTTACGACATTGTTCTTTTGACAAATAAATTCCATATCTGTAAGGTAACTGTTGCGTAAATATTGCAATACCGCAGTGTACGGGTCAAGTTTTAGTATAGTGATTTATGAGTCCAAGTATCGTCCTCGGGAATGGGTTTCTAGATTAATTAATTACTAAGGTACTAATTCTCAATTTTAGCCAACGAAACATAACATGGATAGTTGGTTGAAATAAATACGAACAAACAAACAAACATGTGGAGACACGAATTGATAGAGTTATGGGAAGTGATTTTAGAAATTAAAGACCTAACTAACACATGCATTGAACCAATGAGATGAAATTATAAACAAGAAGTAAAATACTCAAGAAAGTCTCTCGATCTCTCAAGAGCCTCGCACATACAATAAATCCTATAGTCTCCATATAAAATCTAAGCATGCACGGCATTAAGGAACTCCTTTATGTGTTTCCCTAAGATTTCTAAGTCATTCTCATGCCAGAATTCTAAGGGTTTTGACAATTTTGCTCTAATTCAAGTTTTATCTCTCGAGTCCACTTAAATCAACAAATTAAACAGTCAAGAACGAATTGTCAAAAATAAGAACAAAACATGCTTCAATACATTGTAATAAGGTCATAACAAGCAAATCAAATCCTAGCTACAATGTTTAGCTACTCTAAATCACATGAAAATAAACTAAACAAGTAGAAAACGTCTTAGAACGCTATTACAAATTGAAAGAAAAGGAAATTAAACTTAGGTGTCGATGTCGGTTCGAGATCGAATCCTTCATCTCCGAGCTCCCGTCTTCGATCTCGAACCTCCACAAATGCTTTGGCTCCCAAAATTACTCTTTTCACTCTTCTTACAAGGTGTATTTCGAGATTAAGGCAAAACTCTACCAAATTCGACTCCCTTTGCTCAAATGCATCATGTTCTATTTATAGAAGGAATAGGTGCAGCGTTGCAACGCTGTACCCTAGGCGGCTGGCAGATATGGAAATAATCGAAGGCGTTGCAACGCTGAGGACAACGTTGCAACGCCGCTACCCTAAGTGTGCGCCCCTTATCGATCTGGCGTTGCAACGCTGCAAGGCAGCGTTGCAACACCCTCTGTGCGGCTTCTCATGCGTGCGTCCTTATCGATATAGCGTTGCGACGCTGCAAAGCATCGTTGCAACGCTATCGGCAGTGGACTTCAACGCCCTCAAACAGCAAGCATGGTGTTGCAACGCCATCACCTCGGGTCATCATGCTTGGATTGATCCTTTCTCTCCCAAATGGTATTATTTTTAGCTCCAAATAGCCTCGTTTTGATCCCGAGTGATCCAAATATTCTCCAATAGCTCTATTTAACCTCTTAACCTGAAATTGAATGAATTAAACACGTAAAAGCCCTGAAATTATCATGAAACTAGTAATAATTAAGCCTAAGAATAGCACATTTTGTGTGCTATCAAACACCCCCAAACTTAAACTTTTGCTAGTCCCGAGCAAAAACAGAATTAGACTTCAGATTGTTCTTAAACATACATTTGATTTAAGCCTCAAAAATTTAAGAGAAAATCTGGTAATCACGGGAAACACTCAAACATGACAATTCAGCAAGCAATTTAAAACTTTCCCTAAGTGTTCCTACTTGTGTGTGTGATTAGTCTATGTTTCCTTCATTTTTACTAATCCCGGATCAACTTTATTAGGCTCTCCATTCAACTTCCCTCTACACTGGTCTTAATTACTAATCATTGAGTGTCCCCACATTCAAGAACTAAATAACTCTACTCAGCATTTAATCACTCTTTTGATGTCACTTTTTCTATTTTCTTCTTTTTTTTTGTGTGTGTGCAAGGACACTAGCTTTCACACATCCACTACAGGGACCCTTACCCAGAGCACTCGCTCAATGAGTGGCCTAACTGATCAGAGTGAAGGTAGCTCTTTTTGTCCTCACGATTTTTTTTCTTTAACAAGCATAACAACAAAAACAGATGACAACCCTTTCACATAATGCACATATTATACAGATCATACACTTCATATGGTCATTCACCCTATCCTGCAGTTTAACTCTCAAATCAGTTCTCAGACCTATCGAGGTGACATCAAACTTCTAAACCTAATAACTTTGTTCTAAAGCATTTTAAAACTACAGGAACACAGGCTATGTGCATATAATGCAGGAAAAACTCAAGAAAATTTTTAAATTAACTCAAATTCATGTCATGCTTTCAGGTTTCAGCAGAATCACACAGATTTTCAATTATATCTCATCCTAGGCTATCATACTCATACTTATGTAAAAGATCAACCAACAATTCAGCACATACTCAGGACAGTCACAAGAAATAAACACATCTCACCCCCAAACTTAAATTAAACATTGTCCCCAATGTTTGCAGAATTAAGCATAACTTAAGTATAAGTGTAAGAGTGAACAATATTGTCCTGGGTAATGGAGATCTTTCTGAAAGCATGTGTGTTGGAGTTCCTCAGAATGAGAGCATGGATTTTAACGAAGAAGGGCATCTCCACAACCTACGAAGTAAAATAACAACTAACTAAGAATAGAAAAACAACAAACTAAAGCAAGCTAAAGACAGGAAAACAAAAGTAAGTAAAGCTTGGGTTGCCTCCAAAGAAGCGCTTTGTTTAACGTCTTTAGCTCGACTGTACTCCCTCAAGGTGTTTCTTTCCTTGCTTGCAGTGCCTGGAGTGATGTGTTCATTTGGCCAATCTGGGTCTCTATGTTCTTTATTGCAGCTCCATGATTGGTCACTATACCAGATAAACTGGTGACTGCATTCTCCAGCGGTTGGACCGACTTAGATTCAACTATGAAGAAGGAGTGCAATGTGTCTTCCGTAGATGGTTTCTCTCGATGTAGAAGCATGCCCTCAGTAGGAGGATTCAACACATTCTTGTTATTAGTATAAGAGAAATTCTCATGATACCTCAAACCTGGATTGTAATGTGTTGGTAGGTTATTCTGAGTCTGATTGCCTCCATAGGTGTTGCATCTGTTGTTCAGGTAGTCTAATTGGTCCATAATGGATTCTCCAATTGGCTGGGAGCATTGAGAGGACATCCCTGTCTGTGGTGATCCTGCAAAATTATTCAGGGCATGAGTGAGAGATGCCATATGAGATCTAAGAGAGGTTACCTCGTCTAGTTGATATAATCCAACATCGGCTTAGATCTGTCATTTTCTCGTAGGTCATCGTAATCGGCAGCTGACACTTCCTCCGTGAGGGCACGTGCTTACGCGCACGCCTTCGCCATGAAAGCCCCTCCAGCAGTGGCATCCAGAATGGTCCTTGTCTTACCTTCCAGTCCATTATAAAATAGTTGTACCTAGAGCCATTCTGGGTAGCCATGTTGTGGGCACCTCCTGAGCATGTCTTTGTACCGTTCCCAGGCCTCGAATAGTTGCTCTACCTTCTGTTGCCTGAATGTTCCAATCTCAGTCCTTAACTTTGCAGCCTTTACAGGTGGAAAGAATTTGGTCATGAAGGCTTGGGTCAACTCCTCCCAAGAAGTGATACTCCCTGAGGGAATGGCCCCTAGCCATTCTTTGGCTCTACCCTGCAAAGAGAAAGGAAAAAGACGTAAGCGAATACTATCAGCAGAGATACCATTCATTTTAAATGTACCACAGATTTCTAAGAAATTTTGAAGATGAGAATTAGGATCTTCTGTGGCTAAGCCTCTGAAAGCACCTTCCCTAACAATTTGTATCAGCCCTATCTTAAGTTCAAAATTATTAGCATTGATAGGGGCATGGACTATTCCAGCCTGCTCAGAATTAAACACAGGCTGAAAATACTCCCTGATAGGTTTAGGGTTGTTGATGAGCTCTGATCGACCATTTCACGAGGTTCTCGCTCTTCCTTCCTCGAGAGTCTCCTCACAGTCCTCTCGATCTCGGGATCAAAAGGGTGCAAGTCAGCAGTTCTCCTTTTGGGCATACACCTGGAGGAACAAAAAGAAAGAAATTAGATTAAAAAAAAAAGAAAAACACAAGCAACTAGCAAATACAACAGAAAATAAAGACATAAAATATAAAACTTGGGTTGCCTCCCAAGAAGCGCTTTCTTTAACGTCTTTAGCTAGACGGTGACTTATCAGGGCACATAAAATTGCTCGTATTTTTCGGGCCCTTCTTGCTCGAATCGATGTAGCCTTCTAAGTCTAAAAGGATATCCTGCTTTTCTTGAGCCCCAGATTGAAAATTATTTTTGGGATTTTTATTTATCAAAAGAAATGAACTGAAATCAAAGCAAGACTTGTGAGTATAAGACAAATGGTTATCAAAAATAAAGGAAATTTCTGGGGATAACGGGAAAGAAGACTTCTCAGCCTCTAACTCTATCACCTGGATCTCTCCTGTAGAACTAAGTGTATAACCAGTGTCCTCCTCACTAACCTGATCATGGTGTGCCTCAGTCTCCCCCAAACTATCCTCATTATCTTCTGAACAAATCCTCCTAGGTGGCATCTCCTGAGTGGTAAGGATAAGAAATTGCTCCTGTAAGGCATTAAGGGAAACTACTAGCTGGTTAAGATAATGAGTTCTGTCCTTTACTATTTCTCAAAGTCCTACCACCTCAGTTTCTAACCTATCCAACCTCTCTAATTCACTATGGATCAAATTTTTCAATTTCAATTCTAATGTGTATTCAACCAATTGGTTCATTAGAGAAGATTTTTTAAGGGTTGGTTAAGGTACGAAAAATTCTGGTTCCAAGTGCCTAACTGACTACCCTCATGTGAGTTTTCATATATGTCAGGTACATAATGGTAAAAATTAGACACATGGTATTCAGAAAAATCATGATGCACAAAACTAGGGTCCTGAGACGGACAATAGAATGGTGGAAACTCAAAATTATGCAAAGTCATACTTGAAAAATCAGTAATTTCACAACCAGACTTCACACAATATCAACACAACCAAAACAGGAAACAAAAACTCAAAAACACACAAAACTAAACTAACACAAATAAGGAAACAAACAATCACACAAAATAATTAAGGAAAGACAAACAAACAAGCTTTAGTCTAAAATTTCAAATTTTCTCCTAATATTAATTAATCTAAATAATCGTCATTCCCTAAGAAGCGCCAAAAAACTTGTTGCGTAAATATTGCAATACCACAGTGTACGGGTCAAGTTTTAGTATAGTGATTTATGAGTCCAAGTATCGTCCTCGGGAATGGGTTTCTAGATTAATTAATTACTAAGGTACTAATTCTCAATTTTAGCCAAAGAAACATAACATGGATAGTTGGTTGAAATAAATACGAACAAACAAACATGTGGAGACACGAATTGATAGAGTTATGGGAAGTGATTTTAGAAATTAAAGACCTAACTAACACATGCATTGAACCAATGAGATGAAATTATAAACAAGAAGTAAAATACTCAAGAAAGTCTCTCAATCTCTCAAGAGCCTCGCACATACAATAAATCCTATAGTCTCCATATAAAATCTAAGCATGCACGACATTTAAGCAACTCCTTTATGTGTTTCCCTAAGATTTCTAAGTCATTCTCATGCCAGAATTCTAAGGGTTTTGACAATTTTTCTCTAATTCAAGTTTTATCTCTCGAGTCCACTTAAATCAACAAATTAAGAAGTCAAGAACGAATTGTCAAAAATAAGAACAAAACATGCTTCAATACATTGTAATAAGGTCATAACAAGCAAATCAAATCCTAGCTACAATGTTTAGCTACTCTAAATCACATGAAAATCAAACTAAACAAGTAGAAAAGGTCTTAGAATGCTATTACAAATTGAAAGAAAAGGAAATTAAACTTAGGTGTCAATGCCGGTCCTTCGTCTCCGAGCTCCCGTCTTCGATCTCGAACCTCCACAAATGCTTTGGCTCCCAAAATTACTCTTTTCACTCTTCTTACAAGGTGTATTTCGAGATTAGGGCAAAACTCTACCAAATTCGGCTCCCTATGCTCAAATGCATCATGTTGTATTTATAGAGGGAATAGGTGCAGCGTTACAACGCTGTACCCTAGGCGGCTGGCAGATATGGAAATTATCGATGGCGATGCAACGCTGAGGACAGCGTTGCAACCCCGCTACCCTAAGCGCGCACCCCTTATCGATCTGGCGTTGCGACGCTGCAAGGCAGCGTTGCAACGCCCTCTGTGCGACTTCTCATGCGTGTGTCCTTATCGATATAGCGTTGCGACGGTGCAAAACAGAGTTGCAACGCTATCGGCAGTGGTCTTCAACGCCCTCAAACAGCAAGCATGGCGTTGCAACGCCATCACCTCGGGTCATCATGCTTGGATTGATCCTTTCTCTCCCAAATCGTATTCTTTTTAGCTCCAAATAGCCTCGTTTTGATCCCGAGGGATCCAAATTGTCTCCAATAGCTCTGTTTAAGCTCTTAACCTGAAATTAAATGAATTAAACACGTAAAAGCTTTGAAATTATCATGAAACTAGCAATAATTAAGCCTAAGGATAACACATTTTGTGTGCTATCAGTAACAGACCTCTTTTGGAATTCTGCATCTTATATCTAGACAACATTTTGTCTATATAAGTTGCTTGAGACATGGCTAATGTTCTTTTCTTACGGTTTCGAACAATTTGAATCCCTATAACATATTGTGCATCTCCCAAATCTTTCATTTGGAACTGCGTGGCTAGCCATTTCTTGATGTCTGTCAAGTAAGCTACTGAAGGGAATACGAGTCCCGCAGTGGAAGCGATTGTGAATCGCGCGCTCTTGATTTAGTTACAACAACATAATTCAAGAACATGTATAATTAGATTAAGCATATAATAGATGTGACAACAAGAAAGTTACCTTTGAAGAACCTTTCTTCATGTGCTCCTCCTCTCTCACGATCAAGATCTCAGCAACACGAACTCGAATGCTGCCACGAGATCTTCTCCGTTGTTCTATAGTTGAGGGAGGAAGGTGGGTTCCCTTTAGAAGAGGTGAGGTGTTTTGTGAGCGAGATGTTTGTGTCTTGGAACCTTTCCAACAACACAACAAAAGCTTAGAATCACTTAACTTAGTTGCCTCTCATGCAACCTTATATATAGGGAAATAGGATGGAAATGACCATCCTACCCCTCCTTTATTCTCTCTTTACTATATAGTTTATATATGAATCTAATTCACATTAAAACTATATATTATATCAATTATATCGTATATAGTTGATATAACGCCTCATGTATGAAATTAAACACTTCAATTTCATTCCTAACTTTATACCCTCAATATTACCATATTGAGCCAACGGAGGGACCTAATGGACCTACAGTTCATGAGCTCCAATGATGTGAGATTAACTGATCAAACTCTTTGATCTAGTTAATCAATATTCATTAACTACAAGTCACTCCATTATAGACTTGTAGCTGCACTCTCCTCACTGTAGATAATATTGTATCCACTGATATAGTCATTACCCATGAGTCGATCCTTCACAGGCTGTTCGTAATCAGGGTTGGGTAAAATTATCATTTTACGCCTTTTATTACCTCTTTGCTCCTTAAGCACGACTGATCCTCTAATGAACAACAAGTCTAAGGTCCTACCTTAGACTCATATCCTCATAGAGGGCAGGGCCCCGTTGTTCAAGACCTGGAGTAAGTTCTTAAGGGAACAACCTATCTAATTCCTTAGTGTAGGAATGAGTGAATTTCATCTTGCAGAGTTAAGTTCCCAGCTACCTACGAGGTTCTTTCCCTGAGAAGGTAGGCTTATGGAGTCGGCTACAGGCCACTCTCACCCATACTAGTCTAAGGACAAACCCTTATAAGTAAGAGTTCTTAACTTGCTCAGGATTCAGGTCTAGTCACTAATGACCATCTATAAATTACTAGTCTTATCCTGTTAACGGTGTTACACTGGTTAGACTAATAATTTGCAGTCCGGTCTTGTATGAACTCTTCATACAGGATGCCCCAACTCGCATGTCAACTACATGAATGAGTTGGATTACCTCATTTGTACTAATTACAAAGTGGGTCGCATTCATGGTGTTACCATAATGAGGTTTCCAACCTTATTCTTATACCATAGACTATTTAGGTTATATTCTTGAACTCAACCCAAATAGTGTCCACTACACTGATGTTCAAGATAAATGTTATAACCTTGGAGTTTAGTTTATTGGATTTATAAAGCAAGACTGTAATTTTATCAAAACAAATAACACTTTATTTAATTGATCAAAATTACACAAGTTTAGCGCATAAATCCCAACGATCTCCCACTTGACCTAAAGCTTGTGGAGTACTAAAACATTACAGTAATGTAAATACAATAAACTAGGGCATTTAAGCCCCTTTGTACAAAATACTCCCACTTGCCCTAGTTGGGACAGACTTGTATACCTACACCTTCTAGGTGACTCTCAAATACTTTAGTCGTGAGAGCCTTTGTAAAAGGATCAGCAATGTTGTGCTCTAAGGCTATCTTCGTGACAATCACGTCTCCTCTATGCGCGATCTCCCAGATGAGATGATACTTCCGCTCTATGTGCCTTCCCCTCTTGTGACTTCGGGGTTCCCTGGCATTACCCACTGCACCACTTTTATCGCAATACGGTGTGATGGACAAAGTCATATTTGGAACAACATCCAAATTTAGCATGAATTTTCTTAACCAAACGATCTCCTTAGCTGCTTCTCAAGCTGCTACATATTCGGCCTCCATGGTGGAATCCGCGATGCATCCTTGCTTGACGCTTCGCCATACTACAGCTCCTCCATTAAGAGTGAATACTGACCCTGAGTTAGATTTCCGAGAATCTTTATCAGTCGGAAAGTCAGAATCCGTGTATCCTGTAAGGATCAAATCCTTAGCCCCATACACAAGCATGTAGTTCTTGTTCTCCGAAGATACTTAAGGATTGTTACCATTGTTCAGTGTTCAAGTCCTGGATTGGATTGATACCTACTGACAATCCTAACTGCAAAACAAATGTTGGGCCTAGTACACAATATTGCGTACATCAGGCTCCAAATAACCAATGCATAAGGAATCCATCTCATATCCTCAACTCCTTGAGGTGTCTTAGGACACTGTTTCTTAGACAAATGGATTCCATGTCTAAAAGGCAACAAGCCCTTTTTCGAATCTTGCATCTTAAACCTTGACAACACTTTGTCTATGTAAGATGCTTGAGACAAGGCTAGTGTTTTATTCTTGCGGTTCCGGATAATCTGGATCCCAAGAATAAATCACATCATCACCCAAATCTTTCATTTGGAATCTGCGTAGCTAGCCATTCTTTGATGTCGATGAAGATAACCTACATCATTCCCAATGAGTAGGATATCATCCACATAGAGAATTAGGAATGCAACAGAACTATTGATGATTTTCTTGTAGACACAAGGTTCATCATCATTCTGGTAAAAACCATAAGATCTGATTGCCTCATCAAATCTTATATTCAAGGACCTAGAAGCTTGTTTCAGTCCATAAATAGACCTTTTAAGCCTGCAAACCTTTTGCTCTTGTCCTGGTTCAATGAACCCTTTGGGTTGGTCCATGTAGATGTTTTCCTCAAGATTGTCATTCAAAAAAGTTGTCTTGACATCCATTTGCCATACCTCATAGTCATAATATGTGGCAATTGCAAGAAGGATACGGATAGACTTTACCATAGCAATAGGTGAAAAGGTTTCCTCATAGTCAACCCCTTCAACCTGGGTATAACCCTTTACTACTAGTCTAGCCTTAAAGGTTTGCACCTTCCTATCTACACCACGCTTTCTCTTGTAGATCCACTTACAACCTATAGGTTTTACCCCATCAGGCTTATCTACAAGATCCCAAACAGAATTGAAGTACATAGACTCCATTTCTTTGTCCATGGCTATGACCCATTTGTCTTTGTCTTTGTCAACCATTGCTTGATTATAAGTCAATGGATCCTCGCAGTTGTCATCTGGTATAACAACTTGGGTTTCAGCTAAACCCATGTAACGGTCAGGCTGCATTACAACCCTCCCACTATGTCGAGGCATACTCAACTCTTGAGATGGATTCTCTTGACTAGACAAACTAGTATCAACAACTCTTGTTGACGTACTAGTGTTCTTATTAGCAACCTTTGCTATTGTTTCGTCTAACTCACTCAACACTACTTTACTTTTTCGTTTGTGGTCCCTTATGTGGTCCTCCTCTAAGAAAATGGCATTTGTCGACACAAAAACCTTATCTTCCTTAGGATCATAGAATAAACCACCTCTTATTTCTTTTGGGTATCCTACGAATAGGCATAACTTTGAACGTGAATCCAACTTCTTTGGATTTGTCACAAGCACATGTGTTGGACAGCCCCATATTCTGAAGTGACATAAACTACCTTTACGTTCTTTCCAGAGATCAAAAGGTGTTTCAGAAACACTTTTTGAGGACACACTATTCAAAATGTATACTGCAATCTCCACTACGTAACCCCAAAAGGAACTAAGGAGATGAACATAACTCATCATTGATCGAACCATGTCCAACAAGGTTCTAGTTCTCCTTTCCGATACAACATTTTGTTGTGGTGTGCTGGGAGCTGAGAGTTGGGATGTAATTCCATGTTCTATCATATAGTTCTTGAATTTTCTATCCATCTACTCTCCACCTCGATCCGATCGAAGTATTTTAATAGTTTTACCTAATTGATTTTCAACCTCTGTCTTGAATTCCTTGAACTTTTCAAGTGCTTCAGACTTGTGGTGCATTAGGTAAATATGCCCAAATCTAGAATAATCATCTATAAAAAAGATGAAATATTCATATCCTCCCCTGGCTTTAACATTCATCGGACCACAAAGGTCTGAATGTATAAGCTCTAGAGGGTCTTTGGCTCTATAACCTTTTCCACTAAAAGGTCTTTTAGTCATTTTGCCTTCTAGGCATGATTCACATACTGGAAAAGAATTTTCTTCTAACTCGTTTAGAAGTCCGTTCTTTACCAATCTCTCAATCCTATTGAAGATTAATGTGACCCAATCTTAGATGCCAAAGATGAGAATTTCTTTAGGAGAAATTTTACGTTTCTTAGTTTGTGCGCTTGCAGTTTTAAATAATTCAGTGTTCAAAACCATTTTGACTGAATTAGGCCTTAAAACATACAATCCATTTTCTAATGAAGCTGAACATATTTCTAAACCTTTCTTTAAAATAAACACTTTATTCATAGAAAATGAAACATAAATACATTGCTCTATAAGGCAAGAAATGGAAATTTAGGTTTCTAGTAAACCCTGGTATCACTATTATATTGTCCAACAATACATATTTCTTGCCAAAATAAAGCTTCATTGTGCCCCTCATCACTCAAATGAGACGATTTCTCCATTTCCAACTTTGGAGCGTTATCTCTCCTTCTTTGTAGCTGCTTGTCGAATCAATTCCTAAAAGAAGAACAAACATGATTAGTGGCGCCTGAATCAAGTATCCAAGTTGTTTTATCATTATCCACTAAACAAGCTTCTAGGAAAAGTAAATCATATTTACCTTCCTTCTTCTTTTCTGCAATGTACTTCGGGCAGTTTAGTTTCCAATGCCCGTCTTCGTTGCAGTGGAAACATTTTCCTTTGTCAACAACGTCTTTGACTTTCTTGCCCTTATTGGCGGTAGCTTTGTCAGCCTGTTTCCCTTTACAAACCTTCTTCATGTTCTTCTTCTTTCCTCTCACGTTAGAAGAAGATGAAGCCACTGTTTTTGTCCCAGAGGTCGAACCTCTGTGACAACTCATACTGGCAACATTTGCCTCACCTTTCGATCCTTGAATTTTCATCAAAGACTGAAAGGTCTGGAGTTCATTCAGAAGGGAGGTAAGATGAAAAGTAAGCTTGTTCATAACAACATTACTTCTAAACTGCAGGAAACTATCTGGAAGGGTTTCCAGAATGAAGTTGACCTGGCTCGACTCATCTATGGAAGCACCATTCGACTCCGCGATGTTAAAGTGCACCATCATATCCAGGACATTATCCCGAACAGATGTACCCTTTGGCATCCTTGAGTTGAATATGTACTTTAGGGCATTATGTCGGGCCTGTGTGGACTATTGTCCAAACATACCCTGCACAGAATCCATGATTTCCTTGGCGGTAATTATGCCCTCATGCTTCTTGGCTAATATTTCAGACATACTTGCCAGCTTGTAGACCTTGTCCTTATCATTGGCCTTGATCCATCGATCATATGCATCACGAACATTTCGTGACGCATTCGAGCCTTGCACCTGAGGACACTCCTCAGTTAGCACAAACTTCAGATCATACACTACCAATATAGTGTTGAGTTTGTTTTTTCATGTCATCATATTCTCTCCGGTTAACTTGTCCGCACCCAATAAGAAAATTATAGAGCTAGACATTTTGCTGAAAAATTTACAAACAAACTTGTATGTGTTTCTTGCTGTAACTCTAATCCAATCATGTTTTAGCTAATTATCAAATGATTCCTAGGCCATTTATAATTTGCAATGATACTTCAAAGGTTTAGAATATATGACACCGAAGGGTAATAAAAAAACACTCCTCCTCTGGATCAAGACATTCTTGACCAAAACCTAATACAGGAATAACTCTTATTCCTATAGGTTTTAGTTACCATTTTTTGGTCTGGATACATACACAACTTATGCACCACGTGAGTGTAACCCTCTGTCTTTAGATCCCAGAGTCTCCATCCAATAAAATCCACCGAGGGGAGGACTAGATTGGAAAATAGTCTAAGGAAATCTTTATCCCCTTCGGGTGTCTACTGTGTTCGATCCCCTATGATCAAGCCCTCCAAAGAGATTGTCTAGTCCAGGCAAAACTAGCAGGCTGACCATAGTGGTCTAACGGTTTAAACCGATAAAAGAGACCGTAGGTTTTGTTTTCACTAAACCTGCTCCCACTCACTATAAGTACTCTCTTCATTCACCTTGATATTGACTCATACAAACACCATCGGAAGGGGGACGCTCCTGTTTGCGCCACGAGGCCAAGTATGAGTCTCACGGTGTGAACTTCCCAGATATAGCGTAGGTGGAAAAATATGTATCTCATACACTTTTCCTCCCACTGAATACTTTAAAGTTATAGGAATCTTACTTAGGCTAAAAACCCGGCTAATGGTTTTACCTAACTCTATCAATATAACTCTTATATTGATAATCAATATAACTCTTATAATGATTTTATCCTAAGTTTGTTAATATAACTACTTATATTAAACCTAGGATTTCTAGTTTATTAACCCCTTAATAAACCCGCTGACGCTACTGTAATTTATAAAACTCTCTGATTAAATTTCACTCCCAGGTTAGTTCCCAGGTAGGGTGTTCCGTTTCCGTCAGCTTAAATACCCCAGCCTAGACAGAACTTTCCTTAGACAGAGTTCCTCTTTTAATCATAGCTTATAAATTACTTGGTTCCTAATTCTAATCTTATTAGAACTAGATAACCTAAGGTCTATTATTTCAAAGTCCTAAACATTTTAAAACTAATAATTAACCTTAGGTGACATGCATACTATGTTATAGTGTTTGATCATTCATCACATGAATAATAAGACATACATAGCATAATCATCTCATGATATATAATGCATGTCAATGTTGTCCATAAATTAATATAACAACTTTATATTAATTAATCATGCAAACTATATAATATAACTCCTTATATTATAAATGATGCATGAAAATGCTTAACCTAAGGTGGGATTTCTAAAATAAAAGCATACAATATGCATGGCAATAATTACACAACAATTGCATAATTTAAATAGCAAAATTTGACCAATTTTGGCACCCTAAAATTAATTTTAAATAATATAATCTAATTAAATTAATTAAAATTAATTAATTAAATATAAATTAAATATACAATATTTTTATATTTAATATATATAAAATAAACGTTTTCTGCCTGTTGCTAAAGGCCACTCTCACCCATACTTGTTGATGCGAAAATATCAGTGCCCTAACTAATGCAAATTAGGATGAGACTCTGACTCTTCTTTGACGTGCAAGTATACACGGTCAAGTGCAGCAAGTGATAAGAAAAGTATCGATCCCACGAGGACTAGTAGAATATAAACCAATGAGTGTCCTAGGAATTTTCTCCTTATTTTTTGTGCAATGCATGAGCATGCGAATTTTTTTGTTAAGAGTAAGTAAATGCAATAATAGGAATTTGATTTTTGTTGCTTGAATGAGTTAAATATAATTAAGACTAATGCAATGAATCAAAGTATGTGAGAACGATAAGAACATAAATTAAACAAGAGAAAACTAGGGTTTCTAGGTTAAGAGATAGGCTAGGGTTAAGTTGAAGTTCCATGTATAATTAGATTAACAAATGTGTGGTTGATGCCTTGAATTTACCTACAGATGTGATCAAGTGAATTTTTTCAAAGTCACTAAATTTTAAAACCAACAATTTCCCAATTGAGATCTAAATTACGCTCATGACTTTAAGGTTCTAGGTGGATTAATTGTCCCTAATTAACTCATGATCCTAGAATGAAATTCTAATTTCCTAACTCACTAGCTTTTCCAAGTTCGTGAATTTTAGAGAAATCAAAGTGGCCAAGTTTTAATCCTCATGCATTGTTATAAACATTAAAATCCCATAAATCCAACCACAGCATCAACCATAAATTTATTACAATTTATACGGTGAAAAACAACCTAACCCATGTCTAGAAGAGTTTAGCTCATGCTCGAAGTCAAATTACACATCCTTAAGTTAAGCATGCTCTCACTAATCATGTATAGCAATAGTAGACCAAAAAAAGTCCGAAAATCGACCTAAATAGTAAGCAAAGATTTCCTAAACAACAATTTTTTACCCATTGGCCTCAGCAAGAGTTTCCAGGATTGCTTCAACAAATTACCTATCGGTTACTTTGCTTCAGCAAATTGCAAGCAGCAGCAGCAGCAACGCCCAAGGTCCCCACGGCTTTGCTTCAGCAAACACGAGCATAACAACAATCACGCGCAACGACAACGACAACAACGCAACGGCTTTACTTCAGCAATCGCGCGCAACGGCAACAGGCGCTTCCCGATTGTCCACGGCCTTGCTTCAGCAAACGCGCACTCAGCAACGACGCTTCCCGATTGTCCACGGCAATAAGATGGGTTAGCTCTCCCGATGCCGCCCCTCAAAATTCCTACAACAATGCTTGGCGCCTTCTTCCGAATGCTTCAGCACAAATTCGCGATAGCTCTTTCGATGCCCTCGCGAATTTCTTCTCCCGCTTTTTTTGCTCCATCAACGCCACGGTTTCTCTCCGTTTTTAAATTCCTTTTCCCTCGGCCTTGCTGTAGCAATCCGCTGGGTCTCTCTGTCTCTACCTCACGACTGCTTCCGTCTCCCTTCTTTCTCTCGGTCTTCCCCAAATTGCTGAAGCAAAGCCCTTTTCTCGGTCTCCCCCGAATTGCTGAAGCAAAACCTTTTTTCCCTCATATCCGGCAGCCTCCAATTTTCCTCTCTTTTCCCAAAATGTGTTGCCCTAGATTGACAATTACAAAAACGCCCTTAAGGGTAAAAAGACCATTTTGCCCTTCCGGGAAAATGTCTAAAATGCCCTTAAGGGCTCTTGTAATTTGCACACAAATCCGGCACGCATAAAAACAATCCTCATATCCATTGTCAATCAAAAATCATACTAAGTATGTAATAGTTAAGAATAATCTCAAATTCCGGTCTTTAATTCCATGTTAGCTAATTTCCTCAAAATTTCTTAAATTAAAGCATGAAAATATCAAAATTAACTCTTTTAAAACCTAATGCTTGGTCTCAACGTTTCCTAGCTAACACTCACAAATAAGGGATAAAATAACATGAAACTCACTGCATTATCTGCGATTCAAGTCGATTAAACACTGAAATTCTAGTACAACAACTCTCCTATGGTGAGTTATCACTAGTCTAAGGACAAACCCCTATAAGCAGGAGTTCTTAACTTGCTCAGGATTCAGGTCGAGTCACTAATGATCATCTATAAATTACTAGTCTTATCCTCATAAGCGGTTACACATCGGTTAGACTAATAATTTGCGATCCAGTATTGTATGAACTCTTCATACAGGATGCCCCCACTCGCATGTCAACTACATGAATGAGTTGGATTACCTCATTTGTACTAATTACAAAGTGGGTCGTATCCATGGTGTTACCAGAATGAGGTTTCCAACCTTATTCTTATACCATAGACTATTTAGGTTATATTCTTGAACTCAACCCAAATAGTGTCCACTACACTGATGTTCAAGATAATGGAGCTTAGTTTATTGGATTTATAAAGCAAGACTGTAATTTTATCAAAACAAATAACACTTTATTTAATTGATCAAAATTACACAAGTTTAGGGCATAAATCCCAACACCTACATAATTCCCAATGAGTAGAATGTCAACATATAAAACTATGAAAACTATAGTAGAATTGGGGATTTTCATGTAAACACAAGGCTCGTCAACATTCTGTTCAAAACGATAAGATTTGATCGCAGTATCAAATCTTATATTCTATGATCTAGAAGTTTGTTTCAACCCATACATGGATTTCTGAAGCTAACAAACTTTTTGTTCTTGACCTTGTGCAATAAACCCCTCTAGTTGAGCCATATAGATACTCTCCTCAAGATCGCCATTCAGGAAGGCTGTCTTGACATCCATCTGCCAAATTTCATAGTCATAAAAAGTGGCGATGGATATGAGTATTCTAATCGACATAATCATGGCAAAGGGAGAAAAAGTTTCTTCATAGTCCACTTCTTCTCTCTGGGAATAACCCTTTGCCACAAGTCCAGCCTTAAAAGTCTGTACTTTACTGGCTTGGTCTCGTTTTCTCTTGTAGATCCACTTACAACCAATTGGCTTTGCGTCATTTGGTTGATCTACAAGTACCAACACATAATTGATGTACATAGACTCTATTTTGAGGTCCATGGCTTTGACCCACTGGTCACGGTCTACATCTTTCCTGGCCTGTTTATAGGTCGATGGATCCTCTATGTCGTCATCAGGTATGACGACTTGAGTTTCCATTAAACCCAAGTAACGGTCAGGCTGATGAACAATCCTCCCATTGCGTCGAGGTATTCTCAACTCTTGAGAAGGATGTGACTGACCAGATGTACTAGTTTTATCTACTACTTTAATAGATGAACTAGCTTTATCTGTAGCGTCTTTGGAATGTTCATCTAATACTAGTCTACTGCGAGGTTGATGACTTCAAATGTGGTCTTCCTCTAAGAATGTTGCATTTGTCGACACAAAAACCTTATTCTCTTGAGGATCATAAAACATACCACCTTTTGTTTCTCTTGGACAACCTATAAATAGGCATAACTTTGAATGAAGTTCCAGTTTTTTAGGATTTTGTACCTACACGTGTGTCGGGCATCTCCAGATCCTAAAGTGACGTAAACTGCTTTTACGTCCTTTCCATCGCTCATAAGTTGTTTCTAAAGCACTTTTAGAGGGAACGTTATTCAAAATATAGACAACAATTTCTAATGTATGTCCCCAAAAGGAATCAGGGAACTTAGCAAAGCTCATCATTAAGCGAACCATGTCCAACAAGGTTTTGTTTCTTCTTTTAGATACACCGTTCAGTTGAGGCATATTAGGTGCAGAGAGTTGTGACTCGATTCCATGTTCTATCATATAGTCTTAGAATCTTAAGTGCATGTACTCCCCACCCCAATCTGATCGAAGTGTCTTAATCGTTTTACCTAACTGGTTCTCAACCTCAGCCTTATATTCTTTGAACTTTTCAAAAGAATCAGACTTGTTATGCATTAGGTAAATTTGACCATTCCTTGAATAATTATCAATGAAAACGATGAAATATTCATACCCACCTCGAGCTGTGACATTCATCGGTCCACAGAGGTCCGAATGTACGAGCTCTAAAGGTATTGTTGCTCGGAGACCTTTTCCACTAAAAGATCTCTTAGTCATTTTTCCTTCAAGACTAGACTCACATGGAGGTAAATAATTGTCTTCTAACTGATTTAGGAGTTCATTCTTAACCAATCTCCCAGTCCTATTGAGATTTATGTGACCAAGTCTTAAGTGCCATTAAATAGGCAATGGAAGAAACTTTTTGTCTTTTATTATGAGTTTCGGTTGTTCTAAACATCTCAGTATTTAAGACAAATTTTGCTTTAGTTGGTCTTAACTTATATAAGTTGTTTTCTAGTATAACAGAACAAATTTGAATTCATTTTCTGAAAATGAACACTTCATTGATTTCAAAGGATATTTTATACATTTGTTATACTATACATGTGATAGATATTAAATTCCGTTTCATTTTAGGAGCATACAAAACAACATTAAGTATGATATATCTATCGTTGAAATACAACTTCAAGTCTCCTACTACGTCGGCTGAGACAACCTCTCGAGTTCCATCCTTGAGGGTAATCTCGCCTTCTTCTAGCTTTTTCCAGGGACTAGTTTCTTGAAAAGAGAAGCAAATATGATTAGTGGCCCTTGAATCCAATATCCAGGTTGAGGTATCATACTCCTCTAAACATGTTTCAACAACTAGTAAATCATATTTACCTTCTGCTTCTTTATCTGTTTTTTCCTTAGCAAGGTACTTTAGGCAATTCCTCTTCCAGTGCCCGTTTTGGTTGTAGTGAAAACACTTTCCTTTTTCTGCAACTTTCTTTCCATTGTTTGTCATGGGAGCCTTCCTCTTCCCCTTCTTTTTCATTTGAACACTCTTGATCTTTAAAGGTCCAACTTTAGTTTTAGAGGACGATCCTCTTAAAACTTTCTTTGTGGTGACAACATTTGCCTCCACCTCTTTCCGAAAACTTGATCGCTATTAAAACCACGCAACCGTATGTGATCGAAGTAATATAAAACTGGAAGTATTCCAGAGTATCGAGCCCAAGAGAACGGATAGAATAGAATTGATTAGAAGGAAACAAGATGTAGACTAATTGCAAAAGGTATTAAAAAATGTGGTAAGTGATGGGATAATTATGTCTAAGATAAATGCAATAATGAATCAAAGGGATTCAAAATGTTAAAACCACTACTGGAAGACAAGGCAACTCAAGGTTGAAGGGAATATGATCCATGTGAGCTGCGAAAACGTGGTTTATGGATCAATTAGCTTGCTTGTTTTGGTTTACTTCAAGTACCCATAAATTGCTAAAAAAAATAGATAATAAGAAGTACTAATCTAATTAGGCATGGAATTAAGCATACAAACATACACATGTTGTATAATCTTAAACTAAAAGAGAATTCAAAAATTACCTTTATAGTCCAAATTCACAGCAACACCTTACTCCAAATGTACAACAACAGTAGAACCAAAAATCCTCTATGCAACAGGACAGTACCACTTGAAAAACCTTTTATGGCTTTGAGTTCTGCTTAGATCACTCCTTGGTGGGAAGGAGCCAACCTTTGGTGAGGGAAATTTACAGAGAATTTTCAGCTTTTTGCAATTCACAATTGCTCAGAATGCATCGTTCCTTCTTCTACCTCCTCTTCTCACAAGAAGAAGCAATAACAGAGTAACTCCCCACTCTCTATTGAGAGGGAACTGGGGAGTGGTGGGAATGTGTCGTTGTGACACATTCCCAAATTAATTAACAATTAATTAATTAATTAATTAAATTATATTTAATTAAAACATTTAAATATCACATTAATTAATTAAACAATTAAATCACATTTAATCATTTTACCCCCTAACCTATAGTTTTCATGCATATCTTATGCACATTAAATTTTAATCTAGTTTTAAATATGAATCTTATTCAGATTTAAATAATATTTAAACTCTTTCAAATATTTAATTATCTCATATAATTTAATATGAATCATATTCACATTAAATTTATAATATAAAGTTCCAAATAATGTATCTATAAACATTAATATTTATTCCCTAATTGAATTTCAACATTTCAAATTCAAATTATCCAAGTGTTGGGATGTATGTCCTAATCTTGTATTTCTTTGTAATATTCATCATTGAAATAAATAAGAGTTATTTTTTCATCACTTTGTGTCTCGCATATTTACAAACTTTATCCAATAAACTAAGCTGCAGGGTCATTGAATTTGTTGGGATGTAGGTCCTAATCTCGTTTTGTTTGTAATATTACCATTTGAAATAAATAAGAGTTATTTCTTTCATCACTTCGTGTCTCGCATTTTTACCAACTTTGTCCAATAAACTAAGATCCCCGGTCATTGAATTTATGAGAGAACTTGAACTTGAACGGAGTGTAGTGGACACACAGGGAGGATCACGTTCGAGATATTGACTCGAACGGTCTACAGTATATGGATAGGGTTGGAGACCTAATCCTGGATACGTTATGGATGCGACCCGCTTTCTATTAGATACAAACGAGGTGATCAGGCTCGTTCATGTGGTTGACATGCGAGTGGGGGCATCTTGTGCAATAAGATTGTACAAGATCGGACCATGAATTATTAGACCTACTGATGTAACACCGTTAATAGTATGGGACTAATAACCTCATAGATGACCATTAGTGACTCGACCTAAATCCTAAGTGTGTTACAACCTCTTGTCTGCGGGGGTCTGTCCTTTGACTAGTACGGGTGAGGGTGGTCACAGTTACTCGCCTAATATGCCTATCTTCTCAGGGACAGGACCACATGGGGAGCTGGGAACTTAACTACGCGAGATGGAATTCACTCGTTCTCGACTTTAGGGAAACTAAAGGGGTTGTTCCCTTAAGTGTTGTCTCTATGGGTTGGACAACGGGCGCCCACCCTCTCACTCACCCGAGAGGGGTGTTGTATATGGTTGGACCATTACAATGTTGTTGTTCATTAGAGCAGCAATGGGGACTTAAGGAGCAAGAAGTAGACAAAGGAGTAAAATAATAATTTAACCCAGTAGTGTCTACAAACAACCTGTGAAGGGTGGGTTCACGGGCATTGGTGATATTAGTGGACACAACTAGTCTTACAGTGACGGGATTGCAACTACGGGGTTTAGTGGAGTGTTACCGTAGCTAATTGTAGGCCTATTAGGTCTCTCGGTTGGCTCAAACTGGATTATTAGAGGGTTTATAGTTTTGGTGTGAATTTGAAGTGTTCAAGTTTATTAAAGGGTAATTATGTCATTTATAGGTGATATGATTGACATATTATATAGTTTAATGTGAATGAGATTCATAATAAACTATAGGTAAGCCTAATTGTGTAATTAGAGCAATTAAATTGAATGTAATTCAATTTAAAAATCCCCAATTATACAAATGTGATTTGTATAATGAGATATGAGATATCTTATTATATATGGTTATGCAAATATGATTTGCATAACCTATGGTTGTGGTTAAAATGGTAAATAGGTGGAGATTTCAACTCCACCTATCACCATTATTTAAACTCCTTTGCAAGAAGGATTTCTTTAGTGAAGGCTCATTTTTTTGGATTTTCTCACCAAAGAGCTTCTCATTCTCTCTCAATCTCCCCTCATTTTCACCAAAGAAGAGTCCCACCACTCTTCTTCTACCAAAGAAAGAACAATCGAGAAAGATTTTTTAACGTGTCTGGTTCGTTGGTTTGTTCGAGGAGATCGAGATCGTTGAGAACGAGAACACGAAGGATTCGTGATCGGGGGAGGAATACGTGAAGAAACGTTCTTCAACAAGTAAGTGTTCTTAATTTTTTTCTTCCTAAATTGCATGTTTAACCTAGATGCTATTAGCTAGTTTCGATTTTAAGAAAACATATTTCACAATGATACCACGACGATTTGATCGTCCTTCCACTGCGTGGGGATTCTTATTCTCTTTAGAATTATGAGAGAACAAGAACTTGAACGGTGTGTAGTGGACACACAGGGAGGATCACGTTCAAGTTTATGACCCGAACGGTCTACAATATAGGGATAGAGTTGGAGACCTAATCCTGGATACGTTGTTGATCTGACCCCTTTTGTATTAGATACAAACGAGGTGATCCAACTCGTTCATGTGGTTGACATGCAAGTGGAGGCATATTGTGCATTGAGATTGTACAAGACCGGACCGTGAATTATTAGACCTACTGATGTAACATCGTTAACAATATAGGACTAATAACTTCGTAGGTGACCAATAGTGACTCCACCTTAATCCTTGGTGTGATACAGACTTCTGTCTGCGGGGGACTGTCCTTTGACTAGTACGGGTGAGGGTGGTCATAGTTACTCGCCCAATATGCCTATCTTCTTAAGGACAGGACCACGTGGGGAGCTGGGAACTTGACTACGCGAGATGGAATTCACTCGTTCCCGACTTTGGGAAACTAGAGGGGTTGTTCCTTAAGTGTTGTCTCTAGGACTTGGACAACGGGTGCCCATCCTCTCACTGGGCCGAGAGGGGTGTTGTTTATGGTTGGACCATACAACATTGTTGTTCATTAGAGGAGCAGAAAGGACTTAAGGAGCAAGAGGTAGACACAAGGGTAAAACAGTAATTTGACCCAACAGTGTCTACGAACAACCTGTGAAGGGTCGACTCACGAGCATTGGTTATATCAATGGACACAACTTGTACTACAGTGATGGGATTGCAGCTACGGGCTTTAATGGAGTGTTACCGTAGCTAATGAATGTTTAATAACTGGGTCAAAGAGTTTGACAGGTTAGTCTCGGATCATTGTAGCTCGTCATCTGTAGGTCCATTAGGTCCCTTGGTTGGCTCAAACTGGATATATTGAGGGTTTACAATTTGGTGTGGATTTGAAGTGTTCAAATTCATTAAAAGGGTATTTATGTCATTTATATGAGATATGATTGACATATTATATAGTTTAATGTGAATGAGATTCATAATAAACTATAGGTTAGCCTAATTGATTAATTAGTGCTAATTTAGAGAAATTGGATTGAGAGAAATTAAATTGAATGTGATTCAATTTAAAATCCACAATTATACAAATGTGATTTGTATAATAAGGTATGAGATATCTTATTATGTGTGTTATGAAAATATGATTTGCCAAACCTAATGTTGTGGTAAAATGGTAAATAGGTGGAGATTTCAACTCCACCTATCACCAATAAGGCCTTTGTGAGAAGGCTTTGGTAGGCTATTTGCTCATTTTTTGGATTCTCACAAAAATTCACTCTCTCAAGCTCTCTCAATCTCTCTGAAGTTCTCTCTACCCAAAACTAAAAGGAGTCTCACCACTCTCCCTCTACCGACCGAGAACAACCGAGAAGATCAATTAAAGGTGTCCAATTCGTTCGGTTCAAGAGATCGTGATCGTAGAGATTGAGTACACGGAGAGTTCGTGATCGAAGAAGGAAATCTCGAAGAAGTATTCTTCAACAAGTAAGTAATCGTTGCTCACATTTTTCCTTCGTTTTAAGCATGTTTAGCCTAGGATTTATGTGATGAATTCAGTTTTAAGAAAACGTTTTACGCAACGAACACCGCGACGATTCAAAGACATTTTTCGCCGCGGGAGTTTCATTCCCTTCACTAAGAACCCTTTACGACTAGAAGGTGAACCTAATGGACCTACAGATCAGAAGCTCCAACGATACAAGATTATTCGATTAATCTCATTAACCACCTAATCAACATTCGTTAATTGCGGGAACACTCCAGTATAGTCCCACAGCTACACTCTTCTCACTGCAAATATATTTCTGTGTCCACAGATATTGACCAATAACAACAAGTCAATCCTTCACGAATGTTCGAAACGTCAGCTGGGTCAAATTACCATTTTACCCTTGGGTTACATCTTTTACATTAAGTACCAATGCTCCTCTAATGAACAATTGGTTTGTGGTCCTACCAAGAAACAAAAGTCCCTTTCAGGCCAATGAGAGGGTTGAACCCTTTGTTCAAGTCCCAGAGACACCACTTAAAGGAACATTCATCTACTTACTCTAATATGCGAGAATGAGTGAATTCAACCTTGCTAAGTTAAGTCCCCAACCACTCACTCGGTCGTGTCCCCAAGAAGGTAGGCATATTGAGTCGGCGAATCTGGCCACTCTCACCCATACTAGTCAAAGGATAATCCCTCGCAAACAAGAGTTCGTAACCTGCTTAAGATTGAGATCAAGTTGCCTAAGTAATCCTAGTGAAATAGAAACCTAACTAGTCAACGGAGTTCAATCTAGCGGTTACTATTTTGTGGTCCAGTCTTATGCAATCTCATCACATAGGTGAAGGGAATCGAAGTCCCGCAGCGGAAGCGATTGCTAATCGCGCGCTCTTGATTTAGTTACAACGATTAATTCAAGAACATAAGACACTAGATTAAGCATGTAAAATAGAATGGACAGCAAGATAATTACCTTTGAAGAACCTTTCTTCGAGTGCTCCACTCTCCCACGATCACGATCTCAGCAACAGGAACTCCAACGTAAGAAGACACGACCACCGGATCTTCTCCGTTGTTCTCTAGGTGAGGGAGGAAGGTGGGTTCCCTTTAGGAGATGTGAGGTATTTTGAGAGAGATGTGTGCTTTGGAACTCTTCCAACAATACAACAAGAGAGAGCTTGAAATTCCTTAGAATGTCTTAGAATCACTTGACCTAGTTTCATCTCATGCAACCATATATATAGGGGAATGAGATGGAAATGACCATCCTACCCCTCCTTTATTCTCTCTTTAGTATATAATTCATATATGAATCCAATTCATATAAAACTATATATTATATCATATATAATTGATATAACACCTCATGTATGAAATTGAACACATCAATTTCACCCATAACTTTATACCCTTAATATTATCATATTGAGCCAACGAAGGTATCTAATGGACCTACAGATCATGAGCTCCAATGATTTTAGATTAACTGATCAAACTCTTTGATCTAGTTAATCAATATTCATTAACTATAAGTCACTCCACTATAGACTTGTAGTTGCACTCTTCTCACTGTAGATATTATTGTGTCCACTGATATAGTGATTACCCATGAGTCGACCCTTCATAGGTTGTTCGTAATCACAACTGGGTCAAATTACCATTTACCCCTATGATTACCTCTTTGCTCCTTAAACACCATTGATCCTCTAATGAACAACAAGTCTAAGGTCCTACTTTAGATTCATACCCTCATAGAGGGCGGGGCCCCGCTGTTCAAGACCTGGAGTCAGTTCTTAAGGGAACAACCTATTTAATTCCTTAGTGTAGGAATGAGTGAATTCCATCTTGCACAGTTAAGTTCCAAGCTACCTACGAGGTTCTGTCCCTGAGAAGGTAGGCTTATTGAGTCGGCTACAGGCCACTCTTACCCATACTAGTCTAAGGACAAATCCCTATAAGCAGGAGTTCTTAACTTGCTCAGGATTCAGGTCGAGTCACTAATGACCATCTATTAACTACTAGTCTTATCCTGTTAAAGGTGTTACACTGGTTAGACTAATAATTTGCGATCCAATCTTGTATGAACTCTTCATACAGGATGCCCCCACTCGCATGTCAACTACATGAATGAGTTGGATTACCTCCTGTGTACTAATTACAAAGTGGGTCGCATCCATGGTGTTACCAGAATGAGGTTTCCAACCTTATTCTTATACCATAGACTATTTAGGTTATATTCTTGAACTCAACCCAAATAGTGTCCACTACACTGATGTTCAAGATAAAAGTTAAAACCTTGAAGCTTAGTTTATTGGATTTAAAACAAGACTGTAATTCTATCAAAACAAATAACACTTTATTTAATTGATAAAAATTACACAAGTTTAGGGCATAAATCCCAACAATCTCCCGCTTGAACTAAAGCTTGTGGAGTACTAAAACATTACAGTAATGTAAATACAATAAACTAGGGCATTTAAACCCCTTTGTACAAAATACTCCGACTTGCCCTAGTTGGGGAAGACTTGTAAACGTAGACCTTCTAGGTGACTCTCAAATACTTTAGCCGTGAGAGCCTTTGTAAAATGATCAGCAATGTTGTGCTCTGAGGCTATCTTTGTGACAATCACGTCTCCTCTGTGCATGATCTCCCGGATGAGATGATACTTCCGCTCTATATGCTTTCCCCTCTTGTGACTTTAGGGTTCCCTCCAATTTGCAACTGCACCACTGTTATCACAATATAGCGTGATGGGCAAAGTCATATTTGGAACAACTTCCAAATTTAGCATGAATTTCCTTAACCAAACGACCTCTTTAGCATCTTCACAAGCTGCTACATATTCGGCCTCCATGGTGGAATAAGCGATGCATCTTTGCTTGACGCTTCGCCATACTACAGCTCCTCCGTTAAGAGTGAATACTGACCCTGATGTAGATTTCCGAGAATCTTTATCAGTCTGAAAGTCAGAATCCGTGTATCCTGTAAGGATCAAATCCTTAGCCCCATACACAAGCATGTAGTTCCTTGTTCTCCGAAGATACTTAAGGATTGTTTTAACCGTTGTCCAGTTTTCAAGTCCTGGATTGGATTGATACCTACTGACCATCCCAACTGCAAAACAGATGTCGGGCCTAGTACACAACATGGCATACATCAGGCTCCCAACAGCCGAAGCATAAGGAATCTGTCTCATATCCTCAACTCCTTTAGGTGTCTTAGGACACTGTTCCTTAGACAAATGGATTCCAACGCTAAAAGGCAACAAGCCCTTTTTGGAATCTTGCATCTTAAACCTTGACAACACTTTGTCTATGTAAGATGCTTGAGACAAGGCTAGTGTTGTATTCTTGCGGTTCCAGACAATCTGGATCCCAAGAACAAACTGCGCATCACCCAAATCCTTCATTTGGAACTGCGTAGCTAGCCATTCATTGATGTCAGTAAGATAACCCACATCATTCCCAAGGAGTAGGATATCATCCACATAGAGAATAAGGAAAGCGATAGAACTATTGATGATTTTCTTGTAAACACAAAGTTCATCATCATTCTAGTCAAAACTATAAGATCTGATTGTCTCATCAAATCTTAAATTCCAGGACCTAGAGGCTTGTTTCAGTCCATAAATTGACCTTTTAAGCCTGCAAACCTTTTTCTCTTGTCCTGGTTCAATGAACCCTTTTGGTTGGTCCATGTAGATGGTTTCCTCAAGATTGCCATTCAAAAAGGTTGTCTTGACATCCATTTGCCATACCTCATAGTCATAATATGTGGCAATGGCAAGAAGGATACGGATAGACTTTACCAGAGCAACAGGTGAAAAGGTTTCCTCATAGTCAACCCCTTCAACCTGGGTGTAACCCTTTGCACCTTCCCATCTACACCACGTTTTCTCTTGTAGATCCACTTACAACCTATAGGTTTTGCCTCATCAGGCTTATCTACAAGATCCCAAACAGAATTGAAGTACATCGACTCCATTTCTTGGTCCATGGCTATGACCAATTTGTCTTTGTCTTTTTCAACCATTGCTTGATTATAAGTCAATGGATCCTCGCAGTTGTCATCTGGTATAACAACTTGGGTTTCAGCTAAACCCATGTAACGGTCAGGTTGTATCACAACCCTCCCACTACGTCGAGGCATACTCAACTCTTGAGATGGACTCTCTTGACTAGACGAACTAGTATCAACAACTCTTGTTGACGTACTAGTGTTCTTATTAGCAACCTTTGCTATTATTCCGTCTAACTCACTCAACACTACTTTGTTTTTTGGTTTGTGGTCCCTTATGTGGTCCTCCTTCAAGAAAGTGGCATTTGTCGACACAAAAACCTTATCTTCCTTAGGATCATAGAATAAATCACCTCTTGTTTCTTTTGGGCATCCAACGAATAGGCATAATTTTGAACGTGAATCCAACTTCTTTGGATTTGTCACAAGCACATGTGTCGGACAGCCTCATATTCTGAAGTGACATAAACTACCTTTGCGTCCTTTCCAGAGTTCAAAAGGTGTTTCAGAAAAACTTTTGGACGGCACATTAATCAAAATGTATACTGCAGTCTTCACTGCGTAACCCCAAAAGGAACTAGGGAGATGAGCATAACTCATCATTGATCGAACCATGTCCAACAAGGTTCTATTTCTCCTTTCCGATACACCGTTTTGCTCTGGTGTGTCGGGAGCTGAGAGTTGGGATGTAATTCCATGTTCTATCATATAGTTTTTAAATTTTATATCCATGTACTCTCCACCTCGATCCGATCGAAGTGTTTTAATAGTTTTACCTAATTGATTTTCAACCTCAGTCTTGAATTCCTTGAACTTTTCAAGTGCTTCAAACTTGTGGTGCATTAGGTAAATATGCCCATATCTAGAATAATCATCTATAAAAGAGATGAAATATTCATATCCTCCCGTGGCTTTAACATTCATCGGACCACAAAGGTCTGAATGTATAAGCTCTAGAGGATCTTTGGCTCTATAACCTTTTCCACTAAACGATCTTTTAGTCATTTTGCCTTCTAGGCATCATTCACATACTGGCAAAGAATTTTCTTCTAACTCGTTTAGAAGTCCTTTCTTTACCAATCTCTCAATCCTATTGAGATTAATGTGACCCAATCTTAGATGCCAAAGATGAGCATTTTTTTTAGGAGAAATTTTACGTTTCTTAGTTTGTGCGTTTGCAGTTTTAAATAATTCAGTGTTCAAAACCATTTTGACTGAATTAGGCCTTAAAACATACAATCCATTTTCTAATGAAGTTGAACATATTTCTAAACCTTTCTTCAAAATAAACACTTTATTCATAGAAAAGAAAACATAAATACATTGTTCTATAAGGCAAGAAATGGAAATAAGGTTTCTAGTAAACCCTGGTATCACTAATATATTGTCCAACAATACATAGTTCTTGCCAAAATAAAGTTTCATTGTGCCTACTGCTACAGCTGAGACGACTTCTCCATTTCCAACCCGGATCGTTATCTCTCCTTGCTGTAGCTGCTGCCATGAATCAATTCTCGAAAAAAGAAGATCAAACATGATTAGTGACGCCTGAATCAAGTATCGAAGTTGTTTTATCATTATCCACTAAACAAGCTTCTAGGCAAAGTAAATCATATTTACCTTCCTTCTTCTTTTCTGCAATGTACTTCGGACAGTTCCGTTTCCAATGCCCATCTTCGTTGCAGTGGAAACACTTTCCTTTGTCAGCAACGTCTTTGACTTTCTTGCCCTTTTGGGCGGCAGCTTTGTCAGCCTGTTTCCCTTTACCAACCTTCTTCATGTTCTTCTTCTTTCCTCTCAGGTTAGAAGAAGATGAAGCCACTGTTTTTGTCCCAGAGGTCGAACCTCTATGATAACTCCTACTAGCAACATTTGCCTCACCTTTCGATCCCTGAATTTTCATCAGAGACTGAAAGGTTTGGAGTTCATTCAGAAGGGAGGTAAGATTAAAAGTAAGTTGGTTCATAACAGCATTACTTCTAAACTGCAGGAAACTGTCTGGAAGGGTTTCCAAAATGAAGCTGACCTTACTCGACTCATCGATGGAAGCACCATTCGACTCCGCGATGTTAAAGTGCACCATCATATCCAGGACATGATCCTGAACAGATGTACCCTCTGGCATCCTCGAGTTGAATATGTAATTTAGGGCATTATGTCGGGCCTGTGTGGACTGTTGTCCAAACATACCCTGAACAGAATTCATGATTTCCTTGGCGGTAATCATGCCCTCATGCTTCTTGGCTAATATGTCAGACATACTTGCCAGCATGTAGACCTTGGCCTTATCATTGGCCTTGATCCATCGATCATATCCATCACGAACATTTCGTGACGCATTCGAGCCTGGCACTTGAGGGCACTCCTCAGTTAGCACAAACTTAAGATCATCCACTACCAATATAGTGTTGAGTTTGTTTTTCCATGTCATCATATTCTCTCCGGTTAACTTTTTCGCACCCAATAAGGAAATTATAGAGCTAGACATTTTTGCTGAAATATTTACAAACAAACTTATATGAGTTTCTTGCTATAACTCTAATCCAATCATGTTTTAGCTAATTATTAAATGATTCCTAGGCCATTTATAATTTGCAATGATACTCCAAAGGTTCAGAATGTATGACACCGAAGGGTAATAAAAAACACTCTTCCTCTGGATCAAGACACTCTTGACCAAAACCTAATGTCATAATAACTCTTATTCCTATAGGCTTTAGTTACCATTTTTCGGTCAGGACACATAACAACTTATATACCTCATGAGTGCAACCCTCTGTCTTTAGATCCCAGAGTCTCGATCCAATAAAATCCGCCGATGGGAGGACTAGATTAGAAAATAGTCTAAGGAAATTTTTATCCCTTTCGGGTGTCTACTGTGTTTGATGCCCTATGATCAAGCCCTCCGAAGGGATTGTCTTGTCCAGGCCAAACTAGCAGACTGACCATAATGGTCTAACGATGTAAACCGACAAAAGAGACCGTAGGTTTTGTTTTCACTAAACCTGCTCCCACTCACTATAAGTACCATCTCAATTCACCTTGATATTGACTCATACAAACACCATCCGAAGGGGGACGCTCCCGTTTGCACCACGAGGTCATGTATGAGTCTCACGGTGTGAACTTCCCGGAGATAGCGTAGGTAGAAAAATATGTATCTCATACACTTTTTCCTCCCACTGAATACTTTGAAGTTTATAGGAATCTAACTTAGGCTAAACCCCGACTAATGGTTTTACCTAACTCTATCAACGTAGCTCTTATATTGATAATCAATATAACTCTTATATTGATTTTATCCTAAATTTGTTAATATAACTCCTTTTATTAAACCTAGGATTTCTAGTTTATTAACCCCTTAATAAACTCGTTGACGCTACTGGAATTTACTAAACTCTCTGATTAAATTTTACTCCCAGGTCAGTTCTCAGGTAGGTGTGTTCCGTTTCCATCATCTTAAATACCCCAGCTTAGACAGAACTTTCCTTAGACAGAGTTCCTCTTTTAATCATACTTTATAAATTACTTGGTTCCTAATTCTAATCTAATTAGAACTAGTTAACCTAAGGTCTATTATTTCCAAGTTCTAAACACTTTAAAACTAATAATTAACCTTAGGTGACATGCATACTATGTTATAGTGCTTGATCATTCATCACATGAATATTAAGACATTCATAGCATATTCATCTCATGAAATATAATGCATGTCAATGTTGTCCATAAATTAATATAAGAACCTTATATTAATTAATCATGCAAACTATATAATATAACTCCTTATATTATAGATGATGCATGAAAATGCTTAACCTAAGGTGGGATTTCTAAAATACAAGCATACATTATGCATGGCAATAATTACACAACACTTGCATAATTAAAATAGCAAAAATTAGACCAATTTTTGGAACCCTAGAAATAATTTTAATTAATATAATCTAATTATATTAATTACAATTTAATATATTAAATATATTAAATATAAAACATTTTTATAATTAATATATAATAAAAAAACGTTTTCTGCCCGTTGCTCCTTTGCGTGAAACGTATCTGGCGTTGCAACGCTGATAGCAGCATTGCAATGCTGCTTCTTGTCCTCTTCTGCCTAGCGTTACGCAACGCTAGAGGCTGCATTGCAACGCTGCCTCCTGTGCGCGCCTTCTTTCGCAAGTGCAGTGTTGCAACGCCGATGAACGGCATTGCAACCTTGCACACAGACAGCAATGAAAATCCACTATTTCTTGCTCGTTTTCACTCCGATCTTCTCAGCAACCGCTTTGTCTCGATGGACACGAACTTACAGACTCGATTTACAATTAAAATTGCTCAAAATACCGGGCCCTTACATTGAACAATTCAATGAAAATTGTAAATCTAAGTGCCAAAATTGAAAACATCTAATTTTGCAAATTCCTTCATACATCTCATGCAAAAATAGTAAATCCCACCTTGTTCTTGAAAAATCCAGAACATAAATCAAGAACGCAATTGGGCTCTGATACCAATTGAAGGGAATCGATGTCCCGCAACCAAAGCGATAGCTAATCGAGCGCTCTTGATTTAGTTACAACGATTCATTCAAGAACATAAAACACTAGATTAAGCATGTAAAATAGAATGGACAACAAGATAATTACCTTTGAAGAACCTTTCTTCGAGTGTTGCACTCTCCCACGATCACGATCTCAGCAACAGAAACTCCAACGTACGAAGACACGACCACCGGATCTTCTCTCTTGTTCTCTAGGTGAGGGAGGAAGGTGGGTTCCCTTTAGGAGATGTGAGGTATTTTGAGAGAGATGTGTGCTTTGGAACTCTTCCAACAACACAACAAGAGAGAGCTTGTAATTCCTTTGAATGTCATAGAATCACTTGACCTAGTTGCATCTCATGCAACCATATATATAGGGGAATGGGATGGAAATGGCCATCCTACCCCTCCTTTATTCTCTCTTTAGTATATAGTTTATATATGAATTCAATTCGTATTAAAACTATATATTATATCATATATAGTTGATATAACACCTCAGGTATGAAATTGAACACTTCAATTTCACTACTAACTTTATATCCTCAATATTACCATATTGAGCCAACGGAGGGATCTAATGGACCTATAGATCATGAGCTCCAATGATGTGAGATTAACTGATCGAACTCTTTGATCCAGTTAATCAATATTCATTAACTACAAGTCACTCCATTATAGACTTGTAGTTGCACTCTCCTCACTGTAGATAATATTGTGTCCACTGATATAGTCATTACCCATGAGTCGACCCTTCACAAGTTGTTCGTAATCACAGTGGGTCAAATTACCGTTTTACCCCTGTGATTACCTCCTTGCTCCTTAAGCACCACTGATCCTCTAATGAACAACAAGTCTAAGGTCCGACCTTAGATTCATACCCTCATAGAGGGCGGGGCCCCGTTGTTCAAGACCTGGAGTCAGTTCTTAAGGGAACAACCTATCTAATTCCTTAGTGTAGGAATGAGTGAATTCCATCTTGCACAGCTTAAGTTCCCACTACCTACGAGGTTCTCGTCCCGAGAAGGTAGGCTTATTGAGTCGACTCTGTGCCACTCTCACCCATACTAGTCTAAGGACAAATCCCTATAAGCAGGATTTCTTAACTTGCTCAGGATTCAGGTCGAGTCACTAATGACCATCTATAAACTACTAGTATTATCCTGTTAACGGTGTCACACTAGTTAGACTAATAATTTGATATCCAGTCTTGTATGAACTCTTCATACAGGATGCCCCCACTCGCATGTCAACTACATGAATAAGTTGGATTACCTCCTATGTACTAATTAGAAAGTGGGTCGCATACATGGTGTTACCAGAATGAGGTTTTCAACTTTATTCTTATACCATAGACTATTTAGGTTATATTCTTGAACGCAACCGAAATAGTGTCCACTACACTGATGTTCAAGATAAAATTTATAACCTTAGAGCTTAGTTTATTGGATTTATAAAGCAAGACTGTAATTCTATCGAAACAAATAACACTTTATTTAATTGATCAAAATTACACAAGTTTAGGACATAAATCCCAACAATAGGATATCCCCACTCACAAGTCGTCGTCTACACGAACACGCTAGGATCATTGTGTTTGTATCAAATACAAAGTGTGTCATATCGGTTGGGGTTTGTGCCCGTGTTATAATTTCAATAAAGTGTTATTGTTCGTTATTTACGATATTGCCTTGTTTTAACCCTAAATCCAATAAACTAAACATCCAAGGCTATAAAATGTATCTTGAACTTAATGTAGTGTACATATAATGGATCTCGGTTTGAGATACAACCTAAAAGGTCTATGGTAAGGGGATAAGGTTTGGGTACCTTACCCTGGTAACACTATGGATGTGACCCACTTTGTATATGATACAAACACTTTGATCCTAACGTGTTCGTGTAGATGACATGTGAGTGGAGATATCCTATGTAATGAGATTACATAAGACCGGACTGCGAAATAGTAACCACTAGATGTAACTCCATTGATTAGCTAGGTTTCTATTTCACTAGGATGACATAGGCAACTTGATCTCAATTTTGAGCAGGTTACGAACTCCTGTTTACGAGGGATTGTCCTTTGACTAGTATGGGTGAGAGTGACAGATTCGCCGACTCAATATGCCTACCTTCTTGGGGACAAGACCGAGTGAGCGGCTGGGAACTTAACATAACAAGATGGAATTCACTCCTTCCCACCTTCGAGGGTAAGTAGATGAATGTTCCCTTAAGTGGTGTCTCCGGGACTTGGCCAAAGGGTCTGACCCTCTCATGGCCCGAGAAGGGCTTCTGTTTGTTGGTAGGACCACAAACAAATTGTTCATTAGAGGAGCACTGGTACTTAAGGTACAAGATGTAACCTAGGGGTAAAACGGTAATTTGATCCAGTTAGTGTTACGAACATTTGTGAAGGATTGCTTATTGATATTGGTCAATATCCGTGCACATAGAAAACTATCTGCAGTGAGAAGAGTGCAGCTGCAAGACTTTAGTGGAGTGTTCCCGCAACTTACGAATGTTAATTAGGAGGTTAATGAGACTAACCAAGTAATCTCGTATCGTTGGAGCTTCTGATTTGTAGGTCCATTAGGTCCAACTTCAAGCCCGTAAAGGGTTCTTCGATCGTTTTAATTTGAAATGTTCAAATTCATTAGGGAATATATATTTATGTATATGGATACATTATAATATAAATTAGTTTTGGAACTTTATATTATAAATTTAATGTGAATATGATTCATATTAAATTATATGAGACAATTAAATATTTGAAAGAGTTCAAATATTAACTTAAGTATGAATGTGATTCATATTTAAAAACTATAGGTTAAAATTTAATGTGCATTAGAAGTGCATTAAAACTATAGGTTAAGGGGTAAAATGATTAAATGAGATTTAATCATAATTTATGATATGGTATTTAATTAAATATGATTTAATTAATATAAATATTAATATAATTAATTTGATTAATTATATTTAATATTAATTAATTAATTGAGAACGTGTCACGATGACACGTTCCCATTACTCCTCAATCCCTGGTGAGTTACCCTTTCTTCAGTATTTCTTCTCCATAGAGAAGATGGAGGTTGGTTGATCGAACGGTGCAATTAGTGAATTGTTGTAAGAAAATTTTCTCTCTCAAAATTTCTTTTCTCTTCCAAGTGTTGGAATACCTTTCCTCCAAGGTTGGTCTAGGAAATCCAGAGAATAGGAGGATCTCACTAGTGGTGTTGTCCTGTTGGAAAGGAAGAACAGAGGTTTTGTGTTACTGTGTTGTTGTAGTCAATTGGGGCAAGGAGTTGTTGATCTGGTTTGATTTACAAAGGTATTAAACCTCTTTCCTTTTAATTAAAAATTAAAATTGCATATGTTTGCATGTTTAGATCCATGCCTAATTAGATTAGGATTAAGTTGTTTATTCTCTGTAATTTACCAATGTATTGGTATTTGTATTAAACCAAAAACAAACAAGCTTTTCGATCTTTTAAACACGTTTCATTTTGCTCAAGGAGATCGGATCTCCATCAGTATCTATAGTATTACTAGGGTAAGGTACCCAATCCTTATCCCCTTACTATAGACCATTTCGGTTGTATCTCGAACCGAGATCCTTTATATGTACATTATATTCAGTTCAAGAGACATTTTCCAACCTTGGATGTTAGTTTATTGGATTCAGAGTTAATAAAAGGGCAATATTATAAATAATGAACAATAACTCTTTATTGATAACAATAACTCTTTATTACATTAATTAGAACAAATATTCACAAACTACAAGATTTAGGGCACAAACCCCAACAGAGGAAAATGCCTCGCATGGCAGTACACTTTGCAGCGCGGAGCGACAACTATGCGACAGACGGGTGGACTAACTTAGGGAGGTAAAACGAGGCAATTGCCTCGGCGTATAGTTGTTTCTCCTATTGTCGCAACACAATTGCCTTGAACTGTTTCAGTGCTTGACTGCCAGCGATATGATTTCGCTAAACTCTTCGAGTAAGTAAACCAAGCCCTACTCTCATTTGACCTTTTGTGAAGTGTCGTTAGGAGGCTAAGTGGTTGCTCATATATGTCTATGGTGAATCTATCTCAAGTTTTTCAACCATGGCTCTATGGTTTTGAAGTCTTGCCCTATGTTTAGGGACAACGATCAGGTCTTATGTCTAAGCCCCTTTACTCCATTACTTTTGCGAACTCCGCTCTAAGTTGACCCTTTCGGAACAAAACTCGAGCTAGACAGGTCACCTTAGATGGCCGACTAAGGTTTCCCACAATACAATCACCAAAAAGCAAACTTACTTGAAGGTTTACCTGAAACGCTCTTGCTTTGGAGTTTGGTTGCCTCCCCTTAGGGCATTCACATTCTGAATCCCTAAGGGAAGTTAGCTCCTCATGGATAAAACAATAAAACTAAATATAAACTGAATAAATAAAAACAACATCTCAAGTTACTCTTCTCGATCTACCAGTTTAGAGCATGAACCGAGATAGTACCAAGACTGTAATGACAACGCTTCAAAATATGAACAAAATATAATGACTGAAATTTTATTAAAAGTAACAGCACGTTGCGAATAACACTACAAAATAGAAAATTGAACTAGAGTGGCAGAAATTAACAATCGAACAATGTTTACTGTCTAACGAAAATGAAATAGACTTCGATCTTGAACTAAAACTAAGAATAAAAAGAAATAGAAGCTACGAACTTAATGCTTCGACAAATGAATAACAGTAGTAAGAAAAACAATAGACTGACGAACGACGCTAGTGCAAATTCTTTCCTCTCCTGTTGTCCCTCTATCGAGCACTGATTCCCCTTTTTATAGAGCAGCTTGGTCTTAGGGTTTCCGTAATTCAGCATAGAGTCTTTCCCTTAATTTCTGGAGCCCATTATATTTCCCTTGATTCCCGCATCTTTTTCTTTTATATTTAAGTGACCGCAGTGGTCGGCTTCTAATAAATAGTTATTTGAATTTTTGTGCCTTTCGGCAAGGCAATTGCCTTGTTTTGCCTTCCTGTAGTCAAATAATGATATGTAAGCTGTCTTGTTAGCTTTTAGGAAAATGACGTAATTCTTGGAAAATTACTCATACTTTCGCTTACTTTTTTATCAAATTAAATAATAGGAAATCAATAAAGGACTTAAATAACTCACATAATCGAGAGTTATCACCTACTACGTCAGCTGAGACAACCTCTCATGTTCCAACCTTGAGGGTGATCTCACCTTCGTCCAGCTTTTTTAAGGAACTAGTTTCCTGAAAAGAGAAGCAAATATGATTAGTCCCCCCCGAATCCAATATCCAGGTTGAGGTATCATATTCCACTAAACATGTTTCAACAACTAGTAAATCATATATACCTTGTGCTTCTTTATCTGCTTTTATCTCAGGCAGTTCAGGCAGTTCCTCTTCCAGTGCTCGTTTTGGATGCAGTGAAAACATTTTCCTTTTTCTACAACTTTCTTTCCCTTGTTTGTCATGGGAGCGTTCCCCTTACCCTTCTTTTTCATTTGAACAATCTTGTTCTTTGAAGGTCCAACTTTATTTTAGAGGGCAATCCTCTTAAAACTTTCTTTGTGATGACAATATTTGCCTTCACCTCTTTCCCCTTAGTCTTTGTAAGAGGTTGAAAACGTTGGAGCTTGTTAAGAAGGGTTGTCAGATTAAACTCTATCTTATTCACAGAAGCATTTGTTTGAAACGATATGAAGCTCTTTGGAAGAGACTCCATAATAAAGCTAACCTGATTTTCCTCGTCGATGGCGCCACCATTTACTTCAGCAATATTGAAGTGGACCATCATGTCCAGGATGTGTTCTCTAACAGAGGTCCCTTCCTTCATACGCTTGTTGTAAATGTACTTAATAGTCTCGTGTTTTAGACCTGATGAGGGTTGCCCAAACATCTCTTTTAATGAATCCATGATAGCCTTAGTTATACTCAAGGATTCATATTTCTTTGCCAATACATCAATCATATTGGCAAGAATATAGACATGGGCTTTATCATTAGCCTTAACCCATCGATCATAAGCTTCCTGACTAGTTCAGTTAGCATTTGAAGTAGGGGTTTGAAGACATTCCTCAGTTAAGACAAATCTCAAGTCAGCTATTACTAGTACTGTGTTCAGATTTGTTTTCCATGTTGTGTAGTTGTCACCGTTAAGTTTTTCAGAAGCTAATAGTTGAACTAAAGAGCTAGTCATACTGAAAAGAACATATCATTTTTAGTAAAAAACATTAACCTTTAAAATCCAATCAAGTTTAGCAAAAATAATGTGCCCATTATTACTATGTTTGCAACGATATTTCAACGGTTTAGAATAGCTTTCACCGAGGGGTGAACAACGACTCCTCCGTTGAACCAAGACTATCGTGACTAAATACTATCACCAGAATAACTGTTATTCCTATAGTAACTTAGTTATCGCTACTTTGGCCGAGAATTTACTAACACTTTGAAATTCTTGTAAGTATAACATTCCATTTTTCAGACCTCAAAGATCAGGATCATTATGCTCCCGAAATTTGAAAGACAAGAATGAAAACGGACCTGAGAGACCTTATCTATTTCTAGAGTTCGCCGTGTTTTGAATCCTATAATACAACCCTCCGATTGGTAAGGTAGCTCTAGGGCAGACATGCAGGTGCATTATAGGAATCTCACGGTGCAACCTAATGGAAGAGACCGTAGGATGCGTTGTTACATTTCCTTCTACCACTTACTATGAACAACTTCCCCTCTTCACCTTGATATTGACTCATGCAAACACTCTCCTAATGGAGTCCACTCCCAGGGCGGCCCAAAGCCAAGCATGAATCTTACGGTGTTGACTATTGGGGACGTTAGAGTTAAAAGTACATTACTTCTCTCCGCTGAAGTGTTCTAGACGGTTAGGGTATAAATTACTTAGGAATATATTTAGGCTAATTAAAACATATCCTAAGTCTAGGCGAAACATCCGAGTATAACTTTTATACTGGATTTTAACCTACGATGTCTAGGTGATAAACAAATTTTATTACCTCACACATGCTCATAAAATCATTTTAACCTAACTCACACACCAACTCGATCTCTAGGTAGAAGGTGTTCCGTGAACCGTCAACTTAAAAACCTTTCAACCTTAGTCATCTTATCTAACATTTTGCCAAGATCTTGTCGGGTGAGTTTTCTTGTAACTTCGATTTTACAAGATATTGGCCCAATTTCGATAAAAATAATGGATTGTCCATGGTTAACCTAAGTGAGCATGCATCTTATTTTTGTTATAGATTTAAGGAGTCTAATTGATTTTATAACACTTATAAAAAGAATTGACAAACCTATAACATTCATCCACATTCATTACATAACAATTATATAGTGAAAAATTAATATGGATTTAATTTACTTAATTTAATCAAATTAAATTAATTAATTAAATATTTAATTAATAAATTGCTATATTAAGTTACTTAAAGAAATCATGAATTATATATAACTTTGACATTAATTCATGAGATCCAACATATATATTATATATATTATAACCATTATAATATATTTTCAATGCATGTGCATGTTAACCTATGGTGGAAGTATAAATCTACATGACATACATTATGCACAATAAAGATTTAAACAATTAAACACATTCATAATGCATAAAAGAAACAAAACATAAAATTGGACCGGTTTTGGCATCCTAAACAACCAATTATAATAATTTGAAATCAAGTTCCGAACCAATCTCGAACTCTTCAAACCGACCCTAACCAGCTTGAAAACAACAACAACTTCACACGGACAGCAGTTGAAAAACGACTCCAAAAAAATAGCACGGTGCAACCAATTTGGCAGTGCACATTGTCCATTGAAACTTCAATTACAACCTAATTTTAACTCTATTGGCTCCAAAGTTTTATAGACTCCATAGGCACAAATTAAGGCTCAAACTCCTTGAGAAAATTACAAAATATAACAAGAAAATAAAGCCTAAAAGATGCCAAAACAGTGAGCCAATTTTAGCTTCCAACAATTTTTCATCACATGAAAAAAACAACCCACCATATGCAATTGGGTGAAATCAAACCTGACTCTGATACCACATGATGGGGCACGAGATATACACAGCGAAAAAATGATCTAATGACACTCTAATTGCATCTAACTTAATAGAAATTAACATGCAAACAAGCCAAAAACAATGAACTAGAAAAGGGAATAAAGTACAACCTTTGTAGCTCGATTTCTTCATGATCTCCTCGCATAAGCACAAACCGAACACACTGGACCACCACTAGAGCTTCTGCGTTATCTTCTGGACTCAGAATCGGGTTGTGGGACCCGATGAATGAAGGAATGAAAAGGAAGAATGGGAGGTTCAAGGCTTTAAGTGAGGAAATGAAAAGAAGTATTTTTTGGTGAGACCTCTTTTGAAAAAAACTAAAAATTCAGTTGGAGTCATTTTGTTTAAAACCAATCCAATTTATAAAACAATTATATGCATCAAATGCAGGTCAAAGCTCACCAAAATGCAACACCTCACAAAACACTAACTAAAGTGGGTTATGTGTCATTCTATAATTTTTACACATAGTCCACTTAAGTTAGTGGGATTATCCAACAAAAAAGTTGGATAATTCCACTAACTCTAGTCAAGGGTAAAATGGTCTTTTCTATTTGGTCAAAGCCAAATTTTGACTTTTCGGAGCTAAAAAAGTCAATATTTTGACTAATTTGGATCTCCCAAACATGAATCCGCATTCATGTTTTTGAAATTCAAATCAGATTTGAACATAGTGTGTCATACAAAAACTGATAACTATATCACATATACTTGTCGGTTTAAAACTTCTTTCCTAATTCGAATAATTCGAATTAATCCAACATACTGTTCTAAGTTTAATGCATATGAGCTAGCAGGGGGACCTAATGGACCTACAGATCATGGGCTCCAACAATTCGAGATTAACTAGTCAAAATCTTTAACCTAATTAATCAACATTTGTTAACTAACGGGTCATTCCACTAAAGTCCCGTAGTTGCACTCCCCTCACTGTTGATATATTTTCATTCCACTAAAGTCCCGTAGTTGCAGTCTCCTCACTGTAGATATATTTCTGTCCACCTGATATAACCGTAACCAGTAAGTCAATCTTTACAGGTTGTTCGTGGTCTTGGTTGTGTCAAAATACCGTTTTACTCCTGGGAACACTTCTTGTTCCTTAAGTCCCACTAAACCTTTATAGAACAATTGATTTGTGGTCCAAACCAAAAATCTAGTCCTTCTCTGTTGGGTTATGTGCCCTAAACTTGTGTAATTTTAGTCAAATGAATAAAGAGTTATTTGATTTGATAAAATTATATTCTCAGTTTATAAATCCAATAAACTAAGCTTCAAGGTTATAATGAATTTTGAACATCATTGTAGTAGACATTATTTGGATTGTTTTCAAGAGTATAACCTAAATGGTCTATGGTATAAGAATGGGGTTGGAAACCTTATTCTGGTAACACCATGGATGCGACACACTTTGTAGTTAGTACAAATGAGGTAATCCAACTCATTCATGTAGATGACATGCAACTGAGGGCATCCTGTATGAAGAGTTCATACAAGACCGAACTGCAAATTATTAGTCTAACCAGTATAACGTCGTTAACAGGATACGACTGATAAACATAGATAGTCATTAGTGACTCACCTGAATCCTGAGCAAGTTAAGAACTCCTGCTTATAGGGTTTGTCCTTAGACTAGTATGGGTGAAAGTGGCCTGTAGCTGACTCAATAAGTCTACCTTCTCAGGGACAAAACCTCATAGGTAGCTGGGGACTTAACTCTGCAAGATGGAATTCACTCATTCCTAGACTAAGGAATTAGATAGGTTGTTCCATTAAGAACTGAGTCCAGGTCTTGAATAACGGGCCCCCACCCTCTAAACTAGCTTAAGAGGTTTTGAGTTTATAGTAGGACCATAGACTTGTTGTTCATTAGAGGATCAGTGGTGCTTAAGGAACAATGTGGTAATCACATGGGTAAAATGATTATTTGACCCAACTATGATTACGAACAACTTGTGAAGGGTCGACTTATGGGTAATGATTATATCAATGGACACAATATAATCTACAGTGAGGAGAGTGTAGCTACAAGTCTACAGTGGAGTGACTTGTAGTTAATGAATATTGATTAATCGGATCAAAGAGTTTGATCAATTAATTTCATCATTGGAGCTCATGAACCGTAGGTCCATTAGGTCCCTCCGTTGACTTAACATAGTAATATTGAGGATATAAAGTTAGGAATGAAATTGAAGTGTTCAATTTTATATATGAGGAGTTATATTAATTATATGTGATATAATTGATATAATATATATTTTTAATTTGAATTAGATTCACATATTAACTATATATTAATGAGAGAATGAAGGAGGGATAGGATGGTAATTTTCATCCTATTTCCCTATAAATAGTTGCATAAGATGCAACTTGGCAATGAAATTGTATGCAACCCTAGATTTCTAATTTTGTGTTGTTGGAAAGAGTTCCAAACACAACTTCTCTCAAACATCCACATCCCATCCTAAAGAAACCCACCTTCCTCCCTCACCTTGAGAACAACGGAGAAGATCTAGTGGCGAATCTTCACACGGTTCGAATTCGCGTTGCTAAGATCGTGATTGTTGGAGAAGGAGCACGTGGAGAGAGTGTTCTTCAAAGGTATGATTCCTTGCTGCCCTAATTAGATTTGCATGCTTAATCGCAATTGTTTGGTTCTTGGTTTTGATCTATGTAACAAAATCACAAACACGCGATTCTCAATCACTTCCGCTGCGGGTTTCGATCCCTTAAATTGGTATCAGAGCTCCATTTGTGTTCTTGATTTTTTTCTGGATTTATCAAGAACAGAGGTGGGATTTACTGATTTCATGTGATGATTGATCGGTTTGCAAATTAGATGTTTTTATTTTTGGCACCATAAATTTACATAATTTTTCGTTGAATTATTCAATGTAAAGGACCTATTGTTTTGGGCATTTTATTATGTAAATCAAGTCTGTAAGTCCGTGTCGATCGAGGCAAAGTGGTTGTTGAGAAGAATGGAGCAAAAAAGGGAAAAATAGATCAAGGCAGTGTTGTTTTGTGAATGGTGTTGCAATGTTGTTCATAGGCGTTGCAATGCCACTGCAGCAGGCATGCGGCTGAGAAGCGACAACAATGCACCACCACCCTCGGCGTTTCGCAATGCTGATGCTAAGGTGCGCCCCAACGCCGAAGGCGTTTCACGGACGGTTCCCAACGGACGGAAAATCATTTTTTATATATATTAAATATAAAAAATGTTTTATATTTCATTTTATTTAATATTATTAATTTTAATTAATATAATTAGATTATATTAATTGAAATTAATTGTATGGTGTCAAAAATGGTCTAATTTTGCTATTTAATTTATGCAATTGTTGTATAATTATTTCCATGCATAATGTATGCTTTTATTTTAGATATCCCACCTTAGGTTAAACATTTCCATGCATCATTTATAATATAAAGTTTGTCTTATATAGTTTGCATGTATAATTAATATAAGGTGTTATATTAATTTTTGAACAGCATTGACATGCATTTTATTCATGAGATGAATATGTTATGTATGTTTTATTATTCATGTGATGAATGATCAAGCACAATAACATAAAATTGCATGTCACCTAAGGTTAAATTCATTAGTTTTAAATTTTTTGAACATGAAATTAATAGACCTTAGGTTATCTAGTTCTAATTAGATTAGAATTAGGAACCATGTAATTTATAAACAATGATTAAAAGACAAACTTTGTCTAAGGATGGTTTTGTCTAGGCTGGGGTATTTTAAGCTGACGGAAATGGAATACCTCTACGTGGGAACTGGCCTGGAAGTGAATTTTAATCAAGGGGTTTATAAATTATAGTAGCGTCAGCAGGTTTACTAAGGAGTTAATAAACTAGAAATCTTGGGTTTAATATAAAAGAGTTATATTAGCAAACTTAAGATAAAATCAATATAAGTGTTATAATTATTATCAGTATAAGAGTTATTATTACGTAAAATAATATTGTGCAATACCGCAAGTGTATGGGTCAAGTTTTAATATAGTGATTTTAGAGTTCCATGTATCGTCCACGGGAATGAGTTTCTAGATTAATTAATTACCAAGATACTAATTCTTAATTTTAGCTAAAGAAAAAAACATGGAAAGATGATGAAAACAAGGATAAAAGATAAACAAATAAATGAAGACACGAATATGACAGATTCGAAGGAGAATGACTTCACAAGCTAATAACTTATCTGACACATGCAATAAACTAACATGATGAATTTATAAACAAGAAGTAAGATACTCAAGAAAATCTCTCGATTCTTAGTGAGCCTCGCACACACAATAAATTCTAAGTGTCCTTATGAAATCTAAAGCATGCACGACATTAAGCAACTTCTTTATGTGTTTCCCTTAGACTTCTAGGTCATTCTCATGTCAGACTTCTAATAGTTTTGACAACTTTGCTCTAATCTAAGCTTTTTCTCTCGAGTCCACTTAAACCAACAAAATCAGAGAATTGAAGATCGAATTGCCAAAAATAAATGTCAAAACATAATTCAATACAAAAGTAAATAAGTCTTAACATACAAATCAAACTCTAGCTAGAACAATAAGAAACTCTAAATCACAATAAAAACTAAGCTAAAGTTATAGAAAACGTCTTAAAATGGTGTTACAATCTGAAAGAAAGAGAAAATAAACTTATGTGTCGATGTCGATCCGTCGTCCCCGAGCTCCAGTCACGATCTCAAACCTCCACGAATGCTTTGCCCCCCAAGGAATGCTCACTTTTCTCCTCTTAGAGAGCGTATTTCAAAATTAGGGTGTAAAGACTATCAAATTCGGCTCCCTTTGCAAGAAGAAATCTTGTTCTATTTATAAGGCCTCTCGGTACAGCGTTGCAACGTTGTGCCCTAAACGCGTAGCAAATATGGAAACTGTCGATGGCGTTACAATGCTAGTAAGCAGCGTTTAGGGACCTAAACGTCCTTATAGATCTGGTGTTGCAATGCTAGTAAGCAGCGTTGCAACGCCCTCGCCACGACTTTTCACACTAGTCTTCTTATCGAGATAGCGTTGCAATGCTATCAGTATGATACTTCAACGCCTCAAAACAGCACGGTTGGCATTGTAACGCTATGCAGGGCGTTGCAACGCCATCACCTCGAGTCAAATCGTTAGGTTTGCCCAATCTTCTTCCAATTGGTGTTATATTAAGCTCCAAAAAGCCTTGGTTTGATTCTGAGTGATCCAAAATGTCTCCAATTTTCCTAACCTGAAAATCAATGATTAACACACATAAAAGCCCTAAATTTATCATAGAACTAGCAACAATTAAGCCTAAGGATAGCACATTTTGTGTGTTATCAGTTATATTGATAAGTTTAGGTAAAACCATTAGTCGGGTTTAACCTAGGTCAATTTCCTATATACTTAAAGTATCTAGTGGGAGGAAAAGTATACATATAATTCCGCCTACATCTCTTCGGGGAAGTTTGATGGAGATCTGATCTCCTTGAGCAGCGGAAACGTGTTTGGGATCGTTAATGTGCTTGATTGTTTTAATTGAAACAAAAACTCATACATTGATAAATATACAGAACAAGCATTAAATTCTAATCCTATTAGAAATGGATAATAGCATACATGCAAACATGTTAATTTTAACAATTAAACCATGAAGAGAGGTGAATAAATTACCTTTGTAGATTTTTCGCAGCAACTCCTTGCTCCACGATAAACAGCAACAATGAAGAACTTCTCTGTTTTTCTCTGTGTTACCTCCTATATGTCTGAGTTCTACTTAGATCCTCCTTGGTGGGAAGGATTCCAACTATTGGAAGAGTTTTGGGAATGAGAGAGTGAGAGAGAGAGAGTATTCTTGCAGCAATTCTCCAATTGCAGAAAGATCGATTACCTACAATTAGCAACCCCCTTCTCCCTGTTAAACTGTCGATAGGGAGAAGGAGAGGGGTAGTGGGGAACGTGTCTGGAGGACACGTTCCCTCATTTATTATTAAAATAATAATAATAATAATAATATAATTAAATCAAATTTAATTATTCATTTAAATCATATTTAAATAATACAAATTAAATATCATATATTTAGTTTGGATTAAATCTCATTTAATCACATTACCCCTTTAACCTATAGTTTTAATGTACAACCAGTGCACATTAAATTTTATCCTATAGTTTGCAAATGTGAATCATATTCACATTTAATATAATATTTGAACTCTTTCAAATATTTAATTCTCTCATATAATTTAATATGAATCATATTCACATTAAATTTATAATATATAGTTCCAAAACTATATATTATATCGTATCTAAATACATTAAATATATTCCCTAATAAATTTGAACATTTCAAATTCAAGTGATCTAAGAACCCTTTACAAGCTAGAAAGTGGACCTAATGGACCTCTGGATCGTAAGCTCCAACGATACGAGATTGCTCGCTTAATCTCATTAACCTCCCAATCAACATTCGTTAATCTGCGGAACACTCCACTAAAGTCCCACAAATTGCTTCTTCTCACTGCAGATATATTTTTGTGTCAATGGATATTGACCAATAACAGCAAGTCAATCCTTCACGAATGTTCGTAACACTAGTTGGGTCAAATTACCGTTTTACCCCTGGGTTACATCTTGTACCTTAAGTACCAGTGCTCCTCTAATGAACAATTTGTTTGTGGTCCGACCAACAAACATAGTCCCTCTCGGGCCAATGAGAGGGTCAAGCCCTTTGTTCAAGTCCCAGAGACACCACTTAAGGGAACATTCCTCTACTTACCCTAGTAGGCGGGAAAGAGTGAATTCCATCTTGCTAAGTTAAGTTCCCAGCCGCTCACTCGGTCTTGTCCCCAAGAAGGTAGGCATATTGAGTCGGTGAATCTGACCACTCTCACCCATACTAGTCAAAGGACAATCCCTCGCGAACAGGAGTTCGTAACTTGCTCACGATTGAGATCAAGTTGCCTAGGTCATCCTAGTGAAACAGAAACCTAACTAGTCAACAGAGTTACAGCTAGAGGTTACTATTTCGTGGTCCGGTCTTATGTAATCTCATTACATAGGATATCCCCACTCACATGTCATCTACATGAACACGTTAGGATCACTGTGTTTGCATCAAATGCAAAGTGGGCCATATCCATAGTTTAACCAGGGTAAGGTACCCAAACCTTATCCCCTAATTATAGACCCTTTAGGCTGTATCTCGAACCGAGATCCTTTTTATGTATATTACATTCAGTTAAAGATTCATTTAACAACCTTGGATGTTTAGTTTATTGGATTTAGGGTTTTAATGAAGGCAAACTCATAGATAACGAACAATAACACTTTATTGAAATAATCACTTTATTACATTAATTAGAACATAATTACAAACTACGAATTTTAGGGCACAAATCCCAATAAAGTTCACACTGTGAGACTCATACTTGGCCTCGGGGTGCAAATGGGAGCGTCCCCCTTCGGATGGTGTTTGTATGAGTCAATAGCAAGGTGAATGGAGAGGGTCCTTATAGTGAGTGGGAGTAGGTTTAGTGCAAACAAAACTTATGGTCTCTTCTGTTGGTTCACACCGTAAGATCACTATGGTCAGCCTACTAGTTTGGCATGGACCAGACAATCCCTTCGGAGGGTTTGATTATAGGGGATCGAACACAGTGAACACCCGAAAGTGATAAAGATTTCCTTAGTTTGTTTTTCAACCTAGTCCTCCCTTCAGTGGATTTTGTTGGATAGGGACTCTGGGGTCTAAAGGTAGAGAGTTACACTCACAAGGTACATAAGTAGTGTATGTATCCTGACCAAATAATCGTAACTAAAGCATATATGAATAAGAGTTATTTCTGTATTAGGTTTTGGTCAAGAATGTCTTGATCCAGAGGAGGAGTGTTTTTTATTACCCTTCGGTGTCATACATTCTAAACCTTCGGAGTATCATTGTAAATTATTAATGACCTAGGAATCATTAGATAATTAGCTAAAACGTGTTTGGATTAGATAGTTTTTGGCGAGAAACTTATACAAGTTTTTTTTTTGTAAATTTCATCAAAATGTCTAGCTCTATTATTTCCTTACTGAGTGCGGAAAAATTAACCGGAGAGAACATAATAACTTGGAAAAACAAACTTAACACTATTTTGGTAGTGGACGATCTTAAGTTTGTGCTGACTGAGGAGTGTCCTCAGGTGCCAGGCTCGAATGCAATACGAAATATTCGTGATGCATATGATCGATGGATCAAGGTCAATGATAAGGTCAAGGTCTATATGCTGGCAAGTATGTCTGACATACTAGTCAAGAAGCACGAGGGCATGATGATCGCTAAGGAAATCATAGATTCGTTGCAGGGCATGTTTGGACAACTGTCTACGTAGGCCCAACACAATGCCCTCAAGTATATATTCAACTCGAGGATGCTAGAGGGTTCATCTGTTCGGGATCATGTCTTGGACATGATGGTACACTTCTACATCGCGGAGTCGAATGGTGCTTCCATCGATGAATAGAGCCAAGTCAGCTTCATTCTGGAAACTCTTCCATAAAGTTTCTTACAGTTTAGAAAAAATGTTGTTATGAACAAGCTTACTTTTAATCTTACCTCCCTTCTGAATGAACTCCAGACCTTTCAGTCTTTGACGAAAATTCAGGGACCGAAAGGTGAGGCAAATGTTGCCAGTAGGAGTTATCACAGAGGTTCGTCCTCTGTAACTAAATCAATGGCTTCATCTTCTTCTAACCTGAAAAGGAAGAAGAAAAACATGAATAAGGTTGGTAAAGGAAAACGAGTTGATAAAGTTGTCGCCCAAAAGGACAAGAAGGTCAAGGAAGTTGCTGACAAAGGAAAATGTTTCCACTACAATGAGGATGGACACTAGAAATGGAATTGTCCAAAGTACCAGACCGAGAAGAAGAAATAGGTAAATATGATTTACTTTGTATAGAAGCATGTTTAGTGGATAATGATAAAACTGCTTGGATACTTGATTCAGGCCCCACTAATCATGTTTGCTCTTCTTTTTAGGGAATTGATTTTTGGCAGCAGCTACAGAAATGAGAAATAACGCTCCGGGTTAGAAATGGAGATATCGTCTCAGTTTTAGCAATTGACATAATGAAGTTTTTGTTTGGCAAGAAATATATGTTGTTAGACAATGTATTAGTGATACCAGGGTTTACTAGAAACCTTATTTCAATTTCTTGCCTCATAGAACAATGTATTTCTGGTTCATTTTCTTTAAATAAAGTGTTTATTTCAAAGAAAGGTATGGAAATATGTTTAGCTTCATTAGAAAATGGTTTGTATGTTTTGAGACCAAATTCAGTCAAAATTGTTTTGAACACTGAATTATTTAAAATAGCAAACACACAAACTAAGAAACATAAAATTTCTCTTAAAGAAAATATTCATCTTTGGTATCGTAGTTTGGGTCACATTAACCTCAAGAGGATTGAGAGTTGGTAAAGAGTGGACTTCTAAATGAGTTAGAAGAAAATAATTTACCTGTATATGAATCCTGCCTAGAAGGCAAAATGACTAAAAGACCTTTTAGTGGAAAAAGATATAGGGCCAAAGAACCTCTTGAGCTCATACATTCAGACCTTTGTGGTCCGATGAATGTTAAAGCCAGAGGAGGTTATGAATATTTCATCTCTTTTATAGATGATTATTCAAGATTTGGGCATATTTACCTAATACATCATAAGTCTGAAGCACTTGAAAAGTTCAAGGAATTCAAGACTGAAGTTGAAAATCAATTAGGTAAAACAATTAAAACACTTCGATCAGATCGAGGTGTAGAGAGTATATGGATTTAAAATTCCAAGGCTATATGATAGAACATGAAATTACATCCCAACGCTTAGCATTCGGTATGTCGTAACATAATGGTGTATCGGAAAGGAGAAATAAAACCTTGTTGGACATGGTTCGATCAATGATGAGTTATGCTCATTTCTCTATAGGGTTATGTAGTAAAGACTGCAGTATACATTTTGAACAATGTGCCATCAAAAAGTGTTTCTAAAACACCTTTAGAACTCTTGAAAGGACGTAAAGGTAGTTTATGTCATTTCAGAATTTGGGGATGATGTGCTTGTTAACAAACCCAAAGAAATTGGATTCACGTTCAAAATTGTGCCTATTTGTAGGCTACCCAAAAGGAACAAGAGGTGGATTATTCTATGATCCTAAGGAAGACACGGTACTTGTGTCGACAAATGTCATTTTCTTAGAGGAGGACCACATCAAGGACCACAAACCAAGAAGTAAAATTGTGTTGAGCGAGTTAGACGGAACAACTGCAAAGGTTGCTAACAATGCTAGTATGCCAACAAGAGTTGTTGATGCTAGATTGTCTAGTCAAGAATGTCCATCTCAAGAGTTGAGTGTGCTTCGACGTAGTGGGAGGGTTATTACACAACCTGACCGTTACATGGGTTTATCTGAAACCAAAGTTGGCATGCCAGATGATGATTGTGAGGATCCATTGACTTATAATCAAGCAATGGTTGATAAAGACAAAGATAAATGGGTCATACCCATGGACCAAGAAATGGAGTCTATGTACTTCAATTCTGTTTGGGATCTTATAGATAAACCTGATGAGGTAAAATCTATAGGTTGTAAGTGGATCTACAAGAGAAAGCGTGGTGTAGATGGAAACGTGCAAAGATTTAAAGCTAGACTAGTAGCAAAGGGTTATGCCCAAGTAGAAGTGGTGGACTATGAGAAAACTTTTTCACCTCTTGCTATGGTAAAGTCTATCCATATCCTACTTGTCATTGTCGCATATTATGACTATGAGGTATGGCAAATGGATGTCAAGACAACATTCTTGAATGACAATCTTGACTAGAATATCTACATGGACCAACACAAAGGGTTCATTGAACCAGGACAAAAGCAAAAGATTTGCAGGCTTAAAATGTCAATTTATGGACTTAAACAAGCCTCTAGGTCTTGGAATATAAGGTTTGATAAAACAATCAAATCTTTTGGCTTTGACCAGAATGTTGATGAACCTTGTGTCTACAAAAAGATCATCAATAGTTCTGTCACTTTCCTAGTATTATTTGTGGATGGTATCCTACTCATTGGGAATGATGTAGGTTATCTCACTGACATTAAGAATTGGCTAGCTACTGTTGGGATGTTTGTCCTAATCTCGTTTCTGTTTGTAAATATACATTTGAAATTAATAAAGTGTTATTCATTTCATCATTTTGTGTCTCGCTTTTAATACAAACTTTGACCAATAAACTAAGCTTCAGGGTCATTGAATATATGAGAGAACTAGAACTTTAACGGTGTGTAGTGGACACACAGGGAGGATCATCTTCGAGTAAATGACCCGAACGGTCTACAGTATATGGATGGGGTTGGAGACCTAATCCTGGATACGTTGTGGATGCAGCCTGTTTTGTATTAAGATACAAACGAGGTGATTTGAGTCGTTCATGTGGTTGACATGCGAGTGGGGGCATCCTGTAAAATGAGATTGTACAAGACCAGACCGTGAATTATTAGACCTACTGAGTTAACACCGTTGACAGTAAGGACTAATAACTTCGTAGATGACCATTAGTGACTCGACCTGAATCCTTAGCGTGTTACGGACTCCTGTCTGCGGGGGTCTGTCCTTTGACTAGTACGGGTGAGGGTGGTCACTGGTACTCGCCCAATATGCCTATTTTTTGAGGGACAGATCCAAGTAGGGAGCTGGGAACTTAACTACGCGAGATGGAATTTACTCGTTCCCGCTTTTAGGGAAACTAGAGGGGTTGTTCTCTTGAATGTTGTCTTCAGGGTTTGGACAACGGGTGCTCACTCTCTCACTAGCACGAGAGAGTTGTTGTATATGGTTGGACCATTACAACGTTGTTGTTCATTAGAGGAGCAGTGGGGACTTAAGGAGCAAGAAGTAGACATAGGGATAAAACGCTAATTTGTTCCAGCAGTGTCTAGAACAACCTGTGAAGGGTCAACTCATGGGCATTGGTTATATCAGTGGACACATAATATCTTGCACTGACAGGAGTGCAGCTACAGGCTTTAGTAGAGTGTTACCGTAGCTTATGAATGTTGATTAACAGAGTCAAAGAGTTTGATAGGTTAATCTTGAATCATTGGAGCTCGTCACTATAGGTCCACAAGGTCACTCGATTGGCTCAAACTGGATCAAAAGAAGGGTTTACTGTTTTGGTGTGAATTGAAGTGTTCAAGTTCACTAAAGGGTATTTATGTCATTTATATGAGAAATGAATGATATAATATATAGTTTGATGTGAATGAGATTCATAATAAACTATAAATTAGCCTAATTGTTAAATTAGGGCTAATTAGGAGAAATTAGATTGAGAGATATTAAGTTGGATGTGATTCAATTTAATAAATCCACAATATTGCAAATGTGATTTGTAAAATGAGATATGAGATATCTTATAATATATGGTTATGCAAATATGATTTTCATAACCTATAGTTGTGGTAAAATGGTAAATAGGTGGAGATTTCAACTCCAACTATCTCCATTATTAAAACCACTTTGCAAGAAGGAGAACTCACTCATTTGTTCATTTTTGGATTTCTCACCAAAAGAAGCAAGAGCTTTTCTCTCAATTCTCTCTCAAGAATTCTCCTCCCTTCACCAAAACAAAGAAGATCCCACCATCTTCCTTCTTCCAAAAGAAGAACAACCGAGTAGCCAAGGAGTTGTGTTTGTTCTTGTTCGTGAGAAGAATTCGGGATCGTAGAGATCGAGGAGCACACGAAGAGTTTGTGATCCTGAACGAAAAGGAAATTGAAGACTGTCTTCAACAAGTAAGTAACGAGATCTTGTTGTTTTCTTTCCTGTTTATGCATGTTTATCCTATAATCTAAGTGTTAGATTGTTTTAACGAATAATAGTTGCACAACTTCACTATGACGATTTGATCGTCTTCCGCTGCATGGGAGTTTTATTCCCTTCAGCTACGCAATTCCAAATGAAAGATTTGGGAGAAGCGCAGTTTTTTCTTGAGATCCAGATTGTCCGGAGCCACTAGAATAAAACTCTAGCATTGTCTCAAACATCTTACATCGACAAAGTCTTGTTGATATTTAAGATGCAAGACTCCAAGAAAGGCTTATTGTCTTTCAGATATGAAGTTCATTTGTCTAAGGATCAATGTCCTAAGACACCGTAAGGAGTTGAGGACATGAGACAGATTCCTTATGCATCAGCTGTTGGGAGTCTGATGTACGACATGTTGTATACTAGGCCAAACATTTGTTTTGTAGTTGTAATGGTCAGTAGATATCAATCCAATCCAGGACCTGAACACTAAACAATGGTTAAGATGATCCTTAAGTATCTTCGGAGAACAAGGAACTACATGCTTGTGTATGGGGCTAAGGATTTGATCCTTACAGGATACACGAATTCTGACTTTCAGACTGATAAAGATTCTCGAAAATCTACATCAGGGTCAGTTTTCACTCTTAACGGATGAGTGGTAGTATAGCGAAACATCAAGCAGGGATGCATCGCTGATTTCACCATGGAGGCTGAATATGTAGCGGCTTGTGAAGCAGCTAACGAGGTCGTTTGGTTAAGAAAATTCATGTTAGATTTGGAAGTTGTTCCAAATATGAGTTTGCCTATCACGTTGTATTGTGATAACAATGATGTTGTTGCAAATTCAAGAGAACCCCGAAGTCACAAGAGGGGTAAGCACATTGAGTGAAAATATCATCTCATCTGGGAGATCGTGCATCGAGGAGACGTGATAAAAAGTGGATATTTTTCAAAGGGTTTTTTAAATACCTTCAATAAATGTATATATTTCTTAAATGTTCTTCAATAACAAATTGTCGAAATAGGCCAATTTTATTGTAGTGCTTGACATTAATGATAATAATTATTTGTCATGGGTGCTTGATGTCGAGATACATTTGGATGTTATGAACCTTGGAGAGACCATTGAAGAAGGAAATACGACACCTAGTCAAGAAAAGGCTAAGGCCATGATCTTCATTCATCATCATCTCCACGAGGAATTGAAAATGGAATATCTAACGCTAAAAGGTCCCTATGTTCTGAGGAAGAGCTTGAAAGAAATATATGATCATAAAAAAACTATTATTCTTCCAAAAGTTTATTATGATTGGATGCACCTGAGGTTGCAAGATTTTAAATTAGTAAGTGAATATAGCTCTGCACTATTCAAAATTAGTTTGAAATTGAAATTATGTGGAGAAAACAGTACTGTTGTGGATATGTTAGAGAAGACATTTTCTACCATTCATGTCTCGAATATGCTCCTGCAGTAGCAATATCGAGAGAAATGTTTTAAAAAGTATTTAGAACTCATTTCATGTCTTCTCGTGGTGGAAGAAAATAACAAGTTATTAATGAAAAATCATGAATCTCAACCAACTAGAGCAACATCATTCCCTGGAGTGAATGTGGTGAATTTTAACAATCGTGATCGAGGTCGTGGTCGTGGTCGAGGTAGAGGAAGAAATAATTATTTTCGTGGTGGGCTTTCTAATTATCCAAATTTCAAAAAAAAAATCCACACGAGCTTATGACCATAAAGGAAAAACTCCACAAAATAAGAATTCATGAGGTGGTGAAAATAAATGCTTTTGATGTGGAATGACTGGACACTTGTCACGTGTTTGTCATACATCCAAACACTTAGTTGATCTCTATCAAGCTTCCCTGAAGGAAAAAGAAAAAAATGCAGAAGCAAATCTTGTTTATCAAGATAATAATATATTCGACCCATCCAATTTGGCAAATTTTGATGTGTCAGACTTCTTTGCATCTCTTGAACCGAAGAATGAAGCAATTGATGGAATAGCAAATGCTTCTTTTGATTTTGAGAATGTTTTGTACTAATTTTTATTTTTATGTTCTTTTTAGCTTTGAACATTTTGTATTATATATCTTTTATTATAATTATTTTTGTTTAATGAAGAAATATGAACAGTTCTCATATGTTGAATGACTAAAAAATGAGTAATGAAAATCTATATCTGGCAGACTGTGCAACTGCACACAATACTTATCAATAGAAAATATTTTTCTAAATTGACAATGTTGGAAGCAAAAGTCAATATTATATCAGATTCTGCAGACTTGTTGAAGGTTTTGGAAAAGCAAGTTTTATATATCTTTCCTAGAGGAACAAAATTTTTAATTAAAAATATTTTGTTCTTTAGTAAATCAAAGAGAAATTTATTGAGTTTCAAAGATATACGTAACAATGGTTATCATGTTGAAACTGATCGTAAAAATAATATACAATGCCTCTATATTACATCTATTGTTTCACATGAAAAATGTATATTAGAAACACTACCTGTTTTTTCTTTTGGATTATATTATACTCATATACAAGTAATTGAAATCTATGTAACAATGAACCAAAAGTTTATGAATCCAGAAGTATTCATTGTTTGGCATGACCAATTGGGTCATCCAAGACCAATAATGATGGAAAAAGTTATTGAAAAATCACAAGGACGTCAATTGAAGAACTAGAAGATTCTTCAATCTAATGAATTGACTTGTGATACTTGCTCTCAAGGAAAATTAATCATCAGACCATCGCCAGCTAAATTGGGAACTGAATCGCCCATTTTGGGAACGAATTCATGGTGATATATGTGGACCTATTAACCCACGAAGTGGACCATTTAGATATTTCATGGTACTGAGTGACGTATCCAACCGATGGTCCCATAAATTTATTTTATTGGAAAGCTCATGCTCCTGGTAACTGAAAAAGAGAAATTCATATGGAAATTACCATGCTGGAAATTAAATTTGCAAATCGTCTCCATTATTTAGTTTTAACTACTTTCTATATCCATGACTATATCCATAATAGTTAATCATAAAATATAAGTGTATGACCAAGAGATTATAGATTCGAATCACTCATTCTCCCAAATGTTGAATTAAAAAAAAACTTTTAATGTTAGTTTTTAATGGATAGAAAAAAAACAAACAAAAAAAGTTTAAGAGACGAATTGACTTGCATTAAGAAATCCAAAAAGACATATTCTGAAATCTCTAAATTATAATTTAAATTGAATTCTTTATAAACTATAATCTCTAAATTATAGGGTGCTTGTGTCGACAAACACTACTTTCCTAGAGGAAGACCACGTCAGGGTCATTTACCAAGGAGTAAAATTGTATTAAATGAAATGGACAGTACATCAGCAAGAGTTGCTGATGGGGCTAGTACGTCAACAAGTGTTGTTGATCCTAGCACGTCTAGTCAAATCCGTTCCCAAGAGTTGGGAATGCCTCGACGTAGTGGGAGGGTTGTGAGACAGCCTGATTGCTACATGGGTTTAGCTGAAACCTCAGTTGTCGCTCCTGATGATGACTGTGAGGATCCATTGACCTATGATCAGGCAATGGTTGATGTTGACAAAGACGAGTGGATTAAAGCTATGGACCAGGAAATGGAGTCTATGTACTTCAATTCTGTTTGGGAGCTTGTGGATCAACCGGATGGGGTAAAACCTATTGGTTGCAAATAGATCTACAAGCGTAAACGTGGCGTAGATGGGAAGGTGCAGACCTTCAAAGTCCGACTAGTGGCAAAGGATTTTACCCAGGTTGAAGGGGTTGGCTATGAGGAGACCTTTTCACCTGTTGCCATGGTAAAGTCGATCAGGATACTTCTGGCCATTGTCGCGTATTATGACTACGAGGTATGGCAGATGGACGTCAAGACAGCCTTTCTGAATGGCAAGCTTGATTAGACCATCTACATGGACCAGCCCAAAGGGTTCATCGCCCAAGACCAAGAGCAAAAGGTTTGTTGGCTTCATAGGTCCATTTATGGACTGAAACAGGCTTCGAGGTCTTGGAATATAAGGTTTGATGAGGTGATCAAATCTTATGGCTTTGATCAAAATGTCGACGAGCCTTGTGTCTATAAGAAAATCGTTGACAAAGCGTCGCATTTTTGGTGTTGTACGTGGGCGATATTCTTCTCATTGGGAATGAGGTAGAATTTCTTCTTGACGTTAAGAAGTGGCTAACCATGAATTCCAAATGAAAGATTTGGGAGAAGCTCGGTATGTTCTAGGTATCTAGATAGTGCGAACCTAAGAATGTAATGCTAGCCTTGTCTCAAAGCGCCTTATATTGACAAGATGTTGTCTAGATATAAGATGGAGAACTCCAAGAAGGGGCTTGTTTGCCTTTCGGGCATGGGGTTCACTTGTCTAAGGATCGGTGTCCTAAGACTCCTCAAGATGTTGAGGATATGAGACGGATTTCAATGCTTCAGCTGTAGGGAGCCTCATGTATGTCATGTTGTGTACTAGGCCCGACATCTGTTATGCAAGAGGGAATTGTCGGTGAGATATCACCCAATCCAGGATTAGATCACTAGACAGCGGTAAAGGCAATCCTCAAGTATCTTAGGAGAACGAGAAACTACAGCTTAGTGTATGGTAGTGGGGATTTGATCCTTACGGGATACACGGATTCTGATTTTCAGACCGATAAAGATTCTAGAAAATCCACCTCGGGGTCAGCCTTCATTCTGAATGGAGGAGTCAGAGTATGGCGAAGCATCAACCGAGGATGCATCGATTCCACTATGGAAGCGGAGTATGTTGCGGCTTGTGAAGCTGCAAAGGAAGCTGTTTGGCTTAGGAAGTTCATGACAGATTTGGAAGTTGTTCCAAATATGAACTTGCCGATCACACTGTTCTGTGATAACAGTGGTGTAGTAGCCAACTCACGTGAGTCTCGAGGCCATAAGAGAGGCAAACACATTGAGCGCAAGTATCATTTGATACGGGAGATTGTGCACCGCGGAGACGTGACTGTCACGCAGATAGCGTCGGAGCACAACGTAGTTGATCCATTTACAAAGCCCCTCACGGCTAAGGTGTTTGAGGGTCACCTAGAGAGTCTAGGTCTTCGAGAGCTTCCTGACTAGGGCAAGTGGGAGATGTGTAAACGGGTATTCAATGCTCTAGTTTATTGTATTACTTCATTGTAATTTATGTACATTTCAGAAATGTATTTTCTCCACTAACTTAGTCCAAGTGGGAGTTTGTTGGAATTTTTTTCCTAATCTCGTGTTTGTAATATATTGTTTGAAATTAATAAGAGTTATTCATTTCATCACTTTGTGTCTCGCAATATTTATAAACTTTTCCAATAAACTAAGCTCCAGGGTCATTGAATTTATGAGAGAACTAGAACTTGAACGGTGTGTAGTGGACACACAGGGAGGATCACGTTCGAGTTAATGTCCCGAATCTGCGGTCTCATGATATATGGATAGGGTTGGAGACCTAATCCTCGGATACACTATGGATGCGCCCGCTTTGTATTAGATACAAACGAGGTGATCTCGACTCGTTCATGTAGTTGACATGCGAGTGGGGGCATCCTGCAATGAGATTGTACAAGACCGGACCGTGATTTATTAGACCTACGATGTAACACCGCTGATGGAGGGACTAATAACTTCGAGATGACCATTAGTGACTCGACACGAATCTCGAGCGTGTTACGGACTCCGCCCTGCGAGGGTTTGTTCTTTGACTAGTGCGGGTGAGGGTGGTCACGCTTACTCGCCCAATGTGCCTATCTTCTCGTGGACGAACCAAGTAGGAGCTGGGAACTTAACTACGCGAGATGGAATTCACTCGTTCTACCTTTAGGGAAACTAGAGGGTTGTTCCCTTAAGTCTTGTCTCCGTGGCTTGGACAACGGCGCCCACCTTCTCACCGGCCGAGAATGGTGTTGTGTGTGGTTGGACCATCACAATATGTTGTTCATTAGAGGAGCAGCGGGGGGACTTAAGAAACAAGAGGTAGACACGAGGGTAAAACGGTATTTTGACCCAGTGTGTCTCTGAACAACCTATGAAGGGTCGACTCATGGGCATTGGTTATATCGGTGGACACGTAATATTCTACAATCGACGGAGTGCAACTACGGGCTATAGTGGAGTGTTACCGTAGCTAATGAATGTTGGTTAACCGTGTTAAAGAGTTTGGCAGGTTAATCTCGGATTATTAGAGCCCATCACTGTAGGTCCATTAGGTCCCTCGGTTGGCTCCATCTGGGTTAAAAGAAGGATTAATGTTTTGGTATGAAGTTGAAGTTTTCAATTTCACTTTAAGGGCTTTTATGTCATTTATATGAGATATGAATGATATAATATATAGTTTAATGTGAATGAGATTCATAATAAACTATAGGTTAGCCTAATTGTTGAATTAGGGCTAATTGGAGAAATTAAATGAGGGAAACTAAATTGGATGTGATTCAATTTAATTAATCCACAATTATTGCAAATGAGATTTGCAATATGAGATATGAGATATCTTATATTATGTGGTTATGCAAATGAGATTTGCATAACCTATGGTTGTGGTAAAGTGGTAATAATGAGGAGATATTAACTTCCTCATTCCACTATTTAAACCCTTTGCAAGAAGGGTTTGGTAATCACTCTTCTCATTTTTTTGATTTTCACCAAAGAGAAGAAAAGAGAATTCTCTCTACTCTCTCATTTCTCCTCCCTCTCCAAAACTCCTACAAGATCCCACCATCTTCCTTTCTCCAAAAGAGAACAACCGAGAAGCCCATTTGGTTGTGTTCGAGTTCCTTTTGTGGGAGTGTTCGTTGAGTTCGAGGAGCACGAAGAGTTCGTGATTTGAAGAAGAAATTTTTGAAGAAAGTCTACAACAAGTAAGTAAGAACTCACCTTGCTGTAATTTTCTTCTTCTTTGAGCATGTTTAGCCTAGGTCTAATTATTAGATCAATTTTAATAAAATCGTGTTGCATATTGATACCTCGACGATTCAATCGTCTTCCGCTGCGCGGGATTCTCATTCCCTTCAATGTCAACTACATGAATGAGTTGGATTACCTCATTTGTACTAATTACAAAGTGGGTCGCATCCATGGTGTTACCAGAATGAGGTTTCCAACCTTATTCTTATACTATAGACTATTTAAGTTATAATCTTGAATTCAACCCAAATAGTGTCCACTACACTGATTTCAAGATAAATATTATAACCTTGGAGCTTAGTTTATTGGATTTATAAAAGCAAGACTGTAATCTTATCAAAACAAATAACACTTTATTTAATTGATCAAAATTACACAAGTTTAGGGCATAAATCCCAACAATCTCCCACTTGACCTAAAACTTGTGGAGTACTAAACGTTACAATAATGTAAATCCAATAAACTAGGGCATTTAAAATCGTTTGTACAAAATACTCCCACTTGCCCTAGTTGGGGAAGACTTGTAAACCTAGACCTTCTAGGTGACTCTCAAATACTTTAGTCGTGAGAGCCTTTGTAAAAGGATCAGCAATGTTGTGCTCTGAGGCTATCTTCGTGACAATCACGTCTCCTCTATGCACGATCTCCCGGATGAGATGAAACTTCCGCTCTATGTGCTTTCCCCTCTTGTGACTTCGGGGTTCCCTCGAATTTGCCACCGCACCACTGTTATCACAATACAGCGTGATGGGCAAAGTCATATTTGGAACAACTTCCAAATTTAGCATAAATTTCCTTAACCAAACGACCTCCTTAGCTTCTTCACAAGCTGCTACATATTCGGCCTCCATAGTGGAATCGATGCATCCTTGCTTGACGCCGCCATACTACAGCTCCTCCGTTAAGAGTGAAAACCGACCACGATGTAGATTTTCGAGAATCTTTATCGATCGAAAAATCGAAATGCGTGTATCCTGTAAGGATCAAATCCTTAGCCCCATACACAAGCATGTAGTTCCTTGTTCTCCGAAGATACTTAAGGATCGTTTTAACCGTTGTCCAGTGTTCAAGTCATGGATTGGATTGATACCCACTGACCATCCCAACTGCAAAACAGATGTCAGGCCTAGTACACAACATGGCGTACATCGGGCTCAACAACGGTGATGCGTAAGAATTCGCCTCATTTCCTCAACTCCTTGAGGTGTCTTAGGACACTGCTTGTTCCTTAGACAAATGGATTCCATGTCTAAAAGGCAACAAGCCCTTTTTGGAATCTTGCATCTTAAACCTTGACAACACTTTGTCTCTGTATGATGTTTGAGACAAGGCTAGTGTTCTATTCTTGCGGTTTCGGACAATCTGGATCCCAAGAACAAACTGCGCATCACCCAAATCTTCCATTTGGAATTGCGTTGCTAGCCATTCCTTGATGTCAGTAAGATAACCTATATCATTCCCAATGAGTAGGAAATCATCCACATAGAGAATTAGGAAAGCGATGAACTATTGATGATTTTCTTGTAGACACAAGGTTCATCATCATTCTGGTCAAAACTATAAGATCTGATAGCCTCATCAAATCTTATCTTCCAGGACCTAGAGGCTTGTTTCAATCCATAAATTGACCTTTTAAGCCTGCAAACCTTTTGCTCTTGTAGATGGTTTCCTCAAGATTGTCATTCAAAAAGGTTGTCTTCACATCCATTTGCCATACCTCATAGTCATAATATGCGGCAATGGCAAGAAGGATACTGGATAGACTTTTTACCATAGCAATGGAAAAGGTTTCCTCAAAGTCAACCCCTTCAACCTGGGTATAACCCTTTGCTACTAGTCTAGCTTTAATGGTTTGCACCTACCCATCTACACCACATTTTCTCTTGTAGATCCACTTACAACCTATAGGTTTTACCCCATCAGGCTTATCTACAAGATCCCAAACAGAATTGAAGTGCATAGACTCCATTTTTTGGTCCATGGCTATGACCCATTTGTCTTTGTCAATGTCAACCATTGCTTGATTATAAGTCAATGGATCCACGCAGTCGTCATCTGGTATAACAACTTGGGTTTCAGTTAAACCCATGTAACGGTCAGGCTGTATCACAACCCTCCCACTACGTCGAGGCATACTCAACTCTTGAGATGGACCCTCTTGACAAGACAAACTAGTATCAACAACTCTTGTTGACGTACTAGTGTTCTTACTAGCAACCTTTGCTATTGTTCCGTCTAACTCACTCAACACTACCTTACTTTTTGGTTTGTGGTCCCTTATGTGGTCCTCCTCCAAGAAAATGACATTTGTCGACCCAAAGACCTTATCTTCCTTAGGATCATAGAATAAACCACCTTTTGTTTCTTTTAGGTATCCTACGAATAGGCATAACTTTGAACGTGAATCCAACTTCTTTGGATTTGTCAGAAGCACATGTGCTGGACATCCCCATATTCTAAAGTGACATAAACTACCTTTACGTCCTTTCCAGAGTTCAAAAGGTGTTTCAGAAACACTCTTGGAGGGCACACTATTCAATATGTATACTGCAGTCTCCACTGCATAACCCCAAAAGGAACTAGGGAGATGAGCATAACTCATCATTGATCGAACCATGTCCAACAAGGTTCTATTTCTCCTTTCTGATACATTGTTTTGTTGTGGTGTGTCGGGAGCTGAGAGTTGGGATGTAATTCCATGTTCTATCATATAGTTCTGGAATTTTAAATCCATGTACTCTCCACCTCGATATGATCAAAGTGTTTTAACTCTTTTACCTAATTGATTTTCAACCTCAGTCTTGAATTCCTTGAACTTTTCAAGTGCTTCAGACTTGTGATGCATTAGGTAAATATGCCCATATCTGGAATAATCATCTATAAAAGAGATGAAATATTCATATCCTCCCCTAGTTTTAACATTCATCAGACCACAGAGGTCTGAATGTATAAGCTATAGAGTATCTTTGGCTCTATAACCTTTTCCACGAAAAGGTCTTTTAGTCATTTTGCCTTCTAGGCAGGATTCACATAATGGTAAGGAATTTTCTTCTAACTCGTTTAGAAGTTCATTCTTTACCAATCTCTCAATCCTATTGAGATTAATGTGACTCAATCTTAGATGCCAAAGATGAGCATTTTCTTTAGGAGAAATTTTTCGTTTCTTAGTTTGTGCGTTTGCAGTTTTAAATAATTCAGTGTTCAAAACCATTTTGACTGAATTAGGCCTTAAAACATATAGTCCATTTTCTAATGAACCTGAACATATTTCTAAACATTTCTTCAAAATAAACATTTTATTCATAGAAAAGGAAACAAAAATACATTGTTCAATAAGGCAAGAAATGGAAATAAGGTTTCTATTAAACCCTGGTATCACAATATATTGTCCAACAATACATATTTCTTGCCAAAATAAAGCTTCATTGTGCCTACTGCTACAGCTGAGACGACCTCTCCATTTCCAACCCGGAGCGTTATCTCTCCTTCCTGTAACTGCTGCCAAGAATCAATTCCCTGAAAAGAAGAACAAATAAGATTAGTGGCGCCTGAATCAAATATCCAAGTTGTTTTATCATTATCCACTAAACAAGCTTCTAGGCAAAGTAAATCATATTTACCTTCCTTCTTCTTTTCTGCAATGTACTTCGGACAGTTCCGTTTCCAATGCCCGCTTTCATTGCAGTGGAAACATTTTTCCTTATCAGCAACGTCTTTGACTTTCTTGCCCTTCTGGGTGGCAGCTTTGTCAGCCTGTTTCCCTTTACCAACCTTCTTCATGTTCTTCTTCTTACCTCTCAGGTTAGAAGAAGATGAAGCCACTGTTTTTGTCCCAGAGGTCGAACCTCTGTGATAACTCCTACTGGCAACATTTGCCTCACCTTTCGATCTCTGAATTTTCATCAAAGATTGAAAGGTCTGGAGTTCATTCAGAAGAGAGGTAAGATTAAAAGTAAGCTTGTTCATAACAAAGATTATTTCTAAACCGCAGAAACTATTTGGAAGGGTTTCGAATGAAGTCGACTGCTCGACTCATCGATGGAAACACCATTCGACTCCGCGATGTTAAAGTGTACCATCATATCCAGGACATGATCCCGAACAGATGTACCCTCCGCATCCTCGAGTTGAATATGTACTTTAGGGTATTATGTCGGGCTTGTGTGGATCGTTGTCCAAACATACCTGCGCACGTAGAATCCATGATTTCCTTGGCGGTAATCATGCCCTCATGCTTCTTGGCTAATATGTCAGACATACTTGCCAGCATGTAGACCTTTGCCTTATCATTGGCCTTGATCCATCGATCATATGCATCACGAACATTTCGTGACGCATTCGAGCCTGGCACCTGAGGACACTCCTTAGTTAGCACAAATTTCAGATCATCCACTACCAAAATAGTGTTAAGTTTGTTTTTTCATGTCATCATATTCTCTCCGGTTAACTTTTCCGCACCCAATAAGGAAATTATAGAGCTAGACATTTTTGCTGAAAAATTACAAACAAACTTGTATGAGTTTCTTGCTTTAACTCTAATCCAATCATGTTTTAGCTAATTATCAAATGATTCCTAGGCCATTTATAATAGCAATGATACTCCAAAGGTTTAGAATGTATGACACCGAAGGGTAATCAAAAACACTCCTCCTTTGGATCAAGACACTCTTGACCAAAACCTACCACCAGAATAACTCTTATTCCACTAGGTTTTAGTTACCATTTTTCGGTCTGAATACATACACAACTTATGTATTCCGTGAGTGTAACCCTTTGTCTTTAGATCCCAGAGTCTCGATCCAATAAAATCCGCCGAAGGGGGGACTAGATTGGAAAATAGTCTAAGGAAATCTTTATCCCTTTCGGGTGTCTACTGTGTTAGATCCCCTATGATCAAGCCCTCCGAAGGGATTGTCTAGTCCAGGCCAAACTAGCAGGCTGACCATAGTTGTCTAACGGTGTAAACCGACAAAAAGAGACCGTATGTTTTGTTTTCACTAAACCTGCTCCCACTCACTATAAGTACCCTCTCCATTCACCTTGGTATTGACTCATACAAACACCATCCGAAGGGGGATGCTCCCATTTGCGCCACGAGGCCAAATATGAGTCTCACGGTGTGAACTTCCCGGAGATAGCGTAGGTGGAAAAATATGTATCTCATACACTTTTTCCTCCCACTAAATACTTTAAGTCTATAGGAATCTTTCTTAGGCTAAAACCCGGCTAATGGTTTCACCTAACTCTATCAACATAACTCTTATATTGATGATAAATATAACTCTTATATTGATTTTATCCTAAGTTTGTTAATATAACTCCTTATATTAAACCTAGGATTTCTAGTTTATTAACCCCTTAATAAACCCGCTGATGCTACTGTAATTTATAAGACTCTCTGATTAAATTTCACTCCCAGATAAATTTCCAGGTAGGGGTGTTCCGTTTCCGTCAGCTTAAATACCCCATCCTAGACAGAACTTTCCTTAGACAGAGTTCCTCTTTTAATCATAGCTTATAAATCACTTGGTTCCTAATTCTAATCTAATTAGAACTAGATAACCTAAGGTCTATTATTTCCAAGTTCTAAACACTTTAAAACTAATAATTAACCTTAGGTGACATGCATACTATGTTATAGTGCTTGATCATTCATCACATGAATAATAAAACATTTATAGCATATTCATCTCATGAAAAATAATGCATGTCAATGTTGTCCAAAAATTAATATAACAACCTTATATTAATTAATCATGCAAACTATATAATATAACTCCTTATATTATAAATGATGCATGAAAATGCTTAACCTAAGGTGGGATTTCTAAAATACAAGCATACACTATGCATGGCAATAATTACACAACAATTGCATAATTAAAATAGCAAAAATTAGACCAATTTTGGCACCCTATGAATAATTTTAATTAATATAATCTAATTATATTAATTAAAATTAAATATATTAAATATAAAACGTTTTATAATTAAATATATTAATAAAAATACGTTTTCTGCCCATTGCTCCTCGCGTGAAAGCGGCCGGCGTTACTGGGTAACGTGGCGCGATGGCGCTACAACCACGCTTTCGTCTTCTCCACCACGCTGCCGCGCGATGGCATTGCAACACCATTCACAGAACGGCCATAGGAATCTCCATTCCTTGGTCGTTTTCGCTCCGATCTTCTCAGTAACCGCTTTGCCTTGATCGACACGGACTTATAGACTCGATTTACAATTAAATTTGCCTAAAACACCGGGCCCTTACATTGAACATTTCAATGAAATTGTAAATCTAAGTGCCAAAATTGAAAACATCTAATTTCGCAAAAACCGTTCATACATCTCATGCACAAAACAGTAAATCTCACCTTGTTCTTGAAAAATCAAGAACATAAATCAAGAACGCAATTGGGCTCTGATACCAATAGAAGGGAATCGAAGTCCCCGCAGCGGAAGCGATTGCGAATCGCGCACTCTTGATTTAGTTACAACGAAAAATTCAAGAACGAAAACATGGATTAAGCATATAATAAGAGTATGGATAGTAAGTATATACCTTTGAAGAACCTTTCTTCAAGTGCTCCTATCTTCACGGTCACGATCTCAGCAACAAGAACTCGTACGAACACCGACAACACCACCGAATCTTCTCCGTTGTTCTCTAGGTGAGGGAGGAAGGTAGGTTCCCTTTAGGAGTGGTGAGGTATTTTTGTGAGACAGATTTTGTGTTTTGGAACTCTTCCAACAACACAACAAGGAGGGTAGGAATACTTTTTCAAGTCTTAACCTAGTTGCATCTCATGCAACTATATATATAGGGGAATGGGATGGAAATGACCATTCTACCCCTCCTTTAATCTCTCTTTAGTATATAGTTTATATATGAATCTAATTCACATTAAAACTATATATTATATCAATTATATCATATATAATTGATATAATTCCTCATGTATGAAATTGAACACTTCAATTTCACTCCTAACTTTATACCCTCAATATTACCATATTGAGCCAACGGAGAGATCTAATGGACCTACAGATCATGAGCTCCAATGATGTGAGATTAACTGATCAAACTCTTTTATCCAGTTAATCAATATTCATTAACTACAAGTCACTCCACTATAGACTTGTAGCTGCACTCTCCTCACTGTAGATATTATTGTGTCCACTAATATAGTCATTACCCATGAGTCGACCCTTCACAGGTTGTTCGTTATCACAGTTGGGTCAAATTATTGTTTTACCACTGTGATTACCTCTTTGCTCCTTAAGCACCACTGATCGTCTAATGAACAACAAGTCTAAAGTCCTACCTTAAACTCATACCCTCATAGAGGGTGGGGCCCCGTTGTTCAAGACCTGGAGTCAGTTCTTAAGGGAACAACCTATCTAATTCCTCAGTAAAGGAATGAGTGAATTCCATCTTGCACAGTTAAATTCCCAGTTACCTACGAGGTTCTGTCCCTGAGAAGGTAGGCTTATTGAGTCGGCTCACGAGCCACTCTCACCCATACTAGTCTAAGGACAAACCCCTATAAGCGGGAGTTCTTAACTTGCTCAGGATTCAGGTCAAGTCACTAATGACCATCTATAAATTACTAGTCTTATCCTATTAACGGTGTTACACTGGTTAGACTAATAATTTGCGATCCAGTCTTGTATGAGCTCTTCATACAGGATGCCCCCACTCGCATGTTAACTACATGAATGAGTTGGATTACCTCATTTGTACTAATTACAAAGTGGGTCGCATCCATGGTGTTACCAGAATATTGTATATTTTGAATTTATTATTATTATTATTTTGGGCATACTATATACAACTTATTAGTAAAAATGTATTAAAAAGCAACTTCGATGTTGCTCATGATATTATTCATTTAGATGATGATTCTGATCCAAAATTCATGGAAGAATGTCGACGTAGAAATGATTGGCTTAAATGGAAAGAAGCAATTCAGGTAGAATTAAACTCACTTTCAAAACGTGAGGTTTTTGGACCAGTAGTTCGGACACCAGAAGATGTCAAATATGTGGGATACAAATGGGTATTTGTAAGGAAAAGAAATGAAAAGAATGAAGTTACAAAATATAAACGAGACTTGTTCACAAGGATTCTCGCAAAGATCTGATATTGATTATGAGGAGACATATTCTCTCGTGGTGGATGCAATAACATTGAGATATCTAATTGACATGATTGTATATAAAAAACTTGACATGCAACTAATGGATGTAGTCACGACATATTTATATGGATCTCTGGATAATGACATTTATATGAGAATCCCAGAAGGATTAAAAATGTCAGAAACAAATAAATCAAGTTCTCGGGAGTTGTATTCAATAAAGTTACAAAGATCATTATATGGATTAAAATAATTCAGACAAATGTGATATAATCGCTTGAGTGGTTATTTGTTGAAATAAGGTTATTAAAAGAATCCAAAATGCCCATGTGCTCTTATAAAGAAATCACAGTTAGGATTCATTATTATAATTGTATATATTTATGCTTTAAATATAATTGGAACTCCTGGAGAGTTATCAGAGACAATAGAATATCTTAAGAAAGAATTCAAGATAAAAGATCTTGAAAAAATAAAATTTTGTCTTGGTTTACCAATTGAACATTTAGCAGATGAGATATTTGTTCATCAACCAACTTATACAGAGAAAATTTTAAAAAGGTTCTTGTTGGGTTTATGCCCTAAACAAGTGTAGTTTTGTAATAATGTTATTCAAATAAATAAATAGTTATTTATTATACTCTCACACATAAACCTAAATCCAATAAACTAAGTTCGAAGGTTATAATGATGATCTTGAACAAATGTGTAGTGGACACAAGTTGGACAATGTTTAAGTATATAACCAAAATGGTCTATGGTGCATGCATGAGGTTCGGAACCTTATACTGGTAACACCATCGATGCGGTTCGTATTGTATATAGTACAAACGAGGTAATCCAACCCATTCATGTGATAGACTTGCGAGTGGGGGCATCCTGTATAATGAGATCATACAAGACCAGACTGTAAATTATTAGCCTACTAGTGTAACACCGTTAACAGGATAGACCTAATAATTTATAGATGATCATTAGTGACTTGACCTGAATCCTTAGCAAGTTACGAACTCCTGCTTATGGGGGTTTGTCCTTAGATTAGTATGGGTGAGAGTGGCTTGTAACCAACAACTCAATATGCCTACCTTCTCAAGGTTAGAACCTTGTAGGCAATTGGAGACTGAACTCTGCAAGATGGAATTCACTCCTTCCTGAATTAAGGAATCAGATAGTTTGTTTTCTTAAGAACTGAATCCAAGTCTTGAATAACGGGATTCCGCCCTCTTATTGGCCTAAGAGGGATTATGTTTATGATAGGACCATAGACATGTTGTTCATTAGAGGATTAGTAGTGCTTAAGGAACAAGAGATAATCATAGGGGTAAACACAGAAATGTGACTCAACTATAATTACGAACAACCTGTGAAGGGTCAACTCACAGGTATTGATTATATCAATTGACAGAACATAGTCTACAGGGAGGAGAGTGCAGCTACGAGTCTATAGTGGAGTATTGACTTGTAGTTAATGAATGTTGGTTAATTAGAACAAAGAGTTTGATCGGTGAATCTCGCATCATTGGAGCTCTTGATTTGTAGGTCCATTAGGTCTTTCCGTTGGCTCAACATGGAAATATTGAGGGTATAAAGTTTGGAGTCAAAATGAAGTGTTCAATGTCATATATGAGGAGATATATCGATTATATGTGATATAATTGATATAATATAACTTAATGAGAATTTGATTCACAATAAACTATATACTAAAAAAAAATCCTAAGAAAAGAAACCCTAGTGCTCTCTCTTGTGAAAAAAAGTGTTTTTCACTTCTTCTCTCATGATCTCCAAACTCCAAAAGGAATCCCACCATCCTACCTCTCCTAGAGATACAATAGAGAAGACTTAGTGGTGTGATCAAGTGCGTCGGGGTCGTTGAGAATGTAAGATCGTTGAGATCGTGAGGAGCAAAGGAGCACGTGAAGGTTTAAGTCTACAAAGGTAATATGTTGTCCATATTCTTGTTTCTATGCTTAATCTTTGTAATTTAGTGTTTTTGATTTGATCTATGTAATGAAATCTAAGAACATGCGATTAAACTCGTTTTCGCTGTGGGATTCGATCCTATTAGTTCTATATGGACAAAGCACACCCATTGAACATTTCAATCGAAGTTCGTTCACTAGAGTTAAAGAAAAGAAAGATATATTTCAACCTCGAGATGATAATGAAAAACTACTTGATCTTGAAGTTGTAGTTTTGTAATTATATTATTCAAATAAATAAAAAGTTATTTATTATATTCCCGCACATAAACCCAAATCCAATAAACTAATTTCCAAGGTTATAATGATAGATCTTGAACAATTGTGCAGTGGACACAAGTTGGATAATGTTCAAGTATATATAACCTAAAAGGTCTATGGTATACGCATAAGGTTGGGAACCTTATACTGGTAACACCATGGGTGCGGTCCGCTTTGTATTTAGTAAAAATGAGGTAATTCAACTCGTTCATGTGGTAGACATGCGAGTGGGGGCATCCTGTATGATGAGATAATACAAATCAGACTGCAAATTATTAGCCTATTAGTATAACACCGTTAACAGGATAGGTGTAATAATTTATAGATGATCATTAGTGACTTGAACCAATTTCTGAGCAAGTTACAAACTCTTACTTATGGGGGTTTGTCGTGAGATCAGTATGGGTGAGAGTGACCTGTAGTCGACTCGATATGTCTACTCAGGGACAGAACCTTATAGGTAGTTGGAGACGTAACTCTGTAAGATGGAATTCGCTCATTCTTAAATTAGGAAATCAGATAGGTTATTCTCTTAACAATTGAATCAATCTTGAACAATGGGCCCACTTTGTTACCGGCAATACACATTGAAACTAATTTTACTCATAATAGAACCCACTTTTCGCATCAACATTCATGCCAATACACAGTGAAATTATAAACAAAAGGTATTGCTGTTATTTTAATATTCGACAAATGATTAAAAGCCAACCATACACATATAGACACATAACAAAACAAAAGCAGTGAATATAAAAAGAATAAAGGAAAATGCGAGACAAAGTAGAGAGTATATGTTAATTTGAAAAAATTATTTTTCTTGAGAAAAAAAGCGATTAATAGTAGGCATGATTTGGGGCGGCCGGGTTCGGAGGAACCGCCGGAGGCTGTGCTCCGCATACTTCTCCCCTTCCTCTTCGTTCTCCAACACTCCCATTTTACGGTGCGCTTTGTTCACCCTACCCAAATAAAATACATATATTAATTTCTTCATATTTTTGGCCATGGTTTTGAAACATAGGCTAAAATATAACCTATGAATTTTAATTTTCTAGGTAATTTTCTATTTTACTTTTAGTGTATTTACAAATCCTAAATCAAGTACAATAAAAAGGATATATTGTTAAAATTTGGATGCATCACTATATTTTATATTGTTTTATCAATATATTTGAACTTGTACACCTGTCACTTAGGTGTCATGTGACTTACCAAGTTCAACTTGTCTATTAACAAAATTCATTTATTTTAAGTTACATTGGCGTATCTAAATATGTTAATAAAAATAATAATTTTGTAATATATCCATTTTTATTTACGAAAATTTAATATTTTCTCTAATTAAGAATTTTTCAAAGATATGACTATTATTGAAAATTACTTGAAGGGAATAAGCATACAAAAATTTCAAAATTAAATTAAAAAATAAAGAAAAGAAACTTAGTGAATGAGATTGAGAATAACTTTTGTTTTATAAAAGAAAATAGAAAAAAATAAAAATAAAAAGTAAAACTTTATCAAGCGAACTTTAAATTTGAGGATTTGACTTTGTAATTTTTTGGGAGGTGAGAAAAGTGATGTTGCATGAAAATGAGCTATGAAGAACGCTATTATTAATGTAATTATTTTCATGTAAATTAACATATTCTTTTTACTAAATTATTCGATTAATATTTAAAAAGAACTTTTCAAGAAAATGAAATGCTGAAAATTAATTTATTTTAAGTAATTCACCGAAAATTTAAAATAATAGATTTTATTTTTAGTTCACAAGAGATCCAGTCATGGTTTTAAAACACTAATTTGTGACTTATTAAATAAAATAGGTTGGAATTGAGCAGGTTAAATTAAAATAATGATGATAATAATAATAAACAGACAAAAAAAATAATAAAAATGGGAGATACCTGACGTCAGGGTTTAGGAGAACGTTTCTGGTAAGTTGAAATACGCACATAGATGTCACAAATCCCATGGCCGCCAGTAGCGGATAAACCTTCAATTAAATCACATTAAACCATTTAACTATTTTTTCAGGGAAAAAATAAAATTTTCGAAAAAGAAAATCAGTTTTTACGTTTGAACTTGCTAAGTTGTTACCATTTTTACCGTAATCTTTTAACTTCGTAGAGTTGAACCTGGTTTAATTTTATCGAATTTCTATTAAATTCAGAAGCTAATTTCAATAAAAAAGAGAACTAAAAGATAGTTGCACCTCGAGAGGGATACAAATTCATATAAAGTTAAGTTATAAGTTTAGTCATTTATATTTGTGTTTTTATAGTTAAAATTTAAAAAGGTATCAAATTGGTCTTTTAATTTTCAATTTTATGTCTAATAAATTATTAAATTTTCAATTTTATATTCAATATGTTTGAGACATATTCAAAATGTTTTAAAATTAAATGTTTTATTAGGCATAAAATTTAATTTGGTGTCTAATAGATTTTCCATCTATTTGACATTTCTTAAAAATTTATTTATCTATTAGATATCAAATAAATCAAAGATTCAATTATACATAAAATTAAAATTCATAGTTAATTTTAAAAATTTTGAACATGTGTGAGACGTATTAGACACAATTGAAATTTTAAGAATTTATTAAAACAAATTAAATTTTAGGAATCTATTAGACAAAATTAAAAATTCAAGGGCTACATGCAATTTCATCGGTATATAAATATATAAATTTAAATGCAATGATATATAATATATAAATTTAAATGCAATGATATATAATAATTAGATTTATGTAATATTAATTCCAAAATATATAACCTATTTTCAGAATGTTCCACTTAAATATATAATCAAATAATAAGATTTGAAAATTAAAAAATGAAACTAAAATGGAGAAAAACGCACGCCAGGTTTCGAATTCTGGCGAAAAAAGTCATTTAGCAAACTACCGGCCCTCTAATCCACAAACAAACCATAATTCATGACTTTATCTTATTATATAAATAAAACTAACTATAATTTAAGTGGGGCTACCTGCCCCTAATGTGGATCAAGGGCGGATTTAAGAAGGGTACAGAGGGGGCTTGAGCCCCCCGTCAACTTTTGAGCAGGTCAGTATCATATATAAAATGTTACATTAAGTTTCAAGATTTTATCTTCATCTAATGGCAAGCCCCTCCAGATTTTTCTTTGTTTTTCAAATTATATCATACTTTTTATCTTTTTAAGTCCAATAGGAGTTGAAAGGATTTGATACTAGTTGAGTTATACTCTCTTTCACCGATTTTTTTTGTTGTGATTTATTCAGAAAATTATTTATTTTAAGAATATATTTTTTTCTCGATATCAAATATAAATAAAAATTAATGCAGATATTTTTTAATTTTTAAAAGTTAATTGCATGAAAGAAAATATGATTATAGGAATTCTTATGAAAAAAAAAACTTATTATTTGCAAATTTTTCTCACATAATTACATAAAAAAAATTTAATCATAGTTCTTATATCAAATATATAAACTATTATATTAAGATTTCATTTTCATCAATATATTTTGTGGTTTATTTTATTTTAGTCTCTATACTTTCAAAGTTTAATTTCTTAATTTCAGTAAAACATAAAAATGGAATTAGATTATATAGAACCAATATTAATGCGTTCAAAATCATTTTTATACGAATTGAAGCCTCCCAACTTAAAATTTTGGATCTGCCACTGACGTGGATCCGCCCTTGGGTGAAAACTTTTCACAAATGACTATTATTTTCGAAATAGAGGAAAAAAACGACCGTTATTTTTTAAAAGGGCTATGAAATAGTTTGGAAACAACTCCCTCTTTCTGTTCTCAATACAAATATAACTAAAGTTGGGTTACATTGTAAGCATATGTATATATATATATAAAAGCATAGAAGATAAGTTTTGGGGGGCTGACCTCTGGTTTCATCCAATGTCCCATTAAGAAGATAGTGATAATGAGCTTCTTTGGAAATTGAAAAGTTGATTTCTGAATGAAGTATTAACAAATTTAGGTGTGTGATTGGATGGTTTATGTAAATGCCAATATATATATATATAAAAAGCAAAAGTAATTTTTCTCAAAAAAAAAAAAAAAAAAAAAAAAAAGCAAAGTGAGGACCTTGGTGGTCAAGGAATTGAAAAGGAAAAAGTGATCGAAAAAATTTGGAAACTGGGTTGGTTCGTTGGTTTTTTTTGCAATTCAGTGGGCTGTGTGTGGACTTGACTTTGACTTTATTCATAATACCATCAAACCAGCGGCTAAACCTCCTGTTTCTCATTCTCTTAGGTTTCTTTTTCTATTTGGTTTTTTAGAACCTTCATTTTGACTGCTTATAAATTGATTTTAATTTTCTTTTGTTTTAATTTCCGTCTCTAAATGCCCTTAATTATCATACGATCATTGATCCGCTTGACGTTGACGTTGGAGGTTTTGTTAGACTAAACTATATTGAAATTCGTTTCTATCTTTTTCATTTCTTTCTCAACTTTTTTTTAATCATTAGTATTTTTTTTTTTGAAACATTTAATCATTAGTATTTTAACACGTGTAATGCACGCGATTCAATTGAATATTATTTGTAATTAATTTAAATTTTTCTATTTAATTTTTTAATAAATTTGTATGGTGTGATTACCTTCAATTTGTATTAATTATTTAAATTATTACTAAATATAAAATTTATTTATTTTAAATAAATTGTTTTTTAAATATTAAATATTTTCTTTTTGATTTTTTTTATTTATGACTTTACCAAAGAACTCTCTTATGAATTGTAATGAGTGACAAAAGAAATTAGATAAATTGCAACTTTATTATCTATTTATTACTTTTGTAAATATAACAAATTTTTTATATACTAGTGATATTCTAATGATACACTATGATATATCGCAATTGTTGACATAGAAATTTCAACCAATCCTCAGTTGCCACGTCATTATTCCAAATTAATGACGAAGTTGTAAATGATTAAATTTGGGACCAATGATAAATTGACATGTGTCCTAAATTTAGTTTGAAAATAAGAATTGACAAATTCTAAAAGTGAAGGAAAATAACATGCAATTTGCCAAAATAATTAAATTTAATTTTGGTCAAATTGGATTATATGGAATTGGGTAAGATAAATAAAACCCAAATCCAAATGATTAGGCCCAAATCTAATAAAACTCAAGTTCAGATTGTTGGGCCCAAAAGTCATTAAAGCCCAAACCCACACGCCTTAGAAAGCTCTATAAATAGAGAGAACTTCCCATTCATTTCAAAGGTTGAAATTTCACTCTCAAGAGAATTGAGAGAGGATTCATAGCAAAGTACTTAGGTGTTGGATGCTCTATGAAGTCCTTAGGTCTTGAACGTCGGAAGACGAGTCTCCAAGTGCGGAAGATGAGTCTCCAGCGCGGAAGACGAGTCTCCGAGTGCGGGCGCGAAGACAAGTCTCCGAGTGCGGAAGACGAGTCTCCAGTGCGGCGCGCTTGAAGACGAGTCTCCAAGCGCGGAAGACGAGTCTCTCAAGTGCGAGCAACGCAAAGACGAGTCTCCAAGTGCGCGAACGCCGCAAGACGAGTCTTTAAGGCGAATCTTTGTAAGACAAGTCCTTAACTATTCGCGAAGGACTTTTACAAGTTACAAGTTAAAAGACTTCAATAACCTATCTGCCGAAGGACTTTAACACGCTATGCCAAGGGCCTTCAACAAGCAACAAGCGCAGAAGTCCTTCAACAAGCTACAAGTCAAGACTTCAACACGCTACAAGCCGAAGACCTTCAACACGCTACAAAGTCAAGACCTTCAACAAGCAACAAACGCCGAAGACCTTCAACACGCTACAAGCTGAAGACCTTCAACAGGCAACAAGCGCCGAAGGTCTTTTACAAGTAACAAGTCGAAGTCCTTCAACAAGCAACAAGTCGAAGAGACCTTCAACACGCTACAAGCTGAAGACCTTCAACAAGCAACAAGCATCGAAGTCCTTCAACAAACTACAAGCCGAAGGCCTTCAACAAACAACAAGCACCGAAGTCCTTCAACAAACAACAAGTTGAATGCCTTCAACAAGCTCCAAGCCGAAGTCCTTCAACAAGCTCCAAGCTGAAGTCCTTACAAGCCGAAACCCTTCAACAAGCTGCAAGTCGAAGTCCTTCAACAAGCTGCAAACCAAAAACCTTCAACGGAAGACGAGTCTCTAAGTGCAGAACGCTGCAAGACGAGTCTCCAAGTGCTTGAGCAGCAAGACGAGGCGAGTCTTTAAGGGCGGAATCTTTGTAAGACAAGTCCTTAAATATTCCGCTGAAGGACTTTTACAAGTTACAAGTTAAAAGACTTCAATAACCTACATGTTGAAGGACTTTAACACGCTACAAGCCGAAGGCCTTCAACAAGCAACAAGCGCCGAGGTCCTTCAACAAGCTACAAGCTGAAGACTTCAACACGCTACAAGCCGAAGACCTTCAACACGCTACAAGCTGAAGACTTCAACACGCTACAAGCCGAAGACCTTCAACACGCTACAAGCCGAAGACCTTCAACAAGCAACAAGCGCCGAAGTTCTTTAACAAGTAACAAGTCGAAGTCCTTCAACAAGCAACAAGTCGAAGAGACCTTCAACACGCTACAAGCTGAAGACCTTCAACAAGCAACAAGCATCGAAGTCCTTCAACAAACTACAAGCCGAAGGCCTTCAACAAACAACAAGCACCGAAGTCCTTCAACAAACAACAAGTTGAATGCCTTCAACAAGCTCCAAGCCGAAGTCCTTCAACAAGCTCCAGTGAAGTCCTTACAAGTCGAAACCCTTCAACAAGCTGCAAGTCGAAGTCCTTCAACAAGCTGCAAGCCGAAGTCCTTCAACAAGCTGCAAGCCGAAGACCTTCAACAAGCTACAAGTCGAAGCCCTTCAACAAGCTGCAAGCCGAAGTTCTTCAACAAGTTGCAAGTCGAAGCCCTTCAACAAGCAATAAGCCGAAGACCTTCAACAAGCTGCAAGCCGAAGTCTTTCAACATGCAAAAAGCCAAAGACCTTCAACAACTCGCAGCCCAAGACCTTCAACAAGCTACGAGCCAAGATCTTCAACAAGTCGCAAAATCCTCAAGACAAGTCTACACATGAGAACAAGTCAGAAAGCCCTCAAGACAAGTCTACGTTCGAGAACAAGCTGCGAAGCCCTCGAATCAAATCTACGTCCGAGAACAAGCTATAAAGCCCTCAGACAAATTACACTTAAGAGAGAGAAAGAATCAGAGGATAAACATTAGAGATTGTAACTCACAACATTCAAATTAATACAAACACAACGTTCAATTACACGTGTCTCGTTTATATTTCTTCGCTGAAATCACGTGTAAACAAATTGGCACGCCCGGTGGGACAATCTCTACCTCTCATCTCTTTCTCTGACCTTAAAGCAGAAGTAAAGTAATGTCGTTCAAGACTTCTTCGATGATCGTTGTCATGAGCAACTTGTACACGGGTTCTACTGCCCATAGTTGCTCTAATGAACTAAGGTTGGAAGACGATGAAGTACCAACACTGCCGGGGGCATCAAACAACAAGTTCCTGGTCAAGTGTAATCCTTTGTTCGATTTTTATTCCGACGTATTTTCTGTCATGATGACTGAAACAAGCACTAAGGAAGAGAGATTGACAAAGATGCACGAGCAAATCAACAACTTGATGAAAGCGATTGAAGAAAGAGATTCTCAAATCGCATACTTAAAGAATCAGATTGAGAATCAAAATGCCGCTAAATCAAGTCATACTCCTGTCATCAAAGATCGGAACAAAGAGAAGGTTGTTGTGCAAGAAAATCAACCACAACCTCTACTTGATCACTTCACTATCGATCCAACAACTGCAGGACATGATAACTAACTCTGTCAGAACTCAATATGATGGGGGTTCTCAAAGTTCTCTCTTGTATTCTAAATCATATACTAAGAGAATTGATCATTTGAGGATGCCAATTGGATACAAACCACCAAAGTTCCAACAATTCGATGGGACAGAAAACCTTAAGCAACATGTTGCGCATTTCATCGACATATGTGAAAATCTTTGCGCAAGGAGATCTCTTGGTCAAAGAGTTTGTTCGAACATTTAAGGGGAATGCTTTTGACTGGTACATTGATCTAAACCCCGAATCGACAGACAGTTGGGAACAACTTGAAAAAGAGTTTCTCAACTAATTCTACAGCAAAAGACGTACCATCAACATGTTCGAGCTCACCAACATTAGACAACGAAAAGGTGAACCCGTTGTCGACTACATAAATCGTTGGAGAGCCACGAGTCTCGATTGTAAAGATTGTCTCGTTGAACTGTCAGCTGTCGAAATGTGCATTCAAGGCATGCATTGGGGGTTGTTTACATCTTCCAAGGTATAAAGCCTTGCACCTTTGAAGAGCTAGTAACTCGTGCCCACGATATGAAGTTGAGTATTGCTAGTCGATGAGACAAAAACCTTCTAACTCCAAGCATAAAGAAGAAGGAAGTGACATTGAGGCTGAAGAGTCTATGGTCGTCAGTACAACCCCTCTCAAGTTGTCTTCAAAGCAAAAATACAAGAAGATCGAAAAGCAACAAGAAAATGAAAGACTTCGCTTAAGTCTAAAGGAAAGACGGAATAAGGACTATCCCTTTCCATGATTCTGACATTCCTAACATGTTTGAACAACTACCGCCATAGGGTGATCGAACTTCCAAAGTGTAAGCGAATGGAAGAGATAGACAAAGTCAATGATCCCAACTATTGCAAGTATCATCGAGTCGCGTCGATCACCGGTGGAGAAATGTTTCGTCTAAAAGGAGTTAATCCTAAGGTCAACTAAAGAAGGAAAAATTGAGCTAGACCTTAATGAAGTAGCTCAATCAAATCATGTTGCATAAGACATCAAGTACATGCGATCAAACACCCTCTTGTTCGCTTCAAGATAAAGAAGTGTGCCTAGTCCAGTTTGGGACCATGGAACTCAGAGTTGCTTGGTTTCAACATGAGGTGCCAAGAAATGAACCTCAATATGCGATCAAACCTACCAATGATAAAGGCAAAGGTAGGGTTCTGGTGACTCATTTGAAGAAGCAAAAACAAAGTTTAGCTTCAAACAATTCTTGTCAATTTAGAAGCCTCAAATGCAAGGACAAACATCGAAGAAAGAAGAATCCAAGGAAACCTAAGTCTGAAAGGAAGAGAAAAAAAAATCATCCTCAACCTTGTCAATCGGTGACCTTGAAAGAATTTCTCTTGAGAGATTTTCCTCATAGCGAAAGAGAGGAAGAAAACTCTGCAAGTTCATACTACATTGAGATAAATGAAGCTGACGACACAAAAGAAATCAAACAAAGGACTTCCGTCTTCGATCGCATCAAGCCTTCAACTACTCAACCTTCAGTCTTCCAAAGGATGAGTATGGTCGCGATGAAGAAGAAAACCAAGGTCCAACTCTCCTTCTCACCTCGACATTCAACCTTCCAAAGGTTAAGTGTCTCCACACCAAAGAACGATCGACCTTCAACATCTATTTTGATCGCCTCAAAGTAACAAGCGATCAACATGAAAGAAAGATGAAATCCTTAAAGGTAGAACTGTTCGATGAAGTGAACAACGACCAAAAGATTCACAGTCTTGTTCCTTTGCGTATGAAAAGGAAGCTCTTTGTTCTCATAAACGTAGAGAGTTCCTTGAAAATGAAGAAAAATCTCATCGTCTTAATAAATCCTATAAATGAAGGACATGATCAAGACCATGATGATGAAAACAACATCTAAGATGTAAAGAAAGCTCCTTATCGCAAGAGCCTAAACTGCACGATGCTCCTGGCCCACATGAGCTTAAAAGGTGAATGACGAAAAAAAAAAAAAAATTGAACTACATTATGACTTGATCCCTTTTGTTCAAAGGGTACGTAGGCAACTTTAAAAAAAAAACTTTTAAGTTCATTCTCTAAAAAAAAATCATCCTCATGAAAATAAGACAATGCAAGTTGGATGCATACATGCCAACTTCATTCCTCTCAAATTCGATTTGTTGCTCATTCTCCTAAAGTTTGAGTTTCGTTCCCTTCAAGCTTGGTTCGTTGTTCATTCTCCTAATGTTTGAGCTTTGTTCCCCTAAAGTTTGGTTTGTAGCTCATTCTCCTAAAGTTCGAGCTTTGCTCATCTCAAGTTTGGTTCGTCGCTCTCTCCTAAGTTCGAGTTTCGTTCCCCTTCAAGTTTGGTTTGTCGCTCACCTCAAAAGTATTGGCTTCATTCCACTCAAGTTTGGTTCGTCGCTCACCCTCTAAAACTTTGAGCTTCAACCTCTTCAAGTTCGGTTCGTCATTCACCTCTCTAAACTTTGAGCTTCGTTCCCTTCAAGCTTGGTTCGTTGTTCACTCCCCTAAGTTTGAGCTTTGTTCTTCTCAAAGTTTGGTTCGTGGCTCTCTCCTAAGTTCGAGCTTCGTTCCTCTCAAGTTTGGTTCGTCGCTCACCCCTAAAGTACTGGTTTTGTTCCTCTCAAGTTTGGTTCGCCGCTCACCTCTCTAAACTTTGAGGTTCAACCACTTCAAGTTCGGTTCGTCGCTCACCCCTCTAAACTTTGAGCTTCAACCTCTTCAAGTTCGGTTCGTAGCTCATTCTCCTAAAGTTTGAGCTTCGTTCTCCTCAAGTTCGGTTTGTCGCTCATTCTTCTAAAGTTCAAGGTTCGTTCCCCTCAAGTTCGGTTCGTCGTTGACTTTTCTCTAAAGTTCGAGCTTCATTTCCTTCAAGTTCGGATCGTTGCTCACCTCTTAAAGTTTGAGATTTGACAACTTCAAATTTGGTTCGATGCTCTCCCCTAAGTTTGAACTTCCTTTCCCCCAAGTTCAGTTCGTCTCTCATTCTCATAAAGTTTGAGTTTCATTTCCTTCAAGTGTGGTTTGTCGCTCCCTCACTCTAAGTTCGAGCTTCGTTCTCCTTCAAGTTTGGTTCGTCGCTCACCTTTCTAAACTTTGAGCTTCAACCCCTTCAAGTTCGGTTTGTCGCTCTCCCCTAAGTTCGAGCTTCGTTCCCCTTCAAGTTTGGCTCGTCGCTCACCCCCAAAGTACCGGCTTCGTTCCCCTTCAAGTTTGGTTCGTCGCTCACCCTTCTAAAATTTTAGCTTCAAGCTTTGTTTGTCGCTCTCCCTTAGAATTTGAGCTTTGTTCCTCTTAAGTTTGGTTCATGGCTCTCTCCTAAGTTCGAGCTTCGTTTCCCTCAAGTTTGGTTCGTCGCTCACCTCCAAAGTACCAGTTTCGTTCCTCTCAAATTTGGTTCGTCGCTCACCCGCTAAACTTTAAGCTTCGTTCCCCTTCAAGTTTGATTCGTCGCTCACCCCTAAAGTATTGGCTTCGTTCCTCTCAAGTTTGGTTCGTTGCTCATCCCTAAAGTACCGACTTCTTCGTTCCTCTCAAGTTTTGTTAAGTCGCTCACCCCAAAGTATCGCCTGTTCCTCTCAAGTTTGGTTCGTCGCTCACCCCTCTAAACTTTGAGCTTTGACCCTTTCAAGTTTGGTTTGTCGTTCTCTCCTAAAGTTGAGCTTCGTTCCCCTCAAATTCGGTTCGCCGTTCATTCTCCTAAAATTCAAGCTTCATTCTACTCAAGTTTGGTATGTCGCTTCCCTAAAGTCCAAGTTACGTACCCCTCAATTATGGATCATCGTTGACTCTCCTAAAATTTGAGCTTGAACCCCCTCAAGTATGGTTCATTGCTTACCATAGTTCGAGCTTCGTTCCCCTTTAAATTTGGTTCGTTGCTCATCCACTTTGAGGTCAAGTTTGGCCCACCTCAAGCCTAGATTCAAGCATTTCCCACTTGGAGTTCAAGTCTACACTTCGCTCTCTTAAAGTTTAAGTTTGAGCGTTGATTGCTTACAAGTTCAGCGTTCTACCTCAAAATACCGCAGTTCAAGAACTAGTGTGACACTTCAAGATTGGTGTTCCACTTGTTTCGAGCTTACTTTTCAAAGGCAAGCGTTGCTTACTCACAATAAGTGATTCATTCATTTCAAGTTCGACGTATCACTCCTTCATGAGCTAGGATGCTTCATCCTTCGACACTCGTTCCTCCGTCAAATCAGGAGGTTTCGTCAGTCGACATTGACTCATTTTCCATGCTAAGAGATCTCACTTGTTGGTGTTCGCTCATTCGTTATATCAAGATTAAGGTTTCACCCACCATTACCCACTCTTTCACTAACTTAGGAGGTTTCATGCCAACAAGAAACATCATGGAGAACATCTTGATAAACCCAGTGAAAAAAATACAAATACAAAAAAAAAAAAAAAAATAAAAAAAAAAAAGAAGAAAAAGTAGATGTGAGACATGACGTACCTTAAAAGTTGTCTCGACTTAACATTAAAGAGCAATGGAGCCGCAGGAACACCATAGGTCTCGTTAGGGTCGAGTGTTGCTAAACAAACCTCGAAAAAGGGTGTTATAAAAGCTGGGGTTGAAGTTAACAAAAAGAGAGGAACATGTGGAGTTCCGTAGTGCAAGTACACCGAGACCGACAAGGGTTCCACAAGTGTATATGCGCTGAACAAGGAAATCAAACGACTACAAGTACACCCTGCACGACAAGGGTCCCACAAGTGTATATGCACTCGAACAAGGAAGTCCTGTAGGCTGCAAGTACACCCAAGACCGACAAGGGTCCCACAAGTGTATATGCGCTCGGGCGAGAAAGTCCTCAGAGTTGCAAGTACACCGTGCACCGACAAGGGTCCCACAAGTGTATATATGCGCTCGGACAAGGAAGTCCTCAGAGGCTGCAAGTACACCCAGCACCGACAAGGGTTCCACAAGTGTATATGCGCTCGGAACAAGAAAATCTGACAGCTACAAGTACACCCGGTACCGACAAGGGTCCCACAAGTGTATATGTGATAACTCACCATAAGTGAGTTATTTTACTAGAATTTTAGTGTTTAATCTACTTGAATTGCATCTAATTTAGTGATCCTCATGTTATTTTATCCCTAAATTATGTGTGTTAGCTTTAATATCTTGAATTTAAGCATTAGGTGCAAAAAGAATTAATTTTGATGTTTTTGTGTTTTAATTCAAGAATTTAGGAAAATAAGCTAACGGTTAATTAAAGACCAAAATTTGAGATTTTTCTTAACTCCAAAAATCCTCGTGTATTTAGTTTGATTTATAATTGACTTCATAAATTTATTTGGGATTTTTACGTGTGTGTAGAGATGTTTAAAAATTACAAGAGTCCCTAAGGGCATTTTAGACATTTTACCCAAAGGGTTATATGGTCTTTTTACTCTTAAGAGTATTTTTGTAATTTGTGGAGTTAGGGCAACACCATCTTATATAAGGAGGCTAGGGTTCACAAGTGCCAAGGGAGAAGGAGTAGTCGCAAAAAAAAGGAAGAGACCGAGAGAGAACGGGCGATTGCTACAGCAAAGGTGTGCATTGGAGAGGAAAATTGTGAAGGTTCCATTGCTGTAGCAATCATACGAGTGAGGAAAAATTGAAGATCTGGTGTTATCACTTTGTATGCAAAAACGAGAGGCCATTGTTGTAACAAAATTGAGAGTGCAGTTCGATTTTCACAGATGTCATTCACGAAATTTGTGATTACCGGCGATCCAACCGTTGGATTTTACTAAAACTTTGTCAGCCTGTTGAGGACTCATAGAGCTCCCATTTGAACGGTTGGATCGTGGTTTCGAGCTTTCCTGTGTCAGATATCGCAGTCACATTGGGCGACAACAGCAGTTCGGTTTTTCACAGACGATGCTCACAAAGTTGTCGTTTGCCAGAGTTTCAACCGTTGGATCGTGCTGAAACTTTGCCAGATTATTCAAGACTCATAGGGCTTTACTTTGAACGGTTGGATCTTCGTTCTGAGCTTTGGTGGATGAGATATCGCTGTCGCACAGAACCTGCAAAACAAAATCTGCTACTATGGTCTGCTGTTTTTGGTGGTATCTTTTGCTTCGTGTCATTACCTCTCCTAATCTCTAATTGTTAATGTTGTTTTTCCGCTATTGGACACATATTTAAGACTATTTTTGTTCACTATTTTAGACCGAATTCGTGACTGTTTTTAGGCTAGAATTGTGACTGATTTATGATAAATTTGTGAACATCATTGGGTTGTTTTCTTGAATTCTTTGATGGATAAAAACATGCATCAATTAGAAGTTTATGAGTTAATTTCCATCATGAACTGAATTTCTTTAGGCAAGGGTTAGGTTGTTTTAATGTAATTTTGGATTAAATTTATGGTTGATGCCATTAATTGAATTTATGAAATTTTATTAAATTTAACGGTGCATGAGAATTAAAATTGGCCTTTTAACTTCTCTATAATTCATAAACTTGGGAAAGCTAATGAATTAGAAAACTAAAATTTCATTCTAGGATTATTGAGTTGATTAGGGATAATTAACCCACCTAGAACCTAAAATCATGGGCATAATTTAGATCACAATTGGGAAATTGTAGGTTTTAAAACTTAGTGATTTTGGAAAGAATCATTTGAATGCATGCGTAGGTAAATTCAAGGCATCACTAAAAATTTATTCCAATTGAACATTAGAACTCTAACCTAACCCGAGCTTATTTTTCATTACAAATCTCATCTCTTGTATCTATCTTCTTGTTTGCATTCTCCTCTCCCCTCATTTAAATTTACTTATTTTCTTGAGTCTAGTCTTATCTTGTCTTACTTATCACATCTGTTTATCTACTATAGGAAATTGCACACTCATGCATTGCACTAAAATAAGGAAAATTTACTAGGACACTCACTAATTTAGGTCTAACTAGTCCTCGTGGGATCGATACTTTTAACTTATCACTTGCTGCTCTCGACCGTGTATACTTGCACGTCGTAAAAGTGTCGGGGTTTTATTCTAATTTGCATTAGTTTAGGGCATCCGATATTTTCGCACTGTTTTTGGCGCCATGCTTGGACTAGTTTAGATTCTTATGTTGTTTGAGTGGATTTTAGCATTTTATTCTTGTTTTTCTTGTTGGGTGTGTCTTGTTATCTTTGTTTCGTATTTTTATATTTGTTGAGTCTTGGTTATTCCTTTTGGTTGTGTTGGTGCCTATTGTGTTTGTTGAGCCTGTTATAATTGATTTATTATTTTATTATGGCTTATGATAACTTTGGGTGGTCTTCTGTGCCCAATGAGCAAACACAATGTAGCTCTTTTTCTTATGATCATCCATTTGTCAATTTAGAGTCTTCTAGTGGGAGGTATGGATCTTATGGCTACCAAATGCCTAATTACTATCATACTAATCCTATGACTTATGGGAATCCTATGTGTGATAATAATCAGAGCAATTGGGCCTATGAACCATATCCTAGGGGTTTTAAGCCATATCCTTCCTATATTCAAGAAACCCAGGTAGAAGACGAATCTTCCCTTAAAATATTGTTATTAGAATATATGAGAACCACAGAAGAGAGGAATAGGCAAATAGAAGAGATGAATATTCAAATAGAAGAGATGAATATTCAAATAGGGGAGTCAATTCAACGCCTAACGGATACACTTGTCTCCCTTAGAGAACAAATGTATTTAGACTCATCTGAGGTTGAACACCCTAGGGAAGAGAGTGAGGGAGGACCCACACCCTTACATAGTTCGGTGAGTCACTTGATCACTGACCCACTTATAGACCTTCAGGATCCTAGTCCTTCACATTTTTCAGAGTATGAGCATTTAGAGGATTGTGCTTTAGATGTAAAAGAACTAGAACCTTTTAGCACACACCAGGATAGAGTTAGTGAGAGTGTGGAAGAAGTCGAGCCTGTTGAGTTAGGCCAGGAGGTAGAATTTGAGGCTTTTGAGTCTATGTTAGTTCTATCTTCTGATTTTTCTCTTATTGGTGAGTGTTTTTCTTTCTATGCTCTTGAGTCAGTGTATTTTTGTGAGTCTATTTATTTTCCTGTTTTTTCTTCTTTTCTATTATCAAATAAAAAACTAAAAAATATTTACTTTGTTGTTTTTCCTTTTCTTTTATTATATAAAAAAATAAAAAATATATCTGAATCGGGCTCTCATGAGAAGCTAGTATTCTTGCTAGCTCTAATTTGTTTTGTAGATTCAAGAAAGGAGGCCCAAAGAAGTGGGAGAATTTTTACGCACTTTGGACGAGCCCACGTATACTACGTCAAGCTAATGACGTTAAATAAGCGCTTCTTGGGAGGCAACCCAAAGTTTATTTCGTTTGTTTCGTTTTTAATTTTTTTCGTTTTTTTCTTTTGTTTCGTTTTTAGTTGTTTTTGTTTTTAAATAAATAACCCTTGCCTATTTTGCAGCTCCCTTAGGGTTTGATGATTGATATGCGCTTTAGTGGAGGTCTCATCGATTCGAGCGATGATTGTTCTCTCTTCCATCTTTGTTAGTTGTCCTTAAGCATGCTTAAGTGAGCATTTTTTTACATTACGGGCAATGTATGCCTTAACCATGAGGGAGACATTTGTTGTTCTGAATCTGATTTTGGGCTTGATTGAAAATTTTCTGTTGATGAAACTGTGTGTTGTTAGCGTTTATAGGGTGTTGCATGCCTTTGTGTTTATAAAGTTATTTACTTGCTTTAGGACTTTAAAATGAACTAATTTGACTACCAGATTTCATGTTAGTTGTTTGTTTCATGGTCTTTTATATGCATGATGTAGGTAGTTGATTCGTTATGTTTAAGCAAGTAAATATTGGAAAGATGGTTGTTGTTCCTTGTTGAAAAATTAAGTTTCTGCAAGTTTTTTTTATGGTAAAAAGTGTGTTGTCATTGGTAGAAACTTGATATGCATCTCCTTGAAAATAAAAAGTTAAGGTCAAATCTCAAGGTTAATAAAAATAAGAGTTGTTGCTTGTGTTTGAGGCAAGAGTATGTTATCTTATTGTGTGTTTCTCGAGGTCAAGCTTGTCATTAGGGTTCTCTAGTGCGCTTATGGTTAGTATGTCAATCAAAGTAGTTAGGATTCAACTCCTAGGCCAAAAATTTCGAAAACTAGAAGCCATGACAAGTTAGGTAACCCATACATTTTTTAGAATGCTCCAAAATTAGTAAACTTCAAATTTGTGATCATTTCAAGTTTGGGGGATTTACCCGACCTCCCTAACTCAATGAGGACATTGAGTACTCTAAGTTTGGGGGGAAAGGTAAATTCTTCATGTTTTTAATTATTCATTTTTTTAAGGACAAAAAGAAAAAAAAAAAGAGAAAGAGTGTGCAAACCTTTCACATCCCTAAAATTTCAGTGGGTTAGACCAAAAATATGTTATTTATTTTGTTATTTCAGCAACTTGGTGCTCGATGTCGGGGGTCTGGCACTAACCATGCTCTGGCCTCTTGGAGCGAAGGTATCAAGCAATAAGCTTTGCACCCATTGCTTAGGTGTGCTGCGCTAACAACGTGTGCCATTCTAAGAACTACGGGAGAGTAAAAAAAAATAAAAAAGGAAACAAAAAAAAAAAAACTAGCCCTAAGTAGTGAGTTTTAGGGAAATTGAGGGGAATAATGCACATATCTATTTTTTTTTAAAAAAAATATATATATATATATATTCAAAAATAAAAAGGAATGATCATTAAATTGTAGCCATGCGAGTTTTGGAGTATGACTTATTTTTAACTATGGGTTGCTTGATTTGAATGATTAGGATTCTAGTGGTTGAGCTTGAGGGTAGATGTTGAATCCTAGTTGATTTGCTCTTGGTTATTGATGCATAAGTGTAGCTAAAAAATCCTAGGTGAGCCACTTAGAGAGCATTGATTAAATGGTGACTTGTAGCTTAGAACATAAATATTCAATTCTTGTTTAGTTACCCAAATGATCTGAGTCTTTAAAGGTCTTTTAAGTCTTTGGGGAATAAAACTCATTGAGGACAATGAGTAGTTCAAGTTTGGGGGTTTGATAACTCACCATAAGTGAGTTATTTTACTAGAATTTTAGTGTTTAATCTACTTGAATTGCATCTAATTTAGTGATCCTCATGTTATTTTATCCCTAAATTATGTGTGTTAGCTTTAATATCTTGAATTTAAGCATTAGGTGCAAAAAGAATTAATTTTGATGTTTTTGTGTTTTAATTCAAGAATTTAGGAAAATAAGCTAACGGTTAATTAAAGACCAAATTTGAGATTTTTCTTAACTCCAAAAATCCTCGTGTATTTAGTTTGATTTATAATTGACTTCATAAATTTATTTGGGATTTTTCGTGTGTAGGAGATGTTTAAAAATTACAAGAGTCCCTAAGGGCATTTTAGACATTTTACCCAAAGGGTTATATGGTCTTTTTACTCTTAAGGGTATTTTTGTAATTTGTGGAGTTAAAGAAAGAACACCATCTTATATAAGGAGGCTTAGGGTTCACAAGTGCCAAGGAGAAGGAGTAGTCGCAAAAAAAGGAAGAGACCGAGAGAGAACGGGCGATTGCTACAGCAAAGGTGTGCATTGGAGAGGAAAATCGTGAAGGTTCCATTGCTGTAGCAATCGTGCAGTGAGAAAAATTGAAGATTCGGTGTTATCGCTGTAGCAAAACCGAGAGGCCATTGTTGTAACAAAATTGAGAGTGCAGTTCGATTTTCACAGATGTCATTCACGAAATTTGTGATTACCGGCGATCCAACCGTTGGATTTTACTAAAACTTTGTCAGCCTGTTGAGGACTCATAGAGCTCCCATTTGAACGGTTGGATCGTGGTTTCGAGCTTTCCTCTGTCAGATATCGCAGTCACATTGGGCGACAACAGCAGTTCGGTTTTTCACAGACGATGCTCACAAAGTTGTCGTTTGCTGGAGTTTCAACCGTTGGATCGTGCTGAAACTTTGCCAGATTATTCAAGACTCATAGGACTTTACTTTGAACGGTTGGATCGTCGTTCTGAGCTTTGGTGGATGAGATATCGCTGTCGCACAGAACCTGCAAAACAAAATCTGCTACTATGGTCTGCTGTCTTTGGTGGTATCTTTTGCTTCGTGTCATTACCTCTCCTAATCTCTAATTGTTAATGTTGTTTTTCCGCTATTGGACACATATTTAAGACTATTTTTGTTCACTATTTTAGACCGAATTCGTGACTGTTTTTAGGCTAGAATTGTGACTGATTTATGATAAATTTGTGAACATCATTGGGTTGTTTTCTTGAATTCTTTGATGGATAAAAACATGCATCAATTAGAAGTTTATGAGTTAATTTCCATCATGAACTGAATTTCTTTAGGCAAGGGTTAGGTTGTTTTAATGTAATTTTGGATTAAATTTATGGTTGATGCCATTAATTGAATTTATGAAATTTTATTAAATTTAACGGTGCATGAGAATTAAAATTGGCCTTTTTAACTTCTCTATAATTCATAAACTTGGGAAAGCTAATGAATTAGAAAACTAAAATTTCATTCTAGGATTATTGAGTTGATTAGGGATAATTAACCCACCTAGAACCTAAAATCATGGGCATAATTTAGATCACAATTGGGAAATTGTAGGTTTTAAAACTTAGTGATTTTGGAAAGAATCATTTGAATGCATGCGTAGGTAAATTCAAGGCATCACTAAAAATTTATTCCAATTGAACATTAGAACTCTAACCTAACCCGAGCTTATTTTTCATTACAAATCTCATCTCTTGTATCTATCTTCTTGTTTGCATTCTCCTCTCCCCTCATTTAAATTTACTTATTTTCTTGAGTCTAGTCTTATCTTGTCTTACTTATCACATCTGTTTATCTACTATAGGAAATTGCACACTCATGCATTGCACTAAAATAAGGAAAATTTGCTAGGACACTCACTAATTTAGGTCTAACTAGTCCTCGTGGGATCGATACTTTTAACTTATCACTTGCTGCTCTCGACCGTGTATACTTGCACGTCGTAAAAGTGTCGGGGTTTTATTCTAATTTGCATTAGTTTAGGGCATCCGATATTTTCGCACCAATATGCACTCGGAACAAGGAAGTCCTGTAGCTGCAAGTACACCCGACACCGACAAGGGTCCCACAAGTGTATATGCGCTCGGAACGAGAAAGTCCTGTAGCTGCAAGTACACCCGACACCGACAAGGGTCTCACAAGTGTATATGCACTCGGAACAAGGAAGTCCTGTAGCTGCAAGTACACTCGACACCGACAAGGGTTCCACAAGTGTATATGCGCTCGGAACAAGGAAAACCGACAGCTACAAGTACACCCTAAACCGACGAGGGTCCCACAAGTGCACTTGTGCTAAGAGGGCAAAGTATCATAAAATTAAAAAAAAAAAAAAAATCTACTTACCTATTTACTTACCTTCCAATGGATGAAGCCTCTTGTTTTAGGAGGGAGATGCCTGCAAGACTGCAATTATTAAGTTGTACAAAAAAAAAAGGTAAGTACATAGATGATTAAAAAAAAAAGGGAAAAGAAAAAAAAGAGTCAAGGTTTGGGACTCGCCTCATACCTTAGTATGAAGGTATTGCGCTCTGTTGGGGTGAATTGATGGAAGTCTCACCTCTTCTATTTATACTTGAGAAGAGGATAAAGGTCATATTTCAAAATAAAAGTTGGAATTCAAATAGGAGTTAGAATTGGAATTGGAATATGATTTCACCTCAAATCAAAATTTGATTTATCTTATCTCCAATCGAAAATCGTCTGCAAATCTTATCTCAAAATCCAAAATTTATCCTAAATCAAGATTAGATAAAGTTAATTCTATCATGTTTAAATCAGGATAGAATTTTAATTTTATCTTGTCAAACAAAATTTGGGCATAATCCAAATTGCCCAAATTTTATCCCAAATCAAGATTAGATAAAGTTAATTCTATCAAGTTTAAAATCATGGTAGAATTTTAATCTTGTCAAACAAAATTTGGGTATAATCCAAAATTGCCCAAATTTTATCCCAAATCAAGATTAGATAAAGTTAATTCTATCAAGTTTAAAATATGGTAGAATTTTAATCTTGTCAAACAAAATTTGTGTATAATCCAAATTTTATCCCAAATCAAGATTAGATAAAGTTGATTCTATCAAGATTAAATCATGGTAGAATTTTAAGTTTATCTAGCCAAACAAAACTTGGGCATACTCCAAATCTTATCACAAATCAAAGTTTGATAAATTAATTCTATCCAAATCAAAATCTTGATAGAGTTTCAATTTTATCTCACCAAGTTAAAATGTGGGCATACTCTAGATTTTATCACAAATCAATGTTGGAGTGAAATTCAAATGCTACTCCAAGTTCAAAAGAGGAAATTGGGTACAACTCCAAATCTACACCAAAAAAAAAAAAAAAAATTATGAACCAGGTTCATATTTCGACTAAATTGACACATCAAGTTGAGTCAAAATTATGAACGAATGTTGTACATTTTGGCTCAATATTATCTTTTTCGAGATTCACCCACACATACTTGTGCCTAAATCTCGAAAAGGGGGCATTTGTTGACATAGAAATTTCAACCAATCCTCAGTTGCCACGTCATTATTCCAAATTAATGACGAAGTTGTAAATGATTAAATTTGGGACCAATGATAAATTGACATGTGTCCTAAATTTAGTTTGAAAATAAGAATTGACAAATTCTAAAAGTGAAGGGGCAACATGCAATTTGCCAAAATAATTAAATTTAATTTTGGTCAAATTGGATTATATGGAATTGGGTAAGATAAATAAAACCCAAATCCAAATGATTAGGCCCAAATCCAATAAAACTCAAGTTCAGATTGTTGGGCCCAAAAGTCATTAAAGCCCAAACCCACATGCCTTGGAAAGCTCTATAAATAGAGAGCTTCCCATTCATTTCAAAGGTTCAGAAATTTCACTCTCAAGAGAATTCAGAGAGGATTCATAGCAAAGTACTTAGGTGTTGGATGCTCTCTGAAGTCCTTAGGTGCTGAACGTCGGAAGACGAGTCTCCAAGTGCGGAAGATGAGTCTCCAAGCGCGGAAGACGAGTCTCCGAGTGCGGAACGCGGAAGACAAGTCTCCGAGTGCGGAAGACGAGTCTCCAAGTGCGGAGCGCAGAAGACGAGTCTCCAAGCGCGGAAGACGAGTCTCTAAGTGCAGAACGCTGCAAGACGAGTCTCCAAGTGCGGAACGCTGCAAGACGAGTCTTTAAGGGCGGAATGCTGTAAGACAAGTCCTTAAATATTCCGCGAAGGACTTTTACAAGTTACAAGTTAAAAGACTTCAATAACCTACATGCTGAAGGACTTTAACACGCTACAAGCCGAAGGCCTTCAACAAGCAACAAGCGCCGAAGTCCTTCAACAAGCTACAAGCTGAAGACTTCAACACGCTACAAGCCGAAGACCTTCAACACGCTACAAGCTGAAGACCTTCAACAAGCAACAAACGCCGAAGACCTTCAACACGCTGCAACTTGAAGACTTCAACACGCTACAAGCCGAAGACCTTCAACACGCTACAAGCTGAAGACCTTCAACAGGCAACAAGCGCCGAAGTCCTTTAACAAGTAACAAGTCGAAGTCCTTCAACAAGCAACAAGTCGAAGAGACCTTCAACACGCTACAAGCTGAAGACCTTCAACAAGCAACAAGCATCGAAGTCCTTCAACAAACTACAAGCCGAAGGCCTTCAACAAACAACAAGCACCGAAGTCCTTCAACAAACAACAAGTTGAATGCCTTCAACAAGCTCCAAGCCGAAGTCCTTCAACAAGCTCCAAGCTGAAGTCCTTACAAGCCGAAACCCTTCAACAAGCTGCAAGTCGAAGTCCTTCAACAAGCTGCAAGCCGAAGTCCTTCAACAAGCTGCAAGCCGAAGACCTTCAACAAGCTACAAGTCGAAGCCCTTCAACAAGCTGCAAGCCGAAGTTCTTCAACAAGTTGCAAGTCGAAGCCCTTCAACAAGCAATAAGCCGAAGACCTTCAACAAGCTGCAAGCCGAAGTCTTTCAACATGCAAAAAGCCAAAGACCTTCAACAACCTGCAACCCGAAGACCTTCAACAAGCTACGAGCCGAAGATCTTCAACAAAACGCAAAACCTCAAGACAAGTCTACACATGAGAACAAGTCAGTAAAGCCCTCAAGACAAGTCTACGTTCGAGAACAAGTCGCGAAGCCCTCGAATCAAATCTACGTCCCGAGAACAAGCTATAAAGCCCTCGGACAAATTACACTTAAGAGAGAAAAGAATCGGAGGATAAACATTAGAGATTGTAACTCACAACATTCAAATTAATACAAACACAACGTTCAATTACACAGTCTCGTTTATATTTCTTCGCTGAAATCACGTGTAAACAGCAATGATTCTCATAAATCATTTCTTGGGATATACCATTGATATATTGAATTAAATTTCCAATTCATTTATATATGTAAACAAAGTATATCATTAGTATATAACTGATATACTTATTTTAGATAAGCTGATATACCATTGATGGATCAATATTGTACATTTTATATAATAAGTATTTCTTTTTTTATTGATAATGGTTTATATATTAACGGATAACATTCATATTAGGTATATTATGAACATTTCTACATGGTACATTATGATATGTTGATGATGAATAGAAGAATCAGCTACTGCCAAATAGAAATATTGTTGATATACTAATGATACATTGTGATATATTGCATTATTTGTGATATTCTAATGATACATTATGACATATTGTAATCATCTTCATAAATCATTTCTTGTGATATACTGCTGATATACTGAATTAAATTTCCATTTCATTTATATATCTAAATAAAGTATATCATTATTATATAACTGATATAATTGCTTTAGATAATCTGATATACCATTGATGAATCAATATTATACTCTTGATATAATAAGTATTTCTTTATTATTATTATTATTGATAATGGTTTATATATTAATTGATAACATGCATAATTGGTACATTATGGACATTTCTACATGATATATTATGATATATTGAAGATGAATAGATGAATCAACTGCTACCAAATAGAAATATTGTTGATATACTAATGATACATTGTGATATATTGCATTACTTGTGATATTCTAATGATACATTATGATATATCGTAATTATCCTCATAAATCATTTCTTGTGATATACTATTGATTATACTGAATTACATTTACAGTTCATTTATATATCTAAATAAAATATATCATTAGTATATCACTGACCTACTTGCTTTAGATGATCCCATATACCATTAATGAATCACTATTGTACTCTTGATATAATAATTATTTCTTTTATATATATATATATATAGATATAGATATAGATAAATAAAGTATATCGACAGTATATTACACTAATATATACTTAATGTTAGTGAAATCAACTGGTATCAATAGCATATCACTCATGTAGTTACTTTTTGGTTAGATATATCATTGGTATATCGGATATAACGTTGATAGATTACTAATTAGATATAATGTTGATAGACTACTAATTAGATATAACGTTGATAGACTACTGATTTTCTTGATTTTGTAAAACATGAAAAGGGCATTTTGGACTTTTTGTTTCATGTTGTTGGGTTGAGCTTGCCCATTTTTCTATTGCTGCAAATCAAATAAATGAATGATGCGGTTACAAATACAATAAATCATGTTGTCATATTTGCAAGTGACCCTTCATAAAAAGTAAATAAAAAAAATAATATAACTTTTTCATAAAAGAGAAAATTCATTCAATATCGTAAATTAATTATGTACTACAAGTTAAATTTATAAATTAGGTCATAGGAATTTTAATAATAATAATCAACTAAAAGCATAGTTTCACTTAGCTAAGTGGCATATGTGTATGTTTGCTTAGTGTATATATAAAATAAAATACTAACAATTAAGACAACTCAAAGTAAGAGAAAGTGAAGTCCTCTATTGCTAGAGTTTGTAATCATTAAAGAAAGGTTGAAGAAAGGTAATGTGTGTCCACATCACTAAACCATCTTCTTTTGCTACTTATCATGAATAAAGAATAAAAACAAACTTAAAAGGGTGAGAAGCTCAAATATTTGTAAAAAATAAAATAGAAGATAACTCTTTATATAATCGACCATAGATAAAGAGTTATAAAAAATAAACTCTTAAAATTTTATCGTGAATTATAAAAAATAAAAAAGAAGATAGCTTTTCAGCTTTTTTATATACTTCGTAGCAGTGTTTTGATTTCATGAAATAAAGAGACAAAATATTTAGCATTCTAACTCTTCATATTTTATTCTTCAAATAGAAAAAAAAAATGCTCTATGTTTTAAACTTTTGAAGTTTTATCAATAATTTTGATAAACTCATAAATTTGTAGTATTAATTTATAGAAAAATTATTTTGTAACTTTTCACTTATTAAATAATATTTTAAAGTTGCAACATAATATTTTTTTTTTCACATTAATAAATGAACAAAAGTTTTTATATTCAAAACTCTTCTTATTCTAACTTTTCATATTATTTTCTTAAAACAAAACTCTCCATATGTTAACATTAAGTGCTCATTTTTTTTTTATCCAAGTGGTCATCCAATATAGGATTACTCTAAGCTAAACACGCTTTACTTTGGAGTTCCTATGATTGAGTCACCAAAAAGAAAGGTGCATCTTGTTGGTATAGATAGTAGCTATCAATTCTTTTAAGGTTTTCTCAACTATGTTTCCATATCAATATGGTCACTCTCATTCGGATTTGAACTTAGTTCATTTATGCATGTACCCCTGTTGTTCGGGCACCATACTTTCATATCCTCAGAATCTCTCTCATTTACATGTGGACTCGGTTCATTCATATACCCCTCTTCCTCGGGCGTCACATATAAAGTTTAAATAATTATTATATTTTATATTTTGATTTCTTACTACAAATTTTTATTTTAGTTAAATTATAATAAGTACCACAATTCAAATACTTATATAGGTATAACTATATAAGTTATATGGATGGAAGATATGAAAAGAATTTAAGTTATTAGTATTTTAATTATAATAAATGTTATATCTCAAATATTTATATAGATATATATTTCATGAATGAGAATGTGAAAAAGAAGTTAAGTAAATTAATGTTCATTTTATTTTACATTTTAATTAATTAATTATTGTTTTTTTAAAAAAGAACTAACATGGATGTGTGTGAATGTGTTTCTCAATTAAAAGAAGATAATATGATAAAAAAATAAATATATAATTTATTAATTATTGATAATTAATTATAGGTGACTATATTTGAAATCTAAAACGTGTAGATATAGACGAAATAGTTCACAAATGATTTTCAAGGATTATAGTTTTTTTAGTGCAATTTATTTTATTTCATTTTTTTAAGATAAAGATCTAAATAGAGAAACGAATTATGACAAGAAATAAGAAAGACCCATATAATATCCATCCGTCTAGTATTCATCTTGGCGAAATCGTAGACCCCTCTGTGCTAATTTGTGTGCTTCTGAATTTGCGTCGCGAGAAATATGTTTGAAGTCAATATGTGCCCACTCTGCTGACCATTGTGTGATCTCTGCAATAAAATTCCAAACTTCAGTATGATCTTTTGTAGTCCCTTTGATCAGCGCTTCCAAAGAGTTTGATTCTACTATCAGAGCCATAAATTTATTAGATATAGTGTCCAATCCTTTAATGATGGCATACAATTCTAATATCACAATAGGCCAATCTGTAGAGATGTATTATTGTCCGACACTAACCACTTTTCGGTCTCAATCACGAACTATCCAACCAAGTCCACCACAATTCGTATGCGGATTCCAAGAAGCATCAGTACTTATACTCCATTGATTATTAATGGATGGAAGCCACATATTGTTAATTAACGACATTTGGGGAGGATGAACGAAACCATCATTTCGGGTGCCTAGAAAATCTCGAACTTGAATTGTTGAACTATCAAGCACCTTACTCTACTCCATAATTCCATTCTTTTTGTAACACCCCTACTTTTCTATGACTAAACTCTTAGGGACATTACTACACATGCATGCATTTATAGGCCAAAAGAGATAAAACGATCTTTAAATCTCCAATGAAAATAATTTGTCTTTAGGGATCCCAAGAAAAACATTCAAAACAAATAAAAGGAACAGTTTAAACATGGCCTATTTGAAGTCTGTACAGTAAATTTAAACTTCGAAAACATAAAGGGACAACATCAGTTATAAAAGAAATGTGCGGAAAACATGTCTATTCCCATGGTTCTAGCAACGCGCCTCCGTCACTCGCCCGCACGTCCTTGGCCTTACAGAAAAACATTTTTAAAAGAAAGGGTGAGTATTGCAAAACAATACCCAGTAAGTGACCTCGCTACCGAGGTTTGGGATATGCAAACACATGCAATCATGACTTTTAAACTTGTTCGAAATGTACATATGCGGGACCTAAAACTTTCTCATATTGTCAGGTCTTTAATCCATGACTTCCTTTTTATTTAAGTGGCCGATTGGTCATCCTAAGTCATTTCATTTTGAGTCCCTCACAGACCCCTGTAATCATTTGAGTCCCTCACAGACCCCTGTATGGTTTGAGTCCCTCACAAACCCCTGTATAAATTGAGTCCCTCACAGACCCCTGTAATTTGACCCATAGGGTCTCTAATGCATGTTTGACCATGCACATAATGCACTCAGGAGACCAATGTCCACATTTTTCATCAAATCATTTCATGACATACATATCATGCATGAGGTCCCATCATTCAACATAACTATAGTGTACATGCCACAACCATTATCATTGATATGCAAATCATGACTTTTCACATCAGATAGGGTGTAATACTCACGTATATAATCATGCAATATTCTCATAGATAATACTGTAATATCCTCACATGAAATACTGGAATATCCTTACATAAAATACAACGATATTCTCGCATAGAATACTAGGTTATGCTCACATAAAATATTGAGATATCTTCACATAGAATATCAAGGCATTCTCACATAAAATATCGGAATATTCTCGTGTAAAATCATTAAATCTTTTTAAGTAAAACATCGTGCTAATTTCACATAAAATATTGAAATTCGTTTTCTTTAATCCCATTTAAAAAGATTCGGCACAAGGTCCCTTACCTTAGTTCGAATTCTATTTCAAAACCTAACCCTCGGCCTTTGAGTACGCTCCTTTTGTAGGACCTGAATCACACATTAATCCTGCATTAAACTCCGAGTATATTCCAGATTCATAACGCGAGGTATTCTGTTTAAGTTCTTGAGGCCTCATGCCCCGCTTACCTCGATCTCAACGTATAGGCCTAGTGTCTCTTAGATTGCTTGGATGCTGGCCTTCAACTCCGCTCTAGTTTAGTTCCTAGAAGTCATGTTTGAAACAGTGGGTTACGTTCTCAAATTTACGTTTACATATCCGATAGATCATGGGTAGTTCTCTCTCAGCCGAACTTAACAAAAGTGCTCACCGTTGAAATCTCAAATTTCTTTGCAAAAACGGTCTTTGTCGGATGGGAGGCGACGACGGCGAGCTCACGGTGAGCGGTGGCGGCGCTTTTCACGAGCAACGGCAATGGCGAGAGTTAGCTCGCGATCGGCTTGCTTGCGGCGGGCGCCGGCTTATGTTCTCGGCGTGGCATGCGCGCGCGATCGGTGAAGACGTGTTCGTGGTTCGCTTCGTGGATTCGCCTGCAGTGTTCGTGGCGCGGCGGCTTCCACGGTGACTTCAACAACGCCGGGCGTGCGTGAGCGGGCCGAGATATCTTCGGTGAGGCGAGCACGCGCGGGCTGGATGGTGGGACGAATTCCTCAGCGCGCGCGCGCGCAGGCTCGCGGTTTGGGGCGGCGTGCGACTACGAGCGCGTGCGCGGCTGGAACGAACGAGACTCGCCGCTCGTTGATCTGCCGCGGGAGGCTGCCGCACGCTTCAACTTAGGCTTGCCGGCGTGAAAAGTTGTAACGACCAAGTTTTCTTTTGTGGAGTTACCGGCGGGAGGGATTTGAAGAGCAAGTGGGAGAGGGTTGGTCGGCTAGGTAAGGAGGAGGAGATGAAAGTGATGGTTATCCTTCTAGGGTTAGGGTTTTCTTATGAATAAATATCAAGGAGACTAAGGGATTTGGGTTTAGGTCAAATTCTAAATATTACCACAATCCCTCATTTATCCTAATAACTAAAATGCCATTGCTCCTTCTCCTTCTTTTAATTTTAACCCAACATAATTCTCTAAAGGAGGATGTTTTGCTTAAAACTAATCAAAAATTAAAGACTCATTAACACCGAGCTTGATGAAATTCACTAATCCAACTAGACATACACAGGTTGATGGGATGTTAAATAAAATGAATAATTAGTACCTGAGGTCGTGGTCGTCACACTTTTGAACTATAACGTTCCTGCACATTCATATTCTCCACAAAATAATCATGAAAACCTTGATTTCATCTTTTGTCCCATGAGATAGGATCCATCCAAAAGAGTCTACAGTAGTCCAAGAATTCCTGAAAGTATATAACAGGCCTACGTTAGTACATAGAAATTGATACCAAAATTTAGAACTTACCTTACATCCCCAAAAAAATGACTCGTTGTCATTGCATGATTGGCACAAAAATGGCACTAAGGTTCCATAGGAAGTCCTTTTTTAATCAAATTCGTTCTTGTAGACAAAATGTTCTGGATAATTTTCCAACAAACAATTTTTATCGTCTTATTTGGGATAGAAGCCCGACATAACCCTTTTCCAAATCACTCATAATCCTTCACTATAAGAACTTGATGCTTCCTATGCACTTCGTAGTCATAGACCCAGTTGATATGCACTTTTGACTGTGAAAAAACCTCTCTTGTGATATTTCCAAACTATTTCATCATTCAAATGAATCCTTTTGTGTGAGATCTGGAGAATTGCTTCTGCATATACAACTAGGAAATGTTGTCTAATTTTCTCTTCATCCCAAGTACCGTCACTTTTTAGTAAAGAATGCACGTACCGTGCAAAATTCTAGAGTTGGATCGACCATGATGGGTTTATGTCTGCCTTCGATTGTAAATCATGGGTCTTCCTTAATACTAATCAAGCTTCAATTTCCTATTTTCCACCGGTAGCCCTTTTTAAATAAATATCATCCCCATAAGATATTGCGCTAGGTGAAAGATGGATTAGAACCGAGGGTGTCTTTGAGGTAATTTCTCGTTTGAAAGTGTCTCCTCGCAAAACTTTGTATAATATACTGTCTTGATTTTTCATTAACCTCTAGTTTTTGCTTAGCCAACATGGCTTGGTTGAATAAAGAGAAATCTCTGAAGCCCATTCCACCTCATTCCTTTGGGATACACAGGCAATCCCAACTTTGCCAGTGAATTTTTCTAGATGTCTCACTCGAGCCCAACAAAAATTTGTCACAAATTGAGTTTATCTCAACACAAATACCTCTTGAAATCTAAAAACAACTCATAGTATAAATTGGTATTGTTTGTGCTACCACTTTTATAAGCACCTTCCTACCTCTGATAAATAAGAATTTTCCTTTCCACCCCTGTAAAGCCTTCCACACTCGTTGTTTTATAGATCGAAAAACTTAATATTTATCTTTAGAAATTTGGGAGGGAAGACCTAGATAACATCCCAAGTTTTCAGTGTTTTTCACCCTAAGAATGTGCTCAATTTCCATTTTCATATCAAAGGATGTAATTTTACAAACCAAAAAAATTGATTTTTTAGGATTGATGATCTGAGCGAAATTTGCTTCATAATAATCTAATATGTCCCTCATGGTTAGACTGTCCTTTTGTCGAGCCTGAAAGAAAATTAAACTGTCATCTGCATAGAAAAGATGAGCTACTAAAATTATGAGCTCTTTGCTCCTTATGAAGAAGAGTAGAAAAGCCTTCAACACATAAAATAAATTATGAGCTCTTTGCTCCTTAAACCACGTTTCGGTGTAAAAAATCGTTTGAGTTAATCTGTTGAAAAGAACGTAAAAAATAACTGACTGCACGCACTTCATGATAATGTTCACCCAACGATCATGAAAACCCAACTCATGCACCTAATATGTCTTCATTCCACTCTGTCATATGCTCTTTTCATATCTAGCTTCATTGGTATCGATCCAATCTTTCCTGGTCGTTTTTTTTATTGCATGAAGACATTCAAAACTGAATAAGACATTGTCTGTGATCAACCTTCTTGGAATAAAAGTGATTGTTCCATAGAGATAATTTGATCCAGTACCCTTTTAAGCCTATTCGCCAATGATTTTGATATAATATTATAGACTATATGACATAGGCTAATAGGTCTAAATGTTGGGATTTATGTCCTAAACTTGTGTAATTTTGATCAATTAAATAAACGGTTATTTGTTTTGATAGAATTACAGTCTTGTTTTATAAATCCAATAAACTAACCTCAAAGGTTATAACATATATCTTGAACATCAGTGTAGTGGACACTATTTGGATTGTGTTCAAGAATATAACCTAAATGGTCTATGGTATAAGAATAAGGTTAGAAACCTCATTCTGATAACACCATGGATGTGACCCACTTTGTAATTAGTACAAATGAGGTAATCCAACTCATTCATGTAGTTGACATGCGAGTGGGGGCATCCTGTATGAAGAGTTCATACAAGAACGAACCGCAAATTATTAGTCTAACAAGTGTAACACCGTTAACAGGATAAGACTAGTAATTTATAGATGATCATTAATGACTCGACCTGAATCTTGAGCAAGTTAAGAACTCCTGCTTATAGGGGTTTGTCCTTAGATTAGTATGGGTGAGAGTGGCCTGTAGCCGACTCAATAAGCCTACCTTCTCGGGAGACGTAACCTCGTGAGGTAGTCCGTGAACTTAATTGTGCAAGATGTAATTCACTCATTCCTACACTAAGGAATTAGATAGGTTGTTCCCTTAAGAACTGACTCCAGGTCTTGAACAACGGGGCCCCGCCCTCTATGAGGGTATGAGTCTATGGTAGGACCTTAGACTTGTTGTTCATTAGAGGATCAGTGGTGCTTAAGGAACAAAAAGGTTATCACATGGGTAAAACGGTAATTTGACCCAGTCGTGATTACGAAAAACCTGTGAAGGGTCGACTCATGGGTAATGACTATATCAGTGGACACAATATTATCTACAGTGAGGAGAGTGCAACTACAAGTCTATAGTGGAGATCGTGATCGTGGGAGAGAGGAGCACTTGAAAAAAGGTTCTTCAAAGGTAATATTCCTTGTTGTCCATTATGTTCATATGCTTAATCTTCTTGTATATGTTCTTGAATAAAATCGTTGTAACTAAATCAAGAGTGCGCGATTCAAAATCGCTTCTGATGCGGAACTCGATTCCCTTCACTAAAATCCTCCATTTTTTTGGACTTTTCCCTTTAGGAATAAGTACAATCAAATTGTTATTTAGTTCATTTAAATTGGCTCCTTCATTCCGACAATGTAAGCAAATATCAATAATATCGTCCCTCACTATGTCCCAGTATGATTGATAAAAAATAGCATGGACTCCATCGGGTCTCGACGCTTTATTGGGGTCATACCATTCAAAGCATCTTCAATTTCTGATCTAGTAAACACTGCAGTGAGTCGTCCATTTTGGTCCTCAGTTACCAACTTTGCCCAACTACTTTGTCAATGGGCTATACATCTGGATTAGTCGAAGTAAAAAGTTGCTCAAAATATCTAGAGCCGATCTTTCCCATTTTGGCTCCCTCAATTATCCAGTTTCCAAAAGTATCTTGGATCCTTTTAATGACGTTTTCGTTGAGTAGCCTATATTCCTCCTAAATCAAACCAGATTGGAGGTGGTCCTTCTTCTTATTTGCATATAATATTTTTTCCCAATAAAGTCTATCACCAAAATCAGTACAAAATACCCTCATAGGCCTAACTTCACTACATAAGGCCTTCTTGCCACAAAACATTCTCCCGGGCCCACATTCTAACAACCTACCCTTTTACAGTTTCCCCACCCTCATTCTTCACGACCTCCTCTTATAAACATGTTTAATAGGGGGTCTATCAGTTTTTGTATGGGTTTAGGTTTCTAAATTAATGTGGTTGGTGGACTGTGGTCATGGTGCATTGTGGTTATGTTTTTGTTGTTATGGTTTATTGGAGTGTTGTGTTTCTTGTTGAACAGGGTTACGAAAATTTTGATATTGTCATAGTTACGCTGTCGAAATATTCAGAGCGTCGAGATTATTTCTTCTTTTTGTTTAGGTTTCTGAATTAATATGGTTGGTGGACTGTGATCAAGGTGCATGGTAGTTATGTCTTGTTGTTATAGTTTATTGGAGTGTTGTTGTCTTGTTGAACAGGGTTATGAAATTTTATGATATTACCATAGTTACGTTGTTATGTTGTTGAAATATTTAGAGTGTATAGGTTATTTCTTCTTTGATTTAGGTTTCTGAATTAATGTGGTCCGGGTGCATGGTGGTTATGTTTTGTTGCTCTGGTCTATTGGAGTGTTGTTTTCTTGTTGAACAGGTTTATGAAAATTTTGATATTATCATACTTACCACTACAACAAATTCGACCTTTAATGTCGGTTGGAAAATTGGCATATTGTAAACGATGTCGGTTTTCAGAATTGTACCCTTTAATGTCAGTTTAAAATCGACATCAAATGGTGCCCTTACGATGTTGGTTTAAAACCAACATTAAAAACTTTTCAAAATTATCACAACCTTTGATGTCAGTTTTAAAACCGTCATCAAATATACTATTACGATATCGATTAAAAACCGTCATTAAAGATTCTTTAAAATTATCATAAAATTTGATGTCGGTTTTAAGCCATCATTGAATATACCCTTACGATGTCGGTCAACCGACATTAAAGACTTTTCAAAATTATCGCGGTCTTTGATGTCGGTTTTATACCGTCATCGAATATGCCCTTACGATGTCGGTTTATAAACCGACATGAAAGACTTTTCAAAATTATCGCGAACCTTTGATGTCGGTTTTAAACTGTCATCAAATATACCCTTATGATGTCGGTTAAAAATCGTCATTAAAGACAATCTAAAATTATCGCAAAATTTGATGTCGGTTTTAAACCGTCATCGAATATACCCTTACGATGTCGGTTTAAAAACTGACATGAATGACTCTTCAAAATTATCGCGACCTTTGATGTTGGTTTTAAACCGTCATCAAATATACCCTTACGATGTCGGTTATGATGGAGATCCGATCTGCTTGAGCAGCGGAAACATGATAGAAATCGTAATTGCAAGTTTTGTTTTTGGTTGAAAATCAAATACCCATATGATAACTCACCATAAGGAAGTTATTTTACTAAATTTTAGTGTTTAATCCACTTGAATTGCATTTAATTTAGTGATACTCATGTTATTTTATCCCTAAATTATGTGTGTTAGCTTTAAAATCTTGAATTTAAGCATTAGGTGCAAAAAGAATTAATTTTGATGTTTTTGTGCTTTAATTTAAGAAATTTAGGAAAATAAGCTAACGGTTAATTAAAAATCGAAATTTGAGATTTTTCTTAACTCCAAAAATTCTTGCGTATTTAGTTTGATTTATAATTGAATTCATAAATTTATTTGGAATTTTTCTGTGTGCAGGAGATGTTTAAAAATAACAAGAGTCCCTAATGACATTTTAGACATTTTACCCGAATGGTAATATGGTCTTTTTACCCTTAAGGCTATTTTTGTAATTTATGGAGTTAGGGCAAGACCATCTTGTATAAGGAGGCTAGGGTTTACAAGTGTGATAGGGGAGAGAATTGGTGACAAGAGAAAGAGATCGAGGAGAGAATGAGAACCGAGCTATTGGTACAACAATTGTGTGCATTGGAGAGACAAATCATGAATGTGTATTTGATGTAGCAATCGTGAGGTCCATCTATTGTTGAAGCAATTGTGATCAGCGTGGTGAGAATTGCTACAGTAAAGCCAAGAGAGGATTCGTGAAGGGCTTCGATTTGTTGAAGCATTTGGACGACAAAGGCACTTCGATTTGTTGTAGCAATTTCGAGGGGCAGCATCGGGAGAGCTGATCCATCAATTTGCTGAAGCAATTGCGAAGGATGGTTAAAGGAGCGATTTGCTACAACAATAAGCATGAGGTTGCTGAGAGGTTGTTGATTGCCAAGAGTTGCTGAAGCAATCGTTGGAAGAAAAAAGGATTTGCCGAGAGGTTTGCTGAAGAAATTGCTTGGCGGCCGTTTGCTGAAGCAAAACTGGGGGGTTGTCCTTGCTGCTATCGAGAGCTACCATTTTTGTAGGAAAACTAGGAGCATCGGTGTGCCATTTCTATAGCAAAATCGAGACATCAAGGTGCTATTGTTGTAGCAAAACCCGAAAGCATCAGTGCAGTTCGGTTTTTCACTAACGACGCTCACAAAGTTGCCGTTCCCAGAGTTTCCACCATTGGATTTAGCTGAAATTTTGTCAGATTGTTCGGCGTTCACCGGGATTTGTTTTGTACGGTTGGATCGTCTTTTGAAGGTTTGGTTCATCAGATATTGCTATCGAACTGAACTAGAAAAACAAGGCCACCTGCTGTGTAAGGTTTTCCCTATCTCTAAGTGTTATTGCTTGCGGTCAACCATCAATTTAATACTGAATTTTTAGGTTGTTTACGTATTGATTTAGACTACTTTTGCTCACTATTTTAGGCATAACTCATGACTGTTTTAGGCTAGAATCGTGGTTGATTTAGGCTAATTTAGTGAACATTGTTGGTTGTTTTGCATGAACTCCTTGATCAATAAAAGCATGCTTAAACTAGAGATATTTGACTCAATTTCCATCATGAACTAATTTGTCTTAGACAAGGGTTAGCTTGTTTTAATGTAATTAGGTTGTTTTAATGTAATTTTGGATTAAATTTATGGTTGATGCCATTGATTGAATTTATGAAATTTTATTGAATTTAACGTTGCATGAGAATTAAAATTGGTTTTTTTAACTTCTCTATAATTCATAAACTTGGGAAAGCTAATGAATTAGAAAACTAAAACTTTATTTTAGGATTATTGAGTTGATTAGGGATAATTAACCCACTTAGAACCTAAAATCATGGGCATAATTGGGAAATTGTAGGTTTTAAAACTTAGTGATTTTGGAAATAATCATTTGAATGCTATGTATAGGTAAATTCAAGTCATCACTCAAAATTTATTCCAATTGAACATTAGAACTCTCACCTAACCCGAGCCTATTTTTCATTACAAATCTCATCTCTTGTATCTGCCCTCTCGTTTGCATTCTCCTCTCCCCTCATTTAAATTTAGATATTTTCATGAATCTTATCTTATCTTTCTTACTTATCGTATCAACTTATTTATTTTAAACAGTAAATTGCACACTCATGCATTGCACTAAAATAAGAAAAATTTGTTAGGACACCCAATCATTTAGATTCAGCTAGTTCTCGTGGGATCGATACTTAACTTATCACTTGCTACACTCGACCGTGTATACTTGCATGTCATAAAAGTGTTAGAGTCTTATTCTAATTTGTCTTAGTTTAGGGCACTCGATATTTTCGCATAACCATACATTGATAAAAAATAGAATAAGCATACAAAAATTCTAATCTAATTATGCATGGAAATTTACATGCAAACATGTTGTGTTTAACAATTAAACTAAAACAGAAGAAAGATTACCTTTGTAGTTTTTCAACAACATCAACTCCTTGCTTCCAAGATGTACAGCAACATAGGAACACAAAGGAACTCCTCTGTTTTCTACAACAGGACACTTCCAGTAAGAAAACCTTCTATTCTCTGCGTTCCACTTAGATCTTCCTTAGGTGGGAAGGATCCAACAATTGGAGAATGTAGGGAATTTTGGAGAGAATTCTTGATAGAACAATTCACCAGAAAATCATAGATTGATTTCTTCTCACCAGGAGAAGAAAACTACACTGAGGGAATAACTTCCCCCACTCTCTATCGATAGAGAGTTGGAGGGAAGTGGGGAACGTACCACACGTTCCCCTCTTTTTATTTATTTATTTATTATATTATAAAACAAATAATCAAATTATTAATTAAATAATATAATTAATTAATCAAATCATATTTAATTAATTATAAATTAAATATCATATAATTAAATTGGATTAAATCACATTTAATCAATTTTTCTTGTAACCTATAGTTTTAATGCACATCTTATGCACATTAAATTTTAACCTATAGTTTTTTCAAATATGAATCACATTCACATTTAAAATAATATATGAACTCTTTAAAATATTTAATTCTCTCATATAATTTAATATGAATCATATTCACATAAAATTTATAATATATAGTTCCAAAACTTTATATTATATCGTATCTATATACATTAAATTTATTCCCTTATGAATTTGAACATTTCAAATTCAAATGATCTAAGAACCCTTTACGAGCTAGAAGGTGGACCTAATGGACCTACAGATCAGAAACTACAACGATATGAGGTTGCTGAGTTAATCTTATTAACCTCCTAATTAACATTCGTTAACTGCGGGAACACTCCACTAAAGTCCCGCAGCTGCACTCTTCTCACTGCAGATATATTTCTGTGTCCACGGATATTGACCAATAACAACAAGTCAATCCTTCACGAATGTTCGTAACCCCAGCTGGGTTAAATTACCGTTTTGCCCCTGGATTACATCTTGTACCTTAAGTACTAGTGCTTCTCTAAAGAACAATTTGTTTATGGTCCTACCAACAAACAGAGTCCCTCTCCGGCCAATGAGAGGGTCGGGCCCTTTGTTCAAGTCCCAGAGATACCACTTAAGGGAACATTCCTCTACTTACCTTAGTAGGCGGGAATGAGTGAATTCCATCTTGCTAAGTTAAGTTCCCAGCCGCTCACTCGGTCTTGTCCCCAAGAAGGTAGGCATATTGAGTTGGCAAATCTTGCCACTCTCACCCATACTAGTCAAAAGACAATCCCTCGCGAACAGGAGTTCGTAACCTGCTCCGAATTGAGATCAAGTTGCCTAGGTCATCCTAGTGAAATAGAAACCTAACTAGTCAACGGAGTTACATCTAGTGGTTACTATTTCGCGGTCCGGTCTTATGTAATCTTATTACATAGGATATCCCCACTCACATGTCTTCTACACGAATACCGTAGGATCACAATGTTTGTATCTTATATAAAGTGGGCCACATCCATAGTTTTACCAGGGTAAGGTACCCAAACCTTATCCCCTTACTATAGACCCTTTAGATTGTATCTCGAATCGAGATCCTTTATATGTACACTACATTCAGTTAAAGATACATTTTACAGCCTTGGATGTTTAGTTTATTGGATTTAGGGTTAAAACAAAGATAATATCGTAAATAACGAACAATAACTCTTTATTGAAATAATAACACTTCATTACATTAGTTAGAACATAATTACAAACTACGAGTTTTAGGGCACAAACCCCAACAAACTCCCACTTGAACAAAAAACTCTAGTGGGGTACATCATAATCTAAAACTGTGGTTACAGAGATAGAAATACAATAAACTAGAGCATCCTTATACCCCATTACATATCTCACACTTGCCATAGATTAGCCTATGTACATATCTCGTTGACCTAGACTTTCCAGATGACCCTCGAACACTTTAGCCGTGAGAGTTTTTGTAAACGGATCAACAATATTGTGCTCCGAGGCGATTTTCGTGACTGTCACATCTTCTCGTTGCACTATTTCTCGTATCAGGTGATACTTCCTCTCGATGTGATTGTCTCGCTTATGGCTGCGAGGTTCCTTCGAATTGGTTACCGCACCACTGTTGTCACAGTATAAGGTGATGGAAAATACCATATTTGGAACAACTTCCAAATCAGTAAAGAATTTCCTTAGCCAAGCAGCCTATTTAGCTGTTTCACAAGCAGCGACATACTCAACCTCCATCGTGGAGTCAGCGATGCATCCTTTCTTGATGCTTCGCCATACTATAGCTCCCCCGTTAAGGGTGAAAACTGATCCCGATGTGGATTTCCTAGAATTATTATCAGTCTAAAAATCAGAATCAGTGTATCCAGTAAGGATTAAATCCTTAGTCCCATACACAAGCATATAGTCTCTCGTTCTCCTAAAATACTTGAGGATATTTTTAACTGTTGTCTAGTGGTCTAACCTTGGATTGTATTGGTATGTACTGACTATTCCCACTGCATAGCAAATGGCTGGCCTTGTGCACAACATAGCATACATTAAGCTACCTACTGCAGAGGCATAGGGAATACGTCTCATATCCTCAACTTCTTGAGGTGTCTTAAAACACTGTTACTTAGACAGATGAACTCCATGCCTGAAGCGTAATAAGCCTCTCTTGGAATTCTGCATCGAATATCTGGACAACATTTTATCGATATAAGATGCTTGAGACAGAGCTAGAGTTTTGTTTTTGCGATTGCTAAAAATCTGAATCCCAAGAACATATTGCGCCTCTCCCAAATCTTTCATTTGGAATTGGGTCGCCAGCCAATTCTTTATGTCAGTTAGGTATCCTACATCATTCCCAATGAGTAGGATATCATCGACATTAAGCACTAAGAAAGCTACTTCGTCATTGATGATCCACTAGTAAACACAAGGCTTATCAACATTTTGGTCAAAGGCATAAGACTTGATCGCAGTATCAAATCTTATATTCCAAGATCTGGATGCTTGTTTCAACCCATAAATGGATCGATTGAGCTTGCAAACTTTTTGCTCCTGACCTTGAGTTATGAACCCTTCGGGCTGAGACATATAAATGCTCTCGTCAAGATTACCATTCAAAAAGACAGTCTTGACGTCCATTTGCCAAATTTCATAATCATAAAAAACGACTATGAACAAGAGTATTCTGATAGACTTTAGCATAGCAACAGGAGAAAATGTTTCTTCATAATCAACTCGTTCCCTTTGGGTAAAACCCTTTTCTACAAGTGTAGCTTAAAGGTATGTACCTTTTCGGCTGCATCTCTCTTTCTCTTATAGATCCAATTACACCCTATGGGTCTAACTCATTCAGGTTGGTCTACATGTTCCCATACTAAATTGAAGTTCATTGACTTTAATATAACCATGTTAAGCCAACGGAGGGACCTAATGGACCTACAGTTCATGAGCTCCAATGATGTGAGATTAACTGATCAAACTATTTGATCCAGTTAATCAATATTCATTAACTACAAGTCACTCCACTATAGACTTGTAGCTGCACTCTCCTCACTGTAGATTATATTGTGTCCATTGATATAATCATTACCCATGAGTCGACCCTTCACAGGTTGTTCGTTATCACGGCTAGGTCAAATTACCGTTTTACCCCAATGATTACCTCTTTGTTCCTTAAGCACTACTGATCCTCTAATAAAAAACAAGCCTCTAGTCCTACCATAGACTCATACCCTCTAAGAGGGCGGGACCCCGTTGTTCAAGACCTGGAGTCAGTTCTTAAGGGAACAACCTATCTAATTCCTAAGTGTAGGAATGGGTGAATTCCATCTTGTATAGTTAAGTCCCCAGCTACCTAAGAGGTTTTGTCGCTAAGAAGGTAGGCTTATTGAGTCAGCTATAGGCCACTCTCACCCATACTAGTCTAAGGACAAACCCCTATAAACAGGAGTTCTTAACTTACTCAGGATTCAGGTCGAGTCACTAATGACCATCCATAAATTATAAGTCTTATCCTGTTAACGGTGTTATACTAGTTAGACTAATAATTTGCAGTCCGGTCTTGTACGAACTCTTCATACAGGTTGCCCCCACTCGCATGTCAACCACATGAATGAGTTGGATTACCTCATTTGTACTAATTACAAAGTGAGCTGCATCCATGGTGTTACCAAAATAAGGTTTCCAACCTTATTCTTATACCATAGACCATTTAGGTTATACTATTGAACACAATCCAAATAGTGTCCACTGTACTGATGTTCAAGATATATTATAACCTTGGAGCTTAGTTTATTGGATTTATAAAGCAAGAATATAATTTTAACTCTTTATTTATTTGATCAAAATTACACAAGTTTAGGGCATAAATCCCAACAATCTCCCACTTGACCTAAAGCTTGTGAAGTACTGAAAACATTACAGTAATGTAAATATAATAAACTAAGGCATTTAAACCCTTTGTACAGAATACTCCAACTTGCCCTAGTTGGGGAAGACTTATAAACCTGGACCTTCTAGGTGACTCTCAAACACTTTAGCCGTGAGAGCCTTTGTAAAAGGATCAGCAACGTTATGCTTCGAGACTATCTTCGTGACGATCACGTCTCCTCGATTCACGATTTTTCGGATGGGATGATATTTTTGCTCAATATGCTTTCCCCTCTTGTGACTTCGGGGTTCCCTTGAATTTGCCACTGCACCACTGTTATAGCAATATAGCGTATGGGCAAAGTGATATTTGGAACAACTTCCAAATTTAGCATGAATTTTCTCAACCAAACGACCTCTTTAGCTGCTTCACAAGTTGCTACATATTCGACCTCCATGGTGGAATCAGCGATGCATCATTGCTTGACGCTTCGCCATACTACAGCTCCTCCGTTAAGAGTAAATACTGGCCCTAATGTAGATTTCCGAGAATCTTTATCATCCTGAAAGTCTGAATCCGTGTATCCTGTAAGGATCAAATCCTCAGTCCCATACACAAACATGTAGTTCCTTGTTCTCCGTAGATACTTAAGGATTGTTTTAACCGTTGTCTAGTGTTCAGGTCCTCGATTGGATTGATACCTACTGACCATTCCAACTGCAAAACAGATGTCAGGCCTAGTACACAACATGGCGTACATCAGGCTCCCAATAGCTGATACATACGAAATTCGTCTCATATCCTCAACTCCTTGAGGTGTTTAGACATTGTTCCTTAAATAAATGAACTCCATATCTGAAAGGCAATGAGTCCTTTTTGGAATCTTGCATCTTAAACCTTGACAACACTTTGTCTATGTAAGATGTTTGAGACAAGGCTAGTGTTTTATTCTTGCGGTTCTGGACAATCTGGATCCCAAGAACAAACTGTGCTTCACCTAAATATTTCATTTGAAATTGCGTAGCTAGAACAAACTACTAGTATAGCTTTAAAGGTTTGCACCTTCCCATCTACACCACATTTTCTCTTGTAGATCCACTTACAACCCATAAGTTTTACCCCATTAGGTTTATCTACAAGATCCCAACATAATTGAAATACATAGACTTCATTTCTTGGTCCATGGCTATGACGCATTTGTCTTTGTCTTTGTCTTTGTCAACCATCGCTTGATTATAAGGCGATGGATCCTCGCAGTCGTCATCTGGTATAACAACTTGGGTTTCTAATAAACCCACGTAAAGGTCAGGTTGTGTTATGACCCTCCCACTACGTCGAGGCATACTCAACTCTTGAGATTGACTTTCTTGACTAGACAAGCTAGTATCAACAACTTTTGTTGACGTACTAGTTTTATTAGCAACCATTGTTATTGTTTCGTCTAACTCACTCAACACAATTTTACTTCTTGGGTTATAGTCCCTTATGTGGTCCTCCTCTAAAAAAGTGGCATTTGTCAACACAAAAACTTTATCTTCCTTAGGATCATAGAATAAACCACCTCTTGTTTCTTTTGGGTAGCCTACGAATAGACACAATTTTGAACGTGAATCCAACTTCTTTGGATTTGTCACAAGCACATGTGTTGGAAAACCACAAATTCTGAAATGACATAAACTACCTTTACGTCATTTCCAGAGTTCAAAAGGTGTTTCAGAAACACTGTTTGATGGCACGTTGTTCAAAATGTATATCGCAGTCTCTACTGCGTAACCCTAAAAGGAACTTGGGGAGATGAGCATAACTCATCATTGATCGAACCATGTCCAACAGGGTTCTATTTCTCCTTTCCGATACACCATTTTGCTGTGGTGTACCGGGAGCTGAGAGTTGGGATGTAATTCCATGTTCTATCATATAGTTCTGGAATTTTAAATCCATGTACTCTCCACCCCGATCTGATCGAAGTGTTTTAATTGTTTTACCTAATTGATTTTGAACTTCAGTCTTGAAATCCTTGAACTTTTCAAGTGCTTCAGACTTATGATGCATTAGGTAAATATGCCCAGAATAATCATCTATAAATGAGATGAAATATTCATAAGCTTCTCTGGTTTTAACATTCATCGGACCACAAAGGTCTGAATGTATAAGCTCAAGAGGTTCTTTGGCTCTATAACCTTTTCCACTAAAAGGTTTTTTTTGGTCATTTTGCCTTCTAGGCATGATTCACACACAGGTAAAACATTTTCTTCTAACTCATTTAGAAGTCCATTCTTTACCAATCTCTCAATCCTATTGAGGTTAATGTGACTCAATCTAAAATGCCAAAGATGAACATTTTCTTTAGGAGAAACAGTTCGTGTATTTGCTATAATTCAGTGTTTAAAACTATTTTAACTGAATTAAAACTTTGCAAATAATTCTCAAGAAGAGCAACACATAGTTCAATACTTTTCCAAAGAAATAAACACTTTATTCAATTGAAAAGAAATTGAAGTACAATGTTCGCTAAGGCAAGAAACAGAAATAAGGTTTCTAATAAACCCTGAAAATACATCCATGTTATCAAATAACAGCTTTTCTTACCAAACGATTGCTCTTTATTTGCTCTTTTTCCTTTTCTTCTGAATCTTCTCAAGTTCAGAAGTATGACTGCAGATATTTAGTTCCAGAGGTTGAACCCTCATGAGAACTTTTGGAATGGGTAAACAGATTTGCCTCTCCATTATGTTTTCTCTCATCATCCATAAGAGACTGGTAATTCTGCAGCTCATTTAGCTGAGAAGTCAGATCATACTCTATGTTGTTCATCGCTGGAATGCGGTGGAATTGCAGAAAACTTTTCGGAAGAGATTCTAGGATGAACAAAACCTGACTTTTCTCATCTATGACCGCTCCGTTTAATTCCGCTATGTTGAAGTGAGCTATCAGATTGAGAACATGTTCTCTTACTGACGTTCCCTCCTCCATGTGCACGTTGTAAACGTACTTTAGGGCTTCATGCCAAATTTGTTTGGATGGTTGTCTAGACAAATTTAGCACAAAATCCACGATCGAACGAGCTGAGACCTTGCCCTCCAGCTTCCTGGCTAAAACATCAGGTATGCTAGCCAGGATATAGGTTTTTGCCTTTTCATTGGCATTAATCCAGCGGTCATACACATCCTAAACAGATCGAGATGTGTTTTGAGTAGGGAATTGTGGACACTCCTCATTGAGAACGAACTTAAGATCATGTGCAACCAAGATTATGTTGAGTCTATTCCTCCAAGTCATTATGTTTTCTCCGGTTAATTTTTCCACACCCAGTAAGGAAACAATTGAGCTAGATATTTTGCTGAAAATTTACAAAAAAAACTTGTATAAGTTTCTTGCTACGATTTTCTAATCCAATTATGTTTTAGCTAATTATCAAATGATTACTAGGTCATTTATAATTTGTAATAATACTCCAAAGGTTTAGAATGTATGACACTGAAGGGTAATCAAAAACACTTCTCCTCTTGATCAAGACACTTTTTACCAAAACCTAACGCCAGAATAACTCTTATTCCTATAGGCTTTAGTTACCATTATTCGGTCAGGATACATACACCTCTTATGTACCTTGTGAGTGTAACCCTCTGTCTTTAGATCTTAGAGTCCCCATCCAATAAAATCCTCTGAAGGGAGGACTAGATTTAAAAACAGACTAAGAAAATCTTTATCCCTTTCGGGTGTCTACTGTGTTCGATCCCCTATGATCAAGCCCTCCGAAGGGATTGTTTGGTCTAGGCCAAACTAGCAGGCTGACCATAGTGATCTTACGGTGTAAACCGACTAAAAATACCATAGGTTTTGTTTTCACTAAACCTGCTCCCACTCACTATAAGTACCCTCTCCATTCACCTTGATATTGACTCATACAAACAACATCCGAAGGGGGACGCTCCCGTTTGCGCCACGAAGCCAAGTATGAGTCTCACGGTGTGAACTTCCCGGAGATACGTAGGTGAAAAAATATGTATCATATACACTTTTCCTCCCACTGGATACTTTAACTCTATAGAACAATTACTTAGGCTAAAACCCGACTAATGGTTTTACCTAGACTTGTCAATATAACTCTTATATCAATAATCAATATAACTCTTATATTGATTTTATCCTCAGTTTGCTAATATAACTCTTTATATTAAGCCTAGGATTTCTAGTTTATTAACCCTTTAATAAACCCGCTGACGCTACTATAATTTATAAACTCTCTGATTAAATTTCACTCCTAGGTCAGTTCCGAGGTAGGGGTGTTTCGTTTCCGTCAGCTTAAATGTTAAAACTAAAGCAGTAGATAATCGAAAAGTATCACAGAAGAAAATCACACACAGTATTTACGTGGTTCACTAACGTTGTGTTAGCTACATCCACGGGCAGAAGGAGAGAGTAATTTTATTGACTGAGAGAACAAAATTACACATAACAGATTAACATCAGATAAGTGTTTAGAGGGTTTATATATGACACCCCTCCTAAACCCTAATACAGAGTCGGCCTAATAGGCCCAATACTTGGTCATTCGAACCGACAGATAACAGATTCAAGGCATATTTGTAAATCTCCACCTTGACTTGAATTCTCTCACAGATAGTAGATGTACCAGATGTAACTCAAAAAATTACCAGATGTACCAGATGCAAGTCAAAGGTTACCAAACTTTCTCCCTTGCCTCAGAGTGTCCCCAACAGAGATCACTAGCAGCTTAAGACATTTAGCAAGTCCAAGCAATGTTTGAACTTGCCATACTGAGCAGGCTTGGTGAACATATCAGCAGGATTATCAGAAGTGCCAACTTTCATCACTTTCACCCTCTTCTCGTTTCTTAGGAAATGATACCTCACATCTATGTGCTTAGTTCTCTCATGATGGACTTGATCCTTGGCCAGAAATATTGCACTTAAACTATCACAATATATAATTGTCTGATCATGATGTAAACCATGATCACCAACTAGTCCTTTCTGCCATATTCCCTCTTTTGCAGCTTCTGTCAATGCCATATTCTCTGCCTCTGTAGTAGACAAAAAATCGTAGGTCATGGTTTTCCTTCAACCGACAAAGAACCACCAAGAGTAAATACATAACCCGTCATAGATCTTCTGCTGTCCACATCTCCAGCATAGTCTGAATCACAATAACCTTTCACTAAACACTCTGTATTACTACCACAAGCAAGATCGACACCAGACGTACCACTAAGGTAACGAAAAATTCTCTTCACTGCTTGCCAATGTTCCTTTCCAGGTTTCCCCATGAACCTGCTGACAACACTAACATCATGTGCAAGATCAAGTCTAGTGCAAACCATAGCATACATCAGGCTTCCAACTGCACTAGAATACGAAATTCGAGACATGTACTCCTTCTCAGCTTCAGATTGTGGTGCAAAATCAGCAGACAAACGAACACTTGTAGTACTTGGAGTATCTTTAGGCTTAGCTAATGACATGCCAAACCTGGACAATATCTTTTGAATATAGCATTTCTGTGTTACAAAAAGCTTATTCTGACTTCTTTCCCTATAAATCTCCATCCCCAAGATTTTTTGTGCAGCACCCAAATCCTTCATTTCAAACTCAGTACTGAGAAGACATTTTAGCTTCTGAATATTAGACTTTGACTTTGCAGCTATGAGTATGTCATCTACATATAGGATCATATAAACTCTCGAACCATCACCTGACTTGTTATGATACACACAACAATCGTATGGACTCCTATTGTAGCCAAGCTCAATCATATAACTGTCAAACCTCTTGTACCATTGCCTTGTTGATTGTTTCAGCCCATACAAGGACTTTTTCAACTTGCAAACATAGTCTTCCTTACCACGACACTGAAACCCATCTGGTTGGGTCATGTATATCTTCTCTTCTAGCTCCCCATGTAAGAAAGTTGTCTTCACATCTAGTTGCTCAAGTTCTAAGTTCTGATGTGCAACCATAGCTAGTAGCACTCTGATGGAAGTGTGTCTGACAACTGGTGAGAAAATCTCATTGTAGTCAATTCCCTCCCTCTGCGTGAACCCTCTTGCAACTACTCGAGCCTTATACTTAACACCCTCAGTAGGTGAGATTCCTTTCTTCTTTTTGAAGACCCATTTACAAGTAACAATCACCTCTTCTTAGGTCGTTTGACTAGCTCTCAAGTCTGATTCTTATCAAGTGACTCCATTTCATCACCCATTCACAAGAAGCCATTGAATGTTTCACTACATGAAATGGCTTCTTTGTAGGTGGATGGTTCATGAGGATCCACCTCTTCAAAGAACTTGCAAAGCATAAGCTATCATGTCTTCAAAACCATACCTCTTTGGAGGTCTAACACCAACTCTCCTAGCTCTACCAAGAGCTATGCTTGGCGGTGTACTCTGAACTAGTCAATTCGCATATCATCTGAGGAACAAATGGCATATTAGTTTCAAAAACAACTACCGGTGTATCTGTCTGCTCCAAGATCAACGGACTCATCTTGCCCATCTTGGTTCTCATGTTTCACTCTCATCTAGAGTGAACGCAAACTCCACCTGTTTGTCAACATTCTCGCTTTCTCCACAAATGATGGACTTCACAAACAGAGTTAAAAAAATTCTCATCAAATATTACATTTCTACACGAGTATCACCCTATTTTCAGAAGGTGACCAGATTCTATATCCTTTAACTCCATCTCCAAAACCCATAAAGACACCCTTCTTAGCTCTCGGTTCTAACTTACCCTCATTGACATGATAATAAGTAATACAACAAAAAACTCTTAGAAAAGAATAATCTGCAGGCTTACCAGACCACACCTCATAAGGTGTTTTGCAATCAATACCTGTGTGAGGTCCACGGTTAATAAGATAACATGTCGTATTTATCGCTTCTGCCCAAAATCTTTTAGTTAACCCAACATTAGAGAGCATGCATCTTGCTCTCTCTAACAATGTTTGATTCATCCGTTCTGCCACTCCATTCTGCTGTGGAGTGTCTCTAATAGTACGATGGCGGGCTATCCCTTCATTTTTGCAGAACTCATTAAACTCAGATCCACAGAATTCCAGACCATTATTAGTTCGCAGTCTTTTAACCTTCTTCCCAGTCTGATTTTCAATGAAAATCTTCCACTGCTTGAAATTTTCGAAGGCTTCACCTTTGTGCTTCATCATAATCATCCAAGTCACCCTCGAGTAATAATCTATTATTGACAAAAACTACCTGCTACCTCCAACCGATTCAACTCGAGAAGGTCCCCAGTAGTCAGCATGGATATAATCGAGTGTCCCCTTTGTACTATGAACACCCTTTGGAAACTTGTTGTGATGTAGCTTCCCGAATACACAGTGTTCGCAGAATTCAAGATCCTGCACCTCGTGCCCGCACAAAAGGTCCCTTTTTTACAGAATCTGCATTCCTTATTCACCCATATGGCCAAGCCTCATATGCCATAGCTTGGTCATATCCTCCTTGTGAACTACAGATGATGCAACAACAACATACCCTGTCAAAGTCGAACCTGCTAAGAAAAACAAAGTTCCCCGCTTGACACCTTTCAGAAATACCTTGGAGTCTTCATAGACATACATAACTCCACCTTTGCCTTTGAAGCTGAAACCTTTACTGTCATGTACACTCAACGATATCAGATTCTTGGTCATCTGTGGGACATGTCTAACATCAGTCAAGGTGCAAAAATAACCATCATGTGTTCGTATCTTGATCAAGCCTATTCCAACTACCTTGCAGACATTACTGTTGGCCATATATATATTTCCTCCATCTATCTGCTTGTAAGTTGAAAACCACTCCCTATTTGGGCACATATGATAAGATGCCCCGGAATCAAGAAGCCACACGTCTTCATGACATAACTGCGCATTTGCAGCTAAGGCTAAATCTCCTTCAGAGTCGGTGCCAACTTCTCCCACAGCGGCAGAACCTCCGGAACTTCCAAATTTTCCAGAACCTCCAGGACTCCCCTTTACTTTCTGTTGCTGCTTATTTTTCTTAGGACACTCATCCTTCCAATGACCCTTCTCCTTACAATAATTACATATATCATCAAGTTTAGGGCCCCTAGGCTTCGAGTTTTTATAACCCGACTTCTTTCTAAAAAGTTTCTTCTGTCCGGTTGGTCCTGTAGCAGTTAACCTAGAGGGCTGATTTTCAGTAACTGAACCTGCAATAACTTTATGACGGACCTCTCTAGTATAAAGTGCAGTTTTCACTTCTTCTAAAGACAAAGTATCTTTCCCACTCATAAACAACTCCCTAAAGTTATCGTACGACAAGGGCAAAGACACTAACAGAACTAAAGCAGCATCCCCATCATCTACTTTAACATCAATATTACACAGATCCAGTAAAACACCATTCAATTGATCGATATGGTCCTTAAGAGGCGTACCTTCCTGCATACGTAGATTGAACAAACGTTGCTTTAGAAGCAACTTCTTGGTTAAAGATTTTGTCATATACAGACTTTCGAGCTTTAACTAGAGACCGGTGGCAGTTTCTTCCCTTGCGACATCCATGATGACGTCATCAGATAAACACAACAGAATTGTCGAATGTGCCTTCTCCTCCAGGACATTCTACTCATAGTCATCGATGTCCGCCTTCTTCGGTTTCCAAGATAGCGGCACCCACAGACCTTGTTGCTTTAGCAAGGATCGCATCTTGATTTGCCACAGATTGAAACTGTTCGTTCCAGTGAATTTGTCGATTTTCACGTTGACAGCAGACATCTTCGATTATCACAGAAGAACCCTAACAACGAGGCTCTGATACCAGTTTGTTAAAACTAAAGCAGTAGATAATCGAAAAGTATCACAAAAGAAAATCACACAATATTTACGTGGTTCACTAACGTAGTGTTAGCTACATCCACGTACTTGGTCATTCGAACCGGCAGATAACATATTCAAGGCATCTTTACATTAAATACCCCAGCCTAGACAGAACCTTCCCTAGATAGAGTTCCTCTTTTAATCATTGTTTATAAATTACTTGGTTCCTAATTCTAATCTAATTAGAACTAGATAACCTAAAGTCTATTACTTCCAAGTTCTAAACATTTAAAAACTAATAATTGACCTTAGGTGACATGCATACTATGTCATAGTGCTTGATCACATCTCGTGAACAATAAAACATACATAGCATAAACATCTCATGAATTATAATGCATGTCAATGTTGTCCCTAAATTAATATAACTCTTTATATTAATTAATCATGCAAACTATATAATATAACACTTTATATTATAAATGATGCATGAAAATGCTTAACCTAAGGTGAGATATCTAAATTAAAAGCATACATTATGCATGGCAATAATTATACAACAATTACATAATTTAAATAGCAAATAGACCAATTTTGGCACCCTAAAATTAATTTTGATTAATATAATCTAGTTATATTAATTAAAATAAAATAAAATAAATATAATTAAATATAAAACGATTTTACATTTAATATATATATTAAAATAAACGTTTTTGCCCGTTTGAAAACTGTTGAAAAGCCTTCGACGTTGCAACGTTGATGGCAGCGTTGCAACGTTGCGCCTTGTCCTCTTCTGCCCGTCGAAACGCACCTCAGCAAAAGCGTTGCAACGCTGTCGTCTTCTAAGCCGCGCGCCTGCCGCAGTGGCGTTGCAACGCCAATGAACAGCGTTGCAACGCCATTCACAGAACAGAAAATCCCTTTCCATTTTTGTCTCGTTTTCGCTCCGTTCTTCTCAGCAACCACTTTGCCTCGATCGACACGGACTTACAGACTCGATTTACATAATAAAATGCCCAAAACAATAGGCCCTTACATTGAACAATTCAATGAAATTATGTAAATCTAAGTGCCAAAATTGAAACCATCTAATTTGTAAACTGTTCATTCATCACATGAAAAACAGTAAATCCCACATTGTTCTTGATAAATTCCAAAACGAAATTAAGAACACAATTGGGCTCTGATGCCAATTGACGGGATTGAATCCCGCAGCGGAAACGATTGTTAATCGCGTGTTCTTAATTTTGTTACATCGATTACAATCAAGAACAAATCTAACAAGATTAAGCATGCTACTAACTAGATGGAAAACAAAAACTTATTTCTTTGAAGAACTATTTCTTCAAAGGCTCCTTCCCCCACAATCACAATCTCAGCAACACGAACCCGGGCGATCACGGACACTACCACCGGATCTTCTCCGTTGTTATCCAGGTGAGGGAGGAAGGTGGGTTCCTTTTAGGTGAGGTGAGATGATCTTATCAAGATATAGTTGGAACTCTTTCCAACACTATAAGAGAATGTACTAGGGTTTCTCCAAGAGATTAGTCCGCTAAGTTGCATCTCATGCAACTATATATATTGGGAAATAGGATGTAAATTATAATCCTATCCCTCTTTTATTCTCCCACTATTATATGGTTTATATGTGAATCTAATTCACATTAAAACCATATATTATATCAATTATATCATATATAATTGATATAACACCTCAGGTATGAAATTGAACACTTCAATTTCATTCCTAACTTTATACCCTCAATATAACCATGTTGAGCCAACGGAGGGACCTAATGGACCTACAGTTCATGAGCTCCAATGATGTGAGATTATTTGATCAAACTCTTTGATCTAGTTAATCAATATTCATTAACTACAAGTCACTCCACTATATACTTGTAGCCGCACTCTCCTCACTATAGATTATATTGTGTCCACTAATATAATCATTACCCATGAGTCAACCCTTCACAGGTTGTTCGTAATCACGGCTAGGTCAAATTACCGTTTTACCCCTGTGATTACCTCTTTGTTCCTTAAGCACTACTGATCCTCTAATGAACAACAAGCCTCTGGTCCTACCATAGACTCATACCCTCTAAGAGGGCGGGGCCCCGTTGTTCAAGATCTGGAGTCAGTTCTTAAGGGAACAACCTATCTAATTTCTAAGTGTAGGAATAGGTGAATTCCATCTTGTATAGTTAAGTCCCCAGCTACCTACGAGGTTCTGTC